>JALMGA010000012.1:15617580-16978830 GCA_023333525.1 Aspidoscelis tigris stejnegeri | reverse complement strand
CAACAGATACCTTGTGATTTAGGTGGGGCTGTAAGAGCTCAGAAGAGAGTTGTGACTAGCCCAAGGTCACCTAGGTGGCTTCATGGAGGAGGGTGGAATCAAACCCAGTATTCCCAGATAAGAGTCCAGTTCCTTAACTTCTTGACCAATCTGGTAAGGTTGAGCAGTAAGATACCAAAGCTTTTTGAGGACATTACCTTTGTTCAGGTAGAAAAACTGAATAGAGATTGTGAAGAGCTCCAGAGGGACCTCTTGACCTTGGCTGAGTGGACAACCAAGTGGCAAATGCGCTTGTCTTAGCAAGTGCAAAGGGATGTACCTGGGACAAAGAATCTCAATATCACCTTAAAATGATGGGGCTGAGCTTTTTGCAATACACCAGGAAGTGATCTTGGAGCTCTGGTGGACAGCATTGACCTGGTGTGCAGCAATGAAGGTGTTGACCTGGTGTGCAGCAGCAGTGAAAAAAGCAAAATCAGTTCTGGGGTAATTAGGATGGGAACAGAAAGGTAGTCACTTTGCCTCTTTATAAATCCCTTTATGAGGCCACAACTTATAGAGGGCTGGAACGCCTTCCTTAGGAAATCAGGCTGCAACATCTAGGGCCGCATCCCCATTACAAGCTTAATTTGGTTTCGATACAGTTTCAATCCTCGCAGACCCCATGTCAGTTTGGCTTAACACGCTTTCCGCGTGTTAAATCACCCCAAAGTTTTGTAAATGTTAACCCTCATTTCAACAGGTCTCACTCTGGATCGTGCGCTTGATATGTGTTACATTTTTTACTGTGGGGACCGTACCATTTTAAGGGATGAGAATCTATGTTTAGGGTTTCCCTCCCCCAATAGCTTGCTTCCAAAGATAGTGATTTCAGTGTAAAAATCTACCCTTTACAGCAGCCGCTACACTGTAGCAATCCAGGCACTTCACACTGGTAACAATGTCACAATTTTGTGCAATTCTAGCTCTTTGGAGTTCTGATCTTTAGAAAGGGAAAGGAAAGCAGCTGCAGGTTCTGGGAGATGTGTGAATGTTTAAAGCAAGGGGCTTGAGTTGCCGCTGCTGCTGTGTGCTCTGGGCAATGTGGAGAGGAGGGGAAAGAATCGCTGGCTGCCCACTGCCGTTCTTCCTCCATCCAGGCAAGCAGCAGCCACCAAGCCACCCAGCTAGGCTCTGTGAAGGGGTCCCTTATGGGTGGCACATTCACGCCAGGAGGAAGAAGGCAGGGCAGCCCCAAAAGCGGCTTTTAGAAAGTAGCCACTTGAGTCCCCTCTTGAGTCACGTAAGCCACCTATGATCCTCAGAATCTGGATCGAGTTGAAAGTAATGGCATCAGGCAAATTCACGTTTGCATCCGGTTCTATTATTTTGGTTTAGGAAAACTGGATTAAGCTTATAATGGGGATACGGCCTCAGCCTCTTCAGCCTTGGCGGATGGATGAGCCTACATGACTTTATCCTCCACTCATGTTCTCACACTGAAGGTGCTCATCATGCATAAGGGAAGACTTCCCTCCTTGGGACTAAGGATGTGCATGAATATTCATAACATTTGAAATTTGGCCAAATTCAGACATTCAAATTCGAATCGAATGTTGGCACATTTGAAGATTGACATTTGAATTTGAATTGAATGGTTTGATACATTTGTACGAAGCTTTGTTACGGATTCATATGGGATTCGTACCTAATATTCATATGGAATTTATATGGCACATTTCTATCAAATTCAAATCCTGCCACATTTGAAGGATTTATTCGAGCAAATACAAATTTTCTAGCATTTGATTCGTGTACATCCCTACTTGGGACTGTGCTGAGATTTCTGCCGCTTTGCAGCTGATGCAAGATGGATGCCAGGAGGGTTTTTTGGCACCAGCGGTGGTCTTATGAGCCCAGACGCCTGACCCATGAAGGTCTAGAGGGCTTGACTGTGGCAGATGGGGCTTCAGAAGGGCTCCCTTGAAAGGGACGATTCTGGCACGTTCTTGATGGGTCTAGTTCCTGGGTCCTTTATCATTCAGAGGCCAGTAATGACAAATCATGGTGACCCTCACGGCTTGGAAGAATAAATAAGCCCTAATTGCCACCCAGGTTTCGACTGAAATCCCCTGGCACCCCCCCCCCAAGCTGCTTTTACTCTGGAGTGCTTTTGACCTTTTGCTGCCTTTCGCCATATTTCTCCACTTTCTCTGCCATTCCTCCTGTCCAGTTCCTCACCAGGCTGAACTTGAGTCTGTTCACTTTAGGACATGCAGGGGAGAGACTGTTGCTGCCTCAGTACCATAGGAGTGCAGCTCAGCCAGTTCTGCTGATGGGGTTCCAAAAAGGGCTTGGACCTCTTCATCCAATTCGCCAGGAGTTTTGTGGCCTTGCGCCCTGGGGAGCAGGGAACTCTGTCCATTTGCACTGAGAAATCCTGGTGGTCAGGATTCTGGAATAGAGATGTGCACGAATGTTCTAAACATTCAAAATTTGATTGAATTTGTCCAAATGTGGACATTCAAATTCAAATAGAATGTCTTCACATTCAAATTTAAACATGCGAACAAATTTTGAATGTTCCGAAACATTTGTTTGAGTGATTTGCAACAGTTGAAAGTACAGATACATATGTATTACATATGTATCTCTATGAATCTCATACGTATCTGTATGCATTTGCGCTTATAATACGGGATGAAAATAGGATGTACACGGGATAAAACAGGATGCATACGGAATGCATATGGATATATATAACATATACGAATGTTGCTGACATTCATATCTTCAACTATGAATATTGCTGACATTTGTATCTTCAGATTCGAATCTAGCATTCGAACAAATAGATTCTAATGTATTTGATTTGAATCGGATTTTGTTGCATTCGGATTCTAAACATTTGAATCAAATTGAATGTTTCGACATTAGATTTGACTCGAATTCGAATGCAAAAAAAAACATTCTTGCACATCCCTATTCTGGACAACCGGCAGTGGCAAATGTACTTTACAAAACCGGTCACCAGGAGAAGAAAAGACCAGCCAGCCAAACATGGAATTCTGAGAAAATTTTAGATCTGATCTTGAAGGGTGAAGCTGCAAGATCTGCAAAGACAGGGCTGTAGCTGCTCAAGAACAGCATGGATTTCTCAAGGAAAGGAGTGTCAAGGGGACCTTCCACCCTCTTTTGATCAAGTTACTCCCCCAGTGGACAGTGAGAATGGAGTGGGCATCACTTGCAAAGCAAGCTGAGATGACCCAGACAGGGACACTGCTAGCTGGGTCCACCATTGCCCAATGGATGTTCTTGGGTGTCCTCAGGGGTGGAACCTCACCAGACTGGAGAGAGGCTTGGAGTAGGGGGCTGCAGGAGTCGGTCATTGGCTCGCCACGTACTAGTGTGTGTTCATTAATCACTTGGACAATACAGGGGACTGAATTGTAACTGAATTTTCAAAGGGCATCGAATTTGCAAACGCTGTGATGAACAGAATCAAAATTTAAGATGAACTCGAAAGCCAGAGGACGGAGCTGAAAACAACAGAAGGAAATTTAAAAAGACAAATGCAAAGTTCTACCCTTCCAAATTAAATCCATAGTAAAAGTTGGAGTAAAGCAGGCATGTTGGTGGACCTTGGAACATTAGATGGCCTCAAATGGCATCCAGTCTTCTGAGAAGAGAGAAAGGGAAGACCTCTGCAGATTAAAACTGCTCTTCTGCCTGCTCTAGAAGTTGACTTGCTTCTGATATTTGTAGGTCAACAGTGATTTGTGAGTTGGTAGTTACAGTTCCTGGAAAGACATCGGTGAGTGTGAAAAAGGGGCAGAAAAGGTACCATGTGCTAAATGAGACCATTGTGTCTTCTAAGCCATTGGGTTTCCTGGCAGCTGTTCTTCCAGTTGTCAGGAAGGATCCTGAGATGCTGCTAAATGGAGAGAGCGTGAAACATGGGTGGTTCTTGGGTGTCGAAAACGTGATTTGGTCTTTACAGGAAACTCCAAGCCTTGTGCCCTGTGACAGTTGGTGGGGTGAGCACAAGGCATGGCCCAGGGGTGGGGGATACTTGTGGATCTGTTGGGGCAGAGGGCAAAGGGAGTGGTGCCAGTTTTGTCTAGTGGCTAGGGAGCCGAACTCTAATCTGGGAATAATGGGTTTGATGCCACACTCCTCCATGAAGACAGCTGAGTGACCTTGGGCTAGTCACAGCTCTCTTTCTGAGCTCTCACTGCCCCACCTACCTCACAGGGTGTCTGTGGTGGGGAGAAGAACAGAAAATTTGTCAGCCACTTTGAGTCTCTTTTAAATGGGTGAGAAAAGTGGGGTAGAAAAGCCAATTCCTCTTCTTCTTCTCAAAGGTCTGAGCAGGCAGGACAGTGGTGGGTGAGGTGGGGTTAGCATTGCAGTTCTCTCCAAACTGATATGAAAAAGGGTCCCAGGGAAGAGAGTGGATCAGGCATGTCCTAACGCTCACAGATGAAGAACAAGGGAGGGGGGAGCACAGGAGAACCAAGCCCTGAGCCACTGGGCGCCATTAGAGCCTGGACACTTCTGGCAAGGCCAATGAAATGAATGGATTGGCGGGGCAGCCAATGCCAGCCAGAAGTGGGCAAACTGGGCATGCAAACACTGTGCCCTGACCCTTTCTCCATTCTGCTGGCTGCTTTTGTTGGAGTACTTCCCTAGGGTGTGCTGGATACCTGGAGGGGAGGGAGAAGCCAGAGGCCCAAGGAGCACCCGGTGCCTGCGCCCAGAGCCGCGTCCCGCCTGGGAGAAAGTTCAGCCGCACTTGCCTGGGTGGTCTGCCTCTTAATTACAAGGTTAATGGGATGTTACTATCAGAAGAAATTTCTTAACCTGATAATGAGTAGGAAGCAGCTGTAGCCTGGAAAATGTAATAATTGCAGAGTAGAGCTCTCTAATTATAAGGTGTGTAGCAACTGCTCCCGTGTTTACTCTGAGGCAGCTCAAAACCTCTTCGGAGCAGCAGCAGGAACAGTGGGCCTCGTGGCTCCAGAGGGCAAGGTGGGCCAGAAGCCACGTAGGATGCCCTCTGGCTTTGCCACGGCTGGCTCATGGCAGCAGGGAGGGGCAGCCCGGGCTCCGTCCATCCTCTTCCTGCCCCGAAGGCTCCTGACACTCAGGTGAGCGCAAGCAGAACAGGGGGCATCTGCCTGTGGAAGCTTCTTCAGATGAATTGGGATCTGCGCTGGAGCCTGGGATTTACCTGGAATACTGATGTTCCCCTTAACAGCCCCAAGGGGCTCTTGGAGGACCCTGCCAGCTGAGACGGAGCAACCTGCCTGGGCCCAGCCAGGGTGCATCCATGGCTAGCTGGCAATTTGACTTGCTCATGGCCCAGCCCTTCAAGTGCTGCTACATGCTGGCTCAGCCCAGACACAGCTTCTGGGCAGGAGTCCAGCTTCTGTTTGGCTCCTGGGCTAAAGGTGTCCTTCTGCATCCATTGTTTTCCCATTGCAACTGGTCAAGGAAGGGACCTCTGGGCCCTTTCTGCACTTGGCCTTATTCTGGAATACGTCTCAGGATACTGAATTGCTGGCCACAAGCTGATGCAGACTATGGCGGGCCATGCCTAGGAAGCAGATGGCAGGTCCCTATTCTGGGATATATTCCATCATAAGACCAAGTGCAGAAAGGGCCTTGATCTATCGCAGGGTGGTTCCCAATGCAATCACCATAAAAATGTTGCCTTGCTATTGCTGTATTGCTGGGGTTGGAATCCAAGTGGTGCAGACCCAAAGAAAGGGCCTGCTCATACTTGGCCATATGCTGGAATATACAGAGAGACCCCCATATCCATTGATTTGGTAACCACAGTTTCAGTTAGCCATGGTTACAGGATGATTCAGAAGACATAAGGGAAAAGCACCCAGAACTGGCAGGCCTATTTTGGGCCCCGTTGAGCATTAGAATAGCTGTGTGACGCCACAGGAGCCCGTCCCAAAATGTAAGGGGCCACGTGGGAGGCAAGTGGGAGGCATCCAGTGGCATCACACACCTACTGTATTCCAATGCTCTCTGGAGGCTGAAATAAGCCTTCCGTAGGCCAGCAAAGCACTTCCAGTTCTGGGGTTGCACGACTCCAGAAGGCCTGTTTGTGATTATCTGCTGTTTCAGGTAACCATGATAGAAGCTGAAATGTATCTCCAGCAGATATGATCATCCAACTGTATCTCAGGATAGGGGTCTGTTGTCTGCATTCTAATACAGACTCCGGCAGGCCACGCTTGTGGCCTGCTGTAGCCTGCGCTAGCAGATGAACAGCAGGCTCCTATTTTAGGATGTATTTCAGAATAAAGCCAAGTGCAAACAGGCCCAAGATGAGATCCCAGTTGCACTGGTTAATCCAAGCAGGTTAGCATCAAATGCCACACCACCAACAGCCCCAGCCTTGTTTTCCCCTTGCATCCCTGAGCCAGCTGAATGAGGCACACAGAAATTTCAGATAAGAGCGCAAGAGAAACAGTCGTTGAAATACAGTCAGCATTTTCCCCATTTGTGCGTGAAAAGGAACTCGTGATTAGTCTAAAGATGGAAGTGAAACAATTTCCTGTTACCTCTGAAACACACCTGGAGAGAAGCAGCATAGGACTGCAAGGTTTGCAGAAGCTGGGGTGCAGAACGCTCAGCGGTAGATTTAGTGTTCTTGCTGACCTAGCTCCTGAGATGAGGCATCTCTTCCCTGTGTGGTCACCTTCACACATTCGAGTTGGCCTTCCTCAAAGAGCCATTGCTTTCTGACTGCGCCAGGCTCCGGGTGCTCTTCCTTCATTTGGATTTATGAGGTGATAAGGCCACCGGCACCACCTGATGCACTAGGATGAGCACCGTTTAGTAAAGCCATGAAAAGCTCACACAAGAGATTCTGTGTCTCCACATTTGGGCATCTCCTGCTGATCTTTTGTGGGTTCTTGAATGTGCCTGGGAGATCACCTGGGATCACCTGGGAAGACCAGGGGTAGCAGGACTGGGGTCTTTTCTGCACTTACTTCCATTAATGCTGGATCAATGGGTCCAGAAATAGTTTAGCCCTCTGGTCCTTCCTAATGCCGCAACCCCTTAATGGAGTTCCTCATGTTGTGGGGACCCCCAACCACGGGGGCGGAGCAGCTGGGAGGTGGGAGGGAAGGGCAGCGGGAGGCTGGTCGCAACCCCTCTGAAAGGGTAATTTGACCCCCAAAGGGGTCCCGACCCCCAGGTTGAGAACCACTGATGTAAACTCATGCACGATATAGAAAAGGTGTACAGAGAAAAATTATTTTCTTTATCACACAACAGTAGAACCAGGGGGCACCTATGAAGCTGCTGGGTAGGAGAGTCAGATCAGACAAGGGGAAGGATTTCTTCACCCAGAGGGTCATTGGTCTATGGAAGGGTTAGACAAAATTCATGGATGACAGATATATCAATGGATACTAGAATGGATGCCTATGTACATCCTCCAGGCTGGGGGGTCAAGCAGGAGGCCTCTAAGGCCATTTGCTGGGATTCAAGAGCAGGAGAAAGTTTGTTCTTGTCTCTGCTTGAGATGCCCATGGGCAATTGGTGGGCCACTGTGTGGGACAGGATGCTGGACTGGATGGGCTGTGGCCTGATGCAGCAGGGCTCCTCTTATGTTCTTATCAGTGCTCTCCCCACAAACAGGGCTGATCCGGATCAGCACACACAAGCCCTATGGCTGCACCTCCATGCCTCTGAGGGCTAGGGACTAGCGTTCCTAGCTTTCAGGGTTCCTTTTCAGTCTTGCACTATGGC
This sequence comes from Aspidoscelis tigris stejnegeri, assembly GCA_023333525.1. Classification (NCBI taxonomy): domain Eukaryota; kingdom Metazoa; phylum Chordata; class Lepidosauria; order Squamata; family Teiidae; genus Aspidoscelis; species Aspidoscelis tigris. The sequence goes on along the minus strand of JALMGA010000012.1, from coordinate 16,971,069 downwards.
ACCTTGCTTGTAAGGCATCCCTCAGTAGTCTCAAACACAGGTGTGCTGCATGCTTCCCATGTTCTGGATCATGCTGGTCTGCTAGTAGACCTGATTAAACAGATCTCCTAGTGATCCAGAATAAGGCCTCCTTTGATCAGGATTGTGCAGAGAAAGTGGACCAGCAGGGGGCATGGCCTCATGTATCCACCTTAATGTTCAGATCTATGAGGCCTAGAAGTGAGCTATGTGGAACCTTACTCTGTATTAAGTGTCCATGCAGAAAGGCTCTGGGAGGTCATCCATCATGAGTCAATGCAGCCATCATGTGTCAATGCAGCCATCATAAGCTGACCTTGACTTGGTGACACATGGTTAGCCTTTGGCATAAATCTGGTATTCCGTTTTGGAGGAAGCTGTTCTTCCTACCTCATCAGTAAGTAGAGGCAGAAGCCACGGGGCTTGTAACCTGTTGGATCTGCCCACCTAACCCCTTGTTTGCAGCACTTCTGGACTGACTGTCTGGCCCAACATTATGGCACTTTCCAGACTTGGCCCGGGCGCAGCCTTTGCAGTCATCCCACTTTGATCCCTAATTATAGAGCATTAATGGCTTTCTGATGGGCAGAATGGAATGCCTGGAATGAGAGGGCTGCGCAGAGCCCTTAACCCCTTCCTGCCAGGTTTGCCGCCGCCTCTTCCTCCTCATGTGTCTCATCATCTTTCCTCTCCTGTGTTAGTAAGAGCAGCTACATCTGAGCCTTCGGCTTCCCACAGCCCGGGGGGCTCAGGGTGTGTGCCCATGCAAATGAAGCCCTGCTATTCTTCAGCTGTTTGCAGCGAGGAAAGAAACACCCAGGAGCAGTCCTTGTGTCAGGAGGCAGCTGTTTTTAGGAGAGCCGAGGGTGCAAAGTGCAGCGGCAGGAGGACTTTCTGGCCACACAGCTGGAGAGCTTGCAAGGGAAGCAGGATTTCGACAGGAGTGAGTGACGTGCGTGAAGCTGGAGCCATTTCTCTGCAGCAGAAGTCCTTGCTTTGCTCCTGCCAGCAGCACCGTCACTCAAGGCTGTGGAGAGAGTAAATTTGCTTGCAGAAGCAGTCGCCTCCCTTGTCCCCTCTTTGGTTGCCACGCAACTCAAGGTGTGATGGTAGACATCCACCCTGCTCCTTGCTTCAGGTGATCTGACCAGGAAGAGAAGTCCCGCAGTGCGGCTGATCAGGCTGGCCTCTTCCATCACCAGTTATCTTCAGCTCACAGCCAAAGCCAGCTTAGCTGGTGGGGGTCCAGGACCCCAAGGGAGCTCCAGAGATTCCCCCATACTCAGAAGGAGACGGGATCCACTATCTGGGAGGGTCTGTCTGGAGGTTAGCAGCAGGTGGTTTGCCCAGCCATGTGCCCTCTAGGTTATACTGTTTAATACTGTCTTAAGGGGGGGAGGGATAAGGTGTTTTTAATTGTTATATTTTACATTTTACTGTTAACCGCCCGGATTGGTTTGCCATAGGGCGGTATACAAATAAATATTATTATTATTATTATTATTATTATTAAAGGGAACGGGAAGAAACAGTGACCAGGGATACGCACAAATATTCGTAACACTTGTTATATGAATTTGGATATTCGTACATGAATTCAGTGTTGTGACATTTGTACACTGACTTTCGTATGAAGCTTCGGAACATTTGTGGGATGGGGTGGTTGGAATGTAGCTGTGCCAATCACATCTGCAATGGACCCAGAGTGAATTCGACATGGTTTGAGAGCAGATTCAAAGTGGATCTGAGGTGGATTTGACACTTTCAAAGCAGATATGTTACGGAATATGTATTGGATGCATATGTGTTTGTATCAGATATTCATACGAATTTGTATGAATACATTTGTATCAAATAGAATGCTATCACAGGGGATCTATTCAAATGAATATGAATTTCTTTACATTTGATTTGACACAAAGTGAATGCAAACACCCCACCCCCCCACCCCCCCACACACAATTTGTGCACATCCCTTAACTGGGACATCTTCCCCCCAAAATACCCTCCTCCATGTTAATCACAGTAATCAAAACGTTCAGGCATTTGAATAACTCACAGTCCGGAGGCATTTTTAACAAAACGAAATGCCCAAGGTTGCATGGCCCTTCTGTCGCCTTACAGTTGCCTCGTAAATGTTGGGATCTTTGCAATTTGCAGGCTGTTTATTTTCACTTTGTTTTGCTCAAACCCAAACAGCAGCCAGTATCCAGTGCTCCTGGGAGGGAAGACAACAGTGGTTCAGCTAATGTGCACATCCATTCATTCAGTTTGCACACGGCCTTCCCAAAAATAATAAATAAATAGGGCAGTTTACGGTGTTCTCAAGCTCCCATGAATGACACAAAAAGGAGGCATTACAAAAAGGAGGCATTACATAATCGTGACACAGATCCCTTCCATTGTTAAGTACACCCTTGAAAATGTAACTGTGCAGCCTTTCCGAGTGGAGGGAAACAGGCAAAGCTTTCTCCCTCACTGTTCGAATTCCTGAGGTTTGCACCCTTCCAAGTTTGGGAAAGTTCCCTTTCTGAGTAGAGTTTTCCTGGTTCCCTTGTCCTCCACCCAAGCGGGGGATTCCAAGCAGCGCCCCCCCCCAACTCTCATTCGCCCTCTCGCAGTTCCTCCTGCTTTGGTGTCATTGGACTCACTGTCCCTCCTGTGGAGAGGGAAACAGTTCTTTGCACAGCCTTAGGAAAGAGAACATAAGAGAGGAGCCCTGCTGGATCAGGCCACAGCCCATCTAGTGCAGCATCCTGTTGCCCAGAGTGGCCCACCAATTGCCCATGGGCATCTCAAGCAGAGACAAGGACAAACCTTCTCCTGTTCTCAAATCCCAACAAATGGCCTTAGAGGCCTCCTGCTTGTCCCCGCAGCCTGAAAGATGTATTTAGGCATCCACTCTAGTAGCCATTGATACATCTGTCGTCCATGAATGTGTCCAACCCTTCCTTTAAATCATCTAGGCTGGTAGCTGTTTCTACCTCTTATGGCAGTAAATTCCATAGACCAATGACTCTCTGGAAGCCCCCCCCCCCATCCAGCTGGATCTTCTTCCACTTGGGCCTCTTCTTGCTGCTGCTCTTCAGCTGCAGCCATTTTCAGCCTTCTGTCCATCTCCCTGCTGCCTGCCTGCAGTGCAGGTCCCCAAGGGCTTCCTGCCAGCCATTAGGGGCCACGGAAGCAAGCGGCAGGTGATGCTTGCTGTGCTGATCCTTTCCAGTGACATCTGTCTCTGCCCCTGTCAGTTAAGCAGAGTCTGTGCTGGAGGGTCACGGTCACGGCGGGCCCTTACTTTCACTGGATAAATCATTTCAGCCCAGGAGCTTTTCTCCTCCCCCCAAGTTTTTTTCCACTTCACCCTCCTAATGAAGAAGAAGAGCTGGCTTTTCTACCCTACTTTTCTCACCCATTTAAGGAGACTCAAAGCTGCTGACAAACCTCCCGTTCTTCTCCCCACAACAGACACCCTGTGAGGTAGGTGGGGCTGTGAGAGGTCAGAAAGAGACTAGCCCAAGGCCACCCAACTGACTTTGTGGAGCGGGGAGGAATCCAACCCGGGAGTATTCCCAGATAAGAGTTTGGCCCCCTAACCACTAGACCACCCTGCCTAGAAGGGGGAGGAGTAATTGGTTCTTCTACCCTACTTTTCTCACCCATTTAAGGGGACTCAAGTCTGCTGACAAACCTCCTGCTCTTTTCCTCACAACAGACACTCTGTGAGGTAGATAGGGCTGTGAGAGCTCAGGAGAGAGCTGTGACTAGCCCAAGGTCACCGAGCTGGGTTTGTGGAGGAGTGTGGAATCAAACCCGGTAGTATTCCCAGGTAAGAGCCCGTAACCCTAAACACTAGACCAAACTGGCTCACGTGCATCCTTGAGTAAGGAGGCTGACACCTTTGCTCGCATTTCCCCTCTACATGGTTTCTGCTTCCCTTCTCATTAAGGACCCTTCAGAAGAGCCCATTTGCATGGCAAATGGAACAACAGCAGTCAATAATTAATTAAACCTCCTTCCACAGGCACTTTCTTCCCCTTGCGTTTTATTTATTAAAATAATTAACCTCCCGTATGAAAAGGTCCCAGTGAATCCAGAAAGAAATCAAGCACTGACTCTGTCTGCCTTCTCCTATCTGGTACACGAAGGTCCAGCTTCCTGCTTCGTGGCACAAATCCCAGAGCTGCTGGGCAGATGGTTCTCATCCCCCTGACGACTGGAAGCATGCTGCTGCTGCTGCTGCTGCTGCTTCCACTAGCCCGTTTCTGCAGCAGCAACAGTATTTATGGTGCCATCAAACCTTTGTGAGCTGCAAAGTGGCCCAGGGGCAGAGGGAGGCTGACTCTTTGTCCAGTTAAAAAAAAAAAAAAAAAACCTTCTTGTTTTGCTTGGGTTTTAATGTCTAAAGTGTTGTAAGAGCCAAGCAGTAACACTGGTGCATCCTTTAGTGACATGAAATCAACCCCCAGATGTGCCCGGACGCTGTCTGTGAGGCTTTCTTCATCACTAGGGAAAGTACATTTTCATTTCATTCACGTTTATTTTTAGAAACATTTATGCCCCACTTTCCACTTTTCAGTCAAAAGCATTATAGATCAGCAGACCACTCACCCAACGCTGCTATAAATAGAACCCTGCACATAATATCTGAAGCAGCAGCATTCTGAGATGGGGAAAGTGAGGGGCAAATTCATAATTCAGTGACCTCCGTAACGCATGTAGATGCCCTGGGATGGAGCATTTGCTCTGCTGGGACAGCAGTTCTGTTCGGAACCGCCCCAGCCCGTCCCAGGGTGTCCTACATGCGTTCTGGGTGTAGAGCTGTTCGGAAAGGAGAGCATTCACACCGTCCCTCCAGAACAGCTGTGGGCCCCACCCCACCTACCGCCACTGGGTTTGACCCAGGGATGAGCAGGCCTGTCTTGTCCCATCCCCAGTTCCTGCGGGCTCTAGGTGATGCGATCCCATCCCCTAGAGCCCACAGGAACACACAACCCCGGGCGCAGGACTACCCTGTACGCATGCCACTTACCTCTTCGTCACCAGGTTGAAAGTGCTGAGCCTGGCTGGCAGTATTGTGTATCTGCGCATGCTGCCAACTCTGATTGGCCAGCTAACTGGCCAGGTAGGTGGGTGCCTGGGTGTGTGTGTTCCTGTGGGCTCTAGGAGACCTGATCCCATCACCTAGAGCCCACAGGAACCAGAGAAGGCACGAGACAGGCCTGCCTACCCCCGGGTTGAACCAGCCCCACACCAGTCTTTTCGGGTTAGGCCATGCGGCGACAGGTTCCCATGCGTTCCTTACCTACCTAGGTGTCCCCGTTCGGCTGTATTGCGAAAAGGCCTTAAGTGAGCAGGTAAATGAACATTTGCAGATAACCCCAAAGAGTCTGCAGTGGCTGGGCTTGCCTGATCTTCATGGCATGAAACAGTCGGCTTTGTGCTAAAGGCGCAATCAAGTCCCTGCATCTGTCATGGGTCTGAAGCATGACCTGGAAGAAATGCTTCCAGGCTGCCCATCCTACACTTTTGTCTCCTTAAAATCACAGTTCTCTGTGCTAGGGATGTGCACTAATGTGCACTAATGTGTATTGAATTGAGCGCAAGAACATTTGTATTCGGTTGAATAGATCCCCTTCGAGAGTAGTAAGATTTGAATTTGATACAAATGTTAAATCCTATGCGAATGCATATGAATCCCATACATATCCCATACGAATCCCATATGAAGCTTCAAATGAATGCATCAAAACATTCAATTCAAATTCAAATGTCAGTCTTCAAATGTGCCATCATTCAATTCAAATTTGAATATCCAAATTTGGCCAGATTGGAACGAATTTCGAATGGTACGAATATTTGTGCCCATCCCCACTCTGTGCCCGGGGACAGTGCGCCGAACACTCTTCTAGCTGGAGCACTTGGAGTCTGGACCAGAGAGAGGAAGCTGTATGTCCGTGTCTGTTGCAGCTTGATACATGTCCCAGGGGCGTCACATGCCATCACCCGGTCCCTGCATTGCCAAATGAGGCTGGTGGCACAAAGGCATGATGGCATTGTGGGGCTCACTCCAGTTCTTAGAACAAGTGGGCCCACCTGGAATTTCACAGGCTTCTGGAGCTGGCCAAGGCCAAGAGGCCCCCTAAGCCACCCATAGATGTGCCCCCAGCCTCCACTGAAGGGAATCCTGCCACTTCCCTGCCCTCAGATTGCCATTGCTGTAAAGAAGGTTCCTTCCCTGCCCCCCAGTACGCCCCCAGCATTGGTTAAATAATGCTTTATTCCACGTCCCACATTCTGGGTGAGAGGAGGCAGGTCTTGGCCTGCTCCTCTGTGCTCTCCTCCTTCCAAGTATTTGATGAAAGGTTGGCTCAGGGGCAGAATGCAAAGCTTGTGGGTTTGTTGCTTGGCATGTCTCCTGGCCAAGCCCTTCGCTCTTATGTGAGTTAACGTCCACCTTGCCTTTCCCGCTGTCATGCCCCTTCCCCTCTCAGTCTTCTCCTAGCCAGGATGAACGCCTTTGTTCCTCCCAACCATCCCTCACCAGGCCTTGTGGCAAGCCCTCCTTGAATGGATTCTGCAGGGAGAAGTTGCTCAGAAGCACCAGGAGGAGATGTCGGCTGGAGGCCACCTGGCCACTCTCCGGGCAAGGAAGAAAAGGTGGAGGAAGCAAGCAAGAAGGGAGACAAATGGCTGCATCGTCATTTCTCATGCCCATCTTGGCTCTGGAAGAGCTCCGCGCAGAGGCAGAAGGAGTAGTGATGTTGGCTCCTATTCCGGGGGCTGGTCTGCGTGCAATCCAAGCTCTCCCCATTGCAGCCCTCAAAGCACTGGGGGCCTGTAGGACTTGCCTCCCCCTCCCCTCTTGCTGCCCTCGCACTGGGGGGCTTCACATCAGATGATAAGCTGGAGGGGATGCGCTGTGCAGGCTTATTTCGTGGCCCTCTCCTCTGGCGGTGGCGTATCTGCTCCGACTCCTTGGAGATAAATGCAGCAGGTCTGTCTTGGCGGAGAGACTCTGAGGCTCAACGGTTCCTTTGCTCCCGGTTATTTTGACACACGAGTCTCCTCTTTCGGTTCTCCAAAGCCCTGGGCAACATGTAATACTTTGGACAATTACATTTTATTTAATAGGAAGTAGCGACTGAGATAAGCAAACAACTCCCCCCCCCTCCCCTTCCTCTCTAGGGTATTTAACGAGTTGGGAAATTTTCAATATATATTCAAATCACTGCAGCTGCTCAGAGTTGAGAGATGCTGGCCATTTGCTACTGCTGCCGCCGCCACTGGTTCCATGCCTTCTCAGTCCCTGATGTGGAGGAAGAGGGCGCCAGGCGAGGTGGGTGGGAGGAGGATGGTCTTGGCCCTGGCCCAGGGGTCTCCGAAGGATTCCTTTGATCCACAGGGCACCAAAATGGGCCCCGAGAACAGACTCTACCTACTCAGCTTATTTCCCAGAAAGTGGCGCATGGTGTGGAGCGTAACATTGAAAATGATTGCCTGAGCTAAGACGTGCGATTCATGTAATACCAGGACTGGCTTTAAGGATTACGAGGGGCTTGGAGGCCAGCTAGTCTGGGACGCCCTAGAGGCACTTTCATCCAGTTTGGGGCAAGGAGATACTGGGTGAATTTTCAAAGCTTTGAAGATTGGTGGTGCTTGCTCACTTGGAGACCGGGGCCCCTTCTGCACTTGGCCAGTAGACTTCGCTCTCTGGTATGCTTTGTCTGCATTGGATTAGTTCACACCTTCCCGATGTAGCCAGGGCCTTGCGTCTTTTCTTGGATGGACAGAGTGGCCCAGGATAACTGTACATATATCGGACTGTGGAGGCATGCTATCCAGCTAATTGCATCCGTGGCTGTGAAATGAATATCAAATCTCAGACAAGAATTATGTCTTTGTGTAGCAGCAGAAAGATGACCATTCTGGTAGCTGAAATATCCTATGCTGGAGTGCAGAGGAAGTCTGTGCTGGAGATAAACCCAGAAGCAATTTAAAATGGAGTTTGGAAGCTCCCAAACTGATGGAAAGAGCAAAACAGAGTCTCTCCAGAATGCCCAGTAATATTCCACGGTTGGATCATGGTCAAATGCAGCTGGTGTGGCTTGGAGCCTGAGGAGGTGGCCGGGTGCAGAGCAGGACCAGGGTCCTATTCGCACTTGGTGTTATTCTGGAATATATCTTAGGATAGGGGTCTGTTGTCCACATGTTAATGCAGACTCTGGCAGGTCACACCTGGGGCCTGCTGTAGCCTGCACGAGCCTGTGGACAGCAGGTCCCTATTCCAGGATATATGCAGAAAAAAGTCAAGTGTGAACAGGGCCCAGGTCTACATCTCACCAGGAAGCTGTGGGAAACGTGCATAATGTGCAGCTTCTTGGTCCTGCTTCAGATCTCGGTCATCCACTCATGACTGTGCAGCGCCTTCGACTGCCAAGATGCCTGGACCGCTGGATGTGTTGGAATCCCAGTGTGGAGATGTGGCTGGCCCCATCCCGTGGCCATGGTAGGTGCTCTGGCCACTTGCAAGTTCCACATGACCTTTTCACGGTAATGCATTGTCATAGAATCATAGAATCATAGAATGGTAGAGTTGGAGGGGACCTTCTGGGTCATCGAGTCCAACCCCCTGCTCAAGGCAGGATCTCCTAAACCATCTCAGACAGAAGTCAACACACACAACTTCTGCTTTCTGCATCTGCTGTGGGACAAAGACACATGCATTGAATAGGCTTACAGACTCTGAAACATACAGATTCAACATTGCCTTTTTGGAGCTCAGACCTGGGGCCAATTTGCTCTTTGGCCCATAGTTGATAACTTGGCAACATCTGGGCAGATGCATCTGAACTTGGAGGAGGTGTTTACAATATAGAAACACCCCCTGCCTGGCCAGAAGTGGTCTAATTATCAACTAGCTGTGGAGCCAAAAATCACGCTACACAAGTTTACCAGCCCTTACCCCAACTTATCTGAACACGTCCAGCCGGTGACCACTGGCACCTCTGCTGGTTGGGGAGGTCAATGGAGCTGCCGCACAAGCATGCTGGCAGGTCTGCTGACCTCCTGATGTGACTCCATCTGTGACTGTGCAGAGCATCAGTGTCATTGCGCTCTTTCCTGTCCAGCAGATAGGAAGGGAAGTGTGAAAATGCCCCTGTCCAGCAATGCATTAATGGCGACCCACTGCCCTATCCACTTTCATTTCCCAAGGCTTGCCCTGCACTTCGTTCCTTGGCAGCGTTACATAAAGTTGCCTCTTCAGTCTTGTCTTGCTTCTCCCCCAATTTCAGATTTCTAAATCATGCCTGCTTCCCTGACAGCTGTGATGTATTAACAACAAACTCCTGTTGTGTTCTGCTGTTACACTACAATAGATACTCCTTCTGTTTACACAAGTTTGAATTTGTCTGTATAAATACAGTGTGGAAGAAATACTAGACTCCATATCACACTCATTGACAGCTGAAAGATTAAGAGAACCCATTAGCTTAACCAACTGCTTGGAAGCATTGCTCAGAGCTCACACCTGAAAGATATTAGGGCTGTCCTGCCACACACACTTCCCTGCTATCTAGGGCTCAGCCTCTCCCCTCTCTCTTACTTCTGTTTGAGAAAGAGAGCCACCCTTGGTTAAGTCTCCCTGGAAAAGAATTTGTGGATCCACCCACCCCATCACCATCACCATCACCATCACCGTCACCGTCACTGTCACCACCACTGTCACCATGAAGTTGTTAAGCACCCACCTGGCTGGAGCACAGCTGGGCAAAGTCAGTGAGGCACAGCTGTTGGAGACCATGGCGTGAACTCATCCATCCATCCATGCCGCCTCAAAACAGGCATAACTGTTCCTATGCTGGTTCTGGAGCAACTGGAGGGCAGCACTCTGGCTTCAGCAAGATAAAGGGGGCAGGAGGGCAGGAGGGTTGTGCCTGGGCCAAGGTAGCTTTGCCTTGGGCCTGTCTGCTTCTTGCTTTGCCTTGGTTGCCCATACTTTGCTGGGGGGTGCGGAGAGGTTGTTCTATCCCAGCCAACAATCGTGGACTACGAGCACCATTTAGAAATGCCATTTTCATCTCCACTGGTCTCCACCTGTTTGTTCATTTGTCTCAAGTCAGGGGGCTCTCCTGAAACAAAGATTCAAGAATGCCCCAAAATACTCAATAGCCCGTGGCCTGGTGTATCAGCACAGGAACAGCGTGTCTTCTTGATGAATCTCAGCTGGAGGGGAAGGCAGAGGTGGAGGCATCTCCTTTCCCGCCATTAGTAGGGCAGGTTTCTGATTGCTCATCATGCTCAGAACGTTTCAGCTCCTTTCTGTTGAAAATAATAATACTACAACCCCCTCTGGCTCCGTAATACCCCCAGAGAGATGAGTTGTCTGAACTAATAGAACAGCTCGACATAATGCAACTACAGGACTCTGGGAGCGCCGATGGTGCCAGATCTTTTGGAATCCACGTCAACCTTATCAAAATTCACAGACGGTTGGATGAAGCGTCTCTTTCCACAGTTCCTTTCTTTTACCATTGTGAAAAGCTCGGTATTTCTGTGAGCAAATTCCTTTGTTTCACAGTCCTGCCACATCTTAGATTTCTTAGAGCCTTCGTCTTCTGCCTCGGATTTCTTGGGGACAGACAAATGCTGTGTGCAAACCACAATGCCTACTTATTTATGCGTTCCTTGCTCTGGCTGAGGAACTGCAACAGAACTGAGTGAGGAAGACACACACCCCTCCAACCTCAGGCCAGCAGCAACAGTCTAGTAGCCAAGGTCTGGGGCTTTTCGGGGCAGGAAAAAGGCTGAATGTGAGGAGGCAAAGAATCCTGCGAGGAACTGCGGCCTGGGAGCTGACGTGTCTTTGCCATCCTGGATGCTGCTGTTCTAAAATGGGACCCCATGAGCCACAGGGAAGGGCCCGGGTGGAAATGCCTCTCTTTTCTTTGTGGACATTAACTGAACAACTACTGGGAGCCCTCCAGGTTCTGTTTGAGGCCCTTTGGGAAAGTCTGTGGCTTGGGTGTTGGCCCCTGTAAGGGCCCCCGAGGGCCACAAAGGACCCCTCTTGCTTTAGAATTCAAAGCTACAATTCAGGCTTGCTTCAGTTTTGTGACAGCATTAAATCACATTAACTAGGGATGTGCAGAAATGGTTTTGTTGTTTATGATTCATATTGAATCAAATGCAAGAAAATTCATATTCATTCAAATAGATCCCCTTCAAAGGTGGTAGGATTTGTACTTGATACAAATGTTCAATCCCATATGAACCCCATACAAAGCTTCATATGAATGTATCTAAACATTTGCTTGATTCAGATTCGAATGTCAGTCTTCAAATGTGCCAGCATTCGATTCAAATACAAAAATCCAAATTCATATGAATTCATACGAATTTCAAATGTTACAAATATATAAGTGTCTCCTGCTCCTACTTAGCCAGTGACGGTTTTGTTCTGGTGCTGTCCAGACATACAGCTTCTAAGGTTGCCCTTATCAAACCTCAAAGTGGTCCCTGTTTCATGCTCTTACCTCTTCTCAGCTTAATCCGGATTTCCTCTGATCGGCACACACCCAATGAACTTCTGCAGGCCTCCTACAAGTGCCACCTGCTGGCCTTCACCTTGATGCACAGTGGGTTAAAGGAGTAAGACATGGGCAGTCAGAAGATGGACCAAGCTGGAGATGGCACAGGTCCTCCTGGTGGTGCCATCATGCTGGGCAGGGCAAGGCCTTCAGCGTTTAAAGGGGAGGCGGATTATGAGCAATGGTGGTGTAGGCACAATCTTGTAGGAACAAATTGAGCCTGGAAGCGGCGGGTCGACCATCAAAAGACGGGGATTATGCTGGACCCCCATGGCATAATTTCATGTTTGCCTGATAATTATCTGTGAGCTGAAAGGCAGCAATTAGGAGCACTTTCTTCATTGAGAATGGGAAGCCCATCCCAGCTTCATCTCCCAACAGTTTGATCAAGATGCTGTTTCAGCTGATGGCCCTTATGAGGGAACAGGGCTGGAGGGAGGTCAGTCTGGGGATGGCAAGGCCAGGGAAAAAGTGTTTTAGGTTAGTGGCGCATCCAGTCCAGGGGCCAGTAGCTGGGTTGGCCACTGAAGCTCCTCGCCCCCTCTTCTTTGGCCCTGTGTGTCCAAAAGATGGGATCCCACCCACCGCTCCCCAAGTGCACTGAGTCTGTGCCCCGGTTTGCTCACACCTCTCTTGGGCTCTTGTGGCTATGGCTGGTACCATCCCCACTGTTGCCATCAGCACCATCTGGAGTTGTCCCTGGTGTTCTCTGCATGGCGCCACTGACCTCCAGCTGCCATCTGGGCAGCCCGGATCTTGCCCTCTCTTGGTCCTTAGACTTGCCCTTCAGTCTTCCCAGGTGGAGCCATGACCTGCATAGAGGTGTGTGGCAGGGACTGAGACAGGTGACCCCAAGTCACCCCAGCCCATGAGCAACAACACACATTTGGTGACAGGAGGCAACATTTCAAGTCCACCCTGTGCATCTCTGGAGGCGTCTACCAGCAGCTCCCTGGGAAAAAGACAGGCCTTTGTGGCTGGAGAGACGGATGCTGGACTTCGGTGGTGAAACGATGAGACCTGGAGAGGAAGGACCAAGGACGTGGGACTCCTTTGCCATGGCACCTGGAAAGCCAACTTCCGTTTGGTTGAGGCTGGGGGAGTGGAAGGGAGGGAGGGACTGCTGGGTAAGCCTTTGTTGCTTGGCAACCTTCCCAGGAATATTGCAGAGATAAATCCTGCTGTAATGGAAGGAACCAATCCTTTCTGTCTCACTTGTTTATTTCCTTTTCTCTCTTCCTGCTAGCCTCGATCTCCTGGGTCCCAGCTGCTGCACAGCATTCACTGTTTGGAGGCTAGCGAGGGCTTCATGCTCAGAGATGAGAAAAGCGAGATCCATCTGTGTTTTTCATCAGCTTTATTGCTGCTGGTTTAATAGCAGGAAGGAGGGGAAGCTGACTTGAGCACAGGTGAACGAGAAGTAGCAACAAGGATCAAGCGCTTCCTGCAGAAAGCTGGCGTACCCAAGAGATGAATTCCAGCCTGCAGATGGGCGGACGTCTGAGGCACCTCGGATTCTGTTCAGGTTCTGGGAAACGTGGGTGTCTGGATTTGCCATTGTGCCCAGCTTTGGATCTTCTGGGTCCATGGGTCCCTTCCAAGTTTGCATTTGGCACCGCGGATGCAAGCCACAGGAGCCAGGGCTGGGAACGCTGCTCCACACCTGTCTTTGGAGGGTTGGAACTTTGCCCAAAGCACATTGCAGGCAACCAGGTGTGAATATCAGGACAGAGACACGGGAAACACCTTGCTGCACTTGTCCACGCATCTCCAGAATTCAGATGCAAAGTTTGCTGTCACGACTGACCTAGCAGAAGCAGTTTCTTATACTGACCAGCTGCTTGCATACAGAAGCCCAACAGGAGGACTCACACCTTTCCTGGCCCAGAGTCCCTCACAGCCAACCTACAGAGGCATCCCGTTTTCTCCTGTCACCAGTGGCATCCATGCCACCATCAGGGCCAACAGCCCTGGGTAGCCCTGACTTGCAGGGCCAACAGCCCTGGGTAGCCCTGACTTCTTTGAGCGACCATTGGCCTAGATCAGGACCCCAATAACAAGACACATGGGATACTTGTGTGCGCACTAGTTAGCCATCACTGAGTACTAATGTACAAAGTGAAGTTGACTCCGTGGCCTGCTCCTGTTCTGAGATGTTCCCTTTTGGAGCAGGGGGTGGTGCCCTGCCTGCTCCGTTGGTGCACAGAGGGAGCTTAGGCAACCTGTCGGCCCACACGCGCCACACAGACACAGTGGAGCAGACAACGGAGAGCGAAATTGCCCTATCTTCTCTTTCACTCCCAGATTCATGACCATCATACAGGAGGGACTTTAATTACTGTTGTAACAAATAAGGACCGTTGCAGTGCACAGTGGCTGTGTATTCCAGCCGGTGGTGTATTTGGCAAGCAGGCTTCTTTCATGCAGCGCCTCTGCCAGTTGGGATCGTTAGCGAGATAAACAAGTGGGCACGGTGGGCTGCTAGAGACTTCTGCCCGGTCGCCAGACCCAGCCGGCTAGAAATCTCCCTGTGCCAATTCCTGTTTAAGTTGCACCACAAGGATGCCGACATCACAGTAAAACATTCATGAGCAAGTTAAAAAATAATAAAAAATTAATCAGGCTTTTGCTATAATATATGAAATATTTACTGAGCTGCTGTTAGCTAATTGCATATGGAAACAACAAAGTGCTCTGTATTGTTGGCTAAGTGGTAAGATCCGAAGCTGGTGGCCAGAATCCACATCTAGGCACGAGGAGACAGATTTTTGGGGAGGAAGGATTCCCAATTTTCCAGACACTCCCTTTCCCTGTTACCCAGCTGCTCATCAGAGCTTCCTAACACTTGATTCTTCTTCCCAGCCCCTTGAGATGAACCCACACTGGGGCACATCTGTCACCCCCCGTAGCAGGTTGGGAAGGCGGTCATAAGGCCAAGGACCTTGCTGGCCTTCCTTCCCAAGGGTTGTTTGGCTGGCCAAAAGCTCAGGGTGGCCACGGAGCCAGATGCACCCACAGGCTCAGGCAGGAAGAAGAGGAGGAGGCTTTGTGTCCTTTAAGGGGACTCAAAGTGGCGGACAAACTTTCTCCCCATTGCAAAAAACCTGTGAGTAAATGGGGCTGGGAGAGCTCAGAAAGAGAGCTGTGAGTAGCCTAAGGTAACCCAGCTGGCTTTGTAGAGAAAGAAGAAGAAAAGTTGCCTTTTTCTACCTGGCTTTTCTCACCCTACAAAGTGGCTGACAAATGTTCTGTTCTTCTCTCCCAAACAGAAACCCTGTGAGGTAAGTGGGGCTGTGAGAGCTCAGAAGAGAGCTGAGACTAGCCCAAGGTCAACCAGCAGGCTTAGTGGAAGAGTGCGGAATCTAACCCAGTATTCCCAGATAATAGTCCTGCTCCTGAACCACTAGACCAAACTGGCCTTGAATGTGCCGCTCTGTCACTTACCCCATGGAGATCCCCAGGGCAGCAGCTCTGGTTTTGTGCTGTTCCTCAGGAGCCATTCTGGCTGGAGGTGGATCCAGTTGACACACATGAAAAAGAAACTCACAAAGAGTTTTCCAAGTGTCCCGGAAGTACAAGTGTCCACACATAGTGTGGCTCTCAGTGAAGGAAACAGCTGTGAGATTTCGAGGGGAAGCAAAGGACTTTCGATAAGCCTGGAAGGGCTTCTCAGGAGGGTGGCTGGCTGGGGGTATGGCTGGCTGAGGACATGGCTTTCCTTTTTACAGCTGCCTTCCAGCCCGGACAGCCCCCTCTCTGGGCCTGTGACTCCTGGCCTCTGCCAGGATGTGATGATATTCACCATCAGAACCATGTGGGTGAGCTGTGTCCCCACTGCTCCCAAACTACTCCCTCAATTTGTGTCACAGGCTTTGACCCAGAAGTCTCTCCTTTCATCTCCCTGCTTCTCATTACATCTCAGGATTCTTCATTGAAAGAGAGGTGGCTCCTTCTTTTGTGGAGGATATTGGGGGCACGGTGGGTTGTCTGCAGCTAAATTAAGCTTTTGAGAAAAGGTTTCTTCCTAGCTGGCAGCTCCGGCAGGCAGCGGCTAGACTGACCCTGTAGTGACTCCTATTGTGCTTCTACCCACACACCTTCTTCTTCTTCTTGCACCTGAAGTCCCTGACGCTTTAATGGAAATAGGTTTCCCAAACCACAATTCTAGGCAAGCCACATCGGTCCCTTCTCCTTGTGTTTGTCCCCCAATTAGAGTTCCAAAGCCCCTCCCTGGCTCTTGTCTGCTCCATCCCATGCATCCATTGACGGCGTCTAGGGATGTTGGCTTCCGTTCCAAGGTTGCTCCACAGGAGAAAATGGCTTTGGTGGTGTCCTTGGACACCAAGATGGCTCCCCACTCCTTCTCTCTCCTCTGGCCCATGGAAGGAGAGGCAGAAGGTTCCACGCCCTGAGGCCATTGGGATTCACTGTTGGAGGAAAATATATAGAGGCTAGCAGCCGTGACCAGGTCTGTAGTCTACATGTGTGTGCATGGTGAAGGAATGCTCCTGCGGGCCGGATCCTGATCTGAATCCAGTGTGAAATGTACATCCCATCAGAAAACAAGCCTCCTAGCCCATGCACAGAGTATCCACTGTGGCTGTGATTTCCTTCCCCTGATGCCTCCATGGACCACACAGGTAGTTTTCTCGGCAAGCACAGGAGCGGTTAGGGGAGATGCCTAGCCTTGAACCTTCAACCCTCTGCTACTGAAGGACAGCAGCTCCCAAGGCTCTGGCAAGCCTCCAGCAAACCTTCTCCTTTTTTGATCTGTTAGCTTGGCAGTATGAGGTCAGGCAGCTTTCTGCTTCCCACACTACAGGGTGTTCCCGGTTGACACAGACTCCACCTTGAAAGCAAACCTTTGTGCCACTGTGGGAAAACTTTTCCTACTGGGTCTTATATTTTGGATGCAAGAAACCCTTTTGTGTTTCCTTGGAGCCATGTGTGAAAGATGTCCTCTTGACTCCTCCTGGGATTTGGGAGCTGAAGTTGGGAGGAGATTCCCAGAGTCCTATAGCTATGATGGGGAAACTTTCTCTCTCTGTGTCATGCACACACACAAAAGGCTGCAGCTGAACTTAAGCTGAGGCCACACTGCTCTCCTACTGTCCTTTAGACTCAGACGTCTCAAGGTTGTCAAGATGAAAAGGGGCACACCCATGGCAGAAATGCCTTGCAGGTTGGTTGCCCAGAAAGAGGCTGCTGGACACCTAGGCCTGGCCTGATCCAACACTTGTATTGCTCTGACTCGTGTAGATTAGGGCTTTATCTACGCACCTAATTAGGCTGGGCTGGGGGTTCCCAGGAGAGCATCTTGCTCAGCCTGTGCACCTGTGCATGGACAAACAGAGGTGAACAATGTTTGCAAGGTACACTAGAGCTGATGGTTTCTAGGCCAACCTGCATCCTATTTCCTGCTTTGTGGAATTTAAGTGGAAGTGGAGATACCACCAAATTGACCTTCACTCCTGGTGACTCCATGGTTGAAGTGATTTGTCATTGCTACCTTCTGCTTTAGTCCTTTTTTTTTTTTTTGGCAAGCATATGAGATTTTGCCCTTGAGCATATTTCCCAGTAGATGCACACAGGACTAGGAATGTGCACGAATTTCTTTTTGTATGCGATTCGTATTGAATCGAATGCAAGAAAATTTGTATTTGTTTGACTAGATCCCTTTTGAATGCAGGGAGATTCGGATTCGATACGAACATTCAGTTCCATATGAATCCCATAAGGATAGCATACGAATCCCAAACAAATCCCATCTGAATCCCATGCGAAGCTTCATACGAATGTATCAAAACATTCAATTGAAATTAGAATGTCAGTCTTCGAAAGTCCGAATTTGTACGAATTTGGAGTGTTATGAATATTTGTGCACAGCCGTACACAGGGCTGGTCTGTCATGCTACAAGGAAAAGGTTCCACAGAAACCCACTTGCCACTCTATAGGGCTTTATTTTGCAGAATCCATTTGGGCCCTGCTCCCTCCCACAAAATGGTTCTTGGAAGCTGTCATGTCAGATGCGTGGCTTGAAGGTTTTTCTTCCACCTGGAATCCACACTGCACTTCCTCTCCTGTTGTTGTTGTTGTTTTGCCTCGCTCTTGCTTGCTTGCTCTGAGAGTAGGGATGTGCACGAATGTTTTTTTGATTTTCTATTCAAATCAAATCGAATACCTGAAAATTCAATTCAATTTGAATCTGTTAAATTTGAATTTAACAAGATTTGATTCGTTTTTACCAAATTCAAATCTATTTGTTCAAATTTTTTATTTGAATCTGCACATACGAATGTTGACGACATTCGTATGTGCCTGAATGCATCTTCCCGACATCCGTACACATCCGTACATGTCTGTATGCATCCTGTAGTTATCCCATATGCAACCAGTTTTTGTCCTGTATGGATCCATAGAAATGCATATGGATGCGGAAATGATGCAGATCTTAAAGTACGCATTGCATACGGACCCATACACATATGAATGTCTGGATAATTTAAACAAATAGATATGAAATTTGAAATTCAATTTGAACGTTTACATTTGAATTTCAGGACATTCTGTTTGAGTTTGAATGTCGAAATTCGGCACATTCGATCGAATTTTGAATGCCTACGAATATTCGGGAGCATCCCTATCTGAGGCTGCTGGAACTTACATGCTCTTCATTTTCCTCTTATCTTTAACTCTGCAAGTCAGAGGTTAGGCATTATCTTTGGACACAGGACAGAGTCCAAAAAACTAGAAGCAGAGCATATGTTTGTCACGACAGAGGATTTCCACATGTGCTTGACTGCAGAGTGTCATATTGCCTTTGAGGGAGACCATTTGATGGAAGGCGTAATGGCAGGAAAGGGACCAGCGAATGAGCTGGTCATTTTCTCTTGGCTGGCTGGCGTAACTCTTGGAAGCCGAGCATGGAGAGGTGGGTGAGATTGCAATGGAATGCAGTCCTGGCCGAAAGGAAAAGAGAACGGAGAAAATTAACCCTGGCCTTCACTCTCTGCAGTTACTATATGATTATCTTCATTAATATCGCACCTCTAATTCATCTGAGAAATAGCACAGGCATACACTTGAAGGCAAATCAGAGTTTTTATTTCTAATTGAGCTTTTGAAGCATCCTTTTAGGAATGGATGGTAATTTTCAGCTCTGCAACAACTCAGTTTTGTAAGTTGATTGGTGTGATGCAATTGCCATAAAATGCACAAACAAAATTTTAGAACTCAACAGAAACTGAATTGCAACTAATATTTGATATCAGAGAAATAGCCATGTTAGTCTAATTTGAAAAGTCCAGCAAGGTAGTTAGTAGCACAGGAGAAGGGTTGGTGATATGAGCTTTCGTAGACACGTCATTTTAATCATTTTAGCAGAGCTCTGCTTGTGCGCGTGACAGCTGCTATGCCCACTTGACAGCTGCTCCGCTGACTGCAGGGCAGCTGTCAGGCGATCGTTTGGGGTAAATCAAGCCCTTACTTGGGTGGTTAAGGACTCAGGTAAGGGGGGACAGTTGCGATCACCGCATTAGTGGCAGGGACAGAGAAACCCTGCCTGCTAATGCTGCGATCATAACCTGGGAGTGTCCCCATGCCCTCAGGATAACCTGTTCTTGCCCCGTAATTTGGGGCGAGAACAGTTTTAAAGGTTTTTTTTTGTTTTGGGTTGAGGATTTTGTTTCTCATGTAACCTGAATTAGGGCTTTGCATGGGGACTCTCGCGAGGCGAAGACACATTCGCCTTGCAGTATCCTCACCATGGGGATGGGGTGTTGTTCTTGCAGCTTTGCATCTTTGCTCAGCTTCCATTCCTTCCCCATTTTCTCTCAATGGCCCCAACATGGAGTGAAGGGGCTGGGGGTGGGAGAGAAAGGTGCCAGTTTTGCTTCTCCACCATTTGAACAGGTTGTTGTGTGTCCAAACAGTAGCAGATATTTAGGCCGTTACCTCAGGTTGGGCCAATAATGGAGCGAGATGGAGACCTGTGTTCCTTGGCGCATGAGAGAGGAGCCACAGTGGCTGTTGAGTCACAGGGGCATGGGGACACTCCCGGGTTATGATTGCAGCATTAGCAGGCGGGGTTTTGCACCACGTCTTCGTGCTTCCATTTTGGGGCATTTGGCAGCAGCTGCTAGTGGGGGCAGAGAATGGGGCTGTGAAGTCCCAGGGAAGTTGAGTTCACCAGGGATGGAGGCCACTGGTAGCATCACCCCCTCTCCCAGCTTGGACATAAAAACTGTAGCTGCAAGTGTGAGACTGGAGTCCATGCCATGGCCGCCTCTAAGTGTAAGTTCCAGCCGAAGGTGGAAGAAAAGAAAATCTTGCTGCTGCTGTTGCTGCTTTGCTGCAATTTCAGTTTAGTTTCTCCTTTGACATTTTTGAGTTGTCTTGTATTAATTGCTCCTACTGTTTATTTTCTTATTTGATGCTGTGTACTGTCTTTGGAATTTTCTGCCAGAAGAGGTGGTAACAGCAACCAGCCTAGATGGCTTTATGGAAGGGTTAGACAAATTTATGGATGACAGATGTAGCAATAGCTACTGGAATAGATGCCTGAGTACATCTTCGAGGCTGGGTGTGTGTGTGTCAAGGAATAGACCTCTAAGGCCATTTGCTGGGATTGGAGAGCAGGAGAATGTGTCCCCTTGTTTCTGCTTGAGATGATATGGGCAATTGGTGGGCCACTGTGCGAGGCAGGATGCTGGACTAGATGGGCTGTGGCCTCATCCAGCAGGGCTCCTCTTAGGTTCTTAATTTCTTGGATTATGTAGCTTATTATTATAATTCTGTACATTGCTTATGATGTATATTTGATGTTTTATTTATTGAAATTGATTTTTTTTAATTTGCTATATTCCCGATGTGATGCTTGTATATGTTGTTTTGTCCAGCCCTTTGGTGAAAGGGGCATTATAAACAAATGCATGTATGCATGTATGCATGTGTGTATGTGTGTACGTATGTATGTATGTATGCATGTATGTATTTATGTATTTATGTATGCATGCATGTGTGTATGTGTGTATGTATGTATGCATGCATGCATTATCCCTGCCCTAACAGGCAGCTGCTGGGAGACAGCAAGTGAGGGATGCTGGGAAATTCTGGGCCTGCTGCTTATGGGAGCAACACTCTCCCTCAGTGCAGCCTCCTGCTCCAAGGACTGCTTGAAAACCAGCAAGGCCAAAGCCAGTAAAGCCTCCATGGGCCGTGAGCCTGATCTCTGCCTGAAGACATCCCTTCATTCTGGAGCCAGGACACATTGGCCACTCCTGGATGCAAGGGCCCATCAGCCTGTTGTGGGAGCTTTCTCTTTGCATACCGCATGCTTGCCTCATCACAGCCTCAGGTGAGCAGACAGGTAGGCAGGCTCCATGATTCTGAGCAAGCACCAGAGTGGCTTGATCTTGTGACACCAATTTCAGCTGCCACATTGCGCTACATCCATGTCCTTCACCCTCCTGAGGGAGGTTTGGCCTTTGACCTCAGTGCATTGGCCCTTGTCCCTGCTGCCAGATCTCTTATCGCTCAGCAAATCTGACTCCTGTTGTGCATTCCTGCTCCGACCAAGCCCACCTGTCAGAAATCATTCTGCTGCCTTTCTTTCCCCCAGCCGGTTCTTGCAATGTCTCTTGCCTCTTGCACCAGACCATGAAAGCAGCAGCAATACAGCCGCTCCCCCTGTAGCGTCCCATGCTTTGTGTGTGTGTGCACTGGCAGACCAGGGGTCCAAGGGATTGGCTGTGGCTCCAGAAAGAGGCTTCTTGGGAACAGGAGAAAGCCAAGGCTCAGTGGTGGCCCAAAGGCAGACCTTTAGCACACCAGGTTTCTGGAGACCCACTTTCCGTAGTCCTTAATTCACTACTAACAAAGAATGTACAGCAAACCTCTCAGCAATATTGTTTGGCTTCTGGAGATAATTTATCTTAAAGTCCAGGCAGGGATCTTTGGTCTGGTTTCTGGGCTTGGATTTGGGGGCGGGGGGCTTTGTCACAAGTCTCGATGAAGGTCATGAGGGTTTTGTGATCGCTGTTTGCCCTGCCAAGCCCACGTCAGATAGAACCGTGCCAGATGCATTCTGGTTGGGGTCCCACTTTAAAACAAACAAACCCCATACCGCAGAATCCAAACAAATAGTTATCTGCCGTAATGTTCATGATTACAACAACGGAATTCTTTGACAACGTGAAGTTGGACTAAAAGTAGTTCCAGAATGTGCACTGACTTGGGATCAAGCTGGTCTCCACTGTCACATTAGAACTTGGGCCACCTCTGCACGAACCTGAGTGGCAGAAGGCCACTGCTTGGACTCAGTGGTAGGATGCGGACCATTTGCACACATGGTGGCTCCCTCGCTCACGAAGTCAGAGCTGAGGAACGAGAGTTCTCCGGCTTTGAAGCTTCCACCCAGCATCGTTAAAGGAAGGATGGGTAGTGGCCAGGGACCATTTCTGGTCTGGCCCTTATTGGAGATGGGTGGAGAACAGGCCAGGTAAGTCACCTCTGCCCCTGCCGCCTCTCTTCATGATGGCAGCAGGAGGAGATGAGTGTGTTGAGGATGCACTGTGCAGATATCTCTGGGCCCATGGACAGCAGCTCCTGAGGGCTACCTTATGGCGAGAAGCCAAGTGCATCTGGCCGTTCTTTGGAGATCTCCTGAACTAACACGTGGGATGGAATTCAGATGTCCTTAAAAATTCACAGTCCTCAACTGTTTTGATGCACACCTGTTATCTTCTCATCTGAAATCTGCAAACGTGATAGAAGCACTCCACCCCAGCACAATGCTTTCCAGAAATGAGGATTTGGCACCACTGTCTGGGAACAATCCCTTGTTTTCCACCACCTTTAGGGCTGGACTACTGGTCAGTTTGGCCTAGTGGTTAGGGAGGCAGACTCTTATCTGGGAATACCATGATTGATTCCGCACTTCACCATGAAGCCAGCTGGGTGACCTTGGGCTAGTCACAGCTCTCTTCTGAGCTCTCACAGCTCCATGCACATCGCAGGGTGTCTGTTGTGGGGAACAGAAGGTTTGTCAGCTGCTTTGAGTCCCCTTAAATGGGTGAGAAAAACGGGGTAGAAAAGCCAAATCTCCTCCTCCTCCTTCTTCTTCCCCCCTACCTGGGTCTCAGGCCAAGGCAGGTGGAGTGGGCCAGGAGGGAACCTGGTGGCTCTGAGGCTGGCAGTGATGGTGGTGGTGGTGATGGAGCAGTGGCCCTTTGCCTCCCCCGCCCCCCCAGGCTGGAAGTTGAGGAAGGCGGAGACCCCACAAGCCTCCCTGGAAGAGCGAGCCGAGCCATGGGAAGTCAGGCTGCTCTGCTTTTCCATCCCATCTGTTTTCTTTGGCTCTGGGGCTGCCCAGCGAGGTGGGTTACAAGTTGAAGAATGACAGGAACTCAGAGGCCGGTTTTATTAAGTGTATATTTGAAAGTGCAATTAAAAGAAACCATTCCAAACCTAACTGCTGATTAGGATGAAGGGAGATGGTGCTGAGGGGTGCATGCTATTCGTCACCTATGGCTGAAAGAAAAATTGCGCCCAAATTCCTCTTCTCTCTCTGGAGCGACGAGCGAGGAGATTAATGGGCTGGGAGGCGAGTGCCCTGGAACTGGCCCAGACTGGTGGAAGCTGCACACCATTGCCTTGTGATCGGCTCTCAGCAAAGGCCTGGAGTGGGAAGGGGAGGCTGAGGACCTGGGATCCCTGTGGATGCAGAGCAGGCCGAGGCAGAGCCAAAGATGGCCTGCTGCATAGGCAGAGGGGCCTGAGGCTGTGGTTCACCCCTGTGGTGTGCAGGGAAGAGACATCCTGGAAGCCACACAGGGTAAAGAAGAGGAAGAAAGAGAGCTGGCTTTTTTTACCCCGCTTTTCTCACCCATTCGAGGAACTCAAAGCGTCTGAGAAAGCTTTCTATTCTTCTCCCCTAAACAGAACACCCTGTGAGGCAGGTGGGGCTGGGAGAGCTCAGAAGAAAGCTGTGACTAGCCCAAGGTCATGCAGCTGGCTTCATGGAGGAGAGCAGAATCAAACCCAGTATTCCCAGGTAGGAGTCCTGCTCCCTAGTAAAGTCAGTGGGAGCAGCGTCTGCAGACTCATGGATAGTGCTGTCTCCCTCTCCTAGCAGCCCAGGGCTCAGGACCACCTGCTGCTGATGCTGTGCAGAAGGGGACAAATACTGAAGATGGGGCCAGGGAAGAGCAAAATGGGGCACCAGGCTTGGAGGCTTCATCAAGGTAGGCTGAGCCCCACAGGGCAAAATTATATATCGAGTTGGTGTTACTGTTACGCAAAGGCAGTTTTATTGTGGGCAAACGGTAGGGAATACTCATGCATATCCCTACTTTGGACCACATGGACGCAGATGCAGGGAACTGATCCACGAGAAGTCTGCAAACCCTGCTTCTACTTGCCTTGAGATGAATCCTTTTGTCCTGAAGTGCTACGGATGCCTACTGCTGTCATTACCATAACTGGAAGGGACCCATTTCCACCCCTGGCCCACCCGCCCGCCCGCCTACGTAACCCCAGACAGTGCATTTCAACTATTTCTGTGCAGAAATATGTTTTTAATACTCCAGTGATGGTATCTAATATGCAATAATTATTGTAACTCAATTTTTAAGATGCACTTTAGATTTCCCAAAGCAGTTATTGGATGTGAGTGAGATGCAAATGAAACATTAAAAACATATTTATAGCCCAGCGAGCGGCAGCTCCAGCATGTAATGCGCGGAGCAGACCAGAAGCATTGGCCAGCCGTCTGGGAGACCTCCGCCCGGATTTGTTGTAAAAGCAATTGGCACGTCATTAGCCCAGAATGCAAATCCTGGGAGATTCGGTGGAGCGACAGGCAGTTTAGGGCCCCGGGCCTTTCTCACACTGTGGGTAAGGGGGCAGCCCAGGAGGAAGGAAGGAAGGAAGGAAGGAAGGAAGGAAGGAAGGAAGGAAGGAAGGAAGGAAGGAAGGAAGGAAGGAAGGAAGGACCACTTGGATGAAGAATGGGTAGGCTGCCCGGCTCATGCCTCCTCACTGGAAGGGTTTGCAAAGCTCCCATGCACGGAAGATTTTGGGCTGCTTGATCCTAATACTGCTTACTCAGAGACAGGCTGTGTCCGCACTTACCATGCTGATGACCCAGTCTGGTAGAACCAGGTCAGCCTGGCTGAGATCCAGTGGCGGGAGCGACCCCACCGTCCCAGAACACATCTTTTGTACTTGCAGGGCAGTTGTGGCACCACAGCCTCCAAGCTGCTTTGAAGGTTGCACCATCTTCAGTGCCATTCTGAGTCCTCTGATAACTAGGAACTGAAGTTCTTATCTTTCGTGACACCTTTTTGTGCTCTGTCCAATTGGATCCTCCCACTGAAAGGGCTCATGGAGGTGGGTATACTTTCCACCTGCCTCCTGGATCAGTCTAACGTGCTCTGGACCACTGGTAGACCTGTAAAACCAGCTCCGGCCTCATCCTGGTTGAGGCGGCCCTTTTGGCAGCCTAGACCGGGATATGCTGTGTGCAAGCAGGGGGTGGAGACTCCCTGTAAACCACACCAGTGTGCGGAAAGTCGACCACGGAACCCTTCCGTAAGTGTTCCAAAGGCGAACGTGGAGAGGCTCAGAATCCTCCAGAAAGAAAAGCTCAGGGAAAACATTGGGCAAAATAACCATTCACCATTCTTGCGTTGGATTTTTATTACAAAGCCTTAGGGATTTTTAAACTGAGAGATGGTTTTACATATTTTATTGATTTACTAACTTATGTAGGTTTTCTTCTGCTGCTTTGTTCATAAACCATTTTATATTGCTTCTCACTCTCAAAATGTCAAAGCGGCTCACTCACAGGGAGAGCAGGTGAGGAGAGAAATTGTGCACTGGCCGAGGAGGCCTTAGCCCTGGGAGGCCCAGCTGACCAGAAGGTCTTTGGTGGGCACCTTTAGGACGCGACAGCGGCTGGCTGGCTCTCAGGATGCCGGAGGGAAGAGATTTTCAGAGGCAAGGGCCTCCCGAGAAAGGCTGAAAAACTCCCGGACTTGGTATCTATGGATGCCTGCGGGCAGAACAACATAGATCAATGCCTTTCCTCTCAGCAATTATATACTGTAAGAGTTCTTGGAATTCCAGTTGTTTTGGAGACCTGTTTGAATTTGATCACATTTTTATGCTGTTGTGGAAACACGCAGCATAACGATGCTGGTATTTGCAACCACTTTCCGTCTGCCCGCAAACCCTGAGGAGGACACGATGTGTGTTGACTCAGAGAAGCAGCAGATGAGGGATGGAGATGGAGATGGAGATGGTCCGGCACTTCCAAAGCAATCAGGGCAAGGTGGTTGGGGGAGAAGGGGGGAATTTCCTCCCAACAGACAGAGGGGAGAAATCTGAAACTGCAGAATTCGAAGGGGGGGAAGGAGAAATGCAAGCGACCTGAGAAGTGCAGGCTTCTCTAAATTTTTGCAGTGCAAATCTTGACGGAAATGCGCCCGTAGAAAGCCATACTTTGGGGAAGCGCTTGGCCTCTGATGAGCATTCTTGTGAAAACAGCATATTGGAGGAAAACCACTGACAAAAACAGTTCAATTGTACACAAAAATGTCCACGTTGTGAGATAGGTTTTTGTTTTTTTTGTTTTTAAAACAGAGGATCTTCCCTTGTTGCGGTTAATTGCAAACTGCTATCAGATATGGGTGCCTGGCAAAAAGTGGCCCAAAGTTTTGGCCCAAGCCAGAGCCAAACCGAGTTCTCCTTTGCCAATCCCTTTTGAAATGGATAGATGGGAGTCGCTCAGCACATGAAAATACCTCCCTCCCTTTGTTCTCTCTGGCCTAATTAGGCCTCACTTGAGGATTTTAGAATGCACAGGGGAGTTCTGGCCAAACTGGACCGTCCTCTTGATATAGCTCGCTCTGGCTCTCTGAACCCTGAAAGTTCCTGAGAGAGCCAGTTTGGGTTGGTGGTTAGGAAGCCAGACTCTTATTTGGGAAAACCAGGCTTGATTCCACACTCCTGCTGCATGAAGCCAGCTGGGTGACCTTGGGTTAGTCACAGCTCTCTTCTGAGCTCTCACAGCCCTACCCACATCACAGGGTCTTCTGTTGTGGGGAGAAGAACAGAAGGTTTGTCAGCCACTTTGAGTCCCTTAAATGAGTGTAAAAAGTTGGGTAGAAAAGCCAGCTCTTCTTCTTCTTCTTCTTCTTCTTCTTCTTCTTCTTCTTCCTTTCAGCTTCATTGCCTCCTCAGCTCGTACTTGAAACCTGAGAATCCCCACCATGGAAATAATAACCTGGAAAACTCTCTGGCCTAGCAGGGATTGGGGGTGGGGGAGAAGCAAAATTTTACATATTTTCTGATACTTTCCATTTTATTCCCAGGGAATTGGGTTCCCATGAGTCTCTCCATTTTCACCCAGATTCAGCCGTTCAGAAACAGCTGAATTGTGGGAGAATGTACAACCTTGTATTTTAGTGAGGCTTGGTGAGATTGCTGGCTCTGCTTCATTCCACAGCACCTAAAATGGTCTTAAATTCCCCAGAGTAGCCTATTTTTGCATCTTGAACTGTGGGACCCGGGTAGGGGTGTGGACGAATGCAGTTTTCCACATTTAATCCGATTCTATTGAATATCGAAATATGAGAATTCATACGAATAGAGAAAAAATGGATGTATTGAAATTTGAATTGATTCAAATACATTCGTATCTATTCATACAAATATTCGACATGCATCTGATGGTACAAATGTCGACAACGTTCGCATATATCCGTACCCATCTGTACGCATCCCGTTTTTATCCTGTACGCATCCAGTTTTTATCCTGTACGTATCCGTACAGATGTGTACTGATACGCATAAAATGCATGGAGATACGTATGTAATGTGTACATATATGTACACATACAAATGTTCAAATTTTTCATATTAATGATTCAAAATTTTCATATTCCTTCGAATATTATAAAATGAATGTCTGGACATTCCATTCGAATTTGAATGTCTAAATTCGGCCAAATTTGATCAAACAACAAATATTTCGATTAGTCTTGCACATCCCCAGACCTGGGTCCATCCCAAATCCTGGCCCATGTATATATATAGCTATCGCCTGCAAGCTAGCATGGATGGAGCGGTGCTGGAGATAGAGATGGAGTGCCTGTCATTCCTCCAAAGGTGCAAAAATGGCACCTGCCCTTCCTGCTGTTCAAGGTTGTGACAGTTTTCTGGTTTGAGTTCATAAGTTCAACTTAAAACGTAAAAACCAGAGGGGTGGAGATCCAGTGCTGCTAGAGGTGCCCACATGCAGGCTTTGAAGACAAGATCTCTGCAGCTGCCACCAGCCTTCCCGCCTGCCCCTTCTACTGCCCGCAGCCTGCTCCTTACAAGGGCAAATGGGCGGA
Organism: Aspidoscelis tigris stejnegeri; assembly: GCA_023333525.1. Lineage (NCBI taxonomy): Eukaryota > Metazoa > Chordata > Lepidosauria > Squamata > Teiidae > Aspidoscelis > Aspidoscelis tigris. Next base: position 16,943,065 of record JALMGA010000012.1, on the reverse strand, counting down.
AATGGGTCCGTGTGCAGCAGAAGCTAGGTGAGGGTGTCACGCGAGGGCAGCCAGGAGGCCAAATCTGAGAGGGGCTGAATTCAGTCCAGATTGGGCTCCCAATTTCAGCTCCACAGCTAACAGGCCAGCCAGTTGGCAAGGCAGGCAGGTGAGGCCTCTGCCGCCCCTCTGCAGGATCTCAGCGACCTTGGCCTTGATGGTTTTTTTTTGGGGGGGGAGCTGCCTTCCCTGCTGTTCCCTTCTATCAGAGCTCCTTCCCCAGGCTCCTGCTTTTACGGCCAAATGGTAGATAATGTTATACCACAAGGTGACCTGCTTAACAGAGGGCCGGCGGAGAAAGAGAAACCCCGACAGCTTCTTGGGAGCAGAGCTTGAATATTTATAAGAACCAAGCCTAAGGAAAGGCTTCTACCTCTTAAAAAAAGAAAAAAGAAAAAGGCAGGCGAGAAAAAGTTGAATTGTGTGTCTCTTTCCACCTGTTTAAAATAACAGAAGGGCCAAAACCACTACCATCTCTGGCCGCCTGTGCATTCTTCCACTTGCGGTGCAGTTAATTTCCTGTGTAGTGCTCATTAGGGATCTTTGCAGCTGACACTTGCCTGGGGAACCTTCCACGATGCTGCTCCCTTTTAGAGACAACCCTGCTTTTGTTCTCCATCACAAGGATCATTTGCATGAGAAAGGGATTGGAAGGACAAGGAAGGGGATTTGTTTCACCTGCCCAGGATGTTGTTGCTGCTGCTGCTGCTGCTGCTGCTGCGGCAGAGTCTGATCAGGTATGAAGGACAGCGACAGCACCGCCATGGCAACCACCCTGAAGTAGGGATGTGCGCAAATATTCTAAACAGTCAAAATACGATCAGATTTGTTCGAATGTGGACGTGTAATGATTCAAAACATTTGTTCCAATGATGTGAATCATTACACGCGTACCTGTACTAATATCGTATGTATCTGTATGCATTTGCGCTTATAATACGGAACAGAAACAGAATGCATATGGGATAAAACATACAGATATGCATAACACATATGAATGTTGTCGACATTCGTATCTTCAGATTCGTATCTAACATTCAAATGAATAGATTGGAATGTATTGGAATCGAATAGTTTTTTTTATTGCATTTGGATTTTAAACATTCAGATCAAATAGAATGTTTTGACATTTGATTCGACTCAGATTCAAATGGGAAAAAAAAAATTGGGCACTCCCCTATGCTGAGGTTGCTTTCTCTTCTTCTTCTTCTGCCCAGATTAGAAATGTGCATGAAAATTCAAAATATTCATTAATCATACAAATTTGGACAAACTGGGACATTTGTACTTTAGTTTTCATACAAATATGAATATTTCTATTCATTCGTACTAATAATTTGGACATTCAGATGTGTAGGGATGAGTATGCGTTATGTACGTATCCATATGCGTCTTGTGCATATCTGTACGGATACTTACGGGATGAAAACGGAATGCATGTGGGATGGATACAGACGCGTATCTTTGGATACGTATTGAATATTCAAATGGATAGATAGGAACGTATTGTACATATTGTATCGTTATTTGTACGAATTCAGATTTTCAAATATTTGATTTGTTATGAATCAAATGTCAAAAATTGCATTCGTGCGCACCCCTAACCCAGAGGATTGATTCATCATGAGGTGCTCCAAGGCCAGGTGAGATGGCAACCCATCCTACCAGGGTGAAATATGTAGCCATGACTCCTGAGCAGTGAGCCTCAGACCTTCTGGGACTTTCAGAGATATTCCTGTTCTTCTTTGCCAGCCAAAGACCCCATGGCAGCTGAACATCATCATGCCTGCTTGGGAAGGGTTGGTGACCAAACCGAGGCTCCTGAATGCGTCTAAGGCAAGACCTGGATGGGTTTCAAGGGCTGTTTTCATAAGAAGCTTTGGAATTTCAGGATGGCTGTCTCTGCTGGTCTTTTGGTTGCCTTTAACCAGACACGAAACACGAAAACCACATTTTCTCTCTGCCCTGCTATGACTCCTCAGCCTGGAGGCAGAAGGTCTGTGCTTGTTTAGGTACCCCAATATTCATAAGGAGTTCCTTTTCACTGTGCCCAGGCAAGGATTGGCATGGACTGCCCAGCTCCCCGTAGGCACAGAATTGAACCTTTCATGTCTTGCCCTTTGCGTTGCTGAAATAGTCTGGTCCTGAGTTGTAATCAAGGAAAGAAGAAAGGAAAAAATCCGCTGTTTGGTATGAATGCCAAGTGGTTTGGTGTAGGTGATGAACTGTACAGAGAACCAAGGCCTATTCACTCGAGGGGCGAAGAATGCATGTAGGACACCCTGGGATGCAGCATTCGCTACACTGGGCTGGAGGTTCTGTTTGGAACCGCCCCAGACCATTCCAGGGTGCCCATGTTTGTTCTGCGTGTAGAGCACAAAATTGTGCTCAACACCCATCCCTGGCCGATCGGGTCCCCTAGGGCCTGCAGCAACCACCCCAGGCACGGGCCTACATGGGGACGCATGTGCGAGAGAGGCACTTACTTCTTGCTTGCCGGGTTCCAAAGTGGTGAGCCGGGGCGGTGGCGCCGTGCGCCTGTGCATGCTGGCCACTCTGATTGGCTAGCTAGAGGCCCCTTCCAACTCTATGATTCTATAATACGAATGCTCAATCCCATACGAATCCCATACAATATGAATCTTGTACAAATCCCATACAAAGCTTCATACGAATGCATCAAAACATTCCATTTGAATTCGAATGTCAATCTTCACATTGGCCAAATTTGTACGAATCTTGAATGTTATGAGTATTTCTGGCCATCCCTAACAAACACACATACACATTTGTGCATCCTGTGCCATGTGTCTCACTTTTTATTTTGTTTTGCGGTTGTTCTGTACATGGAAACTTCTGGAGAATGCCACCTGATGAAACTGTCCCATGGTGGAGCAAGATGCCCATCAAAAGACTTAACGGAAATGGTAGGCAAGTTTCTTGCAGTAGCGGATGCAGAGCCATCTATAGTTTAGGAACGCCAAATGTTTTGATCAGATGCTTGAAGAATCCTGCACATTGATACCTGTACAATTGTATTTATAAAAGCTGCAAAGCAACTTCCTGATTATTTTAAACAGTTTAATCATCATCAGATCTTTGGAGATATGCAAAGCAAGTGATTTTATGTCCCTGAATTCTTTTGGTTGAGTCCATTTTTACAACTGGGAGGTGTTAGCAGTCACTTGGGACTACGCAAATGGTGCTGCTCTACTGGAAGGTCTCTGTTAGCACTGCCATTTGTACAGCACCCCTATTGGCTGGTGTGAGCCATGTGGCTTTCAGCTGCAATCCAGGGTGTGGTTCATCAGGCTGAAGGCTCGTGGATTCCCACTGGGTTCAGCCCGTTTCACAGCGGTTCTGTCTAGCAGAGGATAAAAGTGCTGCTGGGAGGAGAAAGGAGCTGTTATCCATAGTGGCAGGTTTCCCAGGCTAGATGCCTGTATTTGAAAGCCAACTTGTTGCAGCAAGTATTTCTTCTGGGACCAAGAGGCCTGTGTGGGAGAGATCCCAGGGGCGTTGGCTGCAAAATTTTAATTAATTCTTCACAGGAATGGTGTTGGGAGTATTAATTGTAGCTAAACAGAAGTTAGCCTGAAGCAGCTCATGGTGCAGGTAACAACCCCAACCCCCCCCCCCCAGTTCTGGCTCCACAGAGGACCATCCTTAAGAGAAATGAGCTTGTTGGCCCTCCAGAGGGGCCTGGCAGGCCCAGGTGGCAGGCAGGAATGGCTCGTTCCCTTTGATGCTAGCCAGCCCCAGCGATTGACCCTGATGAACTGAGTGCCTGTCATGGCCCAGGCGCATAGCACTGACTCGTGTGAGCCACCAGCATGTGGGGTTCCTATCACCAGCAGCAACAGCAGCAGCAAATGGCATGCCTTGTTTTTTAACTGCTGCCAGCACCGCCCCAGAGGTGATTTATCATGCAAGGCCTGTGGGCGCGCAGTAAGTCACAGAAACAGTTTCTTCTTCTTCCCCACCGCTGGGCGGGCGGCAACTTCACAGGCTGCTGCCGCCGCCCGGACACGTTTTGACTTCTCTTTACAACAACCCTGTTGCTAATTATAGAATTAAGCATATGACAGCGCAAGGAATCCTCCGTTGCACTGAGTGTCTGTTTGCGCCATGGCAAAGCATCCTTGGAACACTTTCAGTCTCCTTCAGCCTTGCCCCCCTACAGGTGTGCACAGATGTTTTTTTGACATTCTCTTTGAACTGAATGCTCACAAATCCAATTCGATTTGAATCTTTTAAATTCAAATTTAACAAGATTCAATTTGTGTTTACCAAATTTGAACCTATTTGTTTGAATATTTTATTTGAATCTGCACATATGAATGTCGACAACATTCAAATGTGCACGCACGCATCTTCCCCACATCGGTACACGTCCGTATGCACCCGTAGTTATCCTGTGTGCAACCCGGTTTTGTCTCGTAGAGATCCGTACAAATATGTACGGTTGCGGGAAAGATGCAGATCTTCAAGTACGCATCATGTATGAACCCATACACATACGAATGTCTGGATAATTAGAATGAATAGATCCAAAGTTTGAAATTTGATTTGAATGTTTACATTGGAATTTCAGGACATTCTATTCGAGTTTGAATGTCGAAATTCAGCACATTCGATCAGATTTTGAATGCCTACAAATATCTGTGCACATCTCTGCACCCCCCTGCCTTGTTTCTGATGGGAGCATCTGTTCTCTTGCATTTTGGGGATGGGGAACTGGAGCCAAGGCTTTGTCAACAACTCCGGTAGCCGAGCACACTTCACGGTGGCTCCTTCCCCTGCAATGAAGCAGGTAGCCTGGAGGAAGAACAGCAGGCCAGGAGATAGGCACTCTCCTCTAAGCCTTCTTCCTATGGGGATTGCATATGAAAAGCCTGTTTCCCCTGCCACCCCCTCCCCCAGCCAAAAGAGCCAATGGAGTGGCAGCAAAGGAGCTCTGACTGTGGGGAGCAGGTTGTTCCTCCAGGTGGAGTGTTGTGAAGCCCTGCCCTGGGCCGCTTTTCCATCCATTTGTGCCCCCCTGGCCTCCAAGTGCCTGACCTTCCCTGGCTGGGTCTTCACAGCTGCAAGGGAGGCAGGGAGCTGCTGGGTTTAAAACCAGCAAGCGGAAGGCTGGGGCGGAGCTCCTTGTTCAGCCGAAGTGACCTGGAGTTTGTTTCTCTAGTGCCAAGTGCTTCGCGTTCCACGTTTGAACCCCTCCTGAGCCAGAGCTCTGCCAAAGCGGGTGCCACTGTGTATGCTGCTGCTTGCCTTCTGCTTCTTTTGGGCAGATGCTTATCTCAAGGGCGTGTGGTTGCCCTGACAGGATGATGGACTGCTGGTGCAGAGCGTGGGGAGTCGCTGTAGCAGCCGTGCCCATGGCTTGCGGCTAGAGCTGCTGCCTTTCAGTTACAGGTGGCACCGGGGCTTCCGTGATCCAAGGCGGGCCACACCCGCCCAGGTAGCAACTGTGGCCTAGTTATGTCATTCCTGGCAAGTCTGTTATAAAACCAGCCGAGAAGAGCTAGAAGCAAAAGCCCAAGACTCAGACCTGAAGACAGGTTTTGCATCCCAGAACCCCCAAGCTAAAGCCATTGTAAATGGTGCATGGAAGAGCCAGAGTGGGTATTTGTCACTTGCCTCCAGAAAAGGGAAGGGAACGAGCCAAGTGTAGACCATGGCTACAAAAAGTATAGGAGGGGGGAGCTTGTAAACAGGAGCCAATTTAGGGATGTACACAAATGAGGTCTTTTTGGATGTAAGAAAATTTGTATTTGTTCAAATAGATCCCCTTCAAATGTGATAGGGTTCTATTCAATATGAATGTATTCATATGAATATCCGATACGAACGCATGTGTGTCTGATATGTATCCAATATGTATCCGCTTTTATGTATCTGCCCTTTGGTGGAAGGAGTGATATAAATAAACATTTATTATTATTATTATTATGTAAAAACAGCAGTTACACAGGGCAAACGAGATGACTATGCTGGATTTTGTATTATATCACAAGCACCTAGTACTGAGTGATGTATCGGTGAATTATGCGAGCAGACCCCAGTAAAGTGGCTTTTTGTAGTTGGCAGATGGATATCTTGTCAATGCCAATGGTTTTTAGGCGCCCGCTGAGATCTTTTGGCACCGCGCCCAGTGTGCCGAGGATGACTGGGACCACTTTCACTGGTTTTCGCCAGAGTCGCTGAAATTCGTTTCTCAGGTCTTCATATCTGGTGAGCTTCTCCAATTCTGCTGTAACCTGGAATAGCAACGTCGATGATCTACGCCTTCTTTTTCTTGATGATTGTAATGTCAGGGGTGTTATGTTTTAAAGTTCAGTCAGTCTGAATTATTATTATTATTATTACTATTACTATTACTATTATTATTAATTGACATAACACAGCAGTAACACACAGCAAACAAGATATTTATGCTGGTTTTGGTCATTGTTATCACTAGTCAGGCCCTTCCCAAGCGCCTAGTACTGAGTGATGTATCGGCAAATGATACGAGCAGATTCCAGCTTTCTGTAGCTGGCAAATGGATATTTTGTTGATGCCAGTGCTTTTCAAGTGCCCACTGAGATTAATAATAATAATAATAATAATAATCCCCCCGATGGGTGTGGCCTTGGCGTGGCGGTGGGGCTTGAGTGCTCCAATGAAGCTGAGAGCTGGGCCGGCGGTAGTGCAAACTACTGGCAGGTTCAACCATGCCAGAGTGGTCGAAGCAGAGGAGCCAGACTAAGTTCACCCAACCCATTTATCACAATGGAGACACAAAGAAGTCTATACTGGCTCGGTCGTCGCCCAGGATAAAAAGGACCGCGGCGGTTGCTGAGGAACCTGGGCAACCGTCGACAAATGGGCTACAGGAACAAAATCCACAAACAAGGAAGCGGCAGAAATTCTCAAGATCAGAGAATCGTGTAGTCATGAAGTGTTACTACAAATCAGAACCTGGAAAACGAGGCTATCAAAAACGGATGCACCAGCTATGGAAACAAGAATACCCAGATTCAAAGATAACAGAACTGCGGCTAGCTGATCAGAGAAGATTCATAAGCGGCACTAAAGTGTTCAGTGAAGCTGAACTCGAAGAAATACGAAAAACTAATGAAACTGAAGCACCGCAGCCTACTGTGGCAGCAATAGAAGCTCCAACAAGACCAGGAGTCACTCATCAGCTAGAACCTGATGAAAATCTGGAAATTCTGCAAGAAGAGGAAGAACAGCAGCATGAAGTCATGGATGAAAGACCTGGCACATTGTCTCAAAGACAGCAGGAACTGAAAGACAGAATACTGGCTCATACAGCATCAAGTACAGAGCGAAAGCGACTGCCAACCCTAAAAACTATAGGCAGAAAACGACTTGTCCCACTGATGAATGACATCAACTCTGCCCTTGTAACTGTTCAGGTAGCAACAATCGAAGAACTGAACCAGCTCGCCTACAGTACAGCTGTGATAGTAACAGAAGAACTACTGCAGCCAAAACCAACTAGAAAATCAACTGGAAAGCCAAAGTGGAAAGTTCGACTGGAACTGAAAATAAAAAGCCTGAGATCAGATGCCAGCAACCTAAAAAATATGAAGGAGCAGAAACTGAACAATGAGAAGACTAAAGAACATCTGATCAAAAAATACTGGCTGAATACAAGGAAAATTGACGAAGCTTTGGAAATCGTGAAACAGTAGATAACAGCTACAGCCAGGAAAATCGAAAGATATTGGGGTTTTAATTGAGATTTTAAACTTATGGGTTTGTATTTTTGTAATCATTAGTGTTGTTGTGTACCGCCCTTTGGTGGAAAGGGCGTTATAAATAAACGTTATTATTATTATTATTATTATTATATGAAGCAAGAATCATCCAGTACAGGCAGAACCAAACGTTCCAGTCTAATCAGAGGCAGTTCTACCAGAGCCTGCATGAGCAAGTAGACAAGAAAATGGAAAAGCCAGAGAAAGAAGCAACAACCAACTTCTGGAAAGATCTCTGGGAGGCTGAAAAAGAATACAACAAAACTGCTGGGTGGATAAAGGATTTCGAGAAGAAATGCTCCAAGAACAAAATGCAGCAGCTGGAAATAACACCTGAAATGGTCACGAAAAGAGTGAAGAAAGTGAAGAACTGGACATCCCCTGGCACTGATCAGTTGCATGGCTTCTGGCTCAAATACCTGACCAGCCTGCATGCAAAAATGGCCGAACTGTTCAATGAAATGCTGCAAACAGGAAACATCAGTGAATGGCTAATAACTGGCAAAACATACTTAATACAGAAAGATGCAGCAAAGGGAGCCACACCAGGAAACTATAGGCCGATAACATGTCTACCCACTATGCTCAAGTTGCTGACAGGCATAATAGCAGACAGGATTCAAGACTACCTCGAAGACAACAACATCATCCCAGTAGAGCAAAAAGGAAACAAATGGAGAAGCAGGGGCACAAAAGACTAGCTACTGATTGACAAAATGATTCTGGAGAACTGCAAAAGCCGAAAAACAAACCTGCATATGACTTGGATCGACTATAAAAAAGCTTTTGATTCACTGCCACATGGTTGGATCACAAAGTGCCTCGAAACCATCGGGATCAGTCAGAACATCACAAAATTTATAGAAAGTGCGATGAAACACTGGAAGACTGAGCTTTTTGTCGGAAATGAAAGCTACGGACAGATCAACATCAAAAGGGGCATCTTCCAGGGGGACTCATTGTCCCCACTGCTTTTCATCATCGCTATCATCCCACTGTCACTCATCCTACAGAAAACAAACCTGGGCTATCAAACTGCCAGGAATTCACAGAAAATTTCACATCTACTGTACATGGATGACTTGAAGCTTTATGGAAAATCTGAAATCGAGATCCAGTCATTGACCAACACAGTACGAATATTCAGCAGCGACATCAGTATGGAGTTTGGCCTGGACAGATGTGCCACAGTGGCACTGAAGAAGGGGAAGATTATTGAAAGTGAAGGCATTGAAATGCCAAATGGTCAAGTCATCAGGTCCCACCAGTCAGAAGCCTACAAATACCTGGGCATCCTGCAACTGGTTCCACTCTTATCTCCAAAGCCGATCCCAGATAGTGTCTGTGGGAGGTGTGGATTCGACACCCTGGGAACTCACTTGTGGGGTTCCTCAGGGGTCGATCTTATCTCCCATGCTTTTTAACATCTACATGAAGCCGCTGGGAGAGGTCATCCGGAGATTTGGAGTGAGGTGTCATCAGTATGCAGATGATACCCAGCTCTATCTCTCTGTACCATCTGAATCAGGAGAGGCGGTGGAAGTACTTGACAGGTGTCTGGAGGCAGTAATGGGCTGGATGAGGGCCAATAAATTGAAACTGAATCCAGACAAGACAGAGGTGCTGTGTGTCACAGGGTCTCGGGTCCATGTAGTCGGGAGATACCCTGTCCTCGACGGGGTTGTTATGCCCTGGAAGGGACAGGTGCGCAATTTGGGGGTACTCCTGGACTCCGTGCTTACACTTGAAGCTCAGGTGGAGGCTGTGGCCAGGAGTGCCTACTCCCATCTACGGCTGGTGCGCCAACTGAAGCCTTTTTTGGATAGAGACGATTTGGCCACAGTTATCCATGCTCTGGTAACCTCTAGATTGGACTATTGTAATGCACTCTACGTGGGGCTGCCCTTGAAGACGGTCCGGAAGTTGCAGCTAGTGCAAAATGCAGCAGCCAGAGTGCTGACTGGTACAGCTAACCGGATACACATTACGCCGGTTTTAAAAGAATTGCACTGGCTGCCTATTCACTACCGGGCCCAATTCAAGGTGTTAACACTGACTTATAAGGCCCTAAATGGCTTGGGCCCCAAATATCTAAAGGAATGCCTTCTCCCATACCGACCTGCCCGTGCCTTAAGATCCAACAATGAGGCCCTCCTGGTCATCCCGCCACCTTCAGTAATGAGGTTGGTGGACACCCAGGAGAGAGCTTTTTCGGTGGTGGCCCCGAGACTATGGAATGGCCTCCCCCTTGAGGTACGCCATGCCCCTTCCTTGTATTTATTTAGGAGGGCTGTAAAGACTTATCTTTTTGCCTTGGCCTTTGGGTGAGGCTCTGTTCTCCCTCCCCAGTTATAATGATACCATTATTAACGTCCTAGGGAATGCCTGGTTTTAATTTGTTGAATTTTTAAGGGTTTTAACCGTGCATCTTGCTTTTAATCTGTATTTCATTTTAATATGTATCTGTTTGAATTTGTATCCTGTTTTAATTTGTTTTAATCTGTTGTTACCCGCCCAGAGACCTTCGGGTATGGGGCGGGATAGAAATGTAAATAAATAAATAAATAAAAATAAATTAAGCATGGCCATGTGAAATCTGTGGTCAGTAAAGAGTACATCCAAAGGACTAGAAAAATCTTGAAAAGTAAACTGAATGGCGGTAACACCGTTAAGGCCATAAACACCTGGGCCATACCAGTCATTAGATACACTGCAGGAATTGTGAACTGGACTCAGCAGGAGTTGGACAACTTAGACAGAAAAACCAGAAAACTGATGACGATCCATCATGCACTACATCCTCGTAGTGATGTCAACAGGCTGTACTTGCCCAGGAAAGCAGGTGGTAGAGGACTTTTGCAAGTGAAGCAAACAGTGGAAGAAGAGAAGCATGCATTAGCAGATTACGTGGCAGAAAGCAAAGAATCAGCTTTGATTGAAGTCAACAACCAGAAGCTTCTCAAAGTGCAGCAAACCGAGAACCAGTACCGGAAAACTGCAATTCAACGCCGAACTGACAGCTGGCGCAATAAAACACTGCATGGACAGTTCTTGGAGAACATCGAAGGCAAAGTGGACACGGAAAAGACCTGGTCTTGGCTTACAAATGGAACATTGAAAAAGGAAACAGAAGGATTGATTCTTGCTGCACAAGAACAAGCAATAAGAACAAATGCCATCAAAGCCAGAATTGAAAAATCAGGAGAAGATCCAAAGTGCCGACTCTGCAAAGAAGTTGATGAAACAATCGACCATACACTCAGCTGCTGCAAGAAGATTGCACAAACTGATTACAAGCAGAGACACAATGCTGTAGCACAAATGATCCATTGGAACTTGTGCCAAAAGTATCATCTGCCTGTGGCAAAGAACTGGTGGGATCACAAGCCAGAAAAAGTTGTTGAAAATGAACAGGCAAAACTACTTTGGGACTTCAGGCTTCAGACTGACCGAAAATTGGAGCATAACACTCCTGATATTACAATTGTTGAGAAAGAGAAGGTGTGGATCATCGACGTTGCTATTCCAGGTGACAGCAGAATTGAGGAGAAAGAGTTGGAGAAACTCACCAGATAGGAAGATCTTAGAATTGAACTACAGCGACTCTGGCGAAAACCAGTGAAAGTGGTCCCAGTCATCCTCGGCACACTGGGCGCGGTGCCAAAAGATCTCAGTGGGCACCTAAAAACCATTGGCATTGACAAGATATCCATCTGCCAACTACAAAAAGCCACTTTACTGGGGTCTGCTCGCATAATTCGCCGATACATTACGCAGTCCTAGGTGCTTGGGAAGTGCCCGACTAGTGATATAATACGAAATCCAGCATAGTGATCTCGTTTGGTGTGTGTAACTGCTGCTTTTACATAATAATAATAATAATAATAATAATAATAATAATAATAATAATAATAATAATAATAATAATAATAATAATAATAATAATAATAATAATAATAATAATAATAATAATAATAATAATAATAATAATAAATAAATCTGATACGTATCTTGCAACATATCGGCTCTGAAAGTGTCAAATCCTCCCCGAATCCAGTTTGAATTCGTTTTCAAACCATGTCGAATGCGCTCTGAATCCGCTGCAGATGTGACTGGCACAGCCGCTTTCCCGCCTCCCCCGGTTCATAAATGTTCTGAAACATTCATACTAATACCGACTGTCTTCAGGGCAGCCCCATGTAGAGTGCATCACAGTAGTCCAATCTAGAGGTTACCAGGGTATAGATAACTGTGGCCAAGTCATCTCTGTCCAAAAAAGGTTTCAGCTAGCGCACCAGCCATCTTTGGGATTAGGCACTCCTGGACAAGACCTAATGTTAATGTATGAATGTCATTAACATTTGATTCATATATGAATGTCCGAATTCATACAAATATTGATTGTGAGGAATATTCATACACATCCCTATCCCAGACCGAAACTGGCGGCCTCTATTCACAGTCGCCCATCCGCTGTTTCCACAAGCTTTGTAGTAGCATCAAACGTGTTTGTGCATTTTGAGGTACAAATTGTTTGCCCTGGGGAAAGAAGACAAGTCTGAGAGGGCAAATCCCAGAAGGCTGCCGGAGCTGAGCCTGCAGTTACAGGCTTGATTTATCCTAATATTTTATTGGTTGACATTTCAAATGAATTCTTTGTAAATGGGAGGCAGCCTATCTCTGTGCTGCACGCTCAGGTTTGTGCTTCCCTACGGTTATTTATTGGTATGATGCAAAAGGCCATAAGAGTTTTTGTTCTATTTCTTTTCTACTTTTGCAAATTGAATTATTTAAATGCATTATCTGGCACTCTTAAACCTAAGCAGCCATTCCCCCCTTTTCCCCTCAGTGACCATTATTTTGTCCTTTTCTTTTTGGTCTTGCATTTTCAGGATCATTTACTTGCACAATTCCACAAACATTTATGGAAATTAAGAGGATCTTTCCTTACTGACACTGATTCAACCCTTGTGAAAGATTTATGGGGACCCGAAGGCATTCATGGCAACAGATACCTCTGTGCTCGAGGAAATCAGGAGCAGGGGGCAGGGAGTGAGTAAGAAAAAGCCAGAGAAAGGGAAGCCTGCTTTTGGGGCACCTCCAGAGAGGGTCACAGAGATGCTATGGTCGTCGGATGCCCAAGCCTCACTGTTGGCTGGACATCTTTGTGCCTCTACACATCCACAGGAGCTTGTAGCTGGAGGAGACCATTATTCAGCTGGCTTTTATCAACCAAGAAGAAAAAGGTTCTAGAGAACATGTGGTCAGCCAAACCTCAGCAAGCAGCTTGTCCACATCCTCAGGCTGCAACAATTGAAAATGACCCCAAATAACTGGAGCAGATGTTTCTCTGGATGCTTCCTCTTCATTGTTTCCAGCTGTGACATCCAGTCTCCCATGAATCTGAGCAAAGAACTATTTATGGAAGGTCCAATGGGACACCAGGGCCACTTACCTAAGAAAGGAGAGAAATGGAGGCGAGTGCTGTGGTGTATGCTCAGGTGCGTAGCACCAAAGGAAGGGAAACAGACTGTGACCCAGTTCTCAGGTCCAACAACTGAAATGCTTGCTGGATTTGGAGGGTCATGAATTGGCATTTATGGCCAGGTGAAGCCTTGCAGAAAGTGGCAAGAGTAAAAGACACTGCAGGACAAGATCTTAGCCATTGCGGGCTCCTAATCAGTGGCCCAAACGTTTGTGTTAGAAGCAGAGAAGATGCCAAGTCCAGAAGATGTTCCATTCCAGCTCCCACTGTAGGGGTGTGCACAAATGGTTTTTTTTTTTTTTTGCATTCAAATTCGAGTCAAATCGAATGTAAAAACGTTCAATTTGATTCAAATATTTAAAATCCAAGTGCTAAAAAAATTGATTCAAATCCGTTACATTAAAATCTATTCATTCGAGGGTTAGATTCGTATTTAAAGATACAAATGTTGACAACATTCATATGTATTATACGTATCTGCACTCATTTCATATGCATCCCATTTTAACCTGTATATATCCCGTTTTCATCTTGTATTATAAGCTCAAATGTGTAGATATTTGATTCGAGTTTGAATGTCCACATTTGAATGAATTCAATCGGATTTCGAATGTTGAGAATACTCATGCACATCCCTATCCCACTTTATTGGGCCATTGGCTTGTTGCACAGCAGGCAAGATCAGTAGCTGCAGAAGCAGAGCTTGCCAGGCCAGATGGATAGTGGGGCTCTCTTAATTCATCTCCCCTCCTGGCATGAAGCCTGGATCTGAGATGATCCCTTCTGTCTCAGCATCTCCTCTGCAGGTTTCATCAGTATGCTCAGGTGTGTAGCACCAAAGGTTGGAAAACCAAACTGTGACCCAATTCTCAGTTCCAACAACTGAGGAGGGATGTCCGGGTCACCAAAAGGAGTGGACCTCCCATGTCCTCCTCCCTGAGAGTCCTAGTTAAAGGCTCACCACCATCCTGGAGGCAGATAACAGGTGACTCCTCAGGGTGACATCCTCTGCCTTCTGCTTTTCTCACATGGTCCAGAGGGGGGAGATGGAGGAAAGGCGCTCAGAGCTGCTGATGGTCCCAAGAAAGACCTGGATGAACCTTACTTTTCCTCCTGGACTTCATGGGAAGGCAGCGCAGATGTGAGCAAGAGGAGGGTTAACAGCTTACAATAATTTACCAAAGCCTTCATGATCGATAAAACCCAAATGATTTGGAGGAATCTCCTCTTAAACTCTTTTCCTTTTTGATTCCATTTCGGAGTCAGGCAGGAGGCCCTGCAAAGGAATGTTTTTTGTTAAATAGGAATGCATTATTAATTTCGTTCATATATTATTGAAAGTAAGGTTTTTTTCCCCCCCATGGGTTAATGTTGTACGCAAGATGATCTGTGTCTATTGCTAAATTGCTCAGAACCTCAGAATAAATCCTCCATAATCAATACGACGCTTGCTAATTTGTACAATTTCCGTCTCATCCGGCCTGCGCTTAGTGCCTGTTTAAAGGTGTTTTATGTGCGAAGGCAAGATTTGGGTTTGTGTTTCTGGTTCCAAGCACATGTTTCATTCTGCTGAGATGGGAGATCTTCCCTTTACCAGCAGCTGTAGAGAGAAGAGAAGAAGAGTTGGTTTTTCTATCCCATTTTGCTCACCCATTTAAGGGAACTCAAAGTGGCTGACAAACCTTCTATTCTTCTCCCCACAACAGACACCCTGTGAGGCAGGTGGGGCTGTGAGAGCCCAGAAGAGGACTGTGACTAGCCCAAGATCACCCAGCTGGCTTCATGGAGGAGCGCGGAATGAAACCCAGTATTCCCAGATAAGAGTCTGGCTCCTGAACCACTAGACCAAACTGGCTAAGAAATGCCCAGGCTACTCAAAGCAAAGGGTCTGTGGCCTTCCCAGCACCTGCACTCAGGAGTGGTGGAAATAGTTCAGCCTCTGGCTACATTAGGACACTAGGCACAGGGTACTGGAGAAGGGTGGCTGAAGGCAGCCCAGAGGGCACCCTGTTTGGTCAGCAGGAAATCCCATCTTCCAACACAAAGGGCCAAGAGAGGGGGAAATGGAAGCCTGTTTACAACTGATTGAGTCCCTCTATGGCAACCACAGGCAATCCCCCCCATCTGCCCGCTTTAATCTCCCCCACCCTCAAACAAGCCTAAATCCATGCTGAGCTTTAGCCTCCGGATCATTCTCCCAGAAAACTTTGTATCCTTGTGTTCAGGTGGCTTTGCCTTCTTCCACTTTCTGAATGTGTTTCTTTTCCACTAGGAAGTTCCTGAATTTGGTCCCTGGTTTCTTTACATGTCTCCCATTTTCCCCGAGCATTGACATAACTGGCAATTGCGCTTTCTGTGTTTTTTGTCTCGTGTGTTTCCATTCCCAGGATGCCACCTGACGTGGCTTTAAATCTAGGGAAACCGGATCTTCAGACTCCAGGAATTTCTCAGCCTTCCCTTTCCACACTGACTCTGGAGAAGACCTGGTCACTCTGAGGGTTTGGGGACAAATGCTGTGAGTGAGGGCCTTCTGAGATGCCTCTTTGCTGGTGAACACCAGGTTTGATTCCGCACTCCTCCTCAAAGCCAGCTGAATGACCTTGGGCGAGTCACAGTTCTCTTCTGAGCTCTCACAGGCCCAGCTACCTCACAGGGTTTCTTTGGTGAGGAGAAGAACAGAAGGCTTGTAAGCTGCCTTGAGTCCCCTTAATGGGTGATAAAAGCGGGGTTGAAAAGCCAACTCTTCTTCTTCTTCTTCTTCTTCTTCTTCTTCTTCTTCTTCTTCTTCTTCTTCTTCTTCTTCACTTGCCAGATGGGATCCATTAGCAGCAACCCAAGTCTCCCTCCCCCGGGTTCTGCACTCACAAAGCATCTTCTTCTCTATTTTTCCCTATGCACGAGAAGAAGGAGAGGACACGATGCCTCCCCTCCAACCTCCACCTTTCATCAGGTGAAATTTTCAGCAAGTCTGAAAATTATTATGCCTTTTATTTTTAGCAGAGTTCAACTTCCCCACAGATAATGAGGTAGTTGGGTCTCCCGTTACTCTTCTGTTCCTCCTCTTTGAAAACATGGTAATCCGATATCTTGGCATGCATTGTCCAGGTCTTATGGCTGGCCTGGGAAACGAGTAGACGCTCACGAATGATATCATTTTTATTTCACTTTGCTTTTATTTTACTGAAGTGATTCTCGGCTGACCTTGCCAGATGCACAGATTTCTTTGCTATCTGGATCTACGCTTTATATATAATGTTACTTCCTTTGCTTTCTCCCATTTTTTTGCTGCATCCCTTTCATTCCTTGCATTTCAAACCTGCCCTGCATGAGATTGGCTCCCTAGGTGATTGGCTAAGGGTTTGCATCCCTTGTGTGTTTGCACGCTCACGCTCACGCACACCCAAGGCCTTTCATCCCCTCATTCCAATCATAGCCTTCATTCCACTTGGCCTCTGCAATGCCCGCTAAACCAGACAGAAGCCCCTTTCCACTTGTGGCTTTCTCACCGGAAAGTTTCAAGTATTTTTAGAAAGAGTTTGCGATGCCCCGTTACTACTCGTGAGTAAGAAACCCATGACACCTTGCATATTCTTGCGTAAGCG
Organism: Aspidoscelis tigris stejnegeri; assembly: GCA_023333525.1. Lineage (NCBI taxonomy): Eukaryota > Metazoa > Chordata > Lepidosauria > Squamata > Teiidae > Aspidoscelis > Aspidoscelis tigris. The sequence continues at coordinate 16,926,170 of JALMGA010000012.1, read as the reverse complement.
GCATTTTCTTTTTCTGGTGGGGGAGAGGGAGTCAGAAGATTTCCATTTCTAGTTCCTTTTAAGGATGTGCATGAATGGGTTTTTTTTTTGTATTCGATTTGTATTGAATCGAATGGAAGAAAATTTGTATTCATTCAGATAGATCCCCTTCAAATGTGGTAGGATTAGTATTCGATACGAATGTTCAATCCCATACGAATCCCATGCAAATCCCATATGAATGCTTATGAATAGCATACAAATCCCATACAAATGCATACAAAACCCATGCGAATCCAATACAAAGCTTCATACAAATGTATCAAAACATTCGATTCGAATTTGAATGTCAGTCTTTGAATGCGCCAACATTCTATTTGAATTCGAATGTCTGAATTCAGCCAAATACGTACGTATTTTGAATGTTACGAATATTGGTGCACATCCCTAGTTCCTTTAACATTGGGTGTTTTTCCACTGTCACTAAAAGTACCCATTAAGTACCCATTAATGGGTATTTAATGGGTACTTCTAGTGACAGTGGAAAAACACCCATTCACAAATTTTCACTGATGGGCACTTTGATGGGAAGATGTCTGTGAGCACAGTTTGCATTCAGGGATCCATATCCTATCAGATTAGTTCTGATGCCCTGTTACAGAGCCTCTGGGCACCCCCAATGCCTTCTTATGGTGCCACTGCTCTGAATGTTTTTCTTCCTTGCATGTTGCTTTCTGTGGCAGCAGGAAGAGATGAGCTCTTGTTTTCTTTGTATACCTGTCAGGCAGAGTGTTGTACCCATCCCAGGGAGAGATACCGGCTTCCTCAATGCCAGATGGGGCAGAGGGCGGTTTGCACTGCTGCGGAATCACCGTTTTGCTTGGGAAAATTAGCTCGGGCAAGTCCTCCTGCCTCTACACATCTGTTCTGTGAAAGTAGATTAGCACACACTATCCAAGCAGACCTCAAGACTTAAATTGTTTTCTTTCATTGACCATAATATTTTCCTTCTGAACTTTTGTAGGTCATGGATCCAGGAATGCTTCCACAATGCACGCCATTTTCCTAGTGAATCTACAGCCCACAAACTGCGCGCAGGGAATGTGCCCTGTCCCCTTTTCCTCCGCCAAATCAACTTAAAAGGCAAATATTGCAAAGCTCCTTGGCAAACGTCTCACATCTTTCATAGCAAACCTGCACAAAACGCTTTGTGTATCATTTTAATCACTCCAAAATCTAAAGCAGTGGTTCTCAACCTGTGGGTCGTGACCCCTTTGGGGGTTGAACTGCCCTTTCAGATGGTTGTGACAAGTCTCCCTCCCCCCTCCCTCCCCCCACATGGTGCCCCTTGAGGAGCCCAGCAGCAGGGTTGCCTCTCCACCCCACCCTGCTGCCGTAGTAGCTGATCGAGGCATAGGTAGAGAAGGCAGTGCACAGGCACAGTGAGATGCAGCTAATATTTCCATTTTGCAAAATTAAAAAAATATATATTTTTCCAAACCCATCTTTTAAAAATGAACTTGGTAAACCATGTATTATGGGTCTTTCTGAAGAAGTTAATTCCTTTCTTCTCTGTGCCTCTGTATGGGTGGCAAGTCATGTGTGTACCCTAGCACACTTTTATGAGACTTGCAAATTAGATGCCTGTGTTTCCTTCTCACTTCTTCTGTACCACTGCTTGTAAATCTCATGAGCTGCAAATGAATTGAGAAGTCCTGTTGCATTTGCAGGAACTTTGTGAATCCTCCTGTATATAGTGTTTTCACTGTGGATTCCTCAGCGTCCTGCCCCCGTGACCCCAGCTGCCCCACCCCCATGGTTGGGGTTCTCCACAACATGAGGAACTGCATTAAGGGGTCATGGCATCAGGAAGGTTGAGAACCGCTGATCTAAAGGCTTCACTTGTTGAAAGAACATTTTAGTGACTGCTACCGACTCTGGTAGGCGACTCCTATACCCACAAATTTCTTCTATATCTAGCTCCTCCAAACTGGAGGATTTTGAAAGAAAGAAACAACAGCAATGGATCCCCAGAAGAACAAGCAAACAAACAGGGACCCATAATTTTCTGGAACCTGGGAGGGCTTGTCGATTGCTGAGGGGAGGCTTTTGCCTACAGTTATGCTAACAGGTCTCCTTCTCCTTCTGTGGCAGTGTTTTACTTCCGAGTACAGCAGTTTGCTCTAGTGGTTAGGGAGCTGGTCTCTTATCTGGGAATACCAGGTGTGATTCAGCACTCCTCCATGAAGCTAGCTGGGTGACCTTGGGCTAGTCACAGTTCTGTTCTGAGCTCACAGGGTGTCTGTTGTGGGGAGAAGAATTGAAAACTTTGTTGGCTGCTTTGAATCCCCTTAAATAGGTGAGAAAAGTGGGGTGGGAAAGCCAACTCTTCCCCATAATAGTGTCAGGGAAGAAACTCTGCTGCATTAAACCAAGTGAGAAAGTAAGCAACGCCACGCTTTGGATTTGGACCTGAGCAGAACCAAAACTGCCTCAGAAGCTCCCAGAAACAATACCTGCTCTGTTCTTAAGCCCTAGAGTCCAAAAAGTGGGATTGATTGGTGTGGAAGAACCTGCTGAACTGCCTGGCCTGGCCTGGTGTAACCAGACTTGTACAAAGGGCTTAGATGCAGTCGGGCATTCCAGAATTAGATCCAAGTGTACAGTTCCAGATTCAAGTGTGGTAAGGTGTGGAGTCTGAAGGATGAACTTCTTGCCTGTTAATTTCTATGATCCCAGAAACGCCTGTGACAATCCCAGCATGCAGTTTAAAGCACAGGGTACCTCCTCACGTCCGTTCACTTTTCAGCCTTGTCAAGGTATTGGGGGGAAGAGACTCCCCTCCCTTGCACTCCTTGGAAGTAGGGATGTGCATGAATATTTGTAATATTTGAAATCTGTACAAATTTGGCCTAATTCGGACAATTGAATTTGAATTGAATGCTGGCACATTTGAAGATCAACATTCAAACTCTAATTTTTTGATACATTCATATGAAGCTTTGTATGGGATTCACATGAGGTTCGTATGGGATCTATATGTTATTTGTATGGGATTCATATAGGATTCGCATGGGATTGAACATTTATATTGAATGTGAATCCTACCCCATTTGAAGGGGATGTATTCAAATGAATACATATTTTCTTGCATTTGATTTGATACAAATCAAATGCAATGGTCACGCACATCCCTACTTGGGAGGTATCGGCTGGGAAGTAAATGAGCAGCAGGGCCATTTCCAACAGCAGCATGTCCTGTATCTGCTACACCCGCACAACGGAGGCCCCTCCGTCCGCACCTGTTTCTGCCAGGGGTGTGACATCCTCTGCGCAGCTTCACTTTCCAGGCTGGTCATTATGACCCCCATGCGCAGCACTTTCCCCAGACCTTCTGTTTCCTCACATCACGCAGATGGTAATTGCTTAATGCATGAGAAACGAAGGGAGCGCAGAGAAAGCGAGGGGGTGAGAAGTGCTCTCCGCCGCCCACCCCCGCGCCATTCCCACAGGCTTAAATGCACGGGGAAGCTCACTGCCTCTGGAGATGTCAGCAAATGTTCCACACCTTGGGAAGCGCCTGAGCAGAAATTCTCCCCCTGCCAGCAAAACAAGCGGCATCTGTTCCTCGCCAGCCTGGAATGAGCTGCTTCCTAAGGAAGTGGAGGAGGAGCCTTTGGGTGGTGCGCAAAATGCCCCCAAGGGTCACCTGAAGGACGTGCAAATGATTCAGGGAGGGGCGACGGGCAGAGGGGGGGGGGAAGAGAGCCCTTGGCAGCAGAGGACTTCCTCCTGAGATGGGGCTGCAGGCCTGAAGGCAACCTACTTTTAGGAGTCCAGGGCTGCGGTCACACTTGCTTGCTTGCTTGCTTGCTTGCTTGCTTGCTTGCTTGCTTGCTTGCTTACTTACTTACTTACTTACTTACTTACTTACTTACTTACTTACTTACTTATTTAAAATGTTTATATCGTGCCCCATATCCTAGGGTCTCTGGGCAGCTTACAATAAAAACCCATATATACCCCATTAAAACAGTATTAAACACCATAGTTAGTTAAAAGCTTAAAGTTAAAATAAAAATAGTGCCTGAGTGAATTAATGTCCAAAATAGGGATGTGTGTGAATATTCAAAATATTCGTTATCCGTATGAATTTGGATGAATGTCCAGATATTCATACCTTAGTGTTTGTATGAATACAAATATTTTGAGTAATTTGCACAAATGATTTGGATATGTTTATGGGTACAGATATGTACTCATCGCGTATGTATCTGCATGCATCCGTATGGATATGTATGGATAGATATGAATGTATTCATATCAGTTTGAATGTCCCGACTTTCATTTTTCTTTATTTGTAGGAATTCATACACATCCCTAGTCCAAAGGCTTCAATAAAGAACCAGGTCTTTACTTGGCGCCTAAAAGTTAGAAGAGTTGGCACTAATCAGGCTTCCAAGTAAAGGGCATTCCATAAGTGGGATGCCACGGCTTTACCATCCTAAGTCCTGCCTTAAGATAAAGTATAGCACATGGACGAGAGATATTATATACAAACTAACAAGTTATTCCATCTGAACAGTATGTAAGAGTATGTAAACTTAAGTTTTAATCCAGCTTCAGTCCACTTTCAGAGTGAGAGAACACCTCAGCAAAGTGGCAAGCTGTTTTTTTCAGGGCTAAATAACTCAGAAAATTCACTTTTGGGAGAGAGAATGTGGGAAGAGAATTACTGTTCACTTTGCTGAGGTGTTCTCTCACTCTGAAGGTGGACTGAAGCCAGATTAAAATGTAGGGCTGTGGTCATACTTAAGGTTGAATCCAGCTTCAGTCCATTTTCAGAGGTGCGTCGAGGCTTTCTGAAGGTGGACTGCGGCTGAGTTAAACCTTAGGTATGGCCACCATAGCTCAGGTGTTGGGGATCTGGCAGGTGGCAGGATCTTCTCCCTCTTCCCACCCACACAGTTGCATTACCATGAGGGGGAACCAGGTCGGAGCCGAGTCCAGGTGGGGCTATGGCCTGTGGGGCTGCAATCCAGCTCCCTGTGCTGATGACGGAGAGTGTGGAGGGAGCCCCTTCTCCTGGCTCTTTCCAAGATCTCTTTGCCTGCCTGCCTGCCTGCTCACTGCTCAGAGCCCCACTGGGAACCACCGAGAACCCAGTTTCTAGGTCAGAAGGCAGGGCTATTCGGGCAAACCTTGAATGGAATTCTCTCCTCCGCATCTAACAGAAATGCATCTCATAGCTCTGCCTGCTGGCCTCCTTTCTGCTCCATAATGGGGGTGGTGGTGGTGAAGAGGGAGCACCATCTCCATCCCTCAGGCAGTCCTTCAAGCAAGCATTGATCTTCCATTTTAGTCACATTTCAAAAGGGGGGGGGAGGTAGATATGAAGGGTAGCCATATGGGTTATCAGCAAACACAGTGAGGTCAGCTGCTTCCTCTGCCCTTCCCCCCGGTCCCCCCTCCAAGTTCATAATAGGTTTCCATGGCATAAAAGTCCCCTAGGTCTAAGAGGTCCCTGTGGCTGGATCCTGGCATCAATGCACGGGGCTTTGCAGGGCTTTCACACTGCTGGCTGCAAGGAGTGACCTGTTGCCAAGCAGCAGGGCAGGGGCAGCGAGAGGCAGCTCTGCCAGGGTCTGCCTGCCCATCATGCCATTGCCAGTGATGGCTGAGAAAACCTGGACTCTGCCTCCAAAGACTTCCTGTCTGAGAGGCACTTGAAGTCCTGGGCCCAATCTCCTCAAAGCGCTGAGCCCCCATCCCCTTGGCTCTGGGAGCAAGAGAAGAATCCCAGCTGTTGCCCCCTCTCAGCTACCATGCCAAAGTTGGGCAGCTGTTTCATATTGGCAACTGGCCAAGAAGGTCAGGATAGATGTCCTGGGTCCTTCCTGTTTCCAACAGCAGTTGTCAAGGAACTGCAGAAGTATGTAGGTACAAAGCCAGCAGCAAGGAGGGTGAGAACAAACTGGGGGCATTATTTATGTATGATTTATTTAAACCATTTCTGCATTGCTTTTTCCTACAAAACATGCACTTGATGATTCCAGGGTTTCAGGTAAGGGATGAAAACGTCACTTGATCTTTCCTACTAATTGGATAATCCTGTTTCCACTCGTCCCTCATTTGCTTCTTTTCTAAACGAAAATGCCTCCAAAGAGGCAAATGCAAAAATGGAAAAGCAAGGAGTCATACAACAGATTTTTCTTTTGGTGGAGATGATTTAGGAAATCCAAACCTTTCCAGAACTCCCAGGTTCTCTGGGCCAAATTCCAACAGAAAACTTTCTGCAGCTGCTTGTAGCATCATAGCTCAGGCTCTTGGAGAAAAAAAAAGTTTTCCATGTACTTCACGATAAATCCCCTCTATGCTGAATCATTCACCTGTGTTGCGTTGCGTCCCATTCCAAGGTCTGTATGGAGAGAGCAAGAAGATTTTCCTAGCTGCTCCCTGGCTTAGAGCAACAGGCCCTGGACTCCAGCGGCTGGAACCCAGGCTTATTACCAGTTCTCCCAACTAGAGATGTGCACAAATATTCATAAAATTCAAAATTCGGCTGAATTCGGCTGAATTCGGCTATTTGAATGTGAATTGCGTGGCTCAATACATTCACATGTAGCTTCGTATGGGATTCGTATGGGATTGAACATTCGTATTGAATGTGAATCGTACCACATTCGAAGGGGATCTATTTGAACAAATACAAATTTTCTTGCATTCAGTTCAGTAAGAATTGAATACAAAAGGAACATTTGTGCACAAGCCTACTCACAACCAGCAATGGATGGACAGAGTTGCCACCTCTGCTTGAAGAACATTCCTTTGCAGATTTCCCTTTAACAAAAAAGTTTTTTCCTCTGCGGGGCTTCCACAGTGCAAAGAGGCAGAGTCTTTAACAACAGAAGCAGAATCCAGACAAGACAGAGGTGCTGTGTGTCACAGGGTCTTGGGTCTGTGTAGTTGGGAGATACCCTGTCCTTGATGGGGTTGCAATACCCTGGAAGGGACAGGTGTGTAATTTGGGGGTATTCCTGGACTCTGCACTAAGGCTTGAAGCATGGCCAGTCCCAACTATGGCTGGTACGTCAACTGAAGCCTTTTCTGGATAGAGACAACTTGGCCACAGTCATCCATGCTCTGGTGACTTACAGATTGGCCTACTGTAATGCACTCTACCTGGGGCTACCCTTGAAGATGGCCCAGAAGTTTCAGCTAGGGCAAAATGAAGTCGCTAGAGTGCTGACCAGAACAGCTAGCCGGATGCACATCACACCGGTTTTAAAAGGGTTGAATTGGCTGCCAATTCACTACTGAGCCCAATTCAAGGTGCTGACTCTGACTTACAAGGTCCTAAATGACTTGGGTCTCAAATATCTAGAGGAACGCCTTCTCCCATACTGACCTGCCTGTGCCCTAAGATCTAGCAGTGAGGCCCTCCTGGTTGTCCCACCGACTTCAGTAGTGAGGCTGGCAGGCACCCGGGAGAGGGCCTTTTCGGTGACGGCCCCCAGACTATGGAATAGTCTCCCACTCAGGGTGTGTCACGCCCCTTCCTTGTATATATTTAGGAAGGTGAAGACACACCTCTTTGGCTGAGGTGATTATATTCCCCCCCCCCCCCAGTACAGAAACTATTATTTTAAATACGGAATGTACTGTTTTAAAATGTGTTGAATTTTAAAAGTGTTTTTAATGTGTATCTAGTTTTTAATCTGTTGTCTTAACGGTTGTTACTTGCCCAGAAACCTTTGGGTATGGGGTGGTATAGAAATGTAAAGAAAGAAAGAAAGGAAGTCCAGCAAGTGCTGTTTTCTGAATCACAAGATAATGTGTTTGGAAAGCGTGTTTTCTCTCCTCCAGTGTGGACTCAGGCGCCAGCTTGTGGACCCTAAGACCTCTGAGCGTTGCCTGAGCCTCCTGCTTTTTTTTTTTTTTTTTTACTGTGTGCGGAAGGAGCATTAACACAACTACAGACTGAGCTAATTATGTCTAGTCCACCATGGTCTTCAGTGTGCCAAGGCAACCCATAATATTTTCACTAGCAGTATGTATGAATCCACTGGAGACAGAAAGGAGAGAAAGAGGGAATATAATAGGTTTGGCTGGATCCATCTCAGCTGTCTTTACATCCTTTGCTGTCTATTTAATCCGACAGGATTGTCTTATTAATGGATCCAAGATGGAGACCCTGACCAGGTTGGGAGCGGCTTGAGCGGTTTTGGCTGAGCAACATAAAGGGCTCAGCGTGGAAAGCTCACGAGGCTGAAATCCCATATGCCCTTTGCATCCAATCGCCGAGACGTAATGTGAAAATAGGCTGAATTACGGCTCTCCCCCCTACACACACACACCCTGCAAGTGGCACATCTGCTTAAAAAGTGTTAAGTGGCGGAAGGTAGAACAGTGAGCAGAACTTTCCAATTTTAAGAAAAGGCTGATTTGGTCTCTCCGCTCTGCCTGAAAGTTTAGTCCCTGGAAATACCCTCAAAGAAATGCTTTCTTTTCTGTTAGCTGAGCTGGTTTACTTGATTTAAACTCTGCAGTTTGTCGTGTCCCGTCTCCCCCGACCCCCCATCATGGTTGTGCTGCACAATATGTGCCCTGCCTGGGTTGTTCCATGTGCAGGCAATCCCAGCTTAATATTTCTATCAGTGCTGTCATTTCCTCCATGTCTTTGAGTTTCGGACATCCTTGCTTTGCTTCTTGAGCGTTTACCAAGGTACTGGGCCAGTGATGGTGAACCTTTTGAGCTCGGTGTGTCAAAATTCGCAAGAAAACCTAGCTTAACTTGGGTGCTGTGTCACATCTAGAAATATCCATAATTTTGTGATATTTGTAGCTTTGGTTAAAAAAAGTTATATTTTTGAAATGTATATTTTATTAAAAGCAAAGACAAATAATTCTTTACATTAGTGACTTTTGTTACTAAATCTTCAATTGAAAGTTGGTATTTTGTACACTTCAAGAGCAAGCAAGCACTACATGCCCAGGTGCCAGGGTGACCATGTGTGTCACCCAAAAGGGCTTGGCGTGTCACCTGTGACACGCGTGTCATAGGTTGGCCATCACTGTACTGGGCTGTATCACCTGGAGGATACACTTGGCTGCTCAATCCTCACTGGCCTTTTAGAGGAGGTGATCTTCTCCCTCCATCGGCCCTCCATGGCTGCTGTCCATCAAGGCTTGAAGTGGTCTGGTGCACAGGGTCTAAGCCGACAGATGGAGCTGTGACACCCAAGATACCCAGGGTCACAGGAGAGACAGTTTGGTCTAGTGGTTAGGGAGCCGGACTCTTATCTGAGAATACCTGGTTTGATTCCGCCCTCCTTCATGAAGCCAGCTGGGTGACCTTGGGGTGAGTCACAGCTCTCTTTCTGAGCTCTCACAGCCCCACCTACCTCACAGGGTGTCTGTTGGGGGGAGAAGAACAGAAGGTTTGTCAGCTGCTTTGAGTCCTTAAGAGGATGAGAAAAGTGGGCTAGAAAAGCCAACTCTTCTTGCCACCGGCCTCCATGTGGCTTCCTTAGACAAGGAAGATTTCTTAGAGTGCTTTCTGAACAGTAGCTGTTGGCGTCCACTCCTCCTCCGGCCCTTTTGTTTAAAGATCCATAAAACTGAGCGCCAGAAGGGGAAGACAAAAGCCGCGTGTGTGCAGACACACGAACAAATGCAGACCATATGCTTATTTGCTCGCACAGAGGCCGTGAAGAAGGCCTGCTCCTCTCCTCGTGCCCCACCTACCGCCTCCTCCTGACGTTGCCGCTTCAGCGGGAAGGGATGGCATTTAATGGCAGATCATTTTCCCACCTGTCCCCAGAGGACACTCAACCTGCTTGAGATGTAATGTGCTGACTGCGTGCCAGTAAGTTATTTGCATGGGGAGGAGGCGGGTGGAGAGGGGAGAGGAAAGGCAGAAACAGATGGAAGGAGCAGCTCCTCGGATCACCAGGGCAGCCTGAGAATGCCTTGGCTCAAAGTGGTAACAATGACTTCTCGTTTATCTCTGTTTGCGCCCCATCAAAATCTGCTTGCCTGGGCAGCTTGGATACAAAGCACAGGATCCTCCTCCCCGTTCCACCGCTTTGTGCTTCGGGCAAAGGCAAAGCAAGGAGGAACCAGCAGGGGAGGGGAGAAAAAGCAAACACTCACACCGGAGCGACGGCCAGCAGAGCCGCCTCGGACGTCGGATTCTAGCAAATGGCACTGAAGAGTCAGAGGCCCCTGTGAATTTGCATGAAATCTGCATATGCTAATATGTACATGTCTGGCTCTGCTTTGCTCTCAGGGCTCACACTGTCCAATAGGAACTGCTGGGCCAGGACTGGTGCCTGGCTTTGGGCCAGGGTGAGCAGGGACTGGCGGCAAGGGTGCTGTCCCTATCCTCATAGGCACCCATTTCTCTCCCTTCTTTCTGTCAGGCATTTCTCAGGCCCAGAGGCACATCCTGGGGTGTGAGGTGGAAGTGGCAGGGCTGTGATGGAAGCCTCCAGAAAAGCAGATTGGACTATTGTAATGCGCTCTACGTGGGGCTGCCCTTGAAGACTGTTTGGAAGCTGCAGCTGGTGCAGAATGTAGCTGCTAGACTGCTGACCGGGACAGCTAGCTGGATGCACATCATGCTGGTCTTAAAAGAGTTGCACTGGGTGCCAGTTCACTACTGAGCCCAATTCAAGGTGTTAGCTTTAACTTATGAGGCCGTAAATGACTTAGGCCCCAAATATCTGAAGGAACACCTACTCCCATATTGACCTGCCTGTGCCTTAAGATCTGGAAGGGAGGTCCTGCTAGTTGTCCCACCACCTTCAATAGTAAAAGGGGTAGGCACCCGGGAGAGGGCCTTCTCAGTGATGGCCCCTTGGCTATGGAATAGTCTCCCCCTGAAGTGTATCACACTCCTTTGGTGTATATGTTTAGGAGGACAGTGAAGACATACCTATTTGCCCTGGCCTTTGGCCAAATGGGAATATACTGTCTCTTCCCACTTTACACTGTTACTATTTTAATATATACTCTTTTAATGTATGACTGATTTTAAATGTTGTTACCTGCCCTGAGACCTTCAGGTATAGGGCGGGATAGAAATACAAATAATAAGTAATGAATGTGGTGCTGTTGTTCCCAGACCCGTTGAGCCCAGGACCACACAGATGTTCATCGCCTTAACCTCTGTCTGACACTGGTTCACTCCAGACGGGTCCTCCATGCTCACCTCCTATTTCTAAATGCCCATGGGTGTGTGCGTGTGTGCGTCCCTAGGGTGGAACTGGGCTGTCCAGTGAAGCACCCCTGATGATCAACGTTCTCCAGGAATCCCATTTGTTCCTCTGGAAAATCTCTCCCCCCACACCGCATTCTCATGATGACTCTTGCTCCAAGAGGGATTTCTCCATGGCAGCCCCAGCGAGAGGAGCCAAATCAAGGGCAGCTTTTACTTACAGCTCAGTAAAAATGGGCTGCAGGCAGGAAATCATCTCAGAGAAGGCAGCATCCACACGCTAACCTTTCTAAGCTGCTTTTGAACTGCTGCTTAATGGGTGCAGATGCACCCAGGGGTTCTTATTTCAGCCTTTACTTTTGCCTGCCTTCCCTTATGCAGCGGCATCTCCCTCTCTCTGCCATAGTCTTCTTGTGCATGGATGCTCTGCCCACTGCATTTGCCCTCTCTAACCTGAATAGGTCAGACTCCCAAGGCCACCCACGGTGTGTCACTTCTGGCTGTGGGACGAGGCAGAGTCAGCTCTGCTGCCCTTTTCCTCCCAAAGCATCTTTTCCCACCCAGGTCCCGTCGCTGTCCCAGAAAAACGTGCATTTCAGCTGCGCAATAAGCTACAATGTGACAGACACTGAAGGCATGAAAATTGCTCCACTTTTTCTGAAACATTTTAAAACCCAGCATACATGTTCTCATTGTTTTATGCTGCAAAGTTCTTTCCAATGCCTTGCATAAAGCCCTTGGACAGCACTGTGCAGAGAAAAAACAAATCTTTGCCAAGAGATCCTTTTGCCTGAATGGCTACAGCTGATAATACTCAAGCATAGACCAGTGGCAGCTGTGGCGAGGTGCAAGGAGAGGACAGAAAGAAGGAAGGAAGGGGCAGTTTCATCCCCAGATTGCCAAGAAAAAGGGTTGCCAGGAATGATTCAGGAGTAGCCAGCCTGCAAGGGGAAGAGGAATTGCCCCCTAATGAAGTCCGAGCTGAAAGATCTTCAGCAACTCTGCAGTCCATGTCTGGGCTGCTCCCTTCCTCCTCCTCACAATAGGCAGAGGCTGGCACTAGGTCCTCCAGCTACACAGTAAAACCCATGCATGTCCCAGCACTGCCTTGGGAATGCCAGGGAGGGATGTGCACAGATGTTTTTTTGACATTCTATTCGAATCAAATCGAATACCCAAAAATCCAATCCGATTTGAATATTTTAAATTCAAATTTAACAAGATTTGATTCGTATTGACCAAATTCGAATCTATTCATTTGAATTTTTGATTCGAATCTGCACATGCGAATGTTGACAACTTCCGTATGTGCGCATACATATCTTCCTCACATCCACACACATCTGTACGCCTCCATATACATCCATACGCATCCTGTAGTTATCTCGTATGCAACCTGTTTTTGTCCCATTCGGATCCGTAGAAATGTGTACAGTTGCGGGATAGATGTGGATCTTCAAGTATGCATCATGTACAAACCCATATACATGTGAATGTCTGGATAATTTAAAAAAATAGATCCAAAATTTGAAATTCGATTCAAATGTTTACATTTGAATTTTGGCACATCCTATTCGAGTTCGAATGTCAAAATTTGGCACATATCGCTATTCCAGGAAACCCACCAATGGTTCCAGGTTTCCTGAGACAGCAGTGCTGTGGCATCTGGAATCAGCTCTCTTGGAGCCACTGGAAGGCAGTTGTGCACAGGGAACAGCCACACGAAGAGTGTGGGCTCTTGCCTGGCCCATGGGTGTCCCTCTCGAGGTGATCTCAGATGGCGCTTGCCAGATGATGTCAGCAATAGACCTTAAGGGATCTTGGCCCTTCTGTACCAGGCCTTATTCCAGATTGTATCTCAAAATAGGACCCACCCTGCTGTTCACATCTGGGCCAGGCCTGACCTAGTCTGCACCAGCATGCAGATGGCAAAACTCTATTCTGGGATACAATCTGGAATAAGGGCCAGTGAGGAAAGGGCCTGAGTTTTCATCCCATACTGCTCTTGTCCCTGGGTGGCAGCCTAAGGATTACTGCCAAAGGATGCAAGCAAATGAGGGAAGGAGCAAAGGGCGGCCCAGGGAAAGAAGTATGTTTGTGTGAAAATTCATGTGTGGGTGTGTGTGCTTTTGTGACCCTTATCACCATCACCCCCATTTCCCCATCAGTTTTGCTCAGTAGGGATGTGCACAAATGTTTTTTTTCCCCCTATTTGATTCGTATTAAATCGAATGCAAGAAAATTTGAATTTGTTCAATTAATTCCTCTTCAAGATGTAGTGGGATTTGAACTGGATACGAATGTTCAATCCTATATGAATGCATACAAATCCCATACATATCCCATACGAAGCTCCATATGAACGTATCAAAACATTTGATTCAAATTTGAATGTCGATCTTTGAATGTGCCAACACAAATTCAAATGTCTGAATTTGGCCAAATGCGCACGAATTCTGAACGCTACGAATATTCGTGCACATCCCTATTTGCTCAGCAATGTTGCACAACAACTCTTAGCAGGGTGGAGATGCGCGTCCAAAGCAGCTGTGGGACTTGTGCCTGGCCTGGCCTCTTCCTGGGGGCACCTGAGCCCATGGGCCTGTGTTGAAGGGGCAGTGGGGCATCTGCTGCTGCCACTTTGGGGGCAGACCCCCCTTCCCCTGCAGGTCTCTCTGCATGCACGCCAACAGGCAAACCTCTTTCCCGGGCCTTGTGAGGCAGCACGGTAACTTATCTTATTAGAGAGCCAAATCCCTCTTGATTTAAACATTTTTTTCCCTTTCCCAAGCTCAGTGTTCCGCTTAAGTCCTGACAAAAGAGCAGGAATTCCACACATCTCTCCAGCTGCTTAGCAGGGCTCCTGCCCTCTTCTCCCCTGTCAGATACTAATCTCCCCTAATATTAACAGTCCCAGTAGGCAGCAGGATTTATCCCCCGGCCTTTCTACCTGTCATTCCATCCCCTCGCACGAGAGAAGCGCTTTGATTCCTTGCCGCAGAGAGGTACCAGGGCTGACATGATGGATCGGCCTGGGTTGGCAGCTGAAGAGGCAGCCTCCTTTTCAGCCTTGATCTGGCCCAGGTCCTTCCAGCTGCTCAAGGCCCCCCTGGCTTATGGGATCCGGACTTGGAGGGGTACAAGGGGAGCCATGGCTGGTCTGCCCAGCCAGAAGGAAGGCAGCCAGGCTCCTGGCACACGACCCCATGTGGAGACTGACCCAGTCTCAGCCGGTGCACTAAATGCTGGGATAGCCTTGATGGTTGAAGAAGAGGAAGAGTTGGCTTTTCTACCCCACTTTTCTTACACATTCAAGGGGACTCAAAGCAGCTGACAAACCTTCTGTTCTTCTTGCACAACAGGCACCCTATGAGGTAGATGGGGCTGTGGGAGCTCAGAAAGGGAGCTGTGACTTGCCCAAGGTCATCCAGCTGGTTTCATGGAGGAGTGCTAAATCAAACCCAGTATTCCCAGATAAGAATCTGGCCCTCTAACCACTAGATCAAACTGGAGGAGAAGCTGGTGGGGCCAAAAGATGATTGCCTGGGCTCCTGAGGGCCCCATGAGGGTTGTGCTGAGGCAGGCGAGCATCTGTTCTGGGGTTCAGCAGCCCAAATGCTCCTCGCCAGGTCCAACAGGTGGGACTCCGGAGTGCACAGCAGATGCACCACAGAGCCTAAAACTGAGGGGGGCTCTTAGTGTCCCCTGGCTTTGGGGAAAGGCGAACTGGCGAAGGCGCTGTGGAACAGGTGAGGCAGAAAGGCCTGCCCTTGGCAGACTAAGTTTATTCTTCCCCATGATCCTGAGGTAAATCTGTCACCAATGAACATACCGAAGAAACATCAAGAAGATACATCTCATTCTGCATTTTAAACTGTTTCCAACTTATTTTTCTTGCCCCCCTCCCCCAGTCAATCCTTCATTATTATTTTGGAGGGGCTGTAATTTCTTCTCAGGTTTATTTCTCATCAGAAAATAAATATCATTGCTATAATTTACTTTGAGTTTAATTAGAAACGAGTTACGTGATCTAAGTGTTGGAATTTAATTGCTCATTCCTAAAACAATTTTCTCATCCGAAATGTCCCCGGTTAATGATCATTCATTAAATTGGATTGGAATCTGTTAAGTGGAGTCATGAGGGTTGCAGTTTCTTCTTTAATAGCTGGTGCCGGAGAAGGGTGATACTGATGGCGGGGGGGGGGAGGAGACAACTTCCACCCTTTTCTTTTCTGCTCTTCCTTCCCCAAAGGGTACCTGCCTGCCCACCTGCCCAGGGTGTGTAGAGCCCTTGAGCAAGGCAGGAGCAAGGTCAGGAGCGAGGCAGATACTTCAGAGGACTGCCAGCAAAATACAGGGAATTTCAGCTCACTTGAATTTCACATACAATATTTCATATATATATGAAATATATATATATATATAAGAAACATTCATATACTATAAGGTAGAGATGTGCACAGATTGTGGGGTTTTTTTTGCATTATATTCATATCGAATCGAATGTAAGAAAATCCATATGTGTTCAAATAGATCCCCTTCGAATGTGATAGGATTCTATCTGATATGAATGTATTTGTACGAATTTGTATAAATATCCAATACAAATTCACATGTATTCATTCTGTACTGTATCTGATACATATTCGATATGTATCCCGTGACATATCATTCTGAAAGTGTCAAATCCACCCTGAATCCACTTTGAATCTGCTCTCAATCCACATCGAATGCACTCTGGATGCTTTGCAGATGTGACTGGGGCAGCCGCATTCCCATCTCCCCATTTCATGAATGTTCTGAAGCTTCGTACGAATGTTCCAAAATGTCGTAACATTCGATTCACATATACGAATGTCCAAATACATATGAATTTGTACAAATATCAATATTTGTGCAGATCCCTACTATAAGCATTATTTTAAAAGGGCTCCCATAAGGATGGTGGAACCATGATATACCGAATGTGCTTTGAATCTTCCAGGGGGCTCCGTGAAGAAAAAGGATCTACCTAAGCATAGCCCATGGCTGAAAGGTTCTCCCCTTTGGACCCCTCCAGTCACAGGTTGCCTGTCTCCACTCGAGTCCTCAGGACTTGCTTGGAACCTGTGTGAGCACGGAGGCTCTGGCTGCATCCTCAGCCACTGGCATTCACCACTGCACTCCTGTTTGGTTTTTAATCTTCTGGGCTCTGTCGTTCATTGTGCACACCTATGCATTCTGTTGTTCCTGCCGCCTGATTTTCATTCCGAATGGCTGACAAAGACGCGTCCTTCAAAGCCTGTCTCCCGCAGTGGTTCTCCGGCCTCAGTGTCCTTGTGTTGTGTGGCCCTGTAGGCTGGGATTTTTGTTGCAATGACATCACAGGCACTCACAAAGCACATGCGTACATGCACACTTTATTGAATGAAAGAGGCAGGGTGGACTGGCTCCCAAGGACAAGGAAGAGGGAAATGCTGGTGAGCCATACAGCATATCAACAGTACCACTATCCTTCAGAAAATGGTTCACACATTCAGACTGTGGATGGCTGGACTCCGCCTTGAGCCATCAGCTGGATGCCAGAGCCTTCCTGAGCCACCGTGCGCCATCTGCAGGGAAGAAGGGCCCCCATGGAGCCCCTGGGCTGCCATCAGACTGAAGGACATTAGGACAGCAGCATCTGCACTGTGGAAGCTTCTTTTTCCCTCTTCCCGTTCTTCCTTTCCTCTAGATGGCAAGACTGAGGTCCCATGTTCTATCTACAACTATTCTAGGAGATATCCTAGTCGGAAGGGTGCCATCCATGCTCTGGTAACCTCCAGATTTGACTACTGTAATGCGCTCTAATTGGGGCTACCCTTGAAAACTGTTCAGAAGTTGGAACTGGTGCAGAGTTTCTGGACGGACTTATATCACAACAGTCTTAAAGGACCTGCGTTGGTTGCCTATCTGCTACCAAGCCCAATTCAAGGTCTTGACACTATCATATAAAGCCCTAAATGGCTTGGGCCCTGGGTATGTGAAGGAACATCTTCTCCCATATAGATCTGCCTGTGCACTGAGATCTCAGGGAGAGGCCTTCTTGAAGTTCCTTCTCTTGCAGAGGTGCAAGGCGTAGGGACATAGAACAGAGCCTTCTTTGTGGTAGCCCCTAGACTCTCAAACAGCCTCTCTCTTGAGGTTTGCCAGGTGCCTACATTGTATAGTTTTTGGCACCTGGTAAAAACATATCTTTTCAACCAACCTTTTGAAATTTAAATAGCTTCCTCAGGGTGCTGTCCTGTTAGGGCAGGAGGGGGTTATATTTTTAATTATGTTTTAATATTTGATCTGTTTTATTTCTTATTGTAACCCGCCCTGCAATATAAATTTTCTAAATAAATAAATAAATTTTAAAAATTCAGGTCCATTTCTGATTTTGCCCAGGGCCAGTTGGATGGAGGCATTTAAGGGACACGGAGCTTTTCCTTGTGAAAGAGGATCACCATCCATCTCCTGACTTCCTCTGACGCCCCTCAGATGTTGGCTTGAGATGTCCTCCCAGCCTTTGCTCTGCGCCTTGCTGGAGGTGGGCTCTTCTCGGCAGGGCCGGGGGGGGGGCACGACTTCCCAGAAGTCCTGTCTTATTATTTATCTAAATAAACAAAGAGCCTGGCCAGTGGCGGGTGCAAGGTGAGTGGCGTGGAAATCTCCCACCCGCTGTGGCCTCTGCTCCCACCAGGTCGATCCTCTTCTTCCCACACACAGACAGTGTTTATGCGAAAACCAGACATTAACATTTAAGAGGCGCTCCAAGGAAACAAAGCGTGTGCATTTTCAGAGGAAATGAGTCCCGTAAGGTGATTGTGCTGCCATAGGCGGCTGATTGATGTCGGTTTATTTATCTGCTACTGCTAAATGCACGCTGTGCGGATGGGGAAAGGCAAAGGGGCGAGGGACTGGCACAGCTGGGCATCTTCTTGGCCCCAGACAGATGCAGCCCAGTGGCAGCCTTGGGGAGATGCCTCCTCCATATCAAAGGGGTGGCTCGGTGTGTTGGTGTGGTGTGTGCCTTCACCACTAGAACGCTCTCTGGCTTGTCTCTTCCTAACAGTTATGCCTCCTCTTAGAACTTCCAGAAGGACAAGGCAGGACACAGCATGGGTTGCGCAGGCAGATTTGGTTTCCCCCTCCCCCTCCCCCCTCTCCTTTTAATAATACTCAGAGGACCTTTTGGGAAACTGACACCAAGAGAGCTCCAAAGCGGCTCTTCCAGAGTAGTCAGCCAGCCTTTCTTCTTCTACCCCCAGCAGGGTAGAATTTCTGCATCTCCTATTCAAACCCCCCTAAGGATTGCCCCGGAAGATCAAAGCTTTCCCTTGGGGTCTTGCCTGGAAAAGTCAGAGGTAGTGATGTGCACGATTTTTTTTGTACTTGATTCGTATTCGTTCAAATAAATCCCTTTGAATGTGGTAGGATTCAAATTCAATATGAATGCTGTATACAAATGATGTACGGATCCCATACGAATCTATAACGAAGCTTCATACAGATGTATCGAAACATTTGATCCAAATTTGAAGGTCAATCAGAATTTGAAGGTCAATCTTCGAATCTGCCAACATTCAATTTGAACTCAAATGTCCGAATTTGGCCAAATTTTTATGAATTTTGAATGTTATATTTGTGCACATCCCCAGCTTGGTGGTCAGTTGCCGGACAGCCCTGCCCTTAGCCATGTTTCCCTCTGGGTTCTAATGGCCATGGGCAACCAGGATCCCTCCAGCCCCCTCTGGAATGCTTGTCTATATAAGCAAAGTGTGGGACAATGGGACCCATCAGGAACGGGGCGTGTGGAAGGTGGGCAGATCAGCCTCAGAGGTCACCTAGAATTACTCGCAGGGGGAGAATTCTCGCAGTGCTCTTACCCGCTGTCCTGTAAATCTTTTCCGGCCTTTTCTCTGGCAGGTCCTTCTCTTCAAGAAAGCTCCACTTGGTTGCCCACCATTTGGCACCTTGCCTGGATCTTTCCCAGCATTCCATGCTTGCAACATGACCATCACTGTTCCGGTCGTGATAATTAATGATCCCCAGCATCCGTAAGGCACACAGCTTACACCTGGAGCCTGCAGGGCTCTTAATTGGTTAAATCTCTTCTCCAGCAGGCAACCTCTCCACAAATAAACCAGCATCCCTACCATTCATCTTGTGTGATTACCACTGCTCTAAGCCTCGAGTAAAGGTAAGGTGAGGAATGAGTGAAAAAGAGAGAGAAACCCAATCAATTTTGAGTGAACTTTTAGGATTCTGTTAAGCGGACTTCACTTAATTCCTTTGCTATGGATATTTCCTTCCTGGTACAAACTGATGCACTGTACGCTTGTGTGAATGTGTTCAGACTGCACATCTGTGCAGCCTTTGCATCCACTGTGAAAGGATTCAGCAAACCTCCGAGACATTCTACAATGTAGGACTAATTATCCACTGACCTGGCATTGCAAAGTAGCAGCAAGGATTATTGAGCGACACAGGACGAATGCCAAAGTTCATAATTACCTGGTTCATTATACAAATCTGGGCAGCTTCTCAGGCTTGGCTGTTATCCAGCCCATGTACTGTTGCACCTTGAAGTTCCTTCCTGGCTCTGAATGGTGGAGAACAGGGGTATGCATGAAGCCATTTTCCACATTCATATTCAAGCATGGATGTTCTGTAGAATATTTGTGCCTGGAATGAATAAACCTTCACCCTCACCCAATTCCAACCCCTCCCCCCACCCCTCCCCCTGACCCCCAGTTACCTGAGCACCTTGCTGCCGCTGCCTTCTCCATACCAATGGTGCCTTTGCCACTGCTCCTTCTTCTGGGGTAAGTGGGCCACGGGGAGGCTGTTGGGAGCACTGCGGTGGCAGCCTGAGTCTCTTCCAGGGCCCTCTGGAACCATAAACAGGCTTCCCGGGAGGCAAATACAGGCCTTCCGGTTTTACCGGAAGGCCTGTATTTGCCTCCTGGTTAGCCTGCTCACAGTTCCAGAGGGCCCTGGAAGAGGCCTGGGCCACCACTGGAGCAGGTAAGGGGGCCCCAGGGAGGCTGTGGAGGGAGGTTTGGGGGAAGGGTGGCTGGGGGATGGAGGCCCCGGGGCATCCAGTATCTGTAGAAGCTTCTACCGAAGCTTCTATGGATACTGGATTATCTGATTTATGGAAGGATAGGGACCTTCGAATAGGGCTCTATTTGGTCCATCCACGAATCTCGGAATCCAGACATATTCATATGGATTCCAAATGCACCAATAATTTGTGCACATCCCTAGTGGAGAAGAATCTGAGCTTCTGCATCCGCTTGTAGCCAGAACCGGCTGTATTCTATCCTCCTGCTCTGCGAAATATGTAAGGGTTTCTCTGGAGACCCTAGGAGCAGTTGGAAATAAACTTGCAATTTATAGGACAGTATTATGGCACATAAATAAGTTAATAGAATGATCATTTGGGAGCAAACCTGCATATCCACAACTGACTTCTGAAGTTTATAAAATAATCTGGCGTAATTGCAAAATAACAATAATAAACCATCAGTTTTACTCAGATCAGAGAAAACCCCATAATTTTCTGACCCTGCCTCCTGTGCAGCACTTTGCTGTTTATTGGGTCTCAGTGAACAACCACACATACCTCCGAGGAGCTGAGTGGTTCCATCCAAGGGCTTCTTTTCACCCAATCCCATAAAAACGTCCATCTACATCCTGGAATGAAAAGTTCACTGGGGCACAACCTTCCGTCACTCCCGAGAAATCATTTCTAGCATTTGATTGGCCAAGATTCCTGGCAGTCCAGCCTCCACTCTTGATTGGCCAGATGAAGTGACAGAGGGCATTCTATGAAATTGATGTTCCCGAGGAAGGGGAAGGATTTCTTCACACAGAGGGTCTTTGGTCTATGGAATTTGCTGCCAGGGGTGGTGACAACAACCAGCCTAGATGGCTTTAAGAAAGGCATGGACAAATTTATGGATGACAGATGTATCAGTGGCTACTAGAATGGATACACAAGTCCATCTTCCAGGATGGGAAGACGAGCAGGATGTCTCTAAGGCCATTTGCTGGGATTCGAGAGCAGGAGAAGGTTTACCCTTGTCTCTGTTTGAGATGCCCATGGGCAGGTGGCAGGCCACTGTGTGCGACAGGATGCTGGACTAGATGGGCTGTGGCCTGATCCAGCAGGCTCCCCCTATGTTCTTATATTTTTATGAGTAGTGAATGACAAATCAGGAAGTGGCATCAGCATGTGTGTCCTGCTCTTAGGGTGGTCAGACCACCTTTGCCTCCCTCTGAGTTAGCGGTCAGTGAATTTCAGAGTCTGTCAAGTAAACCCTACTGCTGACCAAGAGCCATCCAATTCACAGCATGTTCCTTCCATCAGCATGAACTATGCACACACCTTCACATTTGTTTACAGTTTGTTACGCAGAATCCATCCACTGAAACCTAAGATGATTTTTAAAGCCTTCAGATTCCTCCCCTATAGGGATGTGCATGAATATGCCCAACATATGAAATTTGTCTGAATTAGAACATTCACATTCAAATTGAATGTTCATACATTCAACGATTGACATTTGAATTTGAATCAAATGCTTTGAAACATTTGTTTGAAGTTGTGTTACATTTGTGAGCCAGGGGAGGTGGGAAAATGGCTGCCCCAGTCACCTCAGCAATGGATCCAGAGTGGATTCGAAGGGTATTCAGATGGATTGAAAGG
The DNA here is from genome assembly GCA_023333525.1 of Aspidoscelis tigris stejnegeri. Classification (NCBI taxonomy): domain Eukaryota; kingdom Metazoa; phylum Chordata; class Lepidosauria; order Squamata; family Teiidae; genus Aspidoscelis; species Aspidoscelis tigris. The sequence goes on along the minus strand of JALMGA010000012.1, from coordinate 16,904,253 downwards.
GGATTCAGGGTAGGAGTGTCCATGGAGTCATTTTTCCACATTCTATTTATGTTGAATAGAATGTGGAAAAATTCAGCTTTGGCCGAATCCCCCCCCTCCCCCGGATGTGGGGGTATTTGGAACCGGGCACAGATATTCTATAGAATATCCATGTCTGGAACGAATTCCCCCACTTCTCCTTTCCCACCACTTCCATCCCCCATCCATCCTTTCCCACCTCGCGACATCTGGATCTTCAGATTCGAATCTAGCATTCGAATGAATAGATTCAAATGTATTTGATTCAAATCAGATTTTGTTGCATTTGGATTCTAAACATTCAAATTGAATAGAATGTTTGGATATTCAAATCAACTTGAATTTGAATGCAAAAAACACATATGTGTACCCGTGTGTGTCTGAATAGCTCATCACAGAGCTTCGCTGTGCTCGTTGCAGGTCTGGTAGCCATGGCATCACATCCTCCATGAAGATCTAGAGGCCGCTCTCCCAGGCTGCAGATGCTCCCACATTGCTTCTGGCTGTTTCCCTTTGCAAACACTTTATTCATTTTTGGTTTGCATGATTCTACTCAGCCTGATTATTTCTGACTCCTGAAGCAACTGATCAAGAACAAGCAGTGTAGTAATCTCCAGGCTGCACAGCTTTTCCCTAGCTTCCCCTTCTTGCAGCCCCTACCTTAATTCTCAAGCCTCAGAGTAAAAGGAGCAACAATTTTCCTGTTCCGTGAGCTTGTAGTACACACTCAGCGCCACCAGGGTGCTGAATTCTTTCCACTCCATGCAGCAGCCCTTAGGCATTATGGAGTCCAAGCACATGTTTCTAGGGGACAATTTCCTTTCTCTTCCTGTTTGAAGATTTTCTCCACCTCTGACCACAGGATATGACATCAGAAGGACCTCTGACCTGAAAGACAGCAGTTTTCATCCAATCACTTCCCCTGATGTTGCATCAATGTCATTTCCTCCATGCCCCTTCTTGTGCTGTATAAAAACCCCTTGCACCATTAAACTGGATCTCTTTTTCCACCTGTAAGCTGTCTCCAGCCTCTTCATTTTACCTTTACCCCATTTTCTTATTTACTAGGGTCAGCCATTAACACGTGGCTGACCCCCGGGACTCATGCTGGTCGGGTAGCCTGGAATTATCTATTGCAACATCCAGCAGAAAAGCAGCAACCCTTGCCACTGCAATTCTTCCTCCCTGGCTGTTTCTGTCACGTAAGCCGGATATGTGACACAAAGCAGGATGAAGGATGCATGGGGAGCCCTCTCTCTCTTGGTTGCTCTTTGAACTGCCTTGCAACAATGGGTAATCCAGACACATGAACAGTCCCAACATTTTGGAGCTCCATCAAACGTGGCCATGGAAGTAGCTGTATCCTATCAGCAAGGCAAGAACAATGGCCATCTTCTTTGTTCTACCTCTGAAGAACTCAAGGCTCCCTGGGATAAAGACACATTCTAAACACTGGGCTAAATAAATGCAGCCCCCAAAGACAAGTTGGTTTGGATGATGGCAGCTGGTCTTCCATGTATGGTGCTGCTCACAGACTTAATAGTCCTCCAGCTTCAACTGGAAATCCAAGAAATCAGTCAGTTGGAAAGCCAGCTTGGTGCCACCCAGATGGAAGGTGAGCTCTGTTCCTTGAAGCCAACTCTTGGGGAGCCCCAACATCCATGTGGGAGACCTCTGCCAACTCCCACTCAGGAAAGACCACAAGGGCAGAAAGTCTTGGAAATGAACTGGGTAGGGGTACACTGTGGCCATCTGTAGCCAATCTATAAGGAGATTCTCGTGTTTCTGGTGTGCATTGGAGCATGGGACGCACGCCGCCACCTCTCCCCACCGGGATGGTTGCAGATGAGGAAGTTCTTTCTAAACACAGACAGGAAGAAGCGGGATCAGACACCCTTCGCCCTCCTGGTCCACTTCAGTTTTTGGTTGAAATAAAGCAGATGAGGGGTGTCTGTCTGGGAGACACAGCTGTTCTGGGGCATTTTCCAGGCCTTCTTATTGTCCAATGCCTCCAGCAAAATGTGAAATGCAAGAATTAGAAGAAAGAAAGGGAAAAGCACTTTGAGGCTAGAAACCCCTCCCTGAAGCCCCCTGTGCTCTCCCATCTAGATTTCCCTTTATTAGCAAACCAACTCATGGGGGTGGGGGTGGGGGCAGGAAAGTCCTCAGGAAATCCTTTGATCATGTTTGTTCCTAATTCATGCCCACTGTCCACACTTCTGAACTCCAAGACATTCTGGTTTGGTACACAGCGTGTCCATGTGGAAATTAATGGTGCTATGTCCATTTGCACACAGGCAGACACGCAGAAGAGATGAGCCTCAAAACCAAAGCCAGAGCGACTCCACTTCCTTTCTGAATTCCAAGGTTCTCGGAGTGATGACTTTCCAATACGTCTGGTGAATTGCTCTATAAATATTCTGTTTTTTGGAACAGAACCTGTCCTACCTCTGAAAGCAAGTCTCTTGAGCCTGTCGCAGCCTCCTCCCCTTCCTCCTTCCCCTGGAACCTCAACATGGAAACTGTTGTGTCTGAAAGTGAGGGGATTGGGGGACTGATGCTGGATCAGGCCAGTAGTCCATCTGGTCTAGCAGCCACTTGCATACAGAAGTCCACAAGCTGGTTACAAACACAGCAGCCTGCCCTGCTCAGAACCTCCCAGCATCTGGCCTTTGGAGGCATCTTGCACCTGTGAGCAGAGGCAGTCCCACCACATCATAGGGCTAGTAGCCCTCTCCCATGAGTCACTCTGCTAAAGGGGAGCACCATCTCACAAGGTGCAACCATAGGATGATGCCTTTCCCATGCCCCTATTGCATGGCATCCAAATGAGCTGCTCAAGAGGGCTTTTCCAGTTCACTCTGCGGACTGGGAGGCAGTGGGAAAGGGGAGACTAGAAGCAATGCTCAGCAATTCCCCCCTTTCCATATTTTAAGGCATTGCAATGAACTTGGCTGGGAGGATCTCAGCAAGGTGGCAAAACCAGCGGAGAAACACAGCAGAAGAGGAAGCAAAGGTTACCAGCAGGATCACAAATCTCCAAGGAGCATTGATAAAGCCACTTTCTCCCCAAATAAGGCCTGGCTACACCAAAGGGCCTCTCTGTGTGGGACTTTGTCCCATGACAAGAAGGAGTCTAGAGGCCTCCCTTCCGCATGCCAGGGTAGATTAGAGGAAGCCACAGCTCCTGTCTGGGCAAACACCAGCATGTCTGGATGGAAAGCAGAGTGTGCCCTCGCTCCAGCAGACTATGGTGGAAGCCAGAGAGATGCTCAGAAGGGGGCCACATGTGCCTTAACTCTGGCCTGGATCACAGCCCTCAGCAACTGTACTTGCATGGAAGGTGCAGGAACAGCCACTCTGAGGAGGAAACCGTTGCTTCTGATGTCTCTTTGAAGGCTTCCAAGATGTTGGCCATTGCCAAGTGTTATGGTTTGTATATTTACACAGCATGTGAAAAAATCCCTCCTCTTGTCAGCTCTGGAAAAAAAATCTCTTTATTTCCCACCCCTGCTGCCCACCATGCCAATCTAGCTGTTCTCTTGTTGTCATGTCCCCCCTCCCCCCAGCCCCAGATCGAAGAATCCCCACCTTTTGATGGCTACACTTGCCCTTTACTAAATCTTTTCCAAGAAAAGGAAGGGAGGGACGGAGAACTGACTGCGCATACTATTTTAGACGCATTTGTGTCATAAATTTGGACAAGGGCAATGTGATACTGACAGTTTTATTTCCAATCCTTTTCTAATAATCCCTAACATGGAATCCAACTTTTTCACAGCTGCCATGCACAGCCTTGATGTTTTAATCAAGACCTCAAGAGCTCTTTGCCACTTCAGATCCCATCTGCAGTGCTAGGATTCCTTCCTTCCTTCCTTCCTTCCTTCCTTCCTTCCTTCCTTCTTTCTTTTTCACTTGTCCAAACTGAACTTCTGTTGTTCCTTCATCCGTAATGGAGAGATTATTTTTAGGGATGTGGAAGAATGTGTTTTTTAGCATTTGATTTTTAGTAACAAATCAAATGTTAGAAAATCAGTATTCGTACGAATAGATCCTTTCGAAGGTGGTAAAATTCTAGTAGATACGAATCCATACAAATTTGTATGAATATCCAATACGAATGAATACATATTGGATACAAACAAATACATACCCAATACATATCCCGTAACTAATCTGACCTGAATCCACTTTGAATCCACTCTCAATACATGTCAAATGCACTCTAGATCTGTTGCAGATGTGACTGGCGCAGCCACTTTCCCACCTACCCATTTTAAGGAATATCCAAATTATTCGTATGATTAATGAATGTTACAAACTTGGAGTGCTCCAAGTTACTCTGGTTTCAGGTTTTCTAATGTTAAGCAGCCATTTATCCCCCAGAGGTCCTAAGCCTTTACTGTAGCATGGATAAACATATTCAGGAGATTTTGATGGGGGACTTTGTCAAAAGCTTCTTGAAAGTCCGTACAGAGAGGGTCTGCCAGGTCAACACTATTCACCTGCTTAGTGTTATTTTCAAAGATCTCAGAAGCTACTTTGACAATATCTGTCATCACAGAAGCCATGCTGGCACATCTTCAGGAAGACTTGTCCTTCTCTACGTCATTTTATCTTTCATAACTCTTCCTACTAGTGAAATGAACTTTAAGCTAATGGACCAGTAATTCCCTGCCTGCTCCCAGCACTCATAATCACTATTTTATTTTATTTTATTTTAATGTCTCCATATTGGTATCCTCAGAGTTCTCACTTCTGGAAGCTCAGCTCAGCAAGGCATTCTACATTTTTCTTTCTGATTTAGCCACTGTCCTTTAATAGCTCAGGTGAAGCCATCCAGAGCCACTGACCTATAAGTGCTTAACTTGTCATCAAGTTCTACTGGTTTGCTTCCTACTATTTGCTGCGGTTCCTCAAATTTCGTTCCTGTGGGTTCAGACTCACATCTTGCAACATAAAGACGGAAGAAGTTTGTTTAGCTTCTCTGCAGTTTACTTTGCTCCTTTTAGCACATCTTTGGCCCTTTGATCTCCAAAAAGTCCCACCGCTTCCTGGGTGGCTCCTGGTTCTTCTTCTTCCAATTGCTGTTGTTGCAGCTGCTGTAAGCCATGGGCGTAGGGTAATATTCTCACAATAGTTATTCTTGTAAAATGTGTGTTTCTTTTTCTTTTCTTCCTTTGGGTAAGGCTTCTCATTGCACAAAAATAAATTTCCTTGCAGGGGCATCTTTAATTGCACCCCAGTTTTGGAATAGATGATTGGATGATCTGGAGATACACCTTGAAGACACCAGGTGGCCAGTTTCCCACCATGACTGGGGAAATCAGCAGCTGGACCCACCACACCTCAAACACTGTAATATTACATAAATAAAAATAAAGGTGATTGAGTGGAGGCAGCAAACACCGGTCACCATCCCTGATTTTCTGAGGGACACTGTCCTATGGACGTAAAGTGCAAAAAGGCCTGTAGTGAGATATGCAGATCAAATTCCAGACTGGAGAGCTGGGAGATTCTACAGTATGCTGTTCCCAATGGGACAAGTTACTTGGACTGCCCGATGAATCTTGAAGGACCAGCTGAGAACCACCCACTGGCCAACCAACCCATCTGACCTTCTTCAGATCAGCTGACAGCCCTTCAGCCACTTCAGCATCTAGAATGCAGCCTGGACGCCTGGCCTTCACTCATGCAGCAGTGTTAAGAAATTTATTTCATGTCAAAAGCATTGCATTCAGCCAAACAAGCCGTAAAAGGAACAAACATAATGTATAAATGAGTTTTTAAAACAACATTCAGATCAATAAAACACTAAAAATTGGACAAAATAGTACTGATAAAATAAGAAGGACATATGAAGATACAATTAAGTAATTTTTGACCAGAAATGAGCAACAGCAACTTCATTATCTGTGGCATTGAGCAGTTCCTCTGTATGGACTTTCAAGACAGGACATTTTGGGCAGGAATACGGGTACTGGGTTGTTTGTTCAGCCCATATTCATATAGAATGGAATAGTCTTCTAAATAATTCCATTTAGCAAGATTATCTTTTGTTCTAGCAATGCCACTTCTAAGCCTATTTAGGGATTTCCATATTACCCGTTCTTAGTTTGCACCGGGGGAAGGAAGAGCTTCATGGGGAGATCTGCCATGAGTTTGCCCAAACCTCTTTGAAGTTTGTGGGCAACACCATGCCTTGTGACACTGCATTCCAAAGCTGAACCACATGCTGGGGACCAAGGGCGTCCTTTTGTCTTCTGAGATTCACTTTTGGTGGGTGATCCCTTTACTTTTGGCATTTTGGAAAGTGGGAAGGTTCCCTATCCGCTCTACCCATGATGTGAATAATTTTATGCGCCTTTCTCATGTCCCCTCTGACTTGCCTCCTTTCTAGACAGGACTGCCATTTTGACCTTCCCTCATGAGGAAGTCTCCCAAGACTATTTCCCATTTTAGTACTGTTTCAAATTCTGCTAAATGTCTTCTGAGGCAGATAGTGTTCCAGGTGTGGTCATACTATGGCCTTCCATGCACTGGTGGTTTCATTATCAATTCCATTTCACATTGTGCCTAGCAGGCTATTAGCTGACACACACTGGATCCGTGCTCTCACTGGGCCAGTTACTATCACCTCAGACACAATTAGTCTATTTGTGTAATTGGACTGTTTCTCTTCCTCTCTCGTATGCATATCTTATTTTGATGTACAATTGCCCAAAGTGCAGAGATCCCTTTGGAGTGGGCACCTTCTTTGACGGACTCAGGCTCCACTGTGCCGTTGATGGAGTGAACAGCAGTGGTGTGATCAGGCCCACATTGAGTCCACTGGAAGCTTCCAAATGGCAGTAGGAATGACCATGCGTACTAGGGTGTTGCTATCGTCACGTGGAGCATGACAGCATGGCTGTAGTTGTGACACCCCGTCCCCATGCAGCCTGGCAATGTGAATGCTGCATCTGGGGCTGTACTGAGAGTCCCCTAGGTGCTCTGTTTTACCTGTGGAGCAGTTTTTAGTACAATCAGGGAGCTCCTGGCTGCTCTAGGATAGGGGCAGCACTGCGGGATGCGGATGTTCCATCCCAGAATGCACTGGGCTATCCTGATGGATTTAGTGTGAGCACACTCTGCTTCATGCCTCAGTCTTTCGACACCCATCCCCTTGATCTTCAGAATCTTCCTCCTCTCAACTTTGGCCTGGCATTGAGCTGGTTTCAGGGCCTGGCAGCAAGTCAGAAACGCAGCCTCCCTCCATCCGTAATTTATACGGGTTGTTCACTACTGTCCGTTACAGACAAAGGCAGCCCATGTTTTTCTTGCTGCTATTCAGTCATTTCTCCAGAGCAGAGCAGAGAAACCCCATTGGACACAGTCTATTTCCGATGACTGATGAATCATGGGTGATTTATTCACTGCTTTGGTAGATAAAGTTAATCAATATGTCATCTGTTGATATAGTGCAGTCCACACACCGCCACTGACCTCACATCACTTCAACAGTTTTGCCAGACACGGAAACGGCATCGAACCCTCTCTCCTTTCAGAAACAAAGCCAAGCGCTGGACTTAACACTTTCTAGAGCCAAGAACTATGCCTGAAATTCTTCCTGGGGATGCAGAGAAATCCTCAAAATCCTATCAGAGATTCCTCCAGGGGTGCTCTGTGAACCTCCCCTGAGCTCCACCTCCTGCTGCCCGGGACATTGGCCTGGAATCTCATGCAATGTGCAGGACACCATTCTGTTACACCTTTGAGATGTGCTGTTGCCAACATGTCTTGCTTTACCATCTTCCTGTAAATCGAGAGCACTAAAAACGGAAGAACCAAACCAACAAAAGAAACTGCTTGAGCAGAAGGCAGAGAATTAGAAAATGAACTAAGCTCTGATAAAAAGTGTGTTCATACAAGGGATGTGCACAAATATTCAAAAATTAAAAAATCCAGTTCAAATCCAACAAATATTGACATTCGAATTCGAATAGGATTTAACAACATTCAAATTTAGATATTCAAACAGATTTTTGGACTTCCGAAAATCCGATACGAATACTCAGATGATTCAAATGTATAGATTCGTATGTATTGCATGCAAATTTGTGCGAAAATTAAACGTATTTGCGCTTATAATGTGGGATGAAAACGGGATGCATACAGGATAAAATGGGATGCATATGGAACACGCACAGATTCGTATAACAGATATGAATGTTGTCGTCATTCGTATCTTTAAATACGAATCAAACACTCAAATGTACAGATTCAAATAATGCTGATTCAAATTGGATTTTTGGAAATTTCAATTTTTAACATTCGTATCGAATCAAATTTTTGGATATTCGATTCAACTTGAATTCAAATGCCAACCCCCCCCCCCACGTTTTGTACCCACCCCCAATTTGTACATTCAAGTCAGTAGACCCCCTGCCTCGTTCTCAAGTTGCCACATCATTTTTGTGGAGCAGGTCTGAGCCTCCTTCCTTCCCTCTTCCTTTTGATGAGCTTTTTTATCTTGGGACTGATCTGTTGCCCTCAATCTCTCCCCCCCCTCCCCGTTCTAGTAATACCACTAGGGATGTGCACAAATGTGTTATTTTGTATTTGATTCTTAAGAACATAAGAGGAGCCCCGCTGGATCCTGCCACAGCCCATCCAGTCCAGCATCCTGTCGCACACATAGAGGCCCACCAATTGCCCATGGGTGTCTCAAGGAGAGACAAGGGCAAACCTTCTTCTGCTCTCCAATCCCAGCAAATGGCCTTAGAGGCATCCTGCTTGTCCCCTCACCCCCAGCCTGAAAGATGTACTTAGGCATGCATTCTGGCATCCATTCTTGCACTTGTATTGGACTGAATGCAAGAAAATTTGTATTGATTTGAATAGATCTCCTTTGAATGTCGTAGCATTTGAATTCGATACAAATGTTCAATTCCATATGAATCCAAATGCATACGAATACTATACGCATCCCATACAAATCCCATATGAAGCTTCATACTAATGAATCAAAATATTTGATTAAATGTCAGTCTTTGAATGTGCCAACTTTTGATTCAAATTAGAATGTCCGAATTTGCCTGTCTTTCCAACCACAAGGAGTACCTAGGCATCCACTCTAGTAGACATTGATACATTTATCTTCCATGAATTAAGAGCAGCCCCAATGGACCAGGCTACAACCTGTCTAGCTCAGCATCCTGTCCTATACAATGGCCCACCAATTGCTTCTGGGCATCTCAAGAAGCAGAAGACAAGGGCAAAACCTTCACCTGCTCCCAAGTTCTTGCAAGTGGCCTTCAGAGGCCTCCTGACTGTCTCTCCAACAGTGTCTGGGCATCCATTCTAGCAGCTATGGATGCACTTGTCTAGCCCTTTCTTAATCCAGGCTGGTTTCTCACCAGTTCCCTGATGAGTTAGCACTGGGAAGGCAGGAAAGGTGCTGATTGCTGAGGTCCTAGGGGGCATGGGTCCTGCCCGAATGTTAGGTCTCCTGACTCCAGGGAGACACTAGGCAGAAAGGGCTCAGTGAAGTCATCCAGAAGCCAGACTTACACCCTAGCAATGTCCGCTTGTTCGCTTTACAAATCCTTCTTTCTCAAGCCTTCCTTTCCCTTCCTTTCCCCCCAGGGGAGCCAGTTAGTTCCATGAGTGAACATGCCAGGCAATTGTTGTTGTTTTTCCGGGAGAGAGGGATGTGGAATGCTCCCCTCCCTTCTGACTTCTCCTTGGCTCCTTGCAGGATAAATTGCCCGTTTAGATTGATCATGATGGGGCGTGGAGAAAGTGAAGTGAGAAGATTTGCTCCAGTAGTGTCTATTGATCACCATTCCCTCCTATAATCAGGGTTAATCTCAGGATTAATTGGGAGGATTTGCTGGTGGGGGAAATGATCAGCCATTTGTGCTAGTTGCTGCTCCATTCGCCCCTAATGGCTTAATCAGATTACAAATTAAAAGCGCCTTCCTGAAGACCAGGAGGTCCCTGGCAGCGGAGCAGAGAAAGCAGAGAAAGCAAGCCCCAGGCATGTGGCTGGGAGCTCCCCTCTGCAGGCGCTGGGACGTTTGGCCAGCCAATAGCCATCACACTATGGGGGACGCCACTTTGAAAGACTCCCTGCTTGGTGGCTGCAGAAGCCAGATTGGTCAGAGTGACAAATGCCTGCCAGGTGGTTGTGCATCCAGCCCACATGGAATCCCAGTTGAGGTGGTTCCTCCTTGCACAGCTCAAGGGAGCAGAGTCTGTTCCTTGCTGGGCAACCCTGTCTCCAGCCCTGCCTTCCCTTCCTTGATGCTCAGCATGGGCTGGATGGGATGGAGAGCATGCCTTGAGGATGTTCTGCACCCCCCGAGCCTGATGCATTGGCTGTGAGGCTGGAGTGGAATGCCCCAAGGTGGAAGAAAGGTGCTTCTCCCAGGCTTTCCTACTTGTAGCATCATTGCCTTATCTTGTCTGGAATCCTCAAAAAATCTCCCAGTTGTCTTTGGTGGTGTGGCCAAGGCAGAAGTAAGTCCTGGAATGACTGCTGTCCTTTCTCTTGAGCCAGTTTTGGTCTAGTGGTTAGGGAACTGGACTCTTATCTGGGAATACCGAGTTTGATTCTGCACTTCTCCATGAAACCAGCTGGGTGACCATGGGCTAGTCACAGCTCTCTTCCGAGCTCTCACAGCCCCACCTACCTCACAGGGTGTCTCTGGTGGGGAGAAGAACAGAAGGTCTGTCAGCTGCTTTGAGTCCCTTAAATGGACGAGAAAAGAGGGGTGGATAAGCCAGCTCTTCTCCTTCTCCTCTTTCTCTTCCAGAGAGTTGTAGATCTCCAAGCCTCCTTGCTTCCCTGTGCCGCCACCCCACCTCTGCCAGGACCCTTACATCCATTGGGCTCTTCATCTGGTTCCACTTCCACATCAGATGTGAACCGGGAATGACACACAGATGGAGCGCAAGGAAAATGTTCACTGTTTGTATATACAGTGTATTTGGCAGGGGGGGAGAAAGTGGGGAACATTTTGAAAGTGGATGTTGACAGCTTAAAGCACTTGAATAAATCACTAATAATATACTCCACGCACGGAGATAGGAACAGTGCAGAGCTCCTTAATAAGCTATTGCTGATGAAACAGATAGCCCTTCAATAAATCATAGAAAATCATTTTACAGGCCTTGTTAATGTGTCCAGATCAATCTCTTTTGCAAATAACATGCATGAAACATGTGCAATGCTCCTGCATGCAGTTGAGGGCAGGAGGTCTCGGCTCGGGGCTCAGAGGCTCAGGGGGAGACCAGCTGTGGTCCTTTTCAGCTTCTCTGCGCTTTTGAAGGAAGGTGGGACGTGAAGCCTGATCAATAAGCGGATCTGTTTGACTGGCTTGGTTGACTCCGTGTGGTTCTAGTAAAAACGTACTAAAAAACATCCCTGGGAAAACCAGCCCCAAATATCAGGTCTGTCTAGAATATGTGCTGCTGGTCAGGACACTGAGACACAGCCGTCCCCCTCTTGGGAATCTCTGTCAAGGGTGTTCACAACTGTGCTCAGCACATCACAGGAGGCACGTCGATGCCTGCAGCATACAGTCCAATTCATGGCCTATGAGTAGGAACCACTGGCATGTGCATGAATATTCGTCACATTTGATATTCGTATGAATTCGTATGAACCTGGACATTTGTATATGAATGGAATGTTGGGACATTTGTACATTGATATTCCTATACATACGAAGTTTTGGAACATTTGTGAACCTGGGGAGGTGTGTAAGCAGCTGCGCCAGTCACCTCTGCAATGGATCCTGAGTGCATTTGATGTGGATTGAAAGCGGATTCAAAGTGGATTTAGGCCGGATTTGACATGTTCAGAGTGGACACTGTTGGGGATAAGTATCGGATACATGTTGGTTATTTGTACTGAATTTGTATGGAACATTTGTATCAAATATAATCCTGGCACATTCAAAGGGATCTGTTCGAACAAATACAAATTTTGTTACATTCGATTCAATACTAATCAAATGCACACACACACACAAAAAAAACATTCATGCACATTCCTAGTGCGCACACATGTTCTGGACTGCAAGACTCTGTGCCACTGTTATACCCAAAGATGAAAAGCACCATTCAGTTTATTTTTAAAATCACTTTTAACAATGAAACTTGGGCATCGTTGGTCATTTTTTCCAAGAATGCCTGTTAAAATTAGTTTGCAATTTCCAATTTTTTTTTTTTTTTGCAAAGAGAAAAATGGGCAATGGTTAAGGACCGATACCAACGTGAATGCCATCTGTTTGCAAGGAGAATGCCAGGCTTGGCTGGATGTTGTTGCCCTCTCCTGCACAGCTTGCACCCCCATGCTTGCTGGCTCACGGGCAGCAAAACAGGGGCACTTCTCACTAGGGTTGCACAGTCATCTTTCCTTCTTGGCTCTCTTCTGCTTTTTCCTGCACAGGAGATTGAGCTTAAATCGTTTACTGGGATGCAATGTTGGTGCCTGGCATGGAGGTGCAAACCCCATCTGGTGCCTTCCAGCCTGGTGAGGCCGCCAGGCCTTTTCCTGTTAAGTGGCAACGCGCTGTGTCAAAGAACTCAGCAGCTCCAAAATCCGGAGAGGATTCAATCGGGTCCCGTTTTGTATTAGTGTGCTAGGCATGTCTACACCAGCCCCCCGCCTCCCTCGTAAAATGAAGGGCCTACATGGCTGCTTTGGAAATGGCATCAGCCGCCTGCTTGCAGCCCCCCCCCCCAGCCCCTGCTCCCCCCTCCTGCTTGTGACAAGCCCCCAATAGCTGGTGACAGCTCAGCGCAACTTAATTGGCTGGTTAAAAGGAGAAGAAAAGAACTGATGTTAATTGGCTTTGCTTGTTCTTCCCTCCTCCTCCTCCTCCTCCTCCTCTTCACAAAGCTTCTGTGGACCCTCATCCAATCTGCCCCCCCCCCCAGTCAGCAGCTTCTGAATGCAACTTGGGCTGGGGTCCAGGAGGAGGGGAGGCGGTCCACACCGTGGCCTGTAGCTCCCGCGCACGGACAGGGGGACAAAGAGGCACAGTTCATGCCCACACAAAAGAGAGTGGAGAACTTTCCCAGGCAGAAAGCAGCCGGGATGACAATCTGGCATTTGCCACCATCCCAGCCAGGACCTTTGGAGCATCTTTGGGGAAGGTCAGAACCTAGTGCCGCCCAGCCTTGGAGGAGATCCTTTAAAATGCAGCCTGGTCAATTCCACCAGGAAAGATGGAGGGAAAGTGTGTGGCTCATTTCCTTTGGCAGCAGCTATATATATATTTATTTTTTTTATATATATATTTATTTTTGTATTTATTTGTATACCGCCCTATAGCAAACCAATCCAGGCGGTTAACAACAGTAAAATGTAAAATATAACAATTAAAAACACCTTATCCCTCCCCCCAGTTAAGACAGTATTAAACAGTATAACATATTAAAACACAATATCAATGCATAAACAATAAAAACAATAATTTAAAAACTAAAAACCCTGATGTCCCTTAAATGGGTTGAGTTTCAGGAGGAAGAATGGACTGGGAAGGAGGGGGCACAGGGTGCCCATATAATGGTACATTCTTTTTTGGGAGGGCTGCTTATACCTCATGAGCTTATACCTGTGAGCCAGGACCAGGGACCTTTGGGAAAGTCCATGCAGCTGGCAATGTGGTTCCTCTGCCAGCTCTTCCTATGGTGGTTGGAGATGCCCGAGCAGCTGCTCACCTGCCTTAGTGGCCGTTCCTCTTCCACGGGGTCTGAGGATGGGTGCTGCTTTTAGGGAGGGGCTCCCCTTTGCCTCAGTGGGTCTCCGGAGGGCTCCCAGCTTGGTTGCAAATGGGCCGGCTGTTGGCTGGACGGTGGGTGGCCTGGCTTGGTCTGAGCTTCTTCCTGTTGGAGCTTCTTTCTTCCTCTTGCAGCAGGACCTTCCTTCCTTCCTTCCTGGCATGGGCTTCCATAGGATCAACCCCCAGTTGTTGGGATCAAGGAAGCAACCATTTAGCTTGTTCCTTTCTGGGATCAGCTGCCACAGAGCAGCCCCCCAAGCACCCACAGTGCTTCCTCCTTAGAGGGCCCATTAAGAAGACTCCAGCCAAGGGTCTCCTTTTGGAGTTCCAGCTTTGCTAAGACATGTTTGGACCTTCTCAAAAAGGCCAGCCTTGGGTTTCCTGTTTCAACTGTCAGTGACCCTGACATGAGATTGTATCTTATTTTTCATGTTTAGCTTCCGTCTTCCTCTGTGACACTAAAGGAGACCATAAATACAAATGGCCCATCTGAAGGCAGATGGGCCCCATTGGAGGATTTAATAGATGGTTGTAAATTAATTTTATTGGGAAGAATGCTAGGATCTAGAGACTCAGCCCCTGACCTTAAATTCCAGTAGCCGTTTCTCAGAGCAACACCAACCATTTCTGCAGCCTGAACCCCCCTGTCCAGCTGTACTCCCTGAGTACTTTATTCATCTCCATTGTATTTCAGAAGAAACTCAATTAAAGCTGCCTCACTGTCTTCTTTCCAGGAGGGTGCAACATGAAGTTAAAAGAAAGAAAGAAAAAAGACACTGCCCTCCACCCATATAGTCCTATAAAAATAATTTAATGCCATTTAATTGACTACTTACAACTCTCCTCTCTGCAGATTAATAGGGCCCCAAATGATTGTGAAAGTCTGTTTTGTGGAGCCTGTGATGTTTTTATCATTCAGAGAATCTCCCCTCAACCACTTTTAAAAGCATTTGAGTTGGGTTGCTAAGCAGAAAGAATGGAGCTACAAAGCACATAGAGTGGAGAAAGCCAAGTGGGGCACGCCTGGATCTCTTCCCCCCAAGAGGAGGCACTCTGCATGAGCGATCATCAGTCTTGTAGGCATCTTCTCCTCCTTCTTCATGGAGCCAAGAGAGACTCTGTTGGAAGGAGGACAGATGGGAGTCTGGCTGTCCTAGCACAATAGCGCTGCTGAAGAAACCTCACCCAGGTGAGCAGCCTACTTGAAGGCAATCTTGAGAAGATGTCTTGTGTTTCTTCCCACCAGCACGATCTTCTTGTTGCCTCACACTTCTGCCCACCTGACTGTGTCCCTCTTTGGCTTGGAGATCTACCCTTTAGAGGATGCCAGGAAACCCTGGGAAGTTTTCAGGGTCAAGTCATGGAAATAACCTAACCAGCAGCCAGCTTTCAAGGTAACCAAATCCTCCAGAAGCCCACAAGTGAGATAATGCTGTCCCTGTTCATTGTCCTCCAACCCCTGGTCTTTAAGGGCAAACCCACTGCCTTTAGGATGCCAATAAGCAATTATCAAGACCAGCAGCCATTAGTGGTATTCTTCTGGTGCATTTTAAAGCCGTTCAATCCAAACAGCATTGTCCCATCTTGTGATAACAAATCCCCTGATGTACAATATAGGAAGAAGCACATTCTTTGGACCTTCTTGTCTATTGAATATTATTAATTTATTTCACTTCTTCATGAGTAGGCAAAAAGCTGGCTGGCTGATCTCTTTGTCAGAGTAAGAAAGAGCATCTGATGCCTTTAAGCCGCTAAGCGCTGTATGTATCAGATCAATAGATACCAAGGGGAATCTGCATTCCCTCCGCAGTCAATTTGGCATCTCCCTGCTGCTAAATGGACCAGATCAAGGGGGGAAAGATGAGGGAGAAATCCTCCAGCTAAACATTCACAAATCCTCCTGGTTTGATGGGGTGTGTCATCCTAAAGGTCTGCTGCCTTTTAATGAGATAACAAATTGTCTTCCCAGTGGGTTTTAGTTTCCCCTCTGAGCAGCCGAGTTTACCATCACGACCTCCAGCCCTTTACTCCGAAGAGAAGTCTGGGCATCCCAACCAGTCCTGCTGCTTTCACAGCCTAATTAGGGCAAAGAATGCCCAGCCATTCGGATCCTCTGTCCTCGGTAAAGTACAATCCGGGCATGGTCCTTCCCCTCCCTGGGAGTCTTGCGCGGCCTCCTCCAGGAGGATTGGGCCCCTTGTTTGGCAGGGAAGCCAACAGCCAGAGCAAAGGAGAGCAGAGGTGTGAGGTGAAAAGGAGGTCGCGAGAAGGAGTCGCCGGGCTGCTGGCTCCGGCACTGTCTGCAGGCGGCCCTGAGAACAGGCCTTTCACAGAGGAAACTGGGGCATCCCAAGCCTCTCATCCAGAAGGTGGTCCTGGCTCCCCTCTTGATGGGTAACTGCTCAGAAGGGACGCTGGACAGATGCCCCTTTTGTTCAGGATGTGCTGAAAATGTACAAAAATTGGCTGTCATCAGCTAAGCAGCCTCAGGCTCAAGTGAGGTGGAACCCCAGGTCCAATATGCCTTTTTAAACAAACCATCCAACCAACAAATGCACACACACACACAAACAAATGCACACACACACCCCTCCCTCCCTCCCTCCCTCCCTCATTCACTCACTCTATTTCTCTGTCCAAACCAATATGTCTTCCAATCGCTTGGAGCAGAGATGTGCACAAATGGTTTTTTGACATTCTATTTGAATCGAATTGAATACCTGAAAATCCAATCCGATTCAAATCTTTTAAATTCAAATTTAAGAAGATTCTGTTCGAATTTACCAAATTTGAATCTATTTGTTCAAATTTTTGATTCGAATCTGCACATACAAATGTAGAGAACATTCGTATGTGCACGTACGCCTCTTCCCCACATCTGTACACAACCGTACACATCTGTATGCATCCCATAGTTATCCCGTATGCAACCTGTTTTCGTCCCGTACAGATCTGTACAAATGCATAGGGATGCGAATGTCTGGATAATTTGAACAAATAGATCCAGAATTTGAAGTCCTATTTGAATGTTTGCATTTGAATTTCAGGACATTCTATTCGAGTTCGAATGTCGATTTCGGCACATTCGATCGGATTTTGAATGTCTACCAATATTCGTGCAGATCCCTAGCTTGGAGGTCATGGGGAGGATGCTTAAAATTCCCTTTAAGAAAATATCAACTGATCATTCCACAGAGGCATGGAGTGCAGCAAGGCAAAGCAGGTCTGGTGTGGTGTGGGGTAGAAGAAAGCGTTCCTGAAAAACAGGAACCAACAGCTTCATTTCCTGTTTCCTTGAAGTGCCCCATGTCCCAGATACTGGAAAGGAATTCACTGTACCCATGATGGAGTCTCGGATTATGATGACGCCTCAGTGCCGCCTTCAGAATCAGGTGGTGGGATACCATTGGGCAGAAAAGAGGACACTTGGCCATGGGACCAGAGTCACGACCCCTTGTCACCCTGGACGTGTGGATGGTGGACCTACAGCAGCTCTGAGGCATGCTGGCCTGTCAGCAGAACCAAAACCAGATGTGGATGACTGAAGCCCCTGAAAGTCAGGGAAGGGATTCCATGGAGACCCTTGGAAAGTCAACAAAAGTGCAGGCTAAAGGGATATGTCTTCATCAATTGCCTCATGATGCTGTCTGGCACGCCTCAGATGGAGGTCATTTCATAGTCTGGGGTTATCATGAAAATGTCTGTCCCATGAGCCTGCAATCCCCATTGTCTTGGAGGAGGAGGAGGAGGAGGTATCGCTTCAGGATCTTGGGGTCCAAATCATGTAGTGACTCTTAGGACATTGTTAATTGCTTGAAATAGGTTCTATAGTGAACTTGAAACCAGTGTGTTTCTTTCAAGAGTGGTGTGAAGTGTATCCAAAAGCAGTGTCCCTCAGCAGCTGTGTTGCTCCTTTCTGCACAGGCTGCAGTTGCCAAACCATCTTCAAGGGCAGCCCTATGTAAGCACATTAGCAGAGCAAAGGTCACTGGGGCTAAGCTCTCTGCCCCCAAAAGGTCAAGGCTGGTGTATTTCTGCCACTGGCACCTCCTAAAAGCTTCAGGTGACGGAAGAAAATCCAGAAATACCTCAGCCTATGCACCTGCCATTTCCAGGAAAAGTGCAGCCTCCCCCCTTCTGGGCTTGGAAACAAGAGATGCGCCCAACTCCATCTTTTTTGGATTCAGCTTCAGTTTATTGGCCCACATCCAGCTCCTCAGCAATCCACTGTCAAGACTGATTCTCCTCATCTCCAGCTTTGCAGCTAAGACAAGAGGCAAACCAATGGGACCCAAGATGGAAGGAAGCATAAAATCACATAAAAGGATGCATGGCATGGAAAAAGTGGACACAGAGGCTGTGTCCCCATGCTGGACACCTGGCACACTTTGCGTGCTGTTTGGGCATGCATTTCAGGCATCCCCATGACATTCCTGGCAATGCGGGACAGGCACGGGTTGGGTGCAGATGGTGGTGTCCCCATGCAAAGCGTGCTGAACCCTGGTATGGGGGAGCAGCGCCCCCTCCTCTTTGCCCCCTCTCTCCTCATTGGAACGCCGATTGACATCAGGTAGATTCCCCCCTCCCTTAGCAGCACTGGCAGCCAGGACTGGGGTGGGAGGCACAGAAACAAGTAAAAACAAAGCTCCATTCATAAAAATAACTTTAT
The DNA here is from genome assembly GCA_023333525.1 of Aspidoscelis tigris stejnegeri. Taxonomy (NCBI): domain Eukaryota; kingdom Metazoa; phylum Chordata; class Lepidosauria; order Squamata; family Teiidae; genus Aspidoscelis; species Aspidoscelis tigris. Next base: position 16,885,788 of record JALMGA010000012.1, on the reverse strand, counting down.
TTAAAAAACAAAATGCCGAAAGCCGCAACGAGGTTTAGCGGCAGTAGGCGCTTGAGCAATTTTGCGCACCTCCGCTGCACCGGGGACCGTGGGAACGCCCATCAACTTCAAAATCAAGACTCTATTTATGATTGCCTTGACAATCAGGGAAATGGGGGTTGCAAATGCAATAAAAATCAAGCCATTGTGCACCCTGCCTTGGCATTCTGAAATGGGGTTGAAATTACTTCTGTGGAAATGGCAGAAAATAATAATAATAAAAAGCCATTCTCCAGCTTGCCTTTGCGATCAGCATTTTAGAAAGTCAGTGGCTGTGATCTTCAATAGACAGGACAGGGACAGCAAGCACACTCCACCTCCCAATGACGTGAGCGCAAAACTCATCCCGGACAGCCTACAAGCGTCCCCATGTGCATTCCCAGCTCGCCGAGGAATGCGTGCTGGCTCCCCAAACTGTGCCGAGACTTGTTTTAGCAGGTATCAAATCTGGCACACTAGTGGCATGGTTTGGGGGGATTTGGTACACTTTTCACATGCCAAATCCAAAGGCCGTGGGGATGGACCATGCCAATCCCGTGTTCGGAATCGTGCCAAAGCTGCATGAGGACAGGGCCAGAGATGTTTTTCTTCCCTTTGCAAAATATGAGAACCAGGTAAGCCACTGGAGCGAAATCCTATAAAAATCAGCTCAGAGAGAGGGCACCATTACCTGCCTGCTTCATATAACCTGATTTGCTCTGGGTCATTGGCTACCGCTGGCTTGAGAGGACAACGTGCTTGTAACTATGACATGAGCAGAGTCACAGAGGTCCTTAGGGGAGGAGGCAGGGCATCTTGGTGCCTTCTCCACAACACTGCTAGAAATCACCAGATGTGCAGGAGAAAGCTAGGTGGAAACTCCATGCAGGTCTGAATGGTCAATGCTCTGTGCCAAAGCAAACCACCTCCCCATCCCCCTCACTGAGAGCAGGAAGGGGTTGGGCTTTTCTAGACCACAGAAAGTGCCATTGGGAAGGTTTGTCTCTGGTGCCCTACATCTATCCTGCCTCCAGGGGGAAACTGGGGCTGTTTCCACACAGGCCCTGAAGACCCCATTAAGACCCTGAGAAGACCCCATTAGGAATGGAACAGCCACTTGCCTTCAGCATGGAAGACCCCATGAGGACCCCATGAGGAGTGTGTTGTCTACACGAGGGCCTCCAGATTCTGTTTCTAATGGGGTCTTTGGGCCCTTAGATCCAGATTACTGGAGGACCCTTTAATGGCATCTTTAATCCAGTCTTCCCCATGTAGACTAGATCACAGAGTGTGCTTCCACACGCCTGCTGGCTGGCTGGAATCCAGGGATGGGCCTAGCGGAAGTGACCCCTGAGTGACGCATACAAGGGCCAATTGTGTGTGTGTGTGGGACTTCCTCCTTGGGCCTAATCAGGGCTTCCAGAGGCATGCGTGGTGTCTGCACAGCAGCCCTGTATAGCACCCATTACCAGAGGCCTGCATGGGGTCTTCTTGGTGACCTGGAACTCCATGGACACGATTTGGCAAGGACAGGATCCCGAAGTTTCAGATCACCTTAATCTGGATATAAGGAGGCAAGTGCAGAAATGCCCTGGGTTTCCAAGGAATCTCCACTTAGGTGACTCTGGGATCACCTGCATTAAAGGCTCTGTTGGGCTGATGATGCTGGCGTGTGCATGAGTGCGGGTGATTTCTACCAACCCCGATCATATATTGCAAGGCCCTTTTGTACTGGGCAGCAACATACTCTTTGCTGATGGAGGTGCTCCTTAAAGGGGCTTTCCTGATGCAAACCATTCCTTGCAAAAGACGCTCAGCACACTCTCCCATGTGCTCCCACACTTGATCTGCCTCTACCATGTAATTTGGGGTGGGGGAGGGGGAAGTTGAGGCTTGGTGAGAGGAAGAGAAAATGCCTTATGGCAAATCCATTTTCCAAACTTGCTGCATGAACAGGAAATGGCCTCTTAACGCCGCGCACCTGTTTTTCTCAGAGCAATATCCTGGGAGGGACGGGAGCTGCACAGAGCTGCGACCCGCCACATCCCGAGATGCTTGGGGTCTTGAGTACAGATCAGGATGGAAGAGAAAAGCCTGTGACGGGAGGCAGCAGTTGCTTTCCTCTCATTCCACTTGCCCCTTCGGATCATTTTCTCTCCTTACGTTCCTTTCCCTTCCTTATCAGATAAAGGGGAGGCAGAACATGGCAGGCTATTCACCCTGCCCACCACTCCCCACCTGCAGGACCCCTGTACCTCCTGAACTGCCTCAGGGCTGCAGGTTGTGTCCTTTCCAATGGACGGTACACGCTGGCTCCTGGCCGCCTTGTCTTTGCATCGCTCAGATTCTTTTTCTGGGATCATCTTGGGAGCGCACTGTGGTTCCTCAAGGCGGCTTCTCTGGAGTCCACTTTCCCACAGGACTCAAGCTGTCTTGGGGAGCTTGTACTCATCCAGATTCCGAATGCCTAAATATCTGTATCCAGGCCATTGCTGGTCAGCCTATGTGCTGAATGTATCTCATTGAGCCAGTGCTGCGTGTGGTCACTCTGGTGCCAAGGCAGATCTTGTGGTGATTCTGGTGGGACCAGGTTTCCAGGCCTGACCATAACTTCACGTGTTTTCCTTTTTGACTGTGGTCACACTTAAGGTTTAGTCCGGCTTCAGTCCACTTTCAGAGTGGGAGAATACACCAGCAAAGGGCCAGGCTGTTTTCTTTCAGTATTTAATAAGTCAGAAAATTCACCTTTGGGATGGATAACATGCTGATGTGTTCTCTTGTTCTGAAGGTGGACTGACGCAGGATTAGACCTTAGGTGTGACCACAGCCTCAGTTATGGTAGAAGAAGCCTCTTCAGTTCCCACTACCCCATGTCACAGTGATTATTCTTTAGAAGATTTCTGAAGTCCTTAGGGAGAGAACCTTTTCTGTGCTTTATGCTTCATTAGGTGTGTGTGGTGCTGCTGGAGCTCCTAAAAGGCCCCAGGAATTCTCCCGCCTTCTCCTTCCCGTGTTGTGATGGAAAATACATTACTGAGACAGGCTGCCTGTTGGAAGGTCTGGGAAGGTCAGCACAGGTGGACCCACCGTGCTCTTGGGGTGCCTTTAGGGGCTTCTGCTACTATGAGACTTGATTTAACTTCTCCTGTCCTTCTGTGAAGCTGTATAAACCTAGCACACCAAAACTCCTCCTTGCATCACTGCCTTTGAGGAAATTCCCCCTGCAATGTGGACATCCGTGAAACCTGAGCGGGTACATCACTAATTCAGTCTGTCTGTCTGAGACGTTCCCTGACAAACAGTTCCAGTGACCCAGGAATGTTATCTTAGTAAATCAAATATGTAAACATTTAGGTTTAGGGCTGTGTTGAATGGATTTGAAAATGAGTTATGGTAGGCGCTCAGTAAGGAGTCTAGGTTTGGCTTGGCAGCCTCTGCCTTGCCTGGAACCTGCTTTTCAAGATTAAATATGATACCCAGTGATACGTCCAAAACGTCAATTACCCCAAATCTCCTAGGTTTGCAATTACAGAAGGCAAGTCATGTTCAGCATTTTATGAAACTGCTTTTTTTGGCAAGGCCCATCTCCTCTTATTGTAAAAAATAACTTTCAAATCAAAGCCTTAAATCAAAGCAGAGTCACGAGAAGCGGGCTTTCGGCTGTGGCGGCGCTGCAAGTGATTGCAGAGCTAGAAAAGAGGCGATGCTGGAGGTGGTTAAGCCGGCCTGTTTTCTGTTTGTGGGGAGAGAGCAATCCTTTGGGGTGGAAGAATTGGAACTGTCCTCCTGGGCTGGGAAGCTCTAATCTCACCGAGGCAGAATTAGATCCCACAATCGCTTTAGAATGGAAGTCAGGATGGAACAACTGGAATCCACACTTGAGGAAGCATCTCTCCCAGAAGCTCCTGGGGCCATCATGCGCTGGCATGTTCAAGCAGCTACACTGCAGGGCGTCCCTTTCAGGGCCTTCCAAGTCTTCCGAGCCAAATAGACCTCTGGCCTCCTCTTTCCTCCTCCACATCTGCAGGCTGAGGGTCTTGTTGGTTCTGCTTCGAAAGTGGATTTAGCTCAGGATCAGAAAGGCCTGGACAGTCTTTGAAAGAAAACATCAGCAGGGGAGTTGGGGGTGGGGGCACACCTGGGAAGGGAAAAGATTTTCAGCCCACATGAGATTGGGGCCTTTCAGGGCCTTTCAAGTGACCTGGTCTCAAAATCTGAGGTGGAGACACCAGGGCCAAAATGGCATTTACTAGGGTGTCTCTGAGGGGCATAATGAAGGGCTTCTATGAAGGGTTACCAGAAGTGGAGGCTGCTGAGCAGAAGTCCGGCTACATGGGTAATCCAACAGAACCCTGTTGGCTCCATCTTTCCCCTCTTCCTCCCTGCCTTGGATGGGGAAGAGAAAAGAGAAAACAGAGAGGTGTTTTGGAGACTCAGTGATTTCCACTTTTTCAGAGGGTCTCACATCTGCAGGTTTGGCTGTAAGCCCATCTTTGATGTCTTTAGTGTAATGTGAGAATGAGTGCAAACGGGTGGTGAGGTCAGTTATCTGTGGAACAGACAGGTTCAACTGTGAGAGACGAAGCTCAGATGGAGATAGGGAGCTAGTCCGTCCTCTTCTACAGAACTATCCCAGAATTCCCCAGCAGTGGTGTGAACCATCATCTGCTGAAAGAATGACCTGTGTGTGATGATTCAAAGCCTGGGTCTTAGGGTTGTGCACGAATATTCATGACATTTGATAGTTGTGTGCATTCAAATGAATTTGGACATTCGTATATGAATGGAATGTTATGACATTTGCACCATTCATATTCATTTGAACGTTTTGGAACATTTGTATGAAGCTTCGGAACATTCATGAAAAAGGGAGATGGGAAAGTGGTTGCGCCAGTCACATGGATCCAGAGTGCATTCGACATGGATTGAGAGTGGATTCGAAGTGGATTCAGGGTAGATTTGACTCTTTCAGAAAGGAGACGTATCAGATACATATTGGATATGTATCTGTTAGTGTCGAATATTCGTATAAATTTGTATGAATACATTTGTATCAAATTGAATCTTACCACATTAGAAGGGGATCCATTCAAATGAATACAGATTTTCTTACATTCATTTCACTAAGAACTGAATGCACCCCCCCATTTGTTCACATTGAGTCGAACAACCACACAAACATCCCACCTCTATGCCATATGGAGCAGAACACCCCCCTCCATGCTGGTTTCATTTATATACCTCTTCTCCATTCATATGCAAAGCAGTTTACAACTTTGTGCTTACAGGTCCTGCAGGGGAGCTATGGGTCAGAAGCCATCATGGGACCTGGCTGTGGGTCCCCTACATCTTCCAATAGAACCCCTGCTGTATTAAAGGCAGAATCAGTGTGGTCTTCAGCAGGCTTAATTCAGCAAAAGAGCTGCCATTTTAGAACACACTCCCTTGAATCAGACCCTGGGGATTAATTAGGAACTAGTCATGTAATGTTCCTGATACAGATCTACAAACGAGATCCTCTCCAGGATGTCTGTCCTGCCAGCCACTCCTTTGGTGGCGTAATTGGCAATGAAATCCTAACCAGAGAAATTAGTGCTGTCTGTGTTCCTCTCTAAGTGCCGAGGTAGTAGTGTGTGTGTGTGTGATTCAATTATCTTGAGCTCTGCTGGGTAACCTTTCTCCTCCCCCTCCCCCGACTCGTCTTTCCATGAGAACTGGGCAGAGAAACTTCCTTGTGCCAAGCAAACTGCCACAGAACTGAGTGGAAATGGCTTCTGGGTCAGGCTGTTGGGTGACATGTGCCAGGCTACTCTGCAAATGAACATGGAAGGTGTTCATGGAAGGGAGGTGCGCAAATGATTTTTTTTGTATTTGATTTGTATCAATCTGAACGCAAGAACATTTGTATTCATTCGCATAGATCTCCTTCAAATGTGGAAGGATTCGTATTCGATACAAAGGTTCAGTCCCATATAAACCCTGTATGAAGCTTCGTACGAATGTATCAAAACATTCAATTTGAATTTGAATGTCAGTCTTCTAGGGATGGGCACAAATATTCGTTAACATTCAACATCCGTACGAATTTGGCCAAATTCGGATGTTCGTATTTGAATCACATGTTGGCACATTTGAACACTGACATTCGAATCTGAACTGAACTTTTCGATACATTTGTATGAAACTTTGTATGGGATTCCTTTGGGATTGAAGATTCGTATCGAATTTGAATCCCGCTTCATTTGAAGGGGATCTATTCGAACGAATACTAATTTTCTTGCATTTCATTCAATATGAATCGAATACAAAGAACCCCAATAACATTTGTGCACATCTTTAGAATCTTTGAATGTGCCAACATTCTATTCAAATTTGGGAGTGTTTTTCCACTGTCACTAAAAGTACCCATTAAGTACCCATTAATGGGTATGAAATGGCATTTTTGTACCCATTAATGGGTACTTAATGGGTACTTCTAGTGACAGTGGAAAAACACCCTGAATGTAGAAATTCGGCCAAATTCGTTAAGAATTTTGAATGCTATGAATATTCATGCACATCCCCACCTGGGAGTGATGGGGTTAGGACTTGGGTGCTGTCCACACATCACAGAGATGGTTTCCTCTGATGGGACCAGATAGCACTCTGGTCTGCAATGCTTTTGCTGCCAGGGGAGGCTCCTGGCAGCCCAGCAAGACCATTGTTGGCTGCTGAGATGCCTCTTTTTCACCTCTGAAAGCTCAAGGATCAGCGAGTGGCACTTTGGAGTTTAAAGGCCTATAAAGTGTAAAAGAGTTGCAAATCTATTGCTTTGTCATGGCCTAGAAGTTGGATCCCGCTGCTCAAGGCTTTAAATCTCTTCTTGCCACAAAACCTGCATCTTAAATTGACTGTTGAAATTTTCATTAGTTTCTCTGTCTCAGCAAGCACCCAAGAGCTAAATCTGGAGGGAAGGTTACTTGGGGACAGGCTGATTCCCAGCGCATAGGGCAGCACTGTCTAAAAGCATCTAGCCAGGGTCCTGGGCTTGGCCTGACTCCATGAGCGGGATGGGTAGAAATGGGGTGGCTACCTTGGGAGGCTGGCTGCCCTGGATCGCCAGCCGGCAAGCAGGGCCCCTGCCACAGGAAAACAGCCCTCACATCTAACTTTCTCCTTTTATCAGGGCTGCCCAGCATCTAGAACCCCCAGTCACCTGGTTTAGGTTCTGTACTGTGACCAGCGGCAACTATTGTCCTGTTTTGCACCCATGGCCTTTCATTTACTCTGTTCTTTGCTCTTCTACAATTCCTGCTGCACACAGAAGCATTTATAGTTTTGCAAGCTTTGTAAAACAGCTGGTAGGGGTTACCTTTGTTTTCTTTTGTCTGGAAGACTTTTTTGGTGTGTAGACTGGGGATGGGCATGAATATTAGTTACATTTGAAATTCAGCTGAATTCAGACATTTGAATTTGAATCGAATGTTGGCACATTTGGAGATTGGCATTCTAATTCAAATCAAATGCTTTGAGGCACTTGTATGAAGCTTTGTATGGGATTTGTATCCTATTTGTATGCATCTGTATGGGATTCGTATGGGACTGAATGTGGGATTGGATACAAATCCTACCACATTTGAAGGGGATTTATTCGAACAAATACAAATTTTCTTTCTTTTGATACAAATCAAATACAAAAAAACCCCCAAAAAACCAAAACACATTTCTGCACATCCCTGTAGTGTAGAAAGGATACACTCCATTGAGCCCAAAATCCTGTTTGTCTCCCTGTGCTAAACCATTTGGATGGACTAATGTTATGTGACCAATGAAACAAGGAACATCTGGGGCACTGACAGCTTCTTCGTGTCACTTGCTGCTAAACATTCATTTCAGAAAACTCAGTGGCAGTTTTAGCCTCACCTTCCTTCTTCTGGCTGCAGAGCTGCTAATCGTTTTCTTCTTGCTGAGACTTCATCTAAACTGTGACTCTAAAGCAATCACCGATGTGCTAATCAGGACACGATGAGCTAGAAAAGGTTCCCCCAAGTCTCGCCATCCATGTAGGTAACTTATTACCTGGGTTGCAAATGAGACACTTCCCTGTTTATGAGGAAGAAACCTAGTGGAGACCCTGGAGAGAAATGTTCCCAGAAGAAGCAATTTGGCCACCAGCTGACCGTGTTCTGAGCAAATCTGAGCCTAAAGGGGAAAAGCCAGAAAAAGCCAGAGGGCAGGGAGCACCTCACCTGGGCATCAGGTAGACAGAGAACATCTGGCCGAGCGTGTAAATGACATCAGCAGACGCAATGGCCTTTTGCCCAGGGAGTTTAGGAAGGGTCCAGTCCCAGAGTTTGGGAAAACAACCAGATAATAGTACAGGGAAATGGGGTGGAAGGGAGGGAGGAAAAATGCTCTAAGTGAAGAGAAGAACACAGCCAACAGCTCCTCAAAGAGTCCACATGCTCATTATGTCACTCATGACTTTTTTCTGGATGAAGGGGCCAATCTGGTGGGCATTCCTGACACCTGGATGGAGGAACTGGGTGGGCCTTGGATCACCCTGCTGCGTTCCTTTGGTTGTTCCATCAGCCCTGGTCCAAACTGATGGGGCAAGGAGGGGGCTCTGTGGTCCACAGGGCTTTCATCCCTCTTGCCAGGTGGCCAGTTTGCTTTGGGGCCCGGTCTGAGTGTCACTTTTGATGCTGGGTCAGAAAGACAGACCAAGGACGCTGCTGGTACATTGTCCCTTCACCTTTCCAGCAGCCTCTCAGGGGTTTCTGGACATAGGTTTTGTGGGACAGGGTCCCATAGAAGTTAAGCGGAGGTTAAGCACTGGGACAGTGGCCAATGTCTGCATTTTGGATGCCAGGTCTGTCCCAAACCTACCCAGGGTAAGTACAAATGCTTCCATCTGGCAGGGTCCACCTTGCTGCAGCAACACCCATGTGCACCAGACCATTGCCATGGCAGGCGATTGGGTGACATGACAAATGGGAGTAAGGAACCACAGCCACAGCCCCCATGAGCATCACTGTATGAATGCTGTGTGGGGGGTTGTACCTGGAGCTCTGTAGGCAGTTTGGTCTAGTGGTTAAGGAGCCCGACTCTTATCTGGGAATACCAGGTTTGATTCTGCGCTCCTCCATGAAGCCAACTGGGTGATCTTGGGCTAGTCACAGCACTCTTCTGAGCTTTCATGGCCTCACTTACCTCACAGGGTATCTGTTGTGGGAAATTCGGGCTGCTTCCTATTCCCTTGTGGGCTCTGAAAGAATCTGAAATTTCAGGACACTGCTATTCCAAAAAGCAATCGGTAGTGTCCAGTTCATCTGTTTGCACTGTTCGGCTGGTAAGAGATAGTCTGGCCTTTTGCTGAACTGAGAAGCCACGTAAAATGACTATATCTTTAGTTTCCACAGTGAAAGATTGCTTCTGATTTAGAAGTCTGGATAGTTGCCTACAGCCATTAATCACCCAAAAGGACCCATTTGTCATGAGCCCTACAAGGAATTCCAGGCATTTTTCACGGACCTGAGAAAATGCATTGCCCTGGGAAAGGTGGCATGACTCTGGCACCCTGGTCTGCACTACAGTCCCACTGGAGAGTTTGGCAAGATGGCTTTGAACTGGAAAAGCCACAAGCATCTTCTTGTGGGCAGAAGTTTCCTTCTTCTGAAACATTACATTTTTGGCTGACCTTCCCTGTCTGATGAAACATCAATACATGGAACTCAGGTATTTCCTCTCTTCTTGAGCCAGTTTGGTCTAGTGGTTAGGGAGTCAGACTCTTATCTGGAAGTTTGATTCCGCCCTCCTCCACGAAGCCAGCTTGGTGACCTTGGGCTAGTCACAGCTCTCTTCTGAGCTCTCAGAGCCCCTCACAAGGTGTCTGTAATGGGGAGAAGAACAGAAGGTTTGTCAGGTCCTTTGTGTCCCTTTAAACGGGTGAGAAAAGTGATGTAGAAAGGCAAACTCTCCTCCTCCACCCCCGCATAGCACCTTAGCCTCCCCTTCTCCAGTGCCTTCTCACTCTACCAGCCAGATGCCGGTTCACACTGTTGCAACCTAATAAATTATGAGATCATGTCTTTATAGCTCAGCTTGTATCTGCAAATACAGTACATGTTCTCCGTAATATTGGGAATATTATGTATAGCAATAAAACATGTCTTCCACCTTTCAGAGGATTCTTCAGCCCATGAGTCAGAGCTTCAATTCACTGCTGCCTCAGAGGGTGGGGAAGAACCTCCTTATTTTCTCTGTTGTCCTACACAATTACTCCATCATTTTGAAACTGATCATTATCGTTGTTCAAAGAGTGGGATCTTCAGACTGAGTGGCTGTGGCACAGGAACGTGACAATTGTGCCAATGGCTATTGGTGCCACTGGTGCCATTGCCAAAGGACGGGGTGGTATCTGAACATCTTGTGCACCAGTGTCCCATATATGAAGCTTGTGGCCATGGGGTAGGGATGTGCCAAATTTCGACATTCGAATTCAAACAGAATGCCCCGAAATTCGAATTTAAACATTTGAATTTCAAATTTTGGGACTATTTGTTCGAATTATCCGGACATTCACATATGTACAGGTTAGTACACGATGCGTGCTTGATGATCCACACCTTTCCTGTATCTGTACGCATTTGTATGGATCCGTACGGGACAAAAGGGGTTGTGTACGGGATAACTATGGGATGCATACGCACATTTACGGACACGTACACATGTGTACAGATGTCAGGAAGATGTGTATGGGCATCTATGCACCTTATCGCGATCTGTAAGTGCAAATTCGAATAAAAAATTTGAACGAATAGATTAGAATTTGCTTAATTTGAATCAAATTTCGTCACATTTGAATTTAATTCAAATCAAATTGAATTTTTGATTATTTGAATTGACTCAAATAGAATGTCAAAAAGACTTTCTTGCACATCCTTACCATGGGGACACGTGGGTGCAAACGCCTCCCTCCCCAGCCAGTTTTCCCTCTTATGCAGGGAACCGCAGGGTGCAAGAATCAGGAGTCGCTGTTTGCAGCAACCCACGTGAAGACGCCATACAGACTAGCTGGGAATCTGCAGCTGAAGGGAGATGAATGCCGGAGGAAGATTCTCCACTGGGGCACTTGTGTGAAGGGCTCTCAAGAAAAAAATATGAAAGATGTCCATCACAGGATTGTTTTGCAACACAGGGAGCCAGAATGCTTGCCCAGGGATCCAAATTGCAGCAGGAGACATTTTCCTCCCCGGAACTGCAATTAGGATGAAGCATCTTTGTCTTTCAAGCATCTTATCCCACATCCAAGGCTGATGGCTTACTCTAGCATGAGCACCCCATACCCACAAAGAGCTGAGGACACTGCACAGAGCAGCCTCCTGTGCGCCTCTGTGGCCTTTCTTGTGCATAGCCCAGAGAAGTCCTGATATGAACTGCATAGCCTGTGTCCTTCAAGTCATCAAGCCTCCCCCCAGCCACATGAATGCATCTGTCGCCTCTCAAAAGGCTTCAGCAGGCAGAAGGGTCCAGCCAGCAAAGGGAAAGAGTCCAAATGAGCTCTTTCCTTTTGAAAACAGAGCGGGCCCAGGCTCTTTCTCCTCTACAGTTCCAGGCTCTGTGGCTGAAGAGCCCCTTGCCCAGTTTGAAGGGCCTGCTTCAAGGTAAGCTGGAGGGCCACCATCCCAAACATTTGGTTCCCTCTTCCCAAGCCTGGGAGTCAGACTCTTATCAGGGAGTTGATTCCGCCCTCCTCCACGAAGCCAGCTGGGTGACCTCGGGCTAGTCACAGCTCTCTTCTGAGTCCTCACAGCCCCTCACAGTGTGTCTGTAATGGGGAGAAGAACAGGAGGTTGTCCTGCCATCTTCTAGGAGATGCTCCTGAGATAATGCCTTCCCTTCCTGAGATCCCTGCTGGTGCAGGAGGCCTCTGGCCAAAGATGCTGCCAAACAAGTTGGAGTGGCAGAAACACACTGTGGAGCATCTGGAATTGCCCCCACTGTGAAGCCGTGGCAGCGAAGAGACCCAGAGGGGGCTGTGCGGAAGGGAGCCATGCTCGGGTTGGCTGGCTGGGTCCTTCCTGCTGCCTCCGGGTCCCTGCCGGCTTGTTATTTCCTATGGAATCAGAAATGTTTCTGCCTGCTAATCCGCGCTGGCCACCTCTGGCTCCTGGGTGTCTGGGCAGGGAGGCACGGCTCCTGCTTAACAGCTGCGCTGATCGGCTCGCTGGGCGACGGGGTCAGCCCAGGCATTTGCGGGTCAGCCTTGGGCTGCCGTGCCCAGTGCTGGCTGGAGGATTTCTGCTCTTATGAAGAAAAATCGAAAGTGCTAAGGGAATGGTGGGGGCGAGGGTGGGGGTGCTGGCCAGCCGGCAAGAGAAATGTGGAAACGATGGAAATGACCGTTCCCTCTCTCCGTCCCAGGTAACAGCTAGTTAAGAAACAAGAGAAACCTAACAGCTGCCCTGCTGGGTTCTTCCTGGGGTCCATCTGGTCCAGCAACCTGTCTGTCATCAGTACATAGTTCCACGTGAGGGATGTGCATGGATAGTCATAGCATTTGAAATTAATATGAATTTGGCCAAATTCAAACATTCAAACATTTGAATTGAATGTTGGCACATTTGAAGATTGACATACGAATTTGAATCCAATATTCTGATAAATTCGTATGAAGCTTCGCATGGGATTTGTACACATTTGTATGCATTTGTATGGAATTCGTATGGGATTGAACATTCGTATCAAAGTTGAATCAAACTACATGCAAAGGGGATTTATTCAAATGAATACACATTTTCTTGCATTTGATTCGATATGAATTGAATTTTTTAGAAAACCATTCGTGCAAATCCCTACTCCACACTGTGCTTTGGGAGCACCTTTCAGTAGGGTGCCAAGCAAGAAGAAGAAGAAGAAGAAGAAGAGGAAGAGTTGGCTTTTCTACCCCACTTTTCTCACCCGTTTAAGGAGACTCAAAGCTGCTGACAAACCTTCTGTTCATCTCCCCACCACAGAATACCTTGTGAGGTGGGGCTGTGAGAGCTCAGAAGAAAGCTGTGACTAGCCCAAAGTCACCCAGCTGGCTTCATGGAGGAGAGCAGAATCAAACCCAGTATTCCCAGATAAGAGTCCACCTCCCTAACCACTAGCCCAAACTGGGGTGTTTATCCTGGAGATGTGAATGGCCCTTTAACTGCCTCAGAGCAGGATCTGCCCCATGGTGGTTCTTGCTGGTGGAAGCACCACTGTTGAAGTGTGCAGGGAAAAGCAGCCAACGTGCTGTCCGTTTGCTCTGCCGCTTCTAACCCTGGAGCATCACAGCCTTGGAACTTCAGTTGTTCAGCCTTGATGTTTGAAGGTTTCCTCATCACAGGAAACGATCCTGGAAGTTGGCCGTTTCCTGTGTTTGGGAGAACAGGCCTGGTCTCTTTGGACCAAAGAAGGTGCACAGGCTGCATATGCGTCTTTGGCAGTAGCAGCCGCCTGGAAGAGTGGGAAGAAGCTCTTGCAGAAGTCAACCTCCATCCTGTTTTGTTTTTTGTTCTTTCCTGAAGTTTTGAAGAATCCCGCAGGAGCTAATGGAGAGAAATGACAACTCTTTCCTCTAGGAACCCACGGTTCAGATGGCGTGCAGCCTCATTCAAATCCTTGGAAACGGTGGGGTAAGGCAGACTTCCCATTGCTGGCACGTCCTTAGTTATGTGTCCGATGAGAAGCGAAAGCCCAGTCAATATCTCTATAATCAATAAAGCTGTGTGATTTAACTTAAACTCTGGTTTTGCATGCTGAGCCTTAAATGCAGCTAAAAGCTTCCAACAAGCTTCAAGATAAAGAGAGAGCTTTAAATAGAGATCTCCTCCCCAGGGAGATCCTGAATGCTCTAACACAGGATGGAGAAACCTGTAGGCTCCAGATGTTGCCCTCCTGGAGGCCTCTGAGAAAGACCTGCAGCTGCTGGGGGGGGGGGGGCGGGGGAGAGGGAGGGAAGGAGGGAAAGCCGAGGGAAACTGATACCTGATGGGCAACTGTTTCTCCATTTCTGGTCTTCAGAGCACACTGACAGCATTCTTTGGGCGTCCCAAACACAGGAACCTCCCGTATTCCAGCTTGAGAGACCAGGGTGGAAAGCTTCCTATTTGCATCAGCAGAGAAAAGGTGCTCAATTGTTTGCTATGATCTGTAAACAGATATGCAGCCTTCCTTTCCTGAGGTGGCAGCACAGACCTCCCCCCCCCCCCCGCCCTCTTTGTCTTGACAACAACCTTCTGAGAAAAGAAGAGATGGAACCAGGGCTTGGACCTGGAGCCCAACCCTTCTCACCCCGTTGACTGGCTGCCTCTCCCCAAGGCTCCTCCACAAACACAAAGGGGTTTTCAAGATAGGCTCTTCCTGGCCTACTGCCTAAATGGAATGGTCAAATGTCACTGCTGCTTCATTTGGTGTCCTGGGGAGGGAGAGAGGGATGGAAGGGAGAAGGAGAGGAAGGATGGAGGGAAAGGAAGGTGGGAAGGAAGGAGGGAGGGAGGGAAGGAAGGAGGGAGGGAAGGGAATGGAGGAAGGGAGGAGGGAAGGGAAGGTGGGAAGGAAGGAGGGAAGGGGGAGGGAGGGGAAGGAAGGAGGGAAGGGGGAAAGGAGGAGGGAGGGAGGAGGGAGGGAAGAGGAGAAAAGAGAAGGTGGGAAGGAAGGAGGGAAGGGGGAAGGGAGGAAGAAGGGAAGGGAAGGGAAGGTCAGAAGGAAGGAGGGAAGGGGGAAGGGAGAGAGGGAGGGAACGGGGGAAGGGGGGAAGGGAGGGAAGGGAGGAGGGAGGGAAGAAGACAGCACTGGCTGAGCCTGGGGAGAGTTGGGGTCTCCATATTTTCAGGCACCTTCCCTCCCAGTCTCTCTCCACCACCCTGCATTCAGACACCAGCTGTGTCCTACCCCCATGACCCAGATTTTCTGTGCTCAGATACAGCCTTTGCTTAACGTTCATCTCAGAGCTGCCTTCTTCTGCCAGTTGACATCAGCAGCTCCCCCTGTTTTCAGTGTGCGCCCAGAGAGCCACCACTGTCGTCTTTAATGGGTCAGTGCATCCCATGACTGCAGTCATTTCCACCCACATTGTTCTGAGAAGTCTTGCAGGAAAAGGGCACCAGGAAATTGCTCTTCACCATGCTGAGAGGAAGGTGTTTCCATCATGCGCTTTGGAGCTGCCCGTGAGACAAGCCATACTGTTCGATTCAGAAGGAACAGGATCATGCCTGGTGGCTGGGGCTGGAGAGAGCAGCTCCTGGCTATAGCTTGTCCTGGGGCCCATCAGGGCTTGCCTAACAGCTGCTAGCTGAGTCCGTCTCATCTAAAACCACTCCAGATGTGCTGCCCCTGGATGTGACATGGTGGACCTGCAACCTTTGGGATGAGCATGGATACTGCCTGCATGGGGACCCATCTTCAGAGTCTCCCCTCCCTTGGAGGGCGAATAGAGTCTTGAGCCATCAGCCTTGGCATCAGCTGACTTCTGCTTTTTCCTGTAATCATGAAAATGCTCCTAAGGAGGGGTGTGCATGAATACTTGTAGCATTCAATATTCCCATGAATTCGGACAAATTTGGACATTCATATATGAATAGAATGTTGGGACATTCGTATACTGAAATTCATATTCGAAGAAATGCTTCACAAGATTTGTACGAAGCTTTGTTATATTCATAAACCTGGGGAGGTGGGAAAACAGCTGTGCCAGTCACATCTGCAACAGATTCGATGTAAATTGAGAGCAGAATCAAAGCGGATTCAGGGTGGATTTGATGCTTTCAGAGTGGATATGTATGGGATACATATTGGATATGTATCAGATATTTGTATTGAATTTGCACAGAACATTCGTATCGAATGGAATCCTACAACATTTGAAGGGGATCTATTCAAATGAATACAAATTTTCTTACAAATTGAATGCAAAAAGATACATTTGTGCACATCCCTAATCCAAAGAGGAATCTGAAGTGGGCAGAGCATGAGACACAAGGCGCCATTTGAAGCCAGGAC
The DNA here is from genome assembly GCA_023333525.1 of Aspidoscelis tigris stejnegeri. NCBI lineage: Eukaryota > Metazoa > Chordata > Lepidosauria > Squamata > Teiidae > Aspidoscelis > Aspidoscelis tigris. The sequence goes on along the minus strand of JALMGA010000012.1, from coordinate 16,869,759 downwards.
TGCTGTGCCGCTTCAGGTTTGCTGTGCTTCTGATGCATCTGATGTTCAGCAGATTGTGTGCTCTGGTCCATTCACACCTGCTGGCATTAGTTGCACAACCTGTACACAGTTCTGGGTGTGGGCAGAGATGTGGATCCTGATGTGACAGATGCAATTCACACAGACCCAGAAAAAAGCGACGGGACATATTTTCTTCTATGCAGCATCAGCTGAAGGCTAAACAGGAGGACGCAAAGTGTTGTCCTGATTGCCTGAAGAAAAAGCTCAGTGGCTTTCCCAGTCTGAATTCAATTTTCCTTTCCTTTCCTTTCTTTCTTTCTTGGAACCTGAATCCTATTATTTAAGATACAGTAATTCTCTGTTTGTTTGGGAGCATTTTTTATTAAAAAAAGGAAAGACACCAATGAAAAGACTAAACATCAACTATTAAAGAGCAAACATTAATGTGTCAGCCATAGCGTAACATCACAGCAGCTACTGGAAGACAAATAGAGAAGATGTTTCATTCCTTTCAAAACTGGCCAGAGGCACAAACACAGACCAGCTGCCCAGGATGGAGAAGGAGGAGGAGGAAAGGGACTCGGTGGCTCGCTCTCTTTGCAAGGCTTAATTTGATCCAGGGCTTAAGTCTGGAGCTGTTCTCAAAGCCAGGCCTGTTGGCAGCCATTGGGGTAGAAAAGGCTGCCTTAACCCATCTCTGCTCCTCCAGAGCTACCCAAAACTATTCCACAACCTTTGGGGGAACCACAGGCCTTCTTGGCCTGTTTTTGTCCCCCAGAATCCAGCAGGATCGCTTTTCAGAGCTCCGCTTGTTTCTGTTTCATGACAGACTGTGGCTTTCACCCTACAAAGCCGTGAAGGGTAGTAGCCATGGTAACATCCCTAATTAGGCCTGAGCAAAAGGCAACACCTGAGACAACACTAACAAAAGAGACATGAGCAGGTGTGCTGGCGCTGTGCACAGAGAAAAACCTCAGCCACCAGGGTGTGCACAAAACAGGCATCTGCGCAATTGTGACCATCTGAGCTTGTACAAAAACTTGCAGAAACACATTTATACATATGGCTGGACTTTTCCTTTTTAAAGCATGGGAGGCTGCAAAAAAGTGTCTAATAAAACTCTGGTTCAAATATGGACCAGTTTGATTCAACCTGGGGGTGTTTGATTTGGAGGGGTCAGTCTGAATTCAGACCAAAATGGAGTCTGCGATAGAACCATTCAAACACCCTGGATTGAATGGAACAGGTTCACATTCAACCCTATTTTGCTTTTTTGAAAGGTTAATTGTCATCAATCGGGTTTAATGCTCACTCAGAGCTGTTCAAAATGTTTTGAATTTGAACTGAACCAAACATGTTTTAATGTTCCTGCACATCTCTATTGAGAAGGTATGTCAAGTTCTTTCATAACTCCTCTCAAGGGTCCGTTCCTAGGGACACAAAGGAATGTCATATTTGGAGAATCCAGAATGGGTCCTCACACGTGCAAGCAGGTGCCTTAGGTTAAACTTTGGGATCACTACCATGAGATGTGGGGCTGGCCACCAATGGCATTCAATCCTGATGGTCATAGGAGATCGGCTACCTCTGAAGCAGAGCATACAGATCAAAGCTGGTAAGCCAGTTTGGTCTAAGGGTTAAGGAGCCAGACTCTTATCTGGGAATACCAGGTTTGACTCCACACTCCTCCATGAAGTCAGCTGGGTGACCCTGGGCTAGTCACAACTCTCTTCTGAGCTCTCACAGCCCCACCTGCCTCACAGAGAGTCTGTTGTGGGGAGAAGAACAGAAGGTTTATCAGCAGCTTTGAGTCCCCTTAAATGGGTGAGAAAACCTACAACTGGTTGCTCACTGCAAGGGCAGAGGCAGACTCATGAGCCAGAGGGGCCATGGGTCCAACCATGGGAGCATTTCTTATGTTCTGATGCTCATAGAAGTTATGACAGTCAGTGGCTTTTAGCCCTGATAGCACTGTGACTCTCTCCAGCCATAGGGAGCAATGGTCTGATTTTGAAGACCCTCTGTTCTCCTGTTGGTAAGCTTCCCTGTGCACCTGGCTGGCCCTGGGAGAACAGGATGCTGGGCTAGATGCCCATGCGTGATCCCTTGAAGCATTGCTTATGTTCCCATGTTCAAAGCTACGCTGCCTAAAACTGCAAACTAAGGATGTGCATGAATGTGGGGTTTTTTGTATTTGATTTGTATTGAATCGAATGCAAGAAAATTAGTATTTGTTTGAATAGATCCCCTTTGACTGTGATAGGATTCATATTTGATACGAATGTTCAATCCCACATGAATCCCATACAAAACCTTACACGAAGCTTCATACAAATGTATCAAAACATTCTATTTGAATTCGAGTGTCAACCTTCAAATGTGCCAACGTTCAATTGGAATTTGAATTAGAGGTGTGCACACATGTTTTTTTGCATTCAAATTCAAGTTGAATCGAATGTAAAAATGTTCAATTCGATTTGAATGTTTAAAATCCGAATGTCAAAAAATCCGATTCGAATCCATAACACGTATCTGTGCATATTTTGTATGCATCCCGTTTTATCCCGTATGCAACCCGTTTTCATCCCGTATAATAACTGCAAATTTGTATATTTGTACGTATCACTCAAAAGTATATTTTGGAACATCCGAAATCCATTTGAATTAAATTTGAATGTTATTAAATCTGATTCGAATTCATATGTAAACATTAGTCAGATTCTAATCAGATCTTTGAATTTTTAAATATTCCTGCACAGCCCTAATTTGAATGTCTGAATTCTGCCAAAATCGTATGAATTTAGAATGTCACGAATGATTGTGCCCACCCTTACAGTGCAAACCTATTGTACAAAAAAGAAATGCACACAGCCTTCCCTTTCTCTGTCCTTCCAGCTTTGAATATTCTGCATTGTACACTCCTTATGGCATGGAACTTCCCTCCTACGCAATGCAAAATGTGTGCTGATTAATATAAGACAGATAAAATCTCCTCCGCTATTCATATTCAATTAGAGGCTGGAGTGGGTGGGTTCAGGGGTTTTCCCACCAAGAGTAGAAGCTTGCAGCAGATCCTCTTTTGTTTCTGCAAGCTGGGCCTTTGCATAACTCAAGAGAAAGCCAAAGAGAGGAGCCGGGGTTGCCATAGAAGCTAACAGCTGGAGGTCTTTCTGGAAGGCTTCCTGGCTTCCTTCCCCTCCCCTTGCTGGAGGTACGCCATCAAGGTGTCTCTTTGTGCATGGGGGGGGGGGGACAAAAGGAACAACTGACAGGTTTGGAACAAAGAAATCAGCAAAGACAGGAGCTCTGGATCCAAATGAGGGGGAATTCTCCTTTCGGAGCTCGCGGGCGCAGATGAAGGCGTATTATTATATCATATTGCATGGGCAGGGAGGGATTTTGCCCAAAAGAATGTGGATTAGGCCAAATCTATAAAGGAGCTCAGGATTTTTTATAGACTGTTTCCGGGGCTGGGTTTGGGGAGGGAACGAAGCAAGACAAGCACATGGTAATTTGGAAGATCCATGTTGCCACCACACTGGTCTTTCTTTGTTTCTTCTTGGCTACTGATGAGGGAGACTGTGAGCTGACAGAGGCTGGGTAGTAATGAAGAACATAAGAACATAAAGCCGCAGCCCATCTAGTCCAGCACCAGCAGCCTGTGGTCTCACACAGTGGCCCACCAATTGCCCATGGGCATTTCAAGCAGAGACAAGCACAAACCTTCTCCTACTCTCAAATCCCAGCAAATGGCCTTAGAGGCCTCCTGCTTGTCCCCCCCCAGTCTGAAAGGTGTACTTAGACATTCATTCTAGTACGTTTTGATACATCTTTCCTGATGCTGCCTTCGCCAGGTGCCTTTCTGTTGAGGTTTGGTTTCACACACAGCCTTCATCCAGTGCAGCAGAATAGGCAGATCTGGGGCCTGTTTGCACTTGGCTTTATTCTGGAATTTATCCTAGAATTGGGGCCTGCTGTTCTTGTGCTAGCAAAGGCTACAGCAGGCCCCAGGTGAGGTCTGCCAAAGTCTGCATTAGCATGTGGACAACAAACCTCTATCCTGAGATATATTCCATAATGTGGCCAAGTGTGAACAAGCCCCTGGTCTCTGACGTTCTTGGATGATCCTTCTGTTGTTTGTCGGGGCTGCCTGTGCCTTCTTGCCCATCCATCCCAGAATCCCTGCAGATTCACCATCCCCATCGCTGTCCGTGAGATGGATGACCAAATGTACTGGAGAGCCAGGGGAGGGAAGAGGCAAGGTAAGGCTTGATGGCAGGTTATCATCCTAACAGTCCTCAGGAATGGTTTTGCTGGCTGCCCCTAGGGCAGAAGCTGCTCCACCCGGACCCTCTGCTAGATAAGCGCCTACTTTTCTAAGGTTCCGCATCACACAGGGAGAAGAGCATTTGTCAGGAGGACTGTACCTTCAGAGCAGCCCAGCGAGTGTTTCTACGGTGCCTGGCTGGTAGACACATGCTTGCTTTCTCCTTGTGCCTGCTGCATGCCCACATTTGCATGCCCACTTGGGGCAGCTGCAGCCCAGGGGCATCTGGAGACGGTTTCTTTTCCACCCCCCGCCTTCTGCCTGGATTATAGCAAGGCAAACCAGGCCTGTATTGAAGAACATAAGAACATAAAGCCGCAGCCCATCTAGTCCAGCACCAGCAGCCTGTGGTCTCACACAGTGGCCCACCAATTGCCCATGGGCATTTCAAGCAGAGACAAGCACAAACCTTCTCCTACTCTCAAATCCCAGCAAATGGCCTTAGAGGCCTCCTGCTTGTCCCCCCCAGTCTGAAAGGTGTACTTAGACATTCATTCTAGTATGTTTTGATACATCTTTCCTGATGCTGCCTTCCTGATGCTGCCAAGGAAAGCGCTTCTTGTCCGCGCAGTTACAAGTTGCTGAACTTGACTTAAGGGCCCCTTTGCCTAATCTTTTCCCCCAACATTTTCTTGAACAAACTTTTGACTAAGCCTACAGCTGGGAGGATTTAGGCTTCTCTGCCCAAGTTTTGAGTGATTTGCCTTCGAAAGACCTGCGCTAGAACCAGAGGCAGCCTGGTTCTTCGTCAGCAAACACTGTGGCGGCAACTGGGAATCCCATAGTTCTCACCAGCCTGGATGGATGGATGGATGGATGGATGGATGGGTGGGTGGGTGGATGGATGGATAAATAAATAAATAAATAAATAAATAAATAAATAAAGAAAGAAAGAAAGAAAGAAAGAAAGAAAGAAAGAAAGAAAGAAAGAAAGAAAGAGGGGATGCATCAGGAGCCCCCCAGAGCAGTTTCTCTGGCCTGGGTCAAGGCCAAATATCTCCCTCTTGCTCCTGGTCTGGCTAATTTTTTCTTCTGGCAGCTGGAAGGTCTTTAAGGCTGTTTCTCTGAGTGCTCGGAGGTTCAGGATGGGGGTGAGGAAGGGAGAGAGGTGACTGTCTGGAACAGATTACGGATCAAAGGGAGCAGGGTGTGTACGAACATTGTAGACACATGAGCAATGAGGTTGCTCCTAATAGCCTCCTCCACCCCACCCCCCACTTTCCCTTAATGAAAGTTCCCATCATGCTGTCTGCAGGCACTAAAGCAGATGATATGCTAGACGCAGAGGCCTCCTCCGGACTCCACTCTGGCCGCTGGTCTCCCTCTCACTCTCTTCCTCCTGAGCCCCAGTGTTTATGGCATTTTGAGCATGCCTTCCTCCTGACTGAATGCTAACATGTGTGCAGCTGATGCTTCAGTAATGCCTGACAAATTGGCAAGGAGGTACAGTGGAAGGAGAGACGAAGCCACCGGCCAGATCACCCCTCCTTTGCCCTTCCTCTGCCCAGAGGATGATCCTGTGTGGGTGATGAAAGGCCAGGTATCTCCCATGGGACTCCAGAGGCGGAGGAGCCCTCCCCCCCTTCCCTTGTGCCCCGCCAGCTACCACCTTCCCTCCTGACGACCCCAGATGTTCAGCTGCACTCCTCCTTCCAGCTTCGTCTAGTGGTTAAAAAGCCAGTCTCTTTGCTGGGAATACCAAGGTTGATTCCGCCATTCTCCATGAAGCCAGCTGGGTGGCCTTGGGCTAGTCACAGCTCTCTTTCTGAGCTCTCACAGCCCCACCCACCTCACAGGGTGTCCGTTGTGGGGAAAAGAACAGAAGGTTTGCCAGCAACCTTGAGTCCCCCTAAATGGGTGAGAAAAGTCGGATAGAAAAACTGACTCATTTTCCTGTCCTTCCTACATGAAGCCAGCTGGGTGGCCTTGGACTAGTCACAGCTCTCTTTCTGAGCATACGAATCCCATACGAATCCTATATGACGCATCTTATGAATGTATCAAAACATTTTATTCAAATTTGAATGTCCAGCTTTGAATATGCTAACATTTGATTTGAATTCAAATGTCCAAGTCTGGCCGAATTCGTATGGATTTCAAATATTCGTGCCCATCCCTAGCGCTGTTTGCTCTGCCAAAGGCCTTGGGGGAGGTAGAGCAAAGTCCCAGCCCTGTCGCATCTCCCCTTTGTTACTGCATGTCCAGGAAACTGTGCTCCACACCTTGGCTGCCTCAGCTTTCCAAGTTCCCCAGGCAAACCTTTCTAGCTCTAACTCTCCTTTTTATCCTCTCTTTCTCTCTAATTTGTGTGCCCCTTTGTGAGTATGTGTGGGTCGCTGGAGGAGATCCCGCTTCGGGAGCCTTGGAAGGAGCCAATGGTGCTAAATAAGTAGATACATTTTAATCGAGTCAGGCGTCTCCATTTGAAGAATTCAGGCACAGCTTTTCACGTGGAATGTCTGTTCCCAGGCTGTGGTTCCAGCAAGGAGGCTCCCCTGACCTTTGCATTTTTTGGTTATAGATGCTGCTGCCGCCTCAAGCATCCTTTGGGTGCACTTGACGCAGCCTTTCCAGATGTGTCCAGAGGTGTTTCCCACAGGCCGGCAGTAGATAAATCTGCTGGAAGGGGTTTAATGGCAGGGGCTGTTATGTCTTTTGCCCCTTTCTCCAGTTCCCTTTCGGAAGGTTTTGTGATGACAGAAACTATTCCAAAGATCTCATGCTATGAGGAATCCCTGTGGTGCGCCGCTGTAAGAACTTCCTCCTTAGAAGAGCATCCAGGTGCTTGGAAGAACCAGCACAGGCAAGAGAAGAGAAATCCTTGGGGTTCACATGAAAATGAGAGGAAACAGGCGGCACTCTGAGCTGACAAGAGACCATTTTCAGATGTCTTGCAGGAGAAGCCAGGGGAGAATTGTCCAGGCTATCTGAGAAATAAAATTGGCCACCCCGAGAAAGCTGCTGTGGCCATGAACCCCTCAAAGACACCAGTCTGGATGCTGCTGCTGGAGAACTCAGGTGAACTGCTCAGTGGATCCAAAAGACCTGGGTTCACATCTTCAGTTAGGCATAGAGTCATTATCAGGAGGACATTGGGGAAGAAACCACTGTTCTCTCCTTTGTAGCCCTTGGAAGAGAGAGACAAGATATAAAGACAAATGAAGCTAGCTAGGTTGGTCTAGTGGTTAGGGAGCCAGACCCTTATCTGGGAATACCGAGTTGGATTCCGCACTCTTCCACAAAGCCAGCTGGGTGGCCTTGAGATAATCACAGCTCCCTTTCTGAGCTCTCACAGCCCCACCTGCCTCACAGGGTGTCTGTTGTGGGGAGAAGAACAGAAGATTTGTCAGCCACTTTGAGTCCCCTTAAAAGGGATAGAAAAGCAGGGTAGAAAAGCCAACTCTTCTTCTCCGTCTTCTAATACAGATGAAACTGTTCCAATTCTCAAGCCAAGGAAGAAACGTTAGCAGTTTTAGAAGTGGATGCCTTGAATTCTTGAGCACTGCATCTTAAAGTATTTTGTCTGTTTTGGAAACAAGAATATTCCTGTTAATCTGGTAGTGAGAAGAGATCAACTCTTTGAGAGTCCTCAGCCCTTCCAGGGCTGGTGCTGCTGATATCCTGGAAAGCTGCTTTCACACCGGGGAGCAGTCAGAAGTAGTCAGAAAGGATAGATATTGGCACAAGGAAGGGAATGTCTATGAGGTCCCAAGCAGTGCAAGAGTTCATAGAATCATAGGATCATAGAGTTGGAAGGGACCTCCAGGGTCATTGGGTCCAACCCCCTGCTCAATGCAGGATTCCCTAACTCATTCCAGACAGATGTCTGTCCACCCTCTGCTTGAAGACCTCCAGCGAAGGAGAACCTACTATCTCCTTTGGTAACCTGTTCCATTGACTGGTCGCCCTCAGCTCTCTGGGGGAGGCACCACCCAACAGACGGGCTTTAGGGCTGTCACTCTCTCCCTAGAAAGCCTGAGAAGATGTCGTTCATTCTTATGTAGAAGGCAAGAGAGTGCAATGCTTGTAGGCAAAGAATTCAGTGTCGTGTCTCTTCAGTGCAACTCATAAAGTTGTCCCCAGAGACAGCACTTTCCTTTTCATATGCTGTAGATTATCCATCCTTAGAAGCCGCCTCGGAGCCAGAGCTAAAGGCCTCTTTTCTTCTTGGTAGGGAACAGCATGGGCTTGGGGGCAAGCTGGATTCAGCTGGCTGTACCCAATGGCTGCTTCACCCACTGGTTCTCTGATCAGGCTCATCTGTGAAATCGACCCTGTTTCAGGCCTCTCTTCAAGGGATCAAGCAGGGATGAAACACCTCAGAAGAGGCTACGGCTTCCTCCAGGAGGGAGAAACCCTGAAAGGAGGTTGCTGCCTTGACCTGTACGGAAGGAAGGATCAAGCTCACAAAGGGCTTTTTTCAATTTAACCCCTTACTTCCCAGGACTCTGCTGGGAGAACCATAAAGCAAACTCTTGCTCTGTCCCTGCCGCCTTCCATCTCCACCGTGATGCAGGGACGGCTGTTGGGTGGAGCCCAAGACAAAGGGCAGGTGGACCCCAGAGATTGGAAAGGGCTCAATGACCCTCACTTCAGCCTGCCTGCTCCACACAAGTGTGCCCAGGATTTCACGTCCACCAACGCCTGCAGCTGTGGGATCAGAGGAACTCAGAACATGTGGCATCTTAGTTACTCCTTTTTATCCCTGATTGCATCAGCCAAGCATGGTGCATGACTCCATCCAGAGCATCAGCTGTGTTTATATCTAGATGCGCAGGGAAAGCCATTCATATCACGGAGGAAACATTCTTTGTGTGATAAAGATCCTTTCATAGATTAGATGACTGAGAAACCCTGGAGGGATTGGGAATGAGACTCTCTGTAGCATCTTTGCTTCTTGCCTCTTATGTGGTGACTGAGGTAAGACCACTTTGGCCACCGGTAGATCAGGACCATGAGAAGGATGGGATGAGAAGTCCTGCTTTCTTTTGCTTGTCCGAGGCCCAACTGGAGTCATTGCGTTTTTCCACCTAGGGCTGGCTTGGCCCTTTTGGCCTTTCTTGGATACCAATATCTTGGCTGCAGCGATCTATGGTCTTTTAATCCCCAGATTGGTCTATTGCAATACAGGCACACAGAGCTAGCTTTGGAGATGGTCCAGAAGCTGGAAGCAGTTCAAAAGGCAATGGAGAGCCTGGTCCTAGGGGCCACATGAGCAGCAGGAAGCAGCTTCTAGGGACCAACTCTTAGGGGATGGCACAGGTGATGGGTGGGGTGCAGCCAGGTGTACCTTTTTGGCCTAGCAGTTAGGGATGTGCATACATGGTTTTTTTTTATCCGATTCCTATTGAAATGAATGCAAGAAAATTTGTATTTGTTAGAATAGATCCTGTTTGGATGTGGTAGGTTTCAAATTCGTTACCAATGTTCAGTCCCATATGAAGCTTCATATGAATGCATTGAAACATTCAATTAATATTTAAATATCGATCTTCAAATGTGCCAACATTTGATTCTCATTCAAAATGCTACGAATATCCATGCACATATCTAGGAGCAGTGGCCCTCTAGAAGATACCACTGGACCATTGATCTCCCTTCTCAGGGAGCATGACAAAATGGATCAACCAAAACAAGCAAATTCATCAACAATTCAGCACAACTTTTAAAAAGAGCTAGCTCAGAGCATCAACAGGCACCTCAAAATTGCAGGACAATGGGTGGTTGGATCTTTAAAATCCAAAGGCCTGGCTATCTCCTTTAACGTAATAGCAATTATCTAACATTTTGAAAAGCCACTTTTGGGGCGGAGGCTAACCTGCTGCTTGAATTGTCTTTGCTGTGTTATGATCTCTGTAGCCCCGTCCCCCACCCCAGACTGAAGGACAGTCTTCTGACTGGCAATCCCTCTCACTAGCTTTCCTAAGGTTGCACAGGGTGACTTTGGTTGTGGCCACACCTAAAGTTTAATCCAGCTTCCCTCCACTATCAGAGTGAGAGAACATATCAGCAAAGTGACCAGCTGTTTTCTTTCAGTCTTAAATAACTCCAAAAATTCACCTTTGGGATAGATAATGTGGAAAGAAAATTCCTGGTCACTTTTAGGGATATGCATGAATATTCGTAGGCGTTCAAAATCCGATTGAATGTGCTGAATTTTGACATTTCAAGGGAGGGAGGCCCCAGGGAATCCAGTATCCTTAGAAGCTTCTAACGAGGCTTCTATGGATATTAGATTATCCGATTCGTGGATGGATAGGGCCCTACCAATAGGGCCCTATTCAATCCATCCATGAATCTCAGAATTCAGACACATTCATCCGAATTCTGAATGTGCCCAAATAACTTGTGTGTATCCCTAGAGAAAACACACCAGGAGTGACACAAGCGGTTTTCTTTCAGTGTTAAATAATTCTGATAATTCACCTTTGCGGTAGATAATGTGGCAAGGAAATTGCTGGTCATGTTGCCGATGTGTTCTCTCGCTCTGAAGGTGGACTGAAGCTGGATTAAGCCTTAGGTGTGACCTCAGCCTTTATAAATCGGGGGTCTGAAGGTGAGTGCATGATGCTCAAGCATTCTTCTGAGAAATGATGAGAAACAGAAATCATGGTCCTTCTGGGGACTGGATTTCTTTTAAAAAACACCCTTCTTCCTTTCCTTCCCTCCTTCCTCGCCACCTCCTCATATTCCCTCTGCAGTTTAAAGGATGGAGCTTTTTATCCAGATGGCCAGGAAACCGGAACACCTCCACCCCACCCCCCTGGACACCCCCTGCAGGGTCCGTATCAAGTGGCTGCCCCATTATCTCTGCCACAAGTGGAATTCCCATCATCTCTCCAGCCTGGGGGTGGCACCTCTGCGTGGATGTATCTGTTTGCACGTTCACAGGTGAAGTTTGCATGTGCGTGGCTGTGTGGTGTGTGAATGCTCTATTTTCAGTGTTCTGTGAGCCCCTCTGATCATTATGGCAAGAAACACAACTAGTTATAAAACTCTTTGGGAAAAATCCATACTGGATCTGACAGCAGATCTATCACCCACCGAGAACTCAATTTTTCAAGGAGATAATCAAATATGCCCGTGTAAGAGAAATATTTTTTGTAGAGTTATTCCGTCTCATTTTCTTTCCCAACTCCCAGTTTTTAATTTCTGCCTATCCTTCCAGTTCAGTTTTGTGTCCCTGGGGTGTGATATGTTAAAAGGCGCTCCCAAATTGCTCATCTGTGCCTTGAGTGGAGAGAAAGACGGGAACCGCAGAAACTGCCTTTATTAAGAGGACTTAAAGCGGTGCTATCAAATTCGTCTCCGCTCAGGCTGGATTCCCCAGGTTGCCCCAGAAAGCCACCATTGCTCAGGATTGGAGGCTGGAATCTCCCAACACCACTGTGGTAGGGGCTTTCAACACCACATCTGAGATTATCTCAGCCAGCTCAGCCAGGGGCTATGGTGACACTTAAGGCCTGGCTACTTTCTTCAACTTAATATCAACTATTTAACATTTTGAAAAGCTACTTTTTGGGTGGACGCCAACTGTCTTTGCTGTGTTATGCTCTCTGTAGCTCCCCCCCCCCCGGACTTAGGGACAGCAACCCCCCTCCCTCAAGGCTTAGGCTACCCCTAGCATGCTAACTTCCCTAAGGATGCACAGGGTGACTTTGGCTGTGGTCACACCTAAAGTTTAATCCAGCTTCACTCCACTTTCAAAGACAGAGAACATATCAGCAAAGTGACCAGCTGTTTTCTTTCAGTCTTAAATAACTTCAAAAATTCACCTTTGGGATAGATAATGTGGAAGGAAAATTCCTGGTCACTTTTAGGGATGTGCACGAATATTCGTAGGCATTCAAAATCCAATTGAATGTGCCAAATTTCGGCATTCGAACTCAAATAGAATGTCTTGAAATTCACATGTAAACATTCAAATCAAATTTTGAACTTTGGATCTATTCATTTGAATTATCTGGACATTCGTATGTGTATGGGTTTGTACATGATGTGTACTTGAAGATCGGCATCTTTCCCGCATCCGTCCGGATCCGTATGGGATGAAAACGGGCTGCATATGAGATAACTACGGGATGCATACGGACTTGTACGGATGCGTATGGATGTGAGGAAGATGCGTACGTGCACATACGAATGTTGTCGACATTCGTATGTGTAGATTCGAATAAAAAATTCGAACAAATAGATTCGAATTAGGTAAATACGAATTGAATCTTGTTGAATTCAAATTTAAAAGATTCGAATTGAATTGGATTTTCAAGTAGAATGTTAAAAAAGTATTTGTGCACATCTGTAGTCACTTTGCTGATGTGTTCTCTCACTCTGAAGGTGGACTGAAGCTGAATTAAACCGCACGTGTGACCACAACCGGGAAGACTGCAGGACTGCCAGGCAGATGGCACACCAGCGGCATCCACATTCTCTCTCTCTGATGTCCTATTATATATTTGTCATTAAATAATACAATAAAACAGAGAAGACAACTTGCCCTAAACTCCCTGCATTCTCCCTGGATTTCACAACTAGTGGCAGCCTCTGTTTGAAAACCTAACAGGCTGGAATCTGCTAGCAGCCCCAGGGCATCCAAACATGAGCAAAGTATGGCTGTGAACTACTTGAACAGCTTCCCTCCTTCCTGCACACAGTTTTTTTAAAAAAATATTTCACTCTTCAATATTATAACCGTTTCACTTTCTGGGAGAGTTCACTAATCAAACCTATTGGAATAAGAAGCCTTCCAGCATTCCGTTGTGAAGGACGTCATGACTGTCTGTAAACACATCACCCACTCAGTATTAATTCCCAAACCATGGTAGGGGAATATTTTATTATAACTTATTAAAGAAGGATCTGCGTCGGGCAAGCGTTTGATAAACAGAACCATAATTTAAACAAGCTTTTCCACAAGGTTCGTGGGGGAATAAGATTTATTTTCTCAAAGAAATTTTAATTAGAGATCAACAGCTCACGTGGCTTGTGGTTCTCACAACGTCTTGGCTAGGGAGGCGCACAAATGAAAACTGTGTGTTTGGTTCAAAACGGAATTGAACACCAGTTTGTTCAGCTTGATGGCGAACTGGTCAAGCAAACAAATGCTTGTTGGCATTGACTTTTGAACCTTGAGCATCTCCTTAACAAAAGTATCCAAGTTAATTGGTTCGTTGATTGCTAATTGGAAAGCAACACAAAAACGCAATCACAGCATGGTCAGAATGTTATCAGACGTTCTAGCACTATGAAGCTGTCAAGCAGTTTACAGGCAGAGAGAGACTTTGTCCAAGGCAAGGAGCACCTCATTGTCTTCAGTTGCCAAAGGTGCTAACGTATAACCTGAGGCTCCTGTGGAAGGAGACACATTCACTTGGATGGAGAGCTGCTGATGTGGCAACAAGGGGACCACGTGACCCTTTGTCCCTTTGAGGTTCTTCATGGTTTTGGACAGATCAAGACACAATCAGAAGCTCACACCCCATCCTCTGACTCAGCACCAGGCAGGAGCTTCTGGTCTCCTGGGCTTTCAGCAGCTATGGAGGAAGGAACATTCACTTGGATGGAGAGTGCTGGTGTGGCAACGAGGGGACCACATGCCCCTTTGTCTCTTTGAGGTACTTCAAGGTTTTGGATAGATCAAGACACAATCAGATGTTCACCCCCATTCCTCTGACTCTGCACCAGACTGGGCTTTCGGCAGCTGTGCTCTCCATACACTCAGCTAATGCATCCCCGAGAACGGTCCATTGGGACTTCTGTTGGGACTCCAGAGCAGTGGCTCAAAGGTGTAGGGATGGCTCATCCATCTGGCCCTTCTGCAGCCCTCTAGGGCTTCATGCTGGAGTGAGCTGTGGGATCAGCAACATGCCAGATGAAGAACCGCAGAGAGCTTCAGGGGTTCAAAAATTTTGCTTTGGAGCTGAATTCTCCTTCTCCTTTGCCACAGAGTCGCTTCCTCCGAGAAGAAACGTGGCCGCCTCCGTGCCAGGCTGCAAACTCCCCTGTGACATGTTAATAATCCTCCTGTTGAATATCACTGCTAGCCTTGGGCTTTGTCAGGGATCCTCATATTTCATGCATTATTGTTATTAGGATTATTGTGGCTCTGGAAACTGTCTTTTAATGACTCCACTTGCTCCATTAGTTCCCCTGTTTCTGCTGCTTGTGATGCTTATCAATTTCTGACTCTAGCAGGAGGGAACACGCAAATTGCCTCTTTAAAGCGATGGAGGCCTGCAGGGCAGATGGATGACAGAGAACTTTATCTGGCCCTTAACAGAAATGGAGATGGATGAGTCTAGGAGGGAGCAGAAAGGGAGGCAGAAGGTGCCATTTTGACCCCCCCCCCTCAGCACTTCCCCAGCTGCTCTTTGGTCTTCAGAATGGGCTGAAGATTCAATCTTTGCATGGCACTCCTCTCTTCAATATAAAGTTCTTTGTCCAGGAACCACAGACTGAATTGCTACCATTCCATCATGCACTGGGGGGACCTACATGGGGCTTGAGCTCCCCAGAAGAAGGGGCAGCCCGTAGGGTAGGATGGCCACGGCTGGGCAGCCACTGGCCATCCTGAAGTGGAAGAATGAAGGAGGACCAGAAGGCACCCTCCGTCTGATGCTGGGCGGTAGTGCTTTCAGCGCACAGGATGTCCATGTGGTTCCTCATGGTGCTCCGTTCTTCTAGCCACTCCCAAGGCAGCTTCTCCAACATGACGGGTCTGGTGGCTTCCCTGTCTATATATTCAGAAAGGCCTTAAGTTGGTCGGTGGGAAATTGTGGTTGAAATGGAAGGAATGGGAGCATGAGATGTATGGTGGAAAGCTAGAATGCTCTTTGCTGGGTGCACCAACCCAGCCTTAGGGTTAATGTTCTCCAACTCAAGGCCTATGTGTTGAGAGCAGCTTCTCCTCCACTTGATTGGGCAAAACTCCTAGCATATGCCAGCAAATGTCCTCCTTAGGGTAACGAAATGGCACCTGGAATTGCCACCTGAAAACGTGCACTGTGGGAATGTTGTTCCTGCCGAAAATACATGCAATTAATAACATAATTCCTGGAGAAAACATCGAGGAACTACTGTGGGAGAAAAGGCAGGCGAGCATTACCATGAGATCCGGACATCTCCACCTTCTCACAGGTGGCTGCCTCTCTCATGTCCTCCATCCCAAGCCGTGGCCTGTTTATGGGCCTGCTCGGCCTCATTAAATCTAAATTTGCTGAAAACCTGGGCAGAGAAGGCTGAAAGAGAAGGTGCTTGGGAATGAGCTTTAAACTGGTGGCTTGTTTGTGTTTTGTTTTGTTTCATTTTGAATTGAGAATGGGAGAAACACAAGAATTGTGCACGGGGCTTCTTCTGGGAGGGGAGGTACAGAGAGAGAGAGAGAGAGAGAGAGAGAGAAAGAAAGAAAGAAAGAAAGAAAGAAAGAAAGAAAGAAAGAAAGGGGGGTTCTTGTGGGTAGGGGACTCTCCAGCTTCTTTACTCTTGGTTTCGCTTGCAGTGCTATAAAAGCTGGGGTGGTGCTGGTATGTGTGCTCAATCGATTATGCTGCCTAATGCACTCGTTTTGGAGACAGGTAATTCATTTCAGGCTCCCCGGTCTCTCTGTACGCAAAGAAAGAGAGAGGCCCAGCCCTGCCCTTTCTCTGCCCACCGTGTTCATTTTCCCGGCTCCTTCCTGTCTCTCCTCCTGGTCCCCAGGCACCAGCACTTCCTAGCAAAAGGTGCAGCCATTCCCACCATGAAACCAAAGGCCAGTAATGACTTTCGCACCCCATCCATATCGTAGCGGCAGCAACAGCTGGCTCCTTCTCACAGCTGTGTCCCTTATTGCGAGGCAGGGGTGAGAGCGGGCCGCCCAGCCGCCCGGCAGCTGCCTGTACTCGGCAAGAAGGTGAAAAGGAAAGGGCTGGGGCCAGGGGGAATGGCCAGCAAAGGCCCAGGAAGAGGATGGCGGCTAGGGCTTCCAGACAGGACTGAGGTTCAGGGGCCCAGTGGGCAGAAAGGCTGCTTGAGGGCAGCTGCAGCCCCAGAGCCTCCTGCGGTCAGCCAAGGGCGCTTCTGGGTGGCAAGGAGAGATGCACACTTGATACAAAGGGGAACCTAGCACTCCCCCCTTCCTGCCCCCCGACTCATGTGGGGCTCCCCGGCATGGCTCCGCTTCCTGTGAGCATCTGGTGAGGTCTTGAGGTCATTCGTGAGCACCCTCAGCGATCTCCCCCACCCACCCCCTTTCCCCCTCTCCTCTGCTTTTTCCACGCACTTGCCATTTCTGGGAAGTGGCTGGCAAAGCCCTCTGTGCTGCAGGAGCTCGCCAGATGCTGCCGGTGTGGGAAACCAGGAGCAATAGGGTTGGAGATGCAGCACTCTTTTTAATGTTGTGGTCAACGGGCTACAAGAGCCCTGGCATGCCGCTGGTGTTGCCTGGTGCTCCAGCCGCAGTGCCAGCCAGGGACCTCCTGGTATACAAAGTGTGGAAGGAAGCGGCCCAAGAGTGTTGAAAGTGGGCACTTGGACTGCTCCATCATCAGGACTTTGCAAACAGAATGCAAATGCAGGAGGTTAATTGACCAATAAAGGCCCCTGTGTGAGAGAGGGGGGGGGGAGAAGAGAGCATGCAATGTTAGAGGCAGCCAAGGACTTATCTCAATATAGAATTACACCCATTTAACTGAAGGTGTGATTTAAAGTGGATTTATTTAAACTGGCACATAAAACAAAGTGTGTGTGAACCCTCTTCCTCCAGTCCCAGCCATCCATTTCAGTCTTCTTGATTTAAGTTGAGAATGTCCAGCTTGTATAGTCTGCATACCTTCGCTGCACTCACATGTAGCAACGATGGAAAACTTCTTTTCTTCCTCTGGGCTCACATCTCCAGCCAAATTCTGCTATGGGTTCTTCTTGGGATGTAAAACTAGGTTGTGCTTCGAACAAGCTTCCTTTATCCTTCTCCAAATCTCACTGACTAGGGTACAATGCTTCGTTCATTTTTATTTGGGCTCACCTGGATAAAATGACCCACTTCTGGTTACGGGTCTGGTCTTTTGTGGGCACTTGGTTTTGTTAGGAGCTGTGCTCTGGAGTAATTAATTGTTTGTGGGGGGGGGGGATTAGCTCAAACCCAGGCATGAGGACTTATTGAAGATCATTTATACCCAAAATGAGTTTTAATAATGGAGACTGAGCCAGAATAGCAAGTAAGCCATGAGATAAAGGTTCTTTAGAACATGAAAATAGAACTTGGATTGCCTAGCAAGAGATTGCTTCACGCGGCAAGGTGCTGGCTGCTGACAGTTGCAGCAAAGAAGAAAGGGCAAAGGACAGCACAAGTATGGAAGGGCAAGAAAAGGATCAAACCCAGGTTGGCATTTGTCTTTTTATTGCTCCATTTTGGCCTTAGAGACTTAACATCAGGAGTAAAAATCTTCTCAAGGGGAAAATTGGCTTGTTGTGTTAGGTCTTGAAGAAGAAAGGCATACGTGGCCTTGGAGCAGGACCATTCACAACCAGATGCACCTGGGAGCCTACGCCCAAAATTGATAACACAAATTGGCTGCAAAGGTGGGATGTGCAACTATTCTCAGTACTTGATGGGAGGGGGTTATTCACTCCCCTTCTAGAAAGTCCTGTGTTTGTGGTCATTTTATTGGTTAATGTGTAACATGTGATGTAGTCATGATTTAGGATACAGCCATCCCTGTATTAGCACAATTAAACCTTTCATTCTGTTTCCTGCTCTGACCTTGCTGGATATTTGCCTTTTTATTTTAATAAACCAAATTATTCTACAATTTTCCTCTGGCTTATTGTGCAACTTGAAACCAGAAGGAGTATCTTGCTAAGAGGAAGCCTTACTCGCCTGGCCCTACCATCACAATGCAGTTCCCACCAAAGCTGATACAACGAGTGTCAGCTCACCTCCAGATGGCAGCTCAGCTGACCTGGACCTGCTGCCCTTTCCTAAAGGAGAAACATTTTTGACAGGCTGAGCAAAAGAGCAACCTCCACCTGGAAGAGTGGCCTTGGCCATTCAGCCCCTGAGCCCTGTGATGGAGCCCTGTATTCTGCCAGGAAAGCAGAAGTTTCCAAGGAAAGGAATCATCCAGGTCCTTTCCACCCAATCTTCTCCTGGGCCTATAAACAACAAGGCCTGTTGGTGCTTCCCGTGTTTGCAAGGAAGCAGAAGCAATGTGGCTTTGCACAAGGTCACAGGAAAGGTTTTAAGCACAGAAGGTGTAAACATTGCCTAGGAATATATCAGGCTGTCTGGTTGCTAGTGTGGAAATAACTTGTTTTCTTCAAGGACAAATGTGTAGCATTTCGACTGAGAGTGCAGATGGTTTCGGACTAGCTAACAGGATGCTGAGCACCAGAAGGGTGATTTTCATGTGTTGACTTTGAGTAGCATGTTAAAAGAGGGGGGGGGGCGATGCTCCATCCCATGGGGTCTGCTCCTAAGAACCTTCTCTCTGCCTACAGCCTGCATAGGGTCGGACCACCAGGCCCAGTTTAGGAAATTCCATCGGGTCCACAAGGAATCCCAGCTGTTTCTGCTGTATTTAGGAGGTATCCGAAAGAGCAAGGTGATTCACATGCAGATGGTGTCAGGGTGCTCTCAATTTGCCTTATTCATTTACTTACCCCCGCCTCCCAAAACGAGCCTTGGATGTCAGCAAATTCAGATTTGGCCCAGATCCCCTGTGGGAGCTTCTTTCCTTCTTGTTCTGCCACAGCATGGCCATCCTCAAGACCCCTCCCCTGCCTAGCATGTGCATTATGCTCCCAAATGGCTCCCCAGACGTTTCCCAGCATGGAGGGGGGGGGGCGGTCAGGTGTCTTTTTTCTCACTTTCAACAGCTCCTGGCTAAACTGCTAAGTAAACATGTGGTGCTCTGGCACCCATTTGAACTGACGCCTACCTCTTAAAACCAGGAACATCTGGCACAATTCAGCTTCCTTGGATTTGGAGGCATGCTAGGTGTGCTCCCCCCCACCTCCCGGAAGGTGCTTTGTTGTAAAGTGAGATCTCTTCTGACCCCGTCTCTTGACCCCCTGGCTCCAACCTCTTCAGGATCTGGCTGCAGTTGCTTCATTTTCTTTTCAATATTCAGCTCATGGAGCTCCTGCCTGAATATTCATGATGGGCTCTGGCTCCGAGGACTTCTCTGTCCAAGTGAGCACCATGGCTTGCCAGAGTTGGAGCGTCCAGTGCAGGTTTTTGAAGAAGCAGAAGTTGGCACAAAGCTGACTGGGAAACGTTTCCTCCTTGAAGTCTTCTGTTCTAGGTCACTCTGTCCATACAAAGTGGATTGCTCTGTAGTCTAGCATGGAGAAAATCATTACAAATGACAGGTAAGAAAATAATGACACATTTTTTGGAAAGAAGGACATGACTTTTGGCAGTGTAATGAAGCAATTCACAGATGGCTGATGGCTGCTCAGAAGAGGTTGTGAAGAGACCCCAAAGGTACTTTCCAAGCCTGGATGGAGAGGCAACAGAATAACAAATTTGGGCCCGTGTGAACATCAGGCCAGAGCCCATCTAGTCCAGCATCAGGCCTCACACAACTGCTTCTCAATATCTCAAGCAGAAGATGAAGGCTGTTGACTCCCTGCAAATGACCTTTAGACTCCCAGCCTGTCTCTTGGACTTGGAGGTAGCTTCTAGGCATCCATTCTGGTAGCCATCAATACCTGTGCCCTCCTTGACTTTAGGAACATAAGAGGGTTGCCTGATGGCATCCTTTTCCTTCTGAAATTGGCCAGAAAGGAGGACCTGGGTGAGATGGTATAAGGTTGCCCTACTGACCTCCCCTGAAACAGTAAGGAGAGGACTTTTGGGTTCCCCTTCTTGAAAGTGGCCCACCTTGGGGCAGAACAGGCTGTGTGGAAAAGGTCTTAAAACACTCTATGCTCTTAAATAAATCATTTCTTCATTGCTTCTTGGAAACTGAATGCTTAGCATGAAGAGAAACTAGGAAGTTTTGATGCCCTGAAGATGGTTGGCCAGAATCATATCACTTGATGGCTCTGGGCATCTGGATGTGAAAGGTGGCTGTTGGACAGGAAGGGCCATTGGCCTGATCCAGCTGGGACTTTGCTTGCTCTTGGTTGGACTATCCAGGTGGTGTGTTCTACAGTTGCCCTGGTAGGAAAGAAACAGTATATGTTACCCAAGGGTCATGGGAACCTCTGGGGCAGTTGCCAAGGTAGCATCATATTTTACCTTGTGGTGGTGGGGTGAGAGAGTTTGTCTCCCTTCTTCAGGAAATCCCAGTCCTCCATAAGCATGGACATTACTATAGTAACATGCCATGGATTGCTGGTTCAGGCACTTCACAGCCCCAAAGAGGATCTCTTGCTGATGGCAATGAAAGAAGTGGAGCTACAAGATCAGTAACTTGCCAGACTTACAGCTGTGAATACCTCAGAGAACACAGAAGACAAGTGGAGAGGATGCAGGGAGACCAGAAGGGTTCAGTGGGAAAAGGATTTTGGATTTTGCTTTTGGTAAACCTGTAAAGGCTGCATCGTATTTCATTTTTCTAACAAAAACAAAATGCCTGTGAAACAGCAAGAGAGATAAGAAGAAGAGTTGGCTTTTCTACTCTGCTTTTCTCATCCATTTAAGGTGACTCAAAGTGGCTACAAAGATTTTCTATTCTTCTCCCCACAACAGAACACCCTGTGAGGTAGTTGGGGCTGTGGGAGCTCAGAAGAGAGCTGTGACTAGCCCAAGGTCACCCAGCTGGCTTCATGGGGGAGGGCAGAATCGAACCCGGTACTCCCAGATAAGAGGGCCTATTTGCACTTGGCTTTATTCTGGAATATATCCTGGAATAGGGACTTGCTGTCCATATTCTAGTGCAGGCTTCAGCAGGCCCAACATGAGGTCTGCCAGAGTCTGCATTAGCATGTGGACCACAGACCCCTATCCTGAGATATACTCCAGAAAAAGGCCAAGTGCGAATAGGCCCAGAGTCTGGCTCCTTAACATGCGTTCTCATCCCACTAAAACGGTACCATTCCCACAGTAAGAAATGTAAAACGTTTCAAATGCACAAACTGGAGTGAGACCTGTTGAAATGAGTGTTATCATTTACAACACTTTGGGACGATTTAACACGCAGAAAGCGTGTTAAGCCAACCTGACGTGGGGACTGCGAGGATCGAAACCATTTTGAAACTGTTTTAAGCTTGTAATGGGAACGCGGCCCATGACTGGCAATGGGCAGGGAGAAAAAGTGTTTGCATCCGGTTCTTTTATTTCAGTTTAGGAAAACTGTTTTAAGCTTGCAATGGGAATGGGGCCTGTTACTGTTTTAATATATAATGTTATTTTAATATATGTCTGATTTTAGATGTTGTTACCCACCCTGAGACCTTCGGGTATAGGGAGGGATAGAAATACAAACAAATAAGATACAACCAGCAATTTTTTGAATATTAGATTAGATTAAATGCTCTATAGCTGAGTTACAGGTGGTGGTGCTGGTACCAGTGGTGGTGAGTAACGATGCCAAGGGCAGAGAGCAGAGGAACAAGAAGAGTTGGCTTTTCTACCCCATTTTTGTCACCCATTTAAGGAGACTCAAAGTGGCTGACAAACCTTCTGTTCTTCTTCCTACAAGAAAGCACCCTGTGAAGTGGGTGGGGCTGTGAGAGCTCAGAAGAGAGCTGTGACTAGCCCAAGGCCACCCAGCTGGCTTTGTGGAGGAGGTCAAAATCAAACCCGGTATTCCCAGATAAGAGTCCGGCTCCCTAACCACTAGACCAAGGAGAGTTGCTCTTGAGTGGTGCCCACCACGACATCTCATTCAAGGGCTTCCAGCTGTCCAGCTGATGCTACGGTGTGGAGGAACTGAGAAGGTGTCAGTTCCTGGCCAGAGCCTGTAGATCCTTCTGCCACATGGGACATTTGGGGCCTCCGGGCCAGCCCTGATCTGAGCCCGGCAAGAATGGAGAAGCGGCAGGGATGCCTGTTCTGAGCCGCTCGGGGTGGAGGGTCACAGTCCACTCTTGCCAATGGCTCAAGCTGCCCCTGTGACAAAAATATTGTTCTCTCTGGCTGAAGAAAAACAAAACAAAACAATTTCCTGTGCCTCTCCCCCTTTCCAGCTTTGTCCTTCTCTATCTAAAAATGCAGCAAGGAACATGTTTCAGCAGAATTAACCAGCTGGTTTTGTAAGAAAAATGATACCTTCACTTTTTCTGGATCTCAATACGAAAATTTAAATGCGTTAGATGAAATTAATATTCAGTGACATCGATAGTAGGAAAAAGGCTCCATATTTATTGCTTTCAGAAAGCGCTTTTTAAGGAAAAATAAAACCCTGAGTGCTTGCCATTAAGTGAGCCTTTGTGCTTCTTGTAACGTTAAGAACAAAACGCAAGGAATAGCTGCGTATGTTAGAAGCTTCTTTTCCACACATTTTTAAGGACGACTCTGGAGAATATATTATAGCTGAGACTTCTTTTTTCTTCTTCTTCTAACCAAAATTACATCTTTGCTTTGATAGGCCCTCCATAAGGAGGTCAGATTCATTTTTAGAGATCTTTGATGGAAATCTCTAACCATACAGTAACAGCAAAACTCATAATTGGGGATAATTTTAATGGCATTCTTTGTTCAAAATTAGATCTCCCCTCCAATGCCACATCAATAGCCCTGCCAAACATACTCGTTCAAGACCTTTTGAAAGCTGTGTATGATTGACGTGTGGATTGTCCTGCATTTTCAGTGTCGAGGGCTTTCTGTTTCATGCCAAAATCCTAGAATGCGCACATTGGGACCTTCGGGCATGGAAAAAAATCACCATCCCCTTGCTAGACGGCATCAGGGCTATTGAGGTTGATCAGCCAGCTAACTCACCTTGAAAACACTGCTGGGAAACAGGGAAACCTACACTCCTGTAGCTGGAACGTGGCGGACCTGCTGGCAAAGTTGTCTGGCCTACCCTTGGAAGGGGCTTCTAGGGGTTCATCCCGTGTGTGGCAAAAACAGAAGAGAAAGGGTGCCCGGGCAGCAGTCTTCCAGAGGTCCCTTCCAACACTTTGCCGACAGCCAAGAAGTCAGATGGCCAAGGCAGGGCAGGCCTGACAGCTCATGGTGAGAGGCCAAGCTAGAGATGTGCAAAAAAGATATTTTGACATTCTATTTGAGTCGATTTGAATAACCAAAACTTTGATTCGATTCAAATTATTTAAATTCGAATTTAACAAAATTCATCTTGAATTAAGCAAATTCGAATCTATTCGTTCGAAGTGTCGATTCGAATTTGCACTTACAAATGTCGACAAGATGCGTAGATGGCCCTACGCATCTTCCCAACATCCATACACATCCGTATGTGTCTGTACACTTGCGTATGCATCCCATAGTTATCCCATACTCAACATGTTTTTGTCCCGTACGGATCCGTACAAATGCGTACGGATGTGGGAAAGGTGAGGATCTTCAAGTATGCATCATGTACTAAGCCATACACATACGAATGTTCAAATAATTCGAATGAATAGCACCAAAATTCAAAGTTCAATTGGAATATTTAAATTTGAATTTCTGGACATTCCATTCAAAGTTGAATGCCGAAATTCGGCACATTCGATCGAATTTCAAATGCCTACAAATATTCATGGACATCCCTAGGCCAAGCTGCCTCTCCTACCATGTCCACTTCTGCACTTGCCACCTGAGGATGCCTGTAGTTTTGTAACAGCTGGACACAGTTATCCTTGACCATGCTCTGAATCTCTCAGTGGAAACAAGCAAAAGCCAAACAAAACAAAACAAAACAAAAACAAAAACAAATGTTTGTTTCCATTGAACCTGTTTGGTCTAGTGGTTAAAGAGCTGGATTCTTATCTGGGAATACTGGGGTTGATTCCGTCTTCCTCTGGGAAGCCAGCTGGGAGACCTTGGGCTAGTCACAGCTCTCCTTTGAGCTCTTACAGCCCCACCTGCCTCACAGTGTGCCTGTTGTGGGGAGAACAGGTTTGTCAGCCGCTTTGAGTCCCCATAAATGTGTGAGAAAAGTGGGGTAGAAAAGCCAGCTCTTCTTTCTCCTTAGCTGGGTGACCTTGGGACAGTCCCAGCTCTCTTTCTGAGCTCTCACAGCCCCACCTACCTCACAGGGTGTCTGTTGTGGGGACAAGAATAGAAAGTTTTGTCAGCCACTTTGAGTTCCCTAAAATGGGTGAGAAAAGCGGGGTAGAAAAGCCAATGCTTCTTCTTCTTCTTCTTCTTCTTCTTCTTCTTCTTCTTCTTCTTCTTCTTCTTCTTCTTCACAAAGAATCCAAGTGTCACATAAAGCAGCAAGCCCCCTCCCGTCACCTTGTCCCTGGCTGAGCCACCCTTTCTCTGTTCTTACCCTTATTGCTGAAAATAGGTGACAAGCACAGAAGTGGGAGCACAGAAGAGCTTGAGGGCGACGGCTGTTCCAGGGCCTCCTGCCCAAAGAGGATCACACAACCTGCTGCCCATCCCTGATCCTCCGGCCGGTGAGAGGCCTTGTCCTTGTGTGGTCTTGTTTTTATGGGCCCCTACTTAAGACACCCCGGCGAAGGCAAGAGGAGGACAGTTTGACTAAGTGAGCTTTTGCTTATTCAAGGTAAAAGACACAAAATTGGGCCCTTAAGGTAGGCGAGAGAGTTGATTAGGCAACCGGGGTAGTGTTGAGCCGATGATTTATGAGTCCCAGTTTAATTAGAAGCTATATGCCAAATACATTAAGGTGCTAATAGCAGCATTACGCTTACCTTGAGGGATTACGGAGCCGGCAGCCAGCCAAGAGTTGCTTTGCTCGGCAAGAAAGTGGCAGCAGGGCTGGAGGGAGGCCGGTCGGCCGCTTTCCAAAGGCCGTACAGCACGGGAAGCGGTTGCTTCTTCCACGGGATTTACAGCAGCACCCACCAAAAGAAGGATGCGCCCCTAGCACAGGCTTTATGGAGGTGGTGGGGTGGGTGGGGTGCAGGTGGTTTTCTGGACCACGCAGCCTCCCTGGGAGCCAGTTTGGTCTAGTGGCTAGGGAGCGGGACTCTTATCTAGGAATACCGGGTTTGATTCAGCAATCCTTCATGAAGCCAGCTGGGTGACCTTGGGCTGGTCACAGCTCTCTCCTGAGCTCTTGCAGCCCCACCTACCTCACAGGATGTCTGTTGTGGGGAGAACAGAAGGCTTGTCAGCTGCTTTGAGTCCACTTAAATGGGTGAGAAAAGCAGGGCACAAAATCCAACTCTTCTTCCTCCTCTCTGAAGCCATCTGGGTGACCTTGTGTGAGTCACAGCTCTCTTTTGACCTCTCATAGCCCCACCTACCTCACCTGGTGTTGTGAGAAGAAGAACAGAAGGTTTGTCAATTGCTTTGAGTCCCCTTAAATGTGTGAGAAAAGTGGGGTAGAAAAGCCAACTCTTCTTTTTCTTCTTCTGTGGCAACTTGCCCTTCTGATGCACTTGCCCTTCTATCACAAATCACCCAGACGTTTACCAGGCATTTGTGCACACGTTTGCTCACCCCAGGATTACTATTACCCCCTTCAAGCGCCATTTTTGTAGGCTTCTCCCTCCCCCCTTCCCCCCTGGATCCTCATCTCTCCATGCCCACCTCGCTCTTCTCGTCAACTCTGTGTCCCCCCAGCTTATACATGCAAATGACAAATGATGCTTTTTGCCCCCAATTTCAGCGTTTGTTCCTGGTACTCTGTGTTGTAGCAAAGAGCGGCTGGCTTCCCGCTGCCAGCAGGAGGGGTACTGCTGCCCCCCAGCCATCCGTCACGCCTCCCCTTGCCTTAATTGCAGCCCACCGTGGGCTTCCGAGGTGTATTAAACATACAAATTATGCTGCCGAGTTTGCAAAGTGCTGGTTACCCAGGGCTCTAATGGGAAACGACAGAGCGACCAGAGAGGCTGTTAACGTCAAGGCATTGTCTGAAATTGCTGGGGAAACATGATCGTCTGGCTGGCTGGCGTGCAGCTAGAGGCAGGCACAGCTCCGCTGGCAGCAGCAGCAGCAGCTTCGCCCCTTGGCAGGCTGCTGTTCCTCCCATGGGAGGCAAACAGGACCAGGGGTTTCCATGCACCATAGCAGAGCACAAGGGGGCAGTTGGAATGCACCCTCTCAAAGTGGTGCCCCGGTGGACGACCCATGCCATGTGCAGGGTGGCCAATTGTCACCCCTGGCTGATCCCTCCTGCCCGCTGATGGTAATTCCTGGTGTTGGGGGAAGGTAAAACACGGCAATGCAAGCAACATCTAGAGGGAACCCTCTCTTTGAGGCTATTTTCCTTCTAGCTGCAACAGTTAAAGAGACACCAGCATTTCCTTCTCCTCTACTCAGGATCAGACGTTTGGGCCCTTGTCACACAAGTCGCGGGATTCATTAATTCGATCTGAGGTTGTACCAGTTCTGTTCACACCTAGATTGTTATAGGCTGTCCTTAGACTGTCCTTGCTCTGGGTTGCATCACTCCCACCTTTCTCCACGATCGACCTGAGCCTCCTTCACGGAACTCTTGGCTCTCCATGCCTCTTCCTGTGTTAGATCTACTTCCTTTCTTATTGGATGCCATTGTGAGGAGAGAAGGGAAGGTGTCTCACGAACTCTGTGCATGCTGCCCTCCCCTAGACCTTGGCTGAAAGGAAAGACTGGACCCCCCCCCCCAGAGCAAGGTTCAGACTCCTTTAGCCAATCTCCCCTGCTCACACTGAGGAAGTGAAGACGGCCTGAGATGCCAGGATGGGCTGAGTCCTCCCCAGTCCTGTCAAAATGAGGACTCTGGTTAGAACTATCTAATGGGGTATGACGGCTTGGAAAATGAATTAAATTAAAATAATGTGAGTAACATGACCTGAAGAGGATCTGAAGTCACCCTAAACTAAAGGTGTGATCAGGGCCTTGGTGGGCTGGGCTGGCTGCTTGGCCTGGGCTCTAGCACAGATGCCCTGGGACCCCAACCATCCTGCAGCTTTGCAGAAAAGCCAACTCTTCTTCCTCCTCCATGACACCAGCTGGGTGACCTTGGACTAGTCACAGCTCTCCTCCTGAGCTCCCACGGCCCTTCCTGTCTCACAGGGTGTCTGCTGTGGGGAGAAGAACAGAAGGTTTGTCAGCTGCTTTGGGTGAAAAGAGCAGGGCATAAAAGCCAACTCTCCTCCTCCTCCTAATGTCCCATTTTCCACACATGACAATTAACCAAACCACCATACTACAGGATGGACAATTATATTCAATACTTGATCATTCACGCCGGATCACATCTTGTAGAGAAAACAAGGGCCACCAGTTGTCCAGGGAGCTCTAGATGTTCACTTTTTCCTTAAAGCATTTAAAGCATCCCAAGGACGAGAAGAGTTGCTTTAATGGTTTTTCAATGTATTTCCCCTCACATTTGCTACTCATCCAGAGACCTTTAGATGAAGGCTTGGATAAGAACATTCAGAAGAGTTCTCCAAATGAGCAGGAGAAGGAATATGGCGAGGAGCCACCTTTTGCTTCCTTTTGTAAGGTAAAAGGGGCATCTTGCTGTGTGGAATGGCCGTTTTCTTTTTTGTCTCAGGGAAATGAAGAAAGGGACTGCTGACTCAGGTGCCCATTTTGGGAATCCTCTTATTCCTATGCAGCTAATTTAAAGCCAATCCAGAAAGGGATGAGCATGAATATTGGTAAGATTTGAAATTCATGTGAATTTGACCAAATTCGGACATTCGTATTTGAACTGAATGTTGGCACATTCGAAGATTGACATTCAAATTCTAATCAAATGTTTTGATACATTCGTATGAAGCTTTGAATAGGATATGTATGGGATTCATATGCATTTGTGTGGGATTCTTATGCATTCATATGGGATTAGTATGGGATTGAACATTTGTATTGAATTCGAATGCTACTACATTTGAAGGCGATCTATTTGAATGAATATGATTTTTTTGCATTCAATTCAAAAACATTCATGCACATCCCTAACTCGAAGAGTTTTGAGAAAGACTGTGCAGTAGGAATGCGCTCAATTTTTTTTACAGGCTATTCAATTCAAAATTTGATTCAATTCAAATCTCCTACATTTGAATTCAACAAGATTTGATTCATTTTTACCAAATTGACAACATTCGTATGTGCTCGTACGCATCTTCCCCACATGCGTACATGGCTTTATACATCCATACACATCCATATGCATCCTGTAGTTATCTTGTATGCAACCTGTTTTTGTCCCATACGGATCCATACAAATGTGTACAGATGCAGGAAAGATGCGGATCTTCAAGTACACATTGTGTACAAACCTGTACACATACGAATCTCTGGATAATTCAAACAAATAGATCTGAAATTCCAAATTTGATTTGCATGTTTACATTCAAATTTCAGGACATTCTGTTCGAGTTTGAATGTTGAAATTCGGCACATTCGATTGGATTTCGAATGCCTATGAATATTCGTCCTATTCTACTCTACTTTTGGAGAGCCAGTCCAAGGTAGAACTCATTCTTTTAGTCTTCACTTATAATTTCAGACCACTGTCGGATCTTTTTGGTCCAGGACAGGTCAGAGTGACCTGAGTTTTAATTCCGTTGGCCTTGGTGCAAGCTGCCCTGAGAACTTGGAGGTGTAGGGTAGAATAGAAATACAAAGAAGTGAGCAAAGAAGTCAACATTATCTTCAGCAGGCATTTGGTCTATCAGCCATTAGCAAAATGTGTTTTATCTAAAGTGATTCTGGTTTGATATTCATCTGCTGAAAATGACCCACCAGCTTTAGAAGTGTGTGTGTGTGTCCCATTTGGCTTGCCTCCTGTCTTCGGGCAGCTGCATCTGTTGGCACTGCGTGGATCATGGAACAGTTGGGCTCCTGGTTTGCTTCTCCCTTTTGTGCCAGGGCCTGGGCAACAGCAGCTATGTTTCCAGGCATTTCGTGTTCACTTCAGTAACTGCTACCTGCAGATTCTGCATCATTGGGTGCTTTCTGTGTGGAACTTTTCTGAGTTTCCACAACACTCCTGCTGCTGGTGGTCTACTCTGCCAGACCTTGCAATGGGTGGATCATTTTACCTCTCAGTAGATTCAGAATGTACATAGATGGACCCAAACAAAATCTGAATTCAGCATTGTCTCCGTTACTGAGAACATCCTGAATTTCAACACCCACCAGTCCTAACCGTAGGTCAGGCTAGCTGGGTGTCACAGGAGCTATTCAACAGTTCAGCAACATCTGGAGGGACAGAATGTACTTGAAGCACCTCTGTCCTGACTCTCTTGCATCTGCCTGAACACATTTTATGAAGATACACCATGTGTGGTCCCGACCCTTGATGGGTTCACTTAGGCCAAAACAAGGAGCGTTTGTTCCATCCTGACCCACCAGGAGCTGAACTCAACTCCAATGGTACCAAACAACAGCTCAGCTATTGCATCCAGACCTCTTCATGTTACAGAAGAAAAGGGGGTTTCTTCTTCACTGATTCTAGAATGAGAACAAAACTTTGTGGAGAGAGCAGCAGCAGCTCTCTCCATTGGCTGTATCACCTATCTCTACAACTCTGACCAACACAACATCAATGTAGGATATAATTTGTTAGCCCTCTTCAAAGGAAGGGAGGGAGGGAGGAAGTTGAGGCAGTTTATCAAAAGATGTAGATATTTTGAAACAAACAAGGGAAAAAGCTCCAAAATAAAACCTCCAAACACTGGTTTCCTAATGCAATCTTACCATAAACACAGAGGCTGCGTCCCCATGCATGCCGTTTGGCACGGAATGGACATGTATGGGACCAGGAGTGAGTCCAAGATCACTCCCAGCCTGTCCCCATGTCATTCATGGTGATGAGGCCTGGGTGCAGATTGGGTGCAGATGCAGCCATCCCCATGCAAACTGTGCCAAACCTTGGCATGGGGGAGCAGCGCCCCCTCCTCTCCGCCCCCTCTCTCCTCATTAGAAGCTGGATTCACATCAACCCATCCCTGTGCCGCCAGCTAAAAATGCTCACAGGGTGTTCTGTTGTGGGGAGAAGAATAGAAAAGCTTTGTCAGCCGCTTTGACTCCCCTTAAATGGGTGAGAAAAGCGGGGTAGAAAAGCAAACTATTTTTCTTCTTCTTTCAGTATGATGAGCCTCCTGGAGAACCCAGCAAAGGAGTTCAGGAATTGCTCATTGCCATTAGAGCGCCAGTACCTGGTTAATCGCCAGGAACATTTGGCGCCCAGCTATGTAGAATATGTTTCTACCCTTTGTGTTATTCTAGGCAGGTTCTTGACCTTTTGCTGTCATTTGACTAAACTGGCTGGTAAAATGGATATTCCTAATAATCTCTTCAACAAGCGCGCTGGATCTCCCCAGGGTTCTACTGCCAAGACTCTTTGAACATCCATTTCTGCAGTCTGTTTAACAATCTGTACTCCATTCTGGGCTCTGATTATGCATGCCAATCTGTTCTAGTGCTGTGTGAATTGTAGGCACAATCTCTGAGGTCACGGACAGTGTGTTAGAGAAGACTGCTCCTTCCTTCTTCTTCTTGTCCGCTGCGTCTGCTTTTGGGGAATGGGGACATGAGAGCTGAGAAGGACAAATGTCTTTGGGGCACCAGTCAAAAAGATCATCTAGAAAAAGCCCTGGCATCTGCTGCTTTGCTGTGCTGGAATCAGGGTCTGCAGAGAAAGGGACAGTTTTGCAAAGTTCCCCAATGTCATGGAGGATGACTCAAGCTTCGTGCAGAAGCATGGAGAATGTTCTTCAGCCAGCCTTGAAGCCCGCAAAGAGACATCAACCTTTGTAAAACACTGGTCTGTTTCCTTTGCAAGATGCTTGGCTCTATTCCAGGCTGCCTCAGCAAAGGAGATCTCTTTCTCCTCTTTGTTTCCTGTTCTTCCTTTCTGCCTAGAGAGAAGTGGGGAGAGGAGAATATGGAGGGGGGGGGAGGCAAAGAAAGCCCCCAAAGCAGCAGACATGGAAAACCAAAGACAAAATTGCCACATCCAATCAGTCTATATTAGGGATGTTTGGTTCACCAGCAAACTGAACTCTTGTTCGTCCAGCTTGACAGCAAACCACTCAATTGTCAGCGTTCCATTCTGAGCTTGTTCGAAAAGGAGCAAATACAGTTTAATTCTATGGAAAGAAAGGCTTTTTCAGGGCAAAAATATAGTGAATATGAACTGTTCAGTTGAATAGCTCAATTGTGTGCAGGGGACTGGTTCAGTTCGATCAAATTTCTGGACATGTGAACCACCACGTTTGGTTCAATGCAAACATCTACGAAGAGTCTGATCAAAGTTTGGAACACAAACCAAACTCTGTACATCTCTAATGGGTGGGGATATGATCTGTAATTTGGCAGGGCTCTGACCTGGGCCTCCTGTTGAAATGCAGGTCACCCACAAGACGGATCCAAGCTGGTAACAGCTTAGGAGGATCAGAGTTGCTTTTCTTTAGGACTTTGGTTTTAAGGCTCCCTTCACAACCATCCCCTTGATGGTCCATGTGCAGAAGGTGGGCAGCCGTGGCAGACTCTGCAGGACATGAAGCTAGGGATGTGCATGAATATTCGGAACATTCGATAATCTTATGAATTTGTACAAATTTGGACATTCAGATACAAATCAAATGTTATGACATTTGTACATTGACATTTATATTCATATGAAGCTTTGGGACATTTGTGAACTGGGGAAGTGGGAAAGCAGCTGTGCCAGTCACATCTGCAGCAGATCCAGAGTGCATTCGACGTAGATTGAGAGCAGATTCAAAGTCGATTCAGGGCAGATTTGACTCTTTCAGAGTGCGGATATATTACGAGATATGTTCTGGATGCATATGGGATACGTATGTGTTTGTAACAGATATTCATGTGAATTCATACAAATCCATTAGTCTCAAATAGAATCCTACCACACTTGAAGGGGATCTATTTGAATGAATGCAAATTTTCTTATATTCGATTCAAATGAATCAAATGCAAAACAAAACAAAACATTTGTGCCGATCTATAGACAAAGCTGCTCTGACCTCCCATGCTTGGCCAATGGTGGGAACCAGAGGCTGGATGGGATGGTGTGGACCAGACCAGGGCAGAGTTCCCCCCTCCTCCTTTTAAAACCACCTTTACAGAAGGGGAAGGAAAAGCCTGAGCAGAACCCATGGAAGGGAAATCCCTTGAAAAGAGCGTTGCATGAAATGCTCTGTTCTAATAAGTGCTTTTCACACTTCGGTGGAGGTGAGCGAACACGGAAAAACCCCATAAGAGCTAATTACTACAAATCCGCTTTCAATAAATGGGGTGGGAAGCCCACTGCTTCGATAGAGGGGGCCATTTAAAATTCCAGTGGGGCAACTCCTTTTTAAAATATCCATAATGTGCCATGAATGCAAATACTGATAGGTTTTCCTCATGGTCTTTATAAGTAAAACTGAGCACTATTTTTAATATTTATAGAGTAATGGGGGGGGGGGGGGGAATGGCAGGTTTGCCACGTTCCTGCACAACGTCGTCGTAGTAGTAGTAGTAGAAGAAGAAGTGTTGGCTTTTCTACTCGGCTTTTCTCACCCATTTAAAGGGACTCAAAGCGGCTGACAAAGCTTTCTATTCTTCTCCCCACAACAGACACCCTGTGAGGTAGGTGGAGCTGTGAGAGCTCAGAAGAGAGCTGTGACTAGCCCAAGGTCACCCAGCTGACTTGATGGGGGAGGGCGGAATCAAACCCATTATTCCCAGATGGGAGTCTGGCCCCCTAACCACTAGACCAAACAGTGTTAATTGCTGCAAAACCTGCCCAAGAAGTCCTGTAAGGGTGGATGTGGACATCTTATCCTTCATAAAGGTCTTCGGCAGGGAACTAAACCTTTTGGACCCCCCGGGGTGGCCATCCTTTCGTCTCTGCTTGGGCTCAGACTGAAGAGCAGTACCAGGGGGTTGGTGCCCCCCAACGCCCAGAGGAAGAATGGCCCAGATGTGGCCTGGCACACTGGCACACACGCCAGGAACGCTTGTCACTTTGACCCAGAGCAAACGTGCAAGTTAGCCTGTGGTGCTGTTGGCTTCTTTCCAAAATTTTGGAAAGTGAAATCAGTGTTCTTGTTTCCCCCTGGCCAGTCCCTGCTCTGAGAGAGAGAATGTGAGAGTGAGAGAGAGAGAGAGAGATTTGAAATCCAGCCGCTTTGGAGGCTTTTTTGCACAAGGGACTAATATATTGAATTACATGTATGTCCGAGGCATAGGAGGGATACATTTCTTTTCCACATGTGCGTGCAGCTGTGTGACCCCAAGGAACCCAACAGTGGGGTCTTCCTTAGAAGAGATATGGGATTATTTTATTTTCCTCTTGCCATTCTCCACCCTCCCCCATCTTTTTGCATTGGACTGTTTCCTGCAATGTGCATCCATGTGTTAGTAGAGGCATTCCTTAGGCAGCTGCCTTACCAGCTTGGGATTCTCTGGGAGGTGTGGCAAGAGCAACCAATTCTTACTAAGTATGTGAGCCATTGCAAGGCACTTATCAATAGGGATGTGCAAGAATATTCGAAATATTCATTGTTTGATCAAATTTGGCCGAATTTGGACATTCAAATTCGAATCAAATATCCGGACATTTGTTTTTTTAATATTCAAACGAATACAAATATTTTGAATCATTCATATGAATAATTCGGACATTCCAATGTGTGCGGATACATATGCATTACATACGTATCCATACACATCTTATTCATATCCGTACACAACTGTACGGATACATACGGGATGAAAACGGCATGCGTACGGGATAAAAACAGGATGCATACGGATGCTTGTTGACATTAGCATCATCAAATGCATATCAAATATTCGTACAAATAGACATAAGTGTATTTGAATTGGTTTGAATTTTAATACATTCATTTTTTTCTCTATTCATACGAATTTGGTCATTTGAATATTTGATTTGAATCGAATCGAATGTCAAACATTGCACTCATGCACTCCCCTATTTATGAATACCAACTAGTCTGGAAAATAAAGTGCTCAGAAGTATCCAGGGGTCCGGAATGCCTCCAAGTCACATTGCGCATGAAAGGCTGGACTCATTCGGATGCTAAGCTCTTTCTTCTGAATATTCAGGGAAGTTGTTTCAAGGGAGTCTTGTGTGTCACATCTGTTGGCAATCTAAAGCTATTGGTCGCTGCCCTTCGTTTGAAGCTGAGGCTCTCAGGGTATGTAATGGAAGGAGGCGCACGGAGAAGGTCCCCTCTTGGAGCAGAGAAGGGGGCCACGTGCCCCAGCAAAGGAAAGCGTTTTGGTGGAGCACAGAGGTGGCTTCAAGCATCTTGATTGCAACCACATGCCAACATCTCTCCATAAAGCAGGACCTGTTTCTGAGCGATGGGTCTGAAGCTGGGCAGATGGTTGAATTCTGTCAGTTCTGAAAAATTAACTCGCGCTTTTGGAGTTGCTCTGCAGACTTCCATTGCATTTAAACTCCAGACGCAGTTCAAACCTCTGAGTTCCAGTCAGCTTGAACATATAATGTGAGGGTGAATACACAGGGTTTCCGCACAGTAGTGCACAAGTCTCCAAAGGCCATTGAAACTATGGGCCCACTCATGCGCACCTCCGTTTACATGGAAGATCAAATGCAGTGAAAATGTGGACAGGTTGAGTTTTGAAATCTTGAAAAATGCTCTTGCCCTCTCAGATTTGAATTTGGGGTCTGTGGCCTATCCATATCTTTTCCCCTGTGGCTCCACATGCAAAGGTCCATAAGAGGGTGAATATGCATGTTTGTCAGGATGCCTGGAAACCAATTCTGTCAGCCCAGGTCACCTTAAAGAGGAATGGGGTGAAGCATTAGAAAAGGCAGAATCCTTCCAGTTAAGAAGAACTTGGAATAGGTGTCTCTGGAGAAGTGAAGAGAGGTCTTTGCTGTGGGGTATTGGGGAGAATGTTTCTTGCCCTTGGGCCTGAGTCCAGGGTCCTTTTTTCACTTAGGCTGCCGTGAACTAGGGCTGGTAAACTTCTGGTAAAGGTGGACCATTCGCACTTGTCATGAGGAAACCTTCCCCAAAGCATCCATTACCAGCCAGAAGTGTGGATGGTCCTCCCATTTACCAGCCTGTGCTGCTGTGTCCGAAGCTGGAAGTTCCACCTCCTCACTGCCATGATTGGCCATTACGTGACATGCTCGGACGCCATTGCAAAAGGACGTGTTCAAGCATAGGGATGTATTATGGCCGATCACATCAGCACCCACGATCGAACACCCCTCTCGTGACTCTATGATAGGACTCCATTCCCACAATGGCAGGGGCCAGTCCCAGGAATCGGAGATCCAGTCACTCCGGAGGTCAGCAATTGATCACAGCTGCCACCGTGACTACACCTGTGTGGATGCCCCCCCCCCCTGCCCACCAACCAGAAGAAGAGCGAATGGTGGTGGCACTGGACACTCCAGGTAAGCTTTTGGTCAATGTTGGTAAAGGTGTGGAACATGATTTAGTGCTCCACATCTAACTTCTGGGGAGGCAGAGCATCTTGGAGTCTGTACAGCCTCCTTGAAGTGAAGATGCTCTTCACCAGAAGTTCACTAATTCTTGACTGGCTGAAGTGCAAATAGGCCTCAGGTTCCCCCGGCCACTTTACCCACCTGGAATAGCCACAAATATGGCCAGTGTAGTCCACGGGCACCTTCAACAGCACTGACTTGTGCACGCATCCCAAAGAGTGGGTCCCCTGCATGTTCATGAGATGCTTTGGAAACTTGACCATACATTGAAATCTTCTTGAAGGAAGCGAGTGGTTTGCATAACTGACCCTCAGTCAGGATGTCCTGCAGGCACTGTTTGGGAGGAAGATTTCAAAACTGTCCCTCTCTGCCCGAGTTTCAGGACCCTTTCTTTTAAAAATTCTACTTGTGTGATGCTTGGTCCATGAAGTGAGGCCCACAGGAAAGCCCTCCCCTCCTCCCTCACTAGACTTGCTCCTCTAGGTACAGAGATGGTAAAGTGCAGGTGGTCCCTTTTTGGCTCTTCCTCACTGGGGCTAATCTGGCCCTAGAAACGTCAGGAAGGAAAAGGCAGGCAGGCAGAAGGTAGGAATCTGTCTCAGAAGGAAGTCTTGTTGTGCCGAACAAATGAAGCCCTCTCCTCCCCCTTCCTCATCTGCCACCCTCCACTGAGCCTGTCATGGACTCTTCTGGGTATAAATTAGCTTTTCACAGTAATGCCGTGTAAAATTATTTCTGTCATCCTTTTATCTGACCAGTTTATCTCATCAGCTTGTCAGTCTTCATTCCAAGACGTTCTTCAGTCCCTTCTGCCGGAGACAGTAGAGACGTTTGGAATGGATCCCCTTCTTGGCAAAGGTGAAGGAAATAATGTAGACACAGGTGTTGTAGTTGCACAGCACTAAGGTCTCTAAAACTAGTTCTCAGCTGCCAATTCTGGGCTAATTCTGCAGCTCCTAGAATTGA
Organism: Aspidoscelis tigris stejnegeri; assembly: GCA_023333525.1. Lineage (NCBI taxonomy): Eukaryota > Metazoa > Chordata > Lepidosauria > Squamata > Teiidae > Aspidoscelis > Aspidoscelis tigris. Next base: position 16,833,003 of record JALMGA010000012.1, on the reverse strand, counting down.
GGCGGCAAAAATATCTGGGATGGCTAAACCATCTTTTTAACCTTCACAGCATTTTGTATTCTAACTCCAAAGTTCCTTTCCTTTCCTTTCCTTTCCTTTCCTTTCCTTTCCTTTCTAGGGATGTGCACCAATATTCGTAGGCATTCGAAATCTGATCGAATGTGCTGAATTTTGACATTCAAACTTGGATAGAATGTCCCAAAATTTGAATGTAAAAATTCAAATTGAATGTCAAACTTTGGATCGATTCATTCGAATTATTCGTACATGATGCGTACTTGAAGATCCACATCTTTCCCACATTCATACGCATTTGTATGGATTTGTACAGGACAAAAACAGCTTGCATATGGGATAACTATGGGATGCATATGGATTCGTATGGATGTGTACGGATGTGGGGAAGATGTGTATGAATGTTGTCAACATTTGTATGTGCAGATTCGAATTTGGTAAGTACGAATAAAATCTTGTTGAATTCGAATTTAAAAGATTCTAATCAAATCAGGTTTTTGAGTGTTTTATTTGACTCAAATAGAATGTCAAAAAAACACAAAACACATTTGTGTGCATCTCTATTCTTTTCTTCTCCTCCAGTTTGGGGGAAGAACAGAAAAGAGCAGCCTTGACTTCTTCCGTGTTTTGCTTTTCCTAAGGCAATATCTGTCTCTCTTTTAAAGCTTCATTTAAAAACAAAGATACAAGCTGTGGCTGTTCTGTTTTTGTTGCTGTGTTTCCTACAGCATTCTCGCTCCCTGTGAGCTGCAATGGCTGTGTGAGCTTTTAGTCACCACATTGCGAAATGCATCTAGCAGAACTGAAGAAGGTTTGGAGGAGGCAGCTGAGATCATCAAGGAGTTGGAGGAACTTCTGGAAGAGGAAAAGTCACAGCCTCTGGGCCTCTTTAGTCTAGAAGGAAGGCAAGTGCCAGGAAGTGTATTATATATATATTATATATACTGTATATGGGATAATAAACAAAGCCAATAGAAAGTCTTTTCCCTTTCCAAATAGAGTCAAAGAACTGAATAGGGATGTGTAGAAATATTCGTAACATTCGATGTTTGTACAAATTTGGACATTTGTATACAAATCAAATGTTGCTACATTCGTACATTGACATTCATATGAATACAAACATTTCAGAACATTCACGAAGTGCAGAGGTGAGAAAGCAGCTGTGCCAGTCACATGGATCCAGAGTGAATTTGATATGGTTTGAGAGTGGATTCAAAGTGGATTCAGGGCAGATTTGGTGCTTTCAAAGTGGATATGTTACAGGGTATGTATTGGATGTGTATCAGATACATATTGGATATGTATGGGTATTTATTGGATACATATTGGATACATAGGTGTTTGTATCGGATATTTGTACAAATTTGTATGAATACGTTCATATTGAATAGAATCCTACCACATTCGAAGGGGATCTCTTCAAATGAATATGACTTTTTCTACCTTTGATTCAAATTGAATGCAGAAAACCCCATTTGTGTACATCCCTAGAACTGAACACATCAGGATTTTTAAAAACTCAATCCCTGGTTGGACATTGCCTCCACAACATGTAGCGTTGGCTAATGGCTACCACCTTGGATGGTTTCAGAACGAGTTTAGTTCAATTAATGAAAGTCAGAGCTATCAATGACTATTAGCTCTGATGGCTGTGTGATTGCCTCTGGTCAAAGGGGGCCATGGTCTGCCTCTGGAGGACAGCTGCTGGACACTGTGAGTGGGTCAAGCTGTGCCTTGCTAAAGGGCTTTCTTGTGGCACTGCTGTCCACCATGAGAGAGATCAACCTGCCAGACTAGGCGAGTTCTGCCTCCAGACGCATGGGAAGGTGAAGCTCCTAGGGATGGTCATACTGAGTCATTCCATTGTAGTGGCACTATAGTGCCTTCCTGACAACGCTGGAACCATTGAGGAATCTTGAGTTCTCACGGACTCTTTGAAGGATCTGTGTTGATCATTTTCTACTGCTATGACTCTCCAAAAGACCTTGATCTGAAGCATTTCCTACCATGACAAAATGCACATTTCTGCACCCTGATCAATGGCAATCTTAGCTGGCAGACAGGTCCAGGCTTTTTGTTGCGATTGTACTGATAGCTTCTGAAAATTAACCAGTTCTGCACTGCCCTGGCAAACTGCTTTAGTGCTTTGGAGACAGCATCAGCAGTTGTAGGAACAGCCAGACTGCCATCTGCCCACTCCTTTCTGGGAAGCATCTCAACGATGGCTCTGTCCAGCCACCCAAAAAGAGCCATTTGGTCAGACTGAACTTATCGACTCAAATTCCACACTCACCCTTTCCTAATGGTTCTCAGATCAAGCCATACTGAGGAGCTCCCATTACAGGGATGCCAGCTGTTTACTGAGTGTTCTGCTGTGAGGCTCCCCTCTCAATTAACTTGATTGGAAGCTTAGTTAACATTTCTATGTTAAAAAACAACAAGAAGAAGCAATTCTGGGGCCAGAAAGCAAATCTCTTGTAGCCTGGCCAGAATATCAGAAGTTCTATCGTAACTGGATGGGAAGGAAGAAGTTCCATCATGAGAAAGAAAACCTCTTGTCTGGGATGAGAAGACTGCAGCAATATGGGCAGTGATCACACCAGGCATCCCATTGAGAAACAGAACTGAAGCCACCCTAATCCTGTTCACACCCAGTCCCTGATAATCAGTCCTCAGTTTGGGCTGCTATGCTCACACCTTTTACGTTATCTCCTCGAGTCTCCTTTACATGACTCTTTAGTTCTCTGTCCCTACTGATTGCATCGACACCACCTGCATTCCGATAGGATAAATTTCTGTCAATCAATAGTGGCAACAGGGTGTGTTTGGAATTGTGCAGTGAAGCTCACAACAGGGTACCGTTGGGTACTGACTGTGCCCGCAAAAGATTAGGGATGTGCACATTTATTTATTTATTTATTTTTGCATTCGAATCTGATTTAAATAGATTGTCGGAATATGTGATTTGATTCGAATGTTTAGAATCCGAATGGAACAAAATGCAATTCAAATCGAGGACATTCAAATCTATCCGTAGAAAAAGAGAGGCTGCAATCTGCCCTTTTCCCTAAAACTGCTGAAGAACTTTCACTTCTAAGTAAAAGTTTTTACTGCAAGGAAACCTGAGGCATTTTCGCACATGGGGTTTTCGAACGCGTGCAAGACAGCCTCGAACGCGGCATACGCATTGCCGCAGTGGGGCTTGCGCTCTGATGTGTCCGGAGCTGTCTTGCACGCGTTCGAGATGTAGAGCACTTTAAAGTGCTCTACATCCGTTCCCGCGCGGACGAAGCGCCCGCAGCCGTTCGGGGAGAGAAGCATTCGCTCATGTTTCTTTCTCCCTGACAGCCGCGGGCTTGCCTCCCCCACTGGCGCTGGCTGACAATCAGCTGATTGCCTGTCTTGCCGGCTGCGGAAGCCTCGGCAGCCGTCTCCCCGCCCCTTGCCGGCATTTGCCGGCTAAGGCACTTCAGAATGCTTTGAGCATTCGCACACAGGCGCACCGGAATGTGTTTACACGCGTTCCTGCTCTCCTATGTGTGAATGCTGAAAGCGTCCTGAAGTGTCTTAGGCTTCCCGTCCAAATGGAACGAGTGTAGTGCGAAAATGCCTCTTGTTTCCCCTGCTTAATGCTGAAGGAAAATGGAAGCTACATTGTCCTTAGAATTGTATCATTTACTGTTCCTTCACTCTTTCCCTCATGTGTTATACGTATCTGTACGCATTTCGTATGCATCCCGTTTTATCCCGCATGCATCCCGTTTTTGTTCCGTATTATAAGCGCAAATTCGTATATATCTGTACATTTGAATGATTTGAATCATTCAAACGAATGTTTCGGAGCATTCGAAATCCATTTGAATGTCTAAATTCGGACGTGAAGGCATTTGATTCAAATTCTAATGTGCACATTCAAACGAATTTGATCAGATTTCAGATGTTTAGAATATTCGTGCACATACCTACCCTGGAAAATGGTGCAGGGTGAAAAGAACTTTAAAGAATCCAGTTGTTAATGATCTGCTGCCAGCATCTCTTCAGGCCATTTAACACCTGGTGGATTGACTAGGGGAGAACTAGGCCACTTTGTCTCCTCAGGCTTGTCAGTGTGAGTGTCTGTGGTTTCTGCCCAGTGGGCACAATAGCAGCCCCTCTCTCTCTAAACATGGCCCTGTTTTGGAGGGTTTACAGTAGTGAATACACTGTGCAGGAGTTCTGGAGTGCTGAATGATTGGGGGCTGGAACACCTCTGTTACGAAATCAAACTGCAACGTCTAGGCCACTTCAGTATGGAGAGACGGCGTTTAAGAGGGGACCTGATTGAAGTATATAAAATCATGCGTGGTATAGAAAAGGTGGGTAGAGAAAACTTATTTTCTCTTATCACACAAGACAAGAACCAGGGGGTCCTCTACGAAGCTGATGGGTAGGAGGGTCAGATCAGACAAGGGGAAAGATTACTTTACCCAAAAGGTCATCGGTCTATGGAATTTGCTGCTAGAAGAGGTGGTCACAGCAGCCAGCCTAGATGGCTTTAAGAAAAGGTTAGACAAATTTATGGATGACAGATGTACCAATGGCTCCTAGAATGGATGCCGAAGTACATCTTCCAGGCTGTGGGGACAAGCAGGATGCCTCTAAGGCCATTTACTGGGATTCCAGAGCAGGAGAAGGTTTGCCCTTGTCTCTGCTTGAGATTCTCATGGACAACTGGCTGGCCATTGTGTGCGACAGGATACTGGACTAGATGGGCTGTGGCCTGATCCAGCAGGGCTCTTCTTAGGTTCTTAAGGTGGCACGAATGAATGCTCAGGACTGTTCTCAGAGCTGCACCCCACCATTCATACCCCAATAAGCACCTAGAATGTCCTACAAGGTCCAAAGTAGCCGACCCTTGGGGGGGGGGCTGTGAGACCATCTTGGTAGTGTCATGACTCCCCAAGCCAAGCGAGGGACCTGTCCTCATTTCTCCGCCATGCTTGTTGTCTTCATTAGGCACCTTGTCCAGAGAAATGGGAGGCGAAGCCATAGATTAAGAGGAGCTGACATTCAATAGATCTTTGAATGCCGATGAAAGAACTGTGGGGAAAACCCAACGGGAGCTTCCTGTTACAGGCGGCATGGTGCAAGAGTAGCTCTAATTGAATAAATGATGGCGTGTAATTTTCCTGCCCATAGACATAGGAGCGTGCGCAAGGCATGGGAGCCAGTGGGTTTAGTGAAAGAGCCGGCGTGTGTAGCTCTGCACAAAATTATTTTGAATTTCATTAGTTTAAAATAGCTAAAAGAAACCTCCTTAGAAAGGAGAGAATGATCTGGCTAATAGGATCCGCAGGGACGTGAGCTGGAATGCTAGCCACAGCAGAACCTGCAGAACTCCTCTCCCTGTTTCTTTGTTACACCAGCCCCAAATATCCAGGATTGGGAAGGGAGGGGGGACCGGTGTGCGCATGAGAGGGAGGGAGGGGGAGGGAGGGAGGGAGGGAAGGGAAAGAGGCTTCTCGCTAAGGCTGTAAGTGCCTGATAAATGATGTCAGGAGCCATAGGGTGACCCCAAAGGCCATAGGTCTTTGCCATGTTATGTAGTCACAGCGACAGCCGGAGTGGAGCAAACCTGACAGGTCTGTGCTGCTGCGGCGCTCTGAGCTCACCACGGCCATCAATTCCAATTCATTACGAGGAGACTCCTGTAATTTGCCTATTGTATCATTAGCTACTGGGGATAATCAGCAGCCCTATTCTCTCTCTCTCTCTCCCTCTCCATCTCTCCCCCCACCCCAATCCTCCCAGCAACACCCTGGTGGGAGAAAAAGAAAGAGACAGAAGGCGGGGGCTTATATTGGGGGAAATGAAATAAAAAATGGGACTAAAGTGGTTTTAATTTTTAAAGGAACCTGGCCTCTTCTGCGGGTGAGAATGTTCCAGGAATGCTTTAGTAATGGAATCCAGTGCCAGCACCGCTCGGCCGACGGTTGCTGCAACGCTGCGCAGCAGAGATGGAACATATGGAAAAAATATTGATGACTCTCCGAGAGGCACGGAGATATATTTCACCCGGCTCTCGGCACATGCACATAAATTGGGAGGGTGCCGGTGGGGGATCGGTTCAAAAGATGGCTAAATGGCCTAAAGTGCTGCCTTCAGAACTCGCCTGGCTGAAGTGTCGCAAGATGAGTCGTGGCGCTGGACGCACCAGGCGATTTGGAACATTTGCTAAAGAAGTTGGGCATGTGCTTGCTTTTTGTTCTTTGTTTGTGTGTCGTGGTTCGCACAAGAGGCCCTGGTGATCGTTGTTGCTTAAGAGATGTGCTAACAACCCATAATTGTTCATCAGATGGGATGGGGAATACTTGGGAAACTGTCTGAGTGAGGGTTGGATGCCACCTCTAAATTTTCCCAGATTCCCCCCCCCCCCCCGCCTGCAAAGTTATTACTTTTGCTTGGAAGCCTGGAAGGTGGTATCCATTCCTTGCACAGATTTCTGAACCAGGATGTGACCAACTGCACATGGCAACAGCTCTAATGCAGAGGTCCATGGCCCACCACAGCTAGAATGACGGGGCAGGTAGTGGGGCCTGGATGCTTTAGACCATGTTCCCACCCCACAGAAGCAGGGTGACTCCAGACCTGCCTCTGCGATCCTTGTCCCCATGCATTCATTATCAGCATGGAGAATGACCCACAGAAGCCACTGGCCACCATCTCTGGGTGCCAGCCCTCTGCCTTTGGCTGCCATTCAGAAAATGGTTTGACTTGTTCTTTCCCAGTTTGATGGTGAAGTGTGTGGAGCACTCACCACTAGGCTGCAGGTAGCACTTTGATGCTGTTCATGCATGCACACTGGGGACAAGGGACCAAGCCCAGTCAAACATCAAACCCAGGTGTGTGTGTGACCTTCAAGAGTGGCAAACAAGGTCAAAGTTAGTTGACACAAATGTGGCACATGAAAACCATCAGCTAAAGGTGACTTTGCAATGTTGGCATATGCTTGGCCCATGTAGGACTCTTGTATTACCTGGAGCAATATGCAAACCAAAAGTCAGGGCCCCTTAGAAAACCTTACTTACCTAAATAGTACTTCTTCGAACAAAAAATATGTCCACTGAATTACCTGTCATGGGGGGTCTCTAGATGTGGGCTATAAGCCACAATTCTCTCCGTGTTCCCAGTATAGTCCAAGGAGTGAGGAGACAAGCCAACATATTGCTCTTCTGGGAAGTTATAAGAACATAAGAGGAGCCCTGCTGGATCAGGCCACAGCCCATCTAGTGGCCCACATAGTGGCCCACCAATTGCCCATGGGCATCTCAAGCAGAGACAATGGCTTGTCTAACCCTTCCTTAAAGCCATCTAGGCTGGTAGCTGTTACCACCTCTTCTGGCAGCAAATTCCATAAACTGATGACCCTCTGGATGAAGAAATCCTCCCCTTGTCTGATCCGATTCTCCTACCCATCACCTTCATAGAGGGGCCCCTGGTTCTTGTGTTGTGTGATAGAGAAAAGAAATTTTCTCTGTCAACTTTTTCTATATCATGCATGATTTTATATACTTCAATCAGGTCCCCTCTTAAGCGTCGTCTTTCCAAACTGAAGAGGCCTCGACGTTGCAATTTGATTTCATAAGGGATTTTGTTCCAGCCCCTTAATCATTCTGGTTGCCCTTCTCTGCACCTTTTCCAGTTCCACAATATCCTTTTTGAGATGTAGTGACCAGAATTGTACACAGTATCCCAAATGTGACCTCACCATAGATTGATAAAGAGGCAAAATGACACTTGCTGGCTTGTTTTCTATTCCCTTCCTTATTATTCCCAGCATTGAATTTGCATTTTTCGCTGCTGCTGCACACTGGGCTGACACCTTCATTGAACTATCCACCAGAACCCAACAATGGTGCTGGAATTCCAACATATCCCATAACAAATCCACTCTGAAAGTAGCAAATCTGCCCTGATTCCGCTTTGAATCCACTCTCAATCCACATGGAATCCACTCTGGATCCATTGCAGATGTGACTGGTGCAGCTACTTTCCCACTTCCCCAGGTTCACAGATGTTCCAAACCATTTGTACGGATACAAATGTCAATGTATGAATGTCGTAGTGTTCAATTTGTATATGAACAAATTCGTATGAATTGTACACATATCGAATGTTACAATTATCCATGCACATCCGTACAGGGAAGTGACCAGCTAAACTACTTCTGATGACGGCGTGGCAATTGCTATGAAGCTGCTAGAAGGGCAGGTGCAGCTGGTGTAAACTCTGCCCCGCAAATGCTACATGCCCATCCTTTTAGGCTCCTTCGGATCCAGTGGGGACACATCTAGCCAGGGAGAAAACTACAGAAGTTTTGGCTCTGCAAGGCACATTTGGCTGTGCAAGACAAAATCTCTCTCTCTCTTTCCCAAAGCATCATAGTCTGTATGGTGTCAGCAAGTTACTTGGGGGTTACTCAAGGAGAAGGAAGCAGGGGGAGCTCAGAGCTTACCTGCCATGGATTCTTAACGCTTTGATACTGATCCTGACATCTCAGAACAGGCTTCGTCAGTGTGTTCCTGCACTCACGCATACATAAAACCCTGACGCATGCAGTGTCCATAACTGAAACACCAGAATAACATCAGGCACCAAGTACAGCAAGTGCAGCTCCTGAGGGCTCCTCTACCCCCACTTAATTTTGAAGCAGACTTTGGGGTTTGTATTATTTGCAATTTAGGTATTCATAATATTCTCAGTTTCACATCAGCTTGACTGCAAAATATTAAACTTTAGAGATGTGCAGGAATATTCGAAAATTCAAAAATCCAATTCGAATCCAAGGAATATTGACATTTGAATTGGATTTAACAAAAATTTAGACATTCATTTGAATATCCATATCGGATTTTTGGAAATCCGAAAATCCGATATGGATATTCAAATGATTTGAATGCATAGATTTGTATGTATAGTATTCGAATATGAACAGAAATTATGCATATTTGCACTTATAATGTGGGATGAAAATGGGATGCATGTGGGATAAAATGGGATGCATACGGAATGTGCACAGATTCGTATACCCAATACGAATGTTGTTGACATTCGTACCTTTAAATAGGAATCTAACATTCGAACGTACGGATTCAAATAATGTGGATTTGAATCGCATTTTTGGAAATTTGGATTTTTAATATTCAAATCTAATCAAAGTTTTGGATCCCCAATTTGACTCAAATTCAAATGCCAAAAAAAATTTGTGTACACCCCTTGACTTCTTATGCTTTTACAAAGATGGGTACGTAGTACTTTACCGTAATTTTCATGCTTAAAAATAAAGCAGCACCTTGCAAGGTCTACACAGAATTCTGCTGCTGCCCTTTGCCTTGCTGGGTGAAGGTGAAGCGGTGCAGTTGCATCCCACTCAGCTTCATGGGAGCTGAAGATGAATGCTCTCTAGGATGCCTGTAGATTTCCTAGAGAGTTTGGTCTAGTGGTTAGGGATCCAGACTCTTATCTAGGCATATTGAGATCAATCCTACCCTCCTCTACAAAGCCAGCTGGGTGACCTTGGGCTAGTCACAGCTCTCTTCTGAGATCTAGAATCATAGAATCATAGAATCATAGAATGGTTGAGTTGGAGGGGACCTCCTGGGTCATCGAGTCCAACCCCCTGCTCAAGGCAGGATCTCCTAAACCATCTCAGACAGATGGCTGTCCAGTCTCTGCTTGAAGACCTCCATCGAAGGGGAACCAACCACCTCCCGTGGCAGCCTGTTCCACTGGTTGATCACTCTTACTGTTAGAATTTTTTTCCTAACATCTAAACTAAATCTTTTCCCCTGCAGTTTCACCCCATTGTTTCTAGTCCTTCCTTGAGAGAGTGAGAACAGGGCTGATCCCTCTGCCTTGTGACAACCCTTGAGGTATTTGTAGACAGCTATCATGTCTCCTCTCAGTCTTCTTTTTGTTAGACTAAACATTCCTAGTTCCTTAAGCCGTTCCTTATAGGACATGGTTTGCAGACCGTTCATCATCTTGGTAGCTCTCCTTTGAACCTGCTCCAGCTTGTCAGTGTCTTTTTTAAACTGGGGTGACCAGAACTGGACACAGTACTCCAGATGAGGTCTGACCAAGGTAGAGTAGAGGGGGATAATAACTTCACGTGATCTGGACTCTATGCTTCTCCTAATACACCCCAGGATTGCGTTTGCCTTTTTTGCAGCTGCCTCACACTGTTGACTCATGTTCAGTTGATGATCTACCAGGACACCCAAGTCTTTTTCACATGTGCTGCTGCTCAGCCGAATTCCTCCCATTGTATATGTGCTTTTTTCATTTTTCTTGCCCAGGTGCAGAACCTTGCATTTTTCTTTGTTAAATACCATTTTATTAGTTGCAGCCCATTGTTCGAGTTTCTCTAAATCTTTTTTAATCCTCTCTCTCTCTTCTCTGGTGTTTGCAATCCCCCCTAGCTTTGTGTCATCAGCAAATTTGATCAGTTTCCCTTCAACTCCCTCGTCCAGATCGTTTATAAAAACATTAAACATAACTGGGCCCAGGACAGAACCTTGTGGTACTCCACTTGACACTTCCTTCCATTTGGATGTGCAGCCATTTAAAGCCACTCTTTGAGTACGATTACTAAGCCAGTTTTGAACCCACCTTATAGTTGCCTTGTCAAACCCATATTTGATCAATTTTTCAATGAGGATCGCATGAGATACTTTGTCAAATGCTTTGCTGAAATCAAGAAATACTATGTCTACTGTATTTCCTTGATCAACCCATTCAGTGATTTTGTCATAAAATGAAATCAAGTTAGTCTGACACGACTTGTTTGATACAAACCCATGTTGACTACTGTTAATTATTGAATTCCTATCCAAATGCTGACATATGTGTTGTTTAATAATTTGTTCGAGAATCTTTCCTGGTATTGAAGTCAGGCTAACAGGCCTGTAGTTCCCTGGGTCTACCTTCTTCCCTTTTTTGAAGATAGGAACAACGTTTGCCCTTCTCCAATCGTCTGGGACTTCTCCTGTTCTCCATGACTTCTCAAAGATTACAGCAAGTGGTTCAGCAATTACCTCTGCTAATTCCTTCAGTACCCTAGGATGTAATCCATCTGGACCCGGGGACTTAAATTCGTTTAAGTTAGCTAAGCGTTCCCTTACTCTCTCAGTGTTGATTTTGTGTCTTGATTCTCCTAGTCCTTCATCAGTACAGTGAAGGACTGTTGCATGTACATTATCCCTCTTGGAAAAAACAGATGCAAAATAGGAGTTCAGAATCTCTGCCTTCTCAAGATCACTTTTGATCACTTCTCCATTCTCTCCCTGCAGACTTCCCAAAACCTCTTTGACTTTTCTTTTGCTGTTGACATATCCCCAAAACCCTTTTTTATTATTGTTTTTAGTCTCTCTTGCAAGCCTCAGTTCATTTTTAGCTTTAGCTTTTCTGATACTTGCCCTGCAGATTGTACTGATTTCATTATATTCCTCCTTAGATATGTATCCCTCCTTCCATTTCTTAAACATTTCTTTTTTCTTTTTTATCAAGTTTTTAAGTTCTAGGTTTATCCACCCTGGTCTCTTTAGATGTTTTCCATTCTTCCTTCTTTGAGGAATTGTTAATGTTTGCGCTTCTAATATTGCGTTTTTCAAAATATCCCATCCTTCTTGGACATTTCTATCCTTTAGTACATTTAACCATTTGATCCCTCCTAACCTCCTCCGGAGTCCATCAAAATCCGCCCGTCTGAAGTCCAACTTTGAAGTCTGAGTCCTCTCATGCTTTCCTTCCCTTATTATCCAGAATTCAAGGATAACATGATCGCTGCCTCCTAATGCCCCAGAAACTCTGATATCCTCAACCATTTCCTCTCTGTTGGTAAGAATTAGATCAAGGATAGCCAATCCTCTTGTTTCCTCCACCACCTTTTGGTACATGAAATTGTCAGCGAGAGAGGATAAGAACTTATTAGACTTATGACTTTTTCCTGAGCGAGATTCCCAACAAATGTCTGGGTAGTTAAAGTCTCCCATAATCACTATGTCATGCTTTCGTGAAAGTTTAGCCATCTGGTCTAGGAAGATGTCATCCTTATCTTCTGTTTGTCCAGAGGGCCTGTAATAGACTCCTACAATGGTATCCTTTCTGTTGCTCTCTCCTTGAATTCTTACCCATACCGATTCTGCCTCACCTGCCTCACAGGGAGTCTGTGGTGGGGAGAAGAACAGAAGGTTTGTCAACTGCTTTGAGTCCCCTAAAATGAGTGAGAAATGTGGAATAGAAAAGCTGACTTCTCCTCCTCCTCCCCTTGCTGTTCCATCTCTTTGGCAAAAAGGAAAGGCTCCTCAGCAGGCATGATTAGCAATTAGCAATTAGCATCTGGGACTCTGGGGATCCCCAAGGGCGACCTAAGTGATTAGGGCTTCGCACAGTCCATTTGCCACCCCTGCCAAGCCTTGGCTCAGCTCCTTCCCAGTACCTTGCCTGGCCTTTCTGCGACATGGAGACGTGGTCCCTGCTGAAGATGCTGGGCCCAGATCGGTGTAAAGCATTAGTTCCATCTGATTGCAGCCAGACTCCTCCTAGTCAGAGCTGAACCCCATCCCTGCACCCCTGCCAAATTTCTCTGGCTCACTCTCTCCTTCCATGTACATTTATGAAGGTTACCATTAAAAGGGCAAGAGGAATAAATGAGAAAGAGCTTTTGTCCCAGGTTAAGCTGCACAGGGCTCGGGTAGGCCATTGGCCATTCTGAGGCTTTGATAGGGCAACCAGTCCTGGCAGCAGAAGAACATTCTGAAAACAAGCAGAAGCCCTTGCAGTGATGCTGGAACCACTTGGCTGCTGCATATGTTCATTCCTCTGAGGAGGAGGAGGAGGAGGAGGAGCAGAGCTTCATGGGCAGCCGCCTGGTCCTTCAGGTGACATCTACTCAGAAACCAAGGCCCTTTCCGCACTAGGCCTTATTTCAAATTATATCTCAGGATAGGGACAGACCATCTGCATGCTGGTGCAGACTATGGTAGGCCCTGGTATGGCCTACCATAGATAGGACTAGCATGAAGATGGCTGGTCCCTATCCTGAGATATAATCCCGATTAAGGCCCAGTGCGGAAAGGGCCCAAGGCAACCAAGGAGAAGACTTCAAGTTGACTTCAAGTTGACCAGTGATCTCAAAATGGACCTCAATTCTGGTTCTAATGCTTCTGCACCAAAAACTGAACTATGGGGAGAGGATCAGAAATGGAAGACGAGGACAAACCACCACTAGAGGGCTGATTGGAATGGGAAGGGGAAGAAGAACTCGAGGACCCTTCCCAGGCATTCATCCATCCAGCAATATGCCTTCTCTGAAAGAGGAAGAACCTCTGATAGGTGGGCAGGTCTTGCAAGGGGCAAAAGGCATCTCCCTGTGTGCTGCCAGGACTAAGAATGTGCATGAATATTTGTAACAGTCGTTATTCATACGAATTCGTCTGAATTGGACATTTGTACATGAATCGAAGGTTACGACATTTGTACATTAACAGCTATACGAATACGAATGTTTCGGACATTCATACGAATAGTTCAGACATTTTTTAAACTGGGGACGGGGGGGGGGGGGGGAAGCGGCTGCACCAGTCCCATCTGCGACGGACCCAGATTGCATTCAACATGGATCAATAACAGATTCAAAGTGGATTCAGGTTGGATCTGACTCTTTCAGAGCTCGGATATGTTACAGGGGTATGTATTGGCTATGTATTCGTTCGTATCAGATACTTATTTGTTCATATCAGATACATATTGGACATTCATATAAATTTCTGCGAATACATTCATATTGAATAGGATCCTACCACATTCGAAGGGGATCCATTTGAATGAATATGGATTTTCTAATATTTGATTCATTACAAACTGGATGTCAAAAAGCCCATTTGTTGACATCCCCTAGTCAGGACTCCTCTCTTCTTGCCAATAAGCCAGGGAGTCTAGAGCATCCACGCCCAGATGTTGCCTTCTGCTCCTCCTCACTTTCTCCTTAGATTTCAGCAGCAAATGATTCAGGATCAACTGCACACTTTGGCTGTGTAAACCGCTTTGAGTGCAACATCCTGCTCTTCCTTGGATGCTGGACAAGTTATTATTATTATTTTTTTACAGTTAAAACACATTAGATAATCCTCATAAAGCACTCTTCTTGGCCATAAAACAAATCCCTTTTTCTCCAATTGCGCCGTAAGAAAACAATTTTGTTTTATTTATGTGTCCGTGGGCTCCACAGAGACCCTTGCCCCCCTCCTCCCAAAACAGTTGAAATTTTAGCTTCCATAGAAGTAAATAATTTACATGTCACATTTATTTACTACCTGCAGTAATTCTTCACAGGCTCGTTCGGGTTTCGGCATAAGTGATTTTCCTAGAATCTATTTTTTCAAACTGGTGGCATGTAATAAAGTAATTGTGTAATTGCTGGAGCAATAAATTGTCACTTCTATAACGAGGTTTTACTGCTTAAGGCAAGGAGGGGGGATCCAAAGTGCACCCAGCGTCCTCCTTCATTTCCTCACAGGGTTGTGGCTTGTAGCTTAGAGCCTTTTGCTGCCATTTATGGGCCTGGACATTCCTAGCAATCCTTTGTGCAGGAACTGCTCTTTGACAAAGACTTTCCCCATCTGAAGATACGCAGGGGGTCCCTAGCGAAGCTTTGAAAGTGAATCCCTCTTGAGCAAAACCACAAATACTCACAAAGGGTAGATTCTCTGTTAATTGCCATGGCAAAAAAGTCATTTCAGACTTCTTTCCAGGGATTCAGGAGAAGGGCAGGCAGTGGAAATTGTTTCATTCAGCTAGACCTGGGTCTGGAGAGGTACATCTGTGGAAACTGCCATGGGAAGAGACAAAGGATGCACACAATTTTTTTTGGGGGGGGGGCATTTTATTCATATCAAATCGAATGTAAGAAAATTTGTATTCATTCAAATGGACTTGATGACTCTAGAGGTCCCTTCCAACTCTATGAGTCTATGATTCTTTGAAATAGATCCCCTTTGAATGTGGTAGGGTTCTATTCAGTACGAATATATTTGTACAAATTCGTACGAATATCCGAAATGAACACAAACATATCTGATATGTATTCGATACATATCCTGTAACATATCTGCTTGGAAAGTATGAAATCCACCCTGAATCTACTTTTAATTTGCTCTCAAACTATGCACTCTGGATCTGTTGCAGGTGTGATTGGTGCAGTTGCCTTCCCACTTCCCCATTTCATGAATGTTCCAAAGCATTCGTGCTAATACGAATGTCAATGTACAAATGTTGTAACATTTTATTTGCATATGAATGCTCAAATTGGTATGAATTCTTATGAATGTTATGAGTATTCATGCGTATCCCTACTCAAGAAGCTATGTTCTCTCTCCCTCCCCCCCCAAAGTCCACAGGGAGGAAATGTCTGATCCAAAACTGTTGTCACCGTGAGCATGGAGGCTCAGCTAGGATGGGCAATCATGTTGCAGTGTCCTAGGGGTGTGCATGAATATTTGTAACATGTGAAATTTGTACAAATTTGAATCAAATGTTGACACTCAAACTGACATTCAAATTTGAATTGACTGTTTTGATACATTTGTATGAAGTTTCATTACGGATTGTATGCAAATTCATATCATATTTGAATCTCACTGCATTTGAAGGTGATCTATTTGAACGAATATGAATTTTCTTGCATTCAATTCAATGTGAATCAAATACAAAAAAAATATATGCACATCCCTACAATTCACCACTGCTTATCCATTTATCTTAATGGCAATTATGGCTTATCCATTTATCTTAATGTATTAATTATGTGCAGACAAATGGGAGTGTCTCCTGTTCTCCTTGGGATGGACATGAAAGTGGCTTGCCATGCCTTGTTCCAAGGAGATGCCAGGGACTGAACTGGTGAGCCTTGGCTTTCTAGCCCCAGTTCTACTGGTGAGCAGTAGGCAGAAGTTTTTGCCAATACACAGATTGAGCAAATTGCTTTCTGTTAAATGTTGCCTTTCTCTAAACGTAGCTTTGCAGAGAACCCGGCGATGAAATCCAGGTGAGTCTTGCTCTTTTAAGAAAACCTGCTTTTGTGCATTCTTGTTTGGAAGGTCGCTGGGTGTATCTTTCCTTCATTTGTACATTTAAACAGATGTGACCCGCAGCATCCACATGTGCCCTCCCCCCTCCCACCAATAGCCAAGAATCTAGGATCTGCAATAGGGGAAGAGGTTGGTGTGAAGGGTGATGCTCGTGGATGGAGCCGCAGCCCCTGGCTTCTTTGTGCTACTAGTCCTGCTCTACCTCTATGAATCCAGATGCCTAAGCTGACCCAGGTTTAAGGCAAGACAGCCTCTATCTGCAGACTCTCAAGACCACCTCTTGCAGGGCTTGTTGCTGTAGAGATCCTTCTGGGGACCAGCCTATGCCATGCAGCCATGGTCTTCCAGTTAAAACCACCCACCAACCACATCTCCTAACCAGGCAGCAGACCTCATGCATGCCGGAAGAGTGCCATCTTAGCCAGGATTAAAATCACCGCATGGGGCAGTTGGGTTTGACCCAATGAGCGACTTTATCTCTTGGGGAAATGCAACACAATGCCCTGGTCCAAGGGATCTGCATGAATATTTGTAGCATTCGATATTCGTATGAATTCAGACATTTGCATCGTATAAATGCTTTGGAAAATTTGTGAAATGGGGAGATGGGAAAGCGGCTGTGCCAGACACATCTGCAACGGATCCAGAGTGCATTCGACATGGTTTGAGAGCAGATTCAAAATGGAATCAAGACAGATTTGACGCTCTCAGAGCAGATATGTTACGGGATACGTATTGGATATGTATCAGATGCATATTGGATATGCGTGGGATCAGGGATTTGTACAAATTTGTACAAATACATTTGTATCAAATAGAAGGTGATCTACTTGAACGAATATGAATTTTGTTGCATTCAATTCAATATGAATCAAATGCAAAAAAAACCATTTGTGCACATCCCTCCCCAGCCCTCCCCAGCAATTAAGGGGACTTGCCTGACTCCCAAGCAGCTGTTGCCCGCAGGCTGCTCTCACCTGCTGCCCGTGCGGAGCCCAAGTGGGGAGATTGGAGGAAATCTCCCTTCCTAATGGGCTGCTAATCCTGGCCCAATGCATCACTTTTGCCAGCTGGTCTCCTGGGGCACCTTCAAACAGGCGTCCACCCTCCAGCCTGTTCCTGGAAGCCTGGTGAAACCCCCGAGGGCCCTGGTGGAGGCTGGTAATAGTACCCCCCCCACACACACACACACCCTCCCTTTCAAGAGCCAGTTGGCAGCTGGAGTGATGCACACATTACTGGATTTATATGAAGTGCCGCTGAGCGAGAAAGATTTGAAAGGGCTTTGCAGAGAGATGTGATGATCTCAGTGCTTTGGCTTCTGCCTGCAGAGGAGGCGAGGGAAGCGTTTAAAGCGACAGCCATCCTCAGGGTCATGGAGCCAGAATCCCTCCAGAGGTTTCCAACCCACATGCTGGGCAAGATGCAACCTGGATGGACCAGATACTAGCAACGCTTCCTAGGGGTGGTGCCACGTCACTGCATTCTGCTGGAGAAGGCAGTGGGGCTCAGAGCCCAGCACTAGGGATAGGCAGGAGTATTCATAACATTCAATATTTGTACGAATTCAGACATTTGTATAAGAATTGAATGTAACGAAATTTGTACGTTGACATTTGTATGAATGCAAATGTTTTGGAATGTTTCTACGAAGCTTTGGAATATTCGTGAAATGAGGACATGGGAAAGTGACTGCGCCCAGTCGCATCTGCAACTGACCCGGAGTGCATTCGACATGGACTGAGAGTGCACTTAAAGTGGATTCAGGCCGGATTTGACACTTTCAAATTTATGTGTTTATTATTTATATTTCTGTCCTGCCCTATACCCAAAGATCTCAGGGTGGGTCGCAACCTTTAAAACAACAAATTAGAATCAATATTAAAACCAATAATATACATAAAAAATTTTAAAAGATTCAACATACTAAACTATTAAAATAATAGTATCTCCTGTGGGGCGGGGGGTGGTGGAGGTGGGGGAAGCATAATCACATCACCCTCAATCCTGGAATGGCTGCAATGTTTAGAGCTTTGCTCCATCAGAGCTGCTGTTCCATGTCTGTGTCACAGGGCAGCTCAAACATTCAAAGTGGTAGAAACAAAAGGTATTGCAAAAAGGCCATTTATGTTGGGCAATCGAGCCTCAAAACGTTCAATACAGTTTTACTGTTTCTTGGGAACCCAGATGGGCTGGTGGAATTATAAGCTCCAGAGTGGCTTGCAACAGTTAAAGAAGAGCAAGACCTTATTCTTATACACCCATTTCCCTTATGTGCTCCTTTGCAAAGTGGACACTAAAAACTCTAAAAGTTTAGCACCTACTATCGCTTAGGGTGGGGAGAGGAGGGGAGAGGATGCCACCAGCCAGACACCGAGAGTTCAAAGGTGTCTCTGCTGGCTGCTGGCCCATGCTCCTCCTCAGAAGGAGGAGGCACAGAAGCCAAGCATTGGACGGGATGAGCAGGACTGTGGGAGAGATGGTATTTTCTCAGGCATCTTGCCTGTCCCTGCCTTATTTAATGTTCTATAAAGGAACCGCCGAGCCTTAAACATTGTAATCTGGTACTTCTCAGAAGAGAAATGCTTGATGCTCGCAGCAGGAAGATCCAGTCATCTGCTGAGCTGCTGCACAAACAGACACTTCTGGGTTCCTTCTAAAGAGAAGCCCCACATCCAGTTTGTTAAACAAGTCCCCAAATCAGGAAACCAATTAAGGCGTCCGTCCCAGCAGCCATGCACACGTTGCTGAATCAGCCAAACGGGTAAAGGCAGACGTGGCTCATCCAGCAGCAGGAGACCCCTGAAGAGGCATCCCAGCTTCCATCACAGTGATGAACAAAGTTCGGTTTGTGTTTGTGGATGTATGTTCGCTTCCAACTGCACATGTAGCAGTTCGCATATCTGGAAATTCAGTCAAATGGAACACAAGCCATTCACTGTTCACTGTGGTTTTGCCCCTGAAACAAGCTTTTTTCAAGGGGAAAATTGTAATTTTTGTTTCTCAATGGGGTCAGAATTGAATGTGGACAGCGAACCAACTTCATGGATTTTGCCTCTGTGTCCTCTCTACGCCTTCACCTGTGCCTGGGGGTTTTATTGTATCAGTTGGTTTGTGTTTATTTGATTGGAGATGATCCTTTTTACTCTATTGCATTTGATGTTTTAAATTTTTATTGCAAATTACCCTGTGAATCCCTTTCAAGATATTCTTTAATGTATACAAATGATACAATAAAAGACATGAAAATAAATGGGTAGGATGATGATGTGGTGGAACCATCTGTTCCATTTTATTTTCTATTTTGGGGTGTGTGTCCTTTTCACCTGCTGGGGGAGCAAAGGGCTTTTAAAAATTCCTTTGGGCTACTACTGAATACCAAACCAGTGGCTTTGGAGGCAGAAATGTCAACCTTTTCCAGACCTTTCTGGTCGCCACCCCATGAACTTCTGCAAAGCTACTAACTTCATGGCTCGGGTTCTGGCTGCTGCAGCTGCTTCCCTTTCCATTAAAGCTTTTAAGGAGAGGTCTGCAATTTTCTTTTAAAGCTACAATGAAAAATCCCCTTACTCTGCTGTTTCCTTTAGGTCAGTAATGTGGCCCGTTCCTGGCCTTGCACAAACCCATGCTGACAAGCTTATCTGCATTTGAGGAAATAATCACACAGTGAAATTGCAATGTAATTGCCTCCTCACAAAATTTAGCAGGAGATCTTCACATCCAGTCATTAGCTTTAAGACAGGCAGACAGGCAATTATAAGTGAATAAATGACTGAGAAATGAATCCAACCAATTCATGACCCTAAAACTGTCTCAGCACAGCTTTCAACCCTTGGCAAAGATATGCCTGGGTTTGCCTGCTGTGGTGCAAAACTAATGATAGAAAACAGGAGGACCTGCCCCCTTCCAGTTTCAGCACTTTCTTGGCAAGGGGACAAGGTCATCCAGATGCATCTGCACTGGGAGGTCATTGGGCGGTCCTAGATCCCCACGAGGACTGGCACCAGACCCATTATTCACAGAGGGTCTGCGTTCGGATCCCATGTCACCTTCTGTGATAGGAAACCTGGAGCATTAAGATGATCCAGGGACAAGCTTAGATAAATTCTTGCAATCCGGCACCATGCCCTACTTCCAGCTCCTTCCCTGAACAGACGTTGGTAATACAAATGGATCTTATGCAAACAGTGTCGCACCAGAGTTGAAATTTGGGTGTGGATGGACAAGAGGAACGTGAGCTGATGGGCTTCCCTCATCGCTGGTCCTTTCCTGTGATCCTGGGTGAAGAATAGGTTACAAGCGCAAATAATAAACTGTGTTTGTCCCACGTCTTCTTCATGCTGTTGAGGTTCACATCATCACCTTGCTTCAACAGTCCCACTGCTATTGGCTAATGCTCCTCTTTACTGAATGGCAGCGAAAGAACCAAAAACTTCACCTGAAACTTTCAAGAGCCTTAAGGGATCTATTTTAGTACCGTTTGCTCCACAAAAGGTTCCCTTGTCTGAATATCCTCTTTGCATGAAGGTCTTCTAGTGCACACAAAATGTCTCCCTGTTCTTATTGAATGTTTGCAGAGACCATATCGTTGTTCACCTTCTCCTCGACAGATCAAGAATATATAGATGCAGCTATTAAGTGCTCACTACATAATACAGCAAGTGCTATGTACCAAATCATTAACATTTTACCCTCTAAACTCTAGTGCAGTAACTCAACATCTAGGCATTAATATGATTTGCCAGCTGGAAAGGTTTTGGCTCAGTCTTCCTGGATGCATCATAGCCAGCAGGAAGCTGAAGGAGAAGTCGGACCACCAGTGGTGCCTTCAGATGCTTCAGAACCCATAGGACTGTGTAGAAACCCCCTTTCTGCTCAATCTCATCCAGTTTTTCCTGGAGTGGGGTTTCCCTTTGAATGAATTCTACACATATTTTCATTTGTTCTAACTGCCATCTCCACTAATTTCTGCCGATTAAATGGGCATGTCGTCTGTGTGTCCATGGGAGATATTGGACAGCATCACTGGTGCTGGGTGTGGAACATCTCCAACATCTACACTGAGTGGACAGAATACAAGAGTCCATCCTCCCTAGGTGATATGTCCCAGGAAGCAGAAGGTTTATTGATTAATTTTATTGCATTTGTATCCCACACTTCAGCCAAAGGTCCCAGAGTATGTGACCACACTCAACAGAAACAACGTTAATAAGAAAAGAATAAAAATACATTATAATACAACTGTCTCTCCACCCACACCAAGACTACTTGTATGAAGCTGCCATGGTGTTGTTGACTTCAACTCACATATGATGACACTTAATAACAATAGTAGCACCTGGTTGGAAATGAAACAATTGAAAAAAATGTGAATTTTTAAAGACAGTTTTTGTTCTCTTTATCCTTAATGCCTTTCTGGCATAGAAAAGTAGTTGTCCTACTCTGCAATCCAGGAAGTATCCACTTTGCTGTTCCCCATCAGAGCAACTTCAATGTGTCTCTCAACCCTGACCTTTTTATAGTCCAGCATCTGTATCACAGAACCTTTCTTTTAGGAAACTAAAAGGTAATATTAATAAATATATTCTTAGCCGTTTCTGGAAGAAGGCTTTTCAAGTTGGCTGGAGTAAATTTCCATGACTACGTAGGATATGGAATTTCTATTGTTTTGTCTTGTAAAACAGGTGCTTTATTTCCTTGCCAAGTAGGAGAGAAAGGAAGGCACCTTGTTCCACGAGTCATGTGCTGGCACTCACATCCAGCAACACACCCACAAACCTAATAAGAGGTTTTGCCATTGGATTCTTACAGGTGCACTAAGGGTGCTTTCCCATACATGTTTAAATCCAAATCAAATCTGAATTCGGTATCCAAAGTTCCCATTTAATTTTCTATAAATCTGAATAGAATCCAAATTTGGTATCCAGTGTTCTCATTCAATTTTGTATTCTCAGATTTTATGAGGACTATCCAGCAAAAATCTGGAGAAAAAAAGTATTGAGGAAAACTGGACTTTCGCCCCATTTTGGAGCAGAGTCTGCTTACCTCTCCCAAATGGGAACGCTCCTGGACTATTTGTGGCAGAGATCTAGCCTTCTGGCCATTGCCTGCCAGATGTGGGTAGCATTTCACAGCTGTGAAGGTCTCCCCCTCCCTCGCCATACCTGCAGTGCTATGGCCCCGGTCAAGAAAAGGCAAAGGCTTTGATTTCCCCTGAATGGGAAAGGGTGGGAGAGAGGTTTGACTCACGGTTTTGCTTTTAAAACCTTGCTTGATACATATCTATCCTGATTGTTAGCAGCTACTAGGAATGTATCTTTTGTAGCTACATTTCTAGTAGCTGCTAACAGTGGGATACATAGGTATCAAGCAAAAAGGTTTTAAAACCGCGAATCAAGCTGCTTTCCCCCACGTGAGACGTCAGCCTTCCGATTGTGCTCTGCTGCTTCGCTGATCTGCTGTCTTCCCAGTAAAGTAGACGCAGGTAATGTTACCAGGAACATCTGATCTGAAAGGGAGGGTGTGAAAAGGGGAAAGTGTGATTGCCCTGGGTGTGTCTGTTCTTGTGTTCAGCTGATTGACCAGGGCAGACTTACAGGGTTTGCACTAGAGGTGGAGGAGATTAAAAGGTCCTATTTCTCCATGCTGGGGATTTGGATGGTGGGAATGGCAATATTTGGATTCAGCCCAGTTTACCGTCAGGTAAATGGGAACAGCCTGAAATGTGCACTGGGCCCTGTATCTGGATTAAAATAGTCCAACCAGGACTAAAAATATCAAGTGGGAATGGGGCCTAAATTTCATGCTCCATTCTCCATCAAGCTGAACACCCTCTTGTTTGGTTTGATAGTGAACTGCTTAGTTGAGCAAATGGTTGTTCACATTTCAGACTTTTTTGTGTGTGTCCCCATGCTGAAAATAGTCCGAGGTCACCTTGGGAGCATCTCCATGCAAAGTTCTAATACAGGCTACATGTGAGACAATACATGTCCAAAAATAACCCCTTAGCAAGTGTTCTCATTCTGATATAGGGGGCTAGCATGTATTGTCCTGTGGTCATGGGAGCACTTCCTCCCAGGTTATTTGGTGTGGAGCTTGGTGGCTGCAGTATTAGTGGGCAGGGTTTTGCCTCTGCTCCCTGTTCCTGCCATGTGCGCTGTGATCAGCAGCCACTTGGGGATTTCTTTAAATAAACAGTTACATTTATTATAACCCCCTTCCCTGATAGCAAGCTATGCATGAGTAATTTCAAGCCAGTTGCAAGTGGGGGTGCACGCTGTCATGCCCACTGTCATGTGGATGTGTGCACCTCCACTAAGTTGTGGCAGCCAAGGAAAGGAAAGAATCTGCTTTTAGTTATGCTTTTAACTATATGTTATAACTTTTGGTTATGCTTTTAACCGTGGTGGCCAAGGAAAGGAATGAAGTGTGTTGTGTTCATGGAGGTGCAACTGAGGTCTTTGGCTGTCATCACTGCAGCAGGCGGGACGGGTTATGGTGACATTAATCCGGCTTCCTATCAGGGGAGAGGGTGAGTGGGGAGAAAAAGGTGTGGGTTCACACTGCAGCTTGCATGGGGACACGCACGTATTATTTGAATCCATGTTGCCCCAAACCACGTGGGAACTCTTTATTGCGAGTTACAAGGCGGATTTTTATGACATGCATCCAAGAAGCGACCAGCTTGAATGGGGACGCAGCCTTTGATTCAATCTGAGTTTTGAATGTGGACCGAACTTTTCACATCTCAGATACATAAAACATGCCATATATAAGATATATATACTGCTTAATATTGTAAATAATCATTGTCCCATCCAAATTTCCTCTGGCCCAAGGGGCCTATTTGAACTTTCTGGCAGGACGTTTAAATATTCAGAAACCAAACTTTGTGGTGTCCAGGGGTATCTTTCTCAGTAGTCTCTTCTTTTGAAAGTGTTAACCATGGGGAACAGTCATTCAGATGCGGCCATCAGAAAATGCTAATTAATTAGCAGTGCTTTCAAGTCAAGTTATTTCTGAAGTTCAGACAAGCTGCTTTAATAATCAGAAAAAGATGTAGGATTTCAAAGTGAGCAAAATTAATATTATTCTTGGATTATAACTTGGACCACAAGCCATTGTTTCCATGAATGAGAATGCTGCCCATCTAACCTCCCGGAGCTGATGATCTCTGGCCATGTGAAAAGTAGCATAAAGATTTCTACTTATAGATGCCAGGTGAAGAGGGAAAAACAGAAATGCAAAGTCTCTGCTGGCAGGTGGAGTGTGAGGTCTGTGGGCTGCATTTAAAACCTGTTTTTGTTAGCAAAATCTTCTGGCAACTGTAGGGAATGATGCATTCTGAACGTGTTTCTCCTAATTCAGGTAACACAATACTCGCATGCATTTTCCCCCCAAAAATCTTAGCTTTGTCTCTTGCATTCCAACAAAGTTCAGGGTCAGAACAATATCTGTTTGGCCTACAGATCCCTTTTATGGGAGATTTTGTATTGCTGAGTTACCTGAAAAACATGGGCTTGGCCTGAAAACTGAAGGTGCGAAGAATTCCTGGGATATGATCAAATCCCTGCCTCCTTCAAGCTTTCCTCTGGGTTGGGAGCATCTCGGATAAGTTGCCCCTAAAGATGCAGAGATTTCCTATTCTGCTTCTGCTTCACCTATAGTTTCCAAAGGGCAAAGTCTTCTTCAGTGGGAACTCTCCTTCTGCTTGAATGAGAACTGCAATCTATACCACCAGACATATACTCTGTTGCCTGATGAACTGCCTCAAAGAGCCAAAGAAGAAAGGAGAGGTGTCATTGTTTCCAAACCTCAGACTTAAAGGATGGATGAAACTGCTCTTTCCCACCGGCATTGTGGAATGTT
Organism: Aspidoscelis tigris stejnegeri; assembly: GCA_023333525.1. Classification (NCBI taxonomy): domain Eukaryota; kingdom Metazoa; phylum Chordata; class Lepidosauria; order Squamata; family Teiidae; genus Aspidoscelis; species Aspidoscelis tigris. The sequence goes on along the minus strand of JALMGA010000012.1, from coordinate 16,807,990 downwards.
GCAATCTTCATGATAGTCTTATTATTTTAAAGGGTCCACATTCTGGGCTCCTGCTATCAAGATATTTTCTGATATACAAGCCTAATGAAGCACCAATCTAGGAAAATTCCATGGGGCTCCTATTGTGATGTCCTGATTAGAACCGCTCAGCCATGAAAGATACCAGAGGGACCAGAACCATTCCAGGGGCCTGTTCGCACTTGGGCTTTTCCTGGAGTATATCTCAGGGTAGGGGTCTGTGGTGTGCAGGCTAATGCAGTCTCTGGCAGGCCTCACTTGGGGCCTGTTATACCCTGCACTAGCATGTGGACAGCCAGCTCCTATTCCAGGATATGTTTCATAAAAAAGCCAAGTGCAAATAGGCCCCAGGTTAGGAGAGGAAATCTAATGGCTCCCGGGTTCACTTTTCCCTAGCTTTTACAGTATATGAGTGCCAGATAGGTTCAGTGTCACCCAAATACCTCTCTGAACAGGGCACAATAGAATGCCAGTAAGCCTTGAGAAATCCTGGAAGATGTTAGCAAAGGGAGGGAAAATTTCAGACGCACTCTGTCACTTCTGTTTTTCCTTCCTTCCTTCCTTCCTTCCTTCCTTCCTTCCTTCCTTCCTTCCTTCCTTCCTTCCTTCCTTCCTTCCTTCCTTCCTTCCTTCCTTCCTTCCTTCCTTACTTCCTTCTGCTAAAAGGAAGTAGGTGCACAACTGTTGGATTTGGAGACTATTCAAACACGCGGACTCCGTCTGAATTCCATTTGCTCAGATACAGTTTGGCCAAGAATGTAGCCTCTGCCTTGCATTCTGTGGTGATCTCTACATTTGTACAGGGGCAAAACAAGCATCTTTGTGCAAACAGAATTTGAAGAGACGGAAAATCTGAAATGAGATGCTCAGTGCCCAGCCAGAACTCTACCTGCCACCTATGTCACCAAATGCCCAACTACCAGGTATTTGGCAAGCGGTTTCTGACCTCTTCTTGCAAATGCAGAGTGGAGACTTTCAGCACCTTTGGGGAAGGAGGAGGGGGCACCCTGCCCAGAGCAGCCCCCCCCTCATCTGTACGCCTTCTGCTGGAGAGGGTAGTTGAACTCTACAAGGGTAGTTGTTTTCCAAATGCTGAGGTCTGTTTGCACTACAGCCGGTAGTGCATGATTAGGGAACTTCTGGGGAAGAGCCTCTGCACCTAGAGGAGGCTGTTATACACACCTTTAACAACATTAACTAGAAGCTTACCTGACACATCCAGGCAGCAGCCATTCACACCTCTTCTGGTACTCTGGGGTCATCTGAGGTGCTGCACAAGTGTGCTGGCATCTTGGACGACCATAGACACCACTGCGACTGCAGGTGCACAAAGTGCCAGCATTGCCATGCTGACGCATGCACGGTCATTCAGGGCACCACAGCCAAAATGTCGGTGCTCAGAAGAGGATCTGCCCCACAGTCGAATCAAGGTAAGTATTCGATCATGGAGGGGAGGGGGGTGACTAAAGTTAACGAGTGCTCCAACCGTGAGCACTCGTCAACGTTGGTTCATTGTGTTCCTTTCCTGTCCAGCAAAATCTCCCCTGGTCTCCTTTGGGAGTTTGATTCGGAGGGCAAAATATCAAAATATTATGAATTCTCCAGATATGTTGGGGAATTTTCTCAGTGCGGATAGTTGGGAGAAGAGGGCCGGCATTTGTTTCCTTACGCTCTCTTTCTGCAACTGATGAGGCATCCTGGGGAAGAAAACAGGCGCTCAGGCTGACAGGAACGTAAATTAATGTTCATCTTTTAACTCCCAGATCTGGAATTGCCTTCTAGGGGCACTGTAGTATCTCACAGTACAGAAAGAAAGCACAGATCCTCACAGTGAAAGGCTTCCACACATTTCTCTCTGTGGGAGACCTGGGTGCATTGTATGTGGCTGTGGGTTCCCTTCATTTTGTGGGGAAGCCATTTCCTGGTTCCCTTCAGTGCCTCCCTTAATAAAAAAAGCCTCAACTATCTCTTTGCGGCCTCAGACTGTAATTTCTCTAGGCAGGAGAGAAGTGGTGGAGCATGAAGCCCCATGGAGGTCTCTTCCCCCCCCATATTTCCTCCTCCCCCAAGGTCAAGTTTTTCTGGCCATTCAGGGGTGCCTGGGAAGTTTCCTTCCCCAGAGTTCTGAATTAGGACCATACTCCATCTTGCTGATTAATGCCTCGGAGCTCAGGGTCATTCCCTCTGCACTCCAGACACGCACAAAAACCCTTCACAGCTTTGAGGACCATCTCAATCAAAGCCGCTTGGCTCACTTTGGCAAAAAAACCACAGGAAGATCAAAACCAGACATCTGAGGGAGACACATTCCACACAAAAGCAATGTCACTGCCAAACCTGAAGGATGAACAGCGGCACCAGGATGCAGGATGCTATTGACTCTCTGTGCAAGGGCAGGGACCACTTCTCTAGAAGGCTGAAAAACAGTTTTCTCAGTTCTCATTTTTCCAAATTTATTCCAGAATTCTGCAGTTGTTGTTTTTTAAAGTCCACATGAAATTTATATGCATTTTCTGCACAATGGTAAACAGTTTCCTGTATTTTCTATAATATAAGGCATTTTACATAGGGATATGTGTGAATATTTGTAACATTCAAAATTCATACAAATTCACAGGAATTCGGACATTCAGATTCAAATTGAATGTTCTGATACATTTGTAGAAAGCTTCGTCATGGATTCGTATAGGATTCTTGTGAGATTTGTATGGGATACATATGGGCTTCGTTTGGGATATGTATGGAATTCGTATGAGATCTATATCTAACATTCATATTGAATTCTTATGAAACATTCATATCCAATTCAAATCCTACCACATTTGAAGGGGATCTATTTGAACAAATATGGATTGTCTTGCATTTGATTCAATATTAATCAAATACAAAAAAACGCATTTGTGCACACCCCTAATTTTAATGCATTACTATAATTAAGGGACACAGTGGAATTTTTGGAACAGATATTTTGCATATGATACAGTCTGGCTGTTTGTGTTATCCTTGAAAGTGTGTATGTGTCCCTTGTTCCAGGTGACCTTTGATGGCCATCTGACTGGGCATTCCAGGGACCCTTTTTTCAGGTCCCTCCCATCCACATATTTGCCCATATCTAGGCCCTTTTGGCTGAATAATGACAGAGTGCTTCACTTCTTTGGGCTGGAAAACCGCATCACAAAGAGAAGTTTGAATTTCAAATGACCTCCTCTGAATGTTGGGTTTGCTATTTGCTTAAGAATCCCAAATGACAATATTCAATTTGCATCACATGAATGTTCCTTTTTTCTTCATCGAATGGCAACCACCAAGCTAACCAGGTGCACTGTACTGTGATCCAAATGGAAACTGTTCTACTTTTTGGCCCATGGAGGCTGTGATCAGACATGGGAGGGAGGAGAGGCATCTTTGAGGGGCCTCTGAAATGGCTTCAAGTGGGATTGTTCACACCTCAATCTGTCCCCCCCCCACTGGACACCATCCTAGGATGCATCAAGAGGAGTATAGAGCTTAGATCATGACAAGTAATTATTTACTCTTTACTTTGCCTTCATCAAACCCCATCTGTTCAATTCTAGGCACCCCAAGTCAAAAAAGACATTGACAAACTAGAGCAAGTCCAAAGGAGGGCCACCAAAATGGTGAGTGGTCTGGAAAGCATATCCTACTAGGAAAGGTTGAAGGATCTAGAAATGTTCAGCCTGCAGAAGAGAAGACCGAGAGGAGACATGATTACAGTCTTCAAGTATCTGAAGGGATATCACAGTGCAGAAGGATCATCCCTATTCTCACTTACACAAGATGGGAAGACTAGAAACAATGATATGAAACTTCAAGGGAGTCAATACAGATTAGATATTAGGAAAAACTTCCTGACAGTGAGAAGGACCAGTCAATGGAATAGGTTGTCATGTGAGGTAGTGAGACTCCTTCACTGTAGGTCTTCAAGCAGAGGCTGGATCTACCTCAGTCTGGGATGGTTTAGGAAATCTTGCATTGAGCCAGGGGTTGGACTAGATGACCCTGGAGGTCCCTTCCAACTCTATGATTCTATGACTAGAGAAGTCTTGGGAGCACAAGAGCCATATGCTACAGTCTGTCTGAGGCAGCTCTTTTGCTATGTCTGAACCTAGAGGTCCTCAAGGAATTCTGTTAGCTACAAACACCTGGTAAAGATACTGTAGAGGGACAGAGAGCCAGAGGCAAAGCTCTTGGTTAAACAAAGACCTCTCAAATATTGGCCAGTGCTTCTGAACACAAATATTTACATCAACAGCATGGGGCAAAGCATATTTTATGCTTTGAGATATATTTAGCATTTCCTTGTGCTGCCAGAGTTCAGAGGAAGCTGTGGTGCATCTATGTGTAAGAGTGCTGCTCTCTCTCTTGCTGGCTTGGATTCTAGGCATCTGAACAAGCCTTGTTATTAACTGCTTCTCTTCACCAGCCTCTCCTGTTTCCCTGGAGGACAGATGAGTGTCTTCCTGATACACCAAGGGGCATTCCCAGAGTTCTCTCTTGGTCCCATGTGCCCCCTCCCAGGCCCATTTGCCTCGCCACTGGGGTGTCTGCTGGAGTTTTGCAGATTGGTACCCTGAGAAAACGACACCAAAAGTGCACATGCCCATTAGTCTGTTGGCCTGTTCCATGGTTTCCTGTTTGAAAATCCATCTGTACTGTTTGTGCTCACAGATGTTTGCATCAAACTGAACATGTGGTTTACCTATCCAAAAGTTCAATCAAACTAACTAGTCCCTCTCTTGCACACACAAATGCTTCAGTTGAACAGATCTAAGACCATTTGCTGGGATTTGAGGGCAGGTAAATATTTTGCCCTTGTTTTCTGCTTGAGAAACCCATGAGCAATTGGTGGACCACTGTAAGAAACAGGACACTGCACCAGATGGTCCGAGGCCAGATCCTTATCATGTGTTTCTGCCCTTGAAAAGGGCTTTTTCAATGGAAAAATTGCCTTTTTTGTGTTCTAATAAGTCTGGAATTGAACATAAACTACTGTTTTTCAATTAAACAGTTTGTAGTCAGACTGAACCAAACACACTATTTTCACTTTTGCACATCCCAAGCATGGAGTGACATTTGCTCCTGCCTCATGCATGGTCTTGGAGGTCCATGCAGAGCTCCTGATTTTGTAAATACAGTCAGCCCCTGTATCCACTAATTTGGTAATCACGGTTTCAGCTAACCATGGTTACCAGATTAGTCCCACCCACCTTCCGTGGGTGCCAAAAGGGAAAAGCACCCATAACCAGAAGGCCTATTTCAGCCTCCATAGAGCATTGGAATAGGTGAGTGATGCCACCAGAACCCATCTCAAAATGTAAGGGGGCACATGTGAGGCATCCGGTGGCATCACACGTCTATTCTAAAGCTCTTCTTTCCGGAGGCTAGAAAAGCACTTGCGGTTCTGGGGTTGCATGACCCCAGAACTGGAAGGCCTGTTTGTGATTATCCACAGTTTCAGGTAACTCTGGTAGGAGCTGGAATGTATCCTGACAAACATTCTGTTCTTCTCCCCACAATAGCCACTCTGTGAGGTAGGTGGAGCTGTAAGAGCTCAGAAGAGAACTGTGACTAGCCCAAGGTCACCCAGCTGGCTTCATGGAGGAGTGTGGAATCAAACCCAGCTCCCTAACCACTAGACCAAACTGTAGCTGCCTCCTCTAAGTGCAGATGTTCTTCTCCAGAAGTTGCCTAATTGTTGACTACTGGCTGAAGTGTGCAAACAGGCCTATGATCTACAAATGTTACAATTATTGTCAATCCAACAGAAGGAAGGGCAAAATGGGGATAATGTTTAAGCAAACACACCTAAACACATTAGTGTTGCAAATCTGCCCTATTAAAGGTCCCTTTTCCTAAAACTGCAAGCCCATATGTGTGTGTTTGTGTGCGTGTGTGAGAGAGAGCATGTTCCCACTTTCTCAAGAAGGTGAGGCAGGAGCATGGAAGGAAGACAGATGAGATGCTGCCAGACTGGGGGCTTGAGGGATCTTTGCACCCCCCTTTTGTGCTGTCCCTCCCAAAGTGCCACCCGGCCTCAGCCACACATCATAATTCATATCAGTGCTGGAATTCACACCCCAACCTGTAAAAGGAAAGCCCACAGCTGACCCAGCGCTTCAGGACTTGAGTATTCATGAGGTGTTTTTCTGCACCTTAAGCGGGGGTAATTGAAACAAGGTGATCCCCTTTCAGCGTGGCCTTCCAGGGTGTGCATTTAATTAACCCTTTTCATGCATGAATGGAGACCAAGAAGCATTTCATGTAAAAGCGAAAGATTCCTTTTTTCTTTCTTTTCTTTGCTCTCCGCTGGGTTGTTCATTCCACTTGGAAATATTTAATGCTTTACTCCTTTTTCCTTCAAGTAACATTACACGTACACAGAGTTTCTCATGCTTCATACATGGCACTTGCTGTCACCTAGAAATGTGCAGATGCACAAGCCATAAATGGACCAAGATCAGAGCACTGTGTTGCAGCATCCTAATCTTGCTGATCGGGAACTGGGGCTGAGAGAGAGAGGTTTGGTAGGTCCATGAAGGGGCCAGCAGGAGAAAAGGGGATCTTTTGACTTGTCCATGTTGAGTAAATGGTCTGAGATGGTGAGCTTCCAGCTACAGGTGGCTTGTTCCTGAGAATCAGGGCAAAGCCATGTTCTTAGCTGACCAGTCTGAGACCATGTCCCCACTCCTTGGTGGCGGCGGCTCCATACATGGCTGGTTCAGGGAGGTGCTCCCATCAGTTATGGAAGAAGATCCTATGGAGGTCTGGAGGCACCATTCTGAGCAGGATGAGGTCTCTTGGTCAAAGACAGGGGGACCAGCACTACTGATTTGGGATAATTAGATATAGGGCTTCATCATCTAACGCTATCAGATCATGTTACAGAAAAAGACATCAATCATAAGCAAAGTAAACAGCAAAACTGGTGCCTTTGAGAAATGGAAAGGAAGGACTCAAGTGTCTTCCATTAATTGAAATGTATGTCCTTTCCTTGATCTAAAACTAGTGTGTCTTTGTGTGTGTGTTTTATTTCCCACCAAGTAAGATCAACAAACCCAAAAGCTATTATCACTAACCCTAATCAGTTCTGTAATCCAATAAAAATGGCAGTGCAGCAAAGTTTCCCATTTATCAGGCAGATGTCCAGGCTGGCCTTCAAAGGCTACGGCTGGGCATGTGTGATCATTAAGTGGCTCCATTTCCTTCTCTCCAGCTTAACAACAAAAATGTGTTGTTGTATGGAGGCCAAGAGAAGCAAGCTGCTCTTTCCTTTCCCCTATTTCCCTTGCTTCTCCGTCTTCTTCTAAATCCGCGTCAAGCAATTAAGTGAAGAGGACACGCTGTGTAAACACGACACCGGCAGGGGGCTTGGAAACCTGCTGATTTTGGACTTTTCAGGGAGGAGGAGGCAAGGGGGGCACACAGAATTGGGGGGGGGGAGGTTGAAGGGCAAAGGACAGACAAGGAGGCAGAGTCTTTTATGAGCAGACCCAAGCATCTTCCCAGGGTGAGGCATTCGGTCTGGATTGCAGAGCCGCTCTTCCTGCCTGCATCTGTTGATGTGGCTGGTGGGAATGCCCTGGGTGTGGCTTAGCCAATGGTACAGCTCTGGGGGAGACAAAAAGACCCTGGGACACCCCCGTGGTCTTGTGCATCATGTGCCCCCCTCTCTCGGGCTGACAGTTGCTTGGTGGAGGAGCAGAAGGAAACCCAAGTGTCACAATCAACGTGAGAATCTGGTGTCAGAAAAGCAATTCAAGGAAAAGAGGGTTTCCTTCGAATAACCCGGGACACTGGATTGTCCCAAGGAAGAAGTGGGAGGGTGGCAGGATGGGGGAAAGGGGAAAGGCAGTAAGGTCAGGGGGGCTTGTGGGGAAAACCACTTCTTAATCCAAGAAGCAAATCAGAAGGAGATGGGAGAAAGGAAGAGGCTTAAATCCAACAGTGCAGGGGACTTGCTCCAATGTCTAGGAGTGTTCACGATTGCAGTTTTCGACATTTGATTCAAATAGAATATTTCAATATCCAAATTCATATGAATAGAGAAAAATGAATGTCTGGACATTCAAACTGATGATACGAATCTCATAGGCATCCATACACATGCCGTTTTCATCCCATATGCATCCTGTTTTCATCCCGTACGTATCAGCACAGACAAGATGTATACAGATATGGGCAAGATGCATATGGATACATATTCAATGTGTGTGTATCCATACACATACAAATGTCCAAATTATTTGTACAAATAATTCAAAATATTTGTATTCATTCAAAAAAAAAAAAAGAATGTCTGGACTTTCTATTTGAATTTGAATGTCTGAATTTGATCGAATTCAATTGAATAACAAATATCTTGAATATCTGTGGACATCCCTACCAATGTCTGAAGGTGCTCATTCACAGGTGTCCGTTCTATCTATCTATCTATCTATCTATCTATCTATCTATCTATCTATCTATCTATCTATCTATCTATCTATCTATCTATCTATCTATCTATCTATCTATCTATCTACCTGTCTGTCTGTCTGTCTGTCTGTCTGTCTGTCTGTCTGTCTGTCTGTCTGTCTGTCTACCTGTCTGTCTGTCCTGCCCTATACCCGAAGGTCTCAGGGTGAGGATCAACATTTAAAAGCAAACATATATTAAAACAACGACAGTGTCTGTGAAGTGGGAAAAGACAGTATATTCCCATTAGGCAAAGGCCAGGCCAAAGAGGTGCATCTTCACAGCCCTCCTAAACATATACAATAAAGGGGTCTGACACACCTGAAGGGGGAGACTATTCCATAGCCTAGGGGCCATCACTGAGAAGACCCTCTCCCAAGTGTCCACCCCTTTTACTACTGAGGTTGATGAGACAACCAGGAGGGTCTCCCCTCTAGATCTTAAGGCACGGGCAGGTCAAAATGGAAGGTGTTCCTTTAGATATTTGGGGCCCAAGCCATTTAGGGCCTTATAAGCTAAGGTTAACACTTTGAATTGGGCTCGGTAGTGAATGGGCAGCCAATGCAACTCTTTTAAGACCAACGTGATGTGCATCTGTCGAGCTGTTCCTGTCAGCAATCTCGCAGCTGCATTCTGCACCAGCTGCAGCTTCTGAACTGTCTTCAAGGGCAGCCCCATGTAGAGCGCATTACAGTAATCCAATATGGAGCTTACCAAAGCACGGTAGACTATGCCTAACTGTGTAGAATGTTTCCATTGTGTAGACCCTTTCTGCTGGGCTGTGGGGACAGGTTTTCACAGGACCTTCAGTAAAGAGTTAAAAGAGCATCAAGGAAGGAGATGTTTAAGGCCCCCAAATCCCTAAGCCAGATCTTGAGTCTCAGCTCGGCACCCCAGAAAGCCTCTAACCCCCTCCAGCTTCTCTTCACATCAGATAGGCTCGAGGAAGAGTTTCATGGCAGGAAGGCAGAGAAGTCCACTCCCATTAACTGTTTCACATGATTACAGGACCCAAGCATTGCTCTCATGAAAGTGGGAAGCAGCAACTGAGGCTTGTGTGTGGAGCCCACCTTAAAATGACACCTTGAATTAAGAGCTCCTCCAGCTTCTTTGCTGTGCCTTGTAATCCTTCATTTCGTACACCTGGCTGGTTTGGAAAGGGAGCCAAATTGCTCTTCCTGTTCCAAAATAAAGATGACTTCAGCTCCCATTGTTGTATGCAAATCAGCCATGTCTGTCAGTCTCTGAGTAAAATGTTCTTTCAGCCTTTGGCAGGCAGAATGGAACATTCTCCCAACTCTGGGCTCTGAAGATGGGCCAGGTCCCCTTGCTGGCTATGAGCAATCAACGGAAGCCGAGTCCATCCTTCCTGGGGGGCAGAGGGGCTTCTCCTGACGTTGTCCTGGTCTCTCTTTTGCCACAGCTGGAAAAAGACTTCAGCTGCTGACTGGAGGCAAAGCGAGGAGCTGACTGGATGAGGCCTCTCCTCCCTGTGCGGGCTTAAAGACCACCTGCAGGACAAATGTAGTCAGGTTTGGACCAGGCTGCATGATCTGTAGGATCTCTCTGCAGTGTGGCAGCCCTTCAGTGGCCAAAGGCAGCTGTTACACCTCCCCGCCTGCAGCCTTCTCTCCCGCGAGCTCAGATCTTTCCCCATCCCTCAGTGGACTTGGTTTTCAGCCTGCTCACCATCTCGGTAGCTTCTTTGAAACTTGCTTTGCTCTTTTGATGTGTGTACTTCAGATAGGTGCGCCCAGGACTGGACTTCTCTGGGAGTCAACCCCAATTCCTTTTAAGCTGTCATTAGGCCACTGTATTCAGTGGCCCTGCCTTCAATCCAGCAGTTATGAACTTTGCATGCAGAACTGGCTCCGTTGCACAATGCACATGGCTTTGCTGTCTCAGTGGAAGCACAACGGTGCCTTAATTGGCCATTGATCTGAAGTCAAAAGCATTCATCCATCAAAGTCATTCCTCCTCTGACCCCAGCCATGCTATGGGCTTCATAGGGCCTATGGACTGTTCTGTCCATCCCTGAGATAATCGGTTTATATTCTGCCACAGGAAAATGGGGATGTGCATGAATATCTGTGCTATTTATTATTCATATGAATGTATATGAATAACAACATTCATGGGTGAATCAAATAGGGTACATGCAGGCCCTATTTGTCTGTGAATCAAATGGATCTGGCATTTGCTGAAACTTCGTTCAAAGCATTGGCTAAGGCCGGTTCCCTCCGCAGCCTCCTATCCACCCCATGCAGCCTCCTGGCCCCCTTACCATTGGTCATGCCGCCACCACACACTCTCTCTGTAGGCCGAAGTGGGTCCTCTGGTTCTGTGCGTGCAGCTCTCCCCCCGTTGCAAGATCCTGAGACAGAGAGCTGCGCGTGCATAACTGGAAGTGCTGTTTCAGTGCTTCGAATCAAATGTGGGAAATTGGTTTTGTGCACATCCCTACAGGAAAGTTCTGCTTTCCATAGTGGCTCCAGCGGCTGCCCCTACAAATGGGTGATCCTGGCCCCAGCAATGCTCCCTGAGCCCGTGGTGGGTTAAGGGAGTGACTAGGGAATGGCCATGTCCCTTCGGATCCTGTTGGACTGGAAATCACATCATCCTGAGTGCAAGCGGTGGTCTGGGGTGGAGGAAATGTGGTCCAGCAATAGCTGGCGTTTCCCATGTTATGAGATGTGAAATAGGGCTGGAGTATCTCTACATGGTCCCTGCAGGCTGGATCGGAGAGATGCAGGGTAGGAATGTGCCCAAATATTTGTATCATTCATTATTTGTATGAATTCGGGTGAATTCAGACATTTGTATACAAATCAAATATTATGACATTCGTGCATTGACGTTCGTACGAATATTAATGTTTCAGAATATTCATATGAAGCCTCAGAACATTCGTGTAATGGGGAGGTGGGAAAGGGGCTGCACCAGCCACATCTGCAATGGATCAGGAGTGAACTCTACATGATTTGGGAGCAGATTTAAAGTGGATTCAGGGCAGATTTGATACATTCAGAGCATATATGATACGTATTGGATATGTTCATATCTGATATTCATACAAATACATTAGTATTGAATAGAATCCTATCACATTCAAAGGGAATCAATTCAAACGAATAAAAATTTTCCTACATTCAATTCAATACAATCCAAATGCAACCTCCCCTCACCCCATTCATGCACATCCCTAGTGCTGGGGAATCTCTCTACTCATCCAGTTTGTGAGCCAGTTTGGTCTAGTGGTTAGGGAGCTGGACTCTTATCTGGAAATACCAGGTTCGATTCCGCCCTCCCCCATGAAGCCAGCTGGGTGACCTTGGGCGAGTCACAGCTCTCTTCTGAGCTCTCGCAGCCCCTCCTACTTCACAGGGTGTCTGTTGTGGGGAGAAGAACAGAAGGTTTGTCCGCTGCTTTGAGTCCACTTAAATGGGTGAGAAAAGTGGAGTAGAAAAGCCAACTCTTCTTCTTCGTCAAGGTTATGAAGTGATTTGGTGGGGGGAACCCCAGTGGCAAAACAGGGCACCGTGCCACAGTGGTGGTTAACCCCATGACTTTCCCTTTCCATGTTCATCTGTGATTTGACAGGTGGTGCAATGGGGCAGGAGAGATGATTAGTTTAATGACACAGAAAACCTTGCTAGGTGACCCATTCTCTTTGGCCCACCCATCTGCTCTGCTGAGGTTCTCTGAACCCCAGCCTGCCCTCTCATTCCCCATAAATGGGATGCCGTAAGAAGGTCAGGTATCTTCGCCTCTACCTGTTGGTGAATAAAAGGGGTTGCCTTGGCTTACGACAAAAAGCAGCTGCTTCTGTGGGGAAGTCAATGGTGGCTTCTGAGGGAAACCCTGGATTCTATGACTCTGCCTGTGTGTGGGGGTGGGTGGTGTGGTGTGGGGGTGTTGGTGGGATAAACGCAGGGAGAGACAAAGGTGCAGAATTGGTGGGTTGCTATGGATACAGGTCAGATGCCTTTGTTCATCTTTTGTGATGCAGCTTAGGGAGATTAGAAGAGAAACAGCACTTTTACAAAGGATTATTTCGCTTTTTATGGCTCGAAGGAGCATATTTGCCCTTTGTTCTCCAAAACGCCAAAATAAATGGAAGAAAGGGAGCCACAGAAGTCTGTGTGTGAGGCTGAACTCCTGGGGGTTAAGAGCTGAACCGAGTCCCAAGGCCACTGGGAAGAAAGGAGTCTGCTGCAACAAGAGCCAAGTGAGTGGACCAAGGGAAGCCTCTCAGCCTTCTCCTCCTAATACCACTAGGCCCAGAGAAACTCACAGGGACATTGGTGTGCAGAGGAGGCCTCCACCACTGGATCCCTAAGCCTCACAAGGGCTTGCATTGTGGCTGTGGTCAGAGACTGACCCTGGAGGACCAAGGTTCCAGGCCCTACTCGCTGGGCAGTCTTGGACCTCTGAGCTTCACTGGACCAACCTCAGGATGGGATGGTGGTGGGGACAGACTTCTGACACTATGTGGAGCTTAAGGAAAGAGACCTTTTCAACAGACACACAGAGAGACACACACAAACCACCCCAATTTTTGTTTTCTTTCAGAAACATTCCATCAAAGCCAAGAAGGCAAGCCACCTGAGCCAAGCCCACTCCTGTCTGAGACACAACCCCTTCTTCCTTCTTGGGCTGTGGTCACACCTAAGGTTTAATCCAGCTTCAGTTCACCTTCAGAGCGAGAGAACACATCAACAAAGTGACCTGTAATTTTCTTTCCACATCATCTATCCCAAAGGTGAATTTTCCGAGTTACTTAACGCTGAGAGAAAGCAGCTTGTGCCTTTGCTGATGGGTTCTCTCACTCTGAAAGTGGACTGAAGCTGGATTAAACCTTAAGTGTGACCACAGCTGATGGACTCTGCCTCCAGATCCAAGGCCAGCCAGGCAGGGGGCTTGGTTCCTAGGGGGCTGTGTGCTCCCTCAACCAAACCCAGATGCACAGCCTGGCCCCAGAGGAAACAGCCGCCGCTCTCGTCTCCTGAGCTGGCAGGGCCTCTCTCTGCCTCGGCGTAAGAAGGAGGAGGACAGAGGGCCGCTTCATTCTGCTGTCTGAATCCCCTTCACAAGCTCCTTACAGCTCCGTACTCTTTGATTCAGAGCAGGGGAGGTTTCCAGCCAGGATCCATATGGGGCCTGTCAGTTGCAACTGGATTCGTTTTAAAGCTCTTGTTAAGTCCCACAAAAAGGCACAGATTAGAGATGATGTGCTGGCACTTGTCCAAGCCCTGATCCTTGAAAGTCTGCCTCAGAACCGTCACCCTTCTCCTTGCTTCCTCCCCCTGTCACTCTTCATCCTTCTTCTAATTACTGGCCCTCGTTTGGATTTTTCCGCAGCAGAGTGCTTGCCACGGGGGCGATGACAGCCATGGGGGCATTTGCCCTCCCCAACTTCTGTGGTTCCTGTTGGCTGGCCCAACCAGTTCCCCCAGGTGGTCCCCGGCCATACAGGACAGGTAAGGCACCTGGCTTTCCCTGGGATGCCCACTTCTCTTACAGGCCTTGAGGAACCCATGGGGCCTTGGCAAAGGAGGCAGACAAAGATCTCCATGGCCAAAGGACATGGCTGTGCTCATGGAAGGGACAGGAATTTCTCCTTGGTACGGATGTGCACGAATGTTCTAAACATTCAAAATTCAATCAAATTTGATTGAATGCGGGCATTCAAATTTGAATAAAATATCTACACATTTGAATTTAAACATTCAAACAAATTTTGAATGTTCCAAAACATTCATCCGAATGATTTGAAACATTCAGAAGTACAGATATATATGTATTACGTATGTATCTGTATGAATCTCATATATATCTGTACGCATTTGCGCTGATAGTACGGTATGAAAACGGGATGCCTAAGAAATGCATACAGATATGTATAACACATACGAATGTTGTTGATGTTCGTATCTTCAGATTTGAATCTAACATTCAAACAAATAGATTCGAATGTATTCGATTCGAATCAGATTTTGTTGCATTCAGATTCAAAACTTTTGAATCGAATTGAATGCTTGGATATTTGATTCGATTCAAATTTGAATTAAAAAAACATTCATGCACATCCCTAATGTGCACTAATATTTGTAACATTTGATATTTGTCCCAATTCAGACATGCATGACATTTGTACATTAACATTTGTATGAATACGAATGTTTTGGACATTTGTATGAATAGTTCAGACATTCATTAAACTGGGAAGGTGGGAAACCGGGGCTCCAGCCACATCTGCAGCAGATCCAGATTGCATTTGACATGTATCGAAAGGGGATTAAAAGTGGATTCAGGTTGGATTTGACACTTTCAGGGCAGATGTTACAGGATACGTAACCGATACGTATCGGATATGTATTTGTTCACAACGGATATTCATACGAATTTGTACAAATACATTCTTATTGAATAGAATCCTACCACATTTGAAATGGATCTATTTGAATGAACACAAATTTTCTAACATTCAATTTGTTATAAATCGAATGTCAAAAAACCCCTTTGTGCACATCTCTCCTTCCCGATGTCACACAGAATTCCAGCTGAGGTCATTGTGGCCATGAGGGCAAAAACTCTTCTGAGCAGATCTCGTGCATGGATTTCATGAAAACAGGATGGAAACGGTTTTAAACTATCCTAAGGAGGCTGGATTTGTTCATTTGGGGCGGCCCCCGGTGTGGGGAAAGGGCTGTGCGGTTGACGTGCCTCAGTCCCTGAGGACTGGGCCCCTCCCTGGGCAGACTGCAGCCGGGGCAACCTGGCCAAGGTGGAAACGCAGCCACGGGGCCAGGAGCGCCTCGGCCTTCCTCCTCCTCCTGAGCTCATTTCAAAAGCAGTTTCCTTCAGGACTGTCAGCTAGAGCTGACAGCTGGTTCCTATTGGGCTGGAGACCAAAGGGGCTGGTATGGCGGGGGAAGGTAGGGGGCTGCCGAAGGGCGAGAAGGTAATAATGAGGAGGATGAAGACGATGGATGAAAGGCCCTTAAAGATGGAGGGTGGAACTGAACCAGGAGCTGCGCAGTGGGAGAGAGCAGCCGAGGCTTTGAAGCCGCTCTCTATAGGGTGCCCTCTTTTAAACATTACACCATGCTGGTGAGGGGTGGAGAAAGCACAGGCGGGGTGGGGGCGTGTGGGATCTCTCTGTCTCTCTCCTCCTGAAGGTTTAAAGGCCCTCACTAAAATCTGACCTGCCCCTCTGTCAATTACCCATTCTAAAAGCCAACCTGGTTTCCCTGGGGTCTTCAGGCACAGGCTTTGCCCTCGTTTAGACACTTTAAAAAGAAAGGAAGGAAAATCCGATGCAGGCTGGAGGGTGCAGGGCTCTTAATGGGAAAGGCAGGAGGCCCTTTGTGGAAACTGCCCTCAGAAATCGGCCACAGGCTGGGCCCTCTTCCTGGGGAAACTCGAATCGCTGAGGGCAACTATAAGAAGGCTGTGGCACCCTCCAGGGCCCTTGGCTTCCCATCAGCAAAAGTCGGAAACAGGAAGGTCACCAAAAGAGCCTTTGAAATGTACCCCAGCAACAATTCTGCAGCTGAATGTGGGTGATTTACTTCCCTGTGAAGAAGGAAAGGTGAAGAAGAAGAAGAAGAAGAAGAAGAAGAAGAGTTGGCTTTTCTACCCCACCTTTCTCACTCATTTAAGGGGACTCAACGCAGCTGACAAACCTTTTCTATTCTTCTCCCCTCAACAGACACCCTGTGAGGTAGATGGGGCTGTGAGAGCTCAGATGAGAGCAGTGACTAGCCTAAGGTCACCCAGCTGGCTTCATGGAGGAGGGCAGAACTGAACCTGGTATTCCCAGATAAGAATCCTACTCCCTACCACTTTACCAAACCACTAGCTGGTAGTAAGTGGCTCAGAGCCAGAATAATGCTGCCCCTAAAGTCTTACATGTGCCAAGAAGAAGAAGAGTTGGCTTTTCTACTCCGCTTTTCTCATCCATTTAAGGGGACTCAAAGTGGTTGCTGACAAACCTTTCTATTCTCCCCACAACACAACCCTGTGAGGTTGGTGGAACTGTGAGAGCTCAGAAACAGAGGTCACCCAATTAGCTTCATGCAGGAGTGCTAAATCAAATCTGGTATGTCCAGATAGGAGTCCAGCTCCCTAAGCACTAGACCAAACTGGTTCATGGCAAACTGGCCTATCTGTGCCTTCATCTACAACCCATAGAAACTGCAGATCTGCCTTCCAGAATTGCCGTCAGATTAAAAGAATGCAAACGTGATAAAAATGGGATGCAAATGGATTAGAAAATCAGATACAAATTTTCCCGATATTCATATCGTTCTATTCAAATTGGGTTTTCAAAAATACAGATCTGGATAATCTGGATTCGAATCGGGTTCCTCCTCCTGCACATCTATTTAAATGGAACAGACCTTGGTTCAGTGATGCAATCAGGGAAAACACACCGAGACCTATTATACTATCATGTCCAGATTTCCAAGGATTAACATGTCGTAGGAAAGCAAGCCATCTGGAGAGCAATCCATCAGCTGGAATTTTGCCAGCTGAAACAGAAACAATGGAAAAATTTGCTCTGCTACTCCAATGGAAGACTTAATGTGCCAGTGCTGCTGTGCTTACATGCCTATCTGGTATGGAAACAGTTAAGTGGGTGGCCTTTTATCCGTCCTTTGGTAACTTCCAGACTGGGCTATTGTAATGCGCTCTACATGGGGCTGCCCTTGAAGATCGCTCAGAGGCTGCAGCTGGTGCAGAATCATGCTGCTAGAGTGCTGAATGGAACAGCTGGCCAGATGCACATCACACCATAGGGCCTTCTCACAATTTCCAGGACTGTGGAACAGTGTCCCCCTTGAGGTACGTCAGGCACCTTCGCTTCACATGTTCAGGAGGGCTGTGAAGACACACCTCTTTGCCTTGACCTTTGGCTAAATAAGGAAACAGCTTTTCCTCCCTACTTTCAGGCACTGCTATGATTTTATTATGTTCATGTTATACTTGCGTTTTAATGTTGCAACCTGCTCTGAGACCTTCAGATACAGGATGGGATAACTAACTAACTAACTAACTAACTAACTAACTAACTAACTAACTAACTAACTAACTAACTAACTAACTAACTAACTAACTAACTAACTAGATAAATAGATAAATAGATTCCCCATGGCAACAGGAAGTGAGAAAGGGAGCAGTTGGTCTTGGTCTACAAGATTCTCTGCCCCCCACCCCCACCCCCAGAACAGGATTGATTTCTGCTCTTCTGCTCCTTTTCACACACCGACAAGAAGGCTGTTGCCTGCTGGGGTCCAGAGGAAGCCCAGGTCTCCCTGACTCAGGCTAGGTGTCAGGGCTGACACCTAAAGCTGGTCCCTGATCAGACTGGAACCAGTTTGTCCCTCAAATTCCCTTGATTTTCCCCTCTTGAATCCACACAGGTCAAAGAGATGCAGCTTTGCTCATCCACTTTTCTGCAAAATGCACGCTGCAGCTGTGATTGTCACCAGCGAACTAAGTATGGAAAGAGATGTAAGGTGACAAAAAAGAAATAGTGGAGAGGAAGAGAAATACACTTTAAACTGAAATTGAGAAAGATTTGAAAAGGCGTGGAGGGGGCTTAAAAAGTCTGGGGGACATATTTTTATTTTTGAAGCAAAGCTGCAGGGGGAAGAAAGGGTTTTCTAGCTTCTCTTCTGCAGGTGATGTCTACAGCCAACTGCTTCTTTCTGCTCTATGGCCTTGTCGTGGGTAGGAATTAAGGAAATTCTGAACAGACCATGCTGAATGGTCTCTCACCCACATCCTGCCTCCTGGTGTGCCTGCCAACCAATTTCCATGCCAAGTGTTATTCACCATGTCCGGTAAGTATGTTCATTCCAGCGATGTGCACAAATGATTTTTTTTATTAGATTCGTATCGAATTTAATATCAGAAAATTTGTATTCGTTCCAATAGATCCCCTTCGAATGTGGCTGGATTCTATTAGATAAATGTATTCGTGCAAATTCTTACAAATATCCAATATGAACACATATATATCTGATGCCCGTAACATATCCGCTCTGAAAGTGTCAGATCCTCCCTGAATCCACTTTGAATCTGCTTTCCCACCTCCCTGTTTCATGAATGTTCCGAAATATCCGTACAAATATTGATGTATGAATGCTGCAAAATTCAATTCATATACGAATGTCCAAATTTGTCCAAATTCATACGAATATGGAATGTTACGAATATTCATGTCCATCCCTAGTTCATTCTGTTTTGTTGGCTTTTGCTTCCTTTGTTCTCCCTCCGAATCACAGCCAGCTGATTCAGCCTTTTCACCATGGTGGTGAAATAGTCGCACCATGACCCTCGGCTTGGGAATGTGATCTCCTGGCCGTCCTCTCCTGCACGAGAATCCTCAGCCAGGACACCTGTCCGCTTCTCTCAGGCTCATCTTTTCTCGGGGCCTCAAATCAGCTTGGCTGATGGCTTTTTGTTCCACATGGCTACTCGGGTGGCGATGATCTTTCCTCCTGCTTCGGTGAAATGTTCTGAGCTAAGGAGTTGCTAAGTGTGAGTGGGAAAAGACGCATGCATTAGGCCATGTGAGAAGAACATATGCTTAAATGATGGAATTCAAGGGATGCACTGACATTTTCTCAGATAGTCTGGTAGACATTTGAATATTCAGGTTCACTTGTTTCCTTGTCCTGTGAATAACACATGCATTTTTCACCCCCTCCTCACTGTTCGCCATGGATCACTTTGTGTGATCTCGTCTCTGTGACCACTGACCTCCTAAGCTTCCTGACAGAACATTACTCAACTCCAATTGCGGAAGAAAAAGCCAGGTCAGCATGGCTGTGGCAGCCCTTTAGAGGCAGAGCAGATCGGAAGATGTCCATAAGACCGACTCAAACTTACTGTAAGAGAACTTCAGGGAAACCTTTATCTGAGAGTACCAGCTCAAACAAAACATTGCAGTGCCTTCAGCAAAAAATAAATAAATCATCTTGCATTACATTAAGGCCCCATGTAACTCAAGAGGAAAAGGGTGCAGGCTAAAGGACGCAGTGTTGGTCCCCTCTTGGGATGTGCACAAATATTTGCAGGCATTCAAAATCCAATCAAATGTGCCAAATTTGAACATTCAAACTCAAATAGAATGTCCCGAAATGTGGATGCAAACATTTGAATTGAATTTCAGATATATCCGTTCAAATTATCCAGACATTCGTATGTGTACAGGTTTGTGCACAATGTGTACGTGAAGAACTACATCATTCCCGGATCTGTAAGCATTTGTACGGATCCGTACAGGACAAAAACAGGTTGCATATGGGATAACTACAGGATGCATACAGACATGTACGGATGCGTACGGATGTGGAGAAAACGGGCTCATACGAGTGTTGTTGACATTCATATGTGCAGATTCAAATTAAAAATTCAAACAAATAGATTCGAATTTGGTGAATGTGAATTGAATCTTGTTAAATTTGAATTTAAAAGATTCAAATTGAATTGGATTTTTGGGTATTCAATTCGATTCAGATAGAAGGTCAAAAAAAAAAAAAATTGGGCACATCTCTATTTCCCTCCCCTCTGTCTTTTGGTCTCCATGAGAACTTTTGTCTGATTTCCATACCAGGAGATCCAAGGGCAGTGTAATCTGAGGAACACAGACAAGTGCACCTGTGTCAGAGGGCTAAAGCTCACCACCACAGCTCCTGGAGAGGGGAATGGCTCCAGCACAGGTGGAACAATACCTTAGGGATTTTCGCACTGCAACGCGTTCCGTGTGGAACGCGTGCAGGCGGGAAGCTTAAGACAGTTCCGGGCGCTTTTACCATTCACACACAAGCACGCCGGAACGCGTTCCGGCGCACCTGTGTGTGAACGGTAAAAGCGCCCGGAACTGTCTTGGCCCGGCAAAGGCCGGCCAGGGGTGGGGATTCAGCCGGCAGCGCTGCCGCCCATTGGGTGAGAGCACCCAAGGGGCGGGCAGCGCTGTCAAGCCACCCGCCCCGCGCTTCGTGCCAGCTCTACGGGCCCGGATCGGGCCCGCGGGACCTGGCACGAAGATGCCCGGGCACCCGGGCACCCATCATGGGGCCCGGGGCAAGGCCCCTATGGGGCAGGACCCCTTTGAAGATCAGAGCCCCTGGCTCTGATCTCCAAGGGCTCGCCCCGCACCCCGATCTCGCCCATCTACGGGCTGCAGGCGCCTGGATCTAGGCGCCTCCAGCCCGCAGATGAGTCCCCCGCCCCCCCCAGTCCCCCAAAACCCCCCCCCCAACCACCCTCCGGCCCGGATCGGGCCCATCTTCGCTCTGTGGGTGCCTACATCGAGGCACCCAC
Organism: Aspidoscelis tigris stejnegeri; assembly: GCA_023333525.1. NCBI lineage: Eukaryota > Metazoa > Chordata > Lepidosauria > Squamata > Teiidae > Aspidoscelis > Aspidoscelis tigris. The sequence goes on along the minus strand of JALMGA010000012.1, from coordinate 16,787,158 downwards.
AGAGCGAAGATGTTTCCCCCCCTCCCCCAGGGCCCTGGGAGGACGCGCGCGCGACGGATCACCTACCTCGTGGCCGTCCAGCGTCTGACTGAGGGTGGCATTGTGGGATCGCGCAGGACGCAGCCCACCTAGGCCCCCTATTGGACAAGCAGTTCATGACTCAGACAAGTTCTCTGGCCACTCTCTCTCCCACTCTGCGACCTGGGAATGGCATCGTGTGCATCATTCTTTGGGGTTGGTTACTGCAACAAAGGCTTTCTAACGGGGCGCTTCCACAAATCCAACCAAGGCGGGTTCATAAAGAAAATTATCTGCACCTTGGAAGCTGCTTTCTGTGCAAAAGGCAGACACATACCGCTTTTTGCAACTATTTCTGTGAAAAAGCAGCAAGCAAAAATCTGTTGTGTGTGTGTGTGCGTCTGTGTGAGCATGTGTCTTTTCCACTACTGATTATTTCTGTCTGTGGGGAGCATCATCTCCTCAGATGCTAAGATGGACAAAGAAATAGACAACAGACTAGCAAAGGCATATAGTGCATTCAGAAGACTACATAAAAGAACCTGGATTAACAAACACATGAAGAAAAGCACAAAGATCAATGTCTACAGAGCCATTGTACTGTCTACTCTCTTATACGGGTCTGAATCATAGGTCATCTATCGTCACCATCTGCGACTCCTTGAACGTTTCCATCAGTGTTGCCTCTGCACAATCCTAAACACCCACTGGTCTGACTATGTGACAAATGTTGCTGTCCTTGAACTAGCAGAGGCCACCAGTATCGAGGCCATGGTGCTGAGGACACAGCTGCGCTGCGCAGGGCACATCTTTACAATGAAGGATCATCGCCTTCCTAAGATGATGGTTTATGGAGAACACACCACCAGCTGCTGAAACAGAGGAGTCCCAAGGAAGAGATACAAGGGGCCTTTCTGCACGTGCCACTGAAAACGGATCTAAAGGATCCATTTTCTGGCGGAACAGTTCTAAAAAAGAATCTGTCTCAAACAGAGACAGATTCTTGGAGGCCCTGCGTGTACGCACACACGCGGGGCGGTGGTGGCAGGTCCGGATGGGGAAACGGATTGGGATGGGTGCTGTGCAAAAGCACCAGCACCCATCCCAAACCAGCCCTGCTGGTGCGTGCCCATCTGTCAGAGTGGCAGAGCACATGCTCTGTGACTCTGACAGGTGGACAAGTGCAGCAGCAGGCTTCCCTGCTTTCCCCCTGGCAAGAGAACTGGGGATCGGCCGTTCTCTGGCCAGGGGAAGGCGACTCCTACTCCCACACCCACCCCACCGAGAGTCCCAAGCCTATGCCCTCTGACTTACCTCAATATCGCTGGCCCGATTCTGAGGCTGGCGGCAATCGCGCATATGCGCCCCATGGCCCTGATGGTCCCAGCAGCCCAGGGTTGCAGGGAAATGTAGTCTTGGGCTGCTGGGACCGTCAGGGCCGCAGCGCGCACATGCGCGATTGGCACCAGCCCTGCCAGCCTCAGAATTGGGCTGGTGATGACAAGGTAAGTCAGAGGGCACAGGCTTGGGACTCTCGGTGGGGTGGGGGTGGGGGTGGGAGTAGGAATCACCTTCCCCTGGCCAGAGAATGGCCGATCCCTGGTTCTCTTGCCAGGGGGAAGGCAGGGAAGCCGGCTGCCAGACTTGCCCACCTGTCAGAGTCGCAGAGCATCTGCTCTGCCTCTCTGACAGCTGGGCATGCACTGGCAATCTGGCTCCCCTCCCCCGCCCAGTGCGGAAGCATTCGCTTCCAAACCGGTTTAAGGGGGAAAGCCAGATTTAAGACCTGATTTTTTCAGGTCTTATATCTGGGTAGGATTCGGCGGCAAAACCGGTTTAAGCAACCGGTTTTGTGCGCTGACGTGCGGACGTGCCGTCCTCAAAGGGACCCTAATTGGGTTCCCTGTGTGGATGCCACCTCAAAATCCTTCCTGCATTCTGGCTCTAAAACCATTTTTAGAGCCTGTGCAGAAAGGCCCAAGGACTCCCTGAAGCAATCCCTCAGCCTTGGCCATATTGATGACAATCAATGGTCCACTCTGGCCTCAAACTGAGAGGCATGGAGATGCACCATCCGAAATGCTGCTGCCTCCTTTGAGAAAGCTCGCAGAACCAGTCTGGAGGAGAAAAGACAACACAGAAAGAACCATGCCATCACGGTACCACCCAAGGAGACTTTTCTTTGTACCTTCTGCAACTGGACTTGTCTATCCCGCATTGGTCTGTTTAGCCACCAACGCGCATGCAGCAAGCATGGGGCGAGCCCTCCCTAATCTCCGTTTGCGAAGCCAAGCCATGATGATGATGGAAGTGCTGCAATAATTCCCTAAAATAAAAGACCCTCCTCAGTGGATGTTGTGATGCTTCTGCCTTGGGGAGGGGAATATGACATCTCTGCCTCGTGCTGCTGCCTTTGGCTGTGTGATGTGAACCCACAGTGAATGAGGACAAACAGAAAGGGCCAGTCCCATTAATGGTCTCTCCTCCAGGGACATCTTCCCATAGCCCCAAGTCCATCAGAGTCCTTTCAAAGAGTGCTGAAAGGGAGCTCTGAAGGGGGAAAGCAGGAAGCAGAGGCTTATGAAAGCATCGTAGGCGAATTCTGAATATCAAGCACTGCCCTAACAGCTAAGCCATAAAGGTATACGGCCCGTGAAAAGGCACGTCTGACAGACCTTCGCCTGGGAGTGTTCAGCATGCTCCTTCATGGACAGTATAACTTTAATACTCATCTGAAGCGCACAGCCAAAATCTGTCCTCTCTAATCTAATAACAAAGTTCACTTAAAAATGCAAAAGGGGCTTCTTGCTTGCTGCGCCGGAGGGCCTATCGTCACTGTAAACACAGAGCTAGCGAGAGAAGCAATGCTCAGACGGGTCCGTGGGGAGCTTTAGTTCTGTGGCTGAATCCTACTGTGGCCCTTCTCTGGAACTCATGGCTGGGCCACCCAGATTCACCTGTCCCTGGGAAGGTTTCAACACTAGGGATGTGCACGAATATTCGTAGCATGCATTATTCGTACAAATCCGGACATTCATATATTAATCAAATGTTACAACATTCATACATTGACTTGCGTACGAATGCAAATGTTTTGGAACATTTGTAAAATGGGGAGGTGGGAAAGCAGCTACGCCCACCACATCTGCAACGAACTCAGAGTGAATTCGACATGGTTTGAGAGTGAATCCAAAGAGGATTCAGGGTGGATTTGATGATTTCAGAGCAGATAAGTTATAGGATACATATCAGGTACATATGCATTCGTATTGGATATTCATACCAATTTGTACAAATGTGTTTGTATGGAATAGAATCCTACCACATTCGAAGGGGATCTATTCAGATGAATATGGATTTTCTTTCGATTTGATAAGAATAAAATAAAATAAAATAAACATTTGTGCATATCCCTACTCAACGCCATCCAAGGACTCAGTGGCTGGAAAACATGAAGCCTTCACTCTGGAAGCTTCTCAGTCATGCTTCATGGAAGGCACCCCCATGTCTACAATGGAACCCCTCACTCCAAAATTTAGCTGGTCACTACCTGGCCTGGTTACTCTGTTCTTCTTAAGCCCCAGTCCTATGCATGCTTTTCCAGAAACACCTGGAGCTGCTTGGTTTTGTTCCTGATAGAATATCTTGAGCGGAACTATTAATAGTCCTGCTGAAAGAAAGATCATGATGCTTCAAAGAGAGCAAAATTGGAGAAAGTTTTTTTCTCCTTGCAGACAGAAATTGGTAATTGTCAAAAAGGATGAATGGAATCCGCTGGATACAGACAGAGGAGACCCCAGACGGCCATTTATACCTGTAATGAGCTGGCAAAGGCGGGCCCCGCCACGCGCCGTGCAACCTCCCCTTCTTTTCTCGCCCTGTTGCAATCAATCCCCTCTCTAATTTGGTCCCTATCTATAATTAGGAGAAGCACCAAGCTCTTTCTGGGACACATTTTTATCCAGGTCCACCAATTTCTGGAAGAATGTGACAAGTGAAATGAAAGCAACCGTGAACCCTAAATCACCTACAGGAAGGCATGGCAGCATTAAGCCCATGCACACCAGCGGTGGAGGACGATGCATATGCGGGCAGCCCTTGGTGAGGTGTTCAGGAGGGGAGAGGGACGTCTTTGGTAGAAGCCTCCAGAAACAGGACCAAACCAGGAAAGGCAGCTCAGATGCAACGGAACAGCCATGAGGGAATCTTTTCCTTTTGCTCCAGTATGTGGCATTTTGGGCCATTTTGTTTCTTTTCTGGATGTGGAAATAGCTTTATTTTAAGGCAAGCCTTTGCACACTCATTTCCCATCAGTCTTTCTTGGGTCAAAAGCTACCAAGAGTGGCTGCAGGTGCTGTGTGCTTGCTTGGTGCCTTCCTTATGCTGCACAGGCCAAAATCTGCCTGCCGCATGTGTGTCACAAGGGAGAGTGGAAGAGGTACAAATGGCTGCTGCCTGGACATGCCAGGTAAGTAACTGGTTAAGGCTGGTAAATATGCACAATGGGCTGTAGTGCAAATAGGCCCCAGGACAAAGTGCTGCAGAGGCAATGAAAATGATCCAGAAGATCCCTGAATCAAAACAAGCACCAAAGCCCTTCTGCAGGCCTGGGCATCAGGATTACTGGTGGGATCATTTCTTGGCTCAGGAATGGCCGGGCACACACCAAGCTGGATGAAAGAAGAGGAGTGGGAGGAGGAACCGGCAGCTGCCTGAGACGCTTCAAATGGGGCCTGAAATGCCCTGGCTCAGAGTGCAAAAGTGCAGACAAGGAAAGGGGGTGGATGGGGAAGCGAAGTTCAAAATAACTTCTGTTTCATTTGCCTCGGCTTCCCCCACTACCCCTCCCTACCCCCCCCCCCCAGCCCCAATCCTTCCCGTCCCTGTTTTGTTTGGTTTTGTATTAAGATCTGCAGGTGTCTGGTGTGCTACGGCAAATTGGAAAATTGAATGTGATATTAAGTTAATTAAAACTGCCCTCTGTGTGTTAATCTTCTTGTCAAGTTTTAATTAAGTGCTGATAAAGGCACAGCATGGTGGAGGGTGAGCAGGAGAGCTTCTTTTCCTGGGATCCATGCAGTCCAAGGCCTCTGGGCTGTTCGTTAAGCTGATGTTGAACTCCTAATGGCTCCCTAAGCACTCCCAGGCAAGTCAGACTGGTGGTAACCAGTCCAGAAAGCAGGAAGAGGAATGCTCCCCCTGGGGGACACCCTGGTGCCAGAACCACAGGTCCATAGTCGTCGATGGGGTCTGCGATGCCCAGCTTGGGTTTCTGAGGAAGAATTCTGTCTGCACACGAGAAGGATCTTAGAACATCTGGGGAAGAGGATTTTGACTGTGTCCCTTGGGAAAAGTTGGGATTCTCTTCAGCTAAAGCCTGGATGTGTTGAGCTACTTCCAACTTCAGGGGTGAGCAAGGAGCCATTTTTCACATTCAATTCGGTGTGAATCGGATGTGGAAAAATTCGGCCTTGGACGAATCCCATCTCAATAAATGGGATTCATGCAAGGAATGAATATTTGTGCATGAATAGAATGCAACCTTCCCCTACCCTACCTGTCCTTGTCGTCACTGCTGTGACTTCTTCTAAGGCACTTCTGAGTCTGTGTGCATAAAACCAGAGGTGCCTTTTTGGCCTCCAGAATGCCTATTCCGCCCTCCAGAGTGCGCCAAAATAGTCCTGGGGACACCACCGAAGCCCCCCATAGGGAAGGGTGTGTGTGGGAGGCAAGCAGGAGGCCTCCGTGGTGTCCCCAGGCCTATTTTGGTGCTCTCCAAAGGCTGAAATAGGCTTTTTAGAACCAAAACAGACCTTCTGGTTCTGCCTGTGCATGCACACAGAACCTGAAGGCCTAGGAAGAAGGCATGGCAGCATATAAGTGGGGCAATAGGGCCCATGGGGGGCGGGGGGGAATATGGGGCCTATGGAGGGATGGGAAGCCAGGGGATATCTAGTATCTGCCAAAGCTCTAACCGAAGCTTTGACGGATACCTGAATATCTGATTCATGGGTGAATAGGGCCTACAAATTCAATTGATCCACACATGTTGGAATTTGTACCTATTCATATGAATTCCAGCTTCATTGGATATTTGTGCATATCTCTACTCCAACTGCTCTCAAATACCCTCATGTCATCTCCCCCGAAGGAAAATGCCAGCACCGAGGCAGTACATGCAGCAGGCGCACTCCCCAACTGTTGCTGATGCCCTGTGTACTCCTGTGCAATGTGTGATGCCCGTTATGCTCAGTGCTTCTGCAAAATGCACATGTAGGAACAACTGTGGCAACTTTGGGTGTCTGTCAGTGGGATCATGCACCACTACCACGCCTGCCTGTCCTTTCAGTCTGAAAAGAAGGGTTTTCAAGAGCTGTTAATAGGTTATCCCAGGAAGATGGCCAAGAGGAAACAGATATCTTTTGCTTGTTGCAGGAAAAAAAAATGTATTTGCATGGAGGAAGACAAATTCAGAGCCTGGGGGAGGACCAGGGGATGAGGCTACTTGGGTCTGATCCTGTACCTTTAGCAATTCAAGAACCAGCAGGAATAATACTTGTAGGGGCTGCATGTGGAGATCAAATGCAGGAGTATGCAGGGTTAAGTTGTCTCGTCTTCATTACAGTGGAGCAAAGAGTCAGGCCATGCCAGAACTAAACACCTTTTCTGCCCTGTGTACGATTTTGTTAGGCTTTCCCACATCTCCATCTCTCTCTCTCCCTCCCTCCCTCTCACACACAGACTTTTCTTTCCAACTAAATTGAAACAATCCATCTTCCCTTCCACTAACAAAATTATTGCTTCCTCCACTGTGTTCTAACAGAAAGGCCACAATAGCTATAGTTTGAAGCCTCATTTTGTGTTTTCTCACAGGAATGAAGATCTATAATTGGATCATTCACAGGGAAAAGAATTGAAGGATTCAAGTTTCCTCAGATTTTCTCCAGTGACTTCATGGCTCACTAGAACTGAAAGGGTTTTTGGAGATCATCTAGCTTGTTTCTTGCTCAGTGAAAAGCCTGCCACGCGTTATTACTCCACTGCTGAAAGCTGATCCGCTGGCCTCTGTTTGAACATGGTCATCATGTGCATGAATGTTTTTTTGTAGGCATGGATTTTTTTTTTTTGCATTCAAATTCAATTAGAATGTTTAGAATCCGAATGCAGCAAAACCCAATACGTTCAAAGCTACTTGTTCGAATGTTAGATACGAATTTGAAGATACAAATGTTGACAACATCCGTATGTGTTATACGTATCTCTACGCATTTCGTATGCATCCCATTTTATCCCGTATGCATCCTGTTTTTGTTCCACATTATAAGCACAAATGTGTACAGATATGTATGTACATTCAAATGATTTGAACGAATGTTTTGGAACATTTGAAATTCATTTCTCTCCAAGGCAGAGAAACCAGCCATTTAAGAAGAAAGAAGGAACAGAAAAGGAATGGTGGTTTGTTTAATGTCACATCTAGCTTTCTTTCTTTCCTTTTTCCTTCCTTTTTCTTTCCCTTTTCCCTCCTGCCAAGAAATGTTATTTTGCAGGAACAGCCTCATTTATTGACTATAGATAAAGCGAGTCAAAAACATTGTGCCAAGTAGTTATTCAATCCCTATTAATCTTCTCAAAACAGCTTTATTGTGGAGAGACATGTTAGCCATGGACTTGATTTTTATCTGCATCAGCAATTAAGGCATTGTTATTCACCTTATGCCCCTTATAAATATGGCTTGTTAGTTCAATGTCTAACTTTTAAAGACCCAGTATGTGCACAAGAAAGACTATTTTTGAAAACATTCTTGCTAGATTGTCCAAATCCCGGACCAAAACACAAATATTATCTCTTCTAGCAAGCATTCCCAAAGGTCTGGGTTTCCTTTCCCTTAATAGCTTGGGAGTAAACCTAATAGTAAACAGCAATTTATAAAAGTATCCAGTTTAGAGCTGACCTTATGCCCTTTCACATTCCATTATGATTGTCCTGCCTCAGATATTTAGACTTATCACAAGGAAAACAGCTGAAAAGGAAGTTAGGAAGCGGCACAAAATGAAACTAATTTTACAGCCAATTGTAACATTTTCTTATTCCTTGTAATGGTGCCTGCTAAATATAGTGAGTCTTGGCTTGGAATATTAAACTGTATTTTGTCTGAAAGCCACTGAAAAGTGCTGAGCATCCATTTTAAGAGATGAAACTCTGGTGCTTTTACCCTTATGTTATTTACTACTGTATATTCATTCCGTAGGGATAATTCTGGACAAGGGTCTTCTGGATCTTGGGAGTATGTGGGGGTGAAGGCAGATTTAGGCATGAGGTAATTGTATGGCATCCTGGCCAGGGTTCCTAATTCTCTGTGCAGAAGAGAGAATGGGTAGTATTTGCTCCTGATCATGCTGAACAGACCTACAGTTTGGTCTAGTGGTTAGGTAGCCAGTCTCTTATCTGGGAATACCCGGTTTGATTCCGCCCTTCCCCATGAAGCCAGCTGGGTGGCCTTGGGCTAGTCACAGCTCTCTTCTGAGCTCTCACAGCCCCACCTACCTCACAGGGTCTCTGTCATGGGGAGAAGAATAGAAAAGGTTTGTCAGCCACTTTGAGTCCCCTTAAATGGGTGAGAAAAGCAGGGTAGAAAAATTCTTCTTCTTCTTCTTCTTCTTCTTCTTCTTCTTCTTCTACTACTACTACTACTACTACTACTACTACTACTACTACTACTACTACTACTACTACTTCTACTCCAAGGAAAGTGAGGATAGAATGGTCAGCTTAGCTGCTGTGCTAGATTCCTTTGCTTCCAACATTTATCTCAGCCAGAACAGAAGTTTAGGAACAGCTGTGATCTCTCCTGTCCTAGTCCCTGGCTTCAGGACAACACGTCTCCATGGTTTTCAGGGCCCCAGTGCTGATAAAGGGAGGCAAGCTGTGGGCGGTGGGAGAGGAGCCAGGAAGGGATTCCCAATTTGCAGGCAATGTTTTCATTTGCAACAGATCAAAGTCCTGTTTGCCAGTATGACATGTGAGCCATAAATCCCTGCCTGACTCCTCCACATTACCCACTACCTGAACTGGTCCTAAATTAGGAAGATCTTGTTTGACCAAGCAGCTTTTATTCATGAGGCATTTTGCTCACAATAATGTTATGTCTTGGGGCTTATGGCGTTGGAGTCCTTCACAGTGATGCATTGAGCTGTTTCCTCCTCTCAGGTGTTTTATTTTTTTTCCGATTCACCCCTGTTCATTAGCATTCACAGTCTATTAAAGCTTCTTGATTTTAAGCCTTCTTCTCCTCAGACCACTATAAACTTTGCTTTCCTCCATATCTTGTTCCAAGGTGTCTTATCTCTGTCAGAATGAGTTAGTCGATGACTGCCAGCATCAATGGCCACTTGGAAATAAAGGGAATGACAAGTAAAGGTCCAAAATCTATTATTTTAAATGATTCCTTTTTAGGTTCAACAGAGAGAAGAGACATAATTACTGCATTGTCTGCCCTCAGTGCAATATCTGACAAGTTTAATAATTACCTTAGAATTTCCCCTCCTCCCCGCAGTCAGACATATACCTGTTGCTTTCACATCTGTGTTGACCAAACTGTGGACTCCAGAAGTTGTTAAACTACAAATCCCATGAGCTCCAATGGGAAAGATGGGAAACGTGGTTTAGCGATGTCTGGTGGCCAGAGTTCAGTTGCCTTGGGCAAAAGGAGACACTAGAAGTCCAACTGAAACAGGCCCAAAGTGTGGGTGAGGTCTGTGTGGGTCTGTTAATGTGCTTTTGGTCAGTCTGCAGAAGTGTACCAGGTAGTGTACCTCACCCTAGTAGCACACATGGACCAAAGCACAGCTGGAAGGCAGCTGCTTCTGCAGGTGAGGTCATGTCATAGAATCATAGAATTGGATGGGACCTCCAGGGTCATCCAGTCCAACCCCCTGTTCAGTGTAGGATTTCCTAAACCATCGCAGACAGATGTAGGTCCAGCCTCTGCTTGAAGATCTTTGGCAAAGGAGAACCCACTACCTCCCATGGCAACCTATTCTACTGACTGATCACCCTCACTGGCAGGAAGTTTTTCCTAATATCTAATCGGTATTGACTCCCTTGAAGTTTCCTATAGGGATGTGCACTAATATTTGAACTATTTGTTATTTGGATGAATTTGGACATTCGTGTCGTATTCGTACGAATACAGATGTTTTGAGTTATTCATATGAATAATTTGAACATTCGTATGTATACGGATATGTAGGCATCACGTACGTATCAGTACGCATGCGTATTTGTATCCACCCATATGTATAGGTACTGGATGAAAATGGGATGCATATGGGATAAAAATGGGATGTGTACGGATGCGTGTGATGCATATGAGATTCGCATCAGTGGATATGTATTGAATATTCAAACGAATAAATATGAATGTATTCGTATCGGTTTGAATGTCCAGACAATTGTTTTTCTTTATTCATTCGAATTTGGATTTTTGAATATTTGATTAGTTAAGAATCAAATGTCAAAAATTGCATTCATGCACAGCCCTAGTTTTACTGCATACCCTTGTTTCTAGTCCTCCCATCTTGTGCAAATGAGAATAGGGATGATCCCTCTGCACTGTGACAGCCCTTCAGAGACTTGAAGACAGCTATCATGTCTCCTCTCAGTCTTCTCTTCTGTAGGCTAAACATTTCTAGATCCTTCAACCTTTCCTCATAGGACATGGTTTCCAGACAACTAACCATTTTGGTAGCCCTCCTTTGGACTTGCTCTAGTTTGCCAACGTCTTTCTTGAATTGGGTGCCCAGAACTGGACACAGGACTCTAGATGAAATGTCACCAGTCCATTCCTTTTTTTTTTTCATCAAGAGGATCTTGCATTCATCCTGGATGGCTTGATGCGTCATCTATAGTGAGTAGTTTTCTGCATTCTAAATGTTTGCTTTGCCCATTTAAAGGCATGTGCTCTCCATTATTTTCCATAGCTGAGTGTATTTCTTTGGTTGGGTACAACTGGATATTCAAGTGGACTTTTGAACGTAGGGAAGCAATACAGTGGATTTGAACATTGGCTTCTTGGCCATTTAAATGAATTATTACAATACAATGACATCACACAAAACTAGAGTGTATATATATATATACTGACAGTATTGCCAGTTTACAATCTGTTCCTTTAGCATAGCCTAATTAAAGTTATTCTTAATTCCCAAGAAGGAGGATGGCCCCTAGGAATGCCCCTACCCAGAAGTTCATTAATTCTGGGTGAAAATCTCAGCACCATGGAGAGCTCCAAGGAAGCAAGTTGTTCCAGGGCAAGGAAGTGAACCTTGTCTCCTAGGCTGGACCCTTTTCATTGGAGATCCCCAGGTTCTTCAAGGACCTGTAGATAGGTGTTTCTCCTGTGCTTTGGGGGTCTCCTGATTAATACCTTCTCAGATATGACAACATGGGAAACCCGGACAGTTTGGGACAAAAGGGAGGCACTTCTGAGAGTCCTAGCTGCATTGAAATATGTTTGCTCTGGCACATTCACAATCAGAAGCTTGAATGCCCTCCTTTAGCTGCTGGTCCTGTGACCTCTGGTTTCACATCCTGCTCACTTCTAGAATTTAGGATCATACCGTGATAACAAAACATTCATCTTGGCTCAAGACAGGATCTGCAGAAAAATCATATGGAAACGAATTGTCTGAACTTCACTTCTCTGGACCAGCTCACACATTAAAAAAGGCTGCAAATGAGGCTATTTTGTATGTACTTGAAATCTGCTTGAGTGGGCAGCCCTTATTTTCCTTCCTTGAGACTTCTGGTTGGTTTCTCTGAGGAGAAATTTGTCTCCTCACCCATTATTTGAATTTCTGGATAAAGACAAAGACTCTTCTTTCTGCAAAATCCTTTAGCCTATAAATTGCGTAAAGCTGGTTGTTATTGATGTTCCTTCCTTCCTTCCTTCCTTCCTTCCTTCCTTCCTTCCTTCCTTCCTTCCTTCCTTCCTTCCTTCCTTCCTTCCTTCCTTCCTTCCTTCCTTCCTTCCAGGTCTCTCTGCTTCCCTTTTCCAACCTCCCTTCCTTCTCTCTAGTTCTTTCCCTCCCTCCCTTCTACTGAGATATTTTACGTATTCATTTGTTTTATTTCACTCTTTTGCTCTTCTTCGCTCATTTGTTCATTTGTGTGTGAGAGAGTATGTGTCTATAAAGGAAACTCAGATGGTGTTTGTTTTCCTCTTTCACAGTTAGCACCTCAAAATGTTCTTGAGCAAGACATTAAGGTCTGCCTGCAGAGGAGATGTAAGGTCCGTGTGACAGGCATTCAGAAGCAATTCTGCTGCCCTGTTTGGAAGCCTTTGAGATTTTGGCTTCGTCTTGGGAGGCAGCTGGAGCGTCGCCTGGCCATTCCTGGGGCTGCCAACCACCTCCATGCTGCACCGACAGAGGGAACATCAGACTGTGTCTAATCAGGGGCGCAGTGGGAGAGGCTGCCGAGAGAGAGCCGGAGACAGAGTATGCATGGCTTTCTCCAGGCTTTGCCTTCCTCCCTGTCTTCACAATATGGCTTTGTGTTCCTTTGTTCTGCTGAGGTGCCCAAGTGTGTGCCTTTCATCTGTCTGCATAAAGGTGGCCTCTGTCCCTGATTTGGAGCTCATGCCTTGGTGTGTCTGCATGTGTGTGTGTGTGCATAAGGTCGGGGGGGGGCGCTCCACTGCCTTTGTGTGCCACATCTCTGCCAGCCATCCCTGATTACCACGCGGGGAGCCTGGGCTGCCAGAAAGTGAAGGTCACCAGAAGGACATTTCAATTATTCTGTGTCATCTACCAGGAACTTGACTCTTGCTGGAGTCCCAGAGGAGTGCAGTGAAAGAGTAACTTGGCTGAAGTGGAGGGGGGAAGGAGGGGGAGGCCATGGAAAAGAGAAGAAACCAGGAGGGGGGGGCAAGATGTATGTAGGATGCACAGACACTAAAGTCACCAGGACTGATAGCTTCTCAGTGGTCTTTCCCTTCCTCCCTGAAAGGAACACGGCAGTGGCCTAGCATCCACAGTTTCAATTAAAGATTAAGCCTATAGGAGAAGTGAAAAGAGAGTCCTCATATCAGTTCAGAGGGAGTGGGAGTGGATGGTAACTGGAGATTATAAAGGAAAGCCCGCTAACCGCACCTCCCCAAGGTGTTTTTCTGTGAGTGGTCATTGGGTCCCAGGACCTTTGGTTAACTTTCCTTTCTCTGCAGAGTCACAGGAGCAGCAGCTGCTGCTCACAACAAGGCTGGTTCTGACCACTGCCAGCAGTGCTGGGCAGGAGCTCAGCATGGACTGGATATGTGTTGGTGGTGAGATAGGGTTTGTGGCTTTGCCAACATTTGCATTTGAAGCAAAAGAATCCTTCCTTCCTTCCTTCCCTCCCTCCCTCCCTCCCTCCCTCTCTCCTTCCTTTCTCCCTCCCTTGCTTCCTCCCTCCCTCCCTCCCTGTATCTCCTTATCATTCATTCAGTTACAGTTACAAGGTGCCTACATGGTCCTCTGACCCTGGAGCCAATTCCCTGCATTTGCTCATGGCCTTTTGGGACAAGCTCATTCCTATCAGAAGGTCTTGGGTGAAGGCAACATGTCTCCCTTTCAGAGGGAAGAGAGCGATTCCTTCCAAGAGGCCACGTTGTTATCGTCAGTTGTAAACAGTGTCCTCTAAGGTACCCCCATCCCTCCCAGAAACAAATACAAAGCTCTGGTGGGCACACCTGCCAGAAGGCCCTTTCTTCTGCCCCTCTGCCACCTCCATTTGGAAGAGGGCAGGAGACATAGCCTTTTCCTGCCCATGCAAAGGCAGCAGCAGCAGGCAGGTCTTGGCCCTCCACCCTTGACTGCCCTAGGAAACTTGTGTCTGCATGAAGAGTCCCGGATGGCCATGGCTGGAGGGTCAAAGGGGATTTTTATCTGGGGGAGGCCTGAGCAGACAGACAAAAATGGCCAAATCAGACTGGGCTCCACTCGACTGGGCGGTGTTCTGATGGACATTTCTGCAGACTCCAATTCATGGTCCCCCACAGCTGGATGCATTTGTCCCTTGCCTTACAAGAGGGTTCTCTGTGAGTCCCAGGACTGGAGACACCTGTGGGGTTCTGTATTCATATTATGGCTGGGGATGTGCTTGAATGGGTTTCTGGCATTCAATTTCTAAGAAATCAAATGTTAGAAAATCCCTATTTGTTCGAATAGATCCCCTTCAAATGTGGAAGGATTCTATTCGATACGAATGTATTCATACAAATTTGTATGAATGTCCAATACGTATCCAATACGAATGAATACATGTCCTCACGGACGCATACATATCTGATATACTTATCCTGTAACATCTGCTCTGAAAGCATCAAACCTGACCTGAATCCACTTTTAATCTGCTCTCGATCCATGCAGAATGCAATCTGGATTCATTGCAGATATGACTGGCAAAGCCACTTTCTCACCTCTGCTGTTGAACGAATGTCCAAACTATTCGACAAATGTCCGGAACATTACGAATGTCCTAACACTCCATTTGTGTAACAAATGTCCAAATTCGTCTGAATTTTTCTGAAGAATGAATGTCATGAATATTCTTGCACATCCCTAATTGTGGCTGATCCCAGTGCACCTCTCTTGCCCCCTTTGCTCCCCTTCCCCTTCAGGCTGTCTCCTGCAAGATGGGAAGGACGTAGCTTAGAGATGGGGCTCTCCAAAGAAACCTGAAGCCCTGTAACCATCAACAGCTGGGAAGCTGCTCTGTCTGGCTTTCTTCTTCCCTGTAGATATCTGTGGGGTTATGCACAAAAGAAATCCCAAAGCAAAACACCTCTCTGCTGGCAACAGTGCACCTCTAGCCAAGAATTCCTCTCTGTGGAACTGGGGCTTTGGGGTTTCTCTTGGTCTTATTAGAAAAGGATGGCTTCAACAGACTTTTGTTGCTGGGAGGCAGGTTGGCTGGCCACCTCAAACCCCCGATGGAAATATCAGGGTAAGCTCAGCTGCATCTCTGCCTTATAACTCCTTTGTGCTGCTGTCTGATGCTGATGAAGCTGGGCAGCTCGAGCTTCCTGTATCCTTTCAGGCTGTGATCTGATTGGTCCGAAGAATGGGAAAGGCATTTTGCCCTTCCTGGTCTTTTCTGGTGCAGTTTGGAAGGGCTGAACAGCAGCTCCAGTGTGGTGGGAATGGCCATTGTGGCTTCCTGCTAGGCTGGATAGAGAGAGCACCAGTCTTTATTGCAATGGTTAATCAAAAAAGCAAAACAAACCAAGGATTCCTCCTATGTCCCAAGGCACTTTGCCCTGGGAAGGCCACTCTGCTTCTTCCATGAAAACCTGAGGCTTGCAAACTGATACGAAAGTTTGGCTTTAAAACCCCAGCATTACAGTGGATTAGTAAATTCAGACTTGCAAACTCAGATGCAGGAATTGATGGGTATCATCAGGACCTGGCATGTGACTTCATAGGGTTCAAGAGGGTCAGCTCCTCTCCATGCCAATTGCTAAAAGCAGGGCAAATGGTTGCCCTCGTGTCCTGTTGTTGGCCAGTCTGGGGGCCATTGGACTAGAAGGCCTGTTGGTCCAACTCAGCAGCAGAACATCTCATATGTATTTGTGTCCTAAGAAGAGGAAGATGGATTTCTGTTATTTTTTAATCATAGGGGAAAGAATCTCCTCCTAATATCTCTTTCTGGAAAGGCATTTATGAATATGTTGCAGTTCCACCTTTTGTTCTGTGTGGAGATGTTGAACGGCTTCCTGTAAATTCAGGGAACAATCTCAGGTTTTGGTTCTTATGGGGGAGAGGAAGAGGCACTTTCCCTTCTTCAGTCTCTCCACATCGCTGATGATTTAAATGCTCTCCTACGAGGCCTTCAGGCATCATCTTTTCTCCAAGCTAACAAGTCCCAACTGTTTAAGCAATCCTTTATAATGAAGATGTTCCATTCCCGGGACCATTTTGGGCTGCGTTTATTGAGCATTTCTGCAGAGAATGGCGATTAGTGAGGCTCAGAACTGGAAATGGAGCATAGTAAAAAGGCCATTTAAACAACTCATCAGCTCCCCGCTTTCTCCAGCCAGCACAACGCAGAGGCCTCAATGTGTTTGCAATTCACTCGCGTCTTGCTCGGCTCCTTCCCAATCAGCAAAGGCTGAGATTCAGAGGTGAAACACTCATCTGTTTTCGTTGTGTCTGCATGCATTCTCCTTCCTGAAGATGTGAAACACACAGCTTTTTCTCCCACGGAAAAGGCCTCCGGTGGGGCTCTTGACACAATTTGCAATGTATGATGCAGCTCCTTTCCAGTGAGCCCTGCAATGGGGAATGGACCTGCCACACTCCTGCCTCCAGAGTCAATGGTTTGCAGAAACGACCCAGCACCTGCCCAACAGGTTCAGGCCATCCACAGACCGGATGCAGTAAGTGGGAGAGGAGAGAGAGAGAGAGGCAGTGCTCTTGCTTTACAGACTAGAGTGTGTACAAATGCTATCTTCAGATTCAATTCAATTTGAATCAAATATTCGAATGTTCAAATTCAAACCAATAGAGAAAAAACAAATGTATTCAAATTTGAATCCGATTCGAATACATTTGTATCAATTTGTACGAATATTCCATTTGTATTTGAAGATACAAATGTTGACGACATTCGTATGTGTCCGTACGCATCCGTACACATCCCATTTTTATCCTGTATGCATCCCATTTTTGTCCTGTACAAATGTGTACGGATACGAATAAGAAGTCCAAATAATTTGTACAAATGATTCAAAACATTTGATTTCATCCGAATGTTAAAAAAATGAATGTATAGACATTTTATTCAAATTTTAATGTCTCAATTGGAATGAAGTTGGTTGAATTTTCAATGTTTTGAAGGTTCTTGCACATCCCTGTTACAGACCTTCCAAGCATCCCAAGTGGGCAGAGAAAGGCAAAACCATACCTGGGGAGGTTTAAACATCAGCCTGATCTCTATCTCTCCCCCGTTCTGCTGGGGTGAGACTTGCAAACTCTCCTGGCGGATCTAGTTACAAGGGTACAGTTTTAGAAAGGAAGCAATTAATTCATGCCTCATCTGAACCCATTGACAGGGGAACGTTCTCCTGCCAGCAATTGTATCTCTCAGGAAACCTCACCTTGAGAGAGTTGGATTTCCTCCCCTCCTTGGGATGATGTAATAATGTCCCCCCTCCATTGCCTTTGCTGGTGTAGCCAGTGGTAAGGGCCTGGGCTTTCCTCTCTTGGATGTCCTTCACGGTCCCCACATGTCTGATTTATGCTGTTGCCACACAAAGCTTGTGACGCTGCTCTCTGGTTCAGTTGTTCAGCAGGGACTGACGTGCCTCAACCCGCATCTTGGCAGGGTGACCTGAAAGGGGCTGATGACATTCACACAAGGCCCCTGACAGGACACCACTCCCATTTTCAGGGGGGAGAAGGCAGCAGGGCTAGAAGGCCAGCTATCCTGGGGGTCTATGGTGGATGAATGGGCCATGATCTCAGCCTGGAGCAATGCAACGGTTCATTCTAGGGATGTGCATGAATATTTGTAACATTCAGTATTTGTATGAATTCAGACGAAATCAAGATATGTATAAGAATTAGAGGACATTCATACATCGACATTCATATTTGTATGAGTGTTTCGGAACATTCGTGAAATGGGGAGATGGGAAACCAGCTGTGCCAGTCACATCTGGAATGGATCCAGAGTGCATTTGACATGGTTTGAGAGCAGATTCAAAGTAGATTCAGGGTAGATTTGATGCATTTAGGGCGGATATATTACGGGATATGTATCAGATATGTACGGAATACATTCTGGATATGTATCAGATAGCGATGTACACAAATGGGTGTGTGTGCATTTGGTTCGTATTGAATCCTATGTAAGAAAATTCATATTTGTTCAAATAGATCCCCTTCAAGTGTGGTAGGCTTCTGTTTGATATGAATGTATTCATACAAATTTGTACAAATATCCGATACCAAAGGGTATGTACCCATATATATCCAATACGTAACCGATACGTATCCCGTAACATATCCACTCTAAAAGCATCAAATTCACCCTGAATCCACTTTGAATCCACTCCATGTCGAATGCACTCTAGATCCATTGCAGGTGTGACTGGTGCAGCCGCTTTCCCATCTCCCAGGTTCACGAATGTTCCAAAACACTTGTATTCATAGGAATGTCAATGTACGAATGTCGTAGCATTTGATTTGTACATGAACGTCCGAATTCATCTGAATTCATATGAATATCAAAAGTTACGAATATTTATGCACATACCTAGTACAGGATGCGTATGCAGTTGTACTGGATATGCATACGAATTCTAACAAATAAATTCATATCTAATCGAATCCAATCACATTAGAAGGGGATCCATTTGAACGAATACGGATTTTCTTACCCTCAATGCAATACGAATCAAATGCCAAAAAACCCATTTGTGCGCATCCTTAGTTCATCCATTTTCTTGCCTGCCCTTTCTCGGCATTTTCCCTGCACTGCGGCCCACAAATGCATTTGGGACTTTTTATTCATTCTGAAATTCCTGAAGAATTAGTCCATCGTCCACCACTTCTTCCTGAAGTTCTCTCACCTCTCCAGAAAGAAGGCCCCTCCCGCCCCCTCGCGTCGCAGCTGCAGCTTGATAGGGCCCGCCATAAAAACGTTACTAGGTACAAATGAACTGATGGGGATTAAGGAGCCAGAGCGCGCCTGGGAGCAGGCTTTAAAAGCATCCTGTTTAGACATGGCTCTGGTTCTGATCCCCACGGTCCCAGACACTTTATTTTCTTTCTCTTTCCTTTTGAAATAAATGAATTTGGGAGATAGGAATTGCAGATGGAGGCAGCGGCGACCTGAGGGATTGCATTGCAGGCCAAACCGAGTCTCCTAGATCTGTTCCTTTAGCGCCATCCTGGTTCACTTTGCCTCAGGATCCCAGAAGAGAAGAAGGGGCTCAGGGTGCATTCTGGGACTGGCCCTCCCTCCCCTCAGATCACTGGCCAGGCAAATGAGGGAGGGGAAAGCAAGAGGACTCCCCCAAGGCCAATGGGCCATGATCCTGGGCTGCCAGTTTGGCCCAGCAATTAAGGAGCCAAACTCGTATCTGGGAATACCAGGTTTGATTCCGCTCTCCTCCATGAAGCCTGCTAGGTGACCTTGGGCTAGTCACAGCTCTCTTTCTGAGCTCACACAGCCCCACTTGCCTCACAGGGTGTTCATGTTGTGGGAAGAATAGAAGCTTTGTCGGCTGCTTTAAGTCCCCTTAAATGGATGAGAAAAGCAGGGTAGAAAAGCCAGCTCTTCTTCTTTTTTACCTACAGAAGTACAGGCTTTAGGTAATATTTTATAAGCTGGTTTTCCTCCCCCAAAGCATCTTAAAGCAGTAAACAGAGGACAAGAAAACTTAACTGTTCTTCTTGCTTGTATGGACAGATTTCTATGGCTCAGATCTAAATGACAGAAATTGGAGATTCATCCGTTTATTTAAATTTGCAAAACCTCTGGAGCCCAGAGTGAGCTTTCTCTGCTAAAAAGGTTTTACAAGTTTAAATAAACTAATGAATCTTCAATTTCCGTAATTCAGATTTGAGCAATGAAATTTGAGTCGGTTGTTTTTAATAGCAAGGATTTCAAAACTTCATATAGCAAGTGAGAATCTGTCTTCCAAGGATGGGTGGTTCATTTTTATCTCGTTCTGCACTATTTTCTATTTTCTATTATTCTTCCAAGTGGGTCATTTGTGGCCACGCTCTTTCCGCATGCCTAACTAATAATTTAGACAGACAGAAGAACTTTCTGCTGAAGCAGAAATATCTTTTTTCCCAAAGATGTTCCAATAATGAAATCTAGTGGCATCTTCTTATCTTATTCATGAGCATTGTTTTAAGCCTGGGAGGAAGTGGAAAATCTCGGTGCACCATCTATGTTTGCCTGGAAGAACATAACACCCACCCCACTTTCTGCCAAGGGAGAAGATTGGGCTTGAGATAGTGGCTTTGTTTAAGAGGAAGAGGAGGAAGGAACTCAAACAGTAGCCGAGAGCATGTGAACATCCACACTGATAGCATTGTCTGACAGACAGAAGGGATGAATCACACCCGGCTTTGTTCTGCTCTGGCTAAAGTTCATGGTTGATACCATCTTTCCAAACGCCGGCTTGCCATTGGATTGCTCAGGAATCAAAGTGAGCCACGTCTGACATTTAACTTGGCTGTGACAATGAACAATTTTAAAAATACAGAACATGTTTTTACATGACAGCATTTTGCAACGCCTCCTCACCACAGTCTTGAAGATTAAAGTAGGGGTAAGGGAGGGGGGGGGAATTGCTTACATCAACTCTGCTGATTTTTTTTGTTTTAAGAGAATGATTCTATCCCCAGAATAAAAGACACAGAGAGAAGCCAATGATAATTCATTTTAAATTAGGGATGTGCACGAATATCTGTAACATTCATTATTCGTACTGATCTGTACAAATTCCGACATTTGTACACGAATTGAATGTTATGACATTAGTACATTTACATTAATAGTGCAAACATTCATATGAATAGTTTGGACGTTTGTGAAACTAGGGAGACGGGAAAGTCAAATCTGCAATGGATTCAGATTGTATTTGACATGGATTGAGAGTAGATTAAAAGTTGATTCAGGTCAGATCTGATGCTTTCAGAGCAAGGATATATTACAGGATATGTATTCATATCGGATACGTATTAATTTGTATTGGATACGTATTGGATATTTGTATGAATTCGTACGAGTACATACATTCATATTGAATAGAATTCTACTAGGGATGTGCATGAATTATTAGTGCATTCAGAATCCAGATGACATTCGTGGATGGATCAAATAGCGCCCTATTTGAAGGGATCTATCCGTCCACAAATTGGATAATCCAGTACCTGTAGAAGCTTCGGTAGAAGCTTCTACAGATACTGGATGCCCCAGGGCCTCCCTCCTTCAACCTCCCTCCCTCAAACCTCCCCCTGCAGCCTCCCTGGGGCCCCCTTACCTGCTCGTGGTGACCCAGGCCTCTTTCCACGGCCCTCTGGAACTGTGAACAGACTTCCCGGGAGGTAAATACAGGCCTTCCAGAAGAAGGGGCAGCAGTGGTGCAGAGAAGGCAGCGGCAGCATTGGCAAGGTGCTCAGGTAAGTGGGGAGAGGGGGTGCGAATGGGGGGTAGGGGAGGGTTTATTCATTCCAGGCACGACTATCCTATAGAATATCTGTGCTCGGATACAAATACCCCCAATCCATGTGTGTGTAGGTATTTGGCAGGAGCTGAATTTTCCCACATTCTATTCAACTCGAATAGAATGTGGAAAATGGCTCCACGCACACCCCTAAATCCTACCACATTCAAAGAAGAAGAAGAGTTGGCTTTTCTACCCCACTTTTCTCACCCGTTTAAGGGGACTCAAAGTGGCTATTCTTTTCTTCCCACAACAGAACACCCCGTGAGGTAGGTGGGACTGTGAGAGCTCAGAATAAAGCTGTGAGTAGCCCAAGGTTGCCCAGCAGGTTTCATGAGGGAAGGCAGAATCAAACCCAGTATTCCCAGAAAAGAGTCCAGCTCCCTAGCCACCACACCAAACTGGCTCATAAACTGGATCAAACTGAGATCTATTCAAATGAATATGGATTTTCTAGTATTTGATTTGCTATGAACTGAATGTCAAAAAAAACCCCAACAACCCCATATGTGCACATCTCTAGTTTTTGCTGGTGACTAGAATTGTATGGAAGAACAAAAAATGACAAAAGCCAGGGAGGGGGGCTAATATAGCATGGGGTTTTAAAATTCAAGTTGATAAACAACTGAATCACAAGATATTTGACACATGGCAGAGACAGTGAGTGTTTTAATGATCAGTGTGCTTCTCCCAGGGGGTGTGAAGAACTGAGCAAAAAGAATGGTAGAAAATATGAGGGTATATTGCTTGATTTGGAAAAACATCGCAAAATTGTCATCGAGAAACTGAAACCCAACATCTCTGGAAAGAACGAGTACAAACGGCCTTTTGGTGCTTATTAGCAGGCTGGTTATAATATCAAAGATGCTCAAAAACTATTTGGAAGAAATGAGAGTAGATGAAATAGCGATTCCACGACCGCAGAAAGCTGCCCTGCCTTGAAGTCTCCACTCTCCTTCAAGATCTTGCATTGATCCTCACATGGGATTCAAATCAGCGACAGGATGAAACTTCAGCCATTGCATTAGGCCGGGTGGACGGAACATGCGGCCCTTAAGAAGAGCCACCTCTTAATTCACGGCATGAGCTGCTGGTGATCTGTTTTTAGCTCCTTATTACCTCCCTCCCCCCTCTGGCTGCCTTGGCACATCTTTAAATAAGAGTTAAGCTTCTGCCTTTGCTCTTAGCCAGGCTGTTCATGATAAAAGGCCTCGCCTGGACTTAAGGGAAACAACCCCATCGATCGCTCTGGTAGGACTTCTTGAAAGTCAGGCAGTTTTATTGACTGCAAAGGCTAGTTCTGCTTTATGTTCTTCCCTCCCCTCCTCTTTTATTCTCCCCGCTTCAAAGCAATATGGGCATCATGGCTCAAAGAGCCCTGAGCGTCTGCTGTCCTGCCTTCGCTTAAGAACAAGCACAAACTAGGCATGTGCGCGAATGGGGTTGTATTTATATGAATGTATACGCATATCCGATACGGACACATACGTATCTGATACATATCCTGTAACGTATCTGCTCCGAAAACATCAACTCCACCTTGAATCCACTTTGAATCTGCTCTCAATCCATGCTGAATGCATTCTGGATCTGTTGCACATGTGATTGGCACAGCCGCTTTCCCACTTCCCTGTTTCATGAATGTTCCAAAGCATTCAGACCAATAGGAATGTCAGTGTACGAATGTCGTAACATTCAATTCGGATATGAATGTCCAAATTTGTACATCCCTAGCACAAACCCTTTTCCATTTCCCGTGGCCCTGGGCTCTTGGTTCGGGTGCCATGTCCAGGGGGGACCAGAAGACAAGCAGACTGGTTCTTTGTTCTGAAACTTAGGAGGAGATGCCAGCACCCAGGCAGCTGAGAAATGCTCCATCTCAGGGGCACAAGGGATCTACCATAGAGAGGCGGATGAAGTGGGTGCCTCCAATCCAGCCTCCAAGGTCTCAGCTGCCAGTTTAGCATCAGTCTGGAAATGGTCTCAGCAATCAGACATTTTTAGCCCAACGCTACTCTGGCAGGGGTGGAAACTGGCCCTGTACCACCACTCTGCAGAGCAGAGGAAGAGCCGAATTTGCTGCTGGTCTGTCCCTGGAGACATCAGCCATGACCTGCAGCTATGGAGGCTCTGGCAGCAGGTCCGTTGTGACTCCAGGGTCGTCAGTTGCCTTCCTCACATCAAAACCTTCTCATGGTCCAAGGAAATGGCAGCTGGAGAGGACCTTTCCCAGCTGTGTTTTCCTCTCCCCACAGGGCACCCAATTTCCTGGAGCCAGCAGCAATGACTGTGAGCTGTGATATGAGTTGGAATTTCTGAGACCCAAGGCGGTACTGATTTTTAAAAAATTGGTATCAGTTGTAACACAGTTAAAAACAGGAACATGATAAACTACCAAACACTTCTTTTATGCTGCTGTGCTTTGCTTATTTATCTGAATTCTTATCCCGCCTTATAACCCAAGGGTCTCAGGGTGGGTTACAACATATAAAACGATCCCATTAAAACCAATTACATATTCAACATATTAAAATCACAGCAGTGTCTGAATGTGGGGAGGAAAAGGCTGTTTCTTGACTTAGCCAAAGTCCAGGGTAAAGAGGTGCGTCTTCACAGCTTGTCTAAACACTTAGAATGAAGGTGCCTGACGCACCTCAGGAGGGAGACTGTTCCAGAGTCTGGGAGCCACCACTGAGAAGGTCCTCCCCAGGTGTCTACCCCTTTTGTTGCTTGTGAGTGGTAGTATAACCAGGAGGACCTCCCCTCCAGATCTTAGGGCACTGGTAGGTCGATAGGAAAGAAGGGATTCCTTTAGATATTTGTACTACATCCAATATTTACTCTTGATACATAACTGGACCTAACTTTGGGATATTTTCAGTGACAAAGGATGTGCAAAAGTGATTCTTCTTCTCCTCCTCCCTCCCCCCTCGCGGCAATCCCCCCATCCTGGATCCCTCAGGAAGATCCCCTTTGCAGCCCAGAAGCTCAGATCTGGCAGTGAGTCATTTTGCTTCCTGCCGCCCCTGACGTCTCCTAGGCATTAATATCCCCAGATCACAGCAAAAAAAGAAGCTGGTGATTTACAAAGCCCCACAAATTGCTTCCTCCTCCACGAGAGGAGACATATAAACCCATGTTCATGTCAGGTTTATATGAACACTTAACATTAACAAGCAAATGGGAGGCATACGTCTCCTGGCAGGCAGCAGGCTGATTTAAAGTTCCGCTTTGCACCTGTCCACACAGGACTGCCGATAAATAAGGCCCGAGTCTCAAGCTATTGGGATCCTACAGAGAGCATCTGCAGCCCAAGGACAGAATGGGCACTGCTGCTGTCTCCTGGCTGCTGGCGTCCATGTCTCAGCCTATGAGTGAAGGCAGCAGCAGCAACTCCATGGTCAAGATGGCAAAGAGGAGCCCCATTTTGTGGATACATTTCAGCACTGCACAGTGGCCAATGAATTAAGGTCGCCACAGTCCCCTACTGCTCAGGAATTGACCTGAAGCCAGGATTAGATCATGGTCAACCGTGTCCTGCCACAGATAGTCTTCTAACTCTGCCTGACAATGAAGGCCCACAGGCCTCCAAAGATCCAAGTAAAGCTCAGTCCACATGACTCCTGCCTCACTATGGTGGGCTGTGAAGCTCAGGCTGGTTGTTCTCTGAGCTGCATCTGCCTCTTGCAGATACTTTGCTGCCTGACTTAGTATCTCCTTCCGGGCTTTGCAACTGGCCTGTGGGCCTTGTGTGCAATTGGCCATGGCTTCCCTGGGTACTAATTCCCTGTGGTATGGATGCACTAAGCCTTCTTGTTTATCAAGGAGCCACCTTTAGGGGTGTGTACAAATGAAATTGTTGACATTCGATTAGATTCGAATCAAATATTCAAAAATCCAAATTTGTTCGAATAAAGAAGAACAAATGTCTGGACATTCGAATAGTCAACATGTATCCAATGATATGCATCTCGTACACAACTGTACGCATCTGTACACATCTGTACGCATCTGTACACATCCATACGCATCCCATTTTTATCCCATATGCATCCTACTTTCATCCTGTATATATCTGTACAGATGCGTTTGGATACATACAAGATGAGTACGTATCTGTACACACATGGATGTCTGAATTATTCATATGAATAGCTCAAAATATTCATATTTGTACACATACTAGAAAATGAATGTCGGGACATTTGATTTGTATACGAATGTCTGAATTTGTCTGAGTGTTGGTAAAGGTTGACCAACAGTGCAATACTTATGTGAGCCTTGCAGTAGAGATGTGCATGAATAGGGGCGGGGGGGTTGCATTCAATTTGAATTGAATCGAATGTAAGAAAATTAGTATTTGTTCAAGTAGATCCCCTTTGAATGTGGTAGGATTCTATTCAGTACAAATGTATTCATATGAATTTGTATGAATATCCAATATGAGCGCATACATGTCTCATACGTATCCCATAACATATCCACTCTGAAAGTGTCAAATCTGCCCTGAATCCACTTTGAATCCACTCTCAAACCATGTCGAATACACTCCGGATCCATATGTGACTGGTGCAGCCACTTTTCCATCTACCTGGTTCATGAATGTTCCAAAGCTTCATACAAATGTTCCAAAACATTTGTACGAATACAAATGTCAGTGTACAAATGTTGCGACATTTGATTTGTATGCAAACGTCCAAGTTCGTACAAATTCATATGGATATTGAATGTTACAAATATTTGTGCACATACTTACCTTGCAGTCCTCTCTGCACTGACCATCCATCCGGTGATGGAAGGCCATCTGGATGCAGAGGCTTTACTGCCACAAATGCAAAACCCCGTGGGTAGAGAAATCCGGCATTCACTATCCCTTGAGCCCTTGGACTCCAATGCCAGCCTGAACTGGCGCTGCAAGTTACCTGCCCTTTTCCTTAGCTGTACTCCTTGCTCTGAGAGAGCCACTTCTTGGGGCTTGAAGGGGAGTGGGCGAGCCGTATGCATGGTGTGCGGACTCCCATGTGGAGGGCACGAAGGCCTGCCATGAGTTTGGCTGGAGTCAGCAAAGCCTCCCTTTAAAACCTCCCAAGCCCAAGCCCTCCACTCCTAAATGCATCCTAGATGTTTCACTTTAGAAAAAGAAAATCATTACCGACTTAATCTTCTCATATCCAAGGACAGCTTTGGCAGGATTTGCTTAAGGATTGCGAAGAAAGATTTTGCCAGGCTTATAAGCTCTGCCTTGATTTATGGTCTCCAAGCGGAAACAAGCAAGCAGCCTCGGTGCTGTGAGGCAGCGGGAGGCATGGCTACAGAAGCTGGGCAGGATGCAGGGCGGAGTTGGTGCCCCAAGCCAGGCAGCGTGGCCTAGATCGCCCCTTAGGACCTCCTGAGCAGAGGCTGGCAGGATGGAGACATCTGTCAGGGGCAGGAAGGCTGCACTGGTGGTGAGTAGCCAAGGAGGGAGACCTCCGCATCCCAAGTCCATCCCATACACATGGAAAATGTGAGTTGCCCAAGGGTTTGGACTGAGTTGGATTTCAGGCAGCATCCAAACCCTGCCCTCAATGGTCAGTGACCCATAGTGGCTTGAGGAATTCCCCTTCTTCCTCAGGTGTGGCCATGGTCACACCTACATCCTTCTTTGGTCCATCTTTAAACCCCACCACTCACACATTTCTATTCCAATCTGTATTAGGGATGTGCACGAATTTTTTTTTGACATTCTGTTCTATTCAAATCAAATCAATTACCCAAAAATCCAATTCGATTCAAATCTTTTAAATTTGAATTTAACAAGATTTGGTTTGTATACGCATCTTCCCCACATCTTTACACATCCATATTCATCCGTACGCATATGTAGGCATCCCATAGTTATCGCACGTGCAACCCGTTTTCATCCCGTATGGATCTGTACAAATGCGTATGGATGTGGGAAAGAAGCAGATCTTAAAGTATACAAGTATGAAGATGATACCCAGCTCTATCTCTCTGTGCCATCTGAATCAGGAGAGGCGGCTGAAGTACTTAGCAGGTGTCTGGAGGTGGTAATGGGCTGAATGAGGGCCAACAAATTGAAGCTGAATCCAGACAAGACAGAGGTGCTGTGTGTCATAGGGTCTCGGGTCCATGTAGTTGGGAGACACCCTGTCCTTGGTGGGGTCACAATGCCCTGGAAGGGACAGGTGCATGATTTGGGGGGGGGGTACTCCTGGACTCTGCGCTGATGCTTGAAGCCCAGGTGGAGGCTGTGGCCAGGAGTGTGAAATGGCTGATGCGTCAACTGAAGCCTTTTCAGAACAGAGATGACTTGGCCACAGTTATCCATCCTGTAGTAACCTTTAGATTGGACTACTGTAATGCTCTCTACATGGGGCTGCCCTTGAAGATGGTTTGGAAGTTGCAGCTAGTGCAAAATGCAGCTGCCAGAGTGCTAGCTGGATTCACATCACACCTGTTTTTAAAGGGTTGCATTGGTTGCCAATTCACTACCAAGTCCAATTCAAGGTGTTAACTCTGGCTTATAAGGCCCTAAATGTCTTGGGCTCCAAATATCTTAAGGAAAGCCTTCTCCCATACCGACCTGCCCGTGCCTTAAGATCTGGAGGGGAGATCCTCCTGGTCATCCCACCGCCTTCAGTAGTGAAATGGGTGGGCACCAGGAAGAGGGCCTTTTTGGTAATGGCTCCCAGGTTATGGAATAGTCTCCTCCCTGAGGTGTCTCTCGACCCTTCTCTGTATATATTTAGGAAGGCGGTGAAGACGTACCTCTTTGCCCTGGCCTTTGGCTAATGTGATCGTGGTTTCTCCGTACTGCAGAGACTATTATTTTAATATTTAGGATATTGTTTTAAATATGTTGAATCTTTTAGTGTTTTTATCTATATTTCTGTTTTTAAGATATGCTGGTTTATAATGTGTTGTTTTAATGATTGTTACCCACCCTCAGACATTCGGGTACACAGTGGGATAGAAATATAAATAATAAATTAGTAAAAATACACATCATGTACAAGCCCGTACACATATGAACGTCCAGATAATTTGAACAAATAGATCTGAAGTTTGAAATTCTAGTAGTAGTAGTAGTAGTAGAAAATTTATTTGACTAGCCGTGTGACCATTTCAAGGAGTTTGAAATTCAATTTGAATGTTTACATTCAAATTTTGGAACATTTTATTCGAGCTTGAATGTCAAAATTTGGCACATTTGATTGAATTTAGAATGCCTACGAATATTCATACAAATCCCTCATTGGTATTATCTGTGGACTTTCTCCCTTCAGCTGAACTTTCCTGTCCTGATTTTTACAGGTCTCCAGAGCCGCTATGGAGCGTGAATCCATTTCCATTTTTTGGGTGTCATCAGGGGAAAGGACTAAAGGGGGCTGAACTGGACTATAGTGGGTACATCCTGCACGTAGTTGCCTTCCCTTTCACCCACTATGTGATGACATACTGTGGGGTGACAGAAAACTTTACCCTATCCAGTTTGGTCTAGTGGTTAGGAAGCCAGACTCTTTTCTGGGAATACTGGCTTTGATTCCACCCCTTTCCACAAAGCAGGCTGGGTGACCTGGGGCTAGTCACACCGCAGGGGTTGTTGTGATGGTAGAAAAGAGTGGAGATCTAAAAAAAAGTCTCCTAAAGGATTCTCAGGATGGGAACAGAAAGGTGTGGGTATAGCGATCACAACCGAGGATGAACTAAGGAAGGAATATCAGGTATCAGGTGTGGTCAGATTTAGTGTGGTTTGAGTCCTGTCTCTTAATAAGATGGACAACTTGTGCAAGGTGTGACCATGGCCTGATTCTCACCAGCCAAACAGAAAGGAGGGAAAATTTGCAAGTTTCTGTTCCGTGAACACAGATTTGCTGCATACAGTTTCACTTTCCAGCTCCTTATGAATGCCCAAATTGTGAATGGTGGCGGTTTTTCCCCTCCTTCTTCCAGTTTATGCCAAATGCTGTCGTAATCTGCAAGTGCTTACACTTTTCAAATTAATGCAGCCATTTCACAATGGGCTCTGTCTGGAGCAAACTCCGCATCTGTTGGGGCTCAAGTGTGAGAGATTCTGACTCATAGCTTTGGGGATGGTAGCAAGATTAAAGCCACCTGAGTCTGGCTTTCCTGAGGTAGAAATCATGCTGACATTTTGCTTTGAAGCCAAAAGAAGCAAGGAAAGCAAACGACAGGAGCGGGTGGGACTGTCGAGCAGGCTCTGAATTAAAATGGACAATTCCAGTGGAGAAGTACTGAGGATAAGGACTGGATCCTTCATATTGGACAAAAAGCTGGGAATCCAAGGTCTTCTTTGCATTGCCCAGTTCTTGCAAAATTATTTTCAACTAATCATGGTGACGACAGGCAGATTCTCTTGCACCGGAACTGCATCTTCCAGCCATCTTTGGATTTCAGCAACACACTCCAGGGAGATAGAATGTCCCAAGCGAGTGAGGATTGTCCATTGCCCAAGGAGATCTGGAGAAAGTTTGGGGAAATCTACAGATTGGGCCAGACTCCCCATATACCAATGTGAAGAAAACCACATATTTTCAAAGTCCCCAAGTTTATTCTATCTGAACTTATATGATCTAATTTATTCTAATACAGAAGAAGAAGAAGAGTTGGCTTTTCTACCCCTATTTTCTCACCCATTTAAGGGGACTCAAAGCAGCTGGAAAACTTTCTGTTCTTCTCCCCAAAACAGAACACCCTGTGAGGTAGGTGGGGCCGTGAGAGCTCAGAAGAGAGCTGTGACTAGTCCAAGGTCACCCAGCTGGCTTCATGGAGGAGGAAGAAGAATTGTCTTTTCTACCCCGCTTTTCTCACCCATTTAAAGGGACTCAAAGCAGCTGGCAAACCTTCTGTTCTTCTCCCCACAACAGAACACCCTGTGAGGTAGGTGGGACTGTGAGAGCTTAGAGACAGAGAGGTGACTAGCCCAGGGTCACCCAGCTGGCTTTTTGGAGGAGTGCGGAATCAAACCTGGTATTCCCAGATAAGAGTCCAGCTCCTTAATGACGAGACCAAACTGGCTGATAGAAGAAGAAGAAGAGTTGGCTTTCCTACCCCGCTTTTCTCACTCATTTAAGGGGACTCAAAGTGGCTGAAAAAGCTTTTTTATTCTTCTCCCCACAACAGATACCCTGTGAGGTAGGTGGGGCTTTGAGAGCTCAAAAGAGAGCTGTGACTAGCCCAAGGTCACCCAGCCGGCTCCATGGGGAAGGACATACAATCTGAGTAGCTTTCAATGCAGCTTTGTTCCAATGTTGCCCTATTTGCAAAGATGCCATCTGTAAGCTTACATGGATAGGACTCTGTCCCTTCCCTCCTTGTCCTGTCTTCCTCTTCCTCCTCCAGTACCTGCCAATATTTGGGCTCATCCTTGTGGAAACATTCCTTGATCTGTTATACAAACAGGCATTACCACTCATATTTTGTGCTGGGTGATTAACTTAAACAGCATCGATGCTCTTCTACAAACATGAAGGTAGACAGGAAGCCAACAGTGGCATCACACCCAAGGACGGTTTCCCCATGCCAAGGGCTTCAGCAGATGTTAGTATCTCATGGCTGGAAATTTTGCTGTAATTACCCAAGCCTCTTTAGTATAGTTCTTCACTTAAATCAGAGATAACTGCATACAGTATATGACCCAGAAGGCTTTCTCCGAACTTCAGAAAGAATGTGATCATAACTTAACTGAAGTGGTATTCAGTCGGACCTTCATATCCACTGACCAGATCAGCCCATCCCCACCCCACCCCGTTGGCACCATTAGGCCTACCTTAAGCTCTTCCGAGACCTTGTACAGGCAGGAAATGGACTAAAATGGCACACGATGCTGTGGGATTATGGGAAATGGAGTGCATCTCTAGTGAGATTTCCCATGATTCCTATGAAATCCCACAGGGTTATGGAAATGGAGTGCATTTCCCAGTGTTTGCCATTATCTGTGGTTTTACGTTATCTGCAACAGGGCGTGGAATGTTTCCCCCGTGGATATGGTGGCTCAACTGTATTTGGATTATTTCTTCAATTTATTTCTACTGGGATACAAAACTACCCCATTCAAATTGATCTGTGCGACTTTGTGATTCAAAGTGCATTCAAAGTCCATGTTTCAAGAAATGATTAATTTGCAGTTCAATAATTGTCAAATATGTCAGGGGGGAATATAGAGTTCAAAAAGATGTAAAAATGAAAAGCAAACCATGTTGCTTATTGGCTGTTCACCATTTCAGGTTGGTTCCTCTTTAAAGACAAACCAAGGGCTGTGGTCACACCTAAGGTTTAATCCAGCTTCAGTCCAGTTTCAGAGTGAGAGAACACATCAGCAAAGTGACCAGTAATTTTCTTTCCACATTATCTATCCCAAAGTTGAATTTTCTGAGTTATTAAACACTTTGCTGCTGTATTCTCTCACTCTGAAAGTGAACTGAAGCTGGATTAAACCTTCAGTGCGGCCACAGCCCATTACACTGTTGGATTTTCTTATTCTCAGATTGTTTTCTGCTGCCAATTAACTATCTCACGGAAATCTAACTTTATAGTAATTTGACCATTTGCTAGCAATTAAAAGTTGATAGTAACAGTAATGATGATAATGGTTAATATGCCATTCTTGGTTTTCAAGTGATTTCTACTAAAAAGAAGATGAAGGTATAATCTGTAAAACAGTTATTGCAGGGAAAGGAGAGGAGCAGTGAAGTTCTCTGCAAGAGATTAGTTCTTAGCTGTCAGAGCAGAGGGAAGGCAGCCAACATGAGTGGAGAGTTGAAGGAAGGAAAACAGATTGCAAAGGCAGAAAGGGAGACAAGGCAACTGTCTATGTTCCCCTGCAGTGCTGCGGATTCTGCCCATTTCTGACTGGCACGGAGCCCTCAGCCATGTATCTGTTGAAGGAATGCAACTCTCAATACACCAGCAATAAACCTTGCTGTTGACAACAGAAGACCAACAGCCTTCCTAAGGATTGTTTGTTTAGGTTGCACGACAGAGAGAAATGTTGAGAGTCCAGCTCTTGCAACTGATCTGAGGGCTCTGGGAAGCAGAGGGGTGGGGAGCAGCAGAGAGACTGTTCTGATTGGGCTAGAGGGCTGCTGCGATCTTGTGCTGGGTGTTGCGATAGACTATTCCAAGCTCCTGACCGGCCCAGGTCCCGGGGATCAAACCACGTGTTAATGGCTGACCCAATAGGCAAGAAAATGGGGCAAGGGGCAAATGAAGAAACTGGAGACAGAGATCAGGTGGAAAAAGAAAAGTTTAATGGTGCAAGGGGTTTTTATACAGCACAAGAAAGGGGTGTGGAGGAAGT
The DNA here is from genome assembly GCA_023333525.1 of Aspidoscelis tigris stejnegeri. Taxonomy (NCBI): domain Eukaryota; kingdom Metazoa; phylum Chordata; class Lepidosauria; order Squamata; family Teiidae; genus Aspidoscelis; species Aspidoscelis tigris. The sequence continues at coordinate 16,754,590 of JALMGA010000012.1, read as the reverse complement.
GACATCAAAGCAACATTGGGGGAGGAGATTGGAGGAAAGCTGCTGTCTTCTGGGTCAGAGGTCCTTCTGATGTCACTTCCTCTTGTCAGCAGGAAGAGAAGGGCAGTTCTTTTCTCTCCACATGGCTGAGAAACTCCATGATAGTTGAGGGTGGCTGCAGAGTGGAAAGAATTGAGCACCCTGGTGGCGCTGAGTGTGTACTACAAGTCTATGGAAAGGAAGATCTCTGGCTCCCATTTACTCTTGAGGTTTGTACTGAGAGGGGCTGAAAATGAGGCCAGGGGGAAAAAAAATCTGAGCAGCTTTTATGGTTACCACATAGAAAGGCATGTTGGCAAATCATGAGTGGGAGGTTAAATCAACAGATTGCACATACCAGGGATAAAGAGACAGGCGTCAAGTAGGCATGTGCCAACTAAAATCACACATCCAGTTCACCATCAAACTGAACAGCCATTTGCTTTGTTCAGTTGAACAAATGGTCACCTGCATTCAATTTCAAACTGGTTCAAAACCAAGAAATCCCATCAAGGACAAAAATAAAGCAAGCGTGAACTGTTTGATCCAGTAGTTCATGCTTGCAGGTTGGGCATTGGTTTGGTTTGATTTAATCTTTTGATATTCAGCCAACTGAATACTTGGTTCGATGCAAACATCCATGAACTGGCTGGTTCCCTGTGGACTGCACAATATCCGAACCAGTTCCTGGAGTAGATGGAAACTTGCAGATCAAGCTCCCAGTTGATGCTGTCTGTGTTCCTTCTGGAAAGATCTACTCTGATGAGTTAGACCGAACTATTAGCCTAGGATAAGAGAGCTTCCTTGTTGCTGACACATTTTGTGCAGCTTATGGGCCAGAGGACCACAGGAATGCTTTCATTAGGACCTGGATTTAATTTGTCCCAGAGTTCTTCACACAGAGACAGAGGGAGCGATTATTCCTACTGCCAAGGAAGCTGAAACAGCTGGGGCGCCTTCCCTGTGCTATTCTTGAATCACAAGCATATTGAGAGCAGATCCTCAGGCACAGCTTACTGAAGACCACCTGGGCCCATCTTTGGAGGGTTCAAGAAGCTGAGGACACTCAGACCTAGCCAGATCTGAGCTTTAAGTGGCAAACATGTGTGGCAAAGGCAGGGGAGGAGAGGGCTGGTATTTCCTGAAGCTGTTTAAGCACACATTAGAAGGTCTTCCTTTGAACTCAAGGTCCAGAACATGTGTGAAGCTGCTACCTTTTTGGAAAAAAAAAAGGCCCACCAGTTCTCCTCCTGTTAGCGCTTGCTTCCATTCTTTAAAAGCTCTTGAGAATCTGAGCCAAAGTCTGAGAGGAGTGCCTGGGAAATGCCGAGGTTTCCCTTGGACCCCCCACTGCATTCCTGGCTGATGAGACCTATCTGCAGTCTAGAAGTCACGGTGCCTGGGGCTGAAGAACAAGAGGCAGAAGCAGAGAAATGTGTCTTTCAAGAGCCACGGACTCAACATTTCTGCAGAAGCACTGCAAGGTCAGGATGCGTCCTTCTCAGAATAGATTTTCCTATTGCAACAGCTGTTTGAGGTGTCTTTCCAGCAGGATACAAGGGTTTAAGCAGCGATTGCTCTCCCAGCTTTTTGCTGTTTAGTCCTTAAGTCATGTCTTTCTTCCTTCATGGCCCCATGGGCTGTTGCATATCGGGTTCTTCTGTCCTCCTGGAGTTTGCCCAAGCTCATGTTTGTTGCTCCTGTGACACTATCTATCTTCTCTTCCTCTGCCATTCCTTTTGCTCTCGCCTTCAGTCTTTCCAGGAACAGACTCATATTCATACTCATAATTTTGTATCTGTGATGGCCTATGAGCAACCATGTATAAGCATGCACCTCCATCTTTTAATCTATGCACTGATGTCATTCATGCACCACCATACACCTACCTCAACCTAGTTTGGATTGGATCAATGTATCCTACAAAGTACAATGTGCTAAAGATTAGAAGTTCAGACTTGAATGTCAGGGTTGGCCCATTCTGATTCAAGTGCAAATGAAATGTCCCTTTGCTCTTAATCATCTAGATAGCAATGGGAGGGCAACTGAAAGGGGCTGGTTGGCTATGGGGGACCTTCAGAGCTGAAGAAGTAGGATCTGAGTACAGCAATTGATGCACTTGGCAGGCTTAATCCATTACAGCTCTGGACATCCCAATTCAAAAAGGACATTGACAAACTAGAGCAAGTCCAAAGAAGAGCTACCAAAATGATGAGTGGTCTGGAAACCATGTCCTATGTGGAAAGGTTGAAGGATCTAGTAATGTTTATTCTACTGAAGAGAAGACAGAGAGAAGACATGATAGCAGTCTTCAAGCATCTGAAGGGCTGCCACAGTGCAGAGGGATTCTCCCAATTCTCACTCACACAAGATGGGAGGACAAGAAACAACGGGATGAAACCTCAAGGGAGTCAATACAGATTAGATATTAGGAAAACTTCCTGACAGTGAGGGCAATCAGTCAGTGGAATAGGTTGCCAAGGGAGGTAGTGGGTTCTCCTTCACTGGAGGTCTTCAGGCAGAGGCTGAACCTACATCTGTCTGGGATGGTTTAGGAAATCCTGCATTAAGCAGGGTGTTGGACTTGATGACCCTAGAGGTCCCTTCCAACTCTATGATTCTATGATTCATAGGGTCCTTGTCTGTCCTCAGTCTCAACCCAGAAGAGAAGGAGGAGACAACAGGTATTTGCTGTGTCATTCTTCCCTGTGAACAGATCAAAAACTCACCTGGGACTGCTCAGAACCATGAATCAGCAAACTCACATACAGAGAAATGAAAGTAAGAGTAAATGCACCATTTAGTCTAGGCAGTAGCTAATTTTGCATCTTCCACACAAGGCTTTTGAAAGCAGATAGGAACAGAGGTGGTCCAAAAATTTAAATTTGAATGACACTTGACATTTTGAGATCCTTTTAATTTATGGTTCTTCCTTTGAATCCTTCACCGTGGAAACCAATGGAACTTTGAGGAGCACACTTTGCCTCCTGTGGACTTTTGTGTGCCAAAACACTTGAGCTTACTCTAGTTCTTTCAGACAGTGGGTCCCCATCTTCCACAAGCAAAGTAAATCCAGGGCTTGATGCAGCTTCCTGAGTCAGGGTCACGTGGCTTTCTAAATATTTGGGAACCTCTGGAAAAAGCAGCAAATTTGCTTTCCTCTTGCAATATGTTCGACAGGAAGGGATACATGGGGAGCCGCAGACATGCGGGGTCCGTTCCTGGATGATGACGATCGCATCTCTGCCAGATCATGCTGAAAAATATTCAGCTGAAATTAAAACAAGTCATTGACAAATGATGCGTCTGGGTTCCCCCCTAAGTCAGTCAGCAGAAACTGTTATGTCTAATGCTAACCTGTAACAGCTGATGACAAAGCGGGTTTCTGCTGCTGCTGCTGCTGCTGCTACTGCCATGTGAGCACAGAATGGAGGCCAGGAGATAGTTGTCCTTTTGCCCGGTGGCTGGTCTGCATATCTTGATTCCCTTGGTTCTGCAAAACCCAAAAGGGCCCTCCTCCTCTTCTGACCTCCCTGGATTTTTTCCTGCCCTAAGGAAGTTAGAGATTTAACTATATTTACTCACAGACAGTCCAAAAAAGAAAGGGGAGGAAGGCAGGGGAAAGCAAAGGCTTTCACAGGCTCTAGGGATGTGCACAATTTTTGTTTTTTGTGTTTTTTGTGTATTAGATTCATATTGAATGGAATTCACATTTGATTTGAATGTTCAGTCCCATACGAATGCATATGAATCCCATACCTATCCCATACGAATCCCATACAAAGCTTCATACGAGTGTATCGAAACATTCAATTCAAATTTGAATGTCATTCTTCAAATGTGCCAACAGTCGATTCATGAACTGTCTGAATGTCTGAATTCAGCTGAATTTGTACGAATGTCAAATGTTAGACACACCTAGCAGGCTCCCTTTCCTTACAGAAAGGCACCATGTGTCGAATTGGCAAGGGTACTCAGTCACAGGAATCCAGGATGCGACCGAATCCTTTACCTCCTCCCGGGTATCCTCTGGAAGTGTCACCTTGGAAGGAGTCCTCAAAAGGTTTGTGCCTTGAAGCTTTCATATGGGTTGCGGGCCAAGGGCCAATTCATACTACATCCTGTAGTGCATGATCAGGGAACTTCTGGGTAGGGGGATGAGGGGACGGCTACAGCCTCCAAGTGCCCCCTGCCTGCCCAGAAGTTCACTAACCATGCACTAGGTGTGGAGCACAACATCATGTTCTTCATCCTCCCCAGCCTTCCCCAATCACTTACCTGTTGCGTCCAGCCAGGGAGCATTTGCACCTCTGCTGGATGAGGAGGTCAACAGAGATCTCCTGACACGATTGCAACTGCACAGAGTGCCAGGATCTTCATGGCAACAGCGCTGATGCATGTGCAGTCATGGAGGGTGCTGCAACCAAAATTGCGGTGCCCTGAGTGGATCAGCCCCACAGTCAAATCAACATAAGTATTTGGTCATGGGTGGTGGTGGGAGAATGGCTAATGTTGACTAGTGCTCCAAATGCGAGCGCTAGTCAACATCGGTTCATTGCACTCCTTTCCAGTGGACGGGAAGGGAAGTGTGAAATTGCCCCAGGCCTCAAAACAAAAAGGAGAAGGAAAGGTTATTTACTTTCTTTACCCCCTTTGCCTTTGGCTCTTTTCTATGGCCTTACAGCAGAGTCTGCCAGTGACGTGGAGCAGATGGGCCACGTGGGCTTGAGTGCCGAGTGGCATCTGACCTTTTGATCACCCAAAGGGTCATTGGTCTGTAGAATTGGCTCGCAGAAGAGGAGGTGAGAGCAACCAGCCTAGATGGTTTAAGAAAGGGATAGATAAATTCATGGATCACCGATGTATCAAATGGTGGACGCCTAGGTACATCCTCCAGGTTGGGAAGACAGGATGCTGGACTAGATGGGCTGTGGCCTGATCCAGCAGGGCTCTTCTTAGGTTCTTAATCTCATGAGTCTACCAGCTTGATAGAGTAGCCCTTGGCCTGTACTAGCTTTGGCATTGTCCCATATAATGCTTCCACACATCTAAAGTAGAAACTGTTCTCCTAAGGAAAAACAGGAAAAAGAAGAAACCCCACCACCCTCCTGTAGGACCCATCACCCCTTCCCAGTTGGGACAGAAATCCCATAGGAAGTGGGAGCATGAAAGCTTGTCCCTGGTGACTGGATAAATACCCGAGGAGGCTTCTTGAAAGGAGCAGAGATGGTTTATGGTGAGGCCTTTTTGATGTTTGGCAAGTCTTTGTTTTGTTTTTAAATGTTCTCATACTCGCGGATTTTTAATAGATTCCATCCCAGTTCTGTTTCTGCCATTAAATCAGATTTTATTTTTTCCAGCTCTCTGCAACACACAGGCTCCTGGGAACACACTTCCACAACTTAGCACCAATCGAAATATGCACCTTGCATGTCCATAACACATGTTGTGTATATATCCATCAACTAGCAATGTGCACTAGCGATGTGCACAAATGGGCTTTTTGACATTTGATTCATAACGAATAGAACGTTAGAAAATCCCTATTTGTACGAATAGATCACTTTTGAACGTGGTAGGATTCTATTCGATACGAATGCATTCGTACAAATTCATATGAATATCCAATATGAATGCATACAGACCACGCATATGGATCCTATACCAACACATACATATCGGATATGTATCCTATAGCAACATGTACATATCGGATACATATTGGATATGTATCCAATACAAATGCGTACAAATTGATACATATCCAAAATGTATCCTCAGTTTAACAAATGTATGAACTATTCGTACGAATGGTGCATATGCCTATGTGTACAAATGTACGAATTTGTATGAATTTGTACGAATAGTGAATGCTACAAATATTTGTGCACATCCCTAATCTGTAACATATCTGTGGTCTAAAAGCATCAAATACAGCCATAATTAATTTTCAATCCATTCTCAATCCTTGTCAAATGCAATCTGGATCCATTGCAGATGCGACGGGACATTTTCCCACACCCCCAATTTAACGAATGTCCAAACTATTTGTACAAATGTCCAGCCTATTTGTACCGATGTCTAAAACAATTGTATTCATACAAATGTCAATGTACGAATGTCCTTACATTTGATTTTTGTACGATTGTCTGAATTCTGATGAATTTGGACGAATAATGAATGTTACGGTTATTCGTGCACATCCCTATTCACAAGTGTAGGTGTGAAATGTGCACAGAGATGCTTTTGCCCATGTTCGTGAAATCAAAAATGGACATTCATCTGCACTGAAATCTGTACAGATAGAAATCTCATGTGCTCCAAACTTGGACAAACATTGAAATGATTCTCATCCTGTGGATGGCTGCTTTGGAATGTCTCTACTTACAAAGTGAGATGATGTTAGTCCCGTCATGTACGTTTCTTCAACCCTGTTGTTCGTCCATCTATGGTCCAAGGATGGAGATCAATGGCACCCAAAGAATATGGAAAAGGGAGACCAGACTTAGATAGATGCTGGGACTGGAAGACCTCTTCATTCGTGCCATTTGCCCTCCCAGCTGCCCACGTTTCCTGGAAATGTCATGATGTCCCCAGCTGGGTTTTCCTGTAAGCAAAGAAATCTGAGAAGGCTGCATTCAGTGTGCCTGACAGCTGCTTGCGATTTGGGCTTCTTTTTAGCAAAGTCTTACTACTTTTAAAGAAACCAGTGATTACAGAAGAAATCAAGGTAAATGAAGAGCTTTGCTGAGAAGAACAACCCCTGAATAACTTGGTTTAGGTGCAGGGTAGGCAATGCTCTTGTGCTCCCATGAGAAGCCCGTGAGCATCGCTGAATTCAACTATCTGTGGCCCAGCCTTGTCAGTCCTGACCAGCCACTTCCACTAGTTCAGATCACAAAAAGGCATGATCTGGAAGAGCACCATTGGCATGATGGCACTGGTCCAAACTGGGGCCAAAGGGTTAGAAATAAGAACCTAAGAGGTGCTCTGCTGGAACAGGACATAGCCCTTCTAGTCCAGCATCCCATTACATGGAGGCCCATCAAGTGCTTCTGGGCATCTCAAGCAGAAGATAAAGGCAAAACCTAACCTGCCCTCCACTTCCCCAAATGGCTTTTAGAGGCCTCCTGACTCCTTCCAGCCTGGAGGGGGGACATAAGCATCCATTCTAGCAATCATTGATTTGCAATTTTTACACAGACTTTAGTAGGTGCTTTTTCCCTTGGCACAGTGGAGAGTTCCCACCACCCACTCTGGTGCACCAACCTCTTCCTGTGGTCTGAGGTGGGGTGGGGATGGGATTTCCTATGAGGATTCTGGCAACTCCAGACGGTGGGCAAGGAAGGGCCTCAGTAGGCCCCTTGGTGCCGGCAGGAGCACCTGGGAGGAGGAACCCTGAGTAGAGATGTGCACGAATGGTTTTTTGACATTCTATTTGAATCAAATCAAATACCCAAAAATCCAATTCGATTAGAATCTTTTAAATTCAAATGTAATAAGATCCAATTCGATTTTGCCAAATTTGAATCTATTCGTTCAAGTTTTTTATTCGAGTCTGCACATACAAATGTCAACAACATTCATATGTGTCTGTATGCATCTTCCCCACATCCGTACACATCCATACGCGTCCGTACACATCCGTATGCATCCCATAGTTATCCCGTATGCAACCCGTAGAAATGTGTACAGATGCGGGAAATATGCAGATCTTCAAGTATGCATCGTGTACAAACCCATACACATACGAATGTCTGGATAATTCGAACAAATAGATCCGAAGTTTGAAATTCAATTCAAATGTTTACATTCGAATTTTGGGACACTCTATTCGAGTTTGAATGCCAAAATTTGGCACATTCGATTGGATTTTGAATGCCTACGTATATTTGTGTGGATCCCTAACCCTGAGTGCTCCTGTGTTTCAGAACTGGTGATGGGAGGGGAGAAGCTCAGCTAAGAGGCAGCTTTGAGAGCTTTAACAGAACGGCTGCTAGTGACTAACGTGGAAAGGAATCTCTAAATATTGGGAATAAGTGGGGCTGGGAGGGCAGGAGAGTGACCTTGATGCATCTCCTTGGCTCCCATCCATTCGCTTCTGATGCCAGAAGAGCTTCCAGCCCTTTCTGGCTGCCACTGAGCTCCTTCCCTTTGGCAACCCATGGCTAAATTTCTGGAACATTACATGTTCACAGTTGCAAAGCTAACAGTAATTAGAAAAAACTATGAGACCAGAATGAGAAAGGGGGAGAATAATGAATCACATGTGGAAGTGGCATCACTCTGCTGGAAGATAATCAAAGCCTGCACACTTCTAAAGGCAGAACCTGGGGGCCCTGCCGCTTCCACCCGCAGAGCCAGCTCGCTCCATTCAGAGGAAGGAGGTCACGGAGGGAAGTCCTTTGCTCCTGTCAAAGCCCAGGAAGGAACAGCAGCAGTGCCGGTCTGACCAAGGCCCATGGCTGCATCCACCTGGCACAGCAGCAATGGAAGCATCACCTGTAGCTACGCCGGGCCTTCCTTGAAGTCCTTTGAACCGCTGGGCCACACATAACCTGACAAAGCCCCCTCAAGCGCCCAGGGCCGTCTCATGCGTAGCCCTCTTTGATCTGTTCCTCTGCATGGCCCCTTTTGAAATACAGCAATAGGTACAGAGAATGATGCACAGAGAGCAGTCACTCCTGCCTTCAGAAAGAGGAACACAGTGCATGCTGACCCCACTGCAACCCCTGGCATCAGGGTGCTCCAAACACTTTGTTCAGCTCTTGCATCAAAGGACTCCTTCCAGATCTCTGGCATGGGTTGAGGACACAATGCAAATAGGAAAAATTAGACAGTATTCAAGCAAGCAAAGTCCAGAGTGAAGCGCCCTTTGCCCATCTCCCAGCCTGCCCCACCTCTGTCACCAAATTGCCATCCATCCCTAATTAGCAACCTGCCTCTTCTCCATTACCCACTCTAGAGTTTCACCTTCACTCAGCCATGATGGCTTTTCTTTTGCCCCCAGTGTTTTCATGAGCTGGATTTGCAGGACAGAGAGAAAGAGTCCAGATTATAGAGCCCGGGTTCTAGAAGGTCACACCAAAGAACTTCTTTGTTTCTTCTCCAGGGGGATCCACACACTCATAGCAGCTGTCCACAAGCTACAGCAGTGAATAGGTCTTCTGAGTCACACGCAAACTGCAGTTGACCATCTCAGATCAGTTCTCAGGAGATGTTCTGGTGTCTTTACATCACGAGCATGGAGTGCCGAAGAGACGTGGACATGTTTTTTGATCTCCAGAGAAGCCTTCCTCTGCCAGAGGCTCCCAGTCTGAGAGGAACAGTTGGGCTCTTCTGACCCTCAGGAAACTTGCCTATTTTTCATTGGCAGTGAAGATACTGATAACAGGGGTGGGGGTCAGATATTTATGGTGGGAAGAACTCATGAGGCTGAATAGCAGCCGCTTGCTGGAGAGAATCCACACTCAAAACCCATGTTAAGCTGATGAAGATTCAGATTCCCATTTAAAAACAAAACAACCCCCTCCCCCAAAAATCTGGCAATTGTTATCAAACAGAAATGGAGATAAGAAGGAAAGTGATGGGCATGCTAGAAAACGCTTAGACAACCAAGATCCATATCTCCAGGGACAAGTCAAATTGCTAACATTAAATGTTGGGATTTTTCCAGCTACTTTCCCATTGGACTCGCAGAGACGCCAAGAGCCCGGAGAGCCATGGAAACTGATTGGGGTCTCCTCCCATGGGTGTCCACTTGGCCTCTACAGACGTATCACCCCTGGAAAGCCCCAGCCTCTTGGCCCCAGTCCACTTGCTAATGCACTCTGGAGTGTCAAGATATCTCCGCAGCCTCAGCCATGAAGCAGCTGGAGAGCAGAGCTCTCACTCGCTCCCTGGAGGGACGGAGGTGGTGGTGGAACTCCTTGGGAGTTAATGCAGCTGTTTGATGGCCGATGAGCTGGATAATAACGAAGAGCAGGCAAGAAAGCTTGGGATTCTATGACCAGAATAAAATATGAGCCCTGGCAGAGTATGCTTTACTTGAACAAATTATTTGTGCAAATCTGCCTCCGCATCCAGAATCAATCATTGTTGGGTCTGCAGAAGAATGCTAAATGCTGCAGGCCTTGGAAAGACGTTGCTCAAATTAAAACAGACTGTCACCAAAGCCATGGTTTCCCGTCTTCTCCTTTTGGAGGTTCTTCATGGGAGGAGCCATGGAGTACACTCAGTTGAGTGTGTGGCTGTCCGACCACTGAACCATCTTTGGGCCACCTTGGAGGCATTGTGTGTGAACAGAGCTTCATCTGGGGCTCACAGAACATTAGTGCAACTTGTATGGTGGTGGCAAAGTGTTTTCATGGGTGATTTGTTCAGTTCTGTTTGTTAAGAAGTTACTGTAAATTCTGAGATCCAGGCTTTTCATTGTTCAGAATATGATAGAATTATGGGTCTTGCTAATGTTTTCTGGGAATCCCTTCTCAAAATCCAGGAGAGCCATGGCATTCCATAGCCAGAAGTCATCTTTTTTACCACTACAGAAGATTGAACTATGGAAACATTCATTTTTATGGTTCTTTCTGTGTCCAATGGTGTGGCCTTAGGAGCTTCTTAGGTAATATCATGCAGCCACCTCTGTGAAGTTCTTTGCCTTAGATTCTGTGGTTGCTTTATGATAACTATGGTGTCAATGGTTGCTGGTTTGGTGGTTCCCTCTTGTTTAGACCATGTAGGCAAGAGGCCATCTCAGGGCCCAACCAAGCCTGATTCCCATCTGAAATAGATCCAGAAAGATTACCAGAAGACTATTTCTTGAAGTCTGAGAGATGAAATCTTTTTTCCTGGAGGCAAGACGTTCCGATCTATAAAATGTTTTCCAAACCTGAAAGCGTGAGTCATTCAAAACACTGCATTTCATTTTCTTCCAGTAATATGCAATTATTATTATTATTTTCAGCGACAAATTAATTAGCTATCATTCCCAAATCAGAGTTGTTGACTGAATGGTCGCAGGGTTGACGCAGTATAGTTTCATCTGCATATAGATGATATCTTACAAGATTTGTCTTGAACAACCAACATCTTATTATTCCACAGCTTTTAACATATATCTAGAAATATATGGTTTCCCTGAACCAGAGATGGGAGTCATTTGCTCTAGTGTTCTCAGAGTTGTTTTTGTCTCTTGCTGGAGATCTTGGGAACATAAGTGAATACATTTCCCAGGTTTGGATTTTCAGTTAAATTGTATATCCTTGTCCTTTTCAGCACTGCAATTTTGATGGGGAAGACATGGGAAAGCTTGCTCAATAGCAGAGTGTAGTGAGGCTCAAGTAACGTTGATTGGTTTTCTTTGCATTCTCAGACTGTCTTTTGCAACACAAACAGATGTTGCAACTGTGGACAGTCAGTGGTCTCTGTGGAAAGTAACTGCTTAAACTGCTGAACAGGGATGTGTATGAATGTTTTTTGAATTTGGTTTGTATTGAATCAAATGCAAGAAAATTTCTATTTGTTCGAGTAGATCCCCTTCAAATGTAGTAGGATTCAAATTCAATATGAGTGTTCAATACCATACGAATCCCATACATATCCCATATGGATCACATATGAATCCCATACAAAGGTACACATGAATGTATCAAAATATTTGATTCGCATTCGAATGCCAATCTTTGAATGTGCCAATGTTTGATTCAAATTCAAATGTCTGAATTCAGCCAAATTTGCGTGAATTTTGTACAAATGTTCAATACCATATGAATCCTATGCAAATCCAATATGAATGTATACGAATGCATATGAATCCCATATATATCCCATATATATCCCATATGGATCCCATACATATCTCATAAGAATCCCATACAAATCCCATACATATGCCATATGAATCCCATACAAAGGTTCGCATGAATGTATCAAAACATTTGATCTCCATTCGAACATAAATCATTGAGTGCACCAACATTCAATTTGAATTTGAATGTCTGAATTCAGCCGAATTTGTATGGATTTTGAATGTTACGAATATTCGTGCACATCCCTACTGCTGAAGGATCTTGTGATGCAGCTGTCTGGCTTGACCATTGCTTCCACACTGGATTCTCTTTCTTGATACACCAACACGATCACAAAAGGTCTGTGGCAGACCTGCTGGCACTGTGGGAGGGGGTTAGGATGCTTCTTGAGGCCCGGCAGGTTAAAAAGGGAAGGTGACCCCCCTTGTGGCTTCATTGAAAAGCAACACGAAGCAACATCTTTGTGAGGAACACCTTTTGCTGCAAAATGACGCATGACGGTGCTAAGTCAAGCCATCAGGCCTCCCTTCTGCAGCCTTCTTTGCTTTGATTGTCCCAGCTTGATGGACAGCTCTGCAGCTCAGGTGTTAGAGGGATGCTGTGCCTGGATTTCTAAATAAATGCTTGGCTTGATTGATGCACCATCTTTAAGAGACCCCCTGCAGGACTGCAGCTGATGGCCAAGTTTTAAAGGCTGCAGACTGAAGCAGAGCCAAGATTGCTAAAAACACACAGATACCGTATTTGGACCACGAGCTAGGAAGCATATCATGCAAAAATGGAGGGAGAGATTTCCTGGCAACAACAGGGCTAGTTTGAGAGTTTCCATAAAACGATACCACACAGAGTAAGATAGTGGAGCTCTCCATGGAGGAGCGGCGATGTGTGCAAAGATCTTAGAAAATGTGCTCGCTTCATTCTTGGAAATGGAACCGCTGGCTGCTCACGTAACCAGGAGCTGAAGGCATCTGTGCAGTTTCCTTAGCAAAGATATCCAGGTGGTTTGCAAAATGATGCCTCCTCACTCTGACTGAGATCCTGCTGCTGCTTCAGGGATCCTGCAGGTTACATCAGCTGACAGTATAATACTGCTGATGGGGCAGAGAGGTTCAGAGGAAGCAATTGAAGGGTTCCAGGTCCCAAGGAGATCTCGGTCCCTCATGGTCAGTTTTTTGGTGCACAAACCCCGTTAAGGGAAGCTTGTAGGGTTGTGCACAAATGTTTTTCTTGTATTCGATTCATATTTAATCGAATGCAAGAAAATTCATATTCATTCAAGTAGATCCCCTTTGGACGTGATGGGATTTGAATTTGTTATGAATGTTCTGTCCCGTACGCATCCCATATGAAGCTTCATACAAATGTATTGATTGAACCATTTGATTCACATTCGAATGTCAGTCTTTGAATGTGACAACATCGGATTCAAATATGAATGCCTGAATTTGGCCAAATCCGTATGAATTTCTTGTTATGAATATTTGTGCACATCCCTAGAGGTTTGGTCCCACCCACATCTTCCAAGCTTGTTCCAGTTGTGTCTGGCTGTGAAATCAGCATCTTATGAGTGTCTGTGAGGACCTGATGAGTAGCAGGTGCACGCACACACATGCACACAGTGTCCAGTTAATTTGCAAATGCCTTTTTAAATATTATTACGTCCTGCTACCGCTGGGAAATGGATTCCAGTGTTAAGTGATCGTGCAGCCGTAATGAAGCCCGTTGCCTCTCCTTTCGCTGATCTCCAGATGAGGCCTGCTCAGAGCTGTACACAGTTCTGACTCCTTTGGGCACAAGAGTCCCTTCCCTCTCTGCTTCCCTGGAGAAGCCATCAGGAGCAAAAGGAGGTCTTTTGCAGCCACAGGGGAGGAACTCTTGCTTTGGTTCCTCTTCCCAGGAAGGGTGTGGAGGGAGGCACCCCTCTTTTATACGCGTTGTAGTGTAATGAGGGGAAAAATAAGTTTCCAGATGGAATTCCTCATGGCCATTCTGGGAGTAAAAGCGCACGTGGCTCTTCTCCTGAGCTGGGCAAGTAGCTTTCTGCTCCACACATGGAGAGTTCTTGGTGTGCCTTAGGATGTTTTTAACTGCAAAATGGACAGACCAATGTGTTTAAGGTCTCTTTCCTTTGTTTGTAAGTATCTCGGGCCCTTTCCACTTTGCGCATAAATCCTGGCTGCACCCTGGTGCAGACCATGGCAGGTCCTGCCCCCTCCGTTATCCAAAGTGGGTCCACCTGGAGGATGTCTTGCAAGAAACTCCAATGGCTGGGGACATCATGCAGGTGTGTTTTAAAGCAAATCCACTTAAGAATTCTGGGCACATTTATTACCAGTGTCCACATTCAGTGAAGGCAGTGGGCAGACATGTTCCTAAGAAGACAGGCAGCGTTGCAAGAGCTCCGGCCACTCTCTTTCTTTGGCCGTATTTGAAAATGTGATGTTTATGCCTGCAAGCAAGTCTCTATAAGGGGTGACTCTGTGCTGTTTCCATGATAAATAGAGGAGTATTTATAGCCAGCCCTACCCCAGTGTGCACTTTGTTCTTCCTGGAAGGGAGGAGGCCTTGGCAGATCTTATGTATAGGGGGAAATCAAAGGATTTCTGTTAGTTCAAAGCAAACAAACATATTAGCTTTTTAAAAATTAAATCTTTTTACTTTGGAGGAAAAAAAGAGCAAGGATACTAAGTGGGAAAGAGAGATAATACTCAAAATAAAAACAAAAACAATATTTTTCAGGCATTTGGAAAAAGAAGGGCATATTCCTATCTCTTGGTACCCCATTGCATGAACTACTGTTGAGCCTGAAGTTTGTAATCATCTGAAGTTTATAAACTTCAACAATCCGAATGTTCTGCATCTCTAGTCTCAGCTGCTCCATGGAGTTGGACCCAAATCTAACAGAACACCAAACTCAGCTGAATTTTGCAAAATTCACAAACCTTTGGGGGAGGGGCATCGTCTACCCTATTCTATAATGAAAATTGGTAAAATAAGTGAAATTGTACTGTTGTTTTCAACTCCTCCCATCTCCCTCTGAAAATAAGGCCACAGGGCCAGGAACCTGCTTCAGCAGAGCACAAAGATGGTCCTTACCGAGTTGCAATTTACCGACCCAGCAAATTTCCCCCTGAAAGCTCCTACCATGTTTTCAAAACCTCAGTGTCATAACCAAGTTCTGTCTAAAAACAATTTCTGCAGGGGAGGAACGTATGCAAGGAGAAGACTTTATGCAACCTTAATACAGGAAAACCTCCTCTGCTGCTGCTGCTGCACAGCCATGAGAGATGGGGTGCATTAGAAAGTGCCATTATCTCTCACTTGAAGCTGAGAGTTGATGTAAACACGAATTAATTGATGTGCAACCAGAATTCTTTTAAAAATCCAATAAGGATCTGTCTCCTGAGGTTTTTTGTATGTCACCGCTCCCGGATTTTGTGCCTGTGATTCTTATCAAAATAAAGCGTCACTCCCTGGAACTCACCAAGTGCAGCCCTGCTAATACTGTAATTTAACTGAATGGGGCTGCACTGATTTGCTAGCGAGGACTTGGGAACCTCTAATTCCCTTGCTGAATTTGACTTAAGGGTCTCCATCCTGCCATGTCCTCCCTCCCTCCCTCCCTCCCTCCCCATTTCCCTTCCTTCCTCCCCTAAGTCCTTCTTTCCTCCTCCCTCCCTCTAAGTCCTTCCCTTCTCCCTCCCTCCCTCCTTCTCCCTTCCTTCCTTCTCTCCTCCCTCCCTCCCCCTGTGCTTCCATCCTGCCCTCCTTCTTCCCTCCTCCTAAGTCCTTCCTTCTTTTCCTCCTCCCTCCCTCCCCTAAGTCCTTTCTTCCCTCCTCCCCCTAAGAACTCCCTTCCTTGCTTTCCTCCTCCCTCCTCTTGTCCTCCCTCCCCTCCTTTCCTCCTTCAGACCTTCCTTCCTTTCCTCCTTCCTCCCACTAAATCCTTCCTTGCTTTCCTCCCTCCTCCCTCCCTCCTCCTCCTCCTCTTCAAGGCAACGTGTACCTGCCCTTGATAATTCCAGTTAAGGACCCTGCTGGTGACACTGGTCCCCACCTGGCCCTGTCCTGCCTCTCCTTCCATCCATTAGTTCTTCTTTTGCTCGTATGCCTTTGATTTTTGCAAGGCATGAGAAGGACTGTGCTGGGAGGCCAGTCAAGGAGAGAGTTAACTTCCCCCTCTCCTTTGGGCTCATGGCAGTCCATGTTTGGGTTTCTGCAAGGGCTGAATGCTTTTCCAGAGCCACATCTTCCTGTGGGACAAAGGCAGCACACACACACACACCCCCGGTGTCCCTAGGAGAGCAAAGAGGGCAGTAAGAGGAAAGGACTTCAGACTGCGCCCTGGAGATCTAAGCTCAAATGAGGCTTTGCGAGGGATTGGAGCCCAAATGTAATTGAAATGCAGACAGCCAGCAGCTCTGATCCTGAACAAGAGCAGAACCTACAAGGTGACCTGCCTTGCTCACCACCTAGGGTTTCCCAGCCAGAGGATCCTGCCTCTCCACTCTTTGTCTGATGGCCACAAAATGTATTCACAGTCAGGCCTGGAGCAGACAGAGATTCCCCAAAGGTCCTCTTCCTTTATTTGGAGTAAACTTCCAATCTTAAATCCAACCAGAAGCAAAGCAGACTTTCTGCCACAGCTCAGCTTTGGAAACTGTCTGAACTAAAAATGAGGGTTTGGGCATTTCATTGCATCCCAGAGGTCACCCCAGGGATCCCTTTGTAATCCCCTACAGCTGCAGAGCAGGCAAGGTGAAGGGACGGCCACTCACCCAATCGCCCACCGAACCCAACCCAACCTTCTTCCACCAGAAGGGCACTGAGTGGGTGGCAGAATACGTCGAAGGCTGGTGTCATGCTTCATGCCCTCTCTGACTCCATAGATGGTGAGGTCCCTGCTCATGCCAGCCAAATGGGACATGTGCTCCAGGGTTTTGTCCCCCAAGAAGCGGAGGACTCAGGTTCAGATTAAGACTCTGCACCCCACCCAGACCAGAATTCTCTTTGGAGACAACAAGAACACCTGTGGTGCTCATGCCAAACAGCTGCATTAGCAGGAGCGTGACTCTCTGAGTCCTACTTAAGAAACGCCCAATCCAGCAACCTCCATTGCAACCAAAGAATCTTCTTGGCAACCTCCGACTTGTGTGAACTCTGATTCCTGACTCCTGACTGACTTCCTGACTTACAATGATGCTCTGGTAACCCGACTCTTGGCCTGTTTGACTATGCCTACTCTACATCCCCAAGGACTCTGGAAATTGACTTGGCTTCTTGCTGTGCGTGTGCATGTGCATGTGATTGCTGCTGCTGCCCACTCTGGACACAAGAGCTGGCACACCTTGTCCTGTTCTGTAACTCACCTGGTTCTTGGTGGAGGCCTTGCAAAAAGTGCATTGAGAGCATCATTTGGCATCTGGGAGGGAGACGGTGCTGAAGACATGGAGGAACTGTGTTTCTTTTGCTTGTAAGGGTATCCTTAACTGGACAGAACAGATAACAGAAATACAAATAACTTCAGAAACTCACATTTTTCAAGCTTCGCTGACCTAAGCAAGAGAATACTCTTTTAGGGATGTGCATGAATATTCATAGCATTCATTATTTGTATGAATAATTCAGGCATTCGTACTCAAATTGAATGTTACAGCATCTGTACATTAACATTCGTATGAATACCAATGTTTTGGAACATTCGTGTGAATAGTTCGGACACTTGTTAGATTGTGGTGTGTGGAAAAACGGAGCACCGGTCACAGCCGCAATGGATCCAGACTGCGTTTGACATGGATCGACAGCAGATTAAAAGTGGATTTGGGTTGGATTTGACGTTTTCAGAGCATGGATATGTTACGGATATGTATTGGATACATATCGAATACATATTCGTTAATATCTGATATGTATCGAATATTTGTATGAATATGTATGAATAGATTCATATTTAATAGAATTTTACCACATTCGAGTGTGATCTATTCATACGATTACGGAATTTCTAACATTCAATTTGTTACGAATCAAATGTCAAAAAATGCATTTGTGCACACGGCTATACTCGTTCAAACTGTGGTTTGTTATAGTCCTCAAGAAGACCATTTGGCTGCCGTCCTTGTGATGTACCTATGGAGAGGATGAGGATCTTGGCGGGTGACTCACCCCTCCAGCCCCTCTAAGAAGAGATCTAAGATCACAGAATCTATGATTACCAAGAAACTGGGGCAACTGGACCAGCCTTTGAAACTGCTGCATGCTTATGTCATCATCCCAAGATCACACAATCAGTCTGAATCCATCAACTTTTATTCCAAACGTAGACATGCAAGATACTAGAGATGTTCCACACTGGTCTGAACTCAAACCAATTTGGTTTGAACTGTGGTTTCAACCAAACCACACCAAACCAGGAATGCTCCCTGAAGGATTGTCTTCTCCCATATAAACTTGCCTGGCTATTGAGATCTCAAGGGGATGGCCTTCTTGTAGTTCTCCTCTCTCAGAAGTGCAAGGTGTAGGGACATGGATGAGGGCCTTTTCTGTGGTGGCCCCTGGACTCTGGAACAGACTCCCTCTGGAGGTTTGCCAGGTGCCTGGTTAAAACATCCCTCTTGACCCAAGCCTTGGATGTTGTCCTGGCATGGAGTGGGTGGGAGGGAGGGTTATATTTTTCAATATGTGCTAATACTTTTAATTGATAATTGTATTATTGTGACTCACCCCGGGGTCTGCTGGTGAAGGGTAGGATATAAATCCTTAAATAAAAGAAATGCAAATAAATATCCCACTGCCTGTTGCTCTTACCCTGGACTGAGACTCTCCCCCCTGGAGAGAGGACAGCAGGGCACATCCAAAGAAGGGCAACTGAGCCCAGCTGTGCTTCTGTGTGGAAACAGCCATTCATAACTTCCCCATCAGAAGAAAAGGAATGACAAGGCTGGGGAGGGCTCTTAGGGTCGCAGCCAGTCTGCCTTGTGTCCTCTTGGCCCCGAGGGCCCAATCCACTTGGTGTCTGAACTCCTGGCTGCTTGCGCACCTGTAGTCCCACTTTAGAGAATTATTTGTGCACAGCTGTTACCCTGCCCAGCTCGGCAAGGCTGCAGTCAGTTCAGAAATGGCTGACTAGCACTTGGCCTGTGCATCATTTTGTCCATGTGGACAGACCTGTGGTCTGAGTTTTCTGCCACAGAAAATGTCAAGGAATCTCCCGAGAGTCTCGTCTTTCTGTAAATGGAGAGGAGAAGCTACGTAACAAAACCTGCGGTGTGGCTATTGTTTCCAGATGGGAGCAGCTGCTGTCCTGGTGACAGAAGAAGCCTTTGATTGTCTATTGTATTGAATTTCTAAGCATCCCAATGCCCCAAGCACCGTGAAAGCCCTGATACTCTTTCCCCTAAATGCAGATATTTAGGGGCTGCTTTGTGGTTAAGCAGGGTGGAGGGAATAAACTTCTGATGTGGCCCTCAGATGAACCACCAGACCCTGGCATGGTCCTCAGAGAACCCAGAGAACAGACAGGGCCCCAGTTCCTCTTACAGCCCCAACAGAATCTGAGGTGGACCAAAGCTCAGCTTTCCAGGGCCACATCTGTTTGGAACATGAGGTCATCTGGGAACCCATAATGTTGCTTCATTTCCTGAAGGGACACGTTTGGAGGTTCATAAAGGCTTATTTTAACCCTAGAGCATCTCTAAAGATGAAACTTAAGTGCATTTCAATACATTTTTGAGCCATTAACTGTCAAACTGCTCAGGATGCATGAAAAACAGTGGGAACAAAGTTCTAATCCTTGGGTTCCTCCAGGAGGTGTGGAAGGAATCAGTTTATATCAGAATCTGTGATCCCTGTATTCCTCAAGAATCTTCAGGGAGAATAATCTCTGGTCAAATTCCACATTCATTATGGACAGAAGCAAAGAAAGGGACTAGAGATCTGCTTGAATATTCATAACATTAGTTATTCTTCCAAATTTGTCCAAATTTGGACAATTGTACAAAACTCAAATGTTACGACACTCATACATTAATGTTCGTATGAATATTAATGCTTTGGACATTCGTATGAATAGTTCAGACATTTGTTAAACTGGGGAGGTGGGAAAGTGGCTGTGCCACATATCTGCAACGGATCTAGATTGCATTCAACATGGATCGAAAGTGGATTAAAAGTGGATTCAGGTCGGATTTGCTGATTTCAGAGTGTGGACTTGTTATGGGATAAGTATTGGATAAATATTTGTTCATTTCTGATTTGTGTCAGATATTCATACAAATCCTTTGCATCTCTTATCTTTGCTGCAGCTTCTTAAAGGTGATTTTTCAGATGGTTTTTTTGACATTCGATTGGTAACAAATTGGATGTTAAAAAATCTATATTCGTTTGAATAGATCTCCTTCAAATGTGGTAGGATCCTATTCGATAGAAATGTATGAATCCCACCACATTTGAAGGGGATCTATTTGAACAAATACAGATTTTCTAACATTCAATTAATTATGAATTGAATGCCAAAAAAAACAAAAACAAAACATTTGGGCACAACCCTAAAAAAATCATCTGAAAAAAATCACCTTTAAGAAGCTGCAGCAAAGATAAGAGCTGCAAAGACCCCCAAAATACCAGGGAGGAATGACCAGGCCTATGTGAGACATTTGATCTGGAATAAAAATAAATCCCCTGATTTGAATATCTAAATATGAAAAACATCACCGGAACATTTCTTTCAGGTATGTATAGAAACTAATCCAGAATTCCTGCCCATTCAAACTAATCCATGAAAACTGGAGGGAAGGAAATGACCCCTCAATTCCTTTAAAGCTAGGGATGTGCACAATTTTTTTATTTGATTTGTACTGAATTGAATGCAAGAAAATTAGTATTCATTTGAAAAGATCCTCTATGAAGGTAGTAGGACTCGAATTGGATGCAAATGTTCAGCTCCGTACCAATCCCATACGAATGCATACAAATCCTATACATATCCCATACAAATCCTATACCAATCCCATACCAATCCCACACGAAGCTTCGTACGAATGTATCAAAACATTTGATTCAAATTCAAATGTTAATCTTCAAATGCATCAACATTCAATTTGAACTTGAACGCTTGTCCCTATTTAAATCCTGCTCCATGAAGGACTGAAATTGATGGACCCCAAATCCCACGTTTGCTGCTTCTTCCTCAGGATTGCAATATTCCCACTTGAACTGTCTGGTGGCAAAAGCAGGAACCTCAAGGGACAAAACTTGCTTTTTTTTGGCTTCCCATGTGGAAATGAGGCACAGGTCCCCCTGCAAAGAGCATCTAGGCAGGATCTAGACTGGCTGGTTTCGTCCCAACTGTGAAGCAAGGGTGTGAGAGGTGGAATCCATTAATGAGGAGTTTGTTCTTTATTCCCTTTGTAGTTTGTGATGAGCATTCCGTGGGACCTTTAATATTCCCCACAGACTTTGAAGATGAAGGGCTCCTCTGCATGTTCAGCCTCATTACCTGGCCACCAGGCTGTCCCTGTCCTGGCTGCCCACTTTCTCCACCACAGCTGTTTGCTTCTGCCCATTTCGGCCACCTCTCATTTCCCATGCCTCATGAGGAGGCCCCCTCCTCTGCAGCAAGGGCCTCATCCAGCCTGAATCAGTCCCACTTTTTAATTTCCACCTTTGTTTGGTTCCTTCAGCATAAAGGCAAGACAAAAGCTCCCGGCATGCCCCTCCCTGCAAACCTGGGCGCGAAGACGATGGCAGCTCAGGAAATGAAGGCACCATGGAGGCATTAATTGGAGCTCTTTTTAATTAAAATCATCTTGTTTCCTGATCAAAGATTAAAAGAAGGAGAAAAGGGAGAGCAAACAGGCCCCCCTCCTCTTGATTTCCAGCGTGAGGCCTGCAGTGAGCTCAGTTCATCTCAGCTGCATTGTTTTGCTTCGTTCTGATTGTTCGGATTTCTTTTTCAGCTGCTCTTTCTGCCTCACACTCTTCTGTCATCCCTTCTGCAGGCTCCAGAGAGCCTCCAGGTGGCATCAGAGGTACTGGGAGAGCTAGGGCAGGCTGGGGCTGATGACCAGGAGGCAGTCAACTGACCCCTGGTGGCCGTCTGGATATCAGCAGGTGATGAAGCAACCCAGCGGCCCACAGACCTGGCCTCCACACATGGGCCACCATTCTTATTTCTAAGAAAATTTTATAACCAGGAGAAGCCTAGCTAGGTAAGGATTGTTGACTCCTCTTTAAGTATTTCCATGAAATTTACAAACCCTTGAGAGTGTGCCGCTTATTCCCAAAGCAACACATTCTGTAATGGGGCACCAGCAGCAACCCTTGTTCCTGTTCCTGTTCTTGTTCCTTTGTTCTTTTTTAACTGTAGAACTGATTTAAGTACTTTTAGACCATAAAACTGCATTTGGTCAAAGTCTTGCTTGGCCAGAGGGCTTTTGGTCTCTTTCTCTGCTCTAACCTCCTTGGAATGACAAAGCACATTGTTGTCTCAAGTCAGGCTCACCACTTTCATGTCCTGGGCAACATGGATGCCCTTCTCTAAACTCACTCACTAGAAAGAATGCCCAGGTACCCTCTCTGAGTTTGAGAGACAGTCAGGATGTTTCTAAGACCCATTTGCAAAGGGTCAAGAGCAGGTGAAGCTTGAGATGCCCAGAAGCAAATGGTGGGACTGTGTGGGACAGAATGCGGGCTGTGGCCTGATCCAGCAGGGCTCCTCTTAAGTTCTTATAGACAAATTCACAGAGGACAGGTGTATCAGTGAGTTCTAGAATGGATGCCTAGGTTGGAGGGCCACTTGCAGGGGGTCAAGAGCAGGTGAAGGTTTTGCCTTTGTCTTCTGCTTGAGATGCCCAGAAGCAATGGGTGGGCCACTGTGTGAGGCAGGAGGCTGGACTTGATAGGCTGTGGGTTCCTCTTATGAGCCAGCTTGGTCTAGTGGTTAGGGAGCCGGTCTCTTATATGGGAGTACCAGGTTTGATTTTGCACTTCTCCATGAAGCCAGCTGGGTGACCCTGGGATAGTCACAGCTCTCTTCTCTTGTGGCCTTATCTACCTCACTGGGCAGCTGTTGTGGAGAGAAGAACAGAAGGTTTGTCAGCTGCTTTGAGTCTCCTTAAAAGGGTGAGAAAAGCAGAGTAGAAAAGCCAACTCTTCTTCTTCTTCTTCTTCTTCTTCTTCTTCTTCTTCTTCTTCTTCTTCTTCTTCTTCTTCTTCTTCTTCTTCTTCTTCTTCTTCTTCTTCTTCTTCTTCTTCTTCTTCTTCTTCTTCTTCTTCACATTCTCACATAGCTTTGGTTAGCAATGTGAGGGAGACCTGGCAGGGACAAACTGCCCTGCTTTGAATCAAACTAAGTGAGTTGACTCAGTTCTAATTGAACTGAGCCACCCCTTGCCCAAGAGACATCAGACCCACCTGAATGAAACAAGGGACTGTTAGATCAAGCAAGCCAAACCGCAGATTCCTGAGGCATTTCCGCACTGAATCGCGTTCCAGACGGAACGCGTTCAGGCGGAAAGCTTAAGCCAGCTTCGGGCGCTTTCCCCGTTCACACACAGACGCGCCAGAACGCGTGTAAACGCGTTCCGGAGCGTCTGGGTGCGAATGGTCAAAGCGCCCGAAGCTGCCTTAGCCGGCAAACGCCGGCCAGGGGCGCGCCGGCAGCCGCGGAGGCAGATCGACAATCAGCTGTTTGAAAAACAGCTGATTGTCAAAGCCGCGCGGCGTCGGAGGCGCGCCGGCAGCCGTTCGGGAGACAGAAGCGGCGCGAACGCTTCTTCTCCCGAACGGCTGCCGGCGGCTCGTCCGCGTTGGAACGCGTGTAGAGCACTTCGAAGTGCTCTACATTTCGAACGCGGAAAAGACAGGTGAGGACACGTCGGAACGCAAGCCGCGCGCGGCCAATGCGGATGATGTGTCCTCACCTGTCTTTTCCGCGTTCCGTTCAGCCCCGTGCGAAAACGCCTCTGGTCAGTGAATCCTTTCCTATTGTAAAACAGAAGAAGCTGGAAAGATGAATAGGGCAGCCATCAAGCAGGCTAGCTGAAGTCCTACACACTTTTCAGGGAAGGAACAACTGTGGAGATCAATAAGGATTTTGCTGGTCTAAGCAAACAGAATTTTAAAAAACCTTCCTTCCTTCCTTCCTTCCTTCCTTCCTTCCTTCCTTCCTTCCTTCCTTCCTTCCTTCCTTCCTTCCTTCCTTCCTTCCTTCCTTCCTTCCTTCCTTCCTTCCTTGTAACAGAAGAGATACTTACATTGAGCTAACAGCAGCACCACTAATGTCCAAAGGTCCTCAGAGACATTGCTTTTGGAACTGTTGTTGGAGCCCTTCAAATAATTTGTGTCTCTATAGAAGCTGCGTTAAGCACCTCTTTAAAAATGTTGTACAAAATCAAGGCTTTAGATGTGCTTTTCACCTACTGGCTACTCAAGTGGACTGGATGCAGGTGTTGGTGTCCAGTGATGGTCAGGTGGGATTCTTTCCGTGCTCTGAGCCAGGCGTCCTTGCGGAGGCTGCAGGAGCATACAGAGGACCTCAGTAGTCTTGCTTCTGATGGTTCTGATCCTGCTTCTTGTGCAATTTGCCTGACAGATTCCATCAGGCTCCAGCCTCGTGGACCATCTGCAGTAATATTGGTCCACAGCCAGCTGCTTTGCATTCCCCTGGGTGTCCACCCACTCTTTGCCCTAATTTTTGCTCTCACTTTCTAAGGGACCATTTCCTTGGTCTTCTGGCCATGGGATGCCATAGTCCTCCTTTCCTGTGCTTGCAATCCTTGGCAGCCCTAAAGGCATGAGAGAGGGAATTTGGGGCTTCAGGATCAATCCTCTTGCATGGAGCCAAGATGGGCTACTGGTGTGCTTAAATGCCGCCAATCTCTCATGAGTAAAAGCTTCATGACCAGAAGCAGAATGGTGGTGGGAGAAGAAAGTTCATCTCAGGAACTGGTCTATGGGAACAGCAAGTCACCTCGCCCTTCTCAGAGTTGGAAGTTGACTCCAGCTGTACAAGGGAAGACGGAAGTCAGGAGGAGGAACATTGTGGCCGTCCAGGTGTGAACCAGGACCTGATGGTGCAGGATGAAGGTAGAAGCCTCTTTCCTGGAGCATGCTGGCCTGGCAAATTCAGGTGGCAAGCAACGGATTTCAGGCTAAGCTCCAAGATGAGAGTGAGAAAATGCCCTTTAATCACCCCTTCGCTGTGCTTGTACCTTTGTGTTTTTCAACTGGTTTTCAGGGAACCTCTGCTCAGTGGCTGCATTGCTAAAACAGAGCAAACACTCAGCCCCATTGGTTTCCTTCCTGTTAAAGGCACTGATCTGAGCTGACTTTCCTGTTCTTCTAATACTGAAATCTGCCTGTCAAATTGGCTTTAAGCCACCTCTGAGGAGGGAGACATCAGCTGAGATGAGCTTCTGCCAAAAAGGGACAGGACTCAGCTTGGATGAAAGGCAGGCTGGACTTCTGGATCATGGCCACGGCCTGGACCCTTGCCTGATGGAAGAGCAGGTGCGGAATCCCTCTCTACCAGCCAGCTCTGGTGTGGCAGCTGTGCTCCTTCAACAGCCACCAGGACCTCCTTGCAAAAGCCAACCTGAGCCTTTGCATCTGAGCATCTACTCTGGAGCATCTGAGGCCCTCCAGCAAGGCTACCAGGTGGCAGTGGAACTGCAAGGCTGAGCCTTCAAAGGACCAAGCCCAAGTGTGTAGGACATGTACGCAGGTCGTTCTGTGACCAAAGTTGCCATCCAGTGCCTTTGGCCCCAGCATCTAGATTTATCATTTTTCTTAATGTGTTTTTGTTGTTTATTACATTATATTATTAGCCCTTTTCTTTTGTGAAGAAGTCCCTTTTAAGGGGACTCAAAGAGGTTGACAAACCTTCTGTTTTTCTACCCCCAACAGACAGCCTGTGAGGTGGGTGGGCCTCTGAGAGCTCAGAAGGAGAGCTGTGACTAGCCCAAGGTCATCCAGTTGGCTTCGTGGAGGAGGGTGGGATCAAACCCGGTATTTCCAGATAAGAGTCTGGCTCTCTAACCACTATGCCAAACTGGCTGTGACTAGCCCAAGGTCACCCAGCTGGCTTTGTGGAGGAAGAAGAAGTTGGTCTTTCTTCCCCATTTTTCTCACCACTTCAAGGGGACTCAAAGCGGCCAACAAACCTTCTGTTCTTCACGCCCCCCCCCAACAGACACCCTGTGAGGTAGGGAGGCTGTGAGAGTTGAGAAGAGAGCTGTGACCCACCTAAGGCAGCCAGCTGGCTTAGGGGAGGAGTGCGGAATCAAACTCAGTATTTCCAGATACGAGTCCAGCTCCCTAACCACTTGACCAAACTGGCTCACGTTCCTCTTGATTATAGGTGGAAAACTGAGGATCTGGAATTTGCTGGAAGAGCCACTTCAGCAAGGTCCACACTTGGCATTGCAGAGAGCTCAGATCCACCTCAAGACTAATCTAGGGGCAAAGAATCCTGGAAGGCAGGAGCTGGGGCTGGTTTGGCAGTTACTCAGGTGAGACACTCCCCTGGGGCCTCAGGTGCACGAGCTCCAGGGCTGACAACACAGGATAGCGTTTTGAGGAACCATGTTGCAGATCTCAGCCCTCAGTCCTGAATATGGATGCGCATGAATTTTCTTTTTTACATTCTATTCAAATCAAATACCCGAAAATCCAAATTTAACAAGATTCAATTCGTATTTACCAAACTTGAATCTATTTGTTTGAATTTTTGATTCAAATCCGTATGCATCTTCCACGCATCTGCATGCAACCGTATGCATCCTGTAGTTATATTGTACGCAACCCGTTTTTGTCCTGTATGGATCCTTACAAATGCATACTGATGTGGGAAAGATGTGAATCTTCAAGTACACATTGTGTACGAACCTATACACATACAAATGTCCGGATAATTTGAACAAATACATTCAAATTTCCGGACATTCTATTCAAAATTCGGCACATTCGATCGCATTTTGAATGCCTACAAATATTTGTGCACATCCCTAGTTCTGAGCTGCGCTGATTCTTTTGGCCTGCCCAGGTTTGATGAGTCTGTACTGCACACTTCCAAGGAATGCCTGTGGGGCCTGGTTCCAGGCCCTCTTGAAGGGTTTCCCCATGGCAAATCCCTTGCTAGAGAGAGAGAGAGAGAGAGACCTGCAACCCCCCGCAGTCTCCAGTGCTTTTCACACTGATCCAGCCTCCCAATCCGTTTATGGAGGCAGGGAGGTCTGGCAGGCTGATGTGTTCAGGCTGTGAACAGATGCCCTGCCTTTGCCAGCTGCTCTGGGGGCTGGTGCCAAAGGATCTCTTTCAAGCTGTGCTTCAAAGGCCAGGAGCTCCATGCTTTACCTTCATGCAGCCCCTGGGGATGCCGGGCACGAAGCCTGGTGGCTCACAGGTTCCCATTTGATGTGACTGGGAGTTTCCCTCCTGTGCCAAAGGCCCCCTGCACTCACCCCCTGCTGGTCTTGGCACCTTCAGAGCAGCCCAGAGAGAAGGACGGCAAATGGTCTCAATGAATTGGCTGAATTGCGATCACAACTGGCCAGAAGCTCAGCCGGGTGACACCTGCCATTCTGGCAAGAAGGCAAGACCATAGCACCCAAAAGGGTGGGATATGGTGGTGGTGGAGAATGCCTTGCTGGGAGTTCAGAAGCAGATTCAGGGAGGGAAGCAATTAGGCAACCCAGGGGGAAGGGTGCTGTTTCCAAGTCGGCTGATTCCTGCAGCCCATTTTCCATTCCTACCTCCAGCCCTGGCTGCTTGCTAATTGATTACGCCAAAAAGTGTTAAGAGCACCTTTTCCTCCTCCAGGACAGGGCTTTCTTCATGGCAACTGGACATCCATATGCCCATGTGGCTCTGCCAACGCCTCCCCACCACCTTTGCCCAGAGCACCCATCTGCTGCCCAGTCCCCACTGCCATCAGCAACTCTCCTGCCCGGCACTGGGCCAGGATTTGGCTTGGCACCGACATCTTCCCATATGTTTTCCCTCCTCTGCTTCTAAATGCTGCAGTTTTAGCAGCAACCTCTTTTTATTGGGCTGGGCTCTGCTTTCCTCATTGGTAATGATGGAAGAAGTGGTTTTAACAGGCAGGCTTGATGGAAGCCAAAGGGTGCCTGGTGCTCCCCTTCCTTCCTTTGAGCAGAAGGGGAGATACTTTCTGCAGTCTATGGTGCAAGATTCAGGCCTCCTTTTTTATTATTTGGCCCTTTCTGGGATTGTCTCCTCTTTCCACAGCCTGGTCTCTATGTTGCTTTTATCAGATGACTGAAAAGCTCTCAAAGTCAAGCCTGGGCTCTAATGAATCTCATCATCTGGCTTTCTTTGCTTTGCATTCACCTTCGACCGGGTCCCAAGGGAAGTCAGGACTTAGGCTGTGAGCCTCTGTGAAGGACACAGAAAGTTGAGTGGACTGATCTGACATGGAGGAGGAAGAGCAGGAGGCGGCAGACATGGTCCTCTGTCCTTTGAACCTGTTCATCCTAGCTGGGATGCTGCCTACTGGGCCTCAGGACCAGATAAAAGTCTGAAGAGCAGAAGATGCAAGGTGGTTTTGGAAAGGGTGGAATTCATCAACCCTTCCGCCTTCCATTTCTCTTTCTCTCTCATGGAGATGTATAGCTTGGTTTGCATTCAAAAATTCAGTCAAAGAGTTCCTGTTTGCAGATGTTCACATCAAACCAACCAGGGTGGCTTGCAAATCCAGAAATTCCACTGAACCAAACCAGCCTTCAATTTCCCTGAGTTTTTGCCCTTTTGCTGTCGGGCTGAGTGAACGGGTTTTGGTTTCATGGCAAGATGAACAGGCACATCTCTTCCAGATGAACTTGGACCTTTTTCTGAAAGGTTTTAGCAGTCCAGGTGAGCTCCATGGCTCTTTAATCTCCTCCTGCCTCTTGCTATGCAGCCTCTACCCGAGAGGACATCCGCTCTGCACCTGTCTCCATAGAAATGCCTCCGTGTTAAAGCTGAAAGCTCAGGAAGGCCTTTGAAAGGCAAAGGGTTCTTCAACCACCCTGTGGAGGATGTTCTTCACATATTCTGTCCAGGGCAATTGCCCGTTTCCTCTCGTGGTGGCAACCTAAAGCCCATGAGTGGTGGTGGAGGGGTGGCCCTTGTCTGGAGAAGCACAGATCTGAGAGCTGAGAAGAGAGGCAGTCGGCACAAGTGAAAGGCTGGCAGTCCTCAAGGAGAAGGCTGAGCAGAGGAAGGAAAGAGCTCAAGCGCTGTGAGGGAGTCCAGCTTGACGCAAATGTCAGGTGCGTCAGGCCTGCTACGGGCCCACGGAGCGTGTGGTCAGCACAGAAGACAAAGGACATGGGCAAGAGGAACCTGCCCCTTGATAAGCACAAGGCTCAGCATGCAAGAGGTCGAGGGAATTTGGGCGATAAGCACTTTCTCAAACCATAAATTTTAAATAGCAGCACTGGAGCCAGGAAACCTGAACCAGGTCTCCGAGATATATTATCTCAGGAGCAGACAAGGTCAGAACTGCTGACTCCTGCTGAAGTTCCTGCCTTGTCTTTATTAACACTGTGCCCTCGAGGGGCCATGCTCATGCTCATGGGCACACAGAGCCTTTGCCATGACTGTCCTGCCAGCTTTCACACCCATCCGCATGTCCGGAGAAACACATAAGGACGATGTTCACCCAGGAAGCCAAAAAGGGTCAATCTGAGGAGCTTAAACAAGGAGTTCAAGCAGTTTACTGTCAAACCAAACAAAAAAACATGCAGTTTTTGTTCACACACAAACTCCTGCCGGGGTAAGAGCCTGTTTATGGACTTGGCATGTGTGGGATCTCTTTGGAGGCCACCTCTGTTTCGGAATACTGTCGCCAAGCACCAGATGGAACTGCAGAACACAACCAGCACACAACACAAATCAAGGTTGGTGGTAGAGCTGTGCATGAATGCAATTTTTGACATTCGATTCGTGACAAATCGAATATTTGAAAACCTGAATTCATACAAATAAAGAAAAACGAATGTCAGAGCATTTGAACCGATACGGATACAGTTGTATCTATTCGTAGGAATATTCAATATGTGTCTAATGATACAAATCTTGTATGCATCCATACACATTCGCCCCATATGCATCCCATTTTCATCCCGTACATATCCGTACGGATGCATATGGATATGAACAAGATACTTGAAATATTCTTATTCATATGAATACTAAAGTACAAATGTCTGGACATCTGATTTGTATACAACTGTCCAAATTCATACAAATAACAAATAATACAAATATTTGTGTGCATCTCTAGTTGGTGGTTACCCATCAAGTCTTGGAGCCCAAGCCCTGGAGCAGGAGCTCCTGGCCACAAAGGATCCTAAACATGATCTTGAGTCAACTATGTACTCCATTTGGAGGACCCCTGGCAGGAGGAGGCTATTGGACTCACACCAGGAGCAGGACCTTTACCAACAATGACTCCCCGAAAGGATGGGATAACCTCTTTGTGACATTCAGAGAGGACTTGCTGAGGTGGAGAGCAGGAGACACAGCAGTTTATTGTCCAAAGACAAAACACTTCACATTCTAATAAGCAAGGATATTACAGACTGCTGTTAATAACAACAGTATGGTGTTTAATGTGTTGTGAATATTCCTATTTATTGGGGAATAAAATATATTGTATCTAGATAATAAAGCATGGTTCTTCTTCTTATTTTTATTACTTTGTCTCCAGCTGCCTTAAAACAGACATCAATCACCACAGAGAACACATTTGTTGGATTTCTGTGACAACTATGCATCACCTCCTAAAACTGCCTGAGCAGAGCGGCTCAGATGGAGCCAACCTCACTGAAGCATGCCTCGGAACATCTGAGACCTGCTCGGGCTGCCGCTCCACCACCAAAGCGAGGTGGAAATATACAAGCAAGAGAAGCATGCAGCCAAGTCTTGCTGTGCCATTCTCTTTCCCTCTCTGGATCTTCCAGCACCATGCCACGGCAAATTTACATGAAGAACCTCTAAGAGAAACCATTCTGGTGAGGGACGAAACTATGTGTGCAACTCCTGCAGATGTTCAGGTGGAGGCAGATGGAATCACTTGGAATCCGACATGAGCAGAAGAGTTCTTTTGTGGACTGGGCTAGTGCACGCATACATATGCATGCACACACACAGAGAGACATACACACACTCTGAGAAATTTAATTCCTTTTATCCATACCCAGATTTTGGATCCCCCTGAAGCTCTTTGGGTTTTTCACCTGTAGTGTCTTTGTATCTGCTGCAATGCTCTCTCAGCAAACCCCATGACAGTCCTGACTAGGGATGTGCACAAATGTGTTTTTTTTTTGACATTCTATTCAAATTGAATTGAATACCCAAAAATCCAATTCAAATCTTTAAATTTGAATTTAACAAGATTTAATTTGTATTTACCAAATTCGAATCTGTTCATTTGAATTTTTGATTCACATCTGCACATACGAACATCTAATGTCTGCACATACAAATATGTGCACGTAAGCATCTTCCCGACATCTGTACACGTCCGTATGCATCCCATAGTTATCCCGTATGCAACCCGTTTTCATCCTGTACAGATCTGTACAAATGCTGGGAAGATGCGGATCTTCATGTACGCATCATGTACGAACCCGTACACATACGAATGTCTGGATAATTTGAATAGATCAGAAGTTCAAAATTCAATTGGAATGTTTACATTCAAATTTTGGGACATTCTATTCGAGTTCGAATGTTGACATTCGGCACATTCAATCAGATTTCGAATGCCTACAAATATTCATGCACATCCTTAAGTCCTGATTTGTGCAAAAGCCAAGCGATATGAAAAGCCCTTGGAAGATGTTTGCTTGTGGTCTCTGAGAGTTCTTGTTCATTTTTTACATAAGTGCTTTACCTTTGCTGCTTTCTGTTGTGTTCTACGGCTCTCCTCCAAGAACTACATGGGAGGCCAGGGGCAGGAAAGACATCCATAGCCAGAAGGTGGGCCTGCCTTCTATATTGGGTTCAGAAATTGTGCGATGGTTTAACGGCTTTTGAGATCCTATGGAATCTTTCCACAGGCGAGTTTTCTTTTCAACTCCCCTTATGGGTGGAATTTGCCTTTTATGTAAAGACAGGGGCAGCATGAATAAATCTCTGCCAGATGTCTTTGTCCAATTAAGGCAGAACAAAAGGAAGGGCTGGGGAAAGAGAAGGTGATTAATTAGCCAAGAACACAGGCAGCACAAGACCCAGGAGGACAGGACTTCTCCTGCCTGTGCAAGATGCTCACCAGTGGAGGCGTGAAGTCTATCTGAGTTTGGCCTTGCCTCTGGCTACAAAGATTCCTCCACTGCTTTGTGCCATAGGGTAACAATCCCAGTAGCCAAAAGGCATGATTTACAACTGGGATAGAAATGAGACGATCACACTTGGCTGTGGGGCTCTGTTTATACCTTTCCCTGCCCTACAAGTGGATTATCTAAGGCCAAGTGGGATCTATCCAAAGGGTTCCTAAGTGAAACTGATTTCAGTGATATTGGCATTAACGTTAATAATCGTAGGAACATATTTTGGGTCATAGATGTGGTAACAGTAGGGAAGAAAATTTGTACTTGTTCAAATAGATCCCCTTCGAATGTCATAGGATTCTATTCAATATGGATGTATTTGTATGTATTTGTATGAATATCTGATACAAATGTATACCTATCCTATACGTATCCATACATATCCGATACATATCTTGCAATATATCTGCTCTGAAGGCATCAAATATACCCTGGATCCACTTTGAATCCACACTCAATCCATGTTGAATGCACTCTGGATCCATTGCAGATGTGACTGGCACAGCTGCTTTCCCACCTCCCCAATATACAAATGTTCTGAAGCTTTGTAAAAAAATTCAGAAAAATTCATACAAATATGAATGTCAATGTACAAATGTCATAACATTTCATTCATATATAAATGTCTGAATTTGTACCAATATCAAATATTATGAATATTCTAACACATCTCAACCAGGGAATGGAGGTCTGAAGGAAAAGCGTGGGAAAAGTAATAAAATAACAGTGAAATACAAGGTGACATGGAAACATTCAGAATGAAGAAAAAGATCAATATCAGATGTAGTAGTAGTAGTAGTAGTAGTAGTAGTAGTAGTAGTAGTAGTAGTAGTAGTAGTAGTAGTAGTAGTAGTAGTAAAAACTTTGAATCTGGAAGAAATAACACCTTGCCTAATACAGGACGTAACTATACTAGAACCTTCCTATGCCTTGAGATGAGGTCTCTCAAACACCAAAAGGTCTTGCGTCAGCACTGAATTGGTACAGAAAAATCCAGTCTATGCCCTCTGACCTCCTGCAGGGATTGCTAAGTAATGGTGGTGGTGAACACAGACACAGCAAGGATGGAGAAAGGAATTTTTCTGAAGGAACAGAAAAATTAATATTTTCAAGCTGCCAGATGGAAGGAAGGAAAATGCAGCTCTTGAAGGACAGCCAGACGGCTGGACTATCTACAGAGAGAATGACCTTACCAATCATTTTAAAAGTTCTATGGTCCATCTTGAGGTCCGACTGCTCACCCCTCTTCATTTCTATCTGTTTCATTTGCGGACTTTCCATTCAGGGAAGTAAAAAGGGAGGGTGGAAAGTCCACATATAAAACTGATAGAAATGAAAAAGTGTGAGCGGTCAAACCTCAAGATGGACTGAAGAATGTTTAAAGGGAAGGTGTGACCACAGCACAAGGCTACCCAAGCTTACTGCTTTAAGGAAGGGTAGCTGAAGGACTGGATCCCCTTCCCCCAATCTATTCTCTATTGCCTACTCTTCTAGAAGCACTCCTTTGCTTGAAAAATGCTCCTTCCAATCCTTTGGCCACTCCTCTGAAAACCCTCTTTATCCTCATGGGATATGTACCTCTTGCACTATGACCTTTCTATCCTCCAGGCCTGGTCTTCTTTCTTTGCCTGAAGGTCCTCAGAAATTAACCAATAGAGGGCTCAAAGTTTTGTCTTTATACAAGGAGTACAAACTAAGTAATGTTCTAAACATTTGAAATTCGACTGAATTCAATCGAATGTGGGCATTCGAACTCAAATACAATGTCTACGCATTCGAATTTAAACATTCAAAAGAATTTCAAATGTTCCAAAACATTTGCTCGAATGATTTGAAACATTCAAATGTACAGATACATATATACAGATATGAATGTACACATAGAGATGTACACATACGTGTGAAATGCATCCAGATACATATGACATATATGCATGTTGTTGACATTCATACTTTCAAAGATGAATGCTATCGAATGAATAGATTAAAATGTATTCTATTCAAATCTGATTTTGGTGCATTCAGATTCTAGGCATTTGAATTGAATCAAATGTTTTGGCATTTGATTCGAATCAAATTCGAATGCAAAAATAACCACGTTTGTGCACATCTCTAGTAGGGACGGCTTCTTAAAATAACATTTTCTGTGATTTCCTGGCTATAAAGCAGTGATACTAGTGAAGACTGTTGCCAAATTTTTCTTTGGGATGAGGCTTCTCGCCCCTTTTCTTTTACTCATGATCCCACCACACCATTTTAGTTGACCTTGAATAATTGGCAAAGCCAGTGCCATTCAATCTGGTGTCCACAGGCTTTCCTTTATGTCTCATCTCAGTTTTCTGGAACCAAACCTATGAATCTGTGTTTGAGATGGTTTCCCTCTCTGTGGTTCTCCTTTGCTTTCTCTACCCTTCCCACAAAATCTCCTCCAAGTAGGGATGGGCACAAATATTCGCAACATTCGTTATTCGTATGTATTTGTATGAATTCAGACATTTGTACACGAATCAAATGTTACGACATTTGTACATTAACATTCATATGAATACGAATGTTTCAGATCCTTTGAATGAATAGTTTGGGCATTTGTAATGTTATGGGATACATATCAGATACGTATCAGATATGTATTCATTCGTATCAGATATCTTTACAAATTTGTACAAATACATTCATATCATATAGAATCCTACTAGGGATGTGTGTGAATATTTGTCACTTTCGTTATTCATATGGATTCGTATGGATTTGGCCATTCGTACATGAATCAAATGTAATGACATTTGTACATTAACATTAATACGAATATGAACGTCTTGGAACATTCGTATGAATAGTTTGTATATTCATTAAACTGGGGATACGTATTGATATGTAGCATTCATAAAGGTTACATATCCAATATGTATCCAATATGTATGCATTGGTATAGGATACACATCTGATATGTATGCATTTGTATAGGGTCTGTATGCAGGATCCATATCCAGGGTCCATATGCAGGATCAATATCCATTCATATCGAGTATTCATTCGAATTGAATACATTCATATTGAATAGAATCCTACCACATTCAAAGGGGATCTATTTGAACAAATACAAATATTCTAACATTTGATTTGTTAATGGATCAAATGCCAAAAACCCATTTGTGGACGTCCCTAAATCCTACCACATTCAAAGGGGATCTATTTGAATGAAGATGAACTTTTTTAACATTCAATTTGTCGCGAATCGAATGCCCAATCCCCATTTGTGCGCATTCCTTCCTCCAAGGCTTTCTAAATCATGTGCCCTTGGGGCAAGGAACTTTCCTCTCCCTTTCTGCAAAATGCCAACTGGGAACCAATGCAGAAAATGTTCCCCATCACCTTCCCCAGGTCTTGGGGCTTTTGTGGAGTTCTCGGCAAGCACAGCACCCCATTTCCCCCCCCCCCCTGTCTCAAAGTGCTGGCTGCGTTCTCAGCGTCAGCCTTCTGTGTTTATTGGCACAACTGACTTTTCTTTATTCACTTAATTTTGGCCCCCATTTTAGACTCCCATAATACTGACAGGAGAACTGTCAGTGACTGACACATTTACAGGCGTTTTTTAGGGCACACGTGGTCTGATGTAGATTTATGTTAAAATATTCATGGATCTTTCTTCCACATTTATTTTTATTGATTTGCAAATGCAAACCTTTGTTCCATCCTCAGTCCATAAAGCTGACAGTGTGTCAGTAACTTGTGATTGAACGCTTTAATATCTTCCCTCACTTTTACTCCCATCGGCCCTCCATCCCTTTCTCTGATGCCGGAGACTAATGGTGGCACGTTCTGCTTTCTAAGTCAGTCGGAAGTGGCAGGAGAGAGGCAAGCAGCCATTTGGACCCCACAGCGCTAGAGATGTCCTTT
The DNA here is from genome assembly GCA_023333525.1 of Aspidoscelis tigris stejnegeri. Lineage (NCBI taxonomy): Eukaryota > Metazoa > Chordata > Lepidosauria > Squamata > Teiidae > Aspidoscelis > Aspidoscelis tigris. The sequence goes on along the minus strand of JALMGA010000012.1, from coordinate 16,718,532 downwards.
GTCTGTTGTCTCTTCCAGTTCTGATAATAGTAGCAGGATCAGGCCGCAAATCTCCAGCCACTGTTTTCCTAGGAACAAGCTATTCTCTGCCTTTGCAGTGACCAACCATGGACAGAACACAACAAAGAGATTGTGCACTTCCCTCCCACCCAGCACCCAAAGTTGTGAGCACTAGTCACAGCCTAAGCCCCGCGCAATGGGTCACTCACCTATGACTGATCCTGGGGCCAGTCCTCTTCAGGGCTCCACCATTTTGTTTGCAGCACCCTCCATGACTGTGCATGTATCAGCACCATTGCTATGATAACCCTGATGCTCTGCGCATATACAGTTGCGTCTATGGTCATCTGAGGTGCCTAACCCTGAAGCATCAGAAAAGGTGTGGATGCACCAGGTAAGTAATTAGTTAAGGTTAGTATAGGTGTGGAGCATCCTTTTTTCCAGGGGACTCAGCCTGTCCTGGCATCCCAGGCCATCTTAAATTGGGGGGTGGGGGCTAAAGGACCCTGAACTATGCTGGGGGGGGCATTCAGTCAATGTCTATGGGAGGGCGACACATGTGGAGTTCGTGAGGCATCTCCCCTTCTCTCAGTTTATGTGTATCTCTCTTTCTATCTAATGTTTTTATACAAATTTATTTATTTTTAAACAAATAAAAGCACATAAAAAAGGAAGGGGGTGTGGAGGTGGGGGAGAAGGCTTAAAAAGAACTGCAAACACACACCCCTGCCTCCCTTGAGTGACAGAACAGCATCCAATAAGAAAGGAGTTCGATTTGACACAGCAAAAGGGGTGGAGAGCCAAGAGTTTTGTGGAGGAGGCTCAGGTCAATCATGGAGAAAGGTGTGAGCAATGCGGCCAAAAGCGAGGATGGCCTGAGGATGACCTGTAACAATCTTGTCGTAAACAGAGCTGTTATGGCCTCAGTTCGAATTATGAATAGGATGAATAGGATGTCCTGTCTTGTATACATGTGACCAGGGCCTTAGATGAGCCACGAGCATCCCAGAATTTCCTTCAGCTTTGGCCTTTCAGCCGGCCTGCCGCATGGAATCCGTTAAGAGTCAGGCTTTCCTTCATCAGCGCACTATTCATAGGGCGACCTCTTTGGTGTCGGGGCTTGGAGGGTGGTCAGTGATTCCAGCTTGCTTCCCCAACATGCATTTGTTTGTTGCTCAGATTCTGTTTGCTCACTCAAATACTTATTCCCTGGGACAAGCTTCACTCCAACTCCTCTTGCATTATTAGCAGCCGTTTCCCCGCCGTTTCCCTCTCGTTGCCGCTTCCTCCGCACAGAGCGATAGTTCTCGCTGGAACCCTGTGACAGTTGCCATGAATAAATGGTTTGTTACAGGAGCCGTGCATTCCGGGTCTCTGGAGGGGGCATCAACAAAGGAGCAAAGCCTGAAGAATGCAGGAGGAGTAAGGAATCAAAAGCATCCAGCTGGGTTTCAACAGACACTGGCAGCAAATGCAGCTCCTTGGAAGTAAAAATAAATTTTAAGAATAACGTTGTTGTTTCTGCAAGAGGCCTGTCCTTGCAAGCAAGAGGGCATGATGTGGCTACCCCCTTTGCTCACAGAGAGATTCCAGCTGTCCCTGGATTTCTTTCCAAGCTGTGTAGTTATTGCCCCTCCCTGAATTAAAAGGTTGAGAGCCCCAGTGGTTTCCCTTTCCCCAAACCCCAAAGACTGGCCCTTTTCTTCTCCCTGGAGCAGAGCTGTGTTCGTGGAAGAAGAGACGTGATACTTTGAAGAGCTATCTGAGGCGAGACAAAGGGACTTTGGGACCAAACTGGAGGAGGCCATTTTGAGACACAAAATGTAACTGACACCTTGAAGGGATGGATAGATTTATGACCATAGGTTCTACAGCTATCAAAACACAGTGCTCTGAGGAGCATGGCTAGCGCTCTTGCTGCCAGGTCTACTGAGACAGGAGATGGGCTAGAAGGGCTGGTTGCATGCTGGAGGAGACTGTTCTTCTCTCTAAGGAGAGCTGGTTAAACGGGAGTCACAAGGACTTGACCCAGACTGCAATGCAGCCGCTTCCAAATCTCATACGAATCATTGGCAGTCGTGGCCCAGGCACGCTTGTGCTGAACAGATAAAAAAAGAGGCTATATGCAGAGTTGGGCGAAGTTTGGTTTGTGTTTGAAAATTCAGTCAAATGCTCATGTTCAAACTGAACATGCAGTTGTTCGCTCATAAGAAAATTCTCTCGAACCAAACCAGTCCCCTGCTTGTGAACACAAGTGAGGGCGATCAGTACTGGTGTACATGAATGCAATTTTGACGTTTGATTCAATTCAAATTGAATATCCGAATATCTGAATTCGTACAAATAAGGAAAAACGAAAGTCTGGACATTCAAACTGAAATGAATACATGCATATCTATTTGTTTGAATATTCGACACGTATCCAATGATACGAATCTCATACACATCCGTATGCATCCATATGCATCTGTTCGCATCCCATTTCTATCCTGTATGCATCCCGTTTTCATCCTGTACGGATATGTACAGATGCATGCAGCTACGTATGCGATACATATGGATACGTATGCTATGTGTATGCATCCATACATGTATGAATGTCCGAATTATTTGTATGAATAACTAAAAATATTTGTATTCGTACAAATACTAAAAAACGAATGTCTGGACATTTGATTCATATACGAATGTTCAAAGTCGTCCAAATAACAAATATTTTGATTATTTGTGAACACCCCTAGCGATCAGTCAATAGAATAGGTTGCCATGGGAGGTAGTAGGTTCTCCTTCACTGGACCTCTTCAAGCAGAAGCTGGACCTACATCTGTATGAGATGGTCAAGGAAATCTTGCATTGAGCAGGGGGTTGGACTCGATGACCCCAGAGGTCCATTCCAACTCTGTGATTCTATGATTCTAAGAACAGTTCACCTTTGCTGTGTTTTTGCCCTTGAAAAGGCTTTTTTCAAAGAAGAAAAGTGGTATTTTTGGTTTTTGAACAAGTCTGAAATTGAACACTGGCAAGTATTTGCTTGCTTGAGCTGTTGCTGTCAAGCTGATTAAGTGGGTGCTCAGTTCAACACCGAGTGGATTGTGTGGTTCCCGTTCATGCACATTCCTGGTCATGTAAGAACTTCAGAAGAATCTGTTCCATTTCCATCAAGTCCAACACCCTTTAAAGACATCCCCATTGTGGTACTGTGTCTTGATTCAGTGCTTTGCCCCATATGGATGGAAATGGGTGAGGGGAGAGAAGGGCCTAACATATTCTGCAATCCATGCAGGAAGGTGGGACTTTGGTCCAGATTAGAGAGGTGCATAAATGTTTGTTGGTTTTTTTGTATTGAATCAAGTACAAGAAAATTTGTATTCATTCGAATAGATCCCCTTTGAATGTAGTGGGATTTGAATTCAATACAAATGTTCAATCCCATACAATTCTCTTATGAATGCATACAGTGCCTGACAAAAGTTCTGTCACTTATCCATGTTGTTGAAACCAAAGCCTATAACCTGACTTAAAATTCATCCATTGGTTTTAGAAATGACTCATATGAAAGCTGAAACCCTCCCAAATGAGGTTTTAAAAAAGAAAATAAATTTGCTTCACTGCTGAAATATTGATCATTTAATGAACACAGAAAGGTCAGATTTTGGCGAGACAAAAGTTTTGTCGCTTTGTCATATAATGCACCTAATCCTAGTTTACAGCCTCACCTGTGCCCACTAATTGATCAGATAATTAGTGGGTGTGTATAAAAAGATCTCCAGCATCCCAGACCTTCACTTGACCTGCAACTTGACCTCTGACAACATGCCAAAAATCCACCCTGCGACCAAAGCCTTGATTATCAGGAGGCTGAAGACCAGATCCACTGCAGAGGTGGCTGGCACCTTTAATGTGTCTCAGCGTCAAGTACAAAGAATTACAAAAAGATTTGAAGAGACTGGAGATGTTTTTGACAAGCCCAGGTCTGGCAGACCCCGCAAGACGACTGCTCAGGAGGAACGTTTGTTGGTTCGAAAACCAAAAGCCAGCCCTTCTTCCACTGCAGCAGAGCTCCAACAGGCCTGGTCACCTCAAGTCCCTGTGTCAACTAGAACAGTTTGTAGGATTCTGTCTCAAAATGGCCTCCATGGTCAAATCAGTACCCAGGAGCCAGCACTAAACAAAACGCTATTAAAAAACCGTGTGGCATTTGCCAAGGCCCACAGCCTACTAAATGGATGGACGCTGGAAAAGTGGCAGAAGGTGGATTTCTCAGATGAATCTTCAGTTGAATTACACCACAGCTGCCGCAAATACTGCAGGAGACCTACTGGAGCCCGTATGGATCCAAGATATACCCAGAAAACAGTTAAGTTTGGTGGTGGAAAGATCATGGTCTGGGGTTACATTCAGTATAGGGGTGTGCGAAACATTTGCAAGGTGGAAGGCAATATCAATAGCCTAAAATATCAAGACGTATTAGCTACCTCTTACATTCCCAATCATAAAAGGGGTCAAATTTTGCAGCAGGATGGCGCTCCATCTCATACATCCATCTCTACATCAAAGTTTCTCAAGGCAAAGAAGATCAAGGTGCTCCAGGACTGGCCAGCCCAGTCACCAGATATGAACATCATTGAGCATGTTTGGGGTAGGATGAAAGAGGAAGCTTGGAACACAAAACCAAAGAATCTTGATGAACTCTGGGAGGCATGTAAAACTGCATTCTTTACTATTCCTGATGACTTCATCAATAAATTGTATGAATCATTGCCGAAACGCATGGATGCAGTCCTTCAGGCTCATGGAAGTCACACAAAATATTAAATATGGCTCTAATAGCACCACAACTTCATTCACCAATGTTATGAAACATATCTTTGTATTTGAAGTGAATTATCTGTTTGATTTTCACATTACTTTTTGTGGGCGACAAAACTTTTGTCTAGCCAAAATCTGACCTTTCTGTGTTCATTAAATGATCAATATTTCAGCAGTGAAGCAAATTTATTTTCTTTTTAAAAACCTCATTTGGGAGGGTTTCAGCTTTCATATGAGTCATTTTTAAAGCCAATGGATGAATTTTAAGTCAGGTTATAGGCTTTGGTTTCAACAACATGGATAAGCGACAGAACTTTTGTCAGGCACTGTACAAATCCCATATGAATTCTACACGAATTCCATACGAAGCTTCATGCAAATGTATTGAAACATTCAATTCAAATTCAAACATCAATCTTTGAATGTGCCAGTATTCTATTCAAATGTCTGAATTCATCTGAATTCATCCGAATTTCAAATGTTATGTCCAAAAGTCTGGATGTATTCCAATCCAAGGCCCAGGCCAGAAAGGGGCTATGCTCCTTGCCAAGGAGCTTTCATTAACATATCTGTCCACTCAAAGCTTCCAGTAGCCTTAGTGTTTGTAGGTATTATTTTAAAGAAATCAGAAACAGTGACAATCACTAGATATCGTGGCAGTGAATTCTAGAAGCTGCTAGACGAAAGGCAGGTTGCTGTGAAGAAGCAACTCTGGGCAACAGAGAGTCAACCATGAAGCTTTGTGTGAGTTGTTGGCACCTATGCTGCTCTGCATTTTAGGGGAAGAAGAAGAGTTGGCTTTTCTCCCCCATTTAAGGGGACGCAAAAGGGCTGACAAACCTTCTGTTCTTCTCCCCACAACAGTCACCCTGTGAGGTAGGTTTGGCTGTGAGAGATCAGAAGAGAGCTGTGACTAGCCCAAGGTCACCCAACTGGCTTTGTGGAGGAGGGAGGAATCAAACCTGGTATTCCCAGATAAGAGTCCAGCTCCCTAACCGCTAGACACACTTGCTGCTGCCTTGAGGAATGGCCCTGTTTCTCCTTTGCACAACGGGCTTTTCTTTGCCCTGCCTTATTGCAGGCTTCTGACTAGCGTCAGGCACGATGATCAGGTGTCCTGAAGGTCCGGCTGTTCTCTTTAAAGGAGGAGAAGAATTACGACCCCAAATCAGAGCTGGAAGGCCCGGGCTGATTTCAGTCTCAGACTCTGGTGACAGGCTATTGGCACAGGGCTTCACGAGTCTTCAGCTGTTCATAAAAATGCAAAGGAGGAGGATATCCGTGATGAATAATGGACCTTGATGTGCAACTGCCGTTTGTTCAGTGCAATTTATGGCCGTTGGGATTTGGTGCGTTCTTTTGGCAGGAGTCTGATCTACTGAAACTCTAGTTCCCCCACCTCGGAGGATGACGACGACACAATCTCTTTGCATCCCTGCATCGGCCTTCCCGTCTGAGGCTCCAGCGTCAGGCGGTGTTGCTTCTAGGGTTTCCTTCAAGCCTTTGAGGAGACTCCAAGAGAAACACTTGGGAAACCTTGAATGGGGCCAGAGGCTTTCAGAAAGCTGCTTGGAATTTTGCAGTGACATCTTGCCCATCACTACCTGATTAACAGACAGGCAGTGGAAAAGCGCAGCCAAGCGTTTTCTTCCTACAGACATAGGGCATACTGGGATGGATCCCAAAGCGTGAAGGAGACTCTTTCTAGCTACAGTTTCCTGTTTCAAGAATACTGAATATCCGTCGAAAATCTAAGAAGCTGAAAAATGCAGAAAGCATTGCAGTGGCTGAAAGGAATTTAGCTTTGCTTTCTCCTTCCCCTGTTTCTCCCCATTTGCTGACACATCTTGTGGCTTCAGGCAGAGGGAACTGTATAGGGCAGCCAGACAACGACTCCTACAGCCAGACAGCAAGTGAACAGGCAGTTGCTTGGCCTGAGGGTCCTTGCCGAGGAAAATGAAACAATAGAAGCCACAAAGCATTATTTCATTTTCACTCGAAGAAGCCACCATCCGCTCAAGGTGGTCCTCGTGCCAGGAGAGGGGAAGAGAGGAAGCTGGGTTTGGCTTGGCTGAAGAGACATCCCCTGGTTCAGTATCTCTGGCTCCCATGTGCTTCCCATGCTAGGAAGCAGACAGTGGCCCAGAAAGGGCAAAAGGGGGGACTGCTCACTGCGTACTGTGTCTCCAAGCCCGATTGTACTCTTCCTTTCTCCTTCCTACGTCTTTCACTTCTGAATTAGCTAGGGTGTGCATGACTTTTGGCGGGCCCATTTGTAGGTGGGCTTACATAGAAATGCAGCCTTGAAAGAGGCCTATTTGCACTTTGGCCTCTAGTGCATAATTAGTGCACCTCTGGTGAAGAGCATCTGCATGTGGAGTAGGCTGTTACAGCATCCAGCATGTCTGCCCTCCCCAGAAGTGCACTAATCATTGCTTAGAGAGCACGAAAATGTGCTCCACAATGTTACCTGATTACTTACCTGAAGTGTCCAGTGGTGCGACCATTCGCTCTTGGCTGGTGCTCCAGGGTCATTTAAGGTGCTGCACAAGCATGCTGGCACCTCGGACGATTGTGGACACAACTGCACGTGCACAGAACATCCACGTCATCAAGGTAATGGTGCTGACACACATGCGGTCACGGAGGCACCACTGCCAAAATGGTGGCACCCAGAGGAGGACTGGTAAGTATCCGATCAAGGGGGAAGGAAGCGGGTAAAGTTGACTAGTGCTCAAGTTAGAGCTCTAGTCAACGTTGGGTCATTGCGCTCCTTTCCTATCTGGCGTATGGGAAGGGTAGTGCGAAAATGCCTTAGGTCTACCTGTGGGACCCCTTCCTCACAGCTGTTTTGCCCTCCACCCACCAGTCCAGGAGGGCACCAGCAGTCCCCGGAAGGGACACTTTGGGCCTGAAGCTCGTTCCTCGCTAGCCATGTTCCTACTTTAAATGAGTCTGTGGCCTTCAAATGTGAGAGGGGTCCACCAAATTTAATGGGCAAGGATAGCAGACTAACCTTTACTTTAGGCTTGTGGTGGGAGGGGAAGGCGTTGCACCAACAAAAGCGTTCATGAGGAAGGACCAAAGCAGGTGCTCAGGCTTTCATCCCTTCCAGTGACACAAGAGGTCCTGGGTCCTCTTGAGTGAATATGCAGGGACCTGAGTCCATAAAACCACCTAAAGACGAAGCTTGGATCTATGGGAGATAATCCTGAATTCACCCTGAAGCAGCTTGGTGATCAAGACGGCAAGGAAAGGAAGCTCCCCATGGCAGGAATTGCCCCCTTGTCAGCTCCCCCTGGCCTGGCCTCGTGCTTTTTGCTTGCACAGGATCAAAGATCTTGCCTGGACGGGTATGTGGCTTGGCCCCACTCTCGTCTCTGCTGAACTGGGAGCTGATGCTCAGCGCCTCCTCCTTTCTCTCATTCAAGTGCGCACGGAGCCCGTGTTTTCCTCTTTATCTTAAAACTGTGGGGCAAAGGTCTCTGCTAACAATGTGATTTCACTGGGGTCTGGTCAGCATCCTCTGCTTTAGCTCCTCCAGGTTCTTAAAATCTGCCTGAGCCTCCTGTCATGCTTGGATTATTCTTTGACTGCTAATCTTCTGGACAGAGGACAAGTTTATCTGGGCGTGCAGAGCTGCTGACTAGTTTAGCTCTTCCAAAGCCAGAGGTATGGAGATTCTCATGCTCTCTTCCCTCTTTTCTGAAGGGAGGGTGGGGCACTCTGCTTGTTTCCCACAAGTGTCGGAAACTGGATATCCATGGAGGTGACCCACAGGGGTAACCAAGGGTGCTCAGGAGGCGGCTTTGAGAGGCGGTAGGAAATTAGATGAGAGTGAAAAAGCCAGGAGGCAAAGTGCAGACCATGAAGATGGCTTTCGCCTTTCCACCAAGGGCCACCACGATGTTTGCAGCTAAGCAGAAGAGCAGCAAAGAACCTTTGAGAGATGGTGGGGGGCTGGGAAGACAGGGGAAAGAGAGTGAGAGGGAGAAGACAAATGTGGGGAGGGAGAGGAAAGAGAAATAAAAGGAGCACAAAAATAAAGTGTGCAAAATTAAAGAGAGTCTCTGGGCGCATTCCCATGCATGCTTGGTCTGGTAGCGAACGCAGTCTCGGCAAGGGGCATCCCCATACATTTTAGATTTGGTCCACGGAAAGTGGACCAAATCACCCCAAACCCTGCCAGACCAGGACCAAATTTCATACCTGAAAAAACAAGTCTCAGCATGGTTTGGGGTCCCGGCATGCACTGCCAAGTGAACTGAGACCACGCGTGGGGGTGGTGCCAGACTTAATGATCTCAGCTGACAGGAAAGAGGTTTGAGTTTTAAAGCCAAGCCTCTGTCCTGTCAGCTGAGATAGTGAACAGGGGTTGCAGAAGCTTGAGACTTCTCACTTTTCCAGAACACCCCCCCCCCCAACTTCCTGGAAAAGTGAGAAATCTTAAGCCTCTGAATACCCTCTTCCCTTCTTGGGTGACAGGAAAAATGCTTCACATCACTTCAGGAGTGGAAAAGTGACAAATTTCAAGCCTCTGAACCCCCTTTTTCTGATCTGCTGACAGAATGAGGCTTGGTTTTACTATCAAAGTGATCCTTTACTTCGGCAGTATAGCCAAGCCTCTTTCTGTCAGCAGCTTGGAAAGAGGGGGTGCAGAGGCTTCAGATTTCTCTCTTTTCCAGGGTGGCAATAAGGTTGTCTCCCTGGAAAAGAGAGAAAACTCAAGCCTCCTCACTCCCTTACTCCCTTGCTTTTACTCCCCTTTCGAGGCAAGCAAGTGGCTTGCCTGGGAAAGGCAGCAAAATCATGATCCCGGTGCAGTTTGCTTGGGGACAGCTCAATCTGCCCCCAGCCCACCCCGAGCCAGTGTTAGGGCAAATGGCATTGGGACACCCGAGATCCGATCTTGGTCCCACACCCAGTCCCATGCGAGCCCAATCGGTGCCCAAACAGCACCAAATGGCTCACATGGGGATGCGGCTTCTCTCTCTGTCCCCCTCATTCTCATCATAGTACAGCCAGGAGTCATCCAATAAAGCAAAAGAGTGAGAACAGAAGAAGGAAATCCTCCCTCATAGTGATCTGCTCAACTTGGGGTCTTGCTGCCTGGGACCTGGCAATGTTCACTCATTTGGGCTGGATGGAGGCCACACAGGGGCTGGAGGGTTGGGCGCTGGTTTGGTTTGGCCCTTTGCCTCCCAGAGGTCTACCTTACAAGCTGCCGAAGGACGGAGGCCCCTGCTTGACTTTCCTGGCTCTCCTGCCCTTCTTGTTTAGAGGGCTGATTTGAACCAAACCAAACCAGGGGGTGTTGATTCAAACCAGGCCAAGCTCCCCGGTTCACTGTGATCTGGTTCAAGTTCAACCCAGCCTGGCCCTTCAAATGGGGCTTTTTGAAGGTACCACAATTTTTTTTGTCTTGTTTTTTGTTCCCCTACCTGTTGAAGGTTTGATTCAAACAGAATCGAGCTTGTTCAGTCTGGTTTATGACCTAACGCAGCATCGTTCTGTTCAATTTGGACTGAGCCAGTGAAGTTCAGTTTGTGCACATCTCTGGAATCCTTTCCAGTGGAAGACTGAGGCTGGATCAGGTTGGCTCTCACACAGGCGGGCAGCCTGGCAGCACTCTGACTCCACACAGGAACATGCTGTGAGCAAACATCCACATACCTTATGCTGACCGCCCCCAGCTGTGGTCTTACATCCTGAACTATTGGATGCTGTAAGCCAGTTTGGTCTAGTGGTTAGGGAGGTGGACTCTTATCTGGGAATACCGGGTTCGATTCCACCCTCCCCCATGAAGCCAGCTGGGTGACCTTGGGCTAGTCACAGCCCTCTTCTGAGTTCTCACAGCCCCAGCCATCTCACAGGGTGTTCAGGTGTGAGGAGAAGAATAGAAAGCTTTGTCAGCCTCTTTGAGTCCCCTTAAATGGGTGAGAAAAGCGGGGTAGAAAAGCCAACTCTTCTTCTTTTCTGTTAAAAAAGCAATAAGGGACCAAATTAACGTTCAAGGTATTAAGAAAAACAAACTAACAAACAAATGATAGGACACCCCTAGGATGTGGGGGCAGGGGAGCATAATATACTTTGTAGGCTGAGTCCCCAAAAGACTTATTTACTTCTCTACTTTTACTCTACTGTCACTCTATTGAGGTGGACTTTAAAAGTGCCATGCAAATCAGGAATAAGCGTCCGCATGAGGCTCAGGAAAATGCATGTTTTTAACACACCTTCCGTCCCCATGGGAGCCGTGTTTTCTTTGCGCGCATCTTTTTCTCCCTGCCCCTGCTCTTGTTGATAGGGTGCCAGCGGGAATGGGGAGGGACTGTGCTCGGTGCGGCCACAACCAGGAAGACAATCCCTGACAAGTCCAAAGGAAAAACAGCGATCGGTTCTCTGTTCATCTCCCAGATCTCCGCCCCCCCCCCCCCGCCCGAAATGGCTTCTCGTGCTGGAAAACATTCACTCTCACCACTTTCCCTGTTATTGCTGTCAAAAATCCACCCTGTCCAGTGCACAAACGCTGATTCACTCCACTTTCCGTTATTGCTTTCAAAAATCCACCCTGTCCAGTGCACGAGCGCTGACAATCCCTGACAAGTCCAAAGGAAAAACAGCGATCGGTTCTCTGTTCATCTCCCAGATCTCCCCCGCACCCCGAAATGGCTTCTTGTGCTGGAAAACATTCACTCTCACCACTTTCCCTGTTATTGCTGTCAAAAATCCACCCTGTCCAGCGCACGATCGCTCATTCACTCATCACTTTCCCTGTTATCGCTTTAAAATCCACCCCTAGCAATAATCCACCCATTTCACACCTCACAGCGTTTGCAACAATGTTGCAATTCTGCATGATTCTGGCTCTTTAGTTCTGAGCTTTAGAAAGTGAAGCTGCTTGTGTTTCTGCTGTGTGTGCAGGCGGCAATCCCCGCCCCTTTTGCCACGGAGTGTCCCCAAGGTAAATGTAGCGAGGAAAACCCGCGACTTCCAGAAAGAGCACTGGAAGTGTTGTTTAAAGTGCATGTATTTTGTCACGCGTTTTCCACATTTTGTAGCACTGGAACCTCGTTAAAAACCCTGGCTTGGGGGCACTCAGAGGCAAAAGGAGAGTCTTGGCAGACTTTTTATTCCTTGGGGACAGGCCCGTAGTGGAGTAGCAAAGGGACTGCTTTGCTTAAAAAGTTCCCACCTAAAGCATCTACTTTTCAGGTAGATCTGAAATAGGACTTAGGGTTAGGGTTAGGAATTTCTGGCTTTGCAACAAATAGTCAATGTCTCAAAAGCAGATATTTCACTGTGGTCACACTTAAGGTTTAACCCAGCTTCAGTCTACTTTCAGTGTGGCTGTGGTCACACTTAAGGTTTAATCCAGCTTCGGTCCACTCTCAGAGTGAGAGAATTCATCAGCAAAGTGACCAGCTGTTTTCTCTCAATGTTAAATAAGTCAGAAAATTCACCTCTGGGATGGATAATGTGAAAAGAAAATTACTGGTCACTTTGTTGACGTGTTCTCTCGCTCTGAAGGTGGACTGAAGCTGGATTAGACCTTAGGTGTGACTACAGGGTAGGAGAACTACTCAGCTTCATGTTCCTGAAGCGCCTACCTATCTCTTGTGGAGCATGCACTAACATGCTGGCATATCTGGAGACATATGTTTGGGCTTTGGTTACAACTGCTGCAGTGCATTTACCCTCACGCTACTTGGCACATCCGCCGCTGGCAGTCCAAGGCATCTCGCCATGTTTTGCTGTAGCTCAAGGAAATTACAACTTCAAAGGTCTCAAATTCGGTGTGGCTCTCTGCCCTGCCACTGACAGGGGAGCAGTCACGGGCCTGAAATGCTTCTCTCCCTCCCTCCTACTTATTTATTTATTTGTTTCCTCCCTCCGCCCAGCCCCACACCCTCCGATACGGGCTGAAGGAACCTCTTTCCATCTGGAGCCATGTGGAATTTCTGCATTCAAGATATTTAGCCTGACTTTAATTTGAGTCGAAACGTCTGATATTTCTAATAGTAATAACATGCACTGGATGTCGGGGGGTGGGGGTGGGTGGGAGGGAGGGAGCTAGGAGGAAAGGGAGAGGAAAGTACACCAAAAAGCTCTTACTGCTCATTTCACAGAAGCCTTCCAGCCGGTCTCTGTTAAATGACTCCTGGCAGGGTAATGTGTGGCAGACGGTAATGGAGGAGAGACTAATCAGATCTAGGCAGCTCTGAATCACTGGAGCAGGGGCTGAGTAAGTGGGTGTCCATAAGAAACTCAAGAGTTCTGATTTCATTTCCCTCCTCTGGCCGCCTGTGCATGGAGAGCACCCCACGCCCCATGCTGCCGACCTTGAGTAAACGGTAGTTGGATTCTCCGCTCCACAGTGAAATTATTTGCACCGCCTCTGTCGGCCCGGAGCTAGGGATGTGCAGGAATGGGTTTCTTTTGCATTCGTTTCATATCAAATGGAATGTAAGAAAGCTCGTATTTGTTCGAATAGATCCCCTTCGAATGTGGTAGGATTCTGTTTGAAACAAATATTTTCATATGAATTCATGCAGATATCTGATTTAAAGACACACTTATATGATACATATCCATATTCGATATGTATCCAATACGTATCCTGTAACATATCTGCTCTGAAAGCATCAGATCCACCCTGAATCCACTTTGAATCCACTCTCAATACGTATTAAATGCACTCTGGATCCGTTGCAGATGTGACTGGCGCAGTTGCTTTCTCATCTCCCCGTTTCACGAATGTTCCAAAACATTCTTACAAATACAAATGTCAATGTACGAATGTACGAATTTGTCTGAATTTGTCCGAATATCTAACGTTATGAATATTCCTGCACCTCCCTACCTAGAGTGCTTTGTGCCATGTGTCTGTCCATTGAAACCACACACAACTGTGCAGCGGTGGCAAACAAGTAGGGCTGCAAGGGGAAGCCCTTTTCTCACGCCACAGCAATGTATCAAAGTCTCTGAAGCTCTCACAGTGCCAGCATGTGTGTGTGTGTGTGTGTTCTGCTTGCACTCCCTGTTAGCCAGCCACAACTGTTATTATTAATTATAGTTATTATTAATACACCATCGCATGCATGGCTTAAATTAGAGCTTTTAACTATGTACCTTGTTTCAACCTGTATCTTGTTTTTAATATGTTTTTAAAATGTTGGTTGATTCGTTGTCACCCGCTCAGAGACCTTTGGACATGGGGCAGGACAGAAATGGGAACAAACAAATAAATAAACAAATAAACTACATTTGTTTATCTACAGAAGTCCAACTTCTAAATGAAGTTTAGAAGGAAAAAAAATCCACAAGTTTTCCAGACTTTAAATCTGGGGCTCTGGTTCTTCTCTACCTTTCAGGCAGAGCATCAGCATACACAGTTGAGGGACAGGTGACCACTTCCAGGTTTTTCTGTAATAAGAATCCTTCCTTCCTTCCTTCCTTCCTTCCTTCCTTCCTTCGGGACCATGGGTGAACGTTGAGTTATACATCCAAGAAATAAAAAAAATACATTCTCTTTCCGTTTAGCTGAAACACTGAAAACTTAGCCACCAGTTCATCTTCCCTGGTGGTGCTCCTGAGACTGGCACATAGAGGTGGCATGGGTTACCCAGAAGCAGCTTCTCACAGCATGCCTTTCTGTTTCACCTGCTGGAGGTAGCATGGCTTAACTCCTGCCTCGGACTGTTCAGGGGAATTATATCACAACCTTCCTGGCAGTTTTTTTGTGATGCCTTCAAGGACAAGGTTCTGGCTGCAATCCACACTCGGCCATCTGAACTTGTAGGCCCTATTCCACCAGCAGACAAACATGAATGTAAGGGAATCACCCTGGTCTCTTTTCACAAGGTGGCCAGCTCAGGTCTGCAGCTTTTTCAGCTCGGATCCCTTGAGATGGGTCTGAGTCTGATGGCAACTTGGCTGTCTGCTTCCATCAGAACTGGTTCAGGATTCGTGTGAGTGGCGGCCACACCAATCATGAGACCTCCACAAGACCACCCCTTGAATCAGGACAAATGCACTGCAGTCTTTCCTGGCTTGTGAGTGATCAGAACTGACACATTGCGTGGAGGGTTTACTTTTGAAACAACCAGCGTGAAATACTCTCAGATGCCTTCTTTCAATCAGGCAAAATGAGAGGATTTGCTGTTCGTATCTCCTCAAATGGAGGTCTCCTCCCCACCCTAGCAGATGCTCACGGAAGTTAAAGGCTCCATCGCAAGAGGTTTTTATGTTACTGCAAAAAAATAAAAAAAATGGAGCTGCTTTAGACTGTTTTGCTTGAGAAATTAAGGTATTGGGGTTTGGCAGGACAGTGGGAGTCAGTCTGGTTTTGCTGACCACAAGTCTCAAACAGAATGTCTGGCACTTCAGCTAACCTGCACAGTCCTAAAGGGAGGCTATCCACCAGGAACCTGGAGATCCTGGACACAGCAAAATGCCTGGCCTAGAGACCAAGAATGGTCTTGCTACATCCGTGAGTTGGTCTCATTAGCAGATCTCCTCTTGAACTCATATGTTCCTCAGATCTTGAGGGATGCCTTATGGAGTCTGCTTTGCACCCCAGAGACCACTCCACCTATTGGGACTACCCAGAAGAATTGCTTGGTTAGAATTGCTTATTTTGTCTTGCTTGCTTCGGGAAGTAGGAAGAACCAAAGTACTGATTGGACCAGAACTGCAGGCACTCAAATGTCCTTGTGGTTTGTTTGAAGCACTCATTCTGAAATATGGAATCGCAAGATGGCAGCTGTTCAAGTGGACCATAATGATCTCTCACTCACTGAGCTTGGCAAAACCAGTGTTAGGAAGCCATGTGTGGCTATCAGAAGGGTCTGGAAATAGCAAAACTACATGTGGTGGGGATAACGCGTGAGCGATGCCCCATCAACCATTTTCTCAAGGACTGAAGAGCTCCCAGGACTTTTGTACATCCCAAGCCATGTTATCAGGACTGCAGGGGCCACTCCAAAAGGGGAGTCACAGATGGCAAGGAGAGCGGCATCAGCGGCATCCTCAGGCAACGGTGACAGGCAGATCACAAGTCATGTCCCCACTCAGGTTACACAGAGGCCGCATTTCCATGCAAGCTCTTTGGTCCAAATTTGGCTCGCTTTAGATCGAGTGCGGGGCTGAATTCAAATTATCCCCGTTCCCATGACGTTTGTGTTAATGCAAGCTGTATGCAAACCGCACTAAACTCTTGCACAGGGAAACAGCATCATCTCCTTTCTGCCCCCTCTCTCCTGACAGGAAGCTGGATTGGCATCACCCCACCCCTCTGCCACCTGTTGCATCCCAAACGCCACCAAATGCCACACACACAGCCCTTAGCAGCACAGAGAAGCTATGGAGGAAAGGCAATAACAATAATGTTAAAAAGCCAGCTCATTTAGCAAAGCTGCCATGAGGTTTGGTGGCAGTTTTGTGGTTATACACACCTCTGCATCACCACAAGCACACATGGTAAGGCGGTGAAGCACTTGTGCACAAAACCACCCTGGAATCGAGCCATTATCATGCCTGCCTTGATGATCAGGGAAAGAGGGTGGAATAATTGTTGCAGGAAAGAGACCCATGGGACAACGAAGGCCATTAGACATTTAAATGTGGTAGGATTAATATTCAATATGAATGCTCAATCCCATATGAATGCATATGAATAGCGTACAGATCCCATACAAATGCATACAAATAGCATACTGATCCTATATATGAAAGAAGCTTCATACGAATGTATCAAAACATTTGATTTGAATTCAAATGTCTGAATTTGGCCGAATTCCTACAAATTTTGAATGCTATGAACACCCATGACCATCCCTAGCGTCCACCATCAAAGCAATGCTGAGTGAGGGACCTGGGTGGAGCGGAAGGAATAAGTTACACGTTGCAAAAATAAGATCTGGTCACATCAGAAGAGGAGGAGAATTCAAAATGTATTAAAGTCCAAGGTTGTGGCAAATTAATTTGGCCAGTGGAATGTTCCCCAGGCTCACCACAGCTTTGAATAATGGACCCTGTTGTCAAAATGTAATTGATTCAAGATAGATTCACCTGATAATCCAACAGCATGATGGTATATAAACACACAATGTCACTGGCAATCCAGAGTGACATAATTTATATCCTCTGATCGCCTCCAGCCCAGCAATATAAGACACCCTTCCGCTGCATGTAAATGTGTCATGCCCCTTGCGTGTTCTGTTGGACTGGCCGCGTGGGTTCATTTCATTACATCCATTAAGGTAATTATTCATAGGGTGCCACATACCACCCGGTTTCCTCTATCTTGCCTTGCATGCTGCTTAAAACACATGTGATTCCATTTACGGAGTCAGATGGAATTAAAAAGGAAATATCACAAGGAAAAAAAAACTTGCTAATGATGTCCATGTAGGGGGAAAAGAATCCAGAGAATTATGGGAAGTGGTTTTCTTAATGATGTGCCAAAACTGTTTGAATCACAATTCATTTCCACTCAGCAGTGAGGCCTGTGTATACGAATGTGCATGCAGGCTAGATTGGAAAAGCATGAGAACAGGCGAAATACGTTGGAACATTAATTTGTGCAATAAAAAAATAATAATAAAGCTGCTTTCTGCTTTGGAGAACAGAGGCTCCGAATTTGATGATTTGCAGGCTTTTATTTTTGGATCATTTGGAGCTTCTGCCAGACTCCTGGGAGGGATGAGGGCATCCTGAAATCCCCAACAGATGCTTGTGAACAATTAGCAAGCCAGGAAGGGCCTTTTCTACCGGCCTTTCATCGCCCCCTTCCTGATCAGATGTCAGAAGGGACTCCCTATGAATACCAAATGGGCAAAACAAATCGCCGTTTACCCCTAAGTCGAAGGCTGGAGAGGATTTCTCCACACGACTCAGAGTGGGCTTATAAATAATAGAACATCTTTAGGAAAACCAGGATCAGTTAACAAGAACCGCCTTGCCTCACTTTACAGGGAGGGTGGTGGAGGAGGGGGTGATCTGGAAAAACTACAACACTCAAATGGAAATCACATCAATAGGGCAGGTTAGGTGAACTACACCACCACCACCCAAAAAAATCTCCACTGACTTGCACCGGGTTGAGCAACTCACCTGAAAATTGCATTGGTTTGCTTTCGGTTGATCGACCCATCGGACGATTACATTGGCTTGAATTGGGAACTGCCCTCCCAGTAGAAGCCAACAATTGGCTTTGGGTTGATTGTCCCAACCAAAAATGAATGTTGACTTGAATGGGGAATTGGTTTTCCAATGGGAATCAGTGGAGGGGAGGAACCTGCATTCAGAGGGGGCCAGCCCCAGAGAGGCTCTGCACAGGTGTTAGACACCACACCCAATGCCCTCTGCGTCCACACCCAGGCAAGAGGCTTTCCTCTCCCCTAGTCTGAAATTCAGAAACTGATGCCAGGCCCTGTGTGTTCTTCACACACCACAGTGCTGAGCACACAGAAATCACAGGAGATGCCTACCCAGACAGGAATGCCAACACTCAGCAGGAATGGTACTAAGAAGAGTGTGTCTTACCTTTCTTCGATGACCATCTTTTCATTGGTCCCTGCAGGAGCCTCTAGTTGTTGCTGTCAGTGTGCTTAGGACAATTTCTTTCAAAAAGAGAAGAAAACCTGTGCACAAATAGTAACGACAGACCTCAGCAAACCTAAATCCACCCCCACAGACCAGAAAGCATTCTGCCCTCAGAATGGATGATTGCTCCATTTTTATGGCTGACAATTTGGGAATGGAAGACTGGTTTTACGTGTCACTATGCCCGAGAAGGAAGTATTTTCCAGTGATCTACCAAGGGTGAAAAACAAACAAAGCAGAACCGTGCAATGAGTAGAGCACGGAGGTACGGCTGATGTCCCACACAGTTTCCCAGTAAATCAGAGATGCTGCAGGCCAGCAAGATAAATGATTGCCTTGATCCAACCTGCAGCAACAAACCATAAAAAAAGAAAAAGAAAGAAAGAAGTGAAAGCCTTGTGCAAAAACACTGTGTCCAACCGGAGTCGCGGCCTCTGACTTCAGTGACCCACTTTATGTTTTTCTGACTTCTGCTCTATTGTGGGCAGATGCCTTTGAATGTGATTTATTTGTTTCTCTTGGCATCAAAACAGGGAGCCTGGAAATTTGCAAAGATTATCAAGAGGCCATTTCCGAATTCCCTTTCTTTTGGGAGGAATGTTCATGCGCTGCCCAGCCAGCCACACCAAACACTTTGTTAGCAGATTGGTGGGACAAATATTGATGGTTTTAGAACAATATGCTGCAGCCCTGTGGCCTAGAAGTTCAGAGTCTATTACTTTAGTTGTCAGATGGGCACCCCAACCACCGGGGGTTAAAATCCGCCAGAGGAAAATACTTCTCTGATTTCAAAGCAAGCAAGGATTTATATTCCTCTCCTTTGCATCCAGATACAGTGTCTGAATCAAGAGCAAAGCAAAAAACAAACCAAAAAAACAAAAAATGAAGAGATTTTGTTTAAAATCAGATGCATATGAGATTGTATGTGCTTCATAAGAAGGTCCATTAATATGGAATTTGGAGTAATCAGTGTGCAGGTTTACTTTCAAAATTTAAGATAAAGTTCATCACTCATAATCCAGTTTGTGCTTTTGATGACCGTGAATCTACAGAGTAGGGAAGAATCTCTTATCCGGCAGAACTGCTCTGAGTTGTATTTACTTACTAAATGGTCTTCTACCCTCACTGTAAGTTTGGAGGAAGAATGGGTCTATTGTGCTCCCTTCCATACACTGGTTTGGAAGGCAGGGGCCCTTCCCCTCCAGGTATACTCCATCTGCCCAGGATGAAGCACAAACTGAACAAGGGTACCCCAAATGACACCCTAGTCTGGTTTACTTGTAGACATTGATGTTGAGGTCTGTGGCTTCCTTGGTCCAGTATACCATGAGGAAGCCATTTCAGCAGGGCAGTGGAGTATGCACCTGAAACAGCCCTCGCCCCCAGGAGCTCCAAAGGCCTTGTCCTGGTATAGGAAGGAGGAGGAGGAAGAGGAAGATTTGGCTTTTCTACCCCATTTTTCTTGCCCATTTAAGGGGACTCAAAGTAGCTGAAAAAGCTTTCTATTCTTCTTCCCACAAAAGAACACCCTCTGAGTATAGGTGGGGCTGTGAGAGCTCAGAAGGAGAGCTGTGACTAGCCCAAGGGCATTCAGCAAGCTTCTTGGAGGAGAGCCAGGTTTTCTTCCTCCAGCTGGCTTTATGGAGGAGGAAAACCAGGTATCCCCAGATAAGAGTCCGGCTCCCTAATCACTCAGACCAAATTGGCTCATATATAGATGGCTTGTCACAAAAGCAAGGATTAATTAATGCAGTGGTTACTGCTGGTACCAGCATCCTCAAATCTTCTAAGCCCCACATCAATATGCTGGATTTTAAAGGTTGTTACCTGTCCTGAGACCTTCGGGTATAGGCCAGGATAGGAATAGAAATAATAAATAAATAAAATAAAATAAATCTACTGCCTGAAAGAAGCACCAAAGATGGTGATGCTCACAACATCCCTCAGATTCTGCAGCCGAGAGCACCACTGACAGCCCCTGAACAAATGCATTCACTCCATGACTTTGGACCTGTCCTGCAACTTTGGTTAAAGACCACACTAGATGAGAAGGCTGCTGGGTGGTAGTGGGTGATACATCTCCTGAGCCTGGATTCAGAAAGTGGCCTACAGAAAAAAAACACACACAAAAAAAACAAAAACAAAAAACCTTTTTTTCCGGCCATAGGCCTAGTTGTTACAAAGCCACATGGGTGCAATTATGCCTTTTCTTCCAGGTCTTGAGGTGCCTGATGGACTCTGAAGTTGTCAGTTGTCTGCTTTGCTGCCAACAGATAGCATTGGGCGACTTACCCCTAGAAGAAAGGAGTCCCAGGTGGTCATTTAGATACCTCCAGGTCGGCAGTGCTGAAAACAACTCTCACCTAATCAGAATGCGGCTCTTGTTTTTTGAAATACCCAAACAAAGACGGGGGAGGCCATTTCTAAGACTTGGTGTTTTGACTCAAGCTGTGTGGGAGGTCTGAGGTTTCTCCATGTCTCGCTTGCAACCACAAAATCTTCATTAATGCTTCGCTTCCTCCATGAGGTCCCTCAGGTCCACAGGTCTACACACATGTTCCATTAGATCCTAATAGTGCTAACTTTTCTCCTGCTCAGGATGTCCTACTGAACCGGCATAATAGAGTCCTTCTATGATCCCAGGCCTGTGGTGGTGGGCCAGAGAAGCCACTGGGGCCCACCAGATGACGCCTCCTGGAAGTCTGCCTCCTGGAGATAGGAAGTCCATGTTTATTTCTTTTCCTCTTCTCCGACTATCCCTTCCAACTCAGAAACGTGACACTGAATTTTCTTCTTGGAAAATGCTGGGATAATTGAGAAGGGTCATCCCCCCACCCTAGTTTCCACATCATTCACCATCCCCCCATCATAAGATTTATTGACTTTTATTTATTTATTTAGGCTTGGTCCTCTTCCCTTTTGTGGGCTGGGAAAACGTGCTGAGTGAGGAAGGTTTGGGGAGAATTCTCTTAGAGTGACGCACTGATTTGTACCACTGGGAAACCCTGTTTCTTTTGCTTTAATCTTAGGAGGCCCGCTGTTGCTGTGCTGGACGCAGATGCCCCCATTTTGCTACTGTTTTGGGCAGGTGAGTCACAGCACATGGGGAAAGCCACAAAAGTGCTCCTTTCCTCTGAAGAACACAAACCAAGCCATGCCTTTGCATGATGAAAGGGGAATATCACTCTGCTTTGCCCCATAGAACACCTCGGACTGAAACACTTGAGGTCCTTTCACACTTAGCTAATTAGGGCCTTTCCGCACAGGCTCTAAAAATGGATTTAGAGCCTGTTTGGGGAGGGATTAAGATGTGGCTTCCACATTGGAGGCCACATTGGAACCCCTTTGACGACGACGCATCTGCACGTCAGCGCGCAAAACCGGTTTCTTAAACTGGTTTTGCTGCTGAAATCCAACCCAGATGTAAGACCTGAAAAATTAGGTCTTACATCTGGCTTTTCCCCTGAAACCGTTTCAGAAGCAATGGCAGGGGAAAAGCCGGATTGCTGGCGCATGCCCAGCTGTCAAAGAGAGAGTGCATGCTCTCCCTGTTTGACAGCTGGGCCCGCCCACCAGCCTCCGCCTTTGGCTCCATCAAATCCAGGCAGCCAACCAGGTTCTGGGTCCACTGGGGTCCAGGCTATGGGCCTGTGCAGGTCATGCCTCTGTCAGGCGGGAGCAATGTGAGCCCAGAACATGCAACACTTTCCCTGTAGTCCAGGTGGAGCAGCAGGGGTCACTGAGGCAGCACTGTGGGCTTCCCTTGAGTTGGCCTCTGGATCCCTACACTCACTCCATATTTACCAACAGCACCAAAGCCAAGAAGTGCTCTAAATGCTTGCAGATGGTCCAAAATGCAAAGTATGTGCTTCAAAAGCTTTGGGAAGAGCCTCGCGACGGTTTTGCTCCTCACAGGCGGAGCTAAACTTAAGCTGTTGATCCTGAAGGCCTGAGATTTTCCAGGTTTGGACTTCGTCAAATTTAGGATCACTGTCTCCTGTCTCCGTTATGGGGGTCTGCTTGTGGGTATGAAAATCAGGCCAGTTTAAAGTTCTAAAAAAGTGTAAAGTTCTAAAAAAAAAAGAAGTTCACTGAATTTCTTGAAGAAATCTTACATGTGCATTTAATTAATACACAGTCTTGTTCAACACAAACAAGCAATTTCCTCCAAATATAATGCAATTAATGTGATGTTTTCAATTGCTCTTCCTTCCTTCCTTCCTTCCTTCCTTCCTTCCTTCCTTCCTTCCTTCCTTCCTTCCTTCCTTCCTTCCTTCCTTCCTTCCTTCCCTCCACGCTTGGTAAGTAACTGACATCAGCAGAAGAAATAGGAATTGGGAGCTGCCACCTAATTGGATGGAGACAGGTGCACTTCCAGGGCTTTGTCTCTCTTGGCACAGAACAGAAGCGCTTCCAAAATGAGACAAACAGGTCCTGACTGGGGGCCTTACCAGGTGCCCAGAGAAATCAGCAGATGCTTTCAGGGGCCCTGGCCTGACCAGCAGACCTGACCACCTGTCTCTCCACTGCTGCCCATCCCTCCTTCACACTGGCTTTAGAATGTCTAGGATTTCTGCCCTTTCCTAGAGAGGTTGGCGTGGCAGCGTGCTAGTATGGGCACATTAAGCACACATTAAGGACGGTTGGGAAAGCCCCTTCTGCACACAACATAATTTAGAGACACTTGCTTCCACACTGGAAGTGTCCCTCATGTGTGTCAACCGGCTGTTAAACCGGTTTAATGCAAGACTACTTGCAAGGTTGTCTTGCATGTGTGCTTAATGTGTCTTGTGTAGTTAAGATACATCCGTTTCGGATGTGTCTGCACTATACAAGTGTCCCTAACTGGGCCCTCCTCCGGCTGACTATGACTGGCTCCTTCGGAGCCAAGCATGGCGAGCTGGGGGTCTCCTATCTCGGGGCTCCCCCTTGCCCCAATCAGGAGGCATGCTGGACACATGCGCAAAGTGAATTGTTACCCCCGCAGCCAGAATTGGCCTGGCTGCGTTAAGATAAGGAGGGGATTGCTCACGCTCTTCCCAGGGTGGGCTAGGGGAGAGGATAGGTGAAGCTCCCCCTGGTTCCAGAAGCCACAATCCGTGGCTTCTGGGGAGAGGGGGAGCCCTGAGATATGAGACCCCCGGCTCACCATGCTCGGATCTGGAGGAGCCAATCATGGCGGGCCGGGGAGGGCCTCTGGAGATCCGGATTGAGGTGGGTGCTGTGCTTCTGCACTGCACACACCTCAAATTCGGATCTAAATCCGTCCTTCCATCGTGTGTGCAGACGGAAGGGGTGGTTGTAGGGCCACATCTATTGGATACGGATCTACTTACCACGGATTTCCGAAATACGGATCTAATAGATTTGTATTTTGGAGGTCCAGTGTGGAAGCACTCAAAGTATTTATCATTGACATTGCCATTTCAGGCGTCAGCAGGATTGATGAAAAACAGAAAAACGTACCAGATATGAAGACCTGTAAATAGAACTGCAACGACTCTGGCATAAACCAGCAAAGGTGGTCCCCGTGGTTCCCGGCACACTAGGGGCAGTGCCAAAAGATCTTAGTGGGCACTTGAAAAGCATTGGCATCAACAAACTACCCACCTGCCAGCTACAGAAAGCCACTTTGCTGGGATCTGCTCGTATCATTTGCCGATAGATCACTCAATCCTAGGTGCTTGGGAAGGGCCCGGCTAGTGATAACAAGACCAAAACCAGCTGTGTGTTACTGCTGTGTGTGTTTCCCCTTGTTGTCTGGTTCAGCTCTGGGAGTGAGTAGCCCCTATTTTCCCCAAGAAGGCTCATGCAGCAGAATCCTGCCCTTATCACGACCAATGGGACCAGGCCTCCAATTGCTTATCTTAGCTCACCCCTCATCCCCCTTCCTCAAGTGACCCCAGGGGCAAGGCACCCGCTGCTGGTTTGGATCTGGATCCAGCCAACTCCCGCCTCAGGGCCACCTTCACCCACAGCACAGTTTGGTTCGCCTCTCCCCCGGTCCCTGTCACGGCCAAGGAACTCTGCTTTCTCAGAATCCCTGTCCAAGTATCCTACGGCGTCTGTGCAGAAGCGAGCGACCCCCAGAAGTTTCCTTTCCAAAGGGTATAGAGTTACATTAAAGAAAAACTCCATTTTTTCTTTTTCGCTTTTTAAAAAATCTGCTTTCTGGAAATATGCAGTGCATTTGGCAGAGGCGAGAAGACAGGAAGCCAAAGGGGAAAGCAAAGGAGCCAAGAAGAGGCATGGATTGATTTATTCCCGACTGGAGCAGAGCTGACAAATAGAGCAGCTAAGATGCAAACCTTTTCCTAATCACTTCCTACGACACTTTATTTCCCATAGCTGGAAAGATGGAAAGGAGGAAGAGACTCTGCTGAAGAGAGTGATGAAACGGTGGATTGTTTTAGCTCATCGCACAGACTAAGTACAGACGCCCCTCGGATGCTACCAGCACTTTCCTCTCTCTTTATTTACTCCCAGAATAAGATGCCACGGCTGTGTCCACCTTTGCTCTCGCATCTCTTGAGTGTCCGTGCCTCAAACACCTTTGCATGTGTACAGGATGAGATCCTCAGTGCGATACACGTTGATGGACACCCACTGCAGATCTCGGGAGGGGCTGCACAGGTACACTTAAGGAGAGGGAAGCCAAGGGAAGCCTTTTTAAATCCCATTTGCTCTCTGCCCAAGGCCCTGTTTTCATTTATTTACTTATTTACTACATGATAAGATCCCTGTTCTCATTTCCGAGGCCGTGATCACACCCATAGTTGATCCTCTGGCTGTCTTCTCTTTGCATAGCTCACATTTTTTTTCTCTGATACATATCCAGTAACATAGCTCTTCTGAAAGCGTCAAATCGGCCCTGGATCCACTTTGAATCCACTCTCATGAATGTTCTAAAGCATTTGTATGAATATGAATGTCTTATGTCGCAACATTCAATTCATATACAAATGTCTGAATTCTGAAATTTTACCGTGCGCATCCCTATGCTTAAATCACAAGTGCTGCTCCTGCCAGTGAGTAGAAAGATCTCTGTGCAGTCTGGATACATCCCTTGCCATGGCAACGTCAAGTTTCAGGTGGAAACCATGACCATTGAGCCTCTCCTTGAGAGCCACAGCCTGCTTTTGCCTTGTCTCCTGGGCTTTCTTTCCACCAAGATGTTGGTTCTTTCACAAGGCTAAGCACATATTTTAAACCCAAACCACAATCCTGGCTCATCATTCCACTTGGAAGACATGAGAAAAGTCCTTTTGGAAAAGATAACAATGTCGCCTTTGTTTCATTCTCCCCCTTCCTGCACTCCATCATTCCCATCTTCTGAGTTCTTGCATGACAGGGCTGCTCCCACAAGTAGCCTGGGATGTAGAACGTGACCTCTATGTTGTGGCCATCAGGCATGGAAGCAGAAAGTGGAAGGGAATGGAGGTGTAAGAAGCTCTTGAAGGCCCTTTGAATCCTTCTGGATCGCCTTTGTTTAGCTGTGCACATTGTGGGAGAGATAGGAGGGGGAAGGAAGGAAGGAAGGAAGGAAGGAAGGAAGGAAGGAAGGAAGGAAGGAAGGAAGGAAGGAAGGAAGGAAGGAAGGAAGGAAGGAAGGAAGGAAGGAAGGAAGGAAGGAATTCTGCAGGAGATGGCCCTGGTCTATGTTATATGAGATGCCTAGTAAAGCCTTTTCTTGCTCTTCTTCCAGCCACATTCCTCAGATCTGGTCTGCTGTGAAATGTTCTTGATCACATAATAAGCATCAGAGACACTTTGCCAAAACCTTGGTGATCCAAAAGCAGAAGCAAGCAACCACATCCCCATTTTCATCCACCAGAAGGAATGTTAAACATGGGATCCCTTGATCTGCTGATTTAAACAAGGTCCTTCAAAGCAACAGCCCCTGGTTTGCCCTAGTGCCTTCTTCTTTGGACAAAGGGTGTTTTTCCACTGTCACTAAATGTACCCATTAAGTACCCATTAATGGCTATGTAATGGCATTTTTGTACGCATTAATGGGTACTTAATGGGTACTTCTAGTGACAGTGGAAAAACACCCAAAGACGCCTTTCTGAGACACAGCTAGATGTTGAGTTACTCTCTGAGCGGATGGATGGGGGCAGGATATGCATCATCTTGTCCAAGAGTTACCATCATGCAGCCTTAGGCTAGAATGCCTCCCTTTTGAAGATCCAGAGACATGGCCCTTTCTTTCACGAAAATCACTATCAGAGGAGATTCAGAGTAGGAACTGAGAGCAAAGGCAGCAAGAGAGCCAAAAACAGGTCTAAGCATCGGGCAAAACCCTCACAGAAGTGCCACTTGCTTGACTTTTCAGAAATCTGACTTTGATTTTCCAGTGCCTGGGCTTGCCTATTCCACAGAGATAAGTTTCACATTTCACAGGTTCAGAAAAATTGTGCGCAACCTGAAAATGCAAAATCTGGACATTTCTGTTACTGGTTTGGTTCTGGTCCATCCAGCTGCCCACAGTTGTTCAGGCTGGTTTCCCTCTTGGTTTAGAAACAGAGGAGTGTCAACTTGGTCATTAGGTTTATAAGGCCTTGGGAGCAAGTGCTTGTGTGTGTGTGTGTGTGTTTGAGTGTGGAATATGGATGTACATGAATATTCATAACATTCAAAATTCATACAAATTTGTCAGAATTCGTACATTTGAATTTGAATCGAATGTTTAAGAACATTCGTATGAAGCTTTGTTACATTCGTGAACCTGGGGAGGTGGGAAAGCGGCTGTGTCAGTCACATCTGCAATGGATCCAGAGTGCATTCGAAAGTGGATTCAAGGTGGATTTGACATGTTCAGAGTGCATAAGTAGGGGATACATATTGGATACGGAGGGGGTTTGTAGGGGATATGTAGGGAATTTGTATGTGATTCACAGCAGGGATTTGAATTGAATTTCTATCAACAATTTGTATCAAAAAGAATCCTACCACATTTGAAGGGGATCTATTTGAAGCAATACACATTTTCTTGCATTTGATTTGATACGGATTGAACAACAACAACAACAAAACTCCATTCATGCACATCCCTAGTCTGGAATCCTTCTGGCCCCACAAGAGCCAAGCTGCAGGAAGAGGAAGAGTTGGCTTTTCTATCCCACTTTTCCCACCCATTTAAAGGGACTCAAAGCGGCTGACAAACCTTCTGTTCTTCTCCCCACAACAGACATCCTGTGAAGCAGGTGGGGCTGTGAGAGCTCAGAAAGAGAGCTGGGACTGGCCCAAGGTCACCAAGCTGGCTTCGTGGAGGACTGTGGAATCAAACCTGGTGTTCCGAGATAAGATCCTGGCTCCTTAACCACTAGACCAAACTGGCTCACTGGGGAAGGCAACACTGGTAACTAC
Organism: Aspidoscelis tigris stejnegeri; assembly: GCA_023333525.1. Classification (NCBI taxonomy): domain Eukaryota; kingdom Metazoa; phylum Chordata; class Lepidosauria; order Squamata; family Teiidae; genus Aspidoscelis; species Aspidoscelis tigris. Next base: position 16,690,749 of record JALMGA010000012.1, on the reverse strand, counting down.
ATCCCATGTTCTCTGACTGTTGGAGAAACACTGAAAGCTGAGTCCTTTAAGGCGCTTATGGATTCAAGTCAGAGGAGAAGTGAAGGAAGAAAAGATGGGACGTAAAGGAGCTTGTGGAAGCAGAAAGCCCTTCTGCCCACCTTCGTCGGTTGCCAATGAAATACCCTTAGGTTCCTTATTTCCAGCTGAAGATGAAGACAAATGGACCTGGAGGTAAATCTCTGGCCCTCGTCCTGCCCCAATTTTCCCCTCACAACTTTATTTCTCACCTGCTTGTCCCGTCTTCCCAAGCTACACAGTGGCGCCATACCTTCTGCACACATATCCACCCACGAGCAGGCCCAGGAGAAGCTTCTCTGTGTTCCACATCTGCCTGGTAGGTTGTCATTCTGCCAAGGCTTTGGTCTCTCACATCTGCCTCACCAGCCCAGCCTCTCTGGGGGCTCCCTGGTGCTAAGCCGACTCCCCCGTCCCCCTCCAGCCCACCATGTGACAAATGAACTGTGTGCGGAGGGGCAAGAGGAGGCCTTGATCCTGCTGTCCCGCCCTCCGCCCATCTCGCTTCCAGAGCAGGAGCCCCAGCTGCTCCTCCACATCCCCGCCTGGCCAGGGGGATTAGCACCTCGGGGCCAGAGGTGAGGAGAGCTTTATGCGCAGTGGAAACATAAAGGGCACTTGAATGACAAGCCTCCCTGGAGCACCATGGGAGGTGAGGCTGGGAGGGGGCCAGGTGGGGGTCCACAGGCTGCAGCAGCCTCCAAAGCTCATGGCGCACATACTGATGTGACGGAGACCATTTCACCTGGGTCACCATCCCGTCACTTCTAGTGGGGCTGCTGGATGAAGGGACGTTGGCACTACCCCCAGCAACCCTGGGAGGGCAAGGGCAGTCAGGCAAGGCAGGGGGTGAGCAGATCTGAAATGAGCCCCTCAGCACCACCGGAAAGCCTCTACCCCCAGCTCCAAAGCTGACAGTGGGCTGCCCAGCTTGAAAAGAGCCAAATACAGCCCTGTTTCTTGGCTCCTGCAAAATCCCAGAACGGCCATTCACGCTTGCTTTGCTGGAAGTCAGAGGAACCTGTCAACGAGCTAGGGATGTGCGTGAATATATTTTTTGCATTCAAATTTGATTCGATTCAAATATTCAAAGATTTGATTCGGATCAAAATTCAAAAATCTGTATTTTCAAAAATCCGATTCGAACTCGAATATATGAATGTTGGTAACATTTGTATCTGATTTTTTAATCCGTTCGCATCCCGTTTTTGTTGTGTTTGTGTTTCATTTGCATCCTGTTTGCATTCCATATTATAAGCGCAAATAGACCAAATATTAGGATGCGACATACGATGACGAATTCAGTCAAATTATTCAAAAATGCATATCGGACTGAAAAAAAGCCTTGTTTGGTGGTACCCCTGCAATGTTAAGGAATAGCAAGCACTTCACAGACATGGACAATGAAAACAAGACTGCAGATTCTCAAGAGGAGCAGGAAAGCTCATCCACTCTGGGATATCAAGGCAGTAATAGGACTGAACACCTCCACTGAGGTAATTCTTTCCCTGTGCAAATTGATGGAGACTGCATAATCATCACTGATACCAATGAAAACAGAAGTAGAGAGGGCTCCTCAAAAGAGCCTTGTCAGGGCCCTCACAAGCAGGTAGTGAGGCAGTTTGGTCTAGTGCAGCGGTTCTCAGCCTTCCTAATGCCGCAACCCCTTAATGGAGTTCCTCATGTTGTGGAGACCCCCAACCACGGGGGCAGAGCAGCTGGGAGGTGGGAGGGAAGGGCTGTGGGAGACCCGTCGCGACCCCTCTGAAAGGTTAGTTTGAGCCCCAAAGGGGTCCCGACCCCCAGGTTGAGAACCACTGGTCTAGTGGTTAGGGAGCCACATTCTTATCTGGGAATACCAGGTTTGATTCCGCTCTCCTTCAAAAAACCAGCTAAGTGACCTTGGGCAAGTCATAATTTTCTTCTGAGCTCTCACAGCCTCACCTACCTCACAGGGTTTCTGTGGTGGGGAGAAGAACAGAAGGTTTGTCAGCAGCTTTGAGACCCCTTAAATGGGTGAGAAAATTGGGGTAGAAAAGCCAACTCTTCTTCTTCTTCTTCTTCTTCTTCTTCTTCTTCTTCTTCTTCTCATTCCCCCCCCCCCCATGTTCTCTCAGGTGCACTGCAAACATTGCTTTGGTCTCTGCCTAGGGTGCCAGCCCTTCAATGCCAGGCTGTAGATATAAGAGAGATGTCCTGCAGGAGCAAAAGAAAGAGAAAGAAGAGGGCAAGTGTGTTTTGCATCTGTCGGCCTGCATGGGTACAGTCTGGGCAAGGATTGTGCCACATGGTATTTCTAAATGTTGTCTGAGGCTGCTTCCCCATGCAAGCGATTTGGTGTGGGACTGGATCACTTGTGACCGGTTGTGGGACTGAAGCCAAATCTTCCCCATCCCCATGCCATGATTGCTGATGCGGGCTGAAGCTGAATACTACTGTCCGCATGCACGCTTTACCCTGGAAACAAGCCTCTGCCCTGACAGCCATGATCGTGCACGGGGATGGAGTGCTTGCTTGCCATGGAAAAGGGAGTAAAACCAAGCCTCTGCCCTGCCAGCCGCAATCATGAACAGGAGGTGGATTGCTTGCTTGGTGTGGAAAAGGGAGTAAAACCAATCCAATCTCCTCCACAGATAGCCTCGGACCATCCCCATGTGCAGGCTTGGCTTGGACCAAATCACCCAAATCATGGCGAGAACAGGTTTTTTTTTTTTCATTCTGGGCAATTCGGTTCGAGAAAATTGGACAAAATTAAAAATGCATGGGGATGGCCCTTCCCAAATCTGATTTCCATTCAGGGCAAAACGTGCATGGGGACGCACCCTGAAATACTTCTAAGCTGCCATAGATTGCTTTTGCAGTGATTCCCTGTCTCCGCGTTGTTCTCAGCTTCTCAGCCTTTAATTTAACACCGGGAGAGGAGGAGGAGGCAGGCAGGGAGAACAAAGCTTAAGAAGAAAGATTTTAATTTGCAAGCACCAGCTGCTTGCACAAAGGCACCACACTGAATGCTCAGTGATGACCAACATTCATACAGTTCTGCAAAGTGAGGCTGGTCTTTCTGTGGAATTTGCCTTTTTCGTTAGGGCTCTTCTGCTCTGGGCTTTCAGAAACTTTTTGCAAGGCATTCAGGCACAAGCAGCAACTCTGCAAGCACAGAGGGGAAAAAAATCCAAACCAAAACCACATTCTGCTGTCTCCAGAGCATTTTCTGGCTGTCCCCTCATTTCTCCCCGCTCCAGCTAGGAACATGTTGCTCCGTTCACTATTTGGAACATGGTTTCTGTGTCTGTCGGTGGCTGAATGAATGGTCCTCACTCTCCAAAAGACAAGCCGTGTTTGTAGGTGCCCCGTCCCACGCTATCCTGCCTCAGCGTTTGGGATACAAGTTCAGGAAGCGGATTCTGACTCAGCCGCTGCTGCTGATGGCTGTGGTGAAAGCAGAGGCTTGGCTGCTTCTCAGTAGCTCGGCGGTGAGAAAGAAAAATGGCTTGTTTACACCAATAACTTCAGTATCATGGATGGAAGGAAAATACAAGAGAACAGAGCTCACTCTCCAGAATGTCTGGTCTTAAAGCAAATTTCTCTTCTTAACTGACCTTGAATGAGGATGTGCCAAACTGGTTAGGGTTTGGGTTAGAGTTAGGGTTAGGGTTAACGCATACTTGCTCAGATCAAACAGGGGGTGTCCAACAGGTGTCCAAATTGAATTTGAAACAAAGGGGGGGGGGAGAATTCAAACACACTTTGCACACACATCAAGGTTTGAAAGTGTATGAAGGTGTTCACAAAATTTGCCTTCAAATCAAATAACTGAGCAAAAGTTAATCTGACTTGATTCAAGGGGACATTCAGATGAAGTTTCTACACGTCTCTGATATGGAATTTCTGGCTTTGCAGAAATAGTCCATATTTCAAAAGCAGCTGTTTCACTGTGGTCACACTTAAGGTTTAATCCAGCTTCAGTCCACTTTCAGAGCAAGAGAACACATCAGCAAAGTGTCCTGTAATTATCTTTCCACATTATCCATCCCAAAGGTGAATTTTCTGAGTTATATAACACTGAAAGAAAGCAACTTGTCTCTTTGCTGATGTGTTCTCTCACTCTGAAAGTGGACTGAAACTGGATTAAACCCTAAGTGCGACCACAGTTAAGTTAGAGATTAAGGGCTCCTCAGAAAACTTGATAGGATAGTTGGAAAAGCATATGAACCTTAGAATCCTTTCCTTCCTTCCTTCCTTCCTTCCTTCCTTCCTTCCTTCCTTCCTTCCTTCCTTCCTTCCTTCCTTCCTTCCTTCCTTCCTTCCTTCCTTCACTCTGGCATTGCACAAAGGTAACAGAGTTGTTTGCAAAACAGGGCGAAACCATAATAGTTAGGGTGCATCTACATGCTGAAAATATTGTGTGCATCTCCATGCACAGCTTTACTCCGGGCTACATCAGGTGCAAAGTAAGAAAATCTGCAGCAGAAAAAATCCCCCTTCAAACAGTACTACATCTGACTTTGGGGAAAACCGTGGATTATCCTGGGAGCATGGAGACACACAGAGATTTCTTTAAAGTGTCTTCCTGGCTACATTAATCTTTCTCATTCTTTACATGTGTGTTTGTGTGTGAAAACCTTCCTTTCCTTGGCTGCCAAGAGTTACAAGCATAACCAATGCTTGTAACATAGTTAGAAGCATAACTAAAAGCAAATCACTCCCTGCAGTCTGTCAGCGAGCCAGCTGTCACATCTAGCCTCCCTCCATTCCGTTTAAGTGCACAAACAGACTGTGGATCTCTTTCTTCTTAAAATAGATGTTTTCCCCTTCATTGTTAAGATAATTAGCATCACTTTCCCCTGATAGCAAGCACAGAATTTCTCTCCCCCTCCCAACAATATGAAAGAAAGAGAGAGTTCGCTGGACAGCTTCTGAGAACAGGCAGCTGCAGGGAGTTGAGCTGCTTTCAGTTTTGCTTGTAACTGTGTTACAAGCATTAGTTATAGAGAGAGCTAGCTGTTTTCAGTTGTGCTTTTAACTCTTCGCAGCCAAGTAAAGGGATGATCTGTGTTGTGTTGTGGAGGTTCAACTGAGGTTTGTGCCTGTCATCGCTGCAGTGGGGGGGGGAGAAAATGATGTGGGCTCACAAAAAGCAGCTTGCATGGGGACAGGAAAGTATATTTTAAATCCGCGTTGCCCCAAACCACATGGGGACGCTTTATTTTGAATTACAACCCGCATTTTTACACACTGGTTCTGATCCATGGGGCAACTCACAGTTGCCATGTCTGTGTTTGTCCAGATAGGAAGAGGAGCTCAAAGCCAAGGGAGGGTGAAGACCTGCCAGAACACATGAAAGCTGAGTGAGTGCAAAAGGCTTTCATTCTTGGACTATGGGGCAACACACCCATGCTCATAGTTTGATTTCTAACGCCAATTAAATGCTGCTGTTTTATTCCATGGTGTCTATCACTTATTTTGCCCTTCATGATTTACTGACTGGGAAGCTGCCCTGCAAAGAGACCCTTTTTGGACGGCGTTGTAAGAATATTTTAAATAGCCAACGCATCCCCTCCCTCCCCTTGCTTGACCATTTCAGAGGCTCACAGAGGCAATGGACGAGCGCTCACCCGCCTCTTCCTGCTCTGGGAAGGATTTTGGCAGCGCAGATCCCATTTAGTTTCTGCTACAACCACCAATTACCTCAGCCTGGGGAATAAATGACTGAACAGTCTTCCAGCTGTTCTTCCAGCCCAGATGTGACCCCAAACCTCTGGGTGTTTGAGGCTGGATGGTGTGAGTTGAGAAATCTGCTTTGCAGCACGCAGGAAAGTCAGGCTGGGAGCGGCGGCTGGAATGAGAAGGCCAAGCCCAGCCCGTCCTCCAAAAGTTAATTTTAAATATTATTGGTGTCCTGATCTGGGTGTGTAATTAGGAGGAGATGTGGAGCAGGAGGCATTCAGAGAGCTGCAGGTGGAGCGTGCTGGGCGAAGGAATTTATACTTTCCTAGCAGTGAAACCCAGATCATCTGCAGTGCTGGGATAACTGAGCGGCTGTCCACCTTCTGGCAGCCCCAGCTTGAAACCCTCAGACCTGCTGAAGCCAGAAGAGAAGTTCCTCTTGAGCTGGGATGGAGAAGGACAGAAGCTCAACTCCTGTCTGATGGGAGCATTGCAGACTCAGCTCAGGGTCTGAAGCTAACGGGATGCGGAAAGAAGGAACTCTCTTGGAGGGGGCCTGGTGCCTCCCAGCCTGTGGTCTCATTTAAGATTTAATCCAGCTTCAGTCCAAGTCCAGCAAAGTGACCAGCTGTTTTCTATCGGTGTTAAATAACTTAGAAAATTTACCTTTTGGATGGATGATGTGGAAAGAAAATTACTGACCCCTTTGCTGGTGTGTTCTCTCACTCTAAAAGTGGACTGAAGCTGGATTAAACCTTAGGTATGACCACAACACCAGTGGAAACACTGGAAGCCAATAGGGGCCGCCTCGGAGACCATTTGTTTTTCCTTTTATGGATGCTGTCCTGCCTTGTCCACACGGCACCCCATGTTTGCACAGGGGCTGATGTTGCATGATTTTTGCTGTCTCTGAGCATACGGCAGCATAATTTATTTTGTTATTGTTTTATATACCAATCGCTGTGAATAGAACTGGACCTGTAACAAGCTGATGAAGAATAGCAAGCTGTGCAAATACCAGAACACAGTCTTAACCTTTCCTTCATCAAATAATTACTGAGTGCTGTCATAGTGAAATGACCACTTGTAAAAATATTGTCCAGGAGAATTAGCATATCTTAATTTTTTGATGCGACACACCCAGAAGAAATGGATACTTCAGGAGGGGCCTTCTACATAGCAGCCCCCAGAATATGGAATAGCCGTCCCCACCGGAGCTGCACCAGGGACCTTCACTTGACATGCTCAGGAGAGCAGAGGCACCTACTGACCCTGTCCTTTGACTACGGGAACAGCTTCCCTTCCCCTCTTTCAGACATGGCTCTTGGTTTTACTATGTTCATTTTATATTGCCCCGGGACCTTTGCACATAGTGCAGGATAAAAATGCAGATAAATAGAATGAAACAGTAATCAGACTTATCAGTAAATTCAACTATCCGTTCCTGCTCTGGTAACCTCCAGAATGGACTACTGTAATGCATCTACATCGGGCTGCCCTTGAAGATGGTTCAGAAGCTGCAGCTGGTGCAGCATGCAGTTGCTAGATTGCTGACTGGGACAGCTGGCTGGACGCACATCACACTGGTCTTTAAAAAGTTGCATTTGCTATCAACTTGCTGCCAAGCACAATTCAAAGTGTTAACTTTGACTTATAAGGCCCTAAATGACTTAGGCCCCCAAATACCTAAGGAACACCTCCTCCCATATTGACTCTCCTCATTAGTAAAAGGGGTGAGCACCTGGGAGAGGGCCTTCTCAGTGATGGCCCCTAGACTATGGAATAGTCTCCCCTTTGAGGACCATTAGCTCCTTCACTGTATATGTTTAGGAAGGCGATGAAGATGTATTTCTTTGCCTTTGGCTAAATGGGAATATACTCTCTCTCTCCACTTTGCAGACGCTGCTGCTGTTTTAATATATACTGTTGTGGTTTTAATATATGTCTGATTTTAAGTGTTGTTACCCGCCCTGAGACCTTCAGGTATAGGGTGGGATAGAAATACAAACAACAACAACAATGCATTTGGGCGGCATCATGGCTGTTCAGATGGCGGTTGTCCTGCGCTGCTCATGCCTTTTCCAGTGCCACTTACCAATCACACTCCAGAAGAAGCTAGTCTAAAAGGAGAAGTTTATATTTCAGAGTAAGAAGCCAAGGATCTCTAGGCAACTGCTGTATGGAAGCCAACAGACCTGTGGTCAGGACTACCAAAAATATTATAGAGCTCTTCACATACTTTGAGCATTGCTTTTGTTGCAACATAATACTTTAGCTGACTGGCAGACGTACAAGATTGCTGAAGCCCCTAAAATGCGCAAAGCATAAGCTAAACAATGTTACACCCCTAAATTCGCTAGGATTGGCATCAGCTTGGGAAAACTGTGGGAGAAAATTAGTTCCCCATCCCTCTCCTTCAGCTCTTGTTCCCACAGTTTCTGAGATAGCCCAACTGTTAGCAGTTCAGCATCATGAGCTGTCTGCTTGCACAGGATTCTTCCAGCTAAAGGGTCTCCATTCAGTGAGGGGCAGCCCCACTCCTGAGGGCAGGTTGACACAACCTCGCGGTAATGCTGCCTGCAGTGAGCTTGTCCGGGAAACGTTTAAAACCATAACAGCAAAATCGACACTGTGGTCTGCTTTGAATAGTGACTTGACATCATTTGAGGGTTCCTGAGAGAACCAAATCTATGCATTATGGACAAGAAGTGAGTTGGAAGAGACACTGGAAGCAGTTTCTCACGAGAAACCTGGAAGATAACTTGGAAACAATCAGTCCAAGAGCTAAAATGAGCAAACTTCAAGAACTGCACATCAAAATTATACATAGATGCCTCTGTCTTGACTTCTTGGCCCTAGTCACACCTAGATGAGATAGGACACCCTATTCATCATTCAATCTGAGGTTGTACCAGTTCTGTTCACACCTAGATCATTATAGGTCATCCTCACTTTGGGCTGTATCACTCACACCTTTCTCCACAATCAGCCTGAGCTTTCTCCATGGTACTCTTGACACTCCACCCCCTTTGCTATGTCAAATCTAATTCCTTTCTTTTGGATGCCATTGTGTCACTCAAGGGAGGAGAGGGGGCTTCCACACACCCTTCCTTTTCTATGTGTTTTTCTTCTGTTCAATTAATTTTTAAATAACAACAACAACAACAACAACAACAACAACAACAACAACAACAACAACAACAACAACAACAACAACAACAACAACAATAACAATAACAATAACAATAACAATAACAATAACAATAACAATAATAATAATAATAATAATAATAATAATAATAATAATAATAATAATAATAATAATAATAATAATAATAATAATAAATTTGCATTAAAATGCTGGACAGAGAAATCATACACATGAACTGAGGAGAGAAGGGGAGGTGCCTCACAAACTCTGTGCGTGCCGATTGGCTGAAGGAAATACTGGACCCACCCTCCACAGCACGGTTCAGCCTCCTTTAACCCACACTGAGGAAGAGAAAATGGTCTGGCATGCCAAGATGGGCGGAGTCCTCTGGAAAAGAGGATTCCAGTTAGAATGATCTAACAGGGGTAGGGCAGCTTGGAAAATGAACTGAATAAAAACAATGTGAGTAACACAACCAGAAGACAACTTGAAGTCATCTTAAACTGAAGGTGTGACCAGGGCTCTTGTCGCTCAAGGAGATGTGAAGCCCAACAGAGAGGTACGCTGTCCTCCCCTCTCAGTCCTTCCATGTTGCTATTTGGCAGGAGCTCAGAACTGCTCCTGTTGTGTCAGCTTGCTGTTTTCCTGGAAGTGTGGACTCCATTCAATGAGTTTACCTGTGGAACTGTGAGCTGCCCTGGTCCCAAATGAGGAGGGATGCAGAGCATATGGTATGCCTCCATCTTTGGGACTGCTGGTGGATGTATTTTGGGTGTGACACCCAAATGCATTGCCGGGGGCTACAAGGCTAGGAACTGGGGCCCACATGGGCTTTGGGTTGTAGCCTGAATTTGACTGAACCAGCATCATCATACAGACAGCACCTTCCATAGAATCAGCAGGCCTGGCTGCTGTCAGCCCCACTGATTCCAATCACAGAAAGAGAGGTAAGAGCAGAAAGGGCCTCTGTCTGCAAACAGAAGCAACGAAAGGCAGCAATGCAGCTCACTCAGCACAAGGCCTCCATGCAGCGAGCGATTGGAGCTTATCATGGTGCATTTGACTGATGCTGAAAGACCTTGGCTGGGTGGCTGCTGTCCTTGCCACCCCTGGACGCAGAGCACATTTGAGGGGGAAAGGAGGCAGGAAGCGGCAGTTCAGCTCCCAAATAGGAGTTGGCGAGAACGCGCTGGTTGCGCCAGGGCTGCAACTGCTTGAAGGAATGTAAAAACTTCCTCCCCACCTGAGGAAAAGGTTGGTGACCTTCTACAGCCACAGTTTGCTGAGGGAAGCATCTTCTTCACTGCTGCAGCTCTGTGCCTGAAGGCTGCCTGGGGGAGAGAGACAAATGGAGCAAAAAGTTTTCATTGGCAATATTAATGCTGGACCAAGCCTTTCATTTCTTCGCACTTGGAGAAGGGAAGAAGAGATCAGACAAACAATTTTCCCGGTATTTACATTCCCCGTCCAGTGGGTGTGAGTCCACTACACCTGGCGCGGATACATAGCGACACCTTCTGCTAGTAACGCCAAAGGTAACGGAGTATCAGACTTTGGCACATTTAAACACGATGCAGGATTTCACAGCACAGCACTTGGCCTCCAGCCCTTCACCCTGGAAACTGGGCACAGGGTAGCGATTAACACTTTGTTATGAGAAATACTCAAACAGGTGAGCCTCATCTTACAGCCTCAGAAAAGACGCAGCTACAGCTAGTGCTTTGGGTGGCAACAGAATTATGGGAGCCAGGCTTTTCTCATCCTGTAAGGGGACTCAAAGTGGCTGGCAAACCTTCTGTTCTTCTCCCCACAACAGACACCCAGTGAGGTAGGTGGAGCTGTATGAGCTCAGAAGAGAGCTGTGACTAGCCCAAAGTCACCCAGCTGGCTCTGTGGAGGAGTACAGAATCAAACACGGCATTCTCAGATAGGAGTCCGGCTCCCTAACCACTAGACTAAACTGCCTCACAGGAGCACAGGTGGCGTACTCTGAATACACTCTGTAACAGCCAGCTCACCCCTCACCTCTGGGCCAACAGGCTACCATGGGCACAAAACTAGCATTTCCCCTACTGCACTTTGGACTGGAAAACCCCTTCCAATGGTGGCCCTAAGGCCATTTCTACTTAGGTACAGCTGGTCCCTTTGGATAAGGCAGAGGTTCCCCCAGCAGTTATATTGACCCCTCAACCCTCATCTTTAAAACCATGCAGCCAATTTTCCAACATTTCCCAACGTTTCCAGCAGGCAATGTTGGAAATCTCTACCTGGGCAGTGAGGGGGTACAGATCTGTTAATGTATTTATATTCTTTGTTGCAGTGCCTCAAGAAAATAAAAATGTGATGCTTTGCCCAGGTGAGGTTTTGCAAAGTTGGATTTTATCATCCAGCTTGTGTCTAGGAGTGAAAGTGAGGTTTTCCAGAATCTAAGCTGCACATGACTTCTAATGGCTTTGTGGTGCAAATTAAAAACTAGACAACCATGTGATCGGCATCAAAATTCCTAATGAAAAAGTGGGCTGGAATGGCAGCTTCTATTTTTAAAACCTCTAGGAATCAATCAATCAATCAATCAATCAACCAACCAACCAACCAACCAACCTACCTACCTACCTACCTACCTACCTACTCTTACATTTATATCTCGCCCTATACCCTAAGGTCTCTGGGTGGGTAACAACATTTAAAAACAGACATATTTAAAATAGAACCATATATAAAAAACAGTATAAAACAATCATGTCTGCGGTTGGGAGAAACTGTGCCACATTTAGCCAAAGGCCAGAGCTAAGAGGTGTGTCTTCACCCCCTTCCTGGACGTATACAGTGAAGGTGCCTGACGCACCTCAAATAGCACTGTCTCTTTCCTTCTCCCTTTCTCCCCATCTCTCTTTAAGTGTCTGGCTTCATAATGATGCCTGAAAGCAGAGTCAGGCTAGTAAGAAACAGCAGTGTGGCTGCAAATGGCTTTCTTCTCCTTTGCAGGATTATTTCACTAGATTGTGACATTGGCTGCCATAAACTGTGCGCACTTTCTCTCCTGTTACACCTGGCGCGTACATCGAGGTGACATTACATGACATTTCTCTCCCATCTTTCTTCCAAGGACCTCAAGACACGGCACAGACCTCCCATTACCTAGAGCATCACCAGGGTTGTTTCTCAGACAAGGAAGAATCTACAGAACACTGGAATGGTAACAACACTAAATGGTAGTGATCAGCTTTCATTACACCCTCATACCTGCCCTGTAGTAAGAATTAAAAAAGTTCCATTTTAAAATGCAAAATGAATTTATTTTTTAAAGTAAAATAACAAATAATCTATCCTTCCCCATTGTCCTTCTGCAACGCTACCTATATTATAAGTCTTTCCGAGCAGGATCCTGCCTTCTCATTCTTTGTAAATGGCACTCAGTCAATCACCCTCCCAAACTTGCCTGAAGAAGCAGGCAAGTGAGATTGTGGATTGCGTTTATTTGGGATTTAATGAAGTCCTCATGGCTAACTAGGGATGTGTAAGAATGTTATTTTGTGTGCGTGTGTTTGTTCAGATGTGGTGGGATTCGAATTCGGTATGAATGTCAGATACGAATCTCATACAAATCCGCAATGAAGCTTTGTACAAATGTAAATATTCAATTAGAATTTGAATGAATGAATGCAACGGCGCTTCAGCAAAGACGTTCTCCGTGAGCACCAGAACGCCCTAATTACTCCTGGAGATCTTCCCTTGCAGCAAGTACGTTGCCTTTGTGCTAATAGCGGCAGCAATTTCGAGTGAATAGCCAGCAAATCTCCAGGAAACCACACCGACAATATGGCAGCGCCCAGGCGTTAGATTACACTGCAATTTCTATGCAATACCAAAGTTATTACAGAGTAAGTGCCATGTCATTTCAGGCTAAATGCGTCAATATCACTTCTGCCTGGCAAATCTACCTGGCAAATCCCGCCTGCAGGAGCACACTTTGTTTGCTACAGGAAAAGTGGCATAAATTGCATTTGCTTGCACTTCGAGTGATATCGCCATTAAGTGATTGAAGAGGCTTGCTTAGTAGCAATTAGGCCAATAAAGCATATAGTCTCTGAAACTTTCTTTGAAAGCCAGGATGCTCGAAGCAGGGAGGAATGGCTCTTGCAGGGGTGTGTGTACATAAGAACATAAGAGGGAGCCCTGCAGGATCAGGCCACATTCTGTCGCACACAGTGGCCCACCAATTGGCCATGGGCATCTCAAGCAGAGACAAGGGAAAGCCTTCTCCTGCTCTTGAATCCCAGCAAATGGCCTTAGAGGCCTCCTGCTTGTCCCCCCAGCCTGAAAGATGTACTTAGGCATCCATTCTAGTAGCCATTGATAGATCTCTGTGTGTGTTCATATACGCACATGAATGTACATGTACCACTGTCTACCACCACCACTTGCATGTTCCTGCTGTTAACTGCATGTTTTCAAAGCACCCATTTTGACCTCCTTAGCCAAGCGTGGGCTAACAGCAGGGAGTCTCCTGCAATGTTTCCAGTACAGAGATGTGCCAAACCAGTTCACATTGAAACTAGTTTGAATCAAACAGAGGTGTTCAAAAAGTCTGAGTCTGAACCAAACATTCTGCCTGTTTGCAAACAGAGTTCAAATTTGAACCAGACAAAGAAGTGTTCTAATGAACTTTGTAAACACTGCCTGGTTGATCTTGGCTCAAAGATCTTTGACTGGAACTGCCCACACTACTGTTTGAAGAAAGCAAACTGGAACAGCCTGTTTGGTTGGATTTGACCTGAACTCACACACACAAAAGGCCTGTGCAGATCTCTACTCTAGTAAGATGACTCCTTAGCCTGCTCCAGCCTGGCCACTTCCCTCGGGTTGCTGGATTTAACCCTGGATGTCTAGCTGTCCCATCACTGAGCAAAGTCCCTTTCCCCAGCAAGCTGGCTTGTCTAGGACCTACAGCCCTGCAGCTGAGGCTAGTAGCTGCTGCCCTGAGTCCTAGATTATGCTAGCTTCATGAGACCCCCACCCAGGGGCCTATTCGCACTTGGCTTTATTCTGGAATATATCCTGGAATAGGGGCCTGCTGTCCACATGCTAGTGTAGGCTACAGCAGGCCCTAAGGGAGGTCTGCCAGAGTCTGCAGTAGCACCCAGAGCACAGGTCCCTATGCTGAGATATATCCTAGAATACAGCCAAGTGCGAATAGGCTTCAGGAGGCAGTTATGGAGACAGATATGTGTGTAGGGATGAGCACAACTATTCAAAACATTCATTATTCATACAAATATGTATTAATTTGGACACTCAAATACAAACTGAATGTCTAGACATTTGTACTTTAGTATACATACAAATACAAATATTTTGAATTATTCATACGAATAATTCAGACATTCGTATGTGTCTGAATGCTTCCGTACACATCTTGTGTGTGTATTTGTACAGATATGTATGGGATGAAAGCAGGATGCACACAGATGTGTATGAGATTTATATCATTAGATATGTATCGGATATTCATACGAATAGATATGAATGTATTTGTATCGGTTCAAATGTCCAGACATTCATATTTCTTTATTCGTATGCATTAGGATTTTCGAATATTCGATTCGTTACAAATCACATGGTGACAATTGCCCTTGTGCACACCCCTAGTGTGCAGCTCTCCCAGAATCCCAGGGCTTGTAGGGCCTGAAGACAGTCTTTGCACACAGCAGACCCAGTGTCCTGGGAATCTTTCCTGTGCTTTCTGCTCAATCTTCCAATGCACCAGGCTCTCTTACGAGTAACACTGCTATCCAAAACCCCATCCACTTTCTTTGTGTCTCTCTATAATGGTCTTGGTTATCCCTGCGCCATGTAATTATTCCGTGGGTAATTATTCAGCCTCTGCGTGTGTGTTTTAAAAAATCTTTCTCCAGGAGCAACGTGCGTATCGGGAGATCAGCAGCAGCCTCTTGACATGTTGATAATTATCCCTTTGCAGCTTTAAAGATAATTGTAATCTAGAAGGAAGTGGGATTTTTCCAAGCCCTTATATGGTCTTTGAAGTTAAGGTTGCAGTCTGGGATCAGATGGCATTGCTGCTGCCCTGGTCTGGGAAGGAGGAAACTCTGGGCTGGTCGTTTCCACCTCTGAGATGGATGGAAAAGGTTGTGGGAGCCAGGGCTGAACTTCAAGCCTGGAACCCTTGGAGGGGAAGTCCCTGGGCAGAAATCTGACTTGCTTACCTGCTTTGAGGTTGATCCTAAGATGAGAGGCTCACCGCATAAATGCCCTCATTGCTAAGGATGTGCATAAATATTTGTAACATATTAAATTTATACCAATTCGTAAAAGTTTGAATAGAATGTTGAGACATTCAAAAATTGACATTCGTATTCAAATCGGTTGCTTTGGAACATTTGTACAAATCTTCATTACATTCATGAACCTGGGGAGGTAGGAAAGCAGCTGCACCAGTCATATCTGCAACGGATCAAGAGTGGATTCAAAGCAGATTGAGAGCAGATTCAGGGTGGATTTGATGCGTTCAGAGCAGATGTATAGGGGGATACATATTGGATACATATGCGATTTGTATTGAACATTCGTATCAAATAGAATCCTACCACATTCGAAGGGGATCTATTTGAACAAATAGACATTTTCTTGCATTCGATTTGATATTAATTGTATGCAAAAATAAAAATAAAAAATTGTGCACATCCCTACTTATTGCTCTTGCACTCTGTTGGATTGCTAGAGGGATAGCACTGGACTCAGGTGTAGAGACTCTGGGGTGGCTGGTGCTGCCCCACAGCCTTTTTCCCATCAGGGGGGCAAGCAGGATGCCTCCAAAGCCATTTTCTGGGATTTGAAATCAGGTGAAGGTTTTGCCTTCATCTTCTGCTTGAGACACCCAGAAGCAATTGGTGGGCCACTGTGTGGTACAGGATGCTGGACTAGATGGGCTGTGGCCTGATCCAGCAGGGCTCATCCTATTCTTATGGACTAGATGGGCTGTGGCCTGATCCAGCAGGGCTCATCCTATTCTTATGGACTAGATGGGCTGTGGCCTGATCCAGCAGGGCTCCTCTTAATGTATGGAGGACAGGCGTGTGAATGGCTATTAGAATGGATTCCCAGGTACCACCTCCAGATTGGAGAGGGAGGCAGGAGGCCTCTAAAGATCATTTGGGATGCCCATGGGCATTTGGTGGGCCACTGTGTGGGACAGGATGCTGGACCAGATGAGCTGTGGCCTCATCCAGCAGGGCTCCTCTTATGTTCATTCATCTGGCATACGCGGGAGAAGAAGACAAAGAGAAGCCATTCCTCAAGCAAGCAAGGGGGGGGGGGACTGATCATTGAGGTGCACACAGAGAATCTCTCCAAGCATGAACTACTGCTTGGGCACATCCAGCCTAGGGGGAATCTCAGCTGCACCACAAAGCTGTCTCTGCATGTTCTGTGCCACATTACAGGATCTGCTAGCGATGAATGCTTGTTGCTGAATGCAGACCCCCGGAGCAAAGCAAAGCGAAGCACAACAGGGAAGCAGGAAGTGCTGTGATGCCACCTCAAATTACAAAGCCTCCAAGTCACGGCAATGCCAGGTGGCATCACGTGGTGTGGCCCGAGGGTGTCTCCAGTCAACAAGAGGTGGCTGCTGGATCTTAGGAAGATCTCGCGAGGTCCCCCTGCAGCCCCCACCAGATACTGGAGGCAATTTTGAGCTTCTGCCTCCGTCTGCTACAATCCCTCTTTTGGAGACCTGGAAGCCACCCAGGTGCCCTCCCATTGCCTGGCATTTTTACTCACCTGCTTGGCTGGCTTCTGGATGTTTGGAAGAGCAACAATAAGGGAAGACGGTGTCAGACAGAGAGAGATGGCCACTATTACAGGTAACCTGGCATTCCGGCTCAATTTCTTATAATGGTAACATTGCAGGCTCTCACTCCTGGGCCTACAGGTGCCTCTGGATGGTAGGAGGTAATTGTGGGGTCTCCCTTCCACCTCTTCCAGGCAGCAGGAGGCAACCCTGGGCTCTTCCCTCCACCTGCTGGCTCCTTAGGCCTGTTTGCACTATAGCCAGTAGTTCACAATTGGTGAACCTCAGGTGAAGAGCGTCCACACATGGAAGAGGCTGTTACAGGCTTCAAGTGTGCCTGCCTTCACTAGAAGTTCACTAATCATTGATTAGGTATGGAGTATGAGATGGAAGGAGTTAGAAAGTTTCATTCACTGTCTCCTACACCCTGCAGAAGCTGGTGATCGCCTGCAATCTGGTGGGGGGGGGGACCTTGGTAGACTGAACCACATGGGTATGGTCTACCAAAGGGTCTCACAGCCCCTGCCCCATCGTGGGTGGGAGGGTGCCCGGGTGGGTTCATGCCAGCTGTACAGGAGCCGGTGGGGTCCTGTATAGCCGGCAGGAACAGGGGAAAGTGGCCTGACAGGGCTGCCCACCCCTGGGTGCTCCCAGCAAATGGCAGGCAGGCCTGCGGGAGGCGTCCCTGCCCCTGGCCGGCCTTCCCCAGCTAACTCAGTTCAGGACGCTGTGTGCATTCGCACACAGGCAGGCAGGAACGTGTGTAAACATGTTCCCACCTGCCTGTGTATAAATGGGGAAAGCATCCCGAAGTGACTTAGCCCACGTGCATTACAGCCGTCCCAGCTGTAGTGCAAAAAGGCTTCTGGTTTGGGCAACGTAGTTTGTGAAAATTAGACCAAATCAAAAACGCATGGGGACGACTCTTGCCGAACCCGATTTAGATTTGGATCAAAACGTGCATGGGAACGTGCCCAGAAAGGTCCAGGTGAAGCAAGCTTGCAGACCCTATCAGCTGCCCAGGCAGTGGAGGGATCCAGCCAACGAGGTTTAGCAGAGAAGGACTGGAATTAGGGATGTGCACGGATATTTGAAAATTCAAAAATCCAATTTGAACTCGACGAATACCAATATTCGCATTTGAATCAGATTTTCAAACATCTGAATTTGGATCAAATCCATATTTTTGAAAATCCGATATTGATTTTCGAATGATTCGACTGAATTCAACATCAAATTTTATGTTTGGAAAGGCGGTATATAAATAAAAATGGAAATGGAAATATCGCATCCAAGTATCTTTTGCGCATATAATATGTGATGCAAAGGGGACGCAAAGAGAATGCAAACGTGATAAAAGTGGGATGCAAACAGATTCGAAAATTGGATACGAATATTCCCAACATTTGTATCATTCAATTCAAATTGGATTTTTAAAAATACGGATTTGGATAATCTGGATTCAAATTGGTTTTTCAAAAATATGGATCTGGATAATCCAGATTCGAATTGGATTTTCAAAAATACGGATTTTCAAATTTTGATTTGAATTGAATATTCAAATATTCTATTTGAATCGGATCTGAATGCAAAAAAATGCATTCGTGCACATCCGTAACTGGAATTGCTCAAGAAATTGAAGGAATCCAAATGTGCATCATGCCAGCCCCTCATTCACACAGGGGCTGTTCTAAACATAGTGCTTGTCTTGATACAGGCTGAATCAGGAGTGTATTGTCTCTCTAAAATTACTCCTGCCTGTATGGAGTGCAGCTTTACAATGACAAGCACTCAAATCTCACCACATTCAGTTGCAAATCACTGTCTTCTCCCGCCTGCGCTTGATCCTTCTGAACTTGCCCTGAAGATCCCAGATACACGAATGGCAGGAAGAGAGATTGGGGGGGGGGGGAGCAGAACTTCAAAGGCTCTGCATGGCTTCAACGAGCCATCATAAAAAAGGCTCCAGGTTTCCGTTACCGAGTCCCAGGTTGTCCGAAAGAAAGGACATCTTGAAGGGAAAGCTGATAAATCTTTCATCTCCTGGATGTGCAGGTCCACCAAATGCATTGCACATGTATGTAAAATGAAGCCCATGGTGTGCAATGGTCTGTCCTGGAGCACCTGAGTTTGCACACCGTGCCAGAGTCTTTGCCACCCCCAGCACTGTCCTGCCACTAAGGAGAACAGGGCCAGACCAAGGGTGAGGGTTAGGGGCGGGGGCACTTGCCTGGGTAGCAACTTCACTGGGTGGCCAAAGCGCCTTTTCAAAACATCATATTGGGGGTTGGCAAACGAGCTACAGCAGGCTCTGCCCCTCCCTTAGATTGTCTAGATCCACTGACGCACAGAAAGGCTCAGCAAGCTGACAAGCATAGAGGACCGAATGTTACATGGGAGAATAAGAATATTAGTGGCACATTTTCCTGCTCAGGCCAAGGATGGTGTGGTGGTGAGCTGGGAAGTCCTCTGAGGAGCCAGCGCAATTAATGGACACAGCAAGCCATATGGTCACTCAACAAGTCTCCCGCTTTGAGTCTCCATGGGTAAAAACCAATGACGGTTGTGTTTATGTTATAGGTCAGCGGCACAAAGTGCCCTTTGGAGGAGAAGGACGCCCTTGTCTGCCCAGATCTGAAACCTCTGGGTACCCATTTGCTTATGTCTTCCTGAAAGGCATGAAGAGCACGTGGTGTGGAGATGCTCCAACAGCAGGACCGGAAGTGTCACTTGGCAGGAGAAAGAGGTGCCTCTTTGTGGCCACAGAAATGTTGCTGAAGAGGCCACTGGGCTTGAGGCAAGGTGGCTGTAAGGGCTCTACTTGGACATTGCTTTCCTGCCTTGACTGACCTTTCCCTCCCTTGCCTCTACCCTAAAGCCAAGTGGGCAGTGAAAGAGAAGAAGAGAAAGGACTAGGGATGTGAACAAATGGGGTTTTTTTTTGCCAATCAATTAGTAATGAATGTTAGGAAATTCATATTCATTCTAATAGATCCCCTTTGAATGTGGTAGGATTATATTTGATGCGAATGTATTCATACAAATTTGTATGAATATCTGATACGAATGCATACATATCAATGCGTATCCAATACGTATCCCCTGTTTAATGAATGTACGCACTTTTCATATGAATGTTCCAAAACATTCTTATTCATATGAGTGTGAATCTACGAATGTTGTAACATTCGATTCATGTACAAATGTCTGGATTTGTACAAATTTGTATGAGTAGCAAATGTTACGAATATTTGTGCACATCCCTAGAAAAGACTTTTCAAGAAAAAGAAATGTAAATAACTCTCCATCAGCTTGGCTGTAATAATGGATCGTAGGGACACTGGATGGAAGGGAGGGAGGGAGGAAGGGTAGGGAGGAAGGAAGTCCCATTCCTGAGATTCAAACTCAATGTCCTTCTAGAGGCCTTTTTGTACCACAGCCAAATGGCTGTAGTGCAGTAAGGCTAGGACACATGGGGATGGATTCCCCATTCACACCTAGGCAGGTAAAGGCTGACATGTGGGCTGGAGGCCCTATCCTCTGCTGCCAGGGTTTGGCCAGTCTTCAGCATCCATGGAGGCACCCTGGGCACCCCCACCTACTCAGGGGCCCACCCCCCACCCCCGGGATGCACACATGTGATTTACCTGGTCACCACCAAGGACTGGACTTGCAAGCCCCGTGGGTCCAATCTGCAGCATTCTATGCCTACATGTGCCGTGGGCTGATTGGTGAGCAGCGTGCACCTGCGCAGAACACATGGGGGTGTGTCAGCTAAAGCCCACAATCGTGTCAGCTAAAGCCCACAGGACCCAAGGATGGGTCATCCCAGTCTCATCCCTCACCCCAAACAGGCTCTGAGACAGAGGGCCTGAATGCTATCCCTGCTGGACTTTACAGTAGGCTTGGGCTGGGTGTAGAGCACGGTTTCATTCTCTGGCTGTGATTAGACCACCCTGGCACATGCCGGGATGGTTCTGGACAGAACTGCCCTCCCAGTGTGGTGGATGCTCTGTCCTAGGTCTGGCCTAGTCATGCAACAGAGGCCCTAGTGCGAATAGGCCTCTGGGTGCTGGTACTTGGGATATGTTGCTTGGTCCTATCTGGAGATTAATGCAAGAGGATCTTTAATTGTCCCAGAATCATGGAAGTTGTAGTTCCCAAAAGTGGGAGAGGATTATTCAGGACTCTGCTCTAGGTCCCAGCTGGGTTGCCAGTTATGTCCACAGGATGCTTGCCAAGGTGAAGTGATCACTTGGCGTGCTGAAAGAAAGGACTTCCTGACTTTGGTTGACAATATTACTATTAATCTAATTTAAATGAAGTATCAGAAAGTTGCCATGCATTTCCTGTGTCATGGAACAATAAATACCCTTTAGGAAATGCTGACAGTTATGCAAGCCCTTCTTTGATATATTAATTCCAATGCTTGCTTCTTTGCTCTCAATATTCATAGCCGTGTTTCTATCTTATGCTCTTCTTGCCTGGCCACTAAGATGGCACTGGGATTGTCTGCTGGCCCAGAAATTGCAGGGAGGGGGATTTGAAAAGGAGGCGTCCCAGACTCTGGTTAGGTTGAAAGCAGGCTTTCAAAGCAGCTTCCAAGAACTTCTGAGAAAGAACATTAAAATATATATGCAACACACAACCCTTCAGGGAACAGAAAAATTTAATTAATTCCAATCAAGTAGTAGAAGTACTTAGATTCCAAAAGAAGGCTCATCAAATGTGCTTTGCCTCAATCATTTCCCCTAAAAAAAATGGGGCTTCGCTTGGACTTTCCCCCCACATCCTTCTATTGCCATTCCTAAGAGAGAACATAAGAACATCAGTGGAGCCCTGCTGGGCCAGGCCACTGTCCATCTAGTCCAGCATCCCGTCTCACACAGTGGCCACCAATTGCTTCTGGGCATCTCAAGCAGAAGGGAAAGGCAAAACCTTCACCTGCTCTTGACTCCCTCTAAATGGCCTTTAGAGGCCTCCTGCCTGTCTCTTGAACCTGAAAATTCTGCCAGGGTATCCATTCTGAGACTGGCACCAAGGTGACCTAGGCTGCCTCCTTCACATCGCCAAAGCAAGCAATACAAAAAACTGAATGCCTTGTATATCATTAATTTCCAGGAATGTTTCACTGGGGGGGCTGTGTGTGTCTTGCACCCATAAGCCTTGCTAAGTTTGCACAAAAAGCACATAGCAAGCTGTGGCTGTCATTTGTTCATGACATGCTCACACCTTAAGTTTTAATCCAGCTTCAGTTGACTTTCAGAATGAGAATGGACAGATGCTGGACAAGCGGAGGAAGTCAACAAAAGAACAAGAAGAAGAATAAAGGTGTATATTATGAAATGTTATTGAATATGTTTTAAGTTGTTGGAAAAAATCTCTTTAATAAAAAATATATATAAAAAATAGAGAGAGAGAAACCATCTGTAAAGTGTCAAATTGTTGCATAATCCAGCTCAGAAAAACTACCATTGGGCTTAATAATATGGGGGGAAATAGCCAGTCACTAAGCCGATGTTTTGTGTCACTCTGAAAGTGGACTGAAGCAGGATTAAAACTGAAGACCTGAACATAGCCCAGGAGAGAAAGTATGAGATTTGTCATAGAGTGCTGTGTGTTTAGGATGTGCATGAATGGTTTTTTTGCATTTGATTCATTCAAATAGATCCCCTTTGAATGTGGTAGAATTTGATTCAATACGAATGTATTCATACAAATTTGTATCAATATCAAATCATAGAATCATAGAATCATAGAATGGTAGAGTTGGAGGGGACCTCCTGGGTCATCGAGTCCAACCCCCTGCTCAAGGCAGGATCTCCTAAACCATCTCAGACAGATGGCTGTCCAGTCTCTGCTTGAAGACCTCCATCGAAGGGGAACCAACCACCTCCCGTGGCAGCCTGTTCCACTGGTTGATCACTCTTACTGTTAGAAATTTTTTCCTAACATCTAAACTAAATCTTTTCCCCTGCAGTTTCACCCCATTGTTTCTAACATTTGAATGCATACGTATCCGATAGGTATCTGATAGATATCAGATATGTATTTGACATGTATCCCATAACATATTTACTCTGAAAGTGTCAAATCCGCCCTGAATCCACTATGAATCTGCTTTCAATCCATTTCGAATGCACCCTGGATCCATTGCAGATGTGATCTGCATAGGCGCTTTCCTACCTCCCTGGTTCATGAATGTTCCGAAGCATCCATACAAATACAAATGTCAATGTATGAATCTTGTAACATTCAATTTGTATACGGATGTCTGAATTCATACGAATATCAAATGTTATTATTTATTTATTATTTACATTTCTATCCCGCCCCATACCTGAAGGTCTGTGGGTGGGTAACAACAGATTAAAATAAAATATACAGTAAAAGACATTAAAAATCCAACAAGTATAAAACAATATTCAGTATGTTTAGAATGACAGTGTCTGTACTATGGGGGATAGGGGGAACATAAGCAGCTCAGGCAAAGGCCAGGGCAAAGAGGTGCGTCTTCACCGCCCTCCTAAATATATATAAGGAAAGGGCATGACACACCTCAAGGGGAAGGCTATTCCATAGTCTGGGAGCCATCACAGAAAAGCCTCAGCCCAAGCCTACTGCGTGTTGTTTACCTGATACCAGAAATGCCCCATCCCTGCTAGGCAGGCAGAAATGGGCTGCAGTTCAGCATAGGGATGTGCATGAATATTTGAATGCATTCAAAATTCAACTGAATTGACCAAATTTTCACTTTTGAATTCGAATCAAATGTCCTTAAATTGGAATTTAAAGATTCAATTCAAATTTCAAATTTCATATCTATTCATTCAGAATATCTGGACATTCGTATGTGTGTGAGCTCGTACACAATGCATACTGGAAGACCTGCATCTTTCCTGGATCTGTACGCATTTGTACGGATCTGTACAGGATGAAAACAGGTTGCATACGGGATAACTACAGGATGCATACGGACATATACAGATGTGTATGTATGTGTACAGATGCAAGGAAGATGCATACAAGCATCTACAAACGTTGTCAACATTTGTAAGTGCAAATTCGAATGAAAAATTCAAACCAATAACTTCAAATTTGCTTCATTCAAATTGAATTTGTTTAAATTTGAACTTTAAATGTTTGAATCAAATCAAATTTTCAAGTATTTGAATCGAATCAAATCCCCAAAATTGCATTCCTGCACACCCATAGTTCAGCCGGTTGCCTTAACCAATGACCAAGATAATGGCGTGTTCCCTGGAGATTGCAGTTGCCATGCAGTGGTGCCGTAAGCTCTTTCCTTCCCAACCACCTGTTAGCAATGAAATTCTTGAAGTCTGATCTTGGCATCCAAGCAGACATTATTTTTCAGTAGCAGAATGCCATTTCTCTGATGGTTTATGCATGACTTTGGCTTGGGAATTGATATGTGGAAAAGGGAGAAATAAAATAAGGTGTGTATGTGTGTGTGTGTATGAAAGAACAAGAAGTCTGAGCAAGCAGAATTGGAGGGATATAGATTGAAACCAGACTTGGGGAAAGCAGACGGCAAAGGGTTCGCCGCACCCCCCACCCCCCCACGAGCTGCCTTGAGAAATTTATGTCTCACCCTTTCCATCACATCCTTCAGGACCATTTTTTTTCGTAGTCATCTTCAGAGAATTCCCCTCCTTCCCCCTTTCAGAAATCCACTTCATGATGTCACCTGGACTCATAATTCACCCCTCTTCTCCTGGAGCTGAGCTTTGTGGAAAGGGGGTACCATAAATAATAGGCCAAACTGGGGGATCCTGGTGAGGGGGGGATGGGGAGCGGGAACAGGGGCATGTTATTTTGGCATCCGAGGAAGGAGAAAAGGGAAACTAAAACGGATTTCATTATGAGATGAATTTAAAAACCACAATTTGAAAATGAAACGAGGCAGGGGGAAAAAAAAGCAGAAAACCGCAGCCATGTACCTTGGGGGTCTTTCTGAGCCTTGGTGAGTTTAACCTTAGCAATGGAGAGAAGATGGTCAGAGAGGGAGGTGGTAGCTGCTTTCATGCAGAGGCTGAGGGGGGCGGAAACGTGAATGCACAACTGGTTCTGTGGGTATAACGGAGGCTGATAGTTTGAGGTTTGATTAGAATGGAGGTGCGATTGGACATGCTTAAGGGGGCATCACTTGGAAGAACTTGAAGAATTGGCTTTTCTATCCCACTTTTCTCACCCATTTCAGGGGACTCAAAGCAGCTGACAAAGCTTTTCTACTCTTCTCCCCACAATAGAACACCCTGTGAGGTGGGTGGGGCTCTAAGAGATCAGAAGAGAGCTGTGACTAGCCCAGGGTCACCCAGCTGGCTTCATGGGGGAGGGTGGAATCAAACCCGGTATTCCCAGATAAGAGTCTGGTTCCCTAACCACTAGACCAAACTGACCACCAAATGGGTTTTTTGACATTCAGTTCATAACAAATCGGATGTAGGAAAATTTGTATTTGTTCGAATAAATCCCCTTTGAATGTGGTAGGATTCTGTTCAATACAAATGTCAGATACATATCCGATATGAACAAATACGTATCTGATACGAATGAATACATATCCGATATGTATCCTGGATAGGGATATGCACGAATATTCATAGGCATTCGAAATCCAATCAAATGAGCAAATTTCAACATTCGAACTCGAATAGAATATCCTGAAATTTGAATGTAAAAATGTGAATTGAATTTCAAAGTTCGGATCTATTTGTTCGGATTATCCAGACATTTGTATGTGTATGAGTTCGTACACAATGCGTACTTGAAGATCCGCATCCATGCACATTTGTACAGATCCATATGGGATGAAAACAGTTTGCGTACGGGATAACTACAGGATGCACACAGATGTGTATGCATGTGGAGAGGAAGCGTACGGTCACATACAAATGTTGTCAACATTTGTATGTGCAGATTTGAAATATTAGTGCGCACCTCGAATGCCAGAACATATCCATGCTCTGAAAGCATCAAATCCCACCTGAATCCACTTTTAATCTGCTCTCAATCCATGCTGAAGGCAATCTGGATCTGTCACAGATGTGACTGGTGCAGCCACTTTCCCACCTCCCCAGTTTAACGAATGTCCAAACTATTTATACGAATGTCTGAACTATTCATATGAATGTCCAAAACATTTGTATTCATACCAATGTTAATGTACAAGTGTCGCAACATTCAATTAATGTATGAATGTCCAAATTTGGATGAATTTATATGAATAACTAATGTTATGAATATCCATGCACATCCCTACACAGCATGGGAACCAATGCTGCCAACTAGTTACCAATCAGGGCTCCAGAACGTCAGGCGGGCAGCTGGCCAATCAGTCTCAAGCACTTGTTGTCAGGAAAGCTTTGCCACCTTTCAAGGTAAAGGAAGAGCAACCTGTGGAAATATGAGATGGGATTATTATTTTTTGCTGTTTGAATACCTTTTTTTCAAAGTTTTATAGAAGGAACACATTTTCCAAAAGGGGCAACTGAAAAAGCTCTGTCTGATAGCACTCCTGATTCGTCTGTGGTTCAGCTCAGTTTGAGAACCCAAACAAACTACAAAAATGGTTCCTGCACATTCCTAGCAAGTGTTTATGACTAAAACTAGCACTTCAAGCCAGAACCAGAAAAGCCTTGGCATGTCTAGCTGTGTTGATCCTCAGAAAGATTCTCAGATATTATCCCCTTTCATTCAAAGTACATCAATATCTACCGCTTTGGCAGTTCTGTCAAGATTCTTATCTTTGCTCTGTCATGTTGAGCAGCCAGAGGCACATCTTTAATTATAAGAATCACAAGTTTATTTCTGCCTCTCTAAAGAGATTTTTTTTTAAAAATTAAGATACTCAAATAATGTGCCGGGGTCTGTGTTTTCTGCACAGAAGAAATGCTAAGAAGTAGGGAGAGGCACAAATGTGATTCGTATTGAATCAAATGCAAGAAAATATGTATTTGTTCAAATAGATCCCCTCCGAATGTAGTAGGATTCAAAATCGATACGAATGTTCAATCCCATATGAATGCACATGAATCCCATGCATATCCCATATAAATCCCACACAAATCCCATATGAAGCTTCTCATGAATGTATCAGAAAATTCGATTCCAATTCAAATGTCAATCTTCAAATGTGTCAACATTCGATTCGGACACAAATGTCCAAATTCAGTCAAATTCAAATGAATTTTGAATGTTATGAATATTTGCACACATTCCTACTAGGAAGTACTCAGACTGGGGCTAGGCCATTCCCAGCGAAGTCATTGAGGACTCCTCCCAACAGAAAACACTAAGGGCAGCCCAGGGGCCTGGGTTCAAATTGCCTATTTCCTCTCCCGGTCAGATTCACAATACCATCCTCTGGCACTTGAACTGCACCTAAATTCCACCCCCAGTTTTACTTTCGATGAAATGTAGACCAGTTTAGAATTCATCACATTCTCTCTCTTTCCAGAATCGTTCTGCTTCCTCTTTTCCCACAACCAGGCAGGAATTTCCCATTCACCTTGAGCTTTCATTTTGGGTGCAATTTAGTGGGCACATTTGCTGCCAAGAGCGAAGCTTTCTCTCTCTGCCCCCCCCCCCGTTTCTCTTTTCAACTTCTGATTGGATACAGATGTGTAGTAAATTTCTCCTTCCTGCTTTGCAGGAAGATCCAGGCAACTATCTTAACCAAGAGACACATTTGTTTTTGGCGACTCCTTACGAAACAATCACAAGTATTATCCCCTTTTTGTGTCAGAGACATTGGCCTGCCTTTCTCCAATGCAGGGCTTTTATCTGTGAGGCTCTTTCCTAGCTGCTGGGAATATCCGCAGGGCTAGAGCCAGAACTAAAGAGACGTTCTGGAACCCTCGTGTCCACATTCTTAGCCTGACATGCTTGCAAAAACAGATGGAGACCTTGAGAATGTGAGCTTGAAGACTGGCCGTCTCGGGGAGAGCCAGACCAGCACCCTGTGGGCACCCCCCATCAGCCTCAGCGAACGCAAGTCCCCCTGCCCTGCCGAGTGGGTCTGATCTTCACACACACCCTCGCGCTGCAAAATGCTGAAATGCTTGTGGCCGCTGGCTGGGATCTTCGATCAGTCCTTGGACTGAGTCCAGTTGTGTCTCTCAGAAAACCCCAAATGCTTATGGGAGCCATAAAGGGAACACAAAGACGTCTGAGTAAAGTTAGCAGAGAAAAATCAGTGCAGAGACCGCAAACTTCACCCACTGGTTCTGTGGTGGAAGAAGCTGTTTGCCTCGGCAACGGCATCTGGCTCCATTGCGCCCTCCTCAATGTGTGAGGCGCATTTCCTCCAAATCCCCACCCCGTCCAGAGCCGACCTTCATTCTTCTTCCCCTCACAGAAATATTTCCTTTACACGAGTACTTCAGAAAACTCACAGAGGAGGCAAAGAATCTCAGGAAGTGGTGTGTATGTGTGTGTGTTTGTGTGAAACATGGAGAAAAGAATCCCAGGATTCCACAATCAACCACAGGAGAGTCGTGTCTTTAGGAAGCCATCTTTCTTGCCACGAAACATGTGCTCTCTAGAGTTCGCCCCATACAGTATACAGCAGATTCTTGCCTATGCAACTTGAGAACCCAACTGCTTTCAAGCCTCAGCTGAGTGTGTGTGGAAGGGGGAGATAATCAGTATTTGCAAGGATGTTTCAGCCAATTTATCACAGGCCTTGTTGGCATGGCTGTGACAGAATTATAACAATGGAGGCTGCTGAGGTGGAAGGAAAGAGCAGAAGGTTTTACACGACAGGCACTCGGGAAACTATTACAGTGTCCTAGACCTGTGCCCCAGCCCCAGCATGAGCCTTCGGCTGGGACTGGGCTAGTGCCAGTTTTTGGAGGACCCTCGACTCTTTCTTAGCCCTCCTTCAGAGCGGAGCCCTTTGGCCATTTTTCTGCCTGATATGTCAGGCAGTCGGTGCGACACAGTATTTATGGCAGGCTTCTGTCTTGTGCTTTTCTAGGCCTTAAGATATATGAGCCATTGCCAATTTTTTTTCTGCTTTAGTTATTAGAATTGGCGTATGATTTGAGTCCTCTAAGCACATTATTTGTGAAGTTATCAGGGGATTTCCAAAACAGTGTTTTAACATTCTCTGGAGATAATCCAGATGTTTTTGAACAGACAGAGAAATGCCTCTTTTTGGGTCAGGTAGTTAAACTGAAGGCAGAAGAAATATTAAATATGCTCAAAGGACTTGGGGAGAGGATGTATCTCATAAGTCAGCCAGTAAAGTGGAGGTATTAACAGAAACCCAGCTAAACACTCTGAGATAATTTGGGATTCTTGATGTGAGAACCCATGTTCTGTCAGCCATGACCTGGAGTGACCTGGGAGTCCTCCTGGATTCATTGCTGTCATTTGAGTCCCAAGTGGCAGTGACTGCCAGGAGTGCCAACCATTTTCTTCATCTGGTCCACCAGCTTAAGCCTTACCTGGATCAGCATAGTTTGGTCACAGTGATCCACGCTCTGGTAACCTCCAGATTAGACTACTGCAATGCGCTCTACGTGGGGCTACCCTTGAAAACAGTTCGGAAGTTGGAACCGGTGCAGAATGCAGCAGCTCAACTGCTGACAGGAGTCTCTGGCCGGACTCACATCATGCCAGTCTTGAAGGATCTGCACTGATTACCTATCTGCTACTGAGCCCAATTCAAGGTGTTGACACTAACATATAAAGCCCTAAATGGCTTGGGCCCTGGGTGTGTGAAGGAGCGCCTTCTCCCATATAGACCTGTCTGGGCAATGAGATCTCAGGAAGAGGGCCTTCCTGGAGTTCATTCTCTTGCAGTTCATTCAATTTTGTGCTCCACACCTAATCAACAACTACTTCTGGGGAGGCAGGGCACATCTGGAGGCTGAAACAGCCTACTCCATGTGTGGATGCTCTTCACCAGAAGCTCACTAATTGCTGACTACTGGCCAAAGTGCAAAGAGGGTCCTGGGCAAGAGGCTTTCTGCAGAGTAAGATTGCAAACGAGAAAGATGACATTAGAAGATGGAGGCGGAAGCCACCAACTTTTATGCAAATCAATGTTATTAACATGTATACCTATCTCTTGTGCTGCCATGAAATCGCCCCACCAAAAGACTGGGGGGACAGAGCCATCCTTTGCTGACACTTGCTTCCCTGCTAGTTCAGGGCAGATCAAGATCCAGTTTAATCATTATGATGGGAAACTAAAGTGCATCAACAAGGGTGTGTTCCCACTTGACTGTTGTAAGCAGGATTGGACTATTTTAATCTGGATTCAGAATGAAGTGCACATTCTGGATGTTCCCATTTGCTTGACTATAATGCGGGCTCAATTTGAATACCGCAGTTCCCATTCAAACCACCCAAATCCCCAGCACAGAGAAACAGGATCTTTTCATCTCTGCCCCTTCTCCAAACCCTGTAAGCCTGCCCCACTCAGAATCAGCTGAGCAAAAGAACAGACAAGGCAATCACTCTCCCTTTCAAATCAGATGCTCCCCCATTCATTATGTTACCCAGAAGGCAGCTGCTTTGCACAAAATCAGCTGAGCGAAAGAACAGACAGGGCACGGCGATCTCTCCCTTTCAAATCAGTGAAGGGTGGGAGGAAAATGATTGTGGTTCCTGCACAGGTTCAAAGACAGAAGAGGGGATTCCCTTCCTTCTTCTTTGCTTTGAATGAGCTGTTCAGGAGGGAGTGGGGCTAAAAGATTTCCTCTGTCAATTGCTGTAACAGTGCAATGTATCTCTCGTAATTACAGTGGCATTCACAGAAAGGGGAAATCTATGTTCAAAGAGCCAACACTTTTTTTTTTTATCTCCAGGACTCTGTCATTGCAGGAATGGGAAGGACAGGGGGCAGACCTTCCCAGGTGTGAAATCCCACCCATCTAATGCTGTGTCAACAGTGGTGACAGGCATTGGCCAAAAGGATATTGGGGGACAGCCTGAAAGGCAGATCTCCTCCCTGAACAGTTCATTAGCATTCCCATTGAGGAAAAAAAGTGGGCTAGCAGCCAAATGGGACCAAGAAGAGTTTTTTCCTGCAGATTTTAGCAATATAGTCCTCGTAAAGTCCAGGAATAAAAATTTGAATGGGATTGGATGATCCCGAAAATGGACTGGATCCGGATTTATCCAGTATGGGGACGCATCCCAAGTGTACCAACACAAATGAATCAAACAGGAGTTCTTGCTCTACCAAGGTAGCTGCTGACTCCCCACCGCCCATCTTTGTATTTTTTTTCCTTTCTTTTCCTTTCCAGAGGAAAGAAGAGGGAGAGGGCTGGTGTCCACTTTAGCTCAATATCTGTACATTAGTGATTTCTCTGAGGGGGCGCATGTATTATGGATACGGCAAACTCCTCAAGATCTGAATGGACCTGCATTATTCATGGCCAGGCTAACAGATTGTCTTAAAAGCTCCTCAACTTTTAATGCCATAGGAAGACTTTGAAAGCAGAAGGCTTTGTTTGTTTTAGAGTAATCCTGATGGATAGCCCTGAACGGTTCTTTAAAAAAAAGAAGAAGAAAAGAAAAGAGAGTTGTGCAGGAGGGCAGAACTGACGGGCGATAAATTTCTTCTGCCGTCCACCTGGCTGCTAACTCTGGACCTGGGTCTCCTTCCTTTTGCATCATGGGGCCTTTATTTCTCAGTTCTCCTGGGAAGATACAACAGCGGTCTTGCAGGCAGCTTTCCACGCCAGCAGTTTCCCACAATCCTTTTGTGTGCCCCCTTGTGGAGAATCGCAGTCTGGCCCTGCTAGTCAAATATTTCACCCCTCTGAATTTTTTCTGCTCCATTGCACAGCAGATAAATAGCTCCTCAAGGCTGTGGTCACCTGTCGCTCTGAAGACGTCTGAGAGAGACCAGGACCTACGGCGGGCACTTGGTTTCTCTGAGTTTTTTTCCTGGCTGGAAAGCAATGCTCCCAACACCAGACAATGCCAGCACTAGGTCTGGTTGAGCCAGAAATGTTCCCAGAGCTGGGCAAAGACCTGCTTCCGCCACTGGCACGCCGTCCCCCTCATCTCATGAAAGGTCAGCTTCAGTGTGGCAATGATGTGGCAGTGCTGGGGGGTCGGGTCCCCCACTGCCCCCTTACCCTCTTGCAATGCCCCCTTTGCATCACCTGCTGCTGGTGGTGCCCCACTGCCCTCACTGCCTCCTCACCCCCCTGTGCAGCAGCCCCCATTGGGTCACCCCCTTCGTCAGCAACAGGCAGGTGCCAACAGGCCATTCCTGGCCGAAAACACCCTGGGTACAGTTGCCTTCCTTGTCCGTGACTGAGAGAGACAAAAATGCCCCGGTGTGACTGCAGCCCAAGTGTGAGCATTGTGTTTTCATCCCATCCCTAATCCGCCTTTTCTAACTTGGAATGTCCGGGAAAGGAGGGCAGATGGAAGTGGGGACAGCTGCGCCATAAGAGCATCCCGGAGCCATTCCGGAGCCACCTCAGAGGGGCTTTATGCTCACTTGGCTTGAGAATTTGCACCAGGACTGTGTCGCCATGCTTCTTTTCAACATTGCACCCTTGCAGCCCTTTGCCAAGGAGACACTGGGTGCTGCGTTTTAAGTCTGTGCTCAAAGTTAGCCTGAAAGTCAGAGAGATGCTAAAAGCTTTCAGAAAAGAATACCATTCTAAAAGCATTCCCTTGGGTTCGAAGGAAATTAAAATATTATTATGATTGTTATTTGATTTGGTTCTGCATAATTTTTGCTTTCCCCCAAAGGCCCTGGGGAGCAACTGCCATGGAAGGTAAAAGACTAGGTGACGTCTTCCCTGTGCAGCCAAGAACCCTTCAAGGTGAGCCACTTTGGTCTAGTGCTTAGGAGCCGGACTCTTATCTGGGAATACTGGGTTTGATTCCACACACTCCACGAAGCCAGCTGGATGACCTTGGGCTAGTCACAGCTTTCTTTCTTAGCTCTCACAGCCCAACTCACTTGTCAGGTTGTCTGTTGTGGGAAGAACAGAAGGTCTGTCAGCTGCCTTGAGTCCCCTTAAAAAGGTGAGAAAAGTGGGATATAAAAGCCAACTCTCCTCCTCCTCCTCCTCCTCCTCCTCCTCCTCCTCCTACTACTACTACTACTACTACTACTACTACTACTACTACTACTACTACTACTACTACTACTACTACTACTACTACTCATCCTTCTGGTGGGGAAAGCCAATGCCCAAGGTGGCCACGAGTCTTCCTGGGCAGCCACTGTGGATGAAGATGCCTCCTGTGGCAAGGCAAGGAGGACCTTTCCCCTCCATTCCGGGCTCCTTCCTGAGGGGATTGCTGGTAAATCTCAACCGTCAATGGCCTGGTACCTGCTGGCGGGTAATGAATGTTGCTGCTGAGCATCCTTCATGCCACTGACTGCTTTACTGTCTTCTGTGGCTCAATTACTGTCTGCGACAGAGTCGTGTGAGTTACGGCAGGCACTGTGCCAGTGTTCAGTGATACTACAAGAGCATTTTCAAGGCAATTAAAGGCTCCCGCAGCTTGTGGCCCTGGACTTTGCCCTGAGGCTCCTCTGCACAGCGCCTTCCCTTGGGGAGCAGGGAGGACAGGCAAACGGCAGGCCACTCCCTCCCCAATGGGATCATGGGAAGGAGATGGAAGGTTCCACATAGCTTTCCCCAGAGCCTTCCAGAGAACCACTTGGTGGTGGGAGCTAACGGGGGATGCACCAGGAGATGCAGGTCAGAAATGTTCAGTGGAGAGGAGGAGGAGGAGGAAAGTGTTCCTGAAACATTTAGCCCTGACATGGCTGAACCTTTGGAGTGATCCCATGAATGCATGCACACAGGATCTCAAGATCACCCTGAGAGCAAAATTCCATTCAGAACCTGCTTCCTGCACATGGCTGGTCCATTTTTGTCCTATTTTCTAATTTCCAGACAGGATGAAGGAGGTTTCCATTTCATGTTGCAGCCGTGGACACCCCCACCCCCACCCCCACCCCGGCTGCCATGAGTTTTGGTGAGATCTTTGTTGCCCGTAGTGCCTTTCCCTGCTCCTGATGCCACACCGCTGGCTTCATCCCGGCCACCTTCATTAAATTTTTGAAAGATCCCTGGCAAGTGTTCCTCCTGCCACACTTCTAGACAGACACGCTTTGTGGATGCAGCCCCAGAGTCATGCAACCAGGTTTTGTTTTTGTTCGCACACTTTCTTGTATGCTGCTTCCTCAGATAATGCCAAAGGAATCTTGTAAGAACAATAAACTGTTACGCAGACCATTTCAAGAACATAAATACCTGCATTTTCACAAGCAAGGTGAAAGAAAGTGGCTCTAAAAATATAAAACCCAGTCCCTGCTGGTGAACAGCCAGGCGTTCTGCTCACTGAGCCTTCACCAGAGTTCACGGTTCTGAGCCCAGCAATTGTCGGAGAAGATCCAGCCCCGTGGCTCCCATGAACCGTGTAAGCCCAGCACGCACAGATGGGAACAGGTTTCACTCAGCAGCAAACACGCCTGGGCTCTTGTTCCCATTCTTCAGCTGTCAAGGACCTGGGAAGGAAAGTGAGCCCCAAGGACCCCAGCAGGGAGGGACGGCCATTGTGTCCCGCGGCCTTCCATCACGTCGCTCTGCTGGTGAGCAGATCGCCCCTTGTTCTCCATCATATTAGGTTTCCAAGAGAGCCCTGCCTGAGGACCTGCCATTCATGCACCACTGGAGTGCTGCTGTTGACAGCCAAGTGCCACAGATATAAGTGAGGCCTTAATTCACAGCACATTCTTTTGAAATAAGGGGAAAGAGAGACAAAAGGAAAGAAGCAACCCAAGGACAAGAATCATCACACAGCGCCACCATCCATCTGAGAGGCGGCTCCCAGCTGCTCGCGGAAGGAAGGGCTGGGAGGGCCAACTGGCATTTGTATACTACAAAGAAACTGGGGGTGTGGGAGCTCAGCCCCCTTTTGGGGCTAGGATAGCCCTGGACACTCAAGTGTGAATGCTGCTGAAAGAACCACAGCTATTCCTGGGGCTAATCAGAGGCCTATTCACACTTTGGCCAGTAGTCAACAATTAGTGAACTTCTGGTAAAGAGCATCTGCACGTGGAGGAGGCTGGTACAGTCTCAAGCATGCCCTGACTCCCCAGAAGTTCAGTAATGAGTGACACCCCGGGAACTCACTTGTGGGGCTCCCCAGGGGTCAATCTTATCTCCCATGCTATTTAACATCTACATGAAGCCACTGGGAGAGGTCATCAGGAGTTTTGGATTGAGATGTCATCAGTATGCAGATGATACTCAGCTCTATCTCTCTGTGTCATCTGAATCAGGAGAGGCGGCTGAAGTGCTTGACAGGTGCCTGGAGGCAGTAATGGGCTGGATGGGGGCCAATAAATTGAAGCTGAATCCATAGAAGGCAGGGGCCGTGTCCCCATTCAAGTCATTTGGCTCGGAATGGGCAAGCATGGGACCAGGAATGGTCCAAGATTGAATCTTGCCCGTCCCCATGGCATTCCTGTCTGGATAAGGGCTGGGTGCAGATGCACCCATCCCCATGCAAACCGCACCAAACTCTGGCATGGGGGAGCAGTGCCACCTCCTCTCCGACCCCTCTCTCCTCATTGGAAGCTGGATTGACATCAGCCCATCCCTGTGTCGCC
Source organism: Aspidoscelis tigris stejnegeri (assembly GCA_023333525.1). Lineage (NCBI taxonomy): Eukaryota > Metazoa > Chordata > Lepidosauria > Squamata > Teiidae > Aspidoscelis > Aspidoscelis tigris. The sequence continues at coordinate 16,655,433 of JALMGA010000012.1, read as the reverse complement.
AGCTGCAAATGCCGCAGCCCCCCCCCCCTCCCTTAGCAGCAGAAAAAGCCAGGACTGGGCTGGGAGGCGCAGAAAAAAAAATTAATTTAAATTAATAAGTTTTAAAATAATTTTTTTTAAAACCCAAAGCCGCTACGAGGTTTAGCGGCAGTTGGGCAGTTGAGTAGTTTTGTGTACCTCTGCTCCACTGGGAACTGTGAGAACACCCAACAAGCTTAAAAGGGAGAAAATCAAGCCATTATCATGATCACCTTGGCAACTGGGAAATGGGGGTAGAATATTTGCCGCGGAAAAGGGACAAAAATTAAGCCATTATCCTGCCTGTCTTGGCAATTGGGATTTTTTCACTCCCAAAAAATCTCAGCAGTTACAATCTCCAATGCACAGGGCAGGAACAGCAAGCACACTCCACCGCCACATGACGTAAATGGCAATCTCCTCCCCGGATAGCCCAGGACCATCCCCATGTGCAGGCTTGGCTTGCTAGGCAATACATGCCAGACCCCCAAACCATGCCCCGACATGTGGTGTGTGGTCATAGAGTCACGAGAGGGGCATTTGATCACGGGCACTGATGTGATTGGCCACAATACGGCCCTGTGCTCAAAAATGCCCCTCTCGCAATGACGTCCAAGCATGTCATGGAATGGCCAATTGCAGTAGCAAGGGGGCCAAACTTCCAGCTTCAAAAGCAGATGTGCAGGCTGGTAAATGGGAGGACCATTCATGCTTCTGGTCAGTAATGGACGCTTTGTGGAAGTGTTCCTCATGGCAAGTGCAAATGGTCTACCTTTACAAGGAGCCATCGAGACTTCCTTCCTTCCTTCCTTCCTTCCTTCCTTCCTTCCTTCCTTCCTTCCTTCCTTCCTTCCTTCCTTCCTTCCTTCCTTCCTTCCTCCCTCCCTCCCTCCCTCCCTTCCTTCCTTCCTTCCTTCCTTCCTTCCTTCCTTCCTTCCTTCCTTCCTTCCTTCCTTCCTCCCTCCCTAGAGACAGCATTTGGGGGAAGGAGTGTTCCCTTGGATGCTAGAAGGTGGGAGGAAACTGCAAAAACGTCAGGAGCTCAAAGCAGTGGAAGTCCAGCTCAGTAGCTAGAAAAAACAGAGCTCCCCTCATTCTTCAACATGCTCACCTTAAGAGCACGACAGGATTTGGGGGGCTGCCAGTTGGCAGGAGAACTAACAAGAAGGACAGCAGAGAGAGAGAGGAAACAAGGCAAGAGAAACCTGGCTCTTAGAGAGCAGATTTAGTGCTCAGTTCCTGTGGAATGCAAGCTGGATGCCAGCTCTGAACTTTGCAGCTCAACTCCACTTGATTTGCCAGGGTTCTCTAGGCTGTTGCTTCTGTCATTCAGCATCCAGGGGGACCTGATAGGTCTGTGGAACTGTGGCCTCAGCACCTCCTAACTGATCTTGGAGGCTAAGCCACATTGGGTTTGGTTCTTGGCTGGGAAACTGCCCAAGAATTCCAGGTGTCATGTAGACATCACAGATAAGGCAGAAACTATCCACACAATCTGAGGAAAAACCAGGGCATGCAGTCACTGAGAACTGAGGCCAGCTTGGTGGTGCTTTGACCCTAGGAGATTGTTAACTCATAAGAGGAGCCCTGCTGGATCAGGCCACAGCCCATCTAGTCCAGCATCCTGACTCATAAAGTAGCCACCAGTTACCCATGGGCATCTCAAGCAGAGACAAGGGCAAACCTTCTTCTTCTCTCGAATCCCAACAAATGGCCTTAGAGGTCTCCTGCTTGTCCTCCCAGCCTGAAAGATGTACCTAGGCATCCATTCTAGCATCCATTGGTACATCTGTCCTCCATGAATCTGTCTAACCCTTCCTTAAAGACATCCACACTGATTGCTGTGGCCATCTTTTCTGGCAGCCAATTCCATAGACCGATGACTCTCTGGGTGAAGAAATCCTTCTCCTTGTCTAATCTGACTCTCCTGCCCATGTGCTTCATAGATGCATAGGTTCTATTGCTGTGTGATAGAAAAAAAGAAATTTTCTCTATCCACTTTTTCTGTACCATGCATGATTTTAAATACTTCAACCAGGTGCCCTCAAGCTCAGGTGGCACCCCCACATAGGAGATGGTGCAACACTGGGTGCAAAATCAAGTCAATGAAATTGGGGCTCATTTTTATTTTTATTTTTGAAGAACTGATCAATAAAATTGAGAGATTGGGTTGAACAGCCGGTTTCAAGGTGTCCCCAGGTCTTTGGCAAGAGAAATATTTGCTCTTACATATGCCGATACTTAATCGGCACGCCGAACTCTAGTCATGTCTGTTGAAGGGATGAGCACGATTTTTTTAAAATTCAATTTTTATCGAATGTCAAAGCATTCAATTCAATTTGAATGTTTAGAATCTCAATGCATCAAAATCCTATTCGAATAGGATTCCTTCAAACCTATTCGTTCAAATGTTAGATCCGAATCTGAAGATATGAGTGTCGACAACATTTGTATGTGTTATGTGTATCTGTACACATTTCGTACACAAATGCTTACAGATATGTATGAGATGCATACAGATACATATATGTACATTCAAATGTTTTGAATAATTCAAACAAATGTTTCGGGACATTCAAAATTTGTTTGAATGTTTAAATTCAAATGTGTAGACATTCTGTTCAAGTTTGAATGTCCACATTTGATCAAATTAAATCGAATTACAAATGTTTAGAACAATCCCTGTTGCATCCTCCATTGTGATAGTTTTCTGGAGGAACCAGTGGCGTGACCTGCCCGTGCAAAGTCCTTGTTGCTGCCCTGCAGATCAGATGTCAGCCTGCTAGGTATGCTGAGAACTCCACCCCAGAGGGAATTTTCTGGATAACGCTGTCCTTGCTATTTATTAAAGTCCACACCTCCTAGACTTCTCCCTGCCTGAGCCAAGTGGTAACCGTGCTCCTTTATCGTCTATCCCCCAGCAATATCCACTATCTGACTGGGGAGCCCTTTGGGGGAGCTGGGAAGTGCCAGTGGACACATGGTGGGAGAGTTCCAAAGTTCTGGGGGAAGCAGAGCTCAGAGTTAGAGGCTTTGACCTGCAAGCTTTGCCCGAGATCATTTGAGGAAGATGCTGGTTGCAGACGTGCTGACAGATTTCTGGAATGGAGAGCTACTGAAGTAGATAATTCCCCGTGCTTTGGGGAATAAGGATTGTTATGACATAAAACTTGGGAGTAGGGGTGTGCATGAATAGGGGGGTTGCATTTGATTCATATAGAATCTAACATAAGAAAATCCATATTCATTCAAATAGTTTCCCTTCAAATTGTGGTAGGATTCTATTCAATAGAAATAAATTTGTACAAAATTGTCCGAATATCCGATATGTACCCAGTACGAATGAATACGTATCTGATACGAATGAATATGTATCTGACATGTATCCAGTAACAAATCCACCCTCTGAAAGTATCAAATCCAACTTCAATCCACTTTTAATCTGCTCTTGATCCATGCTGAATGCAATCTGGAGCCATTGCAGATGTGTGACACAGCTGCTTTCTCACCTCTCCAGTTTAACAAATGTCCAAATGATTCATACAAATGAATGCTGATGCACAAATGTGGGAACATTCAATTCATGTACAAATGTCAGAATTTGCAGCCTGACCAGATCATCCCATTAATCTGAGGATGGGCCCCAAACCCCATCTCCTGCTTAGCTTCAGGAGATGTTTTAGGGCTTTGCATTTTGACTTGAATGGATCTCTGGTTTTTGGTTCTGTTTGAATGTGTGTGCTGTCCCATGAGGCAGTTTGGTTTGGTCACTTCTGGAAGCTGCTATGGGCTCATCCTCCAGAACCACATCCGGGTCTGCAGCTTCAGCCTCTCTGAGTTGCGAGGAGACAAGGCTTCAGCCTCAGACTGCAGGGACCCAGGTAGCAGAACCAGCAGGGCCATTGAGGGGGTTAAAGATGAAGATCCACTTGCCCCCTCCCTCACCGCCCCCCCCCAAATTCCTCTACACCTGTAATGACATTGAATGTTACATATTAGGGCTACCACCCAAAATACAGAATGGTGGGTGGCCCACTGAGGGTGGCTGGTCAAAAATGGTTAGCAAATATGTGGGCCGAGGGCTTTGGTACACCTGGAAAGGGAATCAGAGGGCATCCAGGCTTGGTCCTGGAGTAAATGCTTCTCTTTCAACAACAACAACAACAAAGGCCACCCTGCTGGGTTCTGCTCACATTATCCTCCAGTACATAACATCATCTTAGGATTTTGGGAAGATCCCAATGCCTTATGGAATATCAAAGCCAGCATGTTAAGTGCCGTGTTATATTGTCGTGTTTCTGTATATAACAACAATAATAATAACAACTGTGGAGAAAGACAAAGTATCTATCGTTGGCATTGCTATTCCAGATGACAGCAGGACTGATGAAAAACAGTTAGAAAAACTTACCAGATATGAAGTCCTGAAAATGGAGCTTCAGTGACTCTGGCATAAACCAGCAAAGGTGGTCCCAGTGGTTCTCAGCACACTGGGGGCAGTGCCGAAAGATCTTAGTGGGCACTTGAAAAGCACTGGCATCAACAAATATCCATCTGCCAGCTACGGAAAGCCACTTTGCTGAGATCTTCTTGTATCATTCACCAATACATCACTCAATCCTAGGCACTTGTTTGCTGTGTGTTACTGCTATGTTATGTTAATAATCATAATCACAATCATAATAATGCCACTATGCTGGGCTCTGCTAACATTATCTGCTTGTACATAAAGTCATCTTAGAAGAAGAAGAAGAAGAGTTGGCTTTTCTACCCTGCTTTTCTCTCCCACTTAAGGGGACTCAAAGCAGCTGACAAATCTTTCTGTTCTTCTCCCCACAACAGACATTGTGTGAGGTGGGTGGGGCTGTGAGAGCTCAGAAGAGAGCTGTGACTAGCCCAAGGTCACCCAGCTGACTTTGTGGGGGAAGGTGGAATCGTACCCGGTATTCCCAGATAAGAGTCCAGCTCCCTAACCACTAGACCAAACTGGTTTGGGAAGTTTGAGATTTTCTTGGGAAGATCCTGATGAGTTATGAAATATCAAAGCTGACATTTAATGTCGTGTTATATTGTTGTGTTTCCGTATATAACAAAACAAAAACAACAATAATAAAGGGCTGGTGGTTCAGGGTTGTTTAAGGAACAGATTTGGATGTCCTCCCATGGATCAGTGCAACCCTCCCCCTTCTGCCTCTCACCCATCAGCATCACCTGTACCAGCAATCAATTAGGACATCCACAACAGTTGATTTCTTTCTCATGGCTGGTTTGGGTGGAAGTCAGAGCGTCTTGTGTATTCATTTGTTTGCCTCTCAGCTCTGGAGTATTTTACCAGTGGATAAAAGAGGATGAAATCCAAGCATTCTTGTTTATGCAGGTGCTGGTTGCAAGAGCAAATGTTGCTGCTTGTAAAATGCTTTGCAATTCATTTTTCCAAGAGAGGCAGTGTACCAGCAAAACAGGGCAGCAGCGTGTCATTCGCATGCCATAAGCAGCTAAACATCCGCTGGCAAAGGCACGGCCCAGGCAAGAGCTCCCAGCACACTGCCGGCCCTTTGCTCCCTTAATGGAGCTCTGCATTGTGCATCTTCTGAGCAGGAACAGAAGTTTCTTAAGTCCAGGTTGCTCAGTCTTTTTGATGCCAGACTCTCCCTGCAGCGTAAGCTACCCTCCCATACATCATCTCAGGCTCCAGATGCTTCATAGAAGATCATCTCACTGTTTCCTCTGTGCATCAGTGACTGTATCTTCTCCACGGAGCAACCCACAGATGTTGGCTCAATTGGAAAGTACCCCCCAGAAATGCACCCTGAGCAAATGATGCAAGATGCCGCCATAGATATAGAGCTAGGGAAAATCAGACACTGGGATTTTTACCCCACTGGAAGGTCAGTTTGGGTCTCTAGTTCACATGTCCTAATGTATTTCAGTTAGGTTTGGATGCCCCTATTGAAAGTGAGTTTGGATGCCAGGGCTGCGTTACAGCAGAGGCCTGTTTGCACTATGGCCTCTAGTGCATGATTAGTGAACCTCTCGTGAAGACCACATGGAGTAGGCTGTTAGCCTCCAAGCATGTCCACCCTCAGCAGAAATCCACTAATGGTCGATTAGGTGTGTGGAGCACGAAACTGTGCACCACACGTTGACTAATGTTAACCAGAGACTTAATCAAGCATCCAGAGCAGGAGAATTTGCTCTTCTTCCGCTGCTACGGGGTCATTTAAGGTGCCGCGCAAGTGCGCTGACACCATAAGCGAGACTGTGCATGGCCAGAGCATCAGCGTGGTCAGGGTGACAGTGCTGATGCACACACCATTGCAGATGGTGCAACAACCAAAATGGCAGCACCCATAGGAGGACCAAGCCCTGGATCAAACAAGGTAAGTATTAGATCACCGGGGAGGCGGGGGACGACAACCTAACTTGACTAGCACTCCAAGTGTGAGCACTTGTCAATGTTGGTTAATCACGCTCCTTTCCCGTCCAGCCAACGGGAAGTGTGAAAATGCCCCAGGCCTGAACCCAGGCATTCCAAATGAAGCAGACATTCTAATGGATTAAATATTCATTTTAAAAAGTGAGAAAAAGAAGGCTTTTGTTTTTCAATCTTGTCTGCCTCTCTTGTTTTAGGAACCCCCTTCCCAAGGGATCATCTGCCAGGGCAGATCAACAAATCAACAACACAGCATTTTCTGGAGCATTTTGCATGATTGGAGGTTATTGGCATTGTAACCCTTAACTGGTATCACATTTTGGGATAAGATCACTCTGTGCACATTTTGCAGAAAGCTGTTTTCACAGTTAAATGTGGGCTGGAAGTAAAATAATATTGCTTGCAGCAACTGAATTCCCTGTTAGCTATTATATCCATCTCACAAAGGTACTGAACAGTATAGAAATAATCTTTATGGGTTTCTTAACAAACAAACCAACAAACCTACATTACCCCCCCAGTCTCCCCCCCCAGTCTCCCCCCCCCCCCAGTGTGAAATCAACCATTGCTCTTCCTTCTGCTGGTCTCTATCCAGCCCAGGGTATCTTTGTCCCTCAGTGGGACCCCACGCCTGGCCGGTGGTGCAAAACCTCCTACTTCCACCACAAGTCCTGAACACAGCCACACAGCAAAGGACCCAGGAGCCAAACAGTGGCTTAACATTCCCTAATAAACACAATTTTGAGAGCAATTTCCTGCATAGAATGTATAATTGCAGCTTGTCGTCATTCATGCACACATTAGTGCACATATTCCTCTCAAAGTATGCCTTGCGGCATGCATATTATTTTTCTTCTTTCTTTTTTTTTTTGCATCAAAAAGTTCAAAAAGGAAGGCTCTCTCTAAGGGCTGCAGAGTTTGCATCTCAGTTTGGGAAATGAGAATTTTGTAACTTACCTTTAAACTAAAGAAACTCCTTCCCTCTTCCTCCTGTAACAAGATGTCCTTTTAAAATATGAATTTATGCACATTTTGGCACAGAAGGCATAAGCAGCCGCATAAAACCCGGGCATAATATGATTCAGCAATGGCCTGAATTCTGGCACTAAAGAGAATGTATTTGGAACCAGTATTGAAGAAGAGGCTTCGTGTTAAAAACAACAACAACCCACAAGCTCTGCAAGTGTTTCTGGTGACTCAAGCCCCTCCATTCTGTTTGCAAGAAAGTGCATTGATACGCAAATATTCAAAAGTCTTGCTGTTTCCTAGATAATGAAAAATGCAACACTTTTACCAAAACACCAAAATTATCATTTTTGTTATTTCAAAATATGGGCAAACTGCAATGCTTGAACAAAATAGTAAGGGAACATCTTGCTTACCCCTGTCTGGAATTTCAGCCATCTCGATTCCACTCATCAGGAGGAAAGTTACCCTTTTGTCTCATGGCTATATTGTCTGTATGCTCATGGATTCCTGACCTGCAACGTGTGATCATCTTTGTCCCTTCACAGCACAGATTAAGCCATCGGATTGGATTCATTCCACCTGGGCACCTCCTACCCACAACCCCTTTCTCCTATCCAGGTAGGTCTGGTCTGACCCAAAGAGGAGAGACACTAATAAAGCATGGGGCTTTTGGATTCTCCTCTCTTGCATCCACCTGGATCATCATCTATGGGATTTCCCCTCTCTTGCCCACCTTCTGTTTGTCCCCCTTTCTCTCTCACTTTGGCTTTGCTTTCTCTTCTTTTCAGAGAAGGTGGGAAGGTCTCTCTGGGGACAAAGAGCTTTAAACTTGGGTTGTAGCTTTCCTTGTTTTATTTTTTCTGCTGAAGTTATGGGTAACCTGAGTGCAGTAAGGCTAGGACATGCGGGGACGGATTCCCCATTCACACCTAGGCAGGTAAGGACACATTCCCACATGTCCCTTACCTGCCTAGGTGGGAATGGGGCATCCATCCCCATGTGTCCTAGCCCAAAAAGGCCGACACACGGGCCAGAGTCCCCACCTTCAGCTGCTGCCATTGGGTCACGACTGACCCAGAGGAATGTCAAATGTTGTCAACATTCGTATGTGCAGATCTGAATAAAAAATTTGAACAAACAGATCCAAATTTGGTAAAAACAAATCGAATCTTGTTAAATTTGAATTTAACAGATTTGAATCGAATCGGATTATCAGGTATCTGATTCAAAGAGAATGTCAAAAAATAAATTGTGCACTTCCCTAGTCCTCACCCCTTTAACAAGCAAAGGAGGGCCTTCCCGGCAGATCTTAAAGCAGGAGCAGACTGATACAGTTTATGTTTCCGACCTTCACTGGGAAGCTGCCCTGTTATAAATGAAACTCTTGTTTGCCCTTGAGATGATAGAGAGCAAACTGACCCTCTTTGGTGTGATGGTGGTTGTGTTGCTTGCGTGGTTCACGCATCCCTTCTCCACATGACCCTCAGTGATCCAGGACCGTAGGAACTGTGAGAGACATTTGAACACACCGCCCAACGGCTTGGGACACATGCATTGCTAGGCTGTCTATTTGCTGAGGAAACTGAGCAGAAGAACCTTCAGGCCCTGGGTCGCCATCTCAGGAGCATTTGTGATCTTGAACCATGACAACGATTTCAGTAGCTCACACCTCCAATAGTCCGGCTGTGGCTGAAGACCTCTCATGCTCACTGCAGGCGGGGACAGCAACAGGCTTTTGCAAGGGGTGATTTCGGCCTTCCCTTCCCACCCATTGGAGGGGAAAGAAGTGTAATCACCCAATGTTAACTAGTGCTCACACCTGCAAGTGCTAGGTAACTACAGGGCACGCCTCACGCAATCGGTCACTCACCTGAGACCGATCCTGGGGCTGGTCTTCTTCTGAGTGCCAGCATTTTGGTTGGTGTGGAGCATGACTTTGTGCACCACACCTAGTGCATGATTAGGGAACTCCTGGGAAGGCAGGGGGCACCTGGGAAGGCAGGAATAACAGCCTCCTCAAGGTGTAGATGCTCTTCCCCAGAAGCTCCCTAATCATGCACTACAGGCTATAGCGCAAATAGGCCCTAGAATTTCTTCCACTCCCTGGTGAACATGCCTTGTTCCCCTTTACACTAGTCTAAACTAGTGACAGTCAAAAGCACTGGGGACCATCAGTTCTGTGCATGAATGATGCATGTTCTTCTATGTGGAAGATGTATATTCTTCCTCTGGATGTGGCACATAATTTATTTAGAAAATTCCATGCTGCAATCAATTTCTGTGCTGATTTTAAGCACTTCTATTATGGAGGGGGGGTGAGAAAGGGGGGATTCCTTTTTCCTCCTGCCTCCCCCCAGTAATCACCTTCTAAATAATTTCCCCACAAATGATTTAGCGTGTCATTGCCTCTGGATGGTTTAATTGTCCTCCCTTTTAAAACAAATGTTTGCAGCCCTTCTTTTAATCTATGGCTGGGATGGGAGCAATCTCACTTTGCGGCCACTCATGGGGAGCGCGGCGGCAATTTGTGTCCCGCTACTTGCAGTTATTTACCTGAATGTGATGCATCTTTCCTTCCCTTTCCTTTCCTAATAGGAAAGTTCAATTATCCTTTCACATTCATAGAATTTGCTAGTCATGCATATTCCTTCCTAGGAGCCTCAGCAGTACCTTAGCAAAGGATGCAGAGATGGGCAAGAAACTTTTGCACGTACCAGATTAGTCTGCTGTGCACTAGGGCTGGTAAACTTCTGGTAAAGGTGGACCATTTGCACTTGTCAGGAGGAAAGCTTCCCCAAAGCATCCATCACCAGCCAGAAGAAGAAGAAGAAGAAGAAGAAGAAGAAGAGTTGGCTTTTCTCCCCTGCTTTTCTCACTCATTTAAGGGGGCTCAAAGCGGCTGACAAAGCTTCTGTTCTTCTCCCCACAACAGACACCCTGTGAGGAAGATGGGGCTGTGAGAGCTCAGAAAAAAGCTGTGACTAGCCCAAGGTCACCCAGCTGGCTTCACGGAGCAGGGTGGAATCAAACCCTGGATTCCCAGAGGAGAGTCCTGCTCCCTAACCACTAGACCAAACTCAACAAATATTTAAAAGTACATAAAATTTACATTAAATGTATTTAAAATCGCAATGTACAGATAAAATCAGATGGGAAAAAACCCCAGTCTGCATACTCAGAAGATAATACCTAAAACAGATACTATGATTTATGATGAGAAACAACAAAACAATAAAGATGGATTTAAAATACATACGATCAAGAATAATTTTTTCAGAGTATCTCTAATCAAGGTTGCTCCAGAAGCATGAATGGTCCTTCCCTTTACCAGCTTGCACCGCTCTGTCCGTAGCTGGAAGTTCCTCCTCCTCACTGCCGTGATTGGCCGTTACATGACATGCTCAGATGCCATTGTGAGAGGGGTGTGTTCAAGCACAGGGATGTATTGTGCCAGTGATCGAATGCCCTTCTTGCAACTCTGACCGGACGCCACTCCCACCATGGCCGCAGCCAGTCCTGTGGATCGGAGGTCACGCCAGAGGTCAGCGATCAATCACGGTGGCCATCACAACCATGCCTATGTGGACACTGCCTCCCCCACCCACCGACTGCGGGGAACCAGAAGAGCAAATGGTTGTGCCACTGGACGCTTTTTATGCCTTTGGTAAATGTTCGTAAAGGTGTGGAGCATGATTTTGTCCTCCACACCTAATCAACAATTAGTGAACTTCTGGGGAGGCAGGAGGTGCTTGGAGGCTGTAACGTCCTACTCCATGTGCAGATGCTCTTCACCGAAAGTTCTCTAATTGTTGACTACCAGCCTAAGTGCAAATAGGCCTCTGATCTGTTTGTGAAAGAAATTCAGAATCCCTAATGCACAATTTTCCTATTGGAACAGAAATCTGGCCTAAGGAGGTTTTGGAAGCATTTAGATTTCACATCATTTCACCTTTGAACCCGCTAATGGGCTGTGGTCATACCTAAGGTTTAATCCAACTTCAGTTCACTTTCTGAGTGAGAGAACACATCAGCAAAGTGACAAGGGGTGTTTTTCCACTGTCACTAAAAGTACCCATTAAGTACCCATTAATGGGTTACGTAATGGCATTTTTGTACCCATTAATGGGTACTTAATGGGTACTTCTAGTGACAGTGGAAAAACACCCAAGCTGTTTTATTTTGGTATTAAATAACTCAGAAAAGTCACCTTTGGAATAGATAATGTGGAAAGAAAATTACTGGTCTCTTTGCTGATGTGTTCTTTCGCTCTGACAGTGGACTGATGCTGGATCAAACCTTAAGTGTGACCCAACCCTGCTTTAATTAGACTTTGTTTTGTCTGTGTGCACAGGAAAAATGCAGAGGAAAGCCTGAGGCAGCCCAGGGTCCAGAAGCTGCAAGAAAACCAATCACATCTGTCCACAGCTGATTCAGCCTGCCTGCCCGCCTGCCGCCCCTGCTCTCTGCATTTTCTATTTGTGGGCATTATGGCCTCTGTGCAGAGCACCCCAAATCCCAACTTGCTGGCAAAATCAGAAGATGCCCCTCATCCCATTCCTACAGTAGAGACTGGGGGTTTGGCTGCTTCTCGGGGCAACATGATGTGTTTTCCTGAGCTCGGATAAGCCACATGTGGAAACGCTGAGCCCCAGCTGGGGTGGAGGCACGTTTTTCTTCATGTTAAACAACTTAAACAGATCGGAGGAAATCAGAAAGGAATCTAATGGGGGTGGGTGGGTGAAAATGCGGGGAAATCTAAGAGAAGTCCTCCCACTCCCCCCCGTCATGAATTATTGAAATAGCCAAAATAGGCCAGATGTAAAACTCGCGAGAGGTTTTATTTGGCCAACTTCAATATATGTATCAAGCGAGAGAGCTTTCAAGTCCTGCCAATTAATTCATTTTCAGCTTTAAAAACAGCGCGCTGGCCTGGGATGGAACAAAAGGACGTCACTGCAATCAGATGCTGATTTCAGCCCATGTTCACTGCCTGTGCTCCATTTGGCCACCCACAGCCTGCTCCAGCACGCCTGGCCTCATCCAGACACGCTCTGGCCTCCATCGGCTTACAATCTGTGCCTCACGTCACTTGCACACATGCAAGACATCGGCCCAAGTGGGGCAGGAATTCGGGGCATCGTCATGCCAGCCTCGCCCCCTGCAGCTTGGTGTAGCACCAGTCTCTATTACAGATGGGCATGAATATTTGAAATTTGTTCAATTTGTATTCGAATCGAATGTTGGCACATTTGAAGATTGACATTCAAATTTGGACTGAATCTTTTAATACATTTGTATGGGATTTGTATGCATTCGTATGGGATTTGTGGGGAGTTGAACATTTGTATTGCATACGAATCCTACAACATATGAAGGGGATCTATTTGGACGAATAGGTATTTTCTTGCATTCGATTCAATATGAATCGAATTTTTAAAAAATCATTTGTGCACATTCCTAGTCTCTATACAAGTATGGAGTCCGCACCACTATTCAAAATCCAGGCGTGTTCAGACATAGTAAAAGGGGCACCCCAGAGGCGTTTCCTTTTTTTCTTGCTGTGCCTGTTGACAGCCCTTGAACGGGATTGAAAGAGACCTTGGAACTGTTACCTCTATGCAAAGAAACACCCAGTGGCTAAAGGTCTACAGGCCCCCGGGTTTGGGGTGAAATTGTGAATTGGGTGCAGCAGCTTGTGGGTCACGTCTGGGTCTCCCTCTTGTGCTTCCTAAGGCCAGGGCACACCAGGGAGGGGCCTAAGGCATTGTGAGTGAAGGCTCTCTGGAAGGATGCTGTGCCCTGAGCAGCAGCAGCACCCTTCATCTGAGCATGGGTATCACCTGGTGTCCTTCAGAGATGGCTGAGGCTGAAGATAGTAGGACATCCATCAGGGATTCCCTTCCTTAGCCTAGCAGAAGATGGTGGACTTCATGCACAGAGTTCCTATGTCTGGGGGTTGTCACAGCAATGTTACTTGAGTGCCAGGGCACCTTGAGGTAGCAGTGGCCGCCATTTACCTGTCTGCAGTTCAAAGCAATTGCTTCCCTCCCTTTGTCCTGGATCTCCCAGCATTCCTTTCCATTGGACGGCTCCATGCTCTTGCTCCATGCTCTTGCTTTCCACAAGGAAAATGTAACTCCTCTCGCCATTTGTAAGTCTGTGCTTTTCTGCTGTGGTCTCCATGGAAAAATTCTTGAGCTCCAGTGTTTGCTTGCTTGCTTGCTTGTTTATATCCCTAAATCTGAAGGACGATTCTTGCAGCAAGATGAGGATCCAGTTTGTTTAAAAAACAAAACAAACCAGGCAAGCAGGTGCTGAAACAGTGGTAGGTGGGGTAGAAGATCCCTTGGGAAGCAGGACATATAGGCAAACTCTCTTCATCCCACCCATTTGTATCTGAGGTTGTAGTGGCTGGCCCTGGAGATGTTTGCATGTGGCCCTCCACCCCAGCTGAGGTTGGTGATCCAGGCAAAGGGGCAGGACTGAGTCTTGTGTGGCCTTGGATCTAACTGAGCCAGTTTGGTCTATGGTTAGGGAGCTGGACTCTTATCTGAGAATACTGGGTTCGATTCTGCCCTCCCCCATGAAACCAGCTGGGTGACCTCTTCTGAGCTCTCACAGCCCCACCTACCTTACAGGGTATCTGTTGTGGGGAGAAAAATAGAAAGCTTTGTCAGCTGCTTTGAGTCTCCTTAAATGGGTGAGAAAAGTGGGGTAGAAAAGCCATCTCTTCTTCTTCTAAACTACCATCTGGTCCATAGTGGATTATTTTGCCATGGTTTCCAAAGATCAAAACTGGCATTCCAGTCAGTGTGCCACCAGGGCATCTCTTTGGCTTCTCTGGGCACCTGCCAAAAACCAGATAGCCTCTGCAGTTCTGGGGAATACCCTTGCAGAAAACTCCTGTGAAGTCTGAATGCGCTGCAGACGCTGGCAGGCTTCAGAGAGCACCACGATGCCTCCCCAAACCCTGAGCTGAGCAAGACTGAGCAAGGTTCTTTCCAAACGTTTTCTTGGTTCAGAAACCCCCCATCTGGTAGCCATGCAGGAAGGGAAACCTAAAGCGTTTGGCCATGTAATTGAGATTAATTACTCCTTCCTGCAACCCCCGGAACCCCTTTCATGTCTAGAAGTAGATCTCGCCCTCTGTGAGAGCAGCAGACATTGATGCTTCAGCTAAAACAGGAAGAGGAGCAGAAAGTAACAAGCAAAAGGAGCCGAGAAAAAGCCCAGAGTGTCTCCTAACAGGGAGCTCCAAATGTTTGCAGTCTGAGGGCGTTCTCTCCACGGCATATTTCACTGCGTTGCAAATTAATTGGGGTGAGCCGGCCTGCCACTCCCCCTCGGAATTCAATTAGACGGAGCTGTCATCCAAGTGCAGCAGGTGTGTGCAGGCAAACTAACTAGTTCGTTTTGCAATGATCAGTTCGAAATCACTGAGCCTGTCACAAACACCACGGCTCTCAGTTGGCCACAGGTCTTTTCCTTTAATACATGTTACTGAGAGACAAACTAAATGATGAGGATCTGGAGCGCATCACCTTCCCGTATGAAATAAGCTTACTAGAATTTGGCCTATTTGCACCACAGCCCGTAGGGAACTTTTGGGTAAGAGCATCCGCACCTTGAGGAGGCTGTTACAGCCTCTATGCACACCCTGCTTTCCCAGAAGTTCCCTAATCATGCACTAGGTGTGGAGAACGAAATTGTGCTCCACACCTTTACTACCAATCAGCCCCCCTCCGCTCTTACCAGTGCTACTCTGGAATAGAGGGGCATGCTCCAATCCAAGGTAGGCAATCCATCCCAAACTGAGAAGGACTCATCATGAATAAGGGCAACTGCCTCCAGGGCACCACGTTCCACACCAGCCTCTGTGCCAGCCTTGGGACCAGGGGTGTTTTACACACTTCCCTTCCCAATCCGCTGGATGGGAAAGGAGCCTGATGACCCAACACTGAGTGCTGCACCATCAGTCACTCACCTGTGACCAATCCAGGGGGCAGTCCTCTTCTGCGTACCGCCATTTTGGTTGTGGCACCCTCTGGAGCTGCACATACATCAGCATCATGCTCAGTTTGGTCTAGTAGTTGAGGAGCCGGAAACTCCTCTGGGAATAGCGGGTTTGATTCCGCACTCCCCATGAAGCCAGCTGGGTGACCTTGGGCTAGTCACAGCTCTTTTCTGAGCTCTGAGTCCCCTTAATTGGGTGAGAAAAGCAGGGTAGAAAAGCCAACTCTTCTTTTTCCTTCACAGAGCCAGCTGAGTGATCACGGGCTAGTCACAGCTCTCTTCTGAGCTCTCACAGCCTCCCCCACCTCACAGGGTGTTCTGTTGTGGGGAGAACAGACAGCTTTGTCAGCCGCTTTGAATCCCCTTAATTGGGTGAGAAAAGCAGAGTATAAAAGCCAACTGATCTTTTTCTGCCCACATGCCGTCGTGTCTATGTTCATCCAAGTTATCAACACACTTGTGTGGTACCTCAGATGACTCCAGAGCACCAGAAGCGGTGCTTCCAGTTAATGTTGGTAAATTTTGTACTCCACACCTAGGCTGAATTCACACTTAGGCCTCTGGTATGTAATTAGGACTAGCGATTTGTACAAATATTCTAAACATTCGAAATCCAATTGAATTCATCCAAATGTGGACACTTGAATTTGAATCAAATGTCTTCACATTCGAACTTAGACATTCAAATGAATTCCGAAGGTTCTGAAACATTCGTTCAAATCATTTGAATGTACAGATACGTATGTATGAATATTCATACGTATCTGTATGAATATCATACGTATCCGTATGCACTTGCGCTTATAAAACGGAACAAAATCGGGATGCATACATGATAAAACATGATGCACAGAAAATGCGTACAGATACACATAACACATACGAATGTTGTCACCATTCATGTCTTCAAATTCGTATCTAACATTTGAACGAATAGATTTGAATATAATGGATTCTAATCAGGTTTTGTTGCATTTGGATTTTAAACATTTGATTCAACATGAATTCTAATGCAAAAAAAAAAAAAAAAACATTCACACCCTTAATAAGGACAGCTCTGGTACAGATATTCTGTACTGGAGCTATACCAGAGCTATCCTAATTGCATATGACAGGCTTAAGTGCAAATAGGCCTCCTGTGAAATGATCAAGCCTCCTCCGAGTGCAGATGCCCTTCCCCAGAAGTTCCCTAATCATGCACTATGGGCTCTAGGGCAAATAGGCCCCAGCACTGGCCCTTTGCAGCTCCTGCAGGGGCATTTTGATGGCCTCCCTCCGTGGTCCAGCAGGTCACTCCCTAGTACCTGGTAGACTGGGCCAGAATGTCTACCTTCAACCCTGTGTAGATGGAGCATATCAGGAGAGGGAGAGAGTCCTATAAATCCCTCTTGGTCTGCCATAGTGGTAAGTACAGAAAGTCCCATAATTAAAGGATGTTAAGCAGAAGAAAGCTCTCATCTTTCCCAGGTAGCTGGGCTGCCTTGTCTGTTTTCCACTTTAATAGGTGTGAACGTGGCAGCAACCACAAATAGGAGCTTCCCAACCCCCAAAGAGTTTTGCTTTTAAGCCTGCTTAGCTGCTGTCATGTGCTTCCCCAGGTGCTGGCATCCAGCAGTCAGACTTTCCAGATCTTTGAGGCATCTAGCAGAAAGCTGAGCAGAGACACCTATAGACCCTTGCCTCAAAGAGACCCCTTCCTACCCACTGAGACATGTCTGCCAGACCCTTCCTTAAAAAGAAAAGCCGAACTCTGCAGGGCTCAGCAGATGGGAAACATTTGAAGCCGCCTTATGTCTTGGAGGAGAGTTCCAGGTGAGAGGCAGCGGAGGGGTAACCCCTGCTCCTGGTGGAATGCAAGGCAGGCTGGGACCTTTCACAGCGATCACCTTGGAGGCCAACAGGTCAGTCAACAGACCTTCTCCAGCGACTACACCATCTGTTGAGCTCATATGGGGAGGGGGGACTACCAGGTAACCGGGTTTTCCTGGCACTTGCTGCTGAGCTCCTTCCCCAGCAGACCTTCCTTCAAATTCAGGTCCTTTCTAACGTCTGCCTCTTCTACCAAGGAGAACTCCTCCAGTGACCCAGGAGATACAGAATACCCACCAGGCTCCCCATGACCCAATTGTGCTGACTGATGTGAGTAGTTTTCCAAAAGTTTGAGCCAAAGGTTGAGATGCCCTCACCTCCTCCACTGCAGGAAAGAAGGAGTCAGACGTGGCCTTCACACCTCCATTCCTACCCTCCCTTCTGGTTAAGGTGCAAATAGGTAACCAGGGGCATATTGCACTTCCCTTCCTGTCAGCTGGATGGGAAAGGAGCACGATTAACCAATGTTGACTAGCACTTGTGCTCGGAGCACTAATCAACTTTGGCCGTTCCCTCCTCCCGGGATCAGATACACACCTTATTCAATCCAGGGCCCAATCCTCTGCTGGGTGCCACCATTTTGGCTGTGGCACCCCTCCCCCATGACTGCGCATGGGTCAGCGCCATCGCCTTGATGATGCTGATACTCTGCACATGCACAGTCATGTCAATGGTCATCCGAGGTACCACTGCACTCTTGCCGGCAAGAGTGAATGGTCATGCTTCTGGACACTTCAGGAAAGTCCCTGGTTAACATGCTCCACACCTAATCAACAATTAGTGATCTTCTGGGGAGGGAGGGCAAGCTTGGTAGCAGCCTATTCCAGGTTCGTATACTCTTCCCCAGGAGTTCACTAATTATGCACTAGAGGCCGTAGTGCAAATAGGCCTCAGGATGCAATGGAGCAAGCCAACTTCATCCATGCTTCCCTTGCATCAGGGAAGAAGGGACCCGGGACCCTAAACCATAGACTTCCTGGAGTAGTTAGTGAGTCAAGAATGGGGCCTGAGACTGATCTCCATACACCCCTTCGAGGTAGGTCAGGCGGGGAGTCTGACTGGTAACAGATCTTTCAGCAAACTTCCATGACCAAGTGAGGATTCTTTTCTGGTACTCCCCAGGCTGTGGCTCTTTCTGCACTGCGCCTTCTTCTGGATTGTTTTTCAGAATAGGGACCTGCAGTCCTTGAAGCAAAGGCTGCTCTCCTTGAAAGACCAGGTAAAATCCAGGGCACTGCTTCTGTACATCCTGAGGAACTTTGGTAAGTAATAGCCAACTTGGAAATATTTTTACTGTCTATGAAATCTTAAGTAATTTCACTGACAATAATTCAGGGAGACATCATGGGTCACTTCAGGGACTTCAGATGTGCTTCAGGCATGGAGAATGAGGATTCTAAAATGCAATGTGTTTTAAAGCAGCCTAATGTATATTTAGAGCTACCCCAAGGTTTTCACAAATGACAAAATCTCAAGAAAGAGAAAAGGAGGAGGAGAATTTGCTGCTTGTTTTCCCAAGGATGGAACAGCTCACTTTCCAACAATTCCCACCTTCACCAGGGCTTCCTGTGTCCCTCCTGCTACAATTCAGGTCTTGCACTCTTTTTGACGTGTTGGCATGTTGCTAGACAGCTGAGCATCTGGTGCAAAGCTGAACCCATGACAGCTCTCTGTGGGTGTTTTTCCACTGTCAGTAGAAGTACCCATTAAGTACCCATTAATGGGTACAAAAATGCCATTACGTACCCATTTATGGGTACTTAATGGGTACTTTTAGTGACAGTGGAAAAACACCTGCAGCATGAGAAGAAAAGGGTCCTTCATGGCAGGATCCCAGGAGGTCAATCTGGCATCACGCCAGAAGTCCACCAACTAGTCTGGTGAACCACAGAAGTGCCATCAAGCTTCAAAGAGCCAATGCTTTGACTCGCTGTCTAGAGACATCCTAGAATACTGATGTTATCCACAGAAATGGGGGCTTTTTGCACCACAGCCTCTAGTGAACATTTAGTGAACTTCTGGTGAAGAGCATCCACATGTGAAGGAGACCGTTAGAGCCTCTGAGCATGCCCTGCCTCACCAGAAGTTCACTAATTGTTGATTAGGTGTGGAGCATAAAATTGTTTACCAAGCGTCCAGTGGCACACCCATCTGTACCTCTTCTGTACTCTGGGACCTTGGACAACCATATATGTGACTGCGTGTGTGCCAGAGCGTTAGTGTCATCAAGGCAACAGCACTGACACACATACAGTTACGGGGGAGAGATTGCACTGAAAATGGTGTAGCCCAGAAGAGGGCCGGCCCTGGGATTGAATAAAGTAAGTATTCAATTGCTGGGGGAGGGAATGGCCAATGTTGACTAGCCCTGCAAGTGTGAGCGCTAGTCAACATTGATCAATTGTGCTCCTTTCCCATCCAGCAGACAGGAAGTGAAGTGTGAAAACACCCCTGGTGGCCACGGCTAAAATTGTAATCTTCATGCTAAGAAGCAAACTTCTCACTTTAGATACACTTCTGGATCTACTTGTATGAAATAGGCCCACAACTTTGGAAACAATGGGCCTATTTGCACTTAGGACTCTGGTATGCATTTAGGACAGCTCTGGTACATATACTCTGTACTAGAGCTGTACCAGAGCTGTCCTGATTGCATAACAGAATACAGGTGTGCACAAAGGCATTTTATGCATTTGAATTTGAGTCGATTCGAATATCCAAACATTTGAGTCGATTCGAATGGGAAAAAAATTTAAATTTCTGAAAATCCAATTTGAATCTGGATTATTCAAATCCGCACATTCGAAAATCTGATTCAAATTTGAGAATACAAATGTCGACAGCATTCATATCCATTATACGAATTTGCACGATTCCGTATGCATCCCGTTTTCATCTCAAATGCATCCTTTTTTCATCCTATATTATAAGTGCAAATACGTATAATTTTCTCATGAATTTGTATACGATACATATGAATCTGTACTTTCGAATTATTCAAATATCCGTATTGGGTTTTCGGAAAGCCAAAATTCGTCCGAAAGTCTAAATTTGAATGTTTCAAAATCTGATTCAAATTTGAATATCGATATTCGACAGATTCGAATTGGATTTTTGAATTTTCGAATATTCATGAACATCCCTATACTAGAGGCCTAAGTGCGAATAGGCCCAATGTGAACTAACCTTATGCCTTAGTTATGAGAGGAAGTAAGTTGTTTATCTGAGCCACCCATGAGCCCCAAGAAAGTATTTACTTATTTATGAATTTGCATCCTGCCCTCCACTAAAAGGCTCACAACAATAATTATAATTCATAAAAATATTCTTAAAGCATCTCTATAATGTAACACTCCCTGCCTCCCTCCCTGAAGAGAATTTATATCCTGCTCTTCACCGAAGGGCGTCAAGCTTTTGGCTTTCTTTGCACTTTTCTTAATCCAAGGTCCCCGAAGAGAAGAAGTGTCCGAACAAGGACCGTGTGCGCAAGCTCACTCAGAGTTGCGTGGGACCTGTGGGTTCACCAGAAATGCTCTCACTTGCAGCTACCGTGTGGCGGGGGCTCAGGTTACCAATACGAGGGCCTGGTGGCTTTCATATCAGTCTCCTCCTGGCCTCTCCGAAATTCTACTGTGTGCCGTCCTCAAATCACATAATTATACAAATGGCTGCTTCATGTTTACTAGCCCTTAATTACATCTCTCTTACAGTAGAGCCCTCATAATTTGATCTCAGTTCTCAGAAATCCTTTATTACCAAAATGTTATCCTTGTAGGCATGTCAGAATTCTTCTGTAAATAGCTCCCCTTCGCTCTCTGATCTTCCGATTATAGGAATAGCTTAAATGGCCCGAGGCCATTTGCTTCGAGAAAGCTGCGCTGGATTTAATTTTATGCTGCTTTATCACATTTACAAATCAACTTCTTCCATATAAACATATTCCAGTTTCAAATTCATATCTTCCTTCAAAATCTGTGGCAGAATTCATCCAGTCTGGAGAGAAGAAAGGAAATTTGCCCAGGTATGTTCATCATTCACATCTGGGGTTTGGAAGGGCCGTTTTCTCCATTTCCATCCAATTGTTCTCAGAGAAGAGTTCCTTCCAGGCATGATGGCAAAGGAGGCACTTCTTAGCTGGAATGCATCTTGTTTGTAAGCCTGGCCCAGATAGCTCATCTTGTGCCCGAGATGGTGCCCAGTGTGTAGGGAGCTGGTCCCATTTTGCCTGCATCAACTATACTCCCTAGATGGAGACAAGAGGATTCAGGTTTTGTGCACAACTCATTGTTAAATACTAACCTTATGATCCTCAGCTGCCAATTTTTTTAAAAAAAAAAATTGATGTAACTGACGGATAATTTGGTGAGGCCAAGCAATGCCAGAATAGCGTTTGGTTCTTACTCCCTCAGCCAAGAAATCTCTCAACATGAGGGAACGGTGTGTGGCCATTATGGACCTCAAGGCAGCTTTCAGTTCTGTCTCAAGAGCCAAACTCTGGCCTAAATTAGAAGGATTCCCCCCCCCCCGATAAAACAAAAGAATGCTCCTCCTGCAATTTTGGGCCGTGCAGTTTTAAATTTAGTTTTTTGTTTTAATCAGATGGAGCCTTAGTTTTGCATTTCTTGTGCGTTGGGTTGTAATGTGCTGCAACCTGTCATGACAGCTTGTGCTGCGGGGCAGTTTATAAATGTAAACAAACAAGCCAACGTTGTTTCCCAGGTCAGCTGTGGCCACGGCAGTCTCTTTGCGGGTGACATGGAAATGACAGGAAATGGAAAGCTGGCCTGTACAGCAACTTCTTTCCCACTTAGCGCCTAAGTGATTCGCAAGCAGGGCTCCTGCAGGCAAAAGGTCATCCATGTACACTCGGTAATAGAAGAATTAGTGTCCTACTCCACGCAAACGACGAATGCAGTTTTAGCTTTGGGAAAAGTGAGCAGGTATCCCTCCCCTCCCCACCACACTCCTCTCCACACCACCACACCACACCACACCACACTCCCAGCCTCTGCATGTCCTCAAGCATCAGAGTTTGTTTCTAGTGCTGAAGAAATCACATGTGGAAGAACTCCACAGCTGGTATCAGGGTTTTGTGTTGGTGCCAGTAAAGGATGTATGAGAAATGGTTCTACTTTTGTCAGAACTCATCTTCTCTTCCTCAGCAACCCTTCGGATGTTCCTCCAGAAGAGATCTTTTTATACTTCTTTTTAGGAAACCACTTTGGGCAAACTTTAATACGACTCTGCTTCCTTTGAAATTTCTTAGTGATTCCTGTGCACCAAAGTTTTTGAGGTTTTTTTTTGCATTTGATTCATAATGAATCAAATGTAAGGGAATTAGTATTGTGCCTGAGATCCCCTTCGAATGTGATAGGATTCTATTCAATACGAATGTATTCATACAAATTTGTACAAATATCTGATGCGAACACATACATATCCAATACGTATCCCATTACACATCTGCCCTGAAAGTGTCAAATCTGCCCTGAATCCACTTTGAATCCACTCTCGATCCATGCTGAATGCACTGTGGATCCATGGCAGATGTGACTGGCTTTCCCACTTCCCCAGTTCACGGATGTTCCGAAACATTCCTATGAATACGGACGTCAATGTTTGAATGTATGGATGTTGTAACATTCAGTTCATATATTAATGTCCAAATTCATAGAAATATCGAATGTTACAAATATTTGTGCGTATCCCTATTCTGCAGGGCGGAGGCTGTTATGTGCAAACTTCCCTGTTCCTGAATTGCCAAAAGGCAGCAAAAACTGCAGCAAATGGAAAACCTGAACCAACTTCACTCCAAAGAAAGTCACTTTCATTTCCTTCCACGGGGAAATATGGCAGCCATTTGGCAGGGCCATTTGTTCCACCGCAGAACAGGCACATATTCCAGAAAGCTTTTAATCAAATATGCAACTCAACCTGTATTTAGTGTCAGTTATGGTGTTTTATATACTTTTATGGTATTTTAATATGTTTTTATCCACATTTTATTACATGTTTATATATAGGGGTAGTTTTAACTTTATATATTATTGTCTTGCTGTTTAATTATGTATGCCACCTTGAGTCTCTGTCTGGGGAAAAGGTGGGATATAAATTGAATAAATAAAAAGTAAATAAATAAAGCCCTTTTCCCCCTAACCTTGAGCCAGGGCCATGGACCAAGCCTCTGTGACTTTGATGCAGATCTGGGAGGCTACAAGTCCCCTGCTGGAATGCTCCATCTGGCCAAGATTAGGGACACGCATGAATATTCACAACATGCAAGATTCTTACGAACATGGACAAATTCAGACGTTTGAATTTGAATTGAATGTTGGCACATGCAAAGGCTGACATTTGAATTCAAATCGAATGCTTTGGAATATTTGTATGAGTATTCGTTACATTCATCAACCTGGGGAGGTGGGAAAGTGGCTACACAGCCACATCTGCAATGGATCCAGAGTGGATCTGAAGTGAATTGAGAGTGGATTCAAAGTGGATTGAGGACAGATTTGATGCATTCAGAGAAGATATGTAGCGGATACGTAGGGGATACGTAGGGTATTCTTCTGGGATTTGTATGTGATTCATGTTGAACATTTGTATTGAACATTTCATATCAAATAACATCCTACCACATCTGAATGAGTCAAATGCAAAAACAAACAAAACAAAACAAAAATAACCACATTTGTGCCCATCCCTAATCCAGATTAGGGAGGCTATGTTCAGTATCACTCTGTTCAGTTCTGCTATGCCAGTAGATTAAACACATCTGCCAGCATAGCAGAAGACCTGATCTAGTACTCAGGAGGCACACCTCCCAAGTTCTGGGTTACTGGGCAATACGTTTCAGTGGCACATCATAGCAGACTGCTGAAATCTATCTATCTATCTATCTATCTATCTATCTATCTATCTATCTATCTATCTATCTATCTATCTATCTATCTATCTATCTATCTATCTATCTATCTATCTATCTATCTATCTATCTATCTATCTATCTATCTGTCTGTCTGTCTGTCTGTCTGTCTGTCTGTCTGTCTGTCTGTCTGTCTGTTTATTTATTTGCATTTTTATCCCACACTCTACCCAAGGGCAGGTTACAACATATAAAATGAACCCATTAAAACCAACCACATATTAAACATATTAAAACCATAGCAGTGTCTGAATGCGGGAAGGAAAAAAGCTGTTCATTTAGCCAAAGGCCAGAGTAAAGAGGTGCGTCTTCACAGCTCATTTAAACACATAGAGTGAAGGTGCCTGATGCACTTCAGGAGGCAGACTATTCCATAATCTGGGAGCCACCACTGAAAAGGCCCTGTCCTGGGTGCTCATCCCTTTTCCTGCTGTTAGTGGTGGTACAACCATGAGAGCCTTCCCTCCAGATCTTAGGGCATGGGGAGATTGATGTGGAAGAAGAAGTCTACAGAAATCCATTCCCAGCAGCTCCAAGGCTAGGAATGTGTGTTCCTAGCCCTCAGAAGCATCAGAGCCCAACTGTGGGAATGCAGTGTGGGCAGCTGTGGACCAGAACCATCACACAGACAGCCTGACCCAGCCCACATCTTTCCACAGTTGGAATCAGTGGGGCTGGCTGGTCCAGACCTATGGATTCTGATCATGGGCTTTTTCATGTAGAAAAGCCCTAAGGGTTCTTCAATGTTGTCCATGCCTAGAAGCCAAGAGGCTCTTTTAAAAACTTTGGATGTGGGTCCTGCCCTGGTCACACCAAAGCAGAAGAGAAGAAGAAGAGCTGGCTTTTCTACCCCACTTTTCTCACCCATTTAAGGGGACTCAAAGTGGCTGATAAAGCTTTTCTATTCTTCTCCCCACAACAGAACACCCTGTGAGGTAGGTGCGGCTGTGAGAGCTCAGAAGAGAGCTGTAACTAGCCCAAGGTCACCCAGCTGGCTTCATGCGGGAGGGCGGAATCAAATCTGGTATTCCCAGATAAGAGTCTGGCTCCCTAACCACTAGACTGGCTCACCTCAGGGTCATCCTCAGATAAGGGCAGCAGGACAGCAGGTCCAGATGTTCCCGGCTTTTCTCTCTTCAGATCCCTTCGCATTCTCCCTCTTTGGTCCCTTCTTCTGTTTTTCCTTGGACTGCTTCTCATATTTTCGTGGTCTTTCTTTGTTTATGCTTGGCAGCTCATTTTTTGTGTGCACGTTTGTTTTTTGTGGTGCATTAGCTCTGTCATGTTTGAAAACAAAAAGGTCTAGTTACTAATGGAAGACATGCTCATCGGGGCCCATACTGGCCTAGGGTGTGCTTTGCATTAAGGCAGCATGACGTGCTGACTAGAATCCAGCCCCTGATGAAATTTGTCAAGATAATCCAATTGGGATTCCAGTTACGTTGTAAGTTTCTTCCTGCTTTTATTCATTCGTATACATTATTGTGGCTTGCTCCGGCCAGGAGGGTGTGTTTGGTGGATGTGCCACTTTAGGTATCCGTCAGACTGATCAGTCATAAAGAACAAAGCAAAATGAGGGAGATCTCCTTCCGGGGGAAGTGGGTAGGGAAATGGGACTAAAGCACTTGCCAAGAAAGTCACAAAGAATGCCATGCATTTTCTAATATGATTTAAGCCTCTTTCCAGCCATTCTAGGAAGGACAACCTAAAATACGAGTTGAACTAGGATTGGCTTGGATTGGGGGTGTACTAGGGTTGTGCACGGATGCAATTTTTGGAATTTGATTTGATTTGAATTGAATGCTCAAAAATTCAATTCAATTCAAATGTTTAAAGTTTGAATTTAAACAAATTCAATTCAAATTAAGCAAATTTGAATCTATTCGTTCGAATTTTCATTTGAATTTGCACTTACGAATGTCAATAACATTTGTAGATGCCTGTATGTATGCATCCCATAGTTATCCCGTAGACAACCCGTTTTCATCCTGTATAGATCCATACAAATGTGTACGGATGCGGGAAAGATAGAGATCTTCAGGTATGCATCGTGTACGAGTCCGCACACATATGAATGTCCAAATAATTTGAACAAATAGATCCAAAATCCAAAATTTGAACCGAATCTTTAAATTCAAATTTAAGGACATTCGATTCAAATTCAAATGTCAAAATGCGGTCGGTTCAGTTGAATTTTGAATGTATTCGAATATATGTGCACATCCCTAGTGTGTACATTGGAGCACACTTAACTTGCTGGATGAGACCATCCCCATCATCTACCTAAGCCTTGCCCCCTTTTTCCACGCACAGTCAAAGATCCGGATCTTCACCATCCAGATCTTTGAGATGGGATCCTCCTGGAGACCCAGATCTTGAAGATGCCTGAAATCCCCATTGTGGACACCTTTAAGCAGTTCCCCTGCCCTTGTGGGGACAGAGCCTTGCAGATGGGGCCTTCAATGGAGTCCAGGTGAGGACAGGGCCTTCCTAATTGGTACTACTCAGGTACTAATTGGGTTCCTAAAGGGGTCTTAGAAGGGTTCTAAGCCCTAATGGAAAAAGGCCCTTGGTAAGTCACCAAAATCTAGTCAGTCAGTAGGAGGACAGAGGCTTAACTCAGATATAAGGGTGTGTACGAATGCAATTTTCTATATTTGATTTGAACTGAATATTTGATTGTACAAATTTGTACAAATAAAGAAAAAATGAATGTATTCAAACTTGAACCAATTCAAATACATTTGTATCTATTTGTATAATAGCAATTGCACCTGGACGTAGGGCCTGACTGCCACCACAAGGGAGACATGGCAACAGCAGGCACTTGGTACATGGTAGGTGCCTCCTTTCTAGCCAAGAGAAGACGTGGCCAGAGAGAACCAGGCATGCTTGGGCCTAAGTAGAAGTGAAGCCCAAGCAGAGAGGCTGGGATGGCCTATTTGAGCACCCACAGAAGATAACCCACAGCTTGTACGCAAATTTCCCAAAGACAGAATTAAGCTCTTTCGTTACTGGAAGGAGGACACAGCTGAATGTCTGGGATGAGGCCTCCTCTATAGCAAGGGCCATTCTGCATAGGGATGTGCTCAATGTTTTTTTGCATTCCATTCATATTGAATTGACTGCAAGAAAACCCGTATTTGTTTAGATAGATTCCCCTCGAATGTAGTGGGATTCCCCATATTTGATACGAATGTTCAATTCCATACAAATCCCATATATATCCCATATGAATCCCATATGAAGCTTCTTACAAATGTAGCAAAACATTTGATTCAAGTTTGAATGCCAGAATGTTGAATATGCCAATATTCGATTCGAATTCGAATTTCCAGATTTGGCTAAGTTTGTATGAATTTTGAATGCTATGAATATTCGTGCAGGTCCCTAATTCCATGTGTGGGAGACAACTGTCCAGTGTGCTTTGATTTGGGTGATTTCACAGAGCGTGGACTAACGAGATGGATCTCTCCGCCCCCGAGATTCTATGAGCCTGACATTCAAGGGCAGCTGTAGAAGGAAAGGGTTCGGCTGTGTTCCTAAGCCAAGCAGCAGCCTCCAGACTGGGCTCAGAGTTCAGCAGGCAAGTCAACCCCCACCCCCAGGAGGGTTGCTCACATTCCCTTCATAGCCCGAGAGCCTTGCATCTCCGCCTCTGCCCACAGGCATGGTCAGCAACCGACTCCATCCTTTGCCCTGGAGACCTTGCAGCCTCCCCTTGCTGTGCTGCTTCAGAAGAGACCGTGGCCTCCGTCCTGCCTGGTGGATGGGAAAGGTTGTCAGTCTGTCTTCAGCAAATGGTTCCCCCTCTCCTCTTGTGCTGAGACCACAAACATTGTGATGTGAGAAGAAAAGATCCATCCTGCCCTTCTGGTTTGCAGTTGGAGTCCTTTTATGAGCCTTCCTCCCATCTTGGATGGTCCCCTGTGGATATTTCATGGAGATAAATCTCAGAACAGAGGCCATTCCTGTGCGTTTTACACACACATGCACACACACGCACTTATTTTATTTTGGCCCTACAAAGTATTTTCGCTTTTGATGGTTTGCTTTGTGCCGGGAGAAGGCTGGGGAGGCATGAAAGCGAGCGTGAGGGTGGGCTCACAAACAGTGGGAGGCATCACACACATTTTTGGGCAGCCTTCCAGTTTCTCAAGGTGTATGGACAGTGCAAGCGGGAGAGGGGGGCGGAATCCAGAGATGCCATTCTATCAAAAACGCAGCTTTCGCTCCGAGAACAGCAGGGGAGGGGATCAGGGGCCAGAGGGGAAGGCAAGTTTAGAAAACATTCTTCTTACCAAAAAGAGGGGATTGGAATGCTAAAATACCAGCCCACATGGGGACAAAGTTTGAACAAAGAGCCAAGGAAACAGGCCGACAATTTATGCATATTGCAACGTCCCCCACTGTACAAAATGTGATGCCCAGAGAGCAGGGGGACACAGGGAGGGGGCCAGAGAAAGTTCATGCCAAGTGGGGAGCTTTGGGGGGGGGGGACAAAACAGGCAGGACTTCTTATCACTAGGCAGATTCTATCAAGCCCTGGAGGTGCACGGGCTCTATTCCCGCTATGCGGCGCTATTTTGGAGCGCCAGGTTCACTCCATTTGGAGCCATGTGGGAGCTCCAAGACATTTGTCTTCAGGGCTTCCCACCACAATGGATGATCCACAAAAGAGTGCAAAACACTTGCCAGATGTTCTGCTGGTGTCAGGGAGCAGAAGCTGTGGGGTGGCAACATCTCACCTGCCCCAAATGTCCCCGGTATGCTTTTTGGCACAGGCCTGCCTCTTAGGGAAGGAGGACTCTGCTAGGGATGTGCACGAATATTCGTAACATTCGATATTCATATGAATTCATATGAATTCAGACTTCCATATACGAATCGAGTGTTATGACGTTCATACATTGACATTCGTATTTGCACATTCATGAAATGAGGAGGTGGGAAAGTGGCTGCACCAGTCACATCTGCAATGGATCCAGAGTGCCTTTGACATGGATTCAAAGTGGATTCAAAGTGGCTTCTGGGTGGATTTCATGCTTTTAGAGTGGATATGTTACAGAATAGGTATTGGATATGTATGTGTTCTTATTGGATATTCGTACAGATACATATGTATCAAATAGAATCCTACCACATTCGAAAGGGATCTATTCAAACAAATACAAGTATTTTCATATTCAATTTGTTACTAATCTAATGCCAAAACATCCATTCGTGAACATCCCTAGATTCTGCCCTTGGAGGGGATGGAAGGGCCCTTTGGCCTGCCTGAGCTACCCAAACAAGCAGCCTTGCGATGTGCCAGGAGGGCTGACCAGTGCTTGCTTTGCCTCTCTGGGGAAGAGCTGGAAGCCAGCATGGCCTCCGGCTTGGGCTAAGCTCAGCGATTTTATCTAGTGCCTCTGTTCACCAGCACAGCATGTTGCCTCCAAGGTGAAACAAGGGTTTGCAAGACGGCTGTGCAGGAACCTTATGAAAAAGTTAAATATAAAAACTGTTAATGGAAACCCCTTTTCCACCCCTAGTTTTCCATTAACAGTCCAATAGGCTGCATCTTCCTTGCCCTCGTATTAGGGATGTGCATGAATATTCGTTAACATTTGATTTTTGTACGAATTTGGATATTCGTATACAGATCAAATGTTATGACATTCCTAGATTGCTTTGGAACATTTGTGAAACTGGGGAGGTGGGAAAGTGGCTGCACCAGTCATATCTGCTATGGATCCAGAGTGAATTTGACATGGTTTGAAAGCAGATTCAGAATGGATTCAGGGCAGATTTGATGCTTTCAGAGCAGATATGTTATGGCATATGTATAGGATGTGTATGTGTTTATATCAGATATTCATACTTATTCGCAAAAACAGATTTGAATTGAATAGAATCCTACCACATTTGAAGAGGATCTATTAAAATGAATTTTCTTACATTCGATTTGATATGAATCAAAAGCAAAAGCATCCATTTTTGCACATCCGTACCTGTTATATTATTGGTTGGCTAGCAATACTACTCAACCATGAAACAAGTGGAGGGATGAAACTCTGGGCATATGCAGAGTTCCACTCTCTTACTCCCTCCTGGCCCCAAGTGTCTGCCATGTGCTCTGCCAGCAGGCAGCAGCAGCATCTCCTAATTCCCTGGGCCTCGTGGAGCCTTGAAGCTGACATTTCATTTGCTCCCCTGTCATTCAGGTTTTTTTTTAGTATTATTAGTGTGAGTAATTCTGTTTTTTCATCAGTCGCTCTCAGTGCTCCACGAGATTAAATAAAACCAATCCCTGGTGAAAGATTGCCATCTAAAAGCCGCTAGACAAAAGGAAAACAATTAAACAGGAGAAAGAAGAGGAGGAAGAGGAGGAGGGCTGGGAGGGCTGGAAAAATAGCAAAGGCTGAAAGAGCAAGAGTGCAATTACACAGCTACTTCAAATAATTTCATGGCGTCGGAACCTCTGGTTACCTAAAATTATTGTACAATTTGAGCAGAAGAAGGGAAGTAGCAGAGCTTAAGAGCCAAGCCAAGGAGGGGGACCGATTCTTCTGCACAGGAAATCTCTGTGCTCTGAAGATGAGAGTGCAGGTTGCATCCTTAATCCCATTAATCAAGGCCTGTTGCACCCAAAGGTTGCCCAGAATGTGAGTTGGGAGTTACTGTCCCTGATCTCCAATGCACCCTGATGTGCCATGCGAATCACTCAGGGTAGGGATGTACATGAATGGGGTTTTTGACATTGGATTTGTAACTAGGGATGTGCACGAATACCTGTAACATTAATTATTCATACAAATTCATGCACAAATTGAATGTTACAACATTCATACATTAACATATGTACGAATACAAATGTTTCAGGGCATTCGTATGAATAGTTCATACATTTGTTAAACTGGGAATACATATTGGATACGTATCAATATGTATGGGTGTTTTCCCATTGTCACTAGAAGTACCCATTAAGTACCCATTAATGGGTACATAATTGCATTTTTGGACCCATTAATGGGTGCTTCTAGTGACAGTGGAAAAACACCCTATGTGTTTGTATTGGATACATATCTGATACTTCTGCATTTGTATAGGATACATATCCTATATGTATGCATTTGTACAAGTTCTATATGCAGGATCCATATGCAGGATCCATATCCAGGATATGTATGCATTCATAATGGATATTCATATGAATTCATACAAATCCTACCACATTCAAAGGGGATCTATTTGAACGAATACAAACATTCTTACGAATTGAATGCTAAAAAACTATTCATGCACATCCCTATTTGTAACGAATAAAATGTTCGAAAATTTGTATTCGTTCAAACAGATCCCCTTTGACTGCGGTAGGATTCTATCTGATATGAATGTATTCATATGAATTTGTATGAATATCCAATGTGTATCTGATACAAACGATTACGTATTCGATACGTATCCCATAACAAATCAGATCTCTGAAAACATCCAATCTGACCTGAGTCCACTTTTAATCCTCTCTTGATCCATGCCCTTGAAGACGGTTCAGAAGTTGCAGGTGGTGCAAAATGCAGCCGCCAGAGTGCTGACAGGAACATCTAGCCGGACACATATCACGCCGGTTCTAAAAGAACTACACTGGCTGCCAATTCACTACCGAGCCCAATTCAAGGTGCTAACTCTGACTTATAAGGCCCTAAATGACTTGGGCCCCAGATATCTAAAGGAGCGCCTTCTCCCATATCGACCTGCCCGCGTTCTAAGATCTGGAGGGGAGGCCCTTCTGGTTTTCCCCCCACCTTCAGCAGCTAGGTGGGTGGGCACCCGGGAGAGGGCCTTCTCGGTAGTGGCCCCCAGATTGTGGAATGGTCTCCCCTTGGAGGTACGTCAGGCCCCTTCTCTGTCTATATTCAGGAAGGCAGTGAAGACGTACCTCTTCACCCAGGCCTTTGGCTAAATGCCCCTTCCACTTCCCCCCATTGCACACTCTACTGTTTTTAAACTATTTTTTTTTCAATATATTATGCTGGTTTTTTAAAAAAAGTTTTGCATTATTTTTAGCATTGTTTTATACAGTCTTGATATTTGTGTATTTTAAATGTTGTAAGCCGCCCAGAGACCCTAGGGCGGTGATGGCCAACCTATGACACGCGTGTCACAGGTGACACACCAAGCTCTTTTGGGTGACACACATGGTCACCCTGGCACCTGGGTCTGCAGTGCTTGCTTGTTCTTGAAGTGTATGAAATACCAACTTTCTATTGAAGATTTAGCAACAAAAGTCACTAATGTAAAGAATTATTTGTTTTTGCTTTTAATAAAATACATATCTCAAAAATATAACTTTTTTACTAGAGCTACAAATATCACAAAGTTATGGATATTTCTAGATGTGACACAGCACCCGAGTTAAGCTAGGGTTTCTTGAGAATTTTGACACACCGAGCTCAAAAGGTTCGCCATCACTGCCCTAGGGTATGGGGCAGGATATAAATATAAATATAAATAAATAAAAAGAATGTTGAATGCAATCTGTATCCATTGTAGACATACTGAAAAAGCCGCTTTCTCACCTCTCTAGTTTAACAAAAGTTTGAACTATTCGTACGCATGGCCGAAACATTAATATTCGTATGAATGTTAATTTACAAATGTCCTAACATTCGATTTGTGTATGAATGTCCAAATTTGGATGAATTTGTATGAATAATGAATCTTATGAATATTCATGCACATCCCCATAGCAGGGTCTGCAAAACCAAACTTAGGTACCTCTGCTTGGAATGGTTTCCCTCTGCAGGCCTTTCCTAATTTCTCTGCCTTTCCCTACAGACTTTCTCCATCTCTTCCTCAACTGTAAGGCTTTGGGGCAGGGACTGCTAAAAGGCCAGCTAAGTAGTCCATCACTGTTACCCTCTTGGCTGGCCTGGAGAACTTCAACAGAAAGGCTTTGAACCTAGCACAGTTACCGGAAGTCCTCTTGTTTTAAGGGTTAAATGAGGTTTCCCTCAGTGCCCCAGCTTCTGTTCTGATGATCATTGTTTTGTTTTTATTTTTGTGGCTCTTCTGCTCCTTCCCCTTTGTTTTGAACCTTAGGAGTGACTCTACTGAGCTTTCTGGGCTGCTGCCCCCACCGGTCCCACAGTCCCTGAGCCACATACTGTTGGCATTTGCCAATGAGCTCCCTATTCTTGATTTTTTATCTTTGAGAAATTCCTTCCCTTTGCTTATAGCCATTCTGGCTCTCTCTGCAACTTCATGCAGCAGCATTTGGGATCCCACAAGCCGCTGCTAACCTTGTTTTATGGCATGCCCAGCAGGGCATTGGTGGAAATTTGGCCAGCAGGGGCAGAACATACAAGTCAGTCAGGCCACCAAAGGAAAATAGAGGAGGAGGGAAGAGGAAGAGGTGGCAAATTCCTGTTTTGTCTCTGAGCTTTTCTTCTGAGCAGATTCTGCACTATTGCTTCTTTATTTCACTTTCTGACATGATTCAGTAGGACAGAAAAGCATGTTGAAAACGTGGCAAAATACTTGTGACCTTAGTCTGTTGGGCCCTGTGGGTGGATTTCTCCTGCCCAAGAGTCCTTGTTTTCATATGCTGCCTCCCCTCTGGTCTGCTCTGAGAAAAGAATCTGGTACTGTCCTCTAAGTCAAAGGCTGTGGTCACACCTAAGGTTTAATCCAGCTTCAGTCCACCTTCAGAGCGAGAGAATGCCTCAGCAAAGTGACCAGTAATCTTCTTTCCACATTATCCATCCTGAGGGTGTATATTTGGAGTTATTTATCACTGAAAGAAAACAGCTTGTCACTTTGCTGATGACTGAAAGCGGACTGAAGCTGGATTAAACCTTAAGAGTGACCACAGCTATATTCTCTTGCTCTGAAAGTGGACTGAAGCTGGATTAAACCCTACTTGTGAAAGAGGGCCTTGTTCCTGGACAAGTTCCTCCAGCAGATCTTTGTCCTGTGAGGAGTGCCCCCCCCGAAACACACACACACACATGCACACACACACACATATGGAGTGCCCAGCCCCTGACACTCTTCTAATAATTCCTGCCTAAACACAGGATGGAGAGAGGCACATGAATGGAGATAAGCCTCTTCTCCGATTACTCTCAGCGCTGGGCTTTCTGTGACCTGATAGCATGAACACGAACTCCAGTATAAAGGGCCCCCTTCAGAAGGGTCTCTGCTCCCCCACCCCTACCCCCACTGCCTTTCCATTATGCACCCAGCCCCAGCTGCAGCACTGGCTCCTCCTCGGCCCCCATCGGCTCCCCATTCTTGTGCGTCTGGCGATAACAGCAGCTCCTTTCAAAGTGCCTTGTTTTGGCCAGGTGCCCACCGGAGTTTCAAATCACACTGGATAATATTCTCTGTGCTCCATTACGGCGACCAGAAAACTCTGCCTTTTGACACAACACCACACACCTCTGTATGGTATTGGGATATTTATAGGGCTGGAGTGGGCTCTAAGGGGCTTCTCTGGATGGCCTGGGGATTTATGAGCAGAGAGCAAAGGAAAAGGCGGGTTTGCTTCAATCCCTGGCCAGGCCCTGCGGCTGCTTGGCAAAAGGTGTTTCTTTGGCTCAAAGCTCCTCCATCCAGGAACACGATCAGCCCCAGAGGATTGTGGGAAAGAAGAAAACTGGTCTTTTCAAACATGGGGCCTCAGTGGGCCACTGGCGCCTACTGTTCTTGGCACCTTTCATACCCACCTGCCTGCTCTCATGTGGGCAAGTGAATGGCATATGTTGCACTCTCACACCTGAATAATGTTGGAGGGGCTGGAATGTAGTCAAAGCAAGAAGGAGAAGAAGAGTTGGCTTTTCTACTTTCTCACCCATTTAAAGGGACTCAAAACATCTGACAACCCTTTTCTTCTACAACAGTTGCCCTGAGAGGCAGGTGGGGCTGTGAGAGCTCAGAAGAGAGCCATGACTAGCCCAAGGCCACCCAGATGGCTTCAAGGGAGAGGATGGAATTGAACCTGGCATTCCCAGATAAGAGTCTGGCTCCCTAACCACTAGACCAAACTGGCTCACAGTGGGTGTCACATAGGGATGTGCATGAATATTCTTAACATTCAAAACTCATATCAATTCAGCCAAATTCATGCATTTGCATGTGAATCAAATTTGGTACATTCAAAGATTAACATATGAATTTGAATTGAATGTTTCAATACTGTACATTCATATGAAGCTTCGAATGGGATTCATATGGGATTCGTATGCATTCGCATGCATTCATATGGGATTCGTATGAGATTGCAAATGCAAATCCTTGCTACCCATCAGTCCTCCTGGGCACTGTACTGACCAGTGACTTTTCCCAAGGCCCCCTTGCCCTCCCCTGTTCCAGCAGTCACTCACCTGGAACTGCCTGCTCTAGAGGATTTCTCACCTGATAACCCAGTTCAAACTCTGAGTATGGGGGGTGGGGGAGGTGAAGAATAAGGCAAAGCAAGAGCAAAAAGCTGCCCGCTGGGTCCCTGGTGGGTCTGGGCACCCACCGGGCTTCCGCTCACTTTCTTAACCCATTTCATCATATCAGCTTTCAGTCAGGCCTGCATTTTCACCTGATAACTCTAACTGGCCAGAAGGAGGTTCTGATTGTCTCGGGTTTGCTTTTCCTCTTCCCCACCTGCGCCGTCTCTCTGGGCCGTATCCAATGTCCATTAGGAAGGAACAAAGGGATGAAAAGTGAGAAGAGGATAGGAAGAGATGGGCTGCCCAAATAGATTGCTCTGCCTCAGAAAAACATGACCGGAAGCCCGCTGCGACCCATTCAGTCCCAATAATATTTGCCTGGAAGTCATAGGCCCTTTCTGTCCTTGGCCTTGTTCCGGATTATATCTTAGAATTGGGAGCTGCTGCTTTCCTCATGCTAACGCAGACCATGGCAGGTCCCGGGCAGGTCTACTGTAGTCTGCACTAGTATGTGGATAGCAATTCTCTATTCCGTGACAAAATCCAGAATCAGGCTCCGGGCAGAAAGGACCATAAGGCTGCATTCACACCTATGTTTTAATCCAGCTTCAGGCCAATTTCAGAATAATAGAGCACATCACCAGAGTGACAAGCTGATTTCGTTCAGCATTATCTAACTCAAGTCGATCCGCGTTTGAGTTAGATAATGTGGAAAGAAAATGCCTGCTCACCTTGCTGTTGTGTTCTTCCATTCTGAAAGTGGACTGAAGCTGGATTAAAACTTAGGTGTGAAAAATTCTTCTGACTAGGGATGTGCAAAGATATTCACAACATTCAAAATTTGGCTGAATTTGGATATTCGTATTTGAATAAAATGTTGGCATATTCAAAGAAATTTGGAATTGAAACAAATGTTTTGACACATTCGTATGAGATTTGTATGCTATTTGTATGCATTCCTATGAGATTCCTATGGGATTCCTATGGGATTGAGCATTCTCATTGAATACGAATCCTACCACATTTGAAGGGGATCTATTCAAATAAATACACATTTTCTTGCATTCGATTCAACATGAATCAAATACAAAAAAACCACAAACAAAACCATTTGCGTACATCCCTCCTTCCACCCTTTCATATACTCACTCTCCCAAAGCAATCGGTAAAACACATCACAGAGATGGAGCTACTGAAATGAGAAAATAAACTGACAACAATACAATAACATCGGTATGCAAAACATAATTAAGGGTCCGGCTGTAAGCCTGCAGCCACAAGGCCTTTGCCTCCCCTTTATCTTCCTCGGATCGGCTTGTTTACTTTTTCTAATAATAGGAAGCAAATGTATTCCTGAGTGTTTCGGGGCCTCAGCACTTAGGCCTCGGCACTTAGTTCCCTATCCTCACCCCTGTTGGTGAAGAACTGAATACCCCCCCCCATGACACCCACAAACATCTGAGGTCCTCCTTGAGTTTTGCAAACAGTAGCCCATTGGTTGCATTTGTGGTGGTTCATGCACGGGCAACTCCTCTCTCCCCGCTTTCTGGCCCTCCATTAGCAATCCCCAAATCCCCTTAATGCAGCCAATCTGATAAGGAGCCAAGCTGGATTGGATTTTTAAACATTTACCCAACTGACCGGGTGGCAAGGAAAAGGAACAAGCTATTTAAAAAACGTCGAGTAAACCAGATCTCACTTCATTTTTTAAGGCACTTCCCCAGGAGAACAGCACATGAGCTTCTGAAAATTTAGTCTCAGTTAGTTTGCTTAGAAGACCAACCAACCAGCTCCTGGCAAGCTTTCCAGGGCTTCGCAGTGGAGAACACGGGTGCTCTTGAGTACCTTTTGCCCCTTACATGTGCTGCTGAATCTCTTTTTCTGCTGATCAGAAGAAGGAAATGTCCCATTTTAGGAGGAAGAAGCCATTTCATTTCAGTGAAATTGTTAGAACTAGAGATGTACACAATTATTTGAGATATTTGTTAGTCGATCGAATTCAGATGAATTCAGGCATCCAGATTCAAATTGAATGTCCAGACATGTGTTTTTTAGTATTAGAACAAACACAAATATTTTCAATTATTCTTATGAATAATTTGAATGTTTGTATCCAATGTACGGGATGAAAATGGGATGCGTATGGATGTGTACAGATGACTACGCTACGGATGTGTACAAGATTCATATCATCAAATATGTATTTGTATCTGTTCGAATGTCCAGACATTTGTTTTTTCTTTATTCAATTTGAATCAAATCAAGTTCAAAAATTGCATTAGTGCACACCCCTGGTTCAAATTGCCCCAATGCCTGCATTTTCACAGCCCCTAGGTCACTCACCTGTGCCACTCACCTGCCTCTGAAGGCAACAGAGGTGTGGAATTGAATTCCTTTAGAACCACGCTCTGTTTGGATGATTTGCATTCTGTGAAGAGAAATTCAGCACATCCTAAGTTGACAGTTATGGGGTGGAAGGGAGCCATGCACAAAATTTTAATTTTAAACACTGGTGATATGGAACAACGTGTAGAATTAAGAAGAATCTGACCCAGACTAAATGACTACTCTTAGCTTATTCTTTGGCACACAATTAGAGAGAAGGGACAGAGGATACTTTGCTTGAGACAAATTTCTGCCTCCTCCAGTGTGTATAAAGGATAGTTTTATACAATAAAAACAAAGACTTAAATGGACTGTTAAAAACAACAGAGCTGGGTATGCAAGTCCCTGGAGAATTGTGACTATACTGGGAGCTATGTGGAACATGGCTTCTCCATCAGCCAGGCAGAGCCTCTGGGTGACCCTTTCCTAGGCTCATGGACTTGGGGTTTTGCCAACATTTCTAGGAGGAACCCAGAATAGCAGGAAAATACGGAATATTGACAATGAGGTTTAACAACCACCATGGTTTGCCAGAAACGCTGTTGTACATAAGTCAAACCACAGACTAGTTAGATCTAGTTACCGTGC
Organism: Aspidoscelis tigris stejnegeri; assembly: GCA_023333525.1. Classification (NCBI taxonomy): domain Eukaryota; kingdom Metazoa; phylum Chordata; class Lepidosauria; order Squamata; family Teiidae; genus Aspidoscelis; species Aspidoscelis tigris. Next base: position 16,616,807 of record JALMGA010000012.1, on the reverse strand, counting down.
AGTTATGGATCTGTAGCCCTGGCCCAGGTAGGGGTTGGTTGTGTGAGCTTTGGAGCTGCCCTGAGCTCTGTGACCAAAGAGGAACTAGTGTTGGCTAGGGAACTGCACAAATTTTTATTTGTCTTTGATTCATATTGAATCAATTCATATTGTATCTGATTCATATCGAATCGAATGCAAGACAATTCATATTTGTTCAAATAGAACCCCTTTGAATGTGGTAGGATTTTAATTTGATACGAATGCCCCATAGAAATTGCATACAAATCTCATATGTATCCACCCTGAATCCACTCTCAGTCCTCTTCTAGTCCACTCTGGATCCGTTGTAGATGTGACTGGGGCAGCCTCCCCAGGTTCATGAAAGTAACAAATATTCAGACATGTTCCGAAGCATTTGATTCAAATTTGAAGGTCAGTCTTCAAATGTGCCAACATTCCATTTGAATTTGAATATCCGAATTCAGCCAAATTTGTGCAAATTTTGAATGCTTTGAATATTTTTTAATGTTATGAATATTTGTACACATCACTAGTACTGGCATGTTCATCTAGAGCAGCAGTTCTCAACCTTCCTAATGCCGCGACCCCTTAATGAAGTTCCTCATGTTGCGGAGACCCCCAACCACGGGGCTGGAGCAGCTGGGAGGTGGGAGGGAAGGGTGGCGGGAGACTAGTTGCGACCCCTCTGAAAGGGTAGTTCGACCCCCAAAGGGTTCCCGACCCCCAGGTTGAGAACCACTGATCTAGAGTCTAGACCGAGGTCCATTAGGGGATCCAGATGGAAGTGGGATGGGACTCCTGAATAACTGTCACTTATTCACCATAGATGAGCACCACAGAGATGGATCTTGCCCTGGAAAGACATTCTGGGCCAGGAAGATCACAGTCAGGACGTAGCAGGCTACAGATGTTCTTTCACTGAATGGATCAGCCTAGCCGAGTTTCAATGCCAGGGAACCAAACTTCCCCCGCCTTCCAGTTGCAAGCCAGGCATGTTTTGACGCCCCTTTCCCCACAGGTAGGACACCTTCTAGGGCCTAGTAAGAAGTTGCTACCTGTAAGCACAGCTGCAGCAGGAACTGGGACTGGCAGTGGCTAGAGAGGAGACCGCCTAAGAGTCATCTACAATCATGTCATCCAAGGGGCTGACTTTGCCCCCAAGAGCGGCCAGACCCAAGGACTGTGATACTTGCCGTCAGAGGCTGAGATCATCCAAGGCACACAATAGCATGTGGACACTCCGCATTGTCTGAAGGGGCTGTGCAGATGTTGCCCAGCTGTTGTGAAGAAGACTGATTTCTGGTGGATGTGGCTTGCCAGTCCTTCTATGCAATGTTGGAAGATGCAGCAGTCCTTATTCAGCCATTCATGCTGAGGGCTTGAACCCTGCAATTGATGGTTGAGGCAAGGCAAGAAAACAGGGACAAGATGTCTGTCTTGGATAAGCCGACATGTTGAGCAGGCACTTCAGGAACCTTTCCCATGTTTCTTTCCTCAAAACTGCAAGCCAAGCCTTGACCACCAGAAGCCAATGTCTTTCCATCACACTCGGACCCTGTGTCAAAGGCACATACTCATTGGCCCGCCCTTTCCTCCACAAAGACTCGTCATGGCTTGTGTCACTCACATCTTCCTCTGCTGCATCGCATCAAAGCTGTGGCTCAGGGTGTTTCCACACAGGCCATTAAGACCCCATTAAGCACTTGATAAGGACACATATGGCACACATCTGCAAGTTACCTCCTGCACAGCGGGACAGATTAGGACCCCTTTAAGGATGCCGCTTCCGCCTGGCCTCCCGTGAGATCCGTCTCTAATGGGGTCTAGAGGCCACCGAATCCGGTTTTCGGGAAGACCTGAAAAATTAGGTCTTCAGACCGTTCCTACTTGCAAATTCCGGATCAAAGGATGAGACTCCCACACATGGGCAGGAGAGGGAATGCATGTGGGTGGGACTGGAAGTCACCATGTTAAGCACAGCTGGGCAGCCACGGGATCTCAGGCATGCTGCTGATTGGTCAGCAGTCTGCCCCTGACACACCCATGCACGGTGGAAATGAGCAGTGACTGATGGCTGAGTGCTCCAATCACGCGGCACCTTGGGCTGCCGGGCCGCAGAGAGGCCTGATCTTTCTGGATATCGGTGCTCCGGCATCTGCACAGCAAACACATGATTGAGTTCCTCGCTGTCTGTGCTTCCCACGCGAGTGTGGATGCATTAAGCCTCATTTGGATCCATCCCTATTTCAGACGGATCTTCCCAGGGACGGATTTCAGAAGTCTGGATTTCCTTAATCCGGATTTCAAGCGGTAAGTGCGGAAACACCCTCAGAGCCCTCCTTCCAGGCTGGTTAAATGCAACAGAAACCTCCATCTAGTCAGCCAGCTCCCCTTCTTCAGCAGCAGCCTGCTTTGTTGTCTTGCAGAGGCGGAACAGTGACGCAAAGGTTGCCTGTGGGCTCTCCCTTTGCAACAAACTGCCATTCTCCAAACTAAACACTAATGCATCACTCACAGTGTTTATAATCAAGGTATATTTCATGGAACTGGCATCTCTGGAAGAAGCAAAAGGAACAATCTCACACAAAGTGATGAGCTGCCAGGAAAGAGAATAAATTGAATTCATACTCAGGAGCTGGAGTCAACAGAGTCCATATCAATGGCTGCGGGTGTTTGAGGCAGGTCAAGGAAGGGAATAGGGGCCAGTTAGGTCTGGTGTTTGTGAGCCAGATTGGTCTAGTGGCTAGGGAGCTGGACTCTTATCTGAGAATACCGGGTTTGATTCTGCACTCCTCCACAAAGCCAGCTGGGTGACCTTAGGCTAGTCACAGCTGTCTTCTGAGCTCCCACAGCCCCACCTGCCTCACAGGGTGTCTGTTGTGAGAACAGAAGGTTTGTCAGCCACTTTGAGTCCCCTTAAATGGATGAGAAAAGAGGGGTAGAAAAACCAACACTACTTCTCCTCCTCCTCCTGCTACGAATTCCGCTACTCAGTTTCAAGCATCCCTCTCCCCTTTTGAAAAAGGAAAATAAAGGAAGCAAGGGAGGATCATGTGATGGATCGATCCAACCATGGATCTTGGTCATCCACAGTAGGTATCAGATCCAGCTGAATCATGTAGCTTGCCGGTTACGCCAAGTGGGCAGAGGGGGCATCAGCCACATCAATATTCTCTCTCCATATCCTCCACTCGGACACTGGGAATGTAAGGGCAAAACCTCTGCTTTTAGGGAAGTGCATGAATGGGTTTTTTGGCATTCGGTTTGTAACGAATAGAATGTTAGAAAATTTGTATTTGTTCGAATAGATCCCCTTTGAATGTGGTAGGATTCTATCCGATATGAATTTGTACAAATATCTGGTACAAATGCATATGGATCCTGCATACGAACCCTGCATACAGATCTTATACCAATGCATACGTATTGGATATGTATCCTATATGAATGCATAGGTATTGATACGTATAACAAATTGTATGGACTATTTATACAAATGTTCTGAAACATTCCTATTCAGATGAATGTTAATGTACGAATGTCGTTATGTTTCGAATGTCTGAATTCGTACAAATTCATATGAATGAGCGTTACGAATATCCATGCACATCCCTTATCTGCTCCTTTGTTCCTATCTGCTCCTTTGCAGAGGAAAAGTGGTAGCATACAAAAACCACAGAATTCCTTTCCAAATGTTTCTTTTTCTTTTACCCAGGCTGGCATGAAGAACTGGGGAAAATGCCTTCCAGTAGAATAGGAGGATTCTGGAGTCATGTCTGTCTCTTTCTTCATTATGATAAAAATCTGAGTTTGCTTTGGAGCAGATAACAACCCAGATGGGAGGAAAGATCACGTGTATAATTGGCAGCTAGATCCTGGGTGGCATCTCCGGTAACAACGTAAAGCCAAGGAGGTGGAGGCAGAAGAAAGCCTGACAGAGATGAGAGGGGGCCCCAACAACTCTGTGGGAAAAGGAAGTCCATTAATCATCTTAGCAGGTCAGGACAGATGGACTTTGGATTGCAGAGCCGGTTGGGTGCACAGCTCGAAGGGGGCAAAGTTAATTCTGGGGGCAGATGAGGGGCCCAGAATGGCAAAGGACCAAGATCTCCTATGCTAGCATGCAGAAAGGAGGCTCTAAGGAGGCTTGCTGGTTCTCTTCTGGCCAGTGCAGAACTGCTGACGATTGCACCAGTTTAGGTGCTCAATTTTCCCAGCACTTGTAGTTCTTCATGCAGATGTCACTGTTTGCCCCCATTTCCTACAGCAGTTGTTTTCACTCACAGTAGAGCATAGAAAAGAGGAATCTCCAATCATAAATAAATTTTGAATGGATGGAATAATTGCACTCAGGGCATTTGGTTTTATGATGAAGAATTATCTCAGCCGGAGCATAAATCCAGAGGAAGGCTACTCAGGTGACCTTTTCCCAGAGCAATGCGGATTGGTGCAGGGAGATGAATGGAACTTGGTGTCAGCACAAAGGGAAGTTGAAGAAAGGCCACCTGGGTTTGCCAAACAAGATGAAGTGGAGCTGACTTCAGGAAGCAAACGCTGCAAGGCCGGTCTGCGCCTGGAGAAAGGAAGGAGGAGTATCCAGGATCCCCTTCTTGTAGCCTGTCCTCAAAAGCAGCAGTGAGGCCTAATTTGGAGTTAAGGTTGCTGGTTGGAGCTGGAGGACCAAAAAGACCCAAGCCCCATTTCTGGTTTGTGTCACAACCTGGAGATGGATGGATGGATGGATGGATGGATGGATGGATGGATGGATGGATGGGTGGGTGGGTGGGTGGGTGGGTGGGTGGGTGGGTGGGTGGGTGGATGGAGGTGAGATACTAGAATTGTCCTTCTCCAGCCTGTCAGCATGGCTTCCTCTTGCCTGGCCTGTTTGCTTCTCCCTCAGTGGATCCCCCAAAACCCTCTTAACCTGAGGCCCTGAGAATCTCATTTGGGTCATGATCACACCCATTGTTCAAGACATCCTCTGGCTGTCTTCTCTTCATATCGCTCACATCCATGGTTGGGATATGCCTCAGTGGCATCTGTTTGGGGGCACAGTCCCCTCACCCCACCAGTACCCCAAGTTTGCCCTTAGCACTACACAACTCCAAACACCCCATTGCCACTGTTGACTGACAGAACTTTATCCTATCAGAATGCAGGCATTGTTGTTGATGCAATCAAGAGGGGTAGAGAACTAAAGAGTCCTGTAAAGGAAATTCAGGGAGGTAACATAAACGGTGTGAGCATAGCACCCCAAGCTGAGGACAATCTGGGGACTGATTATCAGGAATTGGGTGTGAACAAGATTATGACAGTTTCAGATCAGCTTCTTAATGTGACGGACTATTTCAACCAGGTATGATGACAGCCCTGGTGGAGCCACCTCTTAGGGCAGTCTGGCTTTGCTGGTCCCAGATCTTAAAGGGCTTGCTAGTCCTTGCTGCTCCTGGTGCATAGACGCCACATGTGCTCTCCGGCATGCAGTGTGGCAGAAAGCCTGAAGGGCAATGCAACTTTAGAATGACTAATAAGAGTTTCATCTACATGCATGTGTTTCCTATTGGATCCATTAAAGTCTCCACAATTAGGAATGTGCCCAAACCACAGTGCGAATCTGTAATAGGAAACAGCTCTGTCTGGGCAGGAGCATTCCTAATGAAGATGCTGATGCACCAAAAGGATTCTTCTTGCAGTTGTTGTAGAAGGTGGGTGAGGGTCCACAGCCAGGCCCAAGAGACAGGTTTCTGCCAGTGGATCCATTTTGGGGTCTGGGGTCTCCACCCTCCCTTTCCCCCCAGCTTTTGCTAAAGCATTTCTAGCTGCTGCCCAGGATTATTGGTGTGAATGAAGCCATTTTTTCACATTCGATTCCACGTGAGTTCGGCTTTGGCTGAATCCCATCTCCATGAATGTGGGGGGCTTCGTATTCGTGCACAGATATTCAAATGACCCCAGAAGCAGAATGCTTTACTGGCCTTCAAAAGGCCTCCTTCGGCTTCTGGGGACCGCTGAAATACACCTGGGGATGCCTCCAGAAGCCCCCAAATGGTAAGGGGGATGCAGGAGGCCTCCAGTGGTATCTCCAGACCTGTTTCAGCACCTTCTGAAGGCCAACACAAGCCTTCCGGAGGCTGAAAGGGGCCTTCTGGAGGCCAAAATAGGCCTTCTGGGTTCTACGCACACACGCAGAACCAAAAGGTCTAGGAAGAAAGTGTGGTGGAGGCAGCAGGTAAGTAGGGTGACAGAGGCTGTGGGGGATGGGACAGGAGGCTGCGGGGGGATGTAAGGCCCGGGGGGGGGGGGATCTTGTATCCACTGAAGCTTCGGCCAAAGCTTCGTCGGATATCTGAATATCCGATTCATGGACAAATGTAGGCCCAGTTTGATTTGTCCACAAAAGTCAGAATTTGTACCTGTTTCATACTAAGTCCAACTTCATCTGATATTCATGCACTTCCCTACCCAGGATCTATCAGCCATACTAGACACAGGTCTGTAGACCACGGGAAGCACCAAGATTCTGGCTCAGAGGTTTTGCCTTCTCCCCATGCTGCATGGGAGTGTGTGGACGGATGCCTGAGCAGGCTGCTCTGTTTAAAGCGGGCAGGATTTGCACAGGGTCTGGAGAATGCCAAGCGCTCCGCTTTAAGTGGGAAGTGTTATCTTGGCTGTTACGCTATCTCGGAGCCTCTTCCTGTCTTCTCTGCTAAAGCCACAAGAGCATTAAGAGGAAAACCCAGAAGCTGAGCAAACGCACTTTTATTTCATTTAAATCTGACACAAATGCACAAATGGTTAGTGCATCTGAGAGATAACGAGTGGATTGGCATCTGCGGAAGCAGGAGGCAGAGATTTGCAAAATCACATGGCTGGCTACGAAGACTGCTAGAAGGGGCTTCTCTGACACAAGCAGTATGAGTTCCCCTTGCCGGGTTTTGAAGGGGCCGCTCAGGAGTTTGATAGACCAACAGCTTTTCTTTCCAGTGGCTTCTGCGCATCTATTAGGGATGTGCATGAACATTTATAACATTTGCTATCCGTACAAATTCAGACGAATATGGGCATTTGTACACAAATCAAATGTTATGATATTCATATGCTAACATTCGTATGAATACAAATGTTTCTGGACGTTCATACAAATAGTTTGGATGTTTCTTAGATTGGGGGTGCGGAAAAACAGAGCGGCAGTCACACCTGCAATGGATACAGATAGCATTTGACATGGATCAACAGCGAATTAAAAGTGGATTCAGATCGGATTTGACGTTTTCAGAGTGTGGATATGTTACAGATACATATCTTATACGTATTCATTCATATCAGATCCATATTCATCTGTATTGGATACATATTGGATACATATTCATTTATATCTGATATGTATAGAATATTTGTACGAAAACACACAAATAGATTCATATCGAATAGAATTTTGCCATATTCGAATGTGATCTATTTGTATGAATACAGATTTTCAAACATTCAATTCATTACGAATCGAATGTCAAAAATGCATTTGTGCACACGCCTAGCATCTGTCCTTAACCCGAGACTTGATAGGACATCCTCACACCCCTTTTGTTACCTGGGAATAAGGCCACATTCTGAAATTGGGGGGGGGATACCTGCCATGCAATAGAGTAGCCCACACCACTCACCCATGGAATGCATTTCAGATCTCTGATCCACATCTGCTTCCGAGGCAGATGAGAAAGTTACAAGTATAAAGTAATCTAACAAGGAAGCATAAAACTCTTGAGAGGGGGAGAGGGGGACAGACATGTGAGCAGCCTCCTCAAAGCCCCCCCCTCACCCACCCCCCCACACTCTGGGCCTAGAAGGGACCTCAGCTTTGTTCCACTGTGCAACATCTCTCCACGGTGACTGAAAACTCCCCCTTGCCCCCTGCCAGGCTGATGTTCTGCCCTGTCCCTGGGTGGCTGTCTTTGCTTGCTGAAAGTGGCACCTGGCCCATCAGGTTGCCCAATAAGAGCCCCAATCAGGTGTGCCAGATGCCTTCAGTCTCCACGCTGAGGATGGCAGCATTTGTGTACGGTTCTTGTAGCAACCAGCCCACAGGGGACAGCATGACTTTCACTGGGTCCCTGCCACAGAAGAAGGGGAGCATTCCTTAGTTGGTGGGTTTCCAGTAAAACTATTTTCTCATCAGGCTTGGCAGAGTGGGGCAGTAATTATGGCCATGGGTTCTGGTCCTTTGCTGGTTATCATGGGGTGTTTTTGCAATTCTTGTCCGCTGGACAGGAAAGGAGCATGATGACCCAACGTTGACTAGCGCTTGTACTTGGAGTGCAAGTCAACTTTGGCCATCCCCCTCTCCCTCTGGGACTGAACACTTACCTTATTTGATCTGGGGCCTGGTCCTCCTCTGGGCACCACCATTTTGGCTGTGGCTCCCTCCATGACTGCATGCACATCAGCGCCATTGCCCTATCAACGCTGATGCTCTGTGCATGCATAGTCACATCTATGTCATCTGAGGTGCCAGCATGCTTGCGCAGCACCTCAGATGACCCCAGAGCACCGGAAGAGGTCTGAATGGCTGCTGCCTCAGATGTTTGAGGTAAGTCCTTGGGTAAGGTTGAACTCCCAGTGAGAGTGGGAACGCTTGGACGCTGTAGCAGCCTACTCCACATGCAGATGATCTTCACCAGAGGTTCACTAATCATGCACTAGAGGACATAGTGCAAATAGGTCTAAATTTTAGGGAATATTGAGGCAGGTGCTGCTCGAACCCCTAACCGCCTGGCAATATTGGAGCCGTTTTTAAAAGTTATTTGCTGAATTTTCAATAACCCATCTATCAAGTACTAAGATAAAATGGGGAGGGGTAGAAGAATGTACCTTTCCCTTGAGCTATTCAGCATAAAGCAGGCCAGAAATGTAAATCGCAACATACATTAGTCTATCCATCTTTCTTCTCGGTGACAGACCGCAACAAATGGCAATCCAGAGGTATGTTAACATAATCAAATGCTTGTAGTTTTCCCACCACCCCATGATTGTTCCAAGGATACACACAGCATTTTCTTTAAAAAAAAAAAAGTAGCCACAACATTTGGAAAATAATTCTTCAATCTTTTCACAAGAAATATTCAAATAGGCATGTGCAATTTGTGTCAAAACTAGCAGAGGTTGAAACTGAACCAGAAGGGAATGGTGGTTCGAGGACGGTTTTCATATACGTTTTCTGGTGTCCCTGAATGAATATATGAGATGGTTTATTTGTTTATTATAATTTATATGCTATTATTTAAAATATTGTGATATTATTGAGATACTTCAGCATCATCCATTTATATAGTCTGGCTGTGGCCACACCAAAGGTTTAATCTAGCTGCAGTCCACTTTCAGAGCAAGAGAACACATCAACAAAGTGACCAGTAATGTCCTTTCCACGTAATCTGTCCCAAAGGGGAATTTTCTGGGTTATTTAATACTGAAAGAAAACCGCTTGTAACTTTGCTGATGTATTGTATTATCTCCCTCTGAAAGCGGACTGAAGCTGAATTAAACCTTATGTGTGATCACAGATACTCTGAATGTGGACTGAAGGTGGATTAAACCTTGGCTGTGGTTACACACCTGAGGTTTTAATTCAGTCCACCTCCAGAGATAGATAGATAGAGAGAGAGCACATCAGCAAAGGGACCAGTGATTTTCTTACCACACTATCTACCCACAAAAGGGAATTTTCTGAGTTATTTAATGCTGAAAGCAAACAGCTTGTAACATTGCATGTGCTCTCTCACTCTGAAAGTGGACTGAAGCTAGATTAAACCTTAAGTGTGGCAACAGCCTCAGTAAAGACCATGCTGCAATTTACATAAGCATCTAGCATGCAATAAAAAATCAATACAGCAAATTCACGTAAGTTAAAATCAGGGGGCCAGAGGCCTTTTCACACTACAGCTGGATGGCTGTAGTGCAGTTAGACTAGGACACACAGGGACGAATTCCCCATTCACACCAAGGCAGGTAGGGGGCACGTTCTTTGAAGTCAGTGTGGGGGCAGTTCCCCATCACGTGCGCCAGTGCATGGAGTGACAAATCGCTCTGGCAGGTCACACAGCCAGAGACCAATCCAGGACCTCAGATGAGGTAAGTCCTGGCGTGAGGGTCTGGCAGGTGGCGCAGGCCCCTGGGTGGGGGTAGGCACCAGGGGATCCCTGTTGGCTGCTGCCAGCAGAATCAGTGTAGCAGCAGCCTGGTCTGATGTTGCCCCACTCTCGAAAGGGGCTGCTGGCTAGTAGGTCAATAGCAACCCAATGGTGGCGGGCCAGGACAGGGCCCAGAGCTGTCCGGCAAGGAGAGTCCGAATGGTCTCCCTGCTGGACAGGTCTGGGACGGTCAGGGACAGCTTGGGCCGGGTCATGATTAGGCTGCCCTGGGACATGCTGCGATAGTTCTGTACGGAACTGCCTGCCAGGGAGAGCAAATGCTCTGTTGCAAGGTTGGTCTAATTCTTCTACAGTGGCCCTTGTGCAAATAGGCCTCAGCTGGAAATTTAATGTTCCAATCCCAATGTGCCAGCTTTATACAGTGCTCATATCTAGTCCAGGGCTTTCAGTAATGATCTCCTCTCCCCTCCATACTCCTAATTGTGATCTGCCCAACCGCACTCTAATGAAAATGGATGTTTATCTGTCTGTTTGTTTTCTTAAGGCGTGGCTCAGAGTTTCTCATCTTGCCCACACTTTCTGTCGGAGGTTTACTTTTTCCCAATTCTGTTTCTTGCTTGGGCAATAAAAAATCCTCAACAAACATCAAAAACTGCTCATATTTGTGCAGGCCCAAACCTCACCTCCCCCTTCCCTTTCCCATCCAGCGTGTTTGTATTTTTAACATTTTAGGCAACAAAGTTAAAACAAAGCAGATGTGACAATGAATATTTATCTGCAGCATCTCAGCATGGGATTTTTCTCTTACTGGATAAAATCAACTGCTCATGGTGGAGACCAGCATTTCTGCTAATATATGATACTCAAAGGGCACAGGAGGGAATTAGTAGGAAAACTCCACATTAAAGCAGTTTAGAATCAAAAGAACTGGAGAGATTTACATGAGAGGAGACGGGTTATTTGTTTTTAATGAGAACTTTGTGTATGAAGACACGTAATTCCCGTTGCTGGAGAGCAGCTCACTCCCCCTGTCTTCCAGATCCCGGAAGTCCAACCTGATGGGAGGAAGAGCCACAGTTTTCAATGGTCTCACACAGAACAGGAGCTTCTTCAATTAGAGATGCCCGTCAGGTTCAGTTGCAAATGAACTGAGCTCAGACAGTTTGATTTTGAGATTTTTGTCCTTGAACAGCTGGGTGCGGACACCTTTGAACTCGGAAGGAAGGAAGGAAGGAAGGAAGGAAGGAAGGAAGGAAGGAAGGAAGGAAGGAAGGAAGGAAGGAAGGAAGGAAGGTGGGTTTTCAGTCTTGCTGGTTTTTCCTCCTCTCTTCTCACCATCCTTATCTAGCAAGTCAACTGCTCCTATCGGCAACCTGATAGGTTCTCCAGTAGCCCTCTAGGCTGTATAAGCATCATGAATCTTTAATTGTGACATTGTGTGATTCACTTCCAAGTGATTTGGGGACTTGAAAATCCTTTGTTATGGACAGCAGGATGGGCAAGACATCAGGAATGTAACTGCATCATGAACAAAACGTGCTTCGCTGCCAAACAGTTCTGTCATTTTGTGCTTTTGAGGGACATGAATGTGCCACGTGAAGTTCTTTGTCAAACTGGGGAAATGGCACATTTAGTTCCCACACTGCCTGGGGTCCATTTGGCTGCTTCACTTTGGAGCTGCAGCAGTGGGCAGAAGAGTAGCTGCAGTGGCCATCCTTTGTGAGCCCCTGCAACTCACCCCTTCCTTGAGGGCAGTCAACACAAGAGGCACCCAAGTGGTTATCTGGCCACTTAGGCCGTGTTCCCCAACTACATTTTAATCTAGCTTCAGTCTGCTTTCAGAGTGAGATGATGCAATGGCTGGCAAAATAACAAACTGTTTAGTTTTGGCTTTAACTAACTCAGAGAATCCACCTTTGAGTTAGAAAACATGAAAGAAAAATGATAAATCACTTTGCTGAAATGTTATTCCACTCTGAAAGTGGACTGAAGCTGGATAAAACTTTGGTGTGAATGCAGCCTTAAAGGCACCAGGCAGATCAGGCTGAGTAAATGTTGATTTCACTTGCAGCCCTGTCTTTGGCCCGAAAGATATTTTATCTGTATCCTTTGTATCGTCTGACATTAATCCAAAATGAGTAGATAAACTGAAAAATAAGCCAGCTAGCTGAGGGTGACAAAAGACGTGTGTGTGGGGGGGGGGGAGAGGGGGTGTCAAAGGGAGAGTTTGCAAAAAATCTGAAGCATTGCGTTCTGTTCCATTTCTGTTCTCAGGGCTTTCTAATTGTGGGGTATTTTCCCCATATAAATGGACATTTCCATACACTCCCATGGAATAGGGGCAAAGGCAGGAGATATAAGAAGGACTTTGACCCATGCACAGAGGTTCTTGTGACCCTTCAAGCAGCCCAAAAACTGCATAGCTCTAAGGCCCAACATGGCACCCTCAGGCAGACTTATCTGCCCTCAAGAGGCCAGTGGGAGAGCCGAGAGGCTGGCTGCTGGGCTGGTCCCCGCCCCCCCCCCCCCACACATTTGCAGCATGCATTCCCCCCGCTGTACCAATCCAGTTGGCAGCAGCAACCCATCTAACTCTCTGTTTTTTTAAGTGCCAGCCCCAATCATTTCTCACTCCTCTAAAAATAATGTGAAGCCAGGGAATCAGCTGCCTCCAGTGCACGAGATAAAAGTTTGGCCTCACTCTCCGAGCCTTATAAAAGTTGCCCGAAGTCCCTGTGGGGCTGCATAACATTTCTTTGTAAGGAAACAAAGTGTCAGGCAACCCAGCTGTGAGATATATGTCTGAGTTTCACTGATCCTATAGCAAGGGCCGCCGGACACTGGAGAAGGAGAAGGAGACCATGTTCCCGTTTGGGTTTTTGGTTACTGCATTGCTAAAATATTTATTTTTTATCTGTGCTCCTATCTTCCTAAATATTTGGGTGAGCAAAGAGTTACAGCCAGATTCGACCTGGCAGCCAAGGCGTCCCACGTGAGCCACGGAACAGTATGACACGTCCAAGCAGGGAACTGCTGCTCTGCTTCTCAGAGTAGATCAACCTGTGCAGCCTTGGTTTATACAGCTGGATGGACGGGCAATGGTCTGGGACTTGCCTGGCTGTCCCAGGCTGCAGTCCCACCGCAAGAAGAGTTCCCACTGAAAGGGCACTTGCACCTTTCTGCCCTGGGATCTATTCTGGAGATATCCCGGAATGTGGCCATGCCACCTGCGTGCTGGTGAAGCCACAGTTGCAGCCAGCCAAAGGGGTGATGAAGGAGCTGCTCAGGTTCCATCAAAGGGCATTTGCTGGCCGCTTCCAAGTCTCCTCCAATCTTCTGGCTCTTTTCTCTCAGAGCTAACTGTCCGTCCTCCAACTCCAAGCAGGCAGGGCCCTTTCATCTCTATCTCTCTCACACCCCTCTGTTCCTCTGAGCTCTTCAGAAGGGAGGCAGGATATACATGCTGTAAAATGAATGGGCGGACATTGCTTGCAAGTCAAAGCACATCAGGAGGCAAAGCCTAGGTGAGTTCAACCTATGCTGTTCTACCTTTAGACTTAACTATAGCAAAACAGGAAAAGGAGAGGAAGGACATTAACAGGTGCTTCTTTTACCTTCAGTACCTCAAGTTTTGCATTCTCTTCCACTGCTTTTTCCTGCTTTTTGTGAACAACCCGGTTTAGTGCAGATAAAAGATGGCGGACTCCCAAGGCTCACTCCCAGTCCAATGTAATGCTACATCACATGGAAACTGTGGAAGGTCTGTTCTGTAGCTTCAAAGTTTTGGAGGTCAAGAGGTGTTGCTGTGCAAATGGGACAGTGCCTCCCACACACAGTGGACCCTCATAATTCCACCTTTGAGGTGACATTTTTATAGCTGTCCAGATGCACTCCTTAAGAACACTCTCCTTTTCTTTAAGCTGGTGGGGCCCAGGCCCTGGTCACACCAATATAATACAGGATGTCCTATTAATAATTTGAATGGCGGTTATACCAGTTCTGTTCACACCTAGGTTGTTATAGGTCGTCCTTGGGCCGCCCTCACTTTGGGCTGCATCACCCTCACCTTTCTGTGCAATTGACCTGGGCCTCCTCCATGGAACTCTTGGCTCTCCACTCCTTTTGCTGCTTCAAATCTACCTCTTTTCTTATTGGATGCCACTGTGTCCCTCAAGGGAGGTGAAGGGGGGATTGTGCTAGATAGAAAGATAAATCATACACATAGACTGAGGAGAGAAGGGAAGATGCATCATGAACTCCACACATGTCACCCTCCCCTAGGCATTGGCCAAAAGGAAAGACTGTCCCCCCACAGCACAGTTTAGCCTCTTTTAGCCCGTCCCACTGCTCACACTGAGGATGAGAAGACAGCCTGGTATGCCAGGACAAGCTGCGTCCTCTGGAAAAGAGGACTCCAGTTAGAATGATCTGACAGGGATAAGTCAGCTTGGAAAGCAAATTGAATCAAAATAATGTGAGTAATGCAACCTGAAGATGACCAGGAGTCATTCTAAACAAAAGGTGTGACCAGGGGCCCAGTGTCACCTGAAGCCACAAAAGATTAACTGTGCTCCATTGGGGTAACTTATTCATTTATTTGTGAATGGCCTGAGTTTTCCAGTGTCAAGGTTCTGGTCACTACTAATAAAGGTAGCGTCTGAAATATCTTTGGTCACTGTAGTTAGCCCAGCTTTCCAGCAGCAGTCAGACCTGCCTTTAGAAAAGATGTTAAAAACTCTGAAACCTGCAGACGTAGAATACCCTTGTAAGAGTGAACAGAGTTTGCAAGAGCTTTGTTCTCCCTGCCTTTTGCCTTAGCGTTCTCCTTGCCTAACCCATCTTGGCACCTGAAGTTCCACTGAAGAAGTGACTTAAAAGCTCTGCTGACTCTTGGAAATCTCTTTGAAGCATGCCTGTAGCAAAAACAGGCGCACTTCAGTCTGAAGAACGGCTGCGGGGACCAAGGGTAGGCGTGTGAGAAAGGGAGACTGCACTCTTTTCTTCTTGAAAACACATTCAAGAAGGAAGAGTAACACACACACACACACATGAGAGGTGTGCACAAATGCAATTTTCAACATTTGATTTGTAACAAATTGAATATTCAAAAATCCGGATTTATACAAATAAAGAAAAATGAATGTCTGGATATTTGAACTAATACTAATACATTTGTATCTCTTCGTTTGAATATCCTATACATATCCAATCATATGAATATCATACGCATCTGTACGCATCAGTACACATCCCGTATGTATACTGATGCATATATATCCGTACACATACGAATGTCCAAATTATTTGCATATATAATTCGGAGTATTTATATTCATATGAATAAAGTACAAATATCCGGACATTCAATTTGTATGTGAATGTCCAAATTCATTCAAATTCATACGAATAATGAATATTTTGAATATTCATGCACATCCCTAGCACACACTTTTGATGCAGGTTTTGTCCCTTCTGTGCTCCAGCATCCTAGGAGAATCTTTCAAAGGTGGGAAAAATTTAATATTATAGTGCTGTCAATACAAATTGTGCCAGGGTCAGAAAAATCAAGCCTGTCCACAGGTCTCACACACAGAAACTCTATGGGAACCTGAGTCAGGTGACACATGCATGAACCCACATGGCACCCATGCAGGCATAAAGGACAGCTCCTTCCACACCTGCATCCTGTGATCCTTGGGATGGGCTCGGGTTCCAATGTGGGTGAGATGTAAACACCCCGCTCGGAGGCATCCCAGGCACACCTGGACGCTATCAAACAGTTTAATTTCCTTTTCAAATTACCAAGCAAATCTGATGGCTTCCAGCAGTTTTTCAATAGAAGCTGCCCCCACACTCCAACATGTTAACACCTACCTGGTTTATGTATGGCAAAGCAAAAGCTGAGACTTTGTGGGGTGGAAGCTCAGCTAAGGCGACGGGAAATGCACGATCCTGGAAGGGACCCTTGATGCAAACAGGGCAGCCTAAAGACAGTCAAGTGAAAGGACAGGCAGGGGTTGAGCCTGCCCAGGCTGAATGGTGCCCATCTGCCAAGTGCGTCTCTTCTACCATCTCACGGAGAGATAATCCAGAATCAAGTCATATATGAAAGATGTTTTATCCCAAGCTGATCTGGCATTCAAAAGCAACATGGTCAGAGCAGGGGGCTGATTGGCATGGCTCCCCAAACACTGCCAGCTGGGAGGCAGAACAGGAGTAATAGCTTCAGGTATCTAATACTCCTTCTCTTAATCTGTCTCTTCTGTCTCCCATCACCATATCTTCCCCTGCCCATTACTGTTGTGATAATTGCCCCCTGTTCCACTTCTCCCCCTCCTGCCCAGCCTTGGAACATGGTCCCTCCCACAGAAACTCACCCACATGCACACCAACACACTTCCATGCACACCAGCACACCCACACATACAGCAACATCCAATATTGTTGTGGATCTTAAAAGCCATGGAGAAAGTTCTCTAAACAAGCAGAGTGTGAAAACAGAAAATAAATGGAAGAAACAGATGAATTGCCAATCTGAAAGGATTTAACATGGTCTCCTTAGCCAGTAGGATAAAACAGGTTCATAAACAAAAGTGTGTGGACTTCACTTGCTCACAGTTTATACAGTGTACAAACCCCACAGAAACTACCAGCAACAGAGCTGTGAGCTTATAGACACATTCTGTGTCCACCCTCACCCCCACCTATGCAACCATGGATCTGATGTTTGGTTTAGAGGAAGTGCACAAAGAACTTTAGACCTTCTCCTGCCTTCCTCCTCCTCCTTCCTCCACTGAATCTGAGGGGGGGGGCTGGAAGAGCTCACCAGTGCACCCCCACCGTATTTGACTGTAGAAAGGCCATTGGACTGGGCCAATTCTTCCATACCCACCATGGAAAATTCCTGCCATTCCCTGTAGTTTGGAGAAATGATGAGAGGCAGGGGCTTACCCCTGAGGTTCCCTGCCCGCCCCCCATGGTCTGGAAGTTGGTGAGCTGCTCTGCAGGGACTCTGTCCAAGTCAAAAAGGTCGTGACCACTTGTATTCAAGAATGTTGAGAGAGGAGGATTGTTCCTTTGGTAAAAATTGCTGATTTGTGGTCTCCAGCATGGGGCTTCAAATGCCAAGTTACATGAAGTTAGACTTGGCTTAGGTTTCTGAAGCTAAATTAGGGCTAATGATGTATGCTGGTGACGCTTTTGAACAACAACAGTCCTAGCTTTGTTTGTCCAAGACTTTGGATCTTTGCAGCTCCTTGGCATTCGTGAGAAGGTTTTTCTTTTTCATGGTCTCAGCAATTCCTGGGTGAGTCTCTGGAGTCAGCGGCACTTTGTGGTTTTCCTTTCCAGGCCTTAGAATGCTCAGCCCCTTCCCCAGGGACTTCTGATGTCCCACGATTGGACACAGAGAGGTTGGCTCTAGCGTCACCACGCCTGACCGTTGACTCAATCAGTTTGCCACACACAGTCCTCCAGCTTCCCCTTTTTGTATTCAACTCCAAAATCAAATCTTCCAAGAGCAAGGATGAAGGTAGTGGCATATCTTGGGGCACACAAAGTGAAATCCAAGCCAGGGAAGGAGAAGAACCGAGAACCAGCTCAGAATTGGATCTGATAGTCAACTGCCTTTTTTCTTCATTAGGCTCTGTTGGGTGGGCTCAGGATATGAGTGAAGCATTGGACAATCTCTGCTACGGAGAATCCATACCATCATGTGCAGAAAGGCCTGTAGGTGGATCAGACAGATAGCCTGTCTGCTCTGGTGGCCTCTTGGTTGCCTCCTGTGATCCCATCAGCATGTCAACAGCCTTCCACACACTAGGGTGGACCACAGCAGCCCCAACCTGCTCTTAGCATGCTTTGTCCACACCAGATGAAGCAATGGACTGGAATGGGGAACCCAACTGGTGCCCTATTCTGGAATTGAGGGAGACTTGAAGAGCCTGTGGAGTGTGTACCTTTCATGGTCCAATGTATTGGGGTGGCCCCTCTTTGGCAGTGCAAGAAGCAATGCCAGAAGTGGGCACACTGTTGAAAAAGCCCTAGCCAGAAACATTGAATGCTAGGAACATTTGTTCTTGACCTTCAAAGCCAGCAGCCAAGGTTGGTCCAGATGGGGCACCTGAATGTGGAAAGCCCTAACCCATGCTCACAGCAGTCTGTCTCACTGTGGGCTGGACAACCTCATGTGGACCAGCTTGCATTGCGAGGAAATGCCATGCTGCCAGATACATCAGGGCCAATGCTGCTCCCCAGCCCTAGTTGGGCTGATCCCCCAAGTGGTCAAAGCATTCAGGGTTGAGGAAAGTGCAGTACTACTTTGTCCCAATTAGGGATGTGCACAAATATTCATAACATCTGTTATTCATACGACTTCGGATAAATCCTAACATTTGTACACAAATCAAATGTTATGATATCTGTACATTGACATTCATATGAATATGAATGTCTCTGG
The DNA here is from genome assembly GCA_023333525.1 of Aspidoscelis tigris stejnegeri. Taxonomy (NCBI): domain Eukaryota; kingdom Metazoa; phylum Chordata; class Lepidosauria; order Squamata; family Teiidae; genus Aspidoscelis; species Aspidoscelis tigris. The sequence continues at coordinate 16,598,204 of JALMGA010000012.1, read as the reverse complement.
ACATTCGTACAAATAGTTCAGACATTTGTTAAACTGGGGAGGTAGGAAAGCAACTGCACCAGTCACATCTGCAACGGATCCAGATTGCTCTTGACATGGATTGAGAACGGGTTAAAAGTGGACTCAGGTCGAATTTGACACTTTCAGATCAGATTTATTGCAGGATGTATATGCGTTCATGTCGGATATGTATTGGATACGTATTGGATATGTATTTGTTTCGTATCAGATATTTGTACGAATATGTACAAATACATTCACTTCAAATAGAATCTTACTACCTTCTGAGGCAACGGTTCTCAACCTTCCTAATGCCATGACCCCTTAATGCAGTTCCTCATGTTGTGGAGACCGCCAACCACAGGGGCAGGGCACCTTGGGTGAGGATGGGGCGGGAAGGCGGGAGACTTGTCATGGCCCCTCTGAAAGGGTAGTTCAACCCCCAAAGGGGTCATGACCCACAGGTTGAGAACCGCTGTTCTAAGGGGATCTATTTGTTTGTACCAATACGGATTTTCTAACATTCAATTTGTTATGAATCAAAGGTCAAAAAACCCACTTGTCCTAATATCTGGCCACATTATGGAAGGCAAGCATTTGATGAAGATGATCTAGCAGTTGCAATTCCACACGCAGTTTCATCAGTGAGTTGGAATTTATTTTATTTTATGCCATTGTGGTGTCTCAACACAAACGTATGTAAGTACATTTCCATACGCATCCATATCTCTTTTTAAGAAGTAAATCTACAAAAACTGTTACCCAAACAAATAGACCTTTGATCCACCTAAATCCACAGAAATGTACTCAAAATGGAGCTGGTATCAAGTTTCTCCACTATTCCAACTTTTAAGCTGAACTGTGACATCTTTCAAGCCAGGCGAAGCATCCAAGCCAAACTGGCATCCCTTTCAATTGTGCTCCGACCATGGGAATCTGGTGTTTCCAAACTTAGCTTTTCACAGGCGCTTCCTGCCAAAAGCAGTGATCAAAGAAACCTCCTTGGGCAACGGTGGCTGGAACCCTGAAACTCTTCTCCACGGCCAAACAAAACAGACAGAGATTGTCCTGTTGTGTGTGTCTCATTTTGCAACAATGCCTTGGAGAAGAAGGAAAGGGAGTTCTCCAGATGTGCTTCAAATGGTGGCATCCTGCCTGCATTGTGGTGAGCGAGAGACACAGGCCTGACATCATCTCAGGCAACTTCTGTCATATCGACCACAAAAATTTGGGTTAAAGGTGAGATTTCTTGCCACCTGTGTGGCTGGAGGATAGGTACCTGGCATATGCTCCTTCAATGTGCTGCAAGACTGTATTTCTGGAAACCGGTTGTTGTGTGTACAGGACTACCAAAGGCAACGGGGACAGTGTGTATGGCTGCTGGAAGTTCAGTTCCATGCTGGGCTTCAAGCAGCAGCCATGTGATGGGGAAACGCCAGAATTCTTTAAAGTGCTGGCATGTCCTGTGTCATCAGGAGGCACTGAAATAAAACCATCAAGAAACACGGCTATCATTTCTGAGATAGTGCAGTCCAGAGTAGGTCGGATTCAGGGCACAGAAAGTGGAAACCACAGCTCCCTGTGGGCTTGGACATCTGGTTCTTTTTTCTGACTGTGGTCTACAAACTTGGCTCCTCCTAACCTTGCCTTCTCCCTTTCTTTTTCTTCCTCACCTAGGCTCTGGTTTTCCCCTGTGAGTTTCCTGAGTGAAAGGAACATGTTGCAGAACTTGTCTGCCTTGTTTTAATGCTGTGCCCTTTACACCATTAAATGGATCCTCCCATGAATGCTTCCATCTCTGTGGAACCAGAAGTGGAAAGCAAGGCTCTTGGAATAGCCCATCCATAAGTAGCCCATGGGGAAGAAAGATCCTTCCTTCCTTCCTTCCTTCCTTCCTTCCTTCCTTCCTTCCTTCCTTCCTTCCTTCCTTCCTTCCTTCCTTCCTTCCTTCCTTCCTTCCTTCCTTCCTTCCTTCCTTCCTTCCTTCCTTCCTTCCTTCCTTCCTTCCTTCCTTCCTTCCCTGGCTGTTTTGCCTCATCTTAAAATGAAGGAGACTTTACCGTTCTGTCAATCTGACCTGTGCCTGAGATGTTTGTTCCTTAAGCTTCCATTATGACAGCAATCTGGTGGCCATAAAGCTCAGCTCAGAAATGAAAAGCACCTTGAGGTGGCTCTGGGGGAAGAAGGATTCCCAGTGAGCAAGAACAACTGGTCCAGCAAAAACAAACAAACAAACAAACAAAAAGAACAGAAACAAAAAGTTCATTTGTTACAGCTTCCTTTGCAGTTGCCTTGTAGGAGTGTGTGACCCACCAGCCTTCCTTCCTTCCTTCCTTCCTTCCTTCCTTCCTTCCTTCCTTCCTTCCTTCCTTCCTTCCTTCCTTCCTTCCTTCCTTCCTAAATGCCCAGCATGAGGCTTTTTCTCTTCTTGCTGAGACAGATAACAGCTTGTTGGAAAAAGTGAGGCAGAGAAAAATCAAAGGGTGGCTGAGCTGAGTTGGAGCTGCCAATGTCCTGCCCACCACTGGAGCAATCCCCACAGCTGTGCATTGCTTCGAATGGCATTTCTGGGCAAGTGGCCATTGACCTCCCCGTGGATCATTGTGTCTACTGGCCATCGGGCCTGGCAAGACCTCTCTGGGTGCCTGTGATTGTGGCTGAACCATCAGTTCCTGGAGGAAGCCTGGAGCTGTGTGGACATGGAGGGAGAGAGGTGACTTCCTTAAATCTGGAGTCACCATGAGGGGGGCAGGGCTCTGGAGCAGGCAGGGGATCTCTAACAGCCCAGGGTCAAGCCTCGTGCATCAGAGGCTTGTAAAAAGAAAGCCTAAGTAGAAAGGAAATCTGGTGCTTTCTCTCCTTCTTCCTTCTTCTTTTGGTGGATCTCACCAATCTCAGCAATAAAAGCACAGGCCTTCCAGACAGCCTTAAGGAGACTCCTTAAACGAGATCTACACCTAGTGGTTAAACTAGGGTATGAGAGAGATGTCACTCTCACTTAACCTGAAAAGAGGTGACCATGGGACTCCCTCCAGGGTGCAGAAGCCCTGCTAATGTCCAAGTCTTGCCTTAACGGGAGCCATAAGATATGCTCATCATTCTGCCTCTTCCAGGCATTCAAAATCCACCCTTTGCCAGGGCCAGGAGGATGTCTGCTCTCTGAAGTAGGAGGCTCAAATGCAAATGAGGACTGAGATTTCCTCTGGCCTTCACACCTGTACCTGAAGCAGAAGTCAAATGAGGGCCTCTTCCAGTTCGCTCTAGTGGTTAAGAAGCTGGACTCTTATCTGGGAATACTGGGTTAGATTCCACACTCCTCCTCAAAGCCAGCTGGGTGACCTTGGGTTAGTCGTAGCTCTCTTTCTCACAGCTCCACCTGCTTCACAGGGTGTCTGTGGTAGGGGAGAAGAACAGAAGGTTTGTCAGCTGCTTTGAGTCACCTTGAATGGGTGAGAAAAACAGGGTAGAAAAGCCAACTCTCCTCCTCCTCCTCCTCCCCCTCCTCCTCTATGAAGCCAGCTGAATGAACTTGGGCTAGTCACAGCTTTCTTCTGAGCTCTCACAGCCCCACCTGCCTCACAAGGTGTCTGTTGTGGGGAGAAGAACAGAAGATTTGTCAGCTGCTTTGAATCCCCTTAAGTGTGAGAGCAGAAGGCTTGTCAGCTGCTTTGAGTCCCCTTAAATGGGTGAGAAAAGTGGGGTAGTGACCTCTGCTTCAGCCAGTGTTTCAACAAGTCCTTCCCTTCATCTTTTACTCTATTGGCCAATGTTTTAATGTTCCCTTAATTCTATGCTACAATGTTGTGTGACCTGCCTGGATAGAAAACTAATGGATGCCAGGGAGGGTAATTTATGTCCCATTATTGCATCCCTGGCAACACTCCCCTCTCCCTGGCCTGAAAGGATGCAAGCTGCCAGTGGGCTAAAAAGCTGGATACCACACAGGAGAATGGGGGGAAAAATAGAAACCCTTGCAGGACAAGGAAAACAGGGCAAAGTAGCAGGGAGAACTTGGAAACGGGCAAGGCAGGTGGTGGAAAAGGCGCCCTCTGGGCATCCCAATAGAAAACAGGCCTCCTAGTACTTACGAGGCCTTGTGCTCAGTTTCAAATTAAGCCTGACATGCCTGCTTAGGTCCCCTGCCCACCCCCCACCCCTGAGTCAGGTTGGTTCATTAAAACCCATTTATTGCAAATGTCACATCTAATTTCAAAGAAAAACAACCACTGGGAGCCGCTTACCCAGTTTCTCGTTCTGCTCCTAGTCCTGCTCCCCAATCTCTGCACCTTTGGGGTTCTCAGACACATTTTGATCTTCCCCTGTCCCCCTCCCCACTTTTGCCATTTTGGCTACATGGTCATTTTGTTTCAGCAATAGGGATGTGCCAGGGCCAGGTACAAATATTTGTGTTATTTGTTATTTGGATGAATTAATATAAATTCGGACATCCGGGTTTGAATCTCATGTTGCCAGATTCAAAGACTGACATTCAAATTTGAATTGAATGCTTTGGAACATTTGTATGAAGCTTCGTTAGATTTGTGGAGCTGGGAGGTGGAAAAGTGGTTGTTCCAGTCCCCTCTGCAAAGTGTGGATTCCAGAGTGGATTCAAAGTGGGTTGAAAGTGGATTCAAACTGGATTCAGGACGGATTTGACATGTTCCAAGCAGATATGCATGGGATATGTAGTGGATATGCAGTAGATACGTATGGGATACATATGGGATTCGTATCTAACATTTGTATCCTACAACATTCAAAGGGGAACTATTCAAATATATACAAATTTTCTTGCATTCAATTTGATATGAATCAAATGCAAGAAAAAATTGTGCACATCCCTAGTCAGCAACTTTTGTATACTGGGAGGCCTTCATAGTATGTGGAATGAGCCCCAAATGGTCCACAAAGGGCCTCTCACTTGGCCTCAGAACTGTATGTATCTCAGCTGGGCAGGCAAACACTGCCTGTTCTTCACATTTCATTGAGGCAGGTTGTATAGCTTGCTTGTGTGTGTGTGTGTGAGAGAGAGTGTGTGTGCGCGCACACATGCACATGCTTTGTGCTTGCCAACAAACTGCACCTGAAAAGCCTCCGATGTTTGATGCTACATCTTGCTACACTTCCATGTCACTGATGGGATTTTCCCCGAGGAGACCTTTGCTAGTGATGATCAGCAGCATCTCTTGCCTCTGTAAAGCCTGCGAGGGCAACCAGGCACCCAGATGCCACATCTGGAGCTGCTCTGGGTTGAAAGCTGCACCTGATTTCTTCAGTGCTTCCTTTTCTTGAATCTGGTTGGGCCTGAGAGCGAATGGAACCCCTGACCCTACAAGCTCAACATGAAACGTTTTGCAGAAAGGATGTGGGAAACAAAAATAGGAAGAAGAGAGGAAGAACCGAGGGAAGTGCACGAATATTCGTAACTTTCAAAATTTGTCCAAATTTGGCCAAATCTGGATGTTCAAATTCAAATAGAATGTTTTGATACAATCATGTGGATTTGTATGGGATTCATATGCTATTCTTGTGCATTTGTATGGGATTCATATGGGGGTGAGCATTCATATCGAATATGAATCCCAACACATTCAAAGGGGATCTATCCAAACGTATATAGGTTTTCTTACATTCTATTCAATACGTATCAAATTTTTAAAAAATCCATGTGCAACCCTACAAGATCCCCAAGTGAAAGAAAATAAATTAGGTGCCCATATGTGGCAAAGGAAGCAAGTGTCTTGAACAGGGATGTGCATGAATATTCATAGCATTCAGAAGTCATATGAATTTGTACAAATTCAGCTGTTTTAATTCAAACTGAATTTGGTAGATTTGAAGATTGACATTCGAGTTGGAATTACATTTGTATGAAGCTTTGTTACATTCGTGAGCCTGGGGAGATGGGCAAGCGGCTATGCCCGCCACATATGGAACGGATCCAGGGTGACTTGAAAGCAGATTCAGAGTGTGTTTGAAGTGGATTCAGTGCAGATTTGATGCTTTCAGAGTGGATACGTAGGGGATACATATCGGTTACATAGGGGATTCATAGGGGATTGGTAGCGGATATGTAGGGGCAACGCAGGGGATTTGTATGGGATTCATATTAAACATTCATATCAAATTTGTACCTAACATTTGAATCGAATCGAATCCTACTACATCCAAAGGGGATCTATTTGAATAAATAGGAATTTTCTTGCACTCGATTCGATATGAATTGAATGCAAAAATAACAATAACAACATTCACGCACATCTCTAGTCTCAGAGGCAGAGATCAGCAAAATAAACAGATACTTTCATTCTTAAAAGGGAGGCTGAAGTAGAGCCCAGGCCCGGGGAAAATCACCAGAGTCAGAACTATGGGAAGAATAAAGTGACCCAGACAGACGAAGGAGGGGAGGCAGGCCAAAGGCAGAAGCAAATGAGTAAACCCAGTTGCATCAGCTTTGATGGTTTCAGCCGCATCCAAAGACCTGCATTTGGCTTCTTTGGCAGTCGGGTTGCAGGATCTCAAAGGCTATTGAAGCTGGCTCTGAACACCATCAGAACTTAAGCTGCTTCCTGTAGTGGATGTTCAAACATGATGGATTTTGAAGGTTAAAAGAAATGAAAGCCCCTTTCCCCACCCTGAAGACCAAGATCTTTAGGAGTCCAGAACCTTGTCAAGAGTTAACATGCTTCCCTTCTTCGAAAGCACCAGCCTTTGGTCTTGATATCACCAAATCGACGTTTCTCATTTTGCCTAAGCAGACAAATTGTTCCACGGCAAGCCTGCAAATGATATTTTGATCCCGGGTTGTGCTTTCTGTCTGAGGTATCACTCAGGCTGTTCATTGTGAGACAGTTTGGAGACCACAGCACCCGACGGCAACTGGGTAGAAGCAGGAAATGCACTATTATAGCAAGCAGGGGGAAGCTGGGAGGGAGGCAGCTTGCGGCTGGTTCCTGGCTCTTCAATCAGGATGTGGAGCAAGGGAGGTTGTGGAACTGAGAGCTGGTACATTTCAGAGGAACTTTTCCTACCTATGACCTTCTAAACTAGGGTGGTGCTCCTTTGAGCAGCAATAAAGTTCCCACTGGCTCCCCTAGGGGGGCAGTTTGGGAGAGATGCTTCCCAGCCATAGAGGCAACCACTGGACAGACAAGGTGTCTTATCTCAAGGTAGACTTTTGCAATCTCCCTGGCTCTGGTCCTTTGGAGTCTGAGATATCAGACAGAAACCACCTTGGGAGTCCAATTTACCATTTCTGATTGTGCCCTGAATGGACCAAGAGAATAATGTGCTCAGTCTTTGACCTGACTAGTTTCCTGGAACTCTGCAGGCTTTGGCATAGCAGGATTCTGGGCCTGCAATACTTCTGCTGTTGGACCAATGATTTACAGTACCTGTCTGACAAGCTTTTAAAGCCCCCCCCCTTTAAAGAGGGGCAACTTTGGCTAAGTTTCTGCAATGAATCAGGGGTAATTTTGCACTTCCCTTCCCGTCTACTGGATGGGAAAGGAGTGCAATTAACCAATGTTGACTAGGGCTCATACTTGGAGGGCTAGTTAACTTTGACCACCACCACCCCCATGATTGAATACTTATCTGATTCAGTGCAGGGCCTGTCCTCCTCTGGGAACCACCATTTTGGGTATGGCGCCCTCCGTGACTGTGTGTGCATCAGAGTCACTGCCATGACAATACAGCTGCACGTGCAGTTTCATCTATGGTCATCTGAGGTTCCAGCTCACTTGTGGAGCACCTCAGACAACCCCAGAGCACTGGAAGAGGTGCTAATGGTCATGGTGCTGGACACTTCGGGTAAGTTTCTGGTTAACGTTTGTAAAGGTGTGCAGCAGGATTTTGTGCTCCACCCCTAATCAACGAGTACTGAACTTCTGATGAGGATGGGCATGCTTGGAGGCTGTAGCAGCCTCCTTGAAGTGCAGGTGCTCTTCACCAGATGTTCACTAATTCTTCACTAGCATCTGGAGTGTGAAAAGGTCCCAGTTGTTTGGACCTTCAGTGCTTGCTTGGGATTCTCTGATGGGCTGTACATCATTGGGCTGGATGATCTGTATGACGATCTTCCAAACCTTTTTTCCCCTTTGCCCACCTTTAAGCTTGTTATCACTAATCCTCCCGCCACCACTTCTGTGATTGGATTCCCCTCCCTGGAGTCTCTGCTGCCTCATGGAATTGAGCCTGCCAGGAGGCTGAATGTAGGCCAAGCTGAACCGCCCCCGACAGCCCCTCTGGCCACCCTAAGCGGAGGCTTCCCTTTCCTTCCCCTCTTATCCTGCTGCCCCTCAGCCAGGGAATTTTCACTGGTATTTAATGAAGTCGATTAGGCAGCCTCCTAATTTGCTTCCATAATGAAAACATAATTGTTCCTGCTGTTAAAATGCAGTGACAGCCTAGTGGAACTGGCAGGTTCTGCGGAGCGGCCCCATAAATCACAGCCGAGCTGGCGTTCGAGGGGAGCAACGCTCTTCTTTCCTTCCTTCCTTCAGGATACAAGCCTGTTTGAGTCCACAGGCTGCAGGCACTGAGGCTGCTAGGTGAGATAGGGGGCAGAGAAGAGGGGGCAGAGAGCAGACTTTGCCCCTCTGGTCTCTTGGGGCACCTGGGAATTTGCACTGCCAGGTTCCTCCTAAGGATGTGCACAAATATTTGTAACATTTGAAATTTGTTCTAATTCATCCAAATTCAGACATTCACATTTGAATAGAATGTTGGCACATTAGAAGATTGACATTTGAATTTGAATCAAATGTTTTGATACATTCATATGAAGCTTAATGGGATTTGTATGGGATATGTATGGGATTTGTATGCATTCATACGGGATTCGTATGGGATAGAACATTCATATCAACTACATTCAAAGGAGATCTATTAGAATGAATACAATTTTTCTTGCATTCAATTCAATACATTCGTGCACATCCCTAGTTCCTCCTGTTCAGCCTCCCTCTCTCTGGCCATATAAGCCATCAAGCCAAGCACATGCCTCTCAGTGGGTCTTCAGCCATAGGGATATGTACGAATATTCAAATGCATTCGAAATTTGATCGAATCGACCAATTTTCAACATTCAAATTTGAATTGAATGTCCTTAAATTTGAATTTAAAGATTTGATCCAAATTTCGAATTTTGGATCTATTCGTTCGAATTATCCAGAGATTCATATGTGTACAGGTTTGTACACGATGTGTACTTGAAGATCCACATCTTTCCCGCATCCGTATGCATTCAGGATAACTATGGGATGCATACGGACATGTGCAGATGCATACGGATGTGTACAGACCTAGGGAAGATGCATACAGGCATCTACAAATGTTGTCAAAGTTCGTTATGGGCAAATTTGAATGAAAAATTTGAACAAATAGATCCAAATTTGCCTAATTCAAATTGAATGTGGTTAAATTTGAACTTTAAACATTCGAATCAAATCAAATTTTTGAGTATTCAATTTGAATTGAATTGAATCCCAAAATTTGCATTCGTGCACACCCCTATTCAACCTTTGCAGGGAGGGTGTTTTAGTTCGAGAACAGGTGATGAGCCTGTTCTCGCATTTTGGGAAGTTGCGACTCTTGCAAAGCCTGCGACCCGATAAGCGATGCTGCAGGACACATCAAACCTACAAATTTCACCAGTTTGTGCGAATTTTGTCCCAGTGTTGGGGTTGTAAGTGAGTGGAGAGGGAGGTCTTCTGGAGATAGCTGATGCACCCACAGGCATCTTCTGACCTCTCTGCATGCTCATGAACATGAAAGGAAAAGGGTTGCCCCACCACATTCTCATTCTCAAGTACACCACAAAGATCTTCACAGGAACTCAACTTGTTTTGCATACAGCATGCAGGAACATTACAGTGTGGGATCCGAAGGGGCACTTGAAGTGGAGAAGGACACTCTGTTTCATGACCCTCCATGGCATTAGAGCTCAGGCAGACATAAACAAGCAAAACAGCTTGCTGCTGGTGTCCCCTGGAAATACACTGCATGCCTTCTTTATTAAGTTTTCTTATGCTGCATTGCAAAGCGTAAACTGGAGTCTGAGAGAGAAACCACAGATATTATTGCAAACTCCAGCCATGCTACTTCTCTGTTTGTTCTTCTAAACCTGGAACACGAAGGAAATTCGTAGCATTTCTACAGCTAATACCGCAGGAAGCGTCGGAGGGCTTGAAAGGAAAGCTGGAATTAGCTGGGATCATCCAGACGGAGGGAATTTTTTGGTGAAGATTGAATGTGTTGAAGGAAGCAGGAAAGTGAGCTTCGAGCCTCAGATCGGAGCAGAAGGAGCTACAGATGCTGCCTGCAGGGTGGGGGGGGCAAGGCGGGGGGGGGGGCTAGGGGACTTCAATAAAGCAAATTGAATATAAATCCAATGCAAAGCTGATTTCCCAGACTTTGTGTTACACCTGCACCGGAGTGGGTTCTTTGCGTGTTGCAAAGGCAGGTGGGGGGCAGAGAAATGAAGCCTCAACTTCTGCCCCCTCCTACTAGCATTGCTGCAGACAGATCGCCCTGAGTTCAACTTCCATATTATTATTATAATTATTCAGGAAATATTCCTGGCAGTTAGAGTGTGGAAGATGCTATTGCAGCAGGTCTGGCGGCGAAACCTCAGAAGCTAGAAGAAAGCAGATAAGATTCTTGGGCATCCCAAGAAAATAGATCTGTAAAAATGGCATTGAGAGCCCTCCTGAAAATTCAGTGGCACTTTCATGAGCCGCACATGGCCAGGCTTGCACTTGCATTGACTCAGATTTTGGTGCTTCCCTTTGTCAAAATCTTCGGGTGATGAACAGAATATACCAAAACAAAACCTATAAGAACTAGGGATGTGCATTAATATTCATAACATTAATTATTTGTACGAATTCAGATGAATTCAGGCATTCGTACACGAATCAAATGTTACAACATTCGCACGTTAACATTTCTACGAATAAAAATGTTTCTGAACATTCATATGAATAGTTTGTACATTTGTTAAACTGGGGATATTTATTGTGTCTGTATTGATACATATGTATTGGTATAGGATACGTATCCAATATGTATGCGTTTGTATAGGATCTGTCTGTAGGATCCATATCCAGGATCCATATGCATTCGTACTGGATATTCATACAAATTTGTATGAATACATTCGTATTGAATAGAATCCTACCACATTCGAAGGGGATCTATTTGAATATGGATTTTCTAACATTCGATTCGTTACAAACCGAATGCCAAAAAAAATGTGTGCACGTCCCTAATAAGAACTGGGATAAGGACACCTGATAAGGAGACATATAGCACACATCTGCAAGGTACCTTCCACAGAGCAGGACAGATTAGGGTTACTTCAAGGACAGTGCTTCTGTACAGGCTCACGCGAGATCCATCTCTGATGGGGTCTAGAGGCCACCAAAACCGGTTTTCGGGAAGACCTGAAAAATTAGGTCCTCAAACTGTTCTTGCCTGCAAATTCTGGATCAAAGGACAACACTTCCTCACAGGGACAGGAGAGGGAACTCATGTGGGCAGGACAGGAAGTTACCATGTTGAACACAGCCGGGCAGCCATGGGATCTCAGGCACGCTGCTGATTGGTGTGCAGTCTGTCCCTGATATGCCCACACACAGCGGAAACGAGTGGTGACTGATGACTGAGTGTTCCAATCACGCGGCACCTTGGGCAGCGGGGCCTCAGAGAAGCCTGACCCTTCTGGATATTGGTGCTCTGGCATCCACAGAGCAAACACATGATGCGTTCCTTGCTAGCTGTGCTTCCCACGCGAGCATGGATGCATTAAGCCTCATTTGGATCCATCCTTATTTCAGACAGAACTTCCCAGGGATGGATTTCAGACATCCGGATTTCCTTAATCCAGATTTCAAGCAGTAAGTGCGGAAACACCCTGCAGTGCCAATTGTAAATAAACCCCCTAAGAGAGCAAGCACAAAGGAAGGTTGAAGACTCTCCAGCTGGGATTTTAACCTGGAGACATTGCTACCTTGGGCAGGTCACTAGTCCTCTAGCTGTTACCCAGGGCTGCCAGGTCGTGGTGGAGATACTCAAGCTCATCTCCTTCGTGACCCTTGTCATCAGTGCAATCGATTTCAGGCCTCCAGAGAGGGAAAGACGATTGCATTACCTTCACTGTCGCTGAGTTAACTACTCATATCATCAAAGCCACAATCAGCAGTAAAAGACTAAAAATAGCCTCCAGCCACACTCAGCCATGTAAATAAGGAGCACTGAACATCATTTGCGAGAATGCCAAATGCTGAAGGTTCATGGCTCATCTTCTGCCTGGCTTTGTTGCTGCTATTTTCCATGCATGCCTTCAGAGCCAGCTGAAATGGGGTGTTTCTGATGGAGGCCAGCCATCAGGCTTTGTTCCCTTGAAAGTTCCTGATAGGACCATTTTACTGCCCATGGGTTGTTATCACAACAAGGTGCGAAGTAGAAAGACCTTTTCAGTGCCGCTTCAAAGTTCCAGGCACAAGGAGACGGTGCTGTGGAGACACTTCTCAAAGAGAGGTCAGCAGAAGAGTGTGCCTTGCAGAAGAAATCCCCGCCCAGTGGTGGAATCCAACCCAGACCATCTCCAAAGTATCTAAGGTGGGATGGGTCCCTGGAGCAGGGAGGAAAACCAAGCAGAGACTGCAACCAAGCCCTATGCTGTGACTTACTGCCCCCTGGCTACTTGAAAACCTGGCAAAAAGGCATCGTTCTCCAGTAGATGTATCTTCACCCTTCACTTGAACAGAGGCCATCAAGGAAGATGACACCACATCTCTAGAGAGTGGTGGCCAGCAATGTGGTGGTGGTTTTGTTCAGCTGTCTTCATGGGAAATGACAGTGGAAACAACCAAGGATTCTTGTGGGCACTAAATGGTTTTGAAGTCAGGGTTTAAGGGAGATCACAATGTCTGTTCCCAGCCTCAGAGCCTCTGAGATACACATTTCAGCAGCATGCTATGGCACCACTGAAATGCTTCTCCCAGTAGTCCCGTATGTGGGAAGCATGTCTTCTAGGGATGTGTATGAATATCTGTAACATTTGATATTTGTAGGAATTCGGACATTTGTATACAAATTGAATGTTATGACAATCATACATTAACATTCGTATCCATACGAAGGTTCAGAGCATTAGTGAACTTGGGAGGTAGGAAAGGGGCTGCTCCAGTCACATCTGTAACAGATCCAGAGTGCATTCGACAAGGATTGAGAGCAGATTCAAAGTGGATACAGGGTGGATTTGATGCATTCAGAACGGATACGTTACAGGATACGTATCAGATACATATGGGATATGTATGTGTTCATATCAAATATTTGTAAGAATTTGTACAAATATATTCGTATCAAATCGAATCATACCACATTCGAAGGGGATCCATTCGAACAAATGTGAATTTTCTTACATTCAATTTAATACAAATTTAATACAAAAATCCAGTTTGTGCCCATGCAGAAAGGGCCATGTTTACTACAACATTTTTAATTATTTTAGCAGGGAAAGACTAAATAGCTCCTTCAAAGTATCACCAGTGTAAGATGGGAAAATACCTGATGTCAAGCATTTGGATCAATGAAAATAACAAATTTAGTTGACTTCTTAAGGGGGGAAAAATAAGCAAATCAGTGAGGTCTGTAGGGAAGGCCTTAGCTGAAATTTTATAAAGATGAATTCATAAACTTTGCACATGGAAATGGCTTGGATATTTCCACAGTAAATTAGGGGAAATTGTTTGCAGTGGTGTGTTTGGCGTCAAAGATGTAGTAACACAGCACTCCAACCTGGTGCAAAGTCCACTTGTGGAAATCTCATGGTCTGCATCACATTGTCAGTCCACCGGGAAGCACCGGCAATGACCAGGGATGATTTCACACTTCCTGTCCCATCTGCTGGACGGGAAAGGAGCACAAACCCCCCAACGCTGACTAGTGCTTGCACTGTGGCCGATCCCAGGGCTGGTCCTCATCTATGGTCATCTGAGATGCCAGCATGCCAGAGGGAACCTCTGGGAAGGCTGGTGGCACCTGGAAGCTGTAACAGCCTCTTTTAGGTGTGGATGCTCTTCCCCAGAAGTTCCCTAATCATGCACTACAGGCTATAGTGTGCATAGGCCCCAGGGGCCTTCCTTGAATGCCCAAGAGTTCTCAATGCTCCTTCCCGTTCCTTGGAAGGTGCCCTATCCATCAGCAGCCCCTTGGCATCCCCAGCCTGCAGTCAATGCCCATGCTGCTTCTCTCCATTTCCTCCAAGTTGCTGGGGTCTTAAGAAGAAGATCATTCTGGCTTTTTTGTGGCATGACAAGAAATCTGGAAGCGATTGCTCTGGAATATTTCTCAAGTGGGAATGCTGTGCCCAGTTCATTTCCTTTAAGGAAACACAACCTGGGGGGATAATTAGAACTTCTTTGTGTACACAATCCTTTATTGTTTATTTAATACAAATTAAAAAACGTGGCCCCCAAGAACACAAAGCCGGGGAGATAATGGAGTGATTAGATCCCAGGTGGCTTTCATTACAGACCTGAGTTTACTCAGCTTCTGCTGAACCTTCTTTTGTGTTATTAAAGCCACGGCAGTGAAGTCAGTGCTCATGTGTAGATGCACTTCAGCTACATACAGCCAGTTGGGCTGGAATGGGAACATTCTCTTCACCAAATTGTGCACAGATACATCAATGAAAGGAAAGGCAGCCCCACGGCTCTGTAAACTGTTCTCCTCCATTGTTCCCGGAGACAAACAGTTCAACCATCATTTGAACCCAGCTTGGAATTTCCTTGAGAAGTCTGAAGTTTGAATCAGACTGAACTAGGATACAGATGTGCATTAATTTTTTTAAAAATTCAATTCATATTGAATCGAATGCAAGAAAATTCATATTCATTTTAATAGATCACCTTCGAACGTGGTAGGATTTGAATTCGATACGAATGTTCAGTCCCATATGAATCCCGTGCAAATCCCATAAGAATGCTTACGAATAGCATACGAATCCCATACAAATGCATAGAAAACCCATAAGAATCCCATTTGAATCCCACGTGAAGCTTCATATGAATGTTATCAAAACATTCAATTCAAATTCAAATGTCAGTCTTTGAATGTACCAACATTCAATTTGAATGTCCGGATTTGTCTTCATTTGTATGAATTTTGAGTATTTTTCCACTGTCACTAGAAGTACCCATTCAGTACCCATTAAAGGGTACAAAAATGCTATTACGTACCCATTAATGGGTACTTAATGGGTACTTTTAGTGACAGTGGAAAAACACACTTTGAATGTTCTGATTATTTGTGCAAATCCCTAAACTAGAAAAATAGTGTTCATGGCCATCTCTAGAGAGGAGCATGTGTGAAGACACGGCTGATGTGTTGGGGATGGAGGAACAGCCTGCTGATGCCACCAGCTAGTTCCTTGCATTAGGGATGTGCACAAATATTCAAAAACTCAAATATTTGATTTAAACCCAATGGACTCCAACATTCAAACTCGAATCAGATTTTCAAAAATCTGATACAGATTTTTGAATGATTTGAATGTGTAGATTCGTATCTGTTGTATACGAATCTGCCCAAAAATTATCTGTATCTTGAGCTTAAAATATGGGATTAAAACGGGATGCATACAGAATAATGCAGCATGAATACAGATTTTTCCAGCATGTGCACAGATATGTGTAACAGATTCAAATGTTGTCGACGTTCATATCTTTAAATACGAACCTAACATTCAAATGTACGGATTCGAATGTTACGGATTCGAATCGGATTTTATGACATTCAAATCTACTCGGATTCCAAAGTCAAAAATACATTCGTGCATATCCCTGCCTTGCATGAACAAAACCCACCGTGGGTTGCCATCACTACGTGCTGCAATTGTGCATCATTTGCTGGAGTCTGTTAAATTTAATTACTGCTTTTACTGTGTCAGATGCAAGCAGGTCACCACACAAAATGCTTCTATGCGCCCATTTGCTTCCTGAAGTCCAGAAGCTGCTTAGAATTTGCTGGATGAAGAATTAAATACACAGGGAGGATCATGTTTCAAACTCAATTAAAAGCAAAGCAAAAAAAAAAAAGGTTTTGGCAGACTACTAGCAATAGAAATGCTACTTTCCAAGCAAAACTATGTGTCCTCTGATTAAAAACGGGATATGAGAGACAGGCATTTATAGCCTGATCTCTGCTTCACTGGGAAATGAATGACAGGTTGACGTACTCACCTTCATTAATTATTTCACACTCTCTTCTTGTTGGATCTAAGGCAGAGCTGGTTGTTTTGCTGGTCTTTACCAAAAGGGCTCGTTGTCTCTCTTTGTGGCATTAGTATCTCTTCTGAGCTGCCCCTCAAATCCCAGAATGGAATTCAGGGAGAAATTCCCAGTATGGCTTTGGTGAAAAGGCCACATGCTTTGGAATCCCTTTGGGAGTCTCCCATCAATATCATCTCTCCTTTGCTTTAAAATGTCTCTCATTCCTCTCTTTCCCTCTATTTCTTTCTTCCTCTCCCCAGAGGAAAGCAAAGACGGATTGAGAAATACCACTCCCTGCTCATGGGATGTGGCGAACAGGGATGCACAAAAATGTTCATAACATTCAAAATTTGTATGAATTTGGCCAAATGTCGACATTCA
Organism: Aspidoscelis tigris stejnegeri; assembly: GCA_023333525.1. Lineage (NCBI taxonomy): Eukaryota > Metazoa > Chordata > Lepidosauria > Squamata > Teiidae > Aspidoscelis > Aspidoscelis tigris. The sequence goes on along the minus strand of JALMGA010000012.1, from coordinate 16,581,540 downwards.
CATTTGAACTGAATGTTGGCACATATGAAGATTGACATTCGAATTTGAACCAAATATTTGGACTCATTTGCATGAATCTTCATATGGGATTGATATGGGATTTGTATGAGATTCGTATAGGGTTTGCATGCTATTCGTATGCATTTGTATGGGATTCTTAGGGGGCTGAACATTTGTATCTAATATGAATCCTACCACATTCGGAGAAAATACACATTTTCTTGAATTCAATTTGATATGAATCAAATACGAAAGAAAATTTGTGCACATCTCTAGTGGTGAAGGATCTCTGGATTGTTCCCAGTGATGACCATCTATGGCATGACAAAGACAGTGCTGGAAGAAGAGGGTAGAGAGAGGGGACAGGAAAATTGCCATTTTAGGGAAAGGAAGTAAAGCCAACTGAATCACAGTCGGCAGCTGTGGCAACATCTAAGTGCTGCAAAGTAAACTTGAACCAAGAGGAAAAAAACATATCTGTAGAACCTGCTCAGCAGCTGCTGCAGCACTTTCCTGGAATGAAAGCAACTCGCCCCCAAGAGGTCAGGTGAGACCATCGCTGCGTCTCAGTACATTTATTACAAACAATGCTGCTGGTTTGTCACATGTGTTGGCACTGAGACTGGCAAAAGAACGCTTCCAGGAACACCTTTTCGACACGAGGAGAAATGTTGGCCATAATCTAGAAAGACAGCATTATCAAATCATAGCTCCTTTCTAGTGGATTTTAATTCCTGCAAAGCCTCGTGAGTTTGACAGGTCCTAAGGTTTTGCTGAAGAAACAAAGATGAGCCCATGCGTGGTACGATCAAGCTCACGCAAGCCTCCTGCCCCGTTACTGGGAAGAGTCACCGCATGGCCAGCTTCTGGGAGGGTGGGGCAAAGGGGAGCCCAGGAGAGAGCCCCACCATGTCCGGCTACAAGAACCATGTTTCCTTCTACTTTCCTTCCCTGTCTTGGAGCAAAGGGAACATGTGGCTGGCAGATTTTTATTAAATGTATAACCTTCTCTCTCTCTCCTCTCCCTCTTACTTTGCTTGCTTGACAGAATTTAGATTAGACAAAACATGAGCTCATTTCTACCCTAGAAACCAAAAATAGCTCCTTTGCCTCCCCCCACCCCATCCTTTGGTTCTCTGATATTTAGGACATCTTCCAACTTTATGGAAGAGATGGGACACTAGCCAGAACCGAATCCACAAACTTTTTCAGGGCTCACCTGCCAGCTTCCATATCTGGGTGAGTTGGAAGGAAAAGTCTTGGAGACTAGGGATGAGGACACTTTTTTTTTTTTTGTATTCGATTTGTATCAGATCAAATGCAAGAAAAATTGTATTCACTTGAATAGATCCCCTTCAAGTGTGGTAGGGTTCATATTCGATATGAATATTCAGTCCCATACGAATCCCATACAATGAATACGAATCCCATACAAAGCTTCATGCGAAAGCATCAGAGCATTCCATTCGAATTCAAATGTCAATTTTTGAATGTGCCAACATTCAATTCAAAGTTAAATGTCTGAATTTGGCCAAATTCATACGAATGTCAAATGTTACAAATATTCATACACATCCCTTGTGATGCCCGCTAGGACCCCTCAACCCCAAAATTAAGTTATTTTGTTTAAAATACAAAGTGTGGCGAATGCTGTATGTCTAGATGTTCAAAAGTGTCGCCAAAGTGTGTTTCTGAGATTTGTGGAGGGATCGAATGGGGCCCTATTCGAAGGGCGCTATCCATGAACGAATCAGATAATCCAGTATCTGTAGAAGTTTTGGCCTGTATTTACCTCCTGGAAAGCCTGTTCGTGGCTCCAGAGGGCCCTGGAAGAGGCCCGGGCTACCACCGCATCACTCCCGCCCACCTCCCTGGGACCCACTTACCTCAGAAGAAGGGGGGCAGCGGTGGCAAGGAGAAGGGGGCAGCAGCGGTGGCAAGATGTTCAGGCAAGTGCGGGGAGGGGTGGGAATGGGGGAGGGGGCAGGGCTTATTCGTTCCGGGCACAGATATTCTATAGAATATCCATGCTCGGATATGAATACCCCCCACATCCATGGGGGGGAGGTATTCAGATGGAGCTGAATTTTTCCACATTCTATTCACCTCGAATAGAATGTGGAAAATGGCTCCTTGCACACCCCTGGGCTGCGCCAGTCACATCTACAATGGATCCAGAGTGCATTCGACATGGTTTGAGAGCAGATTCAAAGTGGGTTTGAGCAGATTTGATGCTTTCAGAGTGGATATGTTACAGGATACATATCATCAGATACATATCAGATATGTATCAGATATGTACAGTATGCCTTCATATCAGATACGTATTGGATATGGATGTGTTCCTATTGGATATTCGCATGAATTCATACAAATATATTCTTATTAAATAGAATCCTACCACATTCAAAGGGGATCAATTTGAATAAATACAAATTTTCTTACATTCGATTTGAAACCAACTGAATGCAAAAACCAACCAAACATACATTTGTGCATATCCCTAACCTCTGGCTTCTCCTCTTGTTTAATTCTATGGAATTCCTTGAAGAATGTCATGGATTTTTGTTTTGTTTTGTTTTTTCACATCTGAGATGGGAGAAGCATCTTGGATCTCATCTCTGTGCGTCCAAGGTGGCATTTGTGCCTCAGAAAAGCTCTCTGAATGCAGCTAAGACCTAATACATTCTCTGCAATCTGCAAAAGAATGCCACAATGGCTGGATACACATTAGATGGATGTTTGCACAAAGTTGGTCTGTGTGACCAAAACCAATTTAAAGGTTAAACACCCACAGAGCTCAGCCTGGATTATAGTGTGCAGATCTCCACAAAATGCAGTTGCATCCAGAATAAGCATTTCTCAAAAGGCCAAAAGGCAGATTTGATTTGACGCTGATCATCTCGCCCTCCTCCTACTCCAGGACCATTTTACAGGAGAAAGAGAAAGGGAGAAATGGAACATGTAGAGAAAAGAGAACTCCCTGATTAAACTTCTCCGAGTTTGTAGCCACACATATTAAAAGGGCAGCCAAAAAGCCAGCTAAAGAAGAAGAAAAAGAGCTGGCTATTCTACCCCACTTTTCTCACCCATTTAAGGGGACTCAAAGCGGCTGACAAAGCTTCTTTTCTTCTCCCCACAACAGAACACCTTGTGAGGTGGGTGGGGCTGTGAGAGCTCAGAAGAGAGTTGTGACTAGCCCAAAGTCACCCAGCTGGCTTCATAGAGGAGTGTGGAATCAAACCTGGTATTCCCAGATAAGAGTCCAACTCCTTAACCACTTGACCAAACTGGCTCATATTGGCATGTGGAAGATGGTCTTCCCGAAGCCATTTTGAATTCTCATTAAAGATGTGAAGTGCATTTTCTTTTTTTTCTTTATTTAATTAATCATTGAAAATACAAAGGTGTAATGTGTAGATTAAACAGTTACATCGTATACAAACAAAACAGGAAACAATTCAACAAGCAATAGGCTGCAAAGATGTGGGTTAAGATGTGGGTTAAGCAAACGCCAGGTGAGGGAGTGAGGCTTTCAAGTAGGAATTTAGGAAGACTGATGGAGAAGTTTCATTAGTTCATAAGTCAGTGACTTTCTTTGCAGCTTCTAGAAGTGATGACCTTCTTCTGGAGAACCAATACGTAGGTGTCGCATTAGTCATGGTGTCGAGTTGTTTTGAAATAAAATAATTAGTCATCGGGTGTTTTTCCACTGTCACTAGAAGTACCCATTAAGTACCCATTAATGGGTACAAAATTGCCATTAAGTACCCATTAATGGGTACAACAATGCCATTGACCTAGACTAGAGATGTGCACAAATGCTTTTTTGATGTTCTATTCAAATCTAATCAAATACCCAAAAATCTGATTTGAATCTTTTAAATTCAAATTTAACAAGATTTGATTCGTATTTACCAAATTCAAATCTATTTGTTCAAATTTTTAATTCAAATCTGCACATACAAATGTCGACAACATTTGTATGTGCACGTACGGATCTTCCCCGCATCTGTACACATCCGTACGCATCCATACACACCCATATGCATCCTGTAGTTATCTCGTATGCAACCCGTTTTGCAGATCTTCAAGTACGCATCGTTTACGAACCTGTATACATACAAATGTCTGAATAAGTTGAACAAATAGATCCAAGTTTGAAATTCGATTCAAATGTTTACATTCAAATTTTGGGACGTTCTATTTGAGTTCGAATGTCAAAATTCAGCACATTCGATCGGATTTCAAATGCCTACAAATATTCATTCATATCCCTATCCTAGCCATCCATTTTCATAAATTCTGAGCTGATTTCCGGTGCACAGCCACTTTGGCTTTCGCTGTAGTGAATAGTGACTTAATTAGATCATTATGGTTAAGGATATGTTCTTCAAAAAAGTCAAAAGAAATACTAAGGTTGGAGTAAGAATAATGTCTTGTTGCAAAATTACATTGATGGTTTCTTGAATCATAGACCAGAATTTTGAAATAACTGGACAAGACCACCACATGTGAGTATAATTTCCTATTTATTTGCACCCATGCCAGCAGAGAGGGGAAATCAATTTGTTAATACGATGAAGTTTTAAAAGGAGTGATGTACCAACAGTAAAATAGGGGTATGCACAGAGCCGTTTCTCCACATTCTTTTCAAGTTGAATAGAATGTGGAAAAGTTCGGCTCTGGGTGAATAACCCTCCCCCCAGATGTGGGGTATTCGAATCCAAGCACAGATGTTTTGTAGAATATCCATGCCCAGAACGAATCCCCCACCCCTCCTTTTCCACCCCCTCTACGCTTAACTTGCGTTCTCGCCACCACCATCTGTGGTGCCTTCTCCACCGCTGCTGCCGCCACCATCCCAGGCCCTGGAAGAGGCCCATGCCAACACCAGAGTGCACCCCCCAGGTAAGTGCGCCCCGGGGAGTGCAGTGCCGGCCTTTTCCAGGCCGCTGTGGAACTGTGAAAGGGTTCCGAGGGCTTAATACAGGCCTTCCAGTTTTGACGTTTTTTGAGGACTAGGGAAACTTACTGTTGGGAGGCTCCAACTCACGATATTCTCTGAAGAGTACGGTTATTGTATGGAAAAGGCGGCAGGTGTGCAGGAGAGGAGATCTAAGCATCAGTAGGCAGCCAGCATTCACTGAAATTCCCTCTTCTCTGTATCTGCTGGAGTTGCAGCCACCTGTCCTCTTTTCCCTTTGGCAACCCTAACGAATAGCCACATTTTAAAGCAATTATTGCCAAACGTTTCTCAAGAGGCCTGTGATGCACTTCCATGTTAATAGATTATAGTGGCAGCGAAGACAGCAAGTGGCCTAGGTGCCACCAATGTTCTCCCTTCTAAGGGGCCCTCAACAGGCCTTGAACTGGACAGTTGCTTAAGGAGAAGACACCTTCCAAAAGAAGACAGCCCTCTGAAGGTAAAGACACCTGGCCTCCTCCTAGAAATGAGGTCTCTTGCTTTCTCCCTTCCCTGGTGTGCAGAGCTGAGCTTACAAACCCCAAACCATTGTAGTAGATGGGCCTCCTGATAGCACACTCCATCGAGTTCTCCTGAGCAGGCAAATGCTTTTTTCGCTCACCCGAGAGCTTCCTGAGCCCTGAAGGACCCTGAAATCCATTCATCACGGCCCCTTTCACTTCCTTGTGGCATTCAAAGTCTCCTCCATAGACTTGCCCCCAAGGCCCGTATCCTTTTCCACCTGAACTCTTCCCTTCTGGCGAGGGGCCTCCCAGTTTTAGGGTTTCCTAGAAGCACGCAACGCCTGTTTGACTCATTTTGGAGGGCTTTATTTTGGAATCTGCTCTAAAAGAAAACGTGAGGGATGTTTTCAGTGTTTCTAAAACAAGCACTTCCCCAACTGAACAGCAGCTATCGCCTTGAGATGCAGCTTGGTGAAATGGTGCAGAAATGCTTCTCAAAATCAGTTCCATAAAATTGGAATAAAATGCTGCTCCATAGAAACAGATGAGTCAGTCAGGACTTCATGCCCTCCGGGGCTGTGAGCACTCAATGCTAGCTAACACATAAATAAAATCATCCCCGTGGTCCAAAATTCCATGCAAAGGAGAGGCGGGATTTTTCAAAATGCATATATTATTCCAATGGAGCAAAATTTGCACAATCTCTTCCACTGCGAGTGACTGGTCCTACCTGTGCCGGTTATGGAGTGGGAGGGGAACACTCTAGACAATGCTCAAGTACATTTCTCCCCTCTTTGACTCGATCCGGTTTTGCTGTCACATTCTGAAATTTTTGCAAGTGTGGGCTTTTTGCTCTGCCCCCTTCCCATCCTCCTCTGGCTGCACTACCTGTTCCAGCAGCATGTGATGTAGGGGAATGAGCTGGCACAAGATGGAGGGAGCCAGAGATGAGGTGCCCAGCCACAGGCCTGACTCTCCTGAGTCTGTCTTGCAGGTGCAGGGAGAAGAAGAAGAAGAAGAAGAAGAAGAAGAAGAAGACTTGGCTTTTCTACCCTACTTTTCTCACCTATTTAAAGGGACTCAAAGCAGCTGACAAACCTTCTGTTCTTCCCCACACAAGAGGCATTCTGTGAAGCAGGTGGGGCTGTGAGAGCTCGGAGAGAGAGTTGCGACTAGCCCAAGGTTACCCAGCTGGCTTCATGAAGGAAGTAGAGTTGACTTTTCTACCACACTTTTTAAGGGGACTCAATGCTGCTGACAAACCTGTCCTCCCCACAATAGACAGCTTGTGAGGTAGGTGGGACTGTGAGAGCTCAGAAAGAGAACTGTGACTATCCCAAGGTCACCTAGCTGGCTTCATGGAGGAGGGTGGAATCAAATCTGGTATTCCCAGATAAGAGTCTGGCTCCCTAACTGTTAGACCAAAGACAGCCGCATCACATGCGATCCACTGGCAACAAATGCAGCCTAATTGTTACTATATCAAGAGCTTTGAGGGCGGTAGAATACACGTCCAGAACTGCTGTCTTGGTGGAAACCATTGAGGCCGAAGCCCAAGGACTGCTTCAAAACAGCCTAAGGAAAGACCCTGACGGCAAGTCCAGATGGAGGAGAGGGCCAGATGACCAGCTGCTTCTTAGAACAAAGGTGTGAGAATGGGCTAGCATAACCTGAGATATCCAGCATGTGGAATGGGCAGCTGGAGGACGGCGTTGGAGAGCTTGCCCTGCTGCCCCTCGGAAAGTCATACGTGAGTCCACCAGAAGGTGGCCGGTTGCTCCGCATCTTGGCTCTGGGGTATACAAGCCTATCCTGGGGAGACGGAATGTTGCTCTTCCTTCTGCCTCTCCTTCTCTTCTCCAAAGCCTCCTTTCCTACAGAGATGTTTCTTCCTGATAATCAACAATGGATTTGGGAACCTGGAGCAAATTATAGCCCATTACTTGACCTGCTCTTTCCAAATCCCCTGCATTAATGCAATCAATAAAGAGGAAGCAGACACAGATCGCAGCGGATGCTACAAGCCAAGGGCTCCTTTTCCCAGCCTTGATGAAGCTCTCTGGCATACATACGCTCCCCCCTCCCTCCCTCCCTCTCCCCCTTCCCCTCCCTCTCACACACAGCAGACTCTCCAGTTCCTGCCAATTCATACACCACAGAAATCAAGATGCGGTTGGACATTATAGCAAAACAGGGAAAACCTTCAGATTGGGAAGGAATGTGTGTTCCAATCAGGGTGCGTTAATGCTTCCACAGATTACCACTGGAAGATGCAAACTGATTTCACACAGACACACACACACAGCAGTGATTCCCAGTACAATTAACACTGTTGAATGCAGAGGGGCGGAGGGGACGGGGAGATAACTGCTGGGGGGAAACTGGGATTTTCTGATGACATCTGGAGACAGCATACATCAAGCAAGCTGGACCTGGTTCGAACCAGACCTCAAACAGTTTTCAAAGTGTTGAATTGCTTTTTTTGAAAAAAAAATTAAAATGCCCTATTTAAAGGGCCAGGTGGGATTAATTTTGAGTAGTTTGAATTAGAGATGTGCACAAATGTTGTGTTTTTTTTTGCATTCAATTTGTATCAAATCGAATGTAAGAAAATTTGTATTTGTTTGAATAGATTCCCTTCGAATGTGGTAGGATTCTATTCAATATGAATGTTCGTATTAATTTGATATGAATATCTGATATGAACCGCATATGTATCCCATATGTATCTATACATATCTGATACATGTCTCATATGTATCTGATAAATGTCCCCAACATATTGACTCTGAAAGCACCAAATCCACCCTGAATCCACTCTCAATCCACATCAAATGCACTCTGGATCCATTGCAGATGTGACTGGTGCAGCTACTTTCCCACCTCGCTGGTTCATGAATGTTCCAAAACATTCATATGAATACAAATGGTGATGTATGAATGTCCCAACATTCTATTCGTATACGGATGTTTGAATTTGTCCAAATTCATACAGATGTCGAATACCACGAATATTTGTGTACATCCCTAGTTGGAACAGAAAAGTTCAGTCTGACTCCACTTGAATAAATACCCCTGGTTGGTGAATCAAACCAGCCCCTTTCAGATGGGGGGGGGGGGGGCTGGTCCAATTTGACTCAATCTGGATTGAACCATTTGGTTCAATTCAGGATGGGCAAATGTGGGTCAAATGTGCACATCTCTGTCTGAAGCAAATGTGCCAGGTGTACCCAGACTCCAGAGCATTCAGAGCCCCCCAAGCCTGCCTCAAAGCTGGAGCCAAGAGAGGGGCTGGCACAGGCTGTCCAATGCAGATGGCCTTCTTCCACACCAGGAGCAATCCATCTCAGCTTGGAACAGAGAAGTGGTGGGTCGGTCTGTTCTGGCATAGAAAGGCCACAAGGTCAGCTGGTACAGCTATCTGGAATGCTCCACCATCTCTCCTGAATGCTTAGCTCAGGCTGTTCTTGGGGGTTCTTCCACCAAGACACTAAGGCCCTGGTCACACCTAGATGAGACAGGACATCCTATTCATAATTCAAACTGAGGTCATGCTAGCTCTGTTCACACCTAGATCATTATAGATCTTCCTCAGGCCGTCCTTGCTTTAGGCTGCATCACTCATACCTGTCTCCATGATTGACCTGAGCCTCCTCCATGGAACTCTTGGCTCTCCACCCCTTTTGCTATGTCAGATCTCTCTCCTTTCTTATTGGAAGCCGTTGTGTTGCTCAAGGGAGGTGAGGGTGTGTATTTGCAGTTCTTTTTTTAAGCCTGCTCCCCCCTCCACACCCCCTTCCTTTTTTTAATGTGCTTTTCTTCTCTGTGTGATTAATTTTTAAAATAATAATAATTAATTTGTGGGGGGGGGAAACTAGATAGAGGAATCATGTACATAAACTGAGGAGAGAAGGGGAGGTGCCCCACAAACTCCATGTGTGCACATTGACTGAAAGGAAAGACTGGATCCCACCCACCACATCAAGGTTCAGCCTTCTTTAGCACATCCCCTCACTCACACTGAGGAAGTCAAGATGGCCCTGGATTCCAGGACAAGCTGAGTCCTCTGGAAAAGAGGACCCCCATTAGAACAATCTGACAGGGGTAAGCCAGCTTGGAAAATGGACTGAATAAAAATAATGTGAGTAACGCAACTAGAAGACAACCTGAAGTCATCCTAAAAAGGAAAACAAAAGGATGTATCAAGAGAAGTATAGAGTCTAGATTGTGAGATTTAATTATTCCTCTTTACTCTACCTTGGTCAGACCTCATCTAGAGTACTGTGTCCAGTTCTGGACACCCCAATTTAAAAAAGACATTGACAAACTAGAGCAAGTCCAAAGGAGGGCTGCCAAAATGGTGAGTGATCTGGAAACCATGTCCTATGAGCAAAGGTTGAAGGATCTAGGAATGTTCAGCCTACAGGCAATGAACTGCTCTTTCTGCTGTCCTGTTGCCCACTAGTTGGGAATTTTGCTTTTGACTAGGTATTTTTATTGCCTCTGGGGCCATATAAATAGACAAATGTCTTGCAAGCCCTTAGTAGGAAGAGGCACACATTTTTGAGGATGACCTTACACCGTTCTCCTCCTGAGACTTTGAGCAACATTTCCCAGTCTTTAACCATCTGTCCCTCCTCCAAGGATCCACAAGTTTTTACCTTTGAAGGTGGCTGAGCGTGTTGAATCTGGGAATGATCTAATAATTCCCAGGTGCACTTTGGACCATTTTTTCCCTGAATATGCCAACTGCACCAGGAGAAACGAGACGTGATCTCAGCCATTCATGCTTTTATCACCTTCAGGTTACATTACAGTAATCTGTTCTACATGAAGTTTCTCCTTGGAGGCAGTCCAGAAGCTGCAATTGACTCAGGATGCGGCTGCCAAGAATTTGACTGCAACCATTTGATCAGCTCATATTATTAGGAGACTTTACCAGTTTCACTGATTATTAGGAGTGAGGAACTCAAAAAATCCAGTATCCTTTTTTACTTGTGGATTTGTAGTAATTTCCATTCTGTTTGAGGTCTCCCTTCATCTAACATATCATTTTTCCCATTTCTGTGTGAACGGGTTTCCTCAAAGTCTGCACAAATTTTGTTTTAAAATTTGGTTACTCTCCTATAATCTTTTCCCCCAATGGCTGTCAGCTGACATAAATTTGGTTGTGAGAAAGTAGAAAAGGGAACAATCCCCTTGTGCTGCCAAACCTACACAAAGTCTGGAGTATAACAGGAAGGGAATCAGCATATGCCACCTTCTTGAAAATAAAAACAGAAGTGAATTCAAGCATGACATGTAAAAATAAAACGTAGCAAGGATATCTAGGTGAGAAATTCTTGCAAAACATATTATACTGGTTGTTGAGCTGTTATGGTTTTTTTCTCAGCAGAGTTGCTAAAATAGGCAAGAGGAACCTTTGACTCCATTGTGAAGTATGGGAGATACCATCAGGTACCTTATGAAGAAAACTGTGGGCCTTTCTGCACTTGGACTTATTCTGGAATATATCCCAGGCATCAGAAGATCCTGCAACTGTCCAGTTCTTATCAAACCACAGCTCATCTTCCCACATGCAAAACTTTCAAAAAGGTGTGCAAAACGCTTTCCAGAATACTTTGCAAAACATTCAAGAAGGCACTTGCCGCAGGAAGGCCTGAAATTGCACAGTATGGCATGACAGTGGGTTGCCCCATTCCTCTGCCCACCTCATTGTTTTACCTGGCAAACTCTGCACCCTGTGTAGAGAGGCAATGCTATTTCAGATCTTTCAAAAATCTTTCCAATCAGGGTTTTGCACATCCCTAGAAGTGTTTGGGAACAAGAAGTCATTTCCTTTTTCTCCAAGACAAGGCTGCACCGGGCAGAGGACTACACAAGTAGATGTTCCAGCCATGTCCTGTGGTTCCCCAAAGCCCCTGAGTGGACAGAGGGGCAGCTCCTTTGACAGTTTTCTTGCGCCCCAGTTGGGAGCAACATGCTTGGCCTGGCCAGTCGTCAGCTCTTAACATCCTTGCCCCATTAACCCAGTTACATGCCCAGCAGCAACTGTGAGAAGCAAATTGGGAAAAACCCCTCGGCAACAACCTTCTGCCATCACCTCCCTTACCCCCAGAAACAAACATGGAAAACAGGCTCGGCTCTGGGAGAGACGCCAAGCGAAGGCAATCATAGTTAAACAGAACTCCTTTCCCCTGAAAGCATTGAATGGCCTAGATTCCCCTGCTTTTTATTCCGTGCTGCCCTCTCCATTTCTTCCAACAAAGGTTCCTCCCAGTTTTCCTCTTTAGATGCTTCTCACCTTGGCTGCCTAGGTCTCCCTCCTTCCCTGACACACACGCATGGGAAAGCACATATACACGGGGGGGGGGGGCACATAAATAGAGAGAGAGCCAGACAAGGGACATTCTCACACTTCTCTTCCTGTCCACTGGATGAGAAAGAAGTGCAGTCAACGAAGGAACAAGGGGTGCACACGAATGCAGTTTTCAACATTCGATGAGATTCTAGTTGAATATTCCAATATCTGAATTTGTATGAATAAAGAAAAATGAATGTCTGGAAATTCAAACGGATACAAATACATTTGTATGAATATTCTATACGTATCTGATGATATGAATCTCATATGCATCTGTACGCATCCCACTTTTATCCCATAGGCATCCAGTTCTCATCCTGTACATATCCGTACAGATATGTACAGATATGAACAAGATGCGTATGGATATGTAAGTGATGTGTACCTATCCGTACACATACGAATGTCCAAAATATTTGTATTTGTATGAATACTAAAAAACGAATGTCTGGACACTTGATTCGTATACGGATGTCCAAATTCACCTGAATTTGTCCAAATAATGAATATTTCAAATATTCATGCACATCTCTACAATCAACTAACGTTGACTAGCGTTCGCACTTCCAAATGCTAGTCAACATTACCCTATAGCAGGAGGGCTATAGAGTCCATTAAGTTCGGTAAAAGATGGAGTGGTGGAGGAGTTATATAATATATGGAGCACAGATATAAGGATTGAAAGAGAGGAAATTAAGAATGAAATAAAATGTATAAAAATGGTGAAGTATAATAACCTTAAAGAAGTAAGAAGGAAAATATGACATAAATGGTATAGAACCCCACCACAATTATCACATTTCTTTACAAACACAGGTAGTAATTGCTGGCATGGTTTGTAACCAAAGAGGTATTTTCTTTCACATGATTTGGGAATGTCCTATAGTATCTGAATTTTGAAAGAAGATAAAGAAATCAGTGATATGCTGAACATACAATGTGTAATAATAGGGAGAATGGGAGTATTACATATGGAGTTAAACAATCTTCCGACTATCCAGTTGAAGGAAATAGTAGAACAATTGTTAACATGTGCTCAAATACTCCTAGTGAGTGGATGGAAGGACAGAATGAAATGGTCCATTAGTAAATGGTATAAATATATAATTAATGTGATCGCAGTAGAAATATCGAATAGTCATATGAATTATATAAGTAATTTGGGTAGGGTTAGAATATGTAAACAAAAATGTATGATAGTTAAAATATATTTAGATAACAAGCTTAGGAGTGAAAGTGAAAAATTGAAATTATGTTTAACTTTCTCAGTGTAGTATTATGAATTTTGTAGCCTTTTCAATGTATCATATAGAAAGTTGGAATTATGTATTACCCTTGGGGGGGAGGGGGGAGGGGGATTTAAAGCAATTGAAAAATAATAATAAAAAGATTTTTTTTTTTGACTGCTGGCTGGTCCTCTTCAGGGTACTGCCATCTTGTGTGTGGTGCCCTCGGTCACTGTGCATGTATCAGCACTAGGGATGTGCACAGAGGCATTTTTTGCATTCAAATTCAAGTCGATTCAAATATTTGATTCAATTTAAAAATCAAAAATCTGAATTCTCCAAAATGCCGATATCAGTTGAATTTGAGTTGGATGTTTTAATTTTTGAATATTCATTCACGTCCCTAATCAGCGCTGTTGCCATGATGATGCTGGCACTCTGCACAGCCGCAGTTGCATCAGGAGGTCATTGGAGCTGCCAGCATGTTTGCATGACAGCTCTGATGATCTCCCCGTCCAGCAGAGGTGTGAATGGTCACCAGCCGGATGCAACAGGTAAGTCCCTGGGGAAGGTTAGTAAGCTTATGAAACACAATTTCATGTGCCACAGTTAGTTGATAATTAGACAACATCTGGGCAGGCAGGAGGCATTCCTAGCATCTAAGTGCCTCCTGCAAGTGCAGATGCACCTGTCCGGATGTTGCCTAATTATCAACTATGGGCTGAAGTGTGAATTGGCCAAAGGAGCCTCAAAAGCAGCTGAGAGGTGGCATTAGGCACCTGCCTGCTCTTTAACGTGGATTAGAGGTGGGATGGTAATGCCTGCTGCCATACCCTTCCTCCTCTAAGCTGCACACAGACACAGCTACAGTCACGTGTTTTCTGAATTCCAAGGGCATTCCAGGGACACAGCAAAACAAGGTTACAAACAGGTGTGGCAGGAAGCCTGTGGCCCACAATTCTTGCAGCTCCCCACGGCTCAATGGAATATCCCCCCAGTCCAGACTGGGTCTTTGGGGACTTGGTGCCATAATAAAGAAACATCAACTTCCAAAGTGGCTTCCATGTCCACCTGTGCCAATAGTCTTGACGCCCTTGTGGGCCTAATGTCTCTGCTTCTGTGAGATCTGGAGAAGGACCCAGCAGGTGTCAGAGGTCCCTTCCTTCCTTCCTTCCTTCCTTCCTTCCTTCCTTCCTTCCTTCCTTCCTTCCTTCCTTCCTTCCTTCCTTCCTTCCTTCCTTCCTTCCAGCTCTGTGACTTTTCCAAGGCTGTTAAGAAGACACTGTATAGCAGAGTGCTACCAACTTGGGGTGTGTGTGCACAAAATGCTACACCTTAGGCAGGTTCCAGGCAATAAAAATATTTCACACCTGTGTCCAGCAGTTCTTGTTGTACCCTGTTAGTTTAGCTACTGTGGAAAGCAAATATTTAGCTTGGAGGGAGGCTTCCTTTTTCCTTTTCCTTTCCTGGCCCTAAATTATGGCTGCAAGTGCCAACTGCTGCATTTCTTTTCTGTAGCATTTCTTGCAGCCTTACAGGGAAAGGGGGAAGACACCTTCAGTGCTACCTGCTGACAGCCTCACAGCATTCATCCAGTTCCACATCTCACCTTATCCCAAGTCAGTTGGCAAAACAGGGTTTGGGGACCACCAGTGGGACCCAGTTGCAATCAACCAGAGCAGCACTTCCTGAGTCTCCCAAGCAGATGCAGCCCCCACAAAACCGCAAGACAAAGAGGTTTGTTGATGATCAGATGATTCATGGACATTCGGTTCAATGTTGAACTGAACACACAATTTTCATTCAGGCATAATTCTCTTCTGGATGCACGCTTTCTCATGGAGGTTTTTCACCACTTGGAAAAAGAAACCCTGATGGTGCAGGATCCATGCAAGCAGGATCCCTGGAAAACCTTGAAGTCTGATCCGTGTGGTTCCCTTTAAAGGCAATCTTAATCCTTCCCCATGGTTGAGCAAGATCTAAATTGGTACTGATGCCAATGCCTGGCGACCGGGGGCACCACCCATCCAAGCTAGAGGATGGAATGCTGGTTTGCTTGTTGCTTTTTCTCTCCTCCACAGCTCATTCACATTGAGTTTGGGAAGGTCATGACTAGGGATGTACACAAATTGGTGTGTGGGGGGTGGTAATGGTTCAATTTGTATCAAATCAAATGCAAGAAAATTTGTATTTGTTCAAATAGATCCCCATCAAATGCGGTAGGATTTGAATTCAAGTCAAGTGTTCAGTATGAATTCAATTCACATCCCTGCTAGGAATTGCCTACGTATCCCCTACAAATCCCTTACATATCTGATATGTATTCTTTACATACCCACTCTGAACATGTCAAACCCATCCTGAATCCACTTTGAATCTGCTCCCGATCAACTTTGAATCCACTCTGGATCCATTGCAGATGTGACTGGGGCAGCCACGTTCCCACCTCCCCAGGTTCATGAATGTAACAAAGCTTCGTACAAATGTAATGAAGCATTTAATTCAAGTTTGAATGGCAATCTTTGAATGTCCCAATATTCAATTCGAATACAAATGTCCAAATCTGGACTAATTCATACAGATTTCAAATGTGATGAATATCTGTGCACATCCCTAGTTGTGGGAGCTAATTTAGATGCTGCGCTTCAGTCCTATAAATGTTTCCCTGCCTTGTATCTTCATTTAGGAAGAAGGGGAGGTGGTGCCTCATTTACTCCTGCATCCACCACTTCTGATGCTCTGCAGTGTTTAAGGATTTGAATTTAATTCCAGAAGCTGCTGCTATGTCTTATCCTGTTCTGAGCTGCCCTGAGGGTTCCAGCGGAGCCACGTGACTGGGTGGAAATGATGAACAAGCAAATAAATAGGAATTTTAAAAGCCTTCAAAGGATTCTCAGGCATAGATCTGGATGCATCTTCTAAGAGAGAAATCCATCGGCTTTGTGGACACATTCCCATGGTTTTTCATCCTTCTGAAAGTGTCACGCCACAGAGCGAAACATCTTAGAACTTATCAGAATGGCAGAAGGTCCAGGCTGGTTGTGGAGGGGAATGCAGCTCTGCAGAGAGAGAACCATGGAAGAGGGGAGGGGAGAGATGTGGAGGAGAACAGACTGGAGTAGACTGGGACAGCAGAGAGGAGAGGAGTAGAGCAGAGCAGAGCAGAACATGGACTGGTGTCTTGCTCAGGAACCACAAGAGCTGAAAGCAAGGAATTGGTCCTTTCGCATAACTGCTGAGCAGCCCTTAAACTTCTTTCTGAACAAGGAACAGCAAGGCTGCCTAAATTGTCACTCACCCATTGGGAGGCTTGGTGGGTTTGCAGGAGCAAAGTTCATTAGGTGTTTGCCCTGCCCCTTGGCCAAACAATTGATGGAGCACAGGAGAGCAACCCATTGTGCCTCTTGCCTAGATCCCCCAAAGCAGGGGGTCCTTCCTGCAATCTGTGGATGGGCAGGATATGACGGTGGGAGAGGCATTCAGCAGGATCGCTGAAGGGAAGGAGAAGTTCTGAGCAGCTGTTAGGTTAGGAACACCACAGCTGCTGCCCCAGAGGATCATGGGGGTTGAGGCCAAGGTGGGATTTAGAACATTTATTAAAAACTAGGGGTGTGCACGAATGCAATTTTTGACATTTGGTTCGTAATGAATCAAATATTTGAATATCCGAATTTGTACAAATAAGAAAAACAAATGTCTGGACATTCAATTTAATACGAATACATTTGCATGTATTCGTACAAATAATTCTGACATTCACATCTCTACAGGTACATACGCATCACATATGCATCCTGTTTTCATCCCATATGGATGCATACAGGTACGTACGAGATGCGTATGTACCCGTACAGATCGAATGCCCAGATTATTCATATGAATAACTCGCAATGTTCATGTCCATTCAAATCCAGCAATCTGAATGACCGGACATTTGATTTGTATATGAATGTCCAAATTCATCTGAATAAGGAATATTTTCAATATTTGTGCACATCTCTATTAAAAAAAACTCATCAGCCAGGCATTCTGTGAGCTGGTGGAAAGGCAGAAAGCTTTCACTCCTGCCACCCAGGTGTTCTGTAGGGAACAGGGGATGCAACTGCCCAGAATGACCATTCCCCTCCTGGCCTGAAGGACTTAAGGCTGGGCATCTCTGTCCTCGTGAATAGAAGGCCAAGGCACATGGGGGCTGGAGGGCCTTCACCCTTTGACTTGCTCCTCTGGAGGGCCGTAAGCCAGTCCTTATCTGTAGCAATCCAGTAACTTCATCAAAAACAGAGATGGTCTGGGGGCATC
The DNA here is from genome assembly GCA_023333525.1 of Aspidoscelis tigris stejnegeri. Classification (NCBI taxonomy): domain Eukaryota; kingdom Metazoa; phylum Chordata; class Lepidosauria; order Squamata; family Teiidae; genus Aspidoscelis; species Aspidoscelis tigris. The sequence continues at coordinate 16,564,221 of JALMGA010000012.1, read as the reverse complement.
AGTGCATAACCGTTGGTGCACAGCTTTGTCCTCCACCCCCAAACCCCCAAATAAAACCCCAAAACTGGGTCTTCTGCACTGAACTGTTTTGCTGGGCAACTGAGAAACCTCTCTGCAGATCAGTTTAGACTAACCGAATGCCACCAGGAGCTCCCTGCTTGCCATCTTCCTTGAAAATCTGCCCAGGCCCAAACCAGGGTGGCGGCGGAAGGAATGTCTGTTTGCACCTGCTCCTGCTGTCTTCTGTCCCAGGCATAATAAAGTGGCATAGGCTGCATTTTGGAACCTAATAAACAGAGCAGGTCACAATATCAGCACAAGGCCTTTGATGGTTAAAATAAGGCCGGGAGAATAAACATAAAAATCTGAGGTAGAAGCAAAAGAACAGCTCCATCACAGAGGTGGTTAAATCATTGAAAGACAAGGAGGCATACAAAGGACTCACAGCTGCAAGTCTTCTGTCATGAAAGAAAAATGCTGGGCATTTGGTTATAAATCCCCCAGAAATATTTCCTGGAGGTGGGCTGTGGAGGAAGGTGTAGAAGCAGAAAGGCAGCAGCAGGAGGAAAATAATAAAATGGTTTAACAAGAAAACGATTATTTGGATTCCTTTTCTTTTTCCTTTTCCTTTATTTTGGATGAACTTCTCTCTACCATCTGGGCAACAAAGAACAGTCCCTGGTGTCCTCCTGGCTTGCAGTATTTCTAGAAGGAAAATCCCTTCACTTTCTAGTCTGTATTTCAACAGGGTGAGAGCTGCCTAGGAGGAAAGCATCTCTGCTTCTCCATGAAGATTAGAAATGTCCAAATACTCAATCCTGTTACATGCAGATCGTATTATTTTAGTTTAGGATGACAAAATTATTAAGGTCATGTTTCCAATATTGTCAAAAATTGTGACAATACCACAGTAATAGGGATGTGCACAAATATTTGTAACATCCGTTATTCGTACGAATTTGGACAAATTTGGACATTTGTTTACGAATCGAATGTCCAGACATTTGTACTTTAGTATTCGTACGAATATGAGTACTTTGAGTTGTTTGTACAAATAATTCAGGCATCCTTATGTGTACGGATATGTAGGCATCCTGTAATCTAGCCATAAGCATCTTGTGTGTATCTGTACACATCCATACAGATAAGTACAGGATGAAAATGAGATGCATACTGGATAAAAACAGGATGTATACAGATGCAAACAGATGTGTACGAGATTTCTATCATTAGATATGTACCAAATATTAGTATGAATAGATACAAATTTATCTATTGTTATCCATGCTCTGGTAACCTCTTGATTGGACTATTGTAATGCGCTCTACATGGGGCTGCCCTTGAAGACGGTTCAGAAGTTGCAGCTAGTGCAAAACGCAGCCGCTAGAGTGCTGACTGGAACATCTAGCCAGAGGCACATCATGCCGGTTTTAAAAGAATTGCACTGGCTGCCAGTCCACTACCGAGCCCAATTCAAGGTTTTGAATCTGACTTATAAGGCCCTAAATGACTTGGGCCCCAAATATGTAAAGGAACACCTTCTCCTATATCGACCTGCCCGTGCCTTAAGATCAAGTGGTGAGGCCCTCCTGGTTGTCCCACCACCTTCAGTAGTGAGGCTTGTGGGCACCCGGGAAAGAGCCTTTTCTGTGATGGCCCCTAGACTATGGAATAGCCTCCCCCTCGAGGTGCGTCTTGCCCCTTCCTTATATGTATTTAGGAGGGCGGTGAACACGCACCTCTTTTCCCTGGCCTTTGGCTGAGCTGATTATATTTCCCACCCAGGACAGACACCATCATTTTAAACATAATGTGCATTGTTTTAGTGTTGTTGAATTTTTAACGTGTTTGAATGTATATTCTGTTTTATTCTGCTGTTTTAAGATTGTAACCCGCCCAGAGACCTTCGGGTATGGGCGGGATATAAATATAAATATAAAATAAATGAATGAATAAATAAAAATGTATTTGTATCAGACATTCATTTTTCTTTATTTGTACAAATTTGGATTTTTGAATATTTGATTCATTACAAATTGAATGTCAAAATTGCATTTGTGCACACCCCTATGCAGTAATAATGACTTGACCTTGCGGCAGCACCCAGCTATCAGGGAAAGTTGGACTGCAGCCTAAAAGCTGTTGGAATTAGCAACTCAGCATGCACGGGCATTGGGAGAAGGCCGCTGGGTTTCTTTTGGATAAGCTCCACCTACTTTCCTGCTGCTAGGGTGGGGGTTAGAGTTTCAGCTGGAGTCAGTTCAAGGACAAATTCACACTTCGTCACCTGTCCCTGAGAGGCAAAACACTAGAATGTTTTAGCCGTCTGCACCTGCAGACACCTGAAGCATTCAAAACTTAGCCAGCGCTTAACTGAGTGAGGCTAAGTGCAATTGGCTACCACGACAACAGCCATCCCAGAGCCACAGTGACAGCTGGTACCATTGCTGGGGTAACTGGGCAGCACTGTGTGTAATCACACCCTCCTCACCTGTCCTGTGCCTCCCCTGCACAAATTCCACCAAGGAGGGAGCGCAAAAGAAGCATGCAGTTTTTTGCTGTATGGTGCAGGTCATGCACAGAGCCATTTCTGGCAAAGAACGGGCTGCGTGAAGCATAGCTGCTCTGTGCTGGAGAAGCCACACAGAAAGACCAAGGTAATAGATGTTTGAGTCCTGATACCTCTAAAAGGAGAGGTGATCTTTCTCTTCTGCACACACCTTGTGGTGCATTAGGTGCCCATTAGAGATGTGCATGAATATTCATAGCAGTCAAAATTTGTATTAATTTGGCCAAATTCAGACATTCAAATTGGAGTAAAATGTTGGCAAATTGGAAGACTGGCATTCAAATTCAAAGCTTCGTATGGGATTCCTAGGCATTCACATGGGATTCGTATGGGATTGAATATCTGCATCAAATATGAATCCTACCATATGAATATTAATTGAATAATAATAAAATATTTGTGCACATCCCTAGTGCCCAGCTGCCTATCGTAGATGACCTACTACGATAGCTACATGTTTTACTTCCTTCTTGCAACTGCAACAAAGTAACTTTAACTGAGTTATTTGTGTTTCCTGTTGAGAGAATAGTTTTTCTTCTCTTGTTGGTCTCAGGGCACCCAACTCGTCACAACAACCGGCTTCTAAAAAAAACCCTGAGGCCTCTGGTTGCACTGTGACGGATATTATGGAGTCTCTGAAAAATCCCATAAAGGTCAGACAGAGTGGGGGAATCGTGGAGTGAAGAGGAGTCGTGAGCATGAAGTTGCCACATCAAGCTCAAAGGCATGTGCACGCGCCAGTGTGCAAATGCATGCACACGTGCTGGAGAACCTCAAGGCCCCTGCCATGAGCTGTGAGTGGCATCCTTGAGATCTGCTGTGGCTCCTTCTTCCCTTGCTCTCTCACCTTCTCTCCCTTCTGCTGTTTCTCCTCCCATCAAAATAATATTTGCACTTTAGGTGATATTTCAGAATGATGTGTTTCCGAGATCTGGTGCCATTTCTTTCAATTAACCTCTCTTTCAAAGACAACATACCCTATACAGCAAGTGTTTTAAGGGTAAATGTTTTTTAAAAATAACACTTCTGTGATTTCTCCCCTCTCACAGCCCCTGCTATGCCTCATGGCATAAACAGATGCTTGTCACAGCCTTTCCATTCTTGTAACGGCTCCATCTCTGGCAGGTTAGCCTTTTTGGTTTTCTGTGCCCTTCTCTTGGCTACTGACTTTATTTGACTGATGAAAGGGAGGGAGGGAGGGAGGAAAAGGAGGGAGAGAAGGAGGGAGGGAGGGAAGAAGAACAGGATTGTGAAATAATGTTTTTTCAAAAAAATTGTATTTGTTTGAATAGTTCCCCCTCAAATGTGGTAGGATTCTGTTCAATATGAATGCATTTGTATGAATTTATACAAATTTCCAATATGAACAGATTCATATCCAATATATATCTAATATGTATCCCGTAACATATCTGCTCTGCAAACATCAAATCTACCCTGAATCCATTTTGAATCCGCTCTCCATCCATGTTAAATGCACTCTGGATCCATTGGAGATGTGACTGTTGCAGCCGCTTTCCCACCTCCCCAGGTTCACAAATGTTCCAAAGCTTTGTATGAATATTCCAAAGCACTTATATGAATATCAATGTCAGTGTACAAAAATCATAACATTTGATTCATATATGAATGTCTAAATTTGTATGAATCTGTACAAATATTGAATGTTATGAATATTTGTGCACATCCCAAAGAAAGAAAGAAAGAAAGAAAGAAAGAAAAAGAAAGAAAGAAAGAAAGAAAGAAAGAAAGAAAGAAAGAAAGAAAGAAGACTCATCTTTTCCTCCCTTTTACTTCATGCACCAACATCTGCTGAAGGCAAATATGAGTTTCCCTTGTGTGGCATCAGTGCAAGATGGATTGATTAACTTTAAGAGCAGCATGAAGGGCACATGTATCTGTAGGTGCTATGCTATGAATGGTGAGCAGATTGACGATGGGACCTCTTTTTATTCGGACAGCAGATGTGCAGTTGCTAACAGCCAAGAAAGCTTCTCCAGGAAGGCAATGAGTGGATAACATTTTTGGTCCATTTCCTGATCAAAACAGGGAATGGGATGAAAACTGGACACAGCTTTGGGTGCCTTTTTCAAGCCCTGTGCTCACAGGGTTTCCATTTTTGAGGTGCTAATGGCGGGCATTTCCACATGTGCAAAGTGTTGCCTGGGGTGTGTTTTTGCTACTTTGTCTGGCTGCTGACTTAGAACACAAGAGCAGAGCAGAACAGGGACAGTGCATTGGCCAAAGGTCAGCTCACTTCCTCCGCCCCCTGGACCTGTCTGCTTTAAGAGCCCCTGCACAGTCACCTTCTGCCGTCCAACCTCTCACTGACATTTCATGACGATGCACAGAAGATGACCTTCTCCACGTCGGACTGCAGCCTGTGAAATGAGCTCTCGTTCAACAGCTGTCAGGCTCAGTTATGATATTCCATTCAATGCTGCTTTGCCCAGGACTCTGGCTGGTGAAATGTTTCTCTTATTCTGCACAAGGCTTCAAAGTCATCTGCACTGTGTCTTAATTTGTCATATTTTGTGTCCACCTGGTAAAGCACAAGCTATGATTACAGAGAATAAATTATAATAAATTGTGCCTCCTCCTAGGGTGAGCAGGAACTCCATCTGTCTTGGGAAGGGCTGAATCAGGAATCATAGAATTATAGGGTTGGAAGGGATCTCCAGGGTCATTGAGTCCAACCCCCTGTTCAGTGCAGGATTCCCTAAATTATCCAGACAGATGTAGGTCCAGTGTCTGCTTGAATACCTCCAGCGAAGGAGAACCCACTACCTCCCCGTGGCAACCAATTCCACTGACTGATTGCCCTCATTGTCAGGAAGTTTTTCCTAATATCTAATCTGTATTGACACTCTTGAAATTTCATCCCATTGCTTCTAGTCCTTCCACCTTGTGCAAGTGAGAATAGCGACATTTCCTTTGCCACCCATCCATCCATCTTCTGGTTTTGGTCTACAGCATGGTTGTCAACAGGCATTCAGCAAGCAAAAGCGACTCAACATCATGCTCCCTGTTTAGATATGGGATTCGATTGCCTGCTCTTGTGTTTGGTCTCTGACCTTGTGAGGAATGAAGCTGTGAGATTCTATTGGATCTTGAGCTTGTTTATTGGATAAGCCGTCTCTGTGTTGAGTGTAACTCTGGTCATGTCCTCACTCACTTCACCCTGAAGCTATCTGGGGCATGACAGTAGGGTCCTCCTCGCAAGCTCATCTCCAAGTGTTCTTCTCCAACACACTGGAGGACTTGAGAGTCAGTGGTTTTGAAACAAAACCAGGCCACTTCTACCTCCCATTCAACACCTGAAGAACCATGCCAATCTGGCCCTTAGATTGGGAACCGGCCTCACCTATTTATTTATTTATTATTTATTATTTACATTTCTATCCCGCCCCATACCCGAAGGTCTCTGGGCAGGTAACAACCATAAAACAGGTTAAAACAAAGTATACATTAAAAGACTTTTAAAAAGGATTCAACAAATATAAAACCTAAGGTGACTTTTTCACATAATGGAGACAACAGGAGTCACACAAGTGGGACAAGGACTTCTGGAACAGAAATGAGAAGGTCTTGTCTTCCACAGGATCATTCTCTAATCCCTGAGTTTTGGTGGGAAACCATAACACTTCACTGCATTCCTTTTGCTTGCACTGAGGAGCCAATTCCCCATGGAGGTCAATGCACATGAATTGTCATGTAGTTCAGTCAACTCAAAGCAAAACAGCAAATAAATGAGGGCATGCAAATTCAGGCAGGTCACAGTTTGTCATCTATGCAATAGCAAAACCACATAAATTGAGGTGCAGGTATAATTGGCACATCTAAGGGTGCTTCGTTTGCTCCTTGATACATTAATCTTCCGGGTGTGGACTTGGATGTTTAAAGGTTTCTGGATTTGCCACCTCCAAGGAAGCATTCATGTTAGGGATGTTCATGAATGGGTTTTTTGACATTCAATTCGTAATGAACTGAATGTTTAAAAATCCATATTCATTCAGATAGATCCAATACAAACAAGTATATATCCGATATACATCTGATATGAATGCAAACGTATCTGATATGTATCCGATATATATCCTGTAACAGATCCACTATGAAAGCATCAAATCCGACCCAAATCCACTTTTAATCCATTCTCATTTAGGGATGTGGACAAATATTTGTAACATTCAAAATTTGTACAATTTGGCCGAATTTGGCCATTTGTATTTGAATTGAATTGGTGCATTTGAAGATCGACATCTGAATTCGAATCAGGTGTTTTGACTCATCCATATGAAGCTTTGTATGGGATTTGTATGGGACATGACTGGGATTTGTGTGTTTCTGTATGGGATTCGTATGGGTTTGAATATTCGTATTGAATACAAATCCTACCGTATTCGAAGGGGATCTATTGGAATGAGTACAAACTTTCTTGCATTCAATTCAATACAAATCAAATGCAAAAAACTGCAACAACATTCATGCATGTCCCTGCTCTTGATCCATGTTGAATTCACTCTGGATCCATTGCAGATGTGACTGGTGCGGATGCTTTCCCCAGTTTAAAAAATGTCTGAACCATTCATACGAATGTCTGAAATTGTATTCGTACGAATATTAATGTACAAAAGTCTGAATTCATATGAATTCTTACAAATAACAAATGTTATTAATATTTGTGAACATCTGTAATTCAGATCTCTTATGGCTCCTAAAAGCCGGCAGAGTTTTCATGTGTTTGTTTGCACACAGGATCCTTGGATGCCCAGGCAGGTTGTTAGTTTGTTCTGAGCAGGGATCGAAGGTGATAGCTGTGCAGATCTTGTCTGTCTTGTCATTTTGGAAGGTGGTAGCAGGTGCATGAGGAATTTAAGATTGCTTTTCTCAGAAAAACAAACACGGCGACTTTTGTGGGCCTGATCTCATGAACGTCATTGAGGGTGGGTTATGAAACCTGTTCCACTGTACTCAGCTGAATAGCCTTTTGAGTGAAGCTATTCAACCCCTTGCATGGTTGCTAGGAAATAAGTCTCCCTGGGGGTCAGTGGGATGCATTCCCAAATTAAGTGCATGCTAGAATACAGTATCCTCAGGTGTTTTGTGGCTTAATGTTAGGTGAAATCTTCAACCTTTGTGAGAGGTAAATTAACAGGCTTTCACCTGGGCTGCCCTCCAAGCAAAACACCTCATGGCAGCAAAAGTGTCAACTGCAGGTGTAGGTAGCTGAGCCCCAAGACATGTGGCTGATTTTTTTAAAAATAGGTGTCAGCAATGCTCCTTATTATGATAGCAAAAGGACAGGCTCTGTCCTGGATTTGTGACTGGCTCAAGGCTAGGAAGCAGAATGTAGTAATAAATGGCCAATTCTCAGGGTGGAAAGAGGTGAAAAACGGGTTCCTCCAAGGTTCAGTGTTGGGACCAATGCTTTTTAATTTATCCATCAGTGATCTAGAAGAAGGGTACATAGTAAAATAGCAAAGTTTGCTGATGATACTAAATTATTTAGGGTAGTAAAAACTGAGATTGCCAAGAGCTCCAGAGGGATCTCTTAGCATTGGGTGACTGGGCAACCATGTGGCAAATGTGCTTTAATCTTAGTAAGTGCAAAGTAATATACATCGGAGCCAAAAATCCAAATTATGTCTATAAACTGATGGGGTCTGAGCTTTCTGCAACTCACCAGGAAAGGGATCTCGGAGTTCTTGTGGACAGTTCAATGAAGGTGTCAGCCCAGTGTGCAGCAGCAGTGAAAAAAGCAAATTCAATGCTGGGAATAATTAGGAAGGGAATAGAAAACAAGTCAGCATGTGTCATTTTGCCTCTTTATAAATCTATGGTGAGGCCACATTTGGAATATTGTGTACAATTCTGGTCACCACACCTCAAAAAGGATATTGTGGAACTAGAGAAGGTGCAGAAAAGGGCAACCAGAATGATTAAAGGCCTGGAACACCTCCCTTATGCAGCATCTAGGTCCTTTCAGACTGGAAAGACAGTGCTTAAGAGGGGACCTGACTGAAGTAGATAAAATCAGACACGGTATAGAAAAGGTGGAGAGAGAAAATCTGTTTTCTCTGTCATGCAATACTAGAACCACGGTGCACTCTATGAAGTTGATGGGTAGGAGAGTCGGATCAGACAAGGGGAAGTATTACTTCACCCAGAGGGTCATCGGTTTGCTGCTGGAAAACATGGTAACACCTACCAGCCTAGATGGCTTTAAGGAAGGGTTAGACAAGTTTATGGATGCCAGATGTATCAATGGCTACTAGAATGGATGCTTAAGTGCATCTTTCAGGCTGGAGGGACAAGCAGGATGCTTCTAAGGCCATTTACCAGGATTTGAGAGCAGGAGAAGGTTTGCCCTTGTCTCTGCTTGAGATGCCCATGGGCAATTGGTGGGCCACTGTGTGAGACAGGATGCTGGACTAGATAGGCTGTGGCCTGATCCAGCAGGGCTCCTCTTAAGTTCTAAACAGCTGCATGCACCCAGTACCACAGAGCATCATTATAAATCATTATTTTCGATTCACATAATTGCCAGCAGCATCATGACCATATGTATGGAGACAATGCTAAAGGTATGGAACACTGCAGAGTGATTTTTTTTATTTTTTTTGCACTGTTAGTGAAAAAGAAATAAATACACTAAAGGAACAGGCAGAGCCTGAAAGCAGCTAGAACTGAACGTGTACAAATGTTCCAAGCTGACTTTTATTATTGAGTTTTCCAAACCTGAAACAAAGCGCCCTTTGAAATGGGGCTGGTTTCAAGTCCAGCATAAAACAAGGTGTCATTCCGTCCAAATGTTTTTATGTTCCAAGCGTTGTGCCAGCTATCTGCTATAGTGTTTGAGTTCAGCTGCCTCCTGCTCTCTCTCATTTTCAGGCATGTGCCATGAATCTCATGGGCTCTCCATCGCTGGAGGTCTTCAAGCAGAAGCTAGACCTATATCTGTATGGGATGGTTTAGGGAATCCTGCACTGAGCAGGGAGGTGGACTCGATGACCCTGGAGATCCCAACTCTGTGATTCTATATTGAGTTCCTTGTTCACAGGGAACCATTTAACTGAACAAACAGTTGTTTGTGATCAGTTTCAAATTTGTTTAAAAAATACATTCTGTTTATTAAAAATCCCTTTACAAAGGCAAAAGCGCAGGGAATGTGAACTGCTCAATGAAATTGTGCATCTTCACAGATGGGTTTGATCACATTTCTGGATATGAGAACCACTGCATGTTCAATTTGATGTGAACAACCACAAACAGTTTGACTGGATCTTTAAACTGAACTTTGCACATTCTCTGCCTCTCTCTGGTTTCCATGGGGTTTGCTCCCATCTGTGCCTCCTATCTACTGTCAACCCCATGGGATCAGTCATCAGCCAATTCAGGAGTTCCAAGGTTTTCCTTCAAACCATGTCCTTAATATTCTAAAAGCAAGAACCCAAAAGTCCAAGATAGGCAGACTTGTCATTGTAAGCTCGACCTGCTGGTGTGCAGTACCTTCCTGGCATGCTCAGAGATATTGTGAAAGACTAGAATATAGTATTCGGTACAGTAGAGATATGCACAAATGTGTTTTTTTTGACAATCTATTTGAATCAAATCGAATACCCAAAAATCTGATCCAATCCAAATCTTTTAAATTCAAATTTAACAAGATTCGATTCGTATTTATCAAAGTTGAATCTATTTGTTTGAATTTTTGATTCAAATCTGCACATACGAATGTCGACAGCATGCTGTACACATCTGTACACATCCGTACATTTCTGTATGCATCCCGTGGTTATCCCGTATGCAACCCGTTTTCATTCCGTACACATCCGTACAGATGTGTATGGATGCAGGAAAGGTACAGATAGTCAAGTACGGATCATGTACGAACCTGTACACATACAAATGTCTGGATAATTCAGATGAATAGATCCAAAATTTGAAATTCAATTTGAATGTTTACATTCAAATTTTGGGACATTCTATTCAAGTTTGAATGTCGAAATTAGGCACATTTGATTGGATTTCGAATGCCTATGAATATTTGTGCACTGAAGAAGACAGTTTTGTGCTGAAATGTGTCAGGCTAGAAAACAATCCTGGCATGGGCCACCAATCACCTCTCCAGTGTTGGCTCTTTTGCCTAGCCTAAATGTACACCGTTCCCAATTTTCCTCCCTGGGGCTTTCCCCCTACCGTCCTGACCAATTCTTTTACCCTTTGCTGGGTCTGCTCCAATTTGCTAGTGAAAAGAAGGAAAATAACAAACCAGGATATTCATTGGACTATTGGAAATGCTTGTTATAGTAAATGAATTCTTCTACACAGGAGTAGCAACGTATTGCCCAGGGAAAGCAAGAGGGAAGACAATGAGCCATCACAAGTAGGGATGTGCAAGAAAATTTGTATTCATTCAAATTGATCCCCTTCAAACATAGTAGGATTCGTATTCGATATGATTTTTCAGTCCTATATGAAACCTATGCACATACAAATCCCATATGAATCCCATAACGAAGCTTCATATAAATGCATCAAAAGATTCAATTTGAGTTCAAATGCCAATCTTCAAATGTGCCAACTCAAATGTCCGAATTTGGCCAAATTTGGCCAAATTTTGAATGTTACGAATATTTGTGCACATCCCTAGAAGAAAATCTTCTACAGGGGAGTAGCAATGCATTGCCCAGAGAAACCAAGAGGGAACACACAAGGCTGACCGGTGGAGACTGTCTTGGTCCAAAGGATCCCAGGGACCTCCACTGGTTTGAGAAAAGGAGGATTCAGAGGCTGGCTTGGACTTGGCTGGGCTTTACCTGGATGTCTGTGTCCTGGGCCCATGAAGCTCATAAATGGTTCAGAGTGGAGCAGAGATGCAATTTTCTTTATAGGCTCTTCATCCACAAGAGATTATGCTACCTGGAGCCAACTGCAGTATTAGCTGCACATCTTCAAAGGCTGAGTTGATGAGCAATTTGTCTGGGAGGGATACTGTTGCTCTAATTAAACCATTTGTAAAAGTTGGGCTTTTTAGGTCACAAGGCATCTTCTGAATTGTTCTCGATAATGCCATCCAAGGTGGAGTCATTAAGATGAATTACCACGAGGCTAATTCAGAGCTTAGGTGGCAGCAGAAAGTGGTCTTGGTGTTAATAGGAGGCGGGTTGTGCATTCTGTGTTACATAAATGAATCAGGATTTGACATCTGGGCACCACATGCAAAGCACCTGGAGGCTGTTTGTTCTCAGCTGAGGATGATACCAGAGACCTGTAATGGACCAGAGGGCTGCAGCTCATCCACAGATTTCCACAGCAGCCAGATCTATGGGGTAATTTGAATAGTATTATCTTCAAAGGACAGATCCCAAAGCTGCTTTGGAAAACTGATTGCATTGATCTGAAGTGGAAATGCACTCAAAAACAGAGCTGAGAATATCACACGTGAGCCACTGGGGAATTCGGAAAGTCTCTCTCTTAGAATGTGCACAAATATTTATAACATTCGACATTCATACGAATTCATATGAATTTGGACATTCGTATACAAATTGAATGTTACGACAATTGTACACTGACATTCTTATTCATACGAATGCTTCTGAACATTCGTGGACCTGGGGAGGTAGAAAAACAGCCGCGCCAGTCACATCTGCAATGGAGAGTGCATTGAGAGTGGATTCAAAGTGGATTCAGGGTGAAACTTTCAGAGAGGATATGTATTGGATGCGTATCGGATACGTATGCGTTCATATCAGATATTCATATGAATTCATATGAAAGCATTCATATCGAAGAGAATCCTACCACATTCGAAGAGGATCTATTTGAACAAATATGAATTTTCGAATGTTCAAAATTCGGCCGAATTTGGCTGAATTCTGACATTCGTATTCGAATCTAAAGTTGGCACATTGGAATTGACATTCAATACTGACATTCAAATTCAAATCAAATGTTTTGATACAATCGTCTGAAGCTTCACATGGGATTCGTATATGATAGGATTCGAATGCTATTTGTATGCACTTTTATGGGATCCATTTGCTGTTCATATGCATTCGTATGGGGTTCGTACGGGATTGAACGTTTGTATCAAATAGAATCCTACCACATTTGAATGGGATCTATTCAAAAAATATGAATTTTCTAACATTCAATTCGAGATGAATTGTGCACAAACCCCCATTCGGCACTTCCCAGTTCTCTCTCTCTCTCTTTTAATGAAAGCTTCTAGACTAGAGCAGAGGTTCCCAAACTAAACTCCCAGCATTCCACTGCAACTGAGACTGGCAGAGAAGTCTGGGAATTCTGGAACTGAGAGCAGCTGCTGCTTTTCTAACCATCCGTACTCTAAAAACAAAGTACAACACATTTTCTCTTTTACATCAGATCTGTCCCAGAGTATCAAGAAGAAACAAGCAGAGAGTGGAGTAGGTCTTTCAATGGTGTGCCGTTGTCTAAATAAACCACTAATAAAGTTCACAAGGCACTTTCTGAGTTGTTCTTCATATTGCCATCCAAGGTGGAGGGATTAAGGAGAAATCTCTCATAGACTTAGTGAAAATGACTGTGGGATTTAAGGAAGGACGTCATATAGCCATGGCAGCAATAAAGGTGGCTTATTTTTGTGCATTGCTTCTGGATAGAGGTGAGACAATAAGGAACCAGGACAAGAAAAGTGTAGAGGTCAATGTGAAAGGTGACCAGGCTGCTATCCGGTGAGAATTGCAGATTATCAGAGAGGAAGGAACTCTGAAGCTGTGACTTATTTTTGGTAGGACTGAAACTTCCCTGTCCACAAATGGACCTCAAGGTACTTCAGGAAGCCCATGGTCCTAGAAGGAGAAGGTTGGAAGAGGCACTTGGAGATGTTCATTATGAGGAGTGATGGTTCCTAGAGTGGATGATGAACTAGATACAGAAGAGGGGGAGAACAGAGGAAGACATGAGTCAAAAGCAAAAGTGAAGACTTTAGGAGTGAGTGAATTTGTGGACAATAAGACGGCTGGCAGATGTGAAGAGGGAAGAATGGATGAAAGGAAGGAAAGCAGAGTGGAGCAAACAAGAGGAAATGTTGTACAAAAGAGAGAAAGCAGCAGCTGGATTCTCTAAAGGCATAGAAATTTGGGGGTAGAGAAGAAGAACTGGTAATTAGGAATGCCCTCAGCTTTAATTCTGGCTATTATGTATTCCATAAGTGTGCCGTACTGCAAACAGTATATAAAAATCAAATGCACTTGTCATATCTTTTGTCTAATTCACAGCATGTTAACCACTTTCTGATTTGCTCATTCTGATGTGTGGAGCTTGTGGGAATTAATAGCTAGAAGTTTTGTGCTGCAAGTCACTGCTTTTGCAGCTGTAATTCCGCTTTTATTTCCTGCTGTGTTTACTATTTGGCTGCAGAGACAGAATGCTCCAATTAGGCCCGATGAAACAGCCAGGCTCTGTTGCTTTAGGATTCCATCCACTCACTTTTATGGCACATTCTTCCTTAATTCATCGTAATGGGCTTACGTTTTGCCCTTGAAGCCCTGGTGTGCTGAGGATGTCAGATGACACACCGTGATGGGGTCACCAGGTAGCTTTAGATGTCACCAACTTGCAACCAGCAGGTAGACACCTCTTCATTTGCTCTTCCCACTAGGTCCTCCTGCTTCTGCTATCCTGCCCCAACAGCCAGGCAGCCTGGAAGACACCAGAGGAGGAGGAGGAGGAAGAGGAAGAGGAAGTTGGCTTTTTTACCCCATTTGTCTCACCCATTTAAGGGGACTCAAAGTGGCTGGCAAAGCTTTTCTGTTCTTCTCCCCACAACAGAATATCCTGTGAGGTAGGTGGGGCTGTGAGAGCTCAGAAGAGAGCTGTGACTAGCCCAAGGTCACCCAGCTGGCTTCATGGGGGAGGGCAGAATTGAACCCGGTGTTCCCAGATAAGAGTTCAGCTCCCTAACCACTAGACCAAACTGGCTCACAAAACAGGAGGAAAAACAGGCCAAATCATCTACAGAAGGGGAGAAAGGAAAGTAGGATTAACCCACTCCACTGACCCACTGCTACAAAGGTCTGGTCATGGGTTCCTCGTTCTAAATAAGCCTGGGCTTTTTGAGGGAAGGCAATTGATAAACACAAGAAAACTAGGTTCCCTTCCTTCCCTGATGACCTCGTTGACCACCAGAGCGTATTTCACCCATCTGCGCTCCTGACCAACCTGTTGACCACCTCAGGGTTTCATTCAGTCAGCGTAAAGAAGAAGCTCCCAATATCTGCAGGAGCTTCCTTTGTCTCAAGGAGCCTGTGTGCTTCCAAGGAAGGCAGGTGCGTACCAGAGTGAAGCATCAAAGGCAAGGGATGCCTAACATATTTTATCCCCCTCTGCTTTAGCTCAAAGGCTTGATATTAATCTCCCTCTCCCTTTCCCTTTCCCTCTCCCTCTCCCCCCTCCTCCTCTTCCTCTTCTCCTCCTCCTCATTCTCCTCTTTCTCCTCCTCCTCTTCTCCTTCCAGGATCCATCATTGTGGGGGGGGGTGTAAACCAGTGAGATCCACAGCTACACGCCTCTCTTTCTGCCCACATCTTTCCCCTCCCCTTTCTTCCTTTAAGATTCTTATTTCAGAGAGCATTGTGGGGAGAGACCGACAGAAGTAACAGCATCCGCACCTTCTGCCCTTTGCAGAAATTGCTTGCTTCCCCACCCTGCCCCGTTGAGGCAGCAGCAAATGTGCAACGAAGCCCCTCCACCCTCCCCACAGACCCCGCAGCCAGGACAGTTCAAAGCGCCCTTTGCTTCCTGAGCTGTTTAAAATAACAGTCATTTCGAGCAAGAGGAAGGTGCATTGACTGCTCTTGGCCCATGGATAATTGAAAGGCTGCTGGCACCATTAGATGAACCTGCCATGGAGGGAAGCAGCTGGAAAAAGAGGGAAATTCTAGTGGCAGCTCCGTCTCAAACTGCTTTCATCTGAGACGCAACTGAGAATGTCCTTCCCTCTGCTATTAGAATGCCAGGATAGTTCTGGCCATTTCCCTCCCCTTCACCTTGCTTTCTTGGCTTGCAACTGACTCACCACCAACTACTAAAGCTGAGCAGGAAGTGAATGGTTAATTGCTCATCATTTGTGTTTGAAAATATTTACCAAACATACCCACTTGTGAGGGCATTTCAGCATTAATGCAACAATCCCAATGAAATTTCCCCCTCCTAGGAATAGAAAGAATAGTTTACGTCCAATGGATGGGAACTAGGGATATGCACGAATATTCATAATATTCAAAATTCATTTGAATTTGGCCAAGTTCGGACATTTGTATTCAAATTGAAGGTTGGTACTTTCGAAGGTTGATATTCAAATTTGGATTGAATGTTTCGATACAATTGTATGGGATTCGTATGAGATTCACATGGGATTGAGCATTCGATGTGAATTTGAATCCCACTACATTACAAGGGTATCTATATGAACAAATACAAATTTTCTTGCATTCGATTCAATATGGATCAAATACAAAAAAAAAAAATAAATCCCAAATGGGTGCAAGAGGCTTTCTAGCATCTCTGTTGGAAAGTCTTGCTTGTGGCCTCATCAATACTGCCACTTGTCAATGGAACTCCAACAGGACACATCTGCAGGCCTAATATCTCCTGCAGATGTTCTTCTAACTAGGTGAAGGCTGTCAGTCTTATGGGAACCATGGGTTATGAAGCATGATGTTATTTGTGTCCAGTTTCAAACTTGTTCAAAAGCAATACCAATTTTTCCATTGACAAAAGCCTGACTTGTTCAACTGAATCATTCTAGGGATGTACACAGATGTGTGTTTGTTTGTTCGTTGTATTCGATTTGCATTGAATTGAATTGAATGCAAGAAAATTCATATTCATCTGAACAGAACCCCTTTGAATGTGGTAGGATTCGAATTTGATATGAACGTTCAATACGAATCCCCACTTTGAATCCCATATGTATCCGAAACAAAGCTTTGTACAGATATATTGAAACATTCAATTCAAATTCAAATGTCAGTCTTCGAACGTGCCAACATTCGATTCCAATTCAACTGTCCTAACTCAGGATGAATTCAGATGAATTTTGAATGTTATCTTTGCACATCCCTAAATCATTTGTGTTTGCGAACAGGGGATTGGTTCAGTTCAACTGAATTTCCAAAAGTTCAAACAACTGCATGTTCGTTTTGATGGAAACAGCTTTGAATGTGAACTCTTTGTTCAAAAGTTCTGACATGAACATAACTCTAGCGAGGAGGCATCATTTTTAATGGGGACTGTTGCACATTTGTGGAAGGCAGTGAAATCACACCCACCTGGGATTGCACCTTGATCAATGATTGTGTGGGATAATGAAGTGGAGAGTTCCCTCTGAGCTGCTTTCTGCTGCCACAAGAGAAAATGTGCAAGCAAAAGGAATGTTACCAGGCACTTCCAAAGGTAAGCAGGATGCTAACATCTCATTCACATCTGATATCAGCAAGAGACAGTAGTAGAAAGCTCAATAGAGGGTACAAGATGAAACGTAACCTGAATAAGATGGAAATATACAGTGCTCTTGATATAGGAAATATCTATATTTACATGCCTTTTTGTACTTTTTTTTAAAAAATAGTCATTTTAAAAAGGCATTTTCTGTAAAACATAATTTTAAAAGCAACACTATTTACTCTATTATTGATTGAAGTGTTCATTAAAATAACACATTTGTGTATTTCCATAGTATCTGCTGTGCATTAGCTGGGTGGAGACTCGGACACCCATGCATTTAAAAGCTCTGACTTTGGTTTGAAAAGCACAATTCAGGTCAGTTCATAGTCAAAAGCAAATTAGTTGTTAATGTTACTGGTTTTGAGTTTTTGGCTTTGAGTGGATACAAATGTTAATTATGTGTGCACATCAAAACTGGTAGTAGCTTCCACATCTGGAGGACAGAAATTTGCAGAATTGGTCTGCTCCTCCACAATTAGCTTTTTAAAGTCTATTTTGACTAATGTCTGGACTTTAATTCCAAATGTGTTTTTCATTGTGGACATTTGGCTTTGCCAGTAAAATTACTGGAAGAGGCTTTGCTAATGCTGAATAGCAAAGCAAACCTCTTACACAGCCCACCAGGATGAGGAACCATGATAGATTCTGATGGACCCCATCCTGGTTTGGTGGTGACTGACAGTTCTATTCTGGTCCCACAAAATGAATACAGACAGACTAGGGCCCTGGTCACACCTTTAGTTTAGGATGTCGACTTCAGGTCATCTTCTGGTCATGTTACTCATATTATTTTTATTCAATTCGTTTTCCAAGCAGGCTTATCTCTGTCAAATCGTTTTAACCAGAACCCTCTTTTCTGCAGGATTCAGCCTGTCCAGGCATCCCAGGCCACTTCTCTTCTTCAGTGTGTGTGTGGGAGGGGGAGGTTCAAGGAGGCTGGACCATGAGGACCATTCTTTCCTTTCAGCCAATGTCTAGGGAAGGGTGGCACAAAGGGGTGCATGGAGGTGGGGGAGCAGGCTTTAAAAAGGACGGCAAATGCACCGCCTCGCCTCCCATGATTGACACAATGGCATCCAATAAGAAAGGAAGTAGATTTGATGCAGCAAAAGGGGTGAAGTGTCAAGAGTTCTGTAGAGCAGGCTCAGGTCGATCATGGAGAAAGGTGTGAGTGGTGCAGCCCAAAGCAAGGATGGCCTGAGGATAGCCTATAATGATCTAGGTGTGAACAGAACTCATACGACCTCAGCTCAAATTATTAATAGGACTTCCTATCTCATCTAGGTGTGACTAGGTCCTAGATCTCAGATCAAGAAAAGACACTATCACCTTCACAGCACAGTGCAAATCCAAATTCTTCATAAATTCAGATTCTGAAGTTCTTATGCAGGATAGATTAAGCAGACAAGAAGAGTCAAATGGCTTTGATATCAGCATTTTTTCTGCTTTGCAACATCCTAATGTGCTGTTAATACATACAGTACTTATACTGTTAGTTAGCAAAAACCTGTGAACTTCCAAGAATTTCCTATGCCTGACAGCTTGCATTGATGTCCCAGGCCTCACTGCTATGGCAAGATGACCACTGGTACTTCTAATCCTAGTTTTCCACAGACAGCCACTTCATGCATAACACGGTTTTGAATTGCACAGCGGTTTATGGAACCAAATCATCCTTTTATATAAGAGATCATATATGTTGGCTGTCTGAGTCAAAGAAAGGAGCAGTGAACAAAGGTGGAATGGAATCCATAGATGTTCTGGCACTACCACCAGGCCTTGTCTGAGTGCAAAGGTGGCAGGACGAAGCCAGAGGAAGGTCTCTTCCACCTGGTCCATGGTTCTCTTTGGAAAACTAAAAAGAATGGTGCTAAGAACAGTGCTTTTTTCCTGCAGATCTGATATCATCAAATCTTAACAGCAAATTTCCTCATGTCTTCCTCCATGCACCGCTGTTTTCGAGGAAATGCAGTGATAGGCCTCTAAAAGTATCTGCCTGAAGATGTGAGGGTTAAGGGAAATGGATATGCATGGAGCCCCTGACACCATTTGCCCAGCAATATGGGCTAAGCTGGACCTTTAGACCTTCCATATAGGACTCTTCAGCTTCCTGAATTGTCTTCCAGTATGGACTTCAGGCATGGCAGTTTGAAGCATGCAGAATTCCTCTCCCAGCCTTTCCTACTTCTCTCACAAAGATTTAGGAGGATCCCTTGGCCCCAGTTTGGTCTAGCCTGGAAATACCAGGCTGGATTCCACCACCCCTCCACGAAGCCAGCTGGGTGACCTTGGGTTGGTCACAGCTCTCTGCTGAGCATTCACAGCCCTGCCTACTTCACAGGGTGTTCTGTTGTGGGGAAAGGAACAGAAGGTTTGTCAAAAGAGTGTAAAAAGTGGTATAAAATGGGTATAAAAGCCAACTCCTCCTCTTTCTCATCTTGTGGTTCAAGTGCCAGAGTCTTATTTGGTAATCTCCTGGTTTGATTCTACACTCCTCCACAAAGCCAGCTGGGTGACCTTGGGCAAGTCACAACTCTGAGCCCTCAAGGCTCCAGCTGTCCCTCAGGGTGTCCGTTGTAGGGAGAAGAACAGAAGGTTTGTTAGCCGTTTTGAGTCCCCTTAAATAGGTGGGGAAAGTGAGATAGAAAAGTCAACTCTTCTTTTTCTTCACGGCTCCTCATTTCTTAAATAAATGAATGAAAAAGAACAAATAAACAACATAGATTCATTTTCCATACAATAATGAAATTCATCAACCCCCAGTAAGGCCCAGTTGGCCCCATGAGGTCTGCGGGGAGCCCTGTGGGTACCTCTTCTTGGGGTGCTTTCTAACCATAATCTTTTCTGGAGGATTCTGAAGTGCTCCTAAGAAATGTCCCCATGTGCAGACTGAGGACCATGCAGGAGACATAAGAACATAAGAGAAGCCCTGCTGGATCAGGCCACAGCCCATCTAGTCCAGCATCCTGTTGCACATGGTAGCCCACCAAATGCTCATGGGCATCTCAAGCAGAGACAAGGACAAACCTTTTCCTGCTCTCAGATCCCATCAAATGGTCTTAGAAGCATCCTGCTTTCCCACCAAGCCTGAAAGATGTACTTCAAGGCATTCTTTCTAGTAGCCATTGATTATCTGTCACACCCATTTGTGAGAGAAGAGGTAGACATGGTTTTAACAGAATTTAATATAATATTAACCTTAAAGAATCCAAGTATAAGAATGTACCTGATGAAAGAAGTTTTAAGAAGGGGAAAGAAGGGAAAGACACCCTAATACCAGTTGTATTCAGTCGCAAGAAAATAGAATAATTATGTTCGTGACTCAATTATTTGTTTGAAGCTTCAACTAGGGATGTGTATGTTTTTTTTTTACTTTCAAATTCAAATCAAATTGAATATCCAAACATTTGATTTGATTAGAATGTTTAGAATCCGAATGCAACAAAATCTGACTCAAATTGAATACAATTGAATCTATTCATTTTAATGTTAGATTTGAATCTGAAGATACAAACGTCGACAACATTTGTATGTGTTATGCGTATCTGCACACGTTTCGTATGCATCCTGTATGGATCCCGTTTTCATCCCGTACTATCAGCCCAAATGCATACAGATATGTATGGAGATTCGTGCAGATATGTAGGTTTTGAATCATTTGAAAGAATATTTTGGAATATTCAAAATGTGTTTGAATGTTTAAATTCGAATGTGAAGACATTCTATCCAAATTCGAATGTCCACATTTGATGGAATTTGATCGGATTTTGAATGTTTAGAACATTTGTGCGCATCCCCATTCTCCCCATGCCAATTTCTGGAGTCTTGCTTGAACAATTGATTTTTCATGCACCAGGGATGCCCTTGCTAGAACATCTTTAGTAATGGAAAAGAACAAGGGCTCAATCAGAACATGGTGGGTAATTTAGCAAAATCAGCTAAAAAGGCCAGGGGTGGAATGTGGCCTTGCTCCCGGCCAGGGTACGGGAACTTTCCATGAGGGGGGGGGCATCTCTGCATGGCTGGGTGGCCTGCTGACAAGTGAACCCTCCTTGTATGTTACTCTCTGTGGCCCGTGTGATGCAGACTGCAGCTGAAGTGGCAAAATAATGAGATGCCCTAGTCTTTTCAGAGGACAATGGACAAAAGAAGGCGAAAAGAAATAAGAGGAGACAGATGGAGGCAGAGAAACTGCGAGCCAGCAGCTCATCAGTGTAAAGGAAACTGGCAAACTGTGGCAGGCAATGATGTGCATGCATATTGGTAACATTAGATATTTGTGCAAATTTGTATGAATCTGCACATTCATGGACAAATCGAATGTAACAACATTCGTACGTTGACATTTGCATTTGTACAAATATTTTGAAACATTTGTGAAATGGAAAGGTGGAAAAGTAGCTGTACCAATCACATCTGCAACTGATCCAGAGTGGCCTCGACATGGATTGAGAGCAGATTCAAAGTGGATTCGGAGTGGATTTGAGGCTTTCAGAGCAGATATGGGAAATGTATCAGATATGTATCGGATCTATATGGGATATGTATGCATTCACATTGGACATTCATACTGAATAGAATCCTACCACATTCAAAGGGGATCTATTCTAATAAAGACAAATTTTCTTACATTTGATTCAATATGAATCAAATGCAAAATAATAATAATAATAATAATAACCTTCATGCACATCCCTAGAAGTAGTTCTCTTTGGTCCTTGTGCTTCCTAATTCCCCATGAACTAGAGATGTGCACAAATATCCATAGGCATTGGAATTTTGGATCTATTCAAGTTATCCAGACATTCATATTTGTACGGGTTCGTACAGAATGCATACTTTAAGACCTGCATCTTTCCCGCATCCGTATGCATTTGTATGGATCCATATGGGACGAAAATGGGTTGCATATGAGATAACCACAGGATGCATACGGACATGTACGGACATGTACGGATGTGTATGGATGTGAGGAAGATGTGTACATGCACACACAAATGTTGTCGACATTCGTATGTGCAGATTCAAATAAAAAATTTGAATGAGTAGATTCAAATTTGGTAAATCCAAACTGAATCTTGTTAAATTTGAATTTTAAAGATTCAAATCGAATTGGATTTTTGGGTATTCGGTTTGATTCAAATAGAATGTCAAAAAAACATTTGTGCACATCTCTGCCGTGAACAAAAGCCCTTGATTGCCCTCCATGAAACTGAGGAGGCAAACAGCCTCATTTGCAAGGTGAGTTAAATATGCTTCAAAACCCACATGGGATGGGGGGCACTCTACAGAGAGGCCAGCAAACAGAATCAAAACTTCTTTCTGCCCTGCACAGGGCAAACTATTTATATATTTATACAGGGCTGAAAGACATCATAAACGTTGACAGGAGAAAAGCCTACAATGCCGGGTACTAAAGATTTGATCCGCTTGACCATAAATTTCTGTGTGTGCTGATAGAAGCCAGGGAATAATTTGGGATGATTCCCAGGGACTCTGCTGAATACTTGGCATGTGCTGCTCTAAACCATCACAAGTGGATGAAAAAACAATCTGGAGGACGAGCATCTGAAGACCGTAACAGTTGGGGTCCAGCTTGCTGATCATATCTGCAGATGATATAAAGCTGGGAAGATAGCTTGAGTGGAAGAGAGAGAGTTGGTCAGGGAGATCTCAGCTGGCTTCAACCACAGGCTGAGGCAAACAGGCTGAACCTGAATAAGAAGAAATGTGGAATCCTGCACTTGAGCAAGAGAAAAGGCATAAGTGTGGAAGAGTGGAGACCTGGCTCAACAGCAACAGCACCCACCACCACCTGTGGAAAGGGCCAGCGTGTCCTGGCATGTCACAAGCTGATTATGGACCAGCAGGAAGAAGACAAATGCCATCTTGGAACATGTTAAGAGCAGCACAGGGTCTGGCCGATGGCAGGGAGTTTGCCTGCTCTAATCCACCTAGATTTGGAGTTCTGCAGCCAGTTTTGGGCACCACAGTTAAAAAAGAAATTTATGCTGGTGTGAGGTGAAGGAGGCTCCTCCTTCTCCTAGTATACCAAGTCCATACAGGATGAAGCGTAGACTCTGCTGAGATGCTCAAGATAGTGCCCTAGTCCACTGGCAGGCCTTAATGTCAAGGTCTACCGTGACCCTGGGGGTGACATACATTCAGGGTCCCTTGCTCCCAGTTCCTAAGTTCAGCAGAAGGAGTAATACTTGGGCCTTAGGGAGGGATTTTGCTACTTAGTTTAAGTGCTTTTGTCTCCCACTCATCTGCATCAAGCTCACTTCCACCAGCAAGCAGGCACATTTTCTGATCTCTGTTTTGGTTCCAGCCCTCTGAAGACACTGGTTCCCACTTCCACCTCTAGTCTTACCTCCAAGTATTTCTCATATTTCTGGAAGCCCCTGGAGATCTGCCAACCTTCTTCTGACCTGCTTAACCTTTGAGGCAGAACGGCATCACATGACACACCTCCAGGGCATTTCTTGTTTCTCAAGCCCACATGCCAAGTCCTCCTTTCCAGGCATGTGAATGTACTGAGATTCAGTGTTCTGACCAGCTTTTCTCAGGTCACGTTGCTCTGTACCAGCCCAGAAGCATACAATATGTTTGCAAAAACTGGCTCATTTGCAAACAAGAAAGGAAAGGTGGCACAGAAACAGCTTTATGGTCCTGAAGAATAGTCTTGACTTCTCGAAACGCAAAATGAACTCTCCAGGAGAGCTGAAATGCACAACTTTCCCCATGCACTCAACTGATCTGAATGTTCACAAGAGATCCTCACAGCTGGGAGTGTGCACAAATGCAATTTTTGACATGCAATTTGTAAAAAATTGAATATTCAAAAATCTGAATTCATATAAATAAAGAAAAATTAACGTCTGGACATTTGAACCAATACAAATACATTTGTAACTATTTGTTTGAAAATTCCATACCTATCCAATGATATGCATCCATACCGTCCCATTTTCATCCCATATGCATCCCGTACATATTTGTGCAGATGAGTATGACACAAGATGTGTCCAGATGCATACATGTTGTGTACATATGTGTACACATATGAATGTCCAAATTATTCATACAAATAACTCAAAATATTTGTATGTGTACAAATACTAAAGTACAAATGTCTGGACATTTGATTTGTATAAGAATGTCTGAATTCATATGAATTTGTAAGAATAACAAACATTTTGAATATTTGTGCACATCCCTACCAACAGCTAGCTGCAACTGCAGTCATCAAGTGACAATCTCCATTACTGTGGAAGTTCCAGTAGAAATTTTGATCTGTGTACCAGAACTAATTAGTTGCCCATAGCCTCCGATGGTATATGGGAACATTGGCCGGTAAGCAGGAATACCAGGCAGGTTCCAACAAGAAGAAGACATTTACTCAGCACATTTGTCTGCTCTGGAACACACCCATGTGTTCACGGGGGGAATCCCATCACCAGATAATCCTCTGGCACGCGATGCCTGTGGAACTCAGGATGACAAAGGATGGAGGGAATCTTTGGGTCCAGACTAGGGATGTACATGAATGTTTTTTAAAATTATTCGATCCGTATTGAATGGAAAGCAAAATATATATATATATATATATATATATATATATATATATATATATATATATATATATATATATATATATATATATATATATATATATATATATATATATATATATATATATATATATATATATATATATATATATATATATATTTGTTCAAATAGATCCCCTTCAAATGTGGTAGGATTCAAGTCAATATGAAAGCTCAATCCTATAGAAACCCCATACAAATACCATACGAATACTATACAAACGGGACGTGAATCCCATACAAATCCTATACAAATCCCATACAAAACTTCATATGAATGTATCAAAACATGTTTTTACAATTTTTAAAGTATCCCCCCTCCCCATGAAGGTAATACAAAATTCATAATTCATATTGGGGATGTGCACGAATTTTTTTTGCCATTCAATTCAAAATGAATCAAATGTTCAAAAATCCATATTCATATGAATATAACACATTTGAATGTGCCAAAATTCTATTTGATACGAATCTATTTGTATGTATTCAGACAAACATTCAATACACATCTGCATATGAACGGATACGTATTTGCTATGAACAGACACATATCTGCATATAAACAGATACGAAACTGATGTATTTCCCCACCTTAATGAATGTCCGAACTATTTGTATGAAAGTCCAGAAAGATTCGTAACATTTGATTAGAGTTCAAATGTCCGAATTTGACTGAATTTGGCCGAATTTTGAACATTATGAATATTCATGCACATCCCTAATTCATATACAATTCATAGAAAAGGTTACATGATAAATAATAATGCTACACTGAGAAAATTAAACACAACTTCAGTTTTTCACTTTCATTCCTAAGCTTCAAACAAATGCATTAAAACATTCAATTTGAATTAAAATGTCAATCTTCGAATGTGCCAACATTTGACTCGAATTCAAATGTCGGAATTTGGGCAAATTCGTATGAATTTCAAACGTTATGAATATTTCTGCGCATCCCTCCCTAGTCCAGACACTACCATTCCAGTCCTATGCATACCTATCCAAAGGCCCAATTTGTTGGCATCAAATAGGATTTACTCCAGTTCAAGGTGTTTAATAGTGGAGCCTACTTCTTCCTACCCTTAACTCTCACATTTTAGAGTTGACTGCTGGTTATTTGAAGAATCTTTTAGGGCTGTTGATTGGCATAAATGGCTAACTACTATCAATAAATTTCTTTATAATCTGAGTAAATTAATGGGTGTTTTTCCACTGTCACTAGGGGTGTTTTTCCATCGCGCTCCTTTAATCTGGATCTAAGAAGATCCGGATCTCAGGAATGGGTACATTCCTTGATCTGGATCTAGTAGATCCAGATTAAGGGAAGTACCCAATGTGTTTCCATGGGCGGTCTAGCACCCAATAGCAATGGGTGCTAGCCTCCCTGCCTTGGAAACACCGGAGCACCCATTTGCAAATCCAGATTGACCCACAAGGGGTCTGCCTGTCACCCCAGGTGTTTTGGGGGACAGGGGGTGCAATCTCCGAAGTGGCTTCGAAGTCATTTCAAAGTCATTTCGAAGTCACTTCAAAGCCACTTTGAAGTCTGTGCAAAACAGCTCCATTGAAGTCTGTGCTGATCTTTGGAGTGAACTTCAAAGTGACTTCTAAGTGTCTTTGGAGTCACTTCGAAGTTCACTCTGAAGATCAGCACAGACTTCAAAGACGCTCTCGAGCTATTTTGCACAGACTTCAAAGTGACTTTGAAGTGACTTCGAATCTTAGGTTTTGGGGCTCCCCCCCATGGGTGCCCCCTCCCCCTAGCCTCCTCTAGACCCCATTGCCACACAAGTGTGGAAATAGGCTCCCTTTAATCCAGATTTTCTGCCTGAAGACCCCATTGTAGACCCCATTAATGGGGTCTACAGAAAATCTGGATTAAAGGCCAGAAAGTACCCATTTGATCTGGATTTCCCCAGCAACAGTCGAAACAATCGGGTCCCAAATGGGTGCCGTGGTGGAAATGGGATCATCCAGCTCACACCCAAGTGGGTCCTTAATGGGTACAAAAATGGGTACTTTCTGACAATGGAAAAACACCCTAAAAGTACCAATTAAGTACCCATTAATGGGTACAAAAATGCCATTACGTATCCATCAATGGGTACTTAATGGGTACTTTTAGTGACAGTGGAAAAACACCCAATGATTTGCAACTACCAGTTCTTGTTTGAATGGTCCTTCTGAGCCATGTACAGGCAAAAATCTGCTTTTTCAGACTCTTAAATCAATGTTCAAAAGGCAGTTTCTTGATGGTTCACTCTGCAGTTTGTTAGCCTAAGGTGGGGCTTGGTTGATAGTCTGTCTTCTGGTTGACGTATCCATTATTTATTAACAATGCCCCATCACAAGTGTCATCATGACATTTCATGACTTCCCACTGTTTCCGACCTGAGAATCACGAACCATCTAACCATCTGCTGTAGGGGTGTGCACAATATTCATAGCATTCGTTATTCATATGAATTTGGACCTTCATACACCAATAAAATATTAGGACATTTGTACATTGACATTCATATGAATATGAATGTTTTGGATATTCGTACAAATAGTTCACACGTTTGTTAAACTGGGGAGGTGGGAATGTAGCTGCACCAGTCACATCTGCAACGGATCCAGATTGCAGTCAACACATTTTGAGAGCAGATTAAAAGTGTATTCTGGTCAGATTTGACACTTTCAGAGCAGATATGTTACAGGATATGAATGGGATACGTATTCATTCGTGTTGGATATATATTGGATATTTGTACAAATTCATATGAATAGATTTGTATCGAATAGAATCCTACCACATCCAAAGGGGATCTATTTGAAAAAATGCAAATTTTCTTACATTTGATTTGTTACAAACTGAATGCCAAAAAAAACATTTGTCCACATCCCTAATCTGCTGGGAAGGTGACTGCATGTCCTGACTCAAACCCAGCTGTGGCCTGAGGGACCTACAAAGATCTTGGCTTCTCCACCAAACGGCTTCAGAAAGCCCTGGGCCAAATCTCCCTCCCTCCTTGCAATGCATTCAGGAGGCAGGGAACATGGTGCATGGCTGTTAGGAGACAAAATGCCATGGACAGTATAAGATGTTTCCCAAACAAGAACTGAAAGGGGACATGGTGGTGAAGGGCAGAAATGAGAATGAGCGGGAATACATGTCAAGTTCAGATGAAAACATCTTTTGTGTTTCAATAGAAACCTTATTGAGATTTCCACCACAGCAGCTCAGGCCTTTATCAGAACCATTGCATGATGATTAAACAGTGAATTCCGGGGGGCTTGCATAAATTATTTATTTTTTAGAAAATGCCTGTGACCATATTTTTCTACTATGCTGAAAATAAAAATGCCATGAATTCAGCCTCCAGGGAGGATGCACTACAACACCGAGCACAGCTGCTTTCAAATATCGCATCTGTGGAGACACTTCTTTGCATGATTCATAAACAGATTAATCCTTCCCACTGCCAAGAGAACAGAGCACATTTTAACCCATGCCAAGTGCCCTTTTGATTCTGGCACAAGTACCAGATCATTTTACGATTCCCAGAATCATGCAAATCACAAAATGATCTTCTTATTCTCATATAGAATCACAGAGTTGGAAGGAACCCCAGGGTCATCCAGTTCAACCCTCTGGTCAATGCAGGATTCCCTAAATCATCCTGGAGAGATGTAGGTCCAGCCTCTGCTTGAAGACCTCCTGTGAAGGAGAATCCATCACCTCCTGTGGCAACTTATTCCACGGTCAGGAAATTTTTCCAAATATCTAGTCTGTATTGACTCCCTATTGCTTTAGTTTAAAGCTCTCTTGATGAATGCAGCAAGCCCAAAGATGTGCTTTCCTGTTTTAGTAAGGTGCAGCCCATCTCTTGCAAGAAGTCTATCATGCAAGTACTTCACTCCATTTCTTAGGAATCCAAATCCTTCCTGATAGCACCATCGATGTAGCCAGTTGTTCACCTCTACAACTCTGTTCCATCTTCTCATTCCGTGACCATTCACTGGGAGTGCTGGGCCTCATCCCCTCAGCCTTTCCTCCTCTGGTGAAAATGTCTGTCCCTGGGGACAACCAAGATGAGCCCAGCTTCCCTGACAGTCAGGGTGAGGGAGGCACAGCTCAGGGGCTCAATGTGAATGCTGAGCCTATAGCCCAAGATGGAGACAGCTTGGACAAAGACTCCAGGTGGTACCCTTCCCCGAGTGTTCTGAAGCAAGAGCTACAACGGCTGAGATGTTCAGCACGTCTGCAGGCAAAGCACATGCACTGAAGAGGGCATGTTTCTCCCCCTTCTACTTAAGCATGCCCCATGCCTGCAGAACTTGTTGCAGACACTATGTCTCTTTATCCTGCAACCTTGGCTCATGCACTCTTTGTGTTTCTGATCTTTGAACTGATATCAGACACTGCAGACCTTCTGGCATCTTGGAATTCGGAACGTTTGACTCCTCTTTACTCTTGCTCCCTGAAAGAACCTCAAACTTTGGCTGGTTGCTACTTCTGCTAGCCCTGAGTGTGGTGTGTGAGTTTGCTCTCTAAGACCTGGCTGACTCAGGATACGACAGTGAGAATAGATGAGAAGACAGCCTGCGCTCCCAGTTCCTTCACTTTCTTGCCTAGGTCTTCAAAGTCCCTGCACATAGCAGCAAAGTTCCTCCATGAATGGTGTCATGTGTCCCTACATGTAATAGTATGAATGGGTAATACTCTGTGGGTCTGAAGAGTTTTAGCCTGCCAGGCACATGTCCCACAAAGGGAGGGTCAATTTTATACAGCAGCCAGGACCTGAGTAAGAACACCCCTACAGTCACCTAGAAAGTGTGGGGTCCACCTCTTGAATGACTCTTAAAGCCGGTGGAAAAGATTCAGCTGTGAGGCTGAAGGTTTTGGAAGGACAGCCAGCCAGTTGAGGGTTATGCAACACAACTCTGCTTTTCTGGATCATCTGCCACAACATGTCCTGTGCTGGGAATGCTCAGATCCTGTCTAGGCAGGTGGGCAAGAAGAAAGCAGGTCCCAACCAGATGCCTCCTAAACCTGGGTAGCTGCCTGGCAGTCACTCAAGTATGCGGTGCTGATTATCCCAGCTGGAGCACCAAGGGAAACATGTAGGGATGTGTGCAAATATTCATAACATTCAAAATTTGTAAGAATTCATCTGAATTCGGACATTCAAATTCGAATCGGACGTTGGCGCATTCAAAGACTGACATTTGAATTTGAATAGAATGCTTCAGAACGTTCATATGAAGCTTTGTTATATTGGTAAGCCTGGGGAGATGGGAAAGTGGCTGCAACAGATCCAGAGTGGATTCAAAGTGCGTTCAGGGTGGATTTGACATGTTCAGAGTGGATACATCAGGGGTGCATACCAGATATGTAGAGGATTTGTAGGAGATGTGTATACTATTTTGTATCAAACATGCATATCAAATTGTATTGAATTTGAATCCTACCACATTCGAAGGGGATCTATTCAAATGAATATGAATTTGTTTTGCATGCTATTTGATATGAATTGAACCCCAAAAAATCATTTGTGCAAATGCCTAGAAGCATTGCCCAGTTCAAGGAGCTGCTTGATACATCAGTGTGGAAGCCCTTTGGCCCTGAGCATCCCCTGGTCCCTGGGGAACTCCTGGGTGTAGAGGGACAGCCCATGGCTCTTCACAGAGAGACTATGCTCCTTTTATTCACTGGTTTCAAGAATTTATGTGCCATTTTCAAAGAAGAAAGTCCCAAAGAGGTTCAGAAAATTATAAAACCATGGATGAAACTATGAAAACAACCCCAAAATATGACTAGGTTTGAAGCCATGGAACCATGTCTGAACTGAATGAGGAACAGCCAGATGTTTGCCTGCTATGACAAGAGGGGTACAGAGAACTGGGCGGTGACCCACTTCTCCAGGAGGAATCCCAGCTGGAGATGGGGAACACGGGCTTCATAGAGCTGCTTCCCAAAGACCATGTTAGCCAAAGAGCTAAATGAAAAGGGATGTGCCAGCTTCATCGCTCAACCCCCCCCCTTGATGGAGCCCCTGCTGGGTGTCACCTGCCCCAGTTTGTGCACATCACTCCTCCTCAGAGATGGAGAGGTGAATCTGTCATCCCTTGGCCCAGGAAGCCTCCACCCCTCACCCTGAGAACATAAAAGGAGTCCTGCTGGATCAGGCCACAGCCCATCTAGTCCAGCATCCTGCTTCACACAGGGGCCCACTAATTGCTCTTGTGGACAACTGAGAGAATCCTGATTGTCCCCCCCCCAGCCTGAAAGATGTACTTAGGTGTCCATTCTAGTAGCCATGATACATCTGTCATCCATAA
Organism: Aspidoscelis tigris stejnegeri; assembly: GCA_023333525.1. Taxonomy (NCBI): domain Eukaryota; kingdom Metazoa; phylum Chordata; class Lepidosauria; order Squamata; family Teiidae; genus Aspidoscelis; species Aspidoscelis tigris. Next base: position 16,533,213 of record JALMGA010000012.1, on the reverse strand, counting down.
ATTTGTCTGACCCTTCCTTAAAGTTGTCTCAGCTGGTAGCTGTTTCCACCTCTTCTGGCAGTGAATTCCACAGACTAAGGACCCTCTGGGTGAAGAAATCCTTCCCCTTGTCTGATCTGACACTCCTTCATATGAAGCTTTGTATAGGATTCATATGCTGTTCGTATGCATTCGTATGGAATTCCTATGTAGGGATGTGCATGAATATTCGTAGACATTCAAAATCCGATCGAATGTGCCGAATTTTGACATTCAAATTCGAATAGAATATCCTGAAATTTGAAGGTAAACATTCAAATCAAATTTCAAATTCCGAATCTATTCGTTTGAATTGTCCAGACATTCGTATGTGTCCGGGTTCCTGCATGACGCATACTTGAAGATCTGCATCTTTTCTGCATCTGTACGTGCTTGTACAGATCCGTACAGGATGGAAATTGGTTGCATATGGGATTACTACGGGATGCATACAGACATGTACAGATGCGTATGGATGTGCACGGATGTGAGGAAGATGCGTATGGGCACATATGAATGTTGTCGACATTCGTACGTGCAGATTTGAATCGAAAATTCAAATGAATAGATTCTAATTTGGTAAATACGAATCAATTCAAATTTAAAAGATTTGAATCGAATCAGATTTTGGGGTATTTGATTAGATTCGAATAGAATGTCAAAAAAACATTCATGCACATCTCTATTCCTATGGGATTGAACATTTGTATCGAATACAAATCCTACCACGTTCAAAGGGGATCTATTTGAATGATTTGAATATGAAAACATATTTCTGCACATTCCTAGCATACACCTGCTGAAACTCCACTTGTTCACCTGGGTCCTGGGCGACCTCCCTGGTTTAATTCCATATGTCATTAAAGCTGACTTCTGGGTGGCGTCACGGTCAAATAAGGCTCAACAAGAAAACAGATTTTCCTCCCCACTTTCAGGCACTGTACCTCTTATTTCTGTATTTGGCTTTTAATGCTGTGCCCCACCCTGGGACCTTTGGGTGTAGGGCGGGGGGGGGGGATGCAAATAAATAAGTACCCCACGATGGTTTTCCTTTCTAGGAGAAAGTGTGTCATGCTTGCCGCAATGCTTCCCGCTGAATTTCAAGAGGCTGACCCAACTGATGCAAATGAACCCAAAATGAGCCCTGCCGCCTTCAGCCCACAGATTTAATATCAGTTAAATGGATTCATTTTGTGCTGTTTAAGCCACTCATTCGACAAGTGCAATTACCCTCTGTGCTCCCTCAGCAACCAAGGTCCCTCCTCCCATTGCATCTAATTCATAGGGAAGCCTTTGTCTACCTCTCATTCCACGGATTTATGAGCTCCTGTGAGCCAATAGTCCAGGGCTTCTGTGGCCATCCCTGCAGATTCTGGGGCTGCAGGTACCCCCTGCCTATAGCTGACCCTTGGCTGCACAAGGAGACCAGATGAGACTGAGGCCCACCCAGACAGGGCATATTTAGCACCATTATGTCGGGCTGGTGGTGGGAGTGCCACACGCATCTCTGGCAACGCCACCAAAACCTCGCTATATCCCCCTTAAATCCTGAAACAGTGCTATGATGTACTTTGCAGCTGGAGCAGCCACCCTTGCGGTGGCCACAGTGCAGGTGCTGGGAGAGAGAGGGCTACTCATGCGCAGTGCTGGTGATCACTGACGACATACCTGGATGTGCATGTCACTAACAGATGTGCAGGCAGCATCAGCCCCTGCACTGCCTGGCCACCAAACAGTCACTCTGCAAGGGCTGCACTCCAGAGTATCTCTTGTTAGTAGGGATGTGCATGGATACTCGTAACATTCGATAGTCGTACAAATTCAGACAATTTGGATATTTGTATGCGAATCTAATGTTATGACATCTGTACTTTGACATTCATATTCATATGAATGCTTCGGAACATTTGTGAACTGGGGAGGTGGGAAAGTGGCTGCGCCAGTCACATCTGCAATGGATCCCAGAGTGCATTTGACATGGTTTGAGAGTGGATTTAAAGTGGATTCAGGGTGGATTTGACACTTTCAGAACAGATATGTTATGGGATACATATGGGATGCACACAGATACATATCAGATACGTATGCGTTCGTATTGGATATTTGTATGAATTTGTATTGAATAAAATCCTACCACATGTGAAGGGGATCTATTTGAACGAATACAAATTTCCTTCCATTTGAATTGATACAAATCAAATGCAAACAACAACAACAAAAAAAAAAACACCATTCACGCACATCCCTACTTGTTAGCCATATTTTCACCAACTGTCTGCAGCCGTCCTAAAGCCACATCATTCACGTTTCTTGGGCATCCTTGCTAAACCTCTTCTCCAAGAGATCATTTCCAGGAATATCTTGGGCATCCTCAAACCTGCATCAGGCTCCCTTCCCCATAAGTATCCACACGCCAGTGGCAAGTCTGGCAGGTCTGCTTTACCTTGCTGGGCAAGGTGAATCTGTCCAGACAGCTGGATTAAATTGCCAAACTGCCTGCCTGGGGAGTGTACAGCATCATTCCTCCGGACCATCATCCTGATCAACATCACATTTCCCCCAGTCTCCAAGAGCCAAGGGTCCAGCCTGCTGCTTCCCACACAGGCCATCCCAAAGGAAGCCACAAGGCGCATTCAGCCATGGCGGGGGGGAGGACCTCATGGAGTGACCTTCAGCCAGTCACTACCTTACAGGGCTGTTGTGAGGATAAAAAAGAAGGAAGGGGAATGCTTGCTCTCTTGAGTTCCTCGGTAGGGGTGTGCACAAATGAGGGTTTTTTTTTTGCATTCAATTTATATCAAATCGAATATAAGAAAATTTGTGTTAGTTTGAATAGGTCCCCTTCAAATGTGGTAGGAGTCTATTCAATTTTTTAATGTATCATACAAATTCCTACAAATATCCTATATGAGCACATACATAACCACTATGTATCTCATACCGTATCCCATATGTATCACATACCATATCCACTCTGAAAGCATCAAATCTGCCCTGAATCCACTTTGAATCTGCTCTCAAACCATGTCGAATGCACTCTGGATCAGCCACTTTCCCACCTCTCTGTTTCACGAATGTTCCAAAACATTCATACAAATACGAATGTCATTGTACGAATGTTGTAACATTCAATTCGTATGCGAATGCCTGAATGCGTACAACTTTGTATGAATCTCAATTGTTACGAATATTCATGCGCATCCCTATTCCTTGGTAGAAAGACGGGGTATAAATGCAAAGTGAATGAATGAGAATCCCATGACGGAGCATTATGTGTCAGAAGCAGCAATCTTGCCAGGCATTATCCCTGCTTGCTAAATGAGGCACAGGTAAAGGCTTTTGCTTCTCGGCTCCTTGCAGAGAGGTAGGTGGGCTACATCAATAACCTCATACAACTTACGGGGTTGCAAGACAAAACCAGAAAAAGAGGAGAAAAAATTGACTTCCTGCCTTCCAGCTCACTCCTCGGAGTTCCTGGAGGAAGAAAATGGATTGAAAAACGACTTCCAAGAACATAAGGATGCAGAGGCATCAATACACTCGGAGAGAGAGAGAGTGACAGAGGGATTGGATTTTTGTCATTTGCATTTCACACAGGAGCTGCCAATCTCTTTGATTTTGCTGCTTTGCTTTGAGGATCTCCTTGCTGCTTTTAGGGCCACACCACTTTCTCAGAACTCACCGGCACCTTTTATGCCTTTCAACAGCGGCAGGAAAACTGCCAGACTCTGACAGATCCTTCCAAACAAATCACCCAGCTAGACTTGAAGCGTGAGCTGCAGCTGACCGATGATCTGGGAGGCAGCCAAGTTATTGGCAAACACTGGTCTCGAGGTATTTAAAGCCGTCAAGCATATCAAAAACTCAGAGCCCCACACTGGTCTTTCCCTCTCTGTGTGTGTGTGTGTGTGTGTGTTTGTGTGTTGCCAGCAGCAGCATTTTAGAAGCAGCAATCTGATAACAGCAGCAGCTGCTGTGAGCTTCCTCCTTGGCTCTGGGCTTAGGACAGTCCAGCACTACCAGCAACAAACAAGGAAACCCACTGTGGAATATCTGTAAAGGGAAATCATGGCAGAGACACCTCCGGCACAGGCACTGGAGACGTTGCACCAGAGAGTTTGTGCAAACTGCTTGTGTTGCGATGGAGCAGTTACAAGCAATTGTACAATTCTCAACACTCTTCTAGCTACTGCTCTGCACTAGAGATGTGCACGAGTGTTGTTGTTTTTTGACATTCTATTTGAATTGAATACCCAAAAATCCAATTTGATTATAATCTTTTAAATTCGAATTTAACAAGATTCGATTCATATTTACCAAATTTGAATCTATTCGTGCGAATTTTTGATTTAAATCTGCACATACCAATGTCGACAACATTATGATGTGCCCGTACACATCTTCCCCACGTCCATACACATCTGTATGCATCCATACACATCTGTATGCATTCCGTAGTTATCCCATTTGCAACCCATTTTCGGCCTGTACAGATCTGTACAAATGCATATGGATGTGGGAAAGATGCAGATCTTCAAGTACACATTGTGTACGAAACACATACGAATGTCTGGATAATTGGAATGAATAGATCTGAAATTCAAAATTTGATTAGAATGTTTACATTCTAATTTTGGGACATTCTATTTGAGTTTGAATGTTGAAATTCGGTACATTCGATCGGATTTTGAATGCCTACAAGCATTTGTGCATGTCCTTACTCTGGACTGTCATTGTACAAATGAAGGTTTTATTCCAGTGTAAAAAAGGATCCAAAAATTCTCCACCTGCACAATTGCAAAACAAAGGCCTGGAATGCCTGGAATGCGATTTGAAAACCAGTGTTAGAAGCTGACTGAAAGGGGAGGCTTAAGGGTGGGGGGCCAGTTTGCCTCCATGCTCAGTTGCTGCTCCCCTTTCTCTCCTAGGAGTTCTTCCAAGTGCACATGTAGGTGAAAAAGTGACAATCGCTCGAACATGGAGGTTAAGTCCCAACCTGTTCCAAACAGATTTTTGTAACCTTACACTAGTAGCTGTAGCAACATGTTCTTTCTTTGCCAGTTTGGGGAGAAGTCCAGAAATAAATTCCAGCAAATCCATTCTCTCAAGGCAGCAAAAGCCTCCAAGTGCCAGAAACCAAAGCACTTTTGTCATTCCTCATAGCAAAGCTGTTCTAGCTAGCCCTCATAGATCAAGAGTGATTAATGGTGATGGAGACCAAATTCTTTCAACAACTTAGAAACAGCTTAACCTGACATTCATGTTCATCTCTCTTCCTTTGCTCATTCAATCCAGGATGGCCAAAGTATGCCACTGCAGATCTTCCTGAACTACACTTCCCATCATTCCTTGTCATTGACCTCCTGGATGAGGCTGATGGGAACTAAGCAGCTTTGCAATCACAACTGGTGTGTACTGCCCTCTGGGGTATGGTTGCCCACTGTTTGATCATGGTTTAAAGAAACTGCTGATGGTGGTAAAATCAGACCTTGCAAGGAACAGTCACATCCCCATTGTACAGGAAGGACACCTTTTCTCACCTTCCACGACAGTCAGTTTCCATTTTTCTCCTGCTGAAATGTCTGGGGACAGCCCATAGCACCCTGGGAAGTTGTTTAAGGTGCCTTAAGCTGGATGCAAGAGGAGAAACTTTGAAGCCCTCACCCTGGCAGGACCTCAATAGGGGCTGCAGTGGATGGAGGGGCTCTTGCTCAAGCACACAGAGGCTGAGGCCACCCTCTGCTTGGGGGCTCACCCCCCCCCCATGAGAACCTGGAAGCATCCCACCACAACCATCTTGTCTACATCCCCAGGGTGGGGAAAATGGTTCCTGGTGGGCTAGAAAGTTCGTTGCCCTCATCCATCTGTGTGTCTCGCTTCTTTGGTCAAGCCAGTTTGGTCTAGCATTTAGGGAGATGGACTCTCATCTGGGAATACCAGGTTTAATTCTGTACTCCTCCATGAAGCCAGCTGGGTGACCTTGAGCTAGTCACAGTTCTCTTTCTCAGCTCTCACAGCCCCACCTACTTCACAGGGTGCCTGTTGTGGGGAGAAGAGCAGAAGGTTTGTCAGCCGCCTTGATTCTCCTTAAATGGGTGAGAAAATTGGCGTAGAAAAGCCAATTCTTCTTCTTGTCTTGCACCCTCATGACACAACTTTCCCTTTGGTGTTGATGCGGGAACCTTGGTTACAGGCAAACTTCTCTGTAGAGTCAACCCCTGAGCAAGGAGAATAAGGATGCAGACTCTAGAGTCACCTCTGGCTATGATGCTACCTTCAGAGGAGATGTTGAGACAGGCTTCATGCCAGGAGGGGAGAAGAATTAAGGGAACCCTGCTATCCATCTGGCCTGGCAAGCTCCACTTCTGCAGCTACTGATCTTGCCTACTCAGCAACAAGCCAATGGCCCAGTACAGTGGGAGCTGGAATGGAGCAACTTCTGGACTGGGCACCTTCTCTGCCTCTAATGCAAAGGTTTGGCCACTAATTAGGAGTGTGCAATGGCTAAGATCTTGTCCTGCAGTGTCTTTTACTCCTGCCACTTTCTGCAAGGCTTCAGCTGGCCATACATGCCAATTCATAACCCTCCAAGTCGAGCAAGCATTGTTTGGTGGTGTTTTTTTGTTTGTTTTTTTTGCATTTAATTAATATCAAATTGAATGTAAGAAAATTTGTATTTGTTTGAACAGATCCCCATCGAACATAGTAGGATTCTATTCGATACAAGTGTATTTGTATGGATCCATACGAATATCCAATATGAACGCCTATGTATCCCATACGTATCCAGTACGTATCCCATAACATACCCACTCGGAAAGTGTCAAATCTGCAATGATTCCACTTTGAATCCACTCTCAAACCATGTTGAATTCACTCTGAATCTTTGCAGATGCGACCCGTGCAAATATTGTAACATTCCATCCTTATACGAATGTCTGAATTTGTACAACTAGCAAAATGTTACTAATATTCTTGCCACCCCCATTTATTTTGCAATGTTGTCCATTCTTTAATCCAAATAAGCAACAAGCAGCAAAGTGCAATTTCAAACTAGGCAACCTCAAGCCTCCTCTCTCTTTTGCATTCTGATACCTTCTGTGCTTGTTTCGATTTAGCGACTTTCTGCCAAAGAATCCTTGGAATTATTGGTTAACAATTCTTTTCTTTTTCTTTCATTCTTTCTGGTCAGCCTTTGTAGGTATATGCAGTTAAAGTCTCCTGTAGAGATACAATTGCAAAATAAAATAAAATATGCCCTTAAAGGGTTTTTAGTAAATCATTGCTTGAACTGCAAACATATCTGACTACTTCTTCTTTTTTTAAAGAAGGATGGGGGAGGGGAAAGGAAGCAGACCTGCAAAAGCCCACTATTTGCATTTCTAAGCAATATGATATTGTGCTCTTTTCAAAAAAGCAATTTGTAAACTTCAGATAGCAGCAAATTCCATGGGTTCCCCCCACCCTTTTTTGGTTGTGGCTACAATGCCAGCTTTGCATATATGTTGAAAGAAAGGCGGAAAGGGAGGGCGGGGGAGACAGAAAGAGATAAAATAACCCCAAAGCATCCTGCCCACTACATTAGCTTTTAAAATAAAATCCATTTATATATAAATGTTGGCTTTTTTCCCAGTCTCTGTAGAAAAGCTTTTCTATATTAAATGCTACAATGAATTAAATTAGCCATAATGATTTCTTTGTGAATGGAAACCCTTTTTCCTGTGTGACATGTTTTTGATCATTCCCCCCCCCCCCTCAGCTACAACAACCCAGACTCCCTATCAAGTTGAAGATTTGGTTTGTTCTGCTATTTGCACAATGAAATACAATTACTCTTTGCACTTTGGTGATTCTGAAATAAAATGAATGCTTTTTGGGGTTTTGTTTTCCCTACACATGTGGTGCCTTTCTAAGAAGAGGACAAAAGAAGCTCATCCATTATTCTACCTGGAAAGGGTAGACGGAGGGAAGCTGCTTGATTCTGGCATTCACACATGAAGAAAAAAACAGAACTAGTGCTCAGAAGAGGCGGATTTCCATCCTCCTAACTGTTCTTCCTGGGAACATAGCTGATTGCCACAGTGGAACTATCTTTATACCTTATTCAACCCAGAACACCATCCATGCTCATTCATTAAGGCAGAGCTTGTGCCATGTTGTAGAATGTGCAAGGACATTTGAAACATTTAAAATTCATTCACAGTCAATCAAATTAGGATATTCGAATTTGAATCGATGTCTATACATTAGTTTTTTACCATTCAAATGAATCTGAATGTTTTGCATCATTTGTACAAATTATCCGGACGTTTGTATGTGTACGGATACCTACGCATAACATATGGACACTTAGGCATTACATACAGATACGTACGCATCTTATTCGTATCCATCCACATTTGTACGGATATGTACAGGACGAAAACAGGATCCATATGGGAAAAAAACCAGGATGCATATGGATGCATATGGATGCATATGGACACATATGAATGTTGTCAACATTTGTATTTTCAAATACGAATCGAATAATCATACAGATACAAATGTATTTGAATGGGATTCAAATTCGAATACATTTGTTTTTTCTCTATTTGTTCAAATTTGAATATTTGAATATTCTTTTTGAATTGAATCTGAAAATTGCATTTGTGCACAGCCCTACCCTGGAAAATTGCATTTCCAGCACATGTGTAGGAAAGCAGGAAATGGTCAGCCAGATCTGTGCAAACATTTCCTACTTTCCTCTCTTCCAGAGCATAGCTGTACTGATCCTTCTGGGTTCTTGCTTGAGTCCAAACAGAACTAAATATTTCTCTCCTGAAAGATCAGTGCTTCAGATCTGATCTCTAGGGATGTGCATGAATATTCGTAACATTCAATATTCATACAAATTTGGATGAATTTGGACATTCCTCTACGAATCAGATTTTCTGATATTTGTATTTGTGTGAAGCTTTGGAGCATTCGTGAACTGGGGAAGTGGGGAAGTGGCTGTGCCAGTCACATCTGTAACAGATCCGGAGTGCACTCGACATAGACTGAGAGTGGATTAAAAGTGGATTCATGGGAGATTTGATGCTTTCAGAGCAGATACATGACAGGATATGTATTGGATACATATCAGATGCCTGTTAGAAACATATGGATAAGTATTGGACACATATTGGAAACATATGGATACATATGGGACAATTATGGGATACATATGGGATACATATGTGTTCATATCACACATTCATATTGAATAGAATCTTCCACATTCAAAGGGGATCTATTCAAATATGAAATTTCTTACATTTGATTCAATATGAATCAAATGCAAAAAAATAACCATTTGTGCACATCCCTACTGATTGCACCAGGAGTTTTGATACAACACTCCAAGTTCATGGAATCTTGGGTCCAGCAGACTCTAAGGCATGGTCAGCATGGAACCATTTGCCTCCTTCGCCCATAGATCTCAAGATGATGATCTACTCTTGGCATATGGATGAATTCTCCCAACTACAATCATATAAGGAAAGGAATCCTGCCCAAAAGTTGAAGTCCCAGAGGCAGTACCTCTGGGGATATCTCTGAAAGCAAAGGGGGCAGCATTTCCGTCAGGAGTAGCTGAACTCCATGGGCAAAGGGAGCAGCATCCCAACACACCCAGAAGCTCAGTGCCATTGTGAGGCAATTTGGTCTAGTGGCCAGACTCTTATCTGCACTCCCCCACGAAGCCAGCTGAGTGACCTTGGGCTAGTCACGGTTATCTTCTAAGCTACCATAGCCCCACCTACTTCACAGGGTGTCTGTTGTGGGGAGAAGAATAGAAGTTTTTCAACCAATTTGAGTTCCTTTAAATGGGTAAAAAAAAAAAAGTGAGGTAGAAAAGCCAACTCTTCTTCTTAAGGCATCTTCCAACCAAAGGTTGGTTAAACTGAACTTAATCTATTCTGCTCAAAGAAGTGAATTCTCCTGAGCATCTCATCTACCATGGATTCTATGTAATCTGGCCTGTGGAGTCACTTTCACTGGGTTACCTTGCTCTACACCTCAGCCCTGCTGTCTTTAGGGACGGAGTGTGAACCAGGCAGCAAAGAATCCCAACCTTTCCAAGATTTATTGGAAATTCACTATGTGAATAACAGGATGAAGCCATTAGAGCCCTGGGTGATTAGATAACCAACCCCTTTTGGCTGGATGCCTTTTAAGGATCTCGACAAGTGCACCCTAGGAGGGGGCAGAAGCTGACGGTGCCCTTCTCCAAGCCCTTCCATCAACCCACAGAAAATGACTCACCTCTGTCGCTGCTGCTGTGCCCCAGGCAAAGGGTGGTGGTGGAAAAATGAAGCTAATGCAGCAGAGCAAACACAGGGCAGAGCTTTGAAGATGGAAAACATATCTAAGCAATCAGCTCAAATTCAGGACTGTGAAAGTACAAGACCCTGTATCCAGAAGATAACAAGAACAGACCAGCACCAGCTGCAAAAGGCAAAACATAGGAAAAAGCAGGGGGAGGTTCAGATCACCTTCAGATCCCCACTCTTGATTGGCAGAATGTAGTGAAAAGCAGAACTGAGCAACAGAGAGGAGAGCAGAGTGATGCATTGTTGGTCAGCACCAGAGGCGTTTTCGCACCAAGGTGAAGACGCCTTGGAACGCTTCACCCTGAAAGGCTGGGCTGTTCTGAGCGTCCTTGAGGAGGCGGTCCCTCATTGGCTGGGCACCCGCGCATGCTCAGATGGGCAATAGAGGCCAGGCGGGTGCCCAGACAATGAGGGCCCGCCCCCTCGAGCATGCTCAGAATGCCCCGGTCTTTCTGCACAGAATTGGGGCTACAGGAGAAGGTAAGACCCTTCACACACACGCGTGCGACCCTGGGGATGGGTTGGGGGCTTTTGGCTGGGGTTTCTGTCCACCTCCGGAGCCCGATCTGGGGTTCGGGAATGAGCAGGAACCCAGGGAAAGAAGGCACCCGAGCTGCCCACACTGGGTCCATAGGAACCAATGGGAGCAGCCCGGGGGAGCAGCTGAGCTGTCACAGAGAGAGAGCATGCAAATGTTTTCTCTCTGAGACAGTTTGGAACCCGTGCAGACAGTTTCAGAGCACTTTTTTTAGTGCTCTGAAACTCGAACGCATGGAGGGCACGTTGGGACACTTGCGGGTGGCCTGGAATGGATCCCGCTGCCCACAAGAGCCAATGCTGCATCCCAACGTGCTCTCCATGTGTTCGAGAACCCCTTGTGCGAAAAGGCCTCTGGTCTGGGGGCCTATTCACACTATGGCCAGTAGTGCATGATTAGTGAACTTCTCTTGAAGAGCATCCACATGGAGAGGAGGCTTTTACAGCCTCCAAGTATGCTCTGCCTCGCCAGAAGGTCACTAATTGTTGATTAGATGTGGAGCGTGGAATTGTGCCCCTCACCTTAACCAATGTTACCCGAACGCTTACCTCAAGCATCCGAGGCAGTGACAATCCACACTTCTTCCAGTGCTCTGGGGCTGTCTGAGGTGGTGCACAAGCACACTGGCACCGCACATGACACAGATGCCACTGCGTGTGCACAGAGTGCCAGTGTCATCAAGGCGACAGCGTTGATGCATGCACAGTTGCAAAGGGTGCCCCAGCCAAACTGGCCATGCCCAGAAGAGGACCAGCCCTGGGATCGAATAAAGTAAGTATTCAATTGCAGGGGGAGGGAACAGCCAAAGTTGACTAGCGCTCCAGGTTGTTAATCACAGCAGAAGGGAAGGGAAGTGCGAAAACGTCCCTACTGGCGTCTCTACACCTGAGTGACACTTTTCCAATTGGAAAGCAAGCTGCCTCCACAAGCACTAACTGTGCATAGAGACACCATCACCTAGGGTTAGAGGAGCAAAGCCCTCTGAACATCCATAAATGAAATGAAAATTACTCATCAAGATGCTGCTGCAAGCTAATGGGAAGCAAAACTGAGGGTGCATCTGGATGTTGCTTACTTGTTCCACTAAATTTGGATATTCTGGAATAAAGCATGGATAGAGACGGGTGAAAAAAGTCCATCGCCTTTGCAGTTCTATGAACTGTGAAGGTTGGAATATTTGAGTTTGAACTAGCAATGTGCATGGATATTTGTTACATTTGGAGTTTGACTGAATTTGCTGAATTCCGACATTTGTATTTGAACTGAATGTTGGGACACAAATGTTGCTTTGATACATTCATATGAAGCTTCATTCCATTCATAAACCTGGGGGGTGGGAAAGTTGCTACCCCAGTCACATCTGCATTGGATCCAGATTCAAAATGGATTCAGAGTGGATTAAAAGTGGATTGATTGCAAATTTTACATGTTCAGAATGGATATGTAGGGCACACCTAGGGATTCATAGGCGACTCATAGCAGGGAGTCAAACTGGATTTCTATCAAATTTGAATCATACCACATTTGAAGGGGATCTATTCGAACAAATATGGATTTTTCCCCATTTGATTCAATACGAATCGAACACAGGAATACATTCATGCACATCCGTAATTTGAACTGAATGCATGCAAAGTGAAAGCTTTTGTGCCTTCGTTTGAAGCTTTGGGGCAGGTATGAGGCAGCTTTGGGGCAGATTTGGAGACACGACAGCTGGCAGTGAGGATCTGAAGTGAATTCGAAGCCCAGCGCATTCCAAATGGCTCCATTCGCACACATGTGAGATTCCGTCCCATTTGAGCCCATGAGAAGCCAACCGGGTGGGTGGGGACCATGCACATCTCTAAGCATGGTTAGTCCAGGTGCAGAGGGAAGCAACCTCATCGGTTCAGACGTAGTTCAGAGTTATATTCACCATGTAAATTGTTAAAGATGCGGTGGGAATCGATCCCACTGGTTTAGAGCTGCATTTAAGTATGGAAGCTAACCGAAGAAATTGCTTTGGTCAAGAATACGCTGAGCTGTCAAGTTGAGCTGCATAAACTAATGTTGCATGATTATTTGTGTGAGCTGAATTTATTCCGGCAAGGCTGCCGTCATCCCATCCATGCGCCTATACATTTCCTGGGCATCTTTGCTTCTGCTGAGCTCTTGTCTCAGGAGTACATATTATTCACACATTCACACATGCGCAAACATGCTAAGCTGCCAATCAATAGAAATGCAAGCTTTAACCTGGCACAGAGCAACCAAATCTACAATGGAGAGGAGGGCAGGAAACACTAGAGCGGTGCTGGAGGTGCAGTTTTTTTCATCACATCTTCAGGTGTAAACTTTGGAATTCTTTTCATTTTTTTATACACACTCATAGAGACGTAATTAGGGAGGCGCATGAATATTCATATTCTTCAATATTTGTATGAATTTGTATGGATTTGGACATTCAAATCCAGACTGAATGTTGGCACACTTAAAGATCGACATTTGAATTCAAACCAAATGCTTCAGAACATTCCTACGAAGCTTTGCTGCGTTCATGAACCTAGGAGGTAGAAAAGTGGCTGCCCCAGTCACATCTGCAATGGATCCAGAGTGGATTCAAAGTGGATTGAGAGCAGATTCAAGGTGGATCCAGGATGGATTTGACACATTCCAAGCAGAAACATATGGGGTATCTATGGGATATGTACGCTATTCGTATCTAACATTCGTATAGAATTTGTATGGAGCGTTCATATTGAATCTAATCCTACTACATTTGAAGGGGATTTTATTTGAATGAATATGGATTTTCTTGCATTCAATTCAATATGAACTGAATGCAAAAACAAAAACAAAAAAAAACCATTCATGAACATCCTACTCCTTTTCTCACAAGGATAGCGTATAGTATTTTATAGATTTGTTTGCTTCCCATTAAAATAAACCTAGCTGTTTAATATCCTTCCTTCCTTCCTTCCTTCCTTCCTTCCTTCCTTCCTTCCTTCCTTCCTTCCTTCCTTCCTTCTCCCTATGAAAAAATTCCCCCCCCCAAAGAACACTCTTTAGTCTAAAACAAACAAACAGAATGAAAACACCTCTTACCAAAAAGCCCACTGAGAACTTGTTCTTACAATGAGGACTGGCAAATGTTCCATGAAATATAGATTTTTCTGTTCTTGTCAGAGTAACAAGGTAATTATGGAACAAGGTGAGAAAGGATGCGTGCCAGTTCTTTCCAAGAGATCTGGAATTGACACTTCTGGGTGGATCTTGGTCCTCTGATGGCCTCTCTGCTTCTGTTCCACCTTTATGAAAACTGCATGAGATACAGACATGGATTCAGGATTGTACCCAGAGGAGAGGAGATGGTGAGAGGGAGGGAGGAGAAGTGCATTTTCTATGGATTCACTCCACAGCTCTCTCCTAAGGTCTTGCCAGCCAACCTGGTAAACCATCAGAGTCCTGGCACACCTTCCAAAGCTTCCTGCTCCACGTTTCCATTGCAAGAGGTTAGATGTGAGACAATTCACTGCTCTTAGACGTGACACTGAGGCTGTGGTCACCCCTAAGGTTTAATCCAGCTTCAGTCCACCTTCAAAGCAAGAGAACAATCAGCAAAGTGACCAGTAATTTCCTTTCCACCTTATCTACCCCAAAGGTGAATTTTCTGAGTTACTTAACACTAAAAGAAAGCAGCTTGTCCCCAGCACAACAGCCAGTAATGCCAACAGGGAAGAACCCAGAACAGGAAACAGCAGAAGTTGTCACTCAGGATGCATAGTGAGGGACAGGTTACTGGATCCAGGGGCCTGTCAGAGGAACCTTTTTTCTCCTTACCTTGAGAAACACTTAGTTCTGTAATGGAATTAGAGCTATAGCTCCATCTCTGCCAGTACACTGGTACTATGGTGTTAACTGGCACTTTGTGGGCCAAGATTTTCTGGGGGGTGGAGAGATGCAGAGCCACATCATGCTGGAGACCCTTGAACTGGCAGCATGTGGAGGGAGTCAAGGTGAACCTGTCTGCGGAGCACTTCCCTGAAAGGTGTGTGGGGGGTGAAGGGGCACCTGTAAAGCACACAAGGCAGCTGGAAGCACCAAGTCAAAGCACTGCTTCACCCTACCTGCCCACTCTGCAACTCATAGCCTGTGAGCACTCTTCCCTCCCTCCCTCCCTCCAAGCCAGCAAGCTATTTAAGATAAGGAGGTGCATTAATATTTGCAATATTCAAAATGTGTATAAATTCATATGAATTTTGACATTCAAATTCAAACTGAATGTTGGTACATTTGAAGAGTGACATTCGAATGCAAATAGAATGTTTTTATATATTTGCATGAAGCTTTATATGGGATTCGTATGGGACTGAATGTTCATATCAAATACAAATCCTACCTAGGGATATGCACAAATATTCATAACCTTTGTTATTCAGACAAATTTGTACACTGACACTCGTATGAATACAAATATTTTGGAATATTCAAATAAAGCTTCAGACCATTCATGAAATGGGGAGGTGGGAAAGCAGCAGCACCAGTCACAGATCCAGAGTGAATTCGACATGGTTTGAGAGCAGATTCAAAGCAGATTCAGAGCGGATATGTTATGGGATACATATGGGGTATGTATCAGATACATATGTGTTCATATTGGATATTTGTACGAATGCATACAAATACATTCATATCGAATAGAATCCTACCACATTCAAAGGGGATGTATTCAAACAATACAAATTTCCTTGCATTAGATTTGATACAAATAAAATACAAAAAGAAAATTTCATGCACATCCCTAATTTAAGGTCTACTTGTTCCTCTAATAAATCAGAAAAGAAAGAAAGAATTGCAGACTGAAATTATGGTGGTATTGATAATTCATTACTAAAGTGTTTAGACGCCCTTCTCCACTCAATCCAGAAAATGACTATGAACTTCTAAATTTAGCCCCGGCTCCTACTAACCAGCAGCAAATGGCCTCGGTTTGAATTGTGCGTCACAGGGACGCATCACAGGGTCCCAGCCTGTGACTCTGAGTTGGTACAATAGACTCTAATGATGCCAAGGAAGAGCGCGATGGGTGCCCTGCCCTCAGTGTGATCCTGTGACACTGGCGTGCTGGAACATCTAAAGTCAATATGGGGCCGTGGGCCTTTGAAGGTAGCAGTTGTCTTTCTGCTCCTTTGCTGTAAGCAAGAGATCAGAGCTGCCCTCACCCTCTAATTTGGATGATTTACGGAGCTTTTATTCCACTTACATCCCCTTACAATTGCAAAGAGGCTCTAAGCCAAGAATCAATTATCCGTTCCTAGTTGGAGAGGCACAGGTAGAGAGGGACCAGCCATCTTTTCTCGCTAATTAGGTTCTTTGCTTAGCATTTGAAGGCAGGCGCACTTGTGTCTCCAGGAGGAGAGGTGACATTTCCAATTCACAGGGGTGGTGAGTTTCAGAGGGAGAGGGATGCTTAGAGGACCAGCACAGAGGTGGAATAAATGTGAACATCAGAGGAGGCAACTTCCAAATCCCCAAGATGGACTAATCTAAGAAGCCTCTTTCGCTTTACTTTGAGCCAGCAGGGAGCTGAATTTCAACATCCTAATGCTGCTCCTGGTTTAGCTGGGTATTTTTTAAGCTGAAAGGAATGGAGATTGGAGATATTCACTAAGGTACCATTAGCAAAGATGATAGCAAGTAGAGGTGCAGGGCTCTCCATTGTTCACGGAGCTTGGGTAGTATTTGCAGTCACAGAAAGGAAGGCGGAACAGGGTATTGGGAAGATGAAACTCCATTGGAAAATTCTGTTCATCCAGGAGGTCATTCAGAGCTTGACCACCTGGAATTCCCCTTGGACAAGTAATTAGGGTTGTGCACAATTTTTTGGCATTCAATTCAATTCAAATCAAATATCCAAATATCCAAATTCGTACAAATGCAGAAAAAATGAATGTATTGAAATTCAAACCAATTCAGATATATTTGAATTTATTCGAATGAATATTCAATACGTATTTGACAATGCGAACCTTGCAGGCATCCGTCTGCATCCATCCACATCCCATTTTTGTCCCATACGTATCCGTATGGATGTGTACAGATACGAAAAAATGTGTATGGATATGTACACATACAAATGTCTGAATTATTCATGCGAATAATTCAAAACATTTGTATTTGTTTGAATACAAAAAAACAAATGTATGCACATTCGAATTGGGTTTGAATGTCTGAATTTGGCCAAATTCGATTGAATAACAATATCTTGAATATTCTTGTACATCCCTACAAGTAATGACAATAGATCTGAGGCCAAAGCTCCTGAAAAAGATAAACAGGAAAGTACCAGCTCAACATACTTGAGACACAGTGAGGCTACAAAAGGTTTCCTATTCCCACCATCACTGAATACTTCCAGTGAGTTTTTGACCATCATTATTTCCCATGCCTGCATGGTGTCAAGAGAAGAAAATGCAAAAAGTCGGGTAAAAATCAAGCGAATTCTGTCCTGAAACTACTTATATTGTCCCTGCAATGTATGAGACTCCCCTCTTGGGACCTCAAGTTATGTCTCCATATGTTATATTCCCTGAGATTAAGTCCATTTGCTGTCTAATTCTCCTCCCTATCTGAAAATCCAAGCCCAGATTCTGGGACATTTTCTGGGACATCTTATTTAACCGGCTTCCAGCAACCTACTTTTCATTGTTGAAGAATCTCTTTGTGAAACCTGATGTGTTAGCAGAGAAATGTTATCCCTTACTGAAAACCATTTCTTAGAGGAGGATATGGCTGGCAAACAGGAACTGGCCAGAATGATGGCTCAGGGTTATGTTGATGGAAAACCTCAGACATCTGATCTGTGTGGACAGAACCAGACGGCCTCCAAGTGGTGCCCAACCTAAAGCCCAGATCCGTGGCTGCGTTTGTTAACAGACAAGCTCCCTCTTAGACCAGCTGCCCCAAGGAGGAGGACTCTGCTTTCTCTGCTACGGCTGACCAAGGCAAAGCTGCAGATGGAAAGGGCTGTTGCTATGAGTGCCGTCTTTTGAAGAGCAATGTGGCCTTTGAAGCGCCCTGGGAGCAGGAATGCGCGAGGTGCTGCTGGGGAACATCCTTCATTCAGTGATGGAGGAGGAGGAGGGGCGCGAGTGAGTCAATGAGCAGGACTCAATGTGAATTATTGCCATGGAAACCAATTCATTTCAAGATGATTATAAAGGGCAGGGGATGGAAAGGACTGAATAAGCATGAGTGAGGCGGGGAGAACTATGACATTTACTCTGCACATTTTAGTACGCACACAGGCAGGCGTAAAGACCTGCTGGTGCCACGCAGGCAAATGTGCTTCCTCTTCTGTCCTTTCTTGCCGACCGTTGTCTGCTTTTGTCCTTACTGGGTCCTTATTGAGTAATAGATTTCTATGTTTGTACATATATTTTCATATGTGCAAATTAGCATGTGCAAATAGCATGTGCAAAAATGTCCACCTTCATCCTTTTTTTTTATCATGGATAGGAAGCAGCTAAGCCTTGGTGAGAGATGCTAATATGAAACATCTTGGACCATTAGAGTTTAAGACCCAGACTCTTAAAAATAGCAAAACAAGCCCTTATGAGTTCATAAGAGCAAAAGGAAAGTCCAGCTGGGTGGCTCCACTGTCCATCTAGTCCAGCATCCTTCTGCTCTAGACTTCGTGCAAATGACCTTCAGGGGCACCTATCTGACCCTACAACCTGGAAGTGGCAGCTGGGCACCCATTCCAGCAGCCCCTGAGCTGTTTCTGCACTTGATCTTTGTGCTCCAGGGCAAGGCAGGCTAACCAGTCCTGGAATACACCATTTATCTCAAGTTGGGATGGGTTGCCAGTGGCAGAGGACAGGGCCTTCTCCATTGTGATGGCCTGTCCCACATTAGCACCAGTGAGGGTTGTGCTCTGGATCCATAGACCATGGTGTGTTTTTCTCTGGAATGTCATGCTCAATCATGAGGATTAATGCATCATTTCCCACTTGCACATGAGCAAAACCTATGCATAATTCTTTGCATTTGGTTGTGAAAATGTAACACCAGGCAGAACATCCTTGAAGGCAAAGCACTTAGTTCCACTGGACAGCTATTGGAACATAGTGCACCTTTTAAAATACATTCCACAACAGTTGGGCTTTAAATTTCTGGTCTATCCCTGGTGGAAATGAGTCACAGGCTGCCACTGAAGGAACAAGCCCTATGTAGATGTAGGTATAGAGCAGAGGAAGAGAAGACAAGGCCAATGATTCCAGAATAGGGGTGTGCACAAATGGGTGTTTTAGCATTCGATTTGTACTGAATCAAATGTAAGAAAATACATATTCATTCAAATACATTCCCTTCAAAAGTGGTAGGATTCTATCTGATACACACAAACTTGTATGAATTTGTACGAATATCCGATACGAAAGCATACGTATCTGATAGGTATTCAGTACTTATCCCATAACATATCTGCTTTGAAAGCATCAAATCCACCCTGAATCCACTTTGAATCTGCTCTCAAATCTCAATCCATGTCAAATGCACTCTGGATCCATTGCAGACGTGACTGGTGCAGCCACTTTCCCACCTCCCCATTTCACGAATGTTCCAAAGCATTCATACGAATATGAATATGAATATGATGTTGTAACATTCTATTCATATACCAATCTCTGAATTCGTACGAATATCAAATGTTATGAACATTTGTGCATATCCCTATTCCAGAATCCTGGCAGTTGCTGAGGTTCATGTCCCTGGGCAAAGGTGGCAGCCCTCTGTTTGCCTATGAAACAGGGAAAAGGATGAGGAGTTGGTGCCCATCTTATCCCATCTTGCCTTCCTGTCCTCTTCCTCTTGGAAAAACAATGAAAATGAGGAATATACAGAAGGTGCCACCATCTCTGTTTCTGCCCTCCTCCTTTGTGTTTCCTTCCTTGCCCTTTTCCAGATGCCCTTAGAATTCCCAGACGCTGCCACAAGAAAATCCTTGCATTTTTTAAATTTTTTCTGTAAAAGCCCATAATTGGGTAACTGAGAGTAATGATTAAAACGGAGCAATAAATCATGTGTACACCTGGCTCCCAGGCAGGTCTCAGATGCCCAGGGAGGTGGAAATAAAAGAGCTGCTCTTCTCACTAATGAGCAGCACAGGATGGTCTGTGCCAAAGGGCGGCGGATTCAGCACAATTCATATCTGCCACCTTCCTGCCGCACTCCCGGCTGCATCGCGCATTGGTTTGGGAGTAACAGAAGTCTCTCGCTCCTCAGGCCTCATGTTGTAAAGCTCAAGGCAGAAGTGAGATAGGTGGGGATAATGACAACAGAGCTTCACTCAATAATTGCCTGAAAGGATCATCAAATTAAGAATTTTCTTCTCAAGCAAAATGTCTAAACACCTCCAGCTAAATGACCTCAGATTTCAGACCCAGCTACAGCTGCATTTTAGTCCACTTTTGATCAGCCTTTGGAGACAACATATCAGCAAAGTGCAAGCCCTCAAAATCCATCCACAGAGTGAGAAGGAAAAGAGCACCCCCCCTTTCGTGGATGACTAGAACTTAACCCGGGCATCCTCTATCACCTCCATATCTCAATTTAGCAGCTTCTACCAAGATTCCATCTTTGCTGCAGACGTCTGCGGTAGAGATGAGCATGAATAGTCATCACATTTGAAATTCATATGAATTCTTCTGAATTCAGACATTCAAATTCAAGTTGAATGTTGGCACATGCAAAGATTGGCATTCAAGTCTGAATCAAATGCTTCAGAACATTCATATGAAGCTTTGTTATATTCTTGAACCCGGGAAGGTGGGACAGCTGCCGTGTCAGTCACATCTGCAATGGATCCAGAGTGGATTTTAAGTGAACTGAGAGTGGAGTCAAGTTGGATTTGACTTGTTCAGAGCAGATATGCAGGGGATTCATAGGGGTCACATAGGCAATTTGTAATGGGGATTTAAATTGAATTTGTATCAAACATTCATATTGAATTTGAATCCTATCACATTAGAAGAGTATCTATTCAAACAAATAGAAATTTTCTTGCATTCGATTTGATATGAATTGAACAAAAAACAAAAAGAAACCCATTTGCGCACATCCCTAGTCTGTGGGGTCCACTCGAGTTAAAATGCATCCAAAGTAGGGATGTAAATGAATATTCATAACATTCAAAATTCATACCAACCTGGCCAAATTTGGACATTGTAATTCGAATTGAATGTTGGCACATTTGAAGATTGACATTTGAATTCAAATAGGTTTTGTTATGTTTGTATGAAGCTTTGTATGGGATTCAGATGTTGTTCACATGCATTTGTATGAGAGTTGTAAGGCACTGAATATTCACATCAAATACAAATCGTACCACATTCAAAGGGGATCAATTAAAATGGATACAGATTTTCTTGCATTAATACAAATCGAATACAAATAAAAACATTTGTGCACATCCATAACCTAAAGTCATATGGGATCATGTGCAATTTGTACAAAGCACCATAGGTTCCAAATGTTCCTGCCTCCTGCTTCCTTAATCCCACCTTAATTCTTAGCCTCTGAATGTATGACCTGATGACTTAATGATTTGATCAATGCACTCAGAATATGTCCAATTACATTTTCCTTTAGAACATCACCTTGGCTAACAGTTTTATTGGAAACCAACTGAGGAACTGTCAACTGGTCCGATGCCGTTCCACAAGCTAAGTCATAAAAGTGGCACATTTGTTTTTTTTCTTTCCAGGCTTGTCAGACTGGAATGGGCTTTCCTGACTCAGAATGATATACAACACCACTAGATACATTCCTGGATGTCACACAAGGTGAACATCAACCCCAGAGTAGAAAATCCATATCAAAAGTCAGAGAGGCCTTGCTGGCCTCTTCTTCTCAAAAGTCCTGGTTTCCAGCGCTCCATGTTGGATGGATATTTCATAAGTTATATATTTTGACTGTTCCATTAAGGAGCTGGAATAGACAGAGATGGGAAGGGATGTTGGGGGCTAGAAGATCAAGACCAAGTTCCTGTGCTGTTTTTCTCCATATTCTTCCAGGCCAGATTAATAGACCATTATCTGTTGTTAAGAAGAAAGGGAAAGAATCTAAATAGCAGCTGATGGATTAACCAGGCCAGGGCATGTGGATGATTTGTAAGAAATCACCCCTCTAGAGAGCAGTGATTCAAGGAGGAGGCATTTCCTGCCTTTTTTTAAAAAAATGTCTCTTGAAAATAGTAGTTGAAAAGTGTGAACATAGAGGGTGTGAAACTCACCTTTCTGTCGAAACATCTCAAGTTCTCCAGCAGCAGAACCAAATGGGAAATGGAGGGTGATATGGGAAGCCCCAGCCAAGTGGATGGATGTGGGAAATTATAGAGGATTGCAACACCCTCCCCAAAAGTGCTGACACATCTGTCTGCTGCACAGCTGGCCAATCCATCGTCATCCACAGATGTTGCAAGGAAATTGTTGGCACATTACAAGAGGAGGAGATGACAGGGGGGCCAAGGGTGCTTAAATGGTTACTCTTGGGGTGGCAGAGAGACATATGAAATGGTTTTCTTATTGCTAAGGACCAACAGGTCAGATTTCTGCTTAGCTCCAAGGATATTTTTTCAGTGATCTTTCCTGAACACATTTCCATTTCCTATGGATCTGCTTCCTCCTCTATGGATGTTTCATTTCTGACTCCATAGGAATGCAAAAACTTCCTCTGGTTTGCAATGAATCCAGGCATCCCTTTGGAGTGGGCACATCTGGACCACATGTTGGAGTCATGAGATTCCTTTAAGAGGAGTGCTTCACCATCCAAACGGGATGAACCCCTTCAGAACCATCTTTATCTGGATTACTGTAGCATTTGCCCCTCCTACTTTGCATCTTACAGTGCATTCTAATGGTAGTTGAGCTCTGCTGGCAGCCACAGCCCAAAATTGCATCTACATACAGCAGGTGTCATTTGGGGCACTGGTGTGAAGCAATGAGGGGCTATTGTGATGAGGGTGGGAGGGAGGAGCCCAGATGTACAAGGTTCTGAAGTGTCTCTGGGGCCTTTATGTGAGCGGAAGGAAGCACTCAGCAGCCAGAAATTACCCTCTGCACATGCAGTGCATGAGGTCTTCAATACTGGCCTTTGAGGTGGCATCATGCCATCTTGGTGGACTATGCTTCTCTATCCACAGGGAAGGGACAACCACAGAACATACAGGTCACTAGATAAGAGTCCTAACCTATCATTTTCTAACATCATCTTTGGGGACACCATCCCAAAGTGTTGTCCCTAAAGTCCATCCAGATCAAGGAGTCTAGAGGCATATACTGGTCAATTGTACCCAAAACCAGTGAAAAGTCTTGAAGAGGCAACATCACAGTATTCATATTTTATATCTCCCAGGGCAGGTGGTCAAACAAAGCAGATAAAACAACTGTCACTAAACCAGGCCTGAAGGTGGATCTAGATAATCTGCTGAAACATCGCAGGACAAATCTGTTACAGGTAGGGTGATATCCAATGCAATGAGATCTGAGCAGGCTTTCTTCAAAAGCTTCACCTCCCTAATTTTCCTCTGGACATGTTCAAGTTTGTTGATATCCTCATAAACCGGCAGAACTCAGAACCAGGCACCAACTGCATAAGATGGGCCTTGGAAATGCACTATTTGAGGCAAAGCATCACTCTTCTTGTTGGGTGTTGCTTGCTAGACTACAGCTAGTCTTCAGATTGTTACTTCTGTGTACAAACCATGTGAAAGAAAGAATGAAAGAAGGAAGGAAGGAAGGAAGGAAGGAAGGAAGGAAGGAAGGAAGGAAGGAAGGAAGGAAGGAAGGAAGGAAGGAAGGAAGGAAGGAAGCCTCATCTCATCCAGTGCCAAAGCTCCTGCTTTAGCTATGGCATCAAGAGCACTAAGGGTGGGAAATCCTGCTGTCCCACTAGGGCACCCTTTCTCCCCTCTCAAGGCATGATCTAGGGTTGGGGGTCAGGTGATGTTTGTATACCCCACCCTAGGGCAACCCTCACTTGCCCCAAAGGAACATGTAGATGCAACCCCATTCCTCTAAACACACAGGGCTAAACCTACCTAAGACTTCTTGATGTTTCCTCACGAGATTCATTTCCGGCACCTCTTAAGGTCTGGTACCCAGAACCTTCCATACTAGTACAAAAGATGCCATTCAACCCAGCTATTCCTGTCCATGCCTTGGAGTTTGAATGCCGCCAAGAACTGCATTTACCATTTTCACAGCAACATTTCAGTAATGACACCAAATAGATCTCCTTCGAATATGGTAGGATTCTATTTGATAAGAATGTATTTGTACAAATTTGTATAAATATCCAATACGAATGAATATGTATTCAATACATATCTGACACAAATGCATACGTATCAGATATGCCTCCAATATGTATCCCGTAACATATCTGCTCTGAAATTGTTAAACCTGACCTGAATCCATTCTCTTTCCATTCTCTATCCATGTCAAATTTACTCTGGAACCGTTTCAGATGTGACTGGCACAGCCACTTTCCCACAAATGTTAATGTATGAATGTCGTAACATTTCATTCATGTACGAATGTCTGAAATTGTCCAGATTCATACAGGTAACGAATGCTACGAATATTCATGCACATCCCCACTTTTGACTACAAATGTTTCTTCCACATGTGTTCCTCCAAGCCAGCAATCCCCTTCCTCTAGCTCTGTGCATTAATTTGCTGGTTCCTAGGTGAAAAACAATGCATTTCTCTTTCTTGCATTTCATTTAGCTATTTTCAGCTCTTGCCTATCTAACCTGTTTCTGTCTTCCAGGGGTTTCACTATCCCAGTAATTTTTTGTCATCTGCAAGTCTGATAAGCATTTTATCTCCCTCATCATCCCTGTGAGGAGTTCAAGATCAATGACATTGCAATGGAGACATTGAACTAGAGACCCTGCCAAGCTGCTTTTAGTACCAGCTCTGAAAACGTCAGCTCACCCTTGATCCAGGATCCATCCCTCACAGCTCTCTCACACCTCTAGACAGATGGTTCAGGGCCTCCAGCCCAAGGATAAAGTGGAGCAAAGAGGGAAATGTGGATAGGAAAATAAACACCGAGGGCCCCACAGGGAGAGCAGGACGGGTCCACCTGGGAAAGCCAAAGTGCTGCTAGGATGCATGAGGCAGCTTCGTTCCTACAGACGGATGGACTCACCCTACCAGGATGAGACGGAATCCTCATACCTCAAACCTTAAGACGGAATCCTTAAGGTTGATGCACACGACAGAAAATTTGTTGTCTATTCCAGAGGCATAAGCACATGGGCTGCGTTCACACCTAAGTTTTAATCCAGTCTCAGTCCACTTTAAGAGTCAGAGAACACATCAGCAAAATGACTGGAAGGGAATAGAAAATAAGACAGCAAGTGTCATTTTATTATTATTATTATTATTATTATTATTATTATTATTATTATTATTATTATTATTATTATTATTATTATTATTATTATTATTATTATTATTATTATTATTATTATTATTATTATTATTATTATTATTATTATTATTATTATTATATCCCGCCCCATACCCGAAGGTCTCTGGGCAGATTACAACTTTAAAACAACAGATTAAAACAGAATGTACATTAAAAGACATTAAAAATTCATTAATCTATGGTGAGGCCACATTTGGAGTATTGTGTACAATTCTGGTCACCACACCTCAAAAAGGATATTGTGGAACTGGAAAAAGTGCAGAGAAGGGCAACCAGAATGATTAAGGGTCTGGAACACCTCACTTACGAAACCAGGCTGCAACGTCTAGGCCTCTTCAGTCTGGAGAGACGGCGTTTAAGAAGGGACCTGATTGAAGTATATAAAATTATGCACGGTATAGAAAAGGTGGATAGAGAAAATTTTTCTCTATCGCACAACACTAGAACCAGGGGGCACTCTATGAAGCTGATGGGTAGGAGAGTAAGGTCTGACAGGGGGAAGTATTTCTTCACCCAGAGGGTCATCGGCTTATGGAATGTGCTGCCGGAAGAGGTGGTAACAGCTACCAGTCTAGATGGCTTTAAGGTAGGGTTGGACAAATTTATGGATGACAGATGTATCAATGGCTACTAGAACGAATGCCTAGGTGCATCCTTCAGGCTGAGGGGGGGGAGGAACTGGGGCACTTCTAAGGCCATCTGCTGGGACTCGAGAGCAGGAGAAGGTTTGTCCTTGTCTCTGCTTGAGATGCCCGTGAGCATTTGGTGGGCCACTGTGTGCGACAGGATGCTGGACTGGATGGGCTGTGGCCTGATCCAGCAAGGCTTCTCTTATGTTCTTATGTTCTTATGACTAGCCAATTTCTTTCCATCTTATCTAACCCATGGCTGCATTCCCACTGGACAATTTAGTACAAGTTTTAATCCGTTTCCTTTTAAAATCAGCAGTGAGCTCTGTTTTTTCGTGTTCCCACTCGTAGTTTATTATGCTGGCTTTCAG
Organism: Aspidoscelis tigris stejnegeri; assembly: GCA_023333525.1. Taxonomy (NCBI): domain Eukaryota; kingdom Metazoa; phylum Chordata; class Lepidosauria; order Squamata; family Teiidae; genus Aspidoscelis; species Aspidoscelis tigris. The sequence continues at coordinate 16,506,821 of JALMGA010000012.1, read as the reverse complement.
GGGAGAAACCCCCTTCCCACTCTCTTTTCCATCATAACCTGACTTCATCAGGGCAGGTGATCCAAACCCCACCCCTTATATAAGCCTGTCCCAGATTTGGATCATCACAGCAGTTTCCCACACACCATAGCACAGCACTAGAAGGTTAAAATCACTTCCCCTTTGTTTTGTGCTAGATTGGCACATCAAAGCAGTGAAATGGCAAGGAGGAGGGGAAAACGAGGTGGAGAAGAGAGGGAACAGAGATCGTGACAGGGAAGGGAGGGAGGAGAGATAAACTAGGATGGCGTTTAAGAGCCACCGGCTTTGCACTGCTTAGGGTAAGCAGACCAGTGCAAAATGGCAGGCATCAAGGGCAAAGTCTTTCCAATTGCTGTCTCTTTAATTAAAATCAGACTTTCCTTGCTATGGTCTTTCCTTGCCGGCCTCTTATCTAGGAATACTGGGTTTGATTCTCTCGTTACATTGTAATGTCTGATCTCTTGTTATATTTTAAGCTGCTGCGGGCTCTGCTCACTCTTTCCTTAGCACATAATGGCAAGAGCTGGGATAAAAGGGAAGGAAATGACAGCTTATTATTGGATAAGGGGAGAACTGAAGAGAACACCCCTAAAGTATGGCTCCCTCCCCCCTAAAACTGCTTGCTGTTCCCATTGCTAAATAGCAAAGATTATTTCTAAATCCAGCAGTGAGACCCCTTTTGATTCGAATATAGATAATCCACATTTTGGCATCTTTAATTGTGAGCCAGTTTGGTCTAGTGGTTAGGGAGCCAGCCTCTTATTTAGGAATACTGGGTTTGATTCTGTCCTCCCCCCATGAAGCCATGAAGCTGGGTGTGACCTTGGGCTAGTCACAGCTCTCTTCTGAGCTCTCACAGCCCCACCTACCTCACAAGGTGTTCTGTTGTGGGGAGAAGAATAGAAAAGCTTTGTCAGCCACCTTGAGTCCCCTTAAATGGGTGAGAAAAGTGGGGTACAAAAGGCATCTCTTCTTCTTCTTCTTAATTCCTTTCAAAGCTCTTTAAATCTTGAATGGGAACACAGCCTAAGGGTGAATTTTCTGAGTTAGATAATGCTGAAAGAAAACAGCTTGATACTTTGCGGATGCATTCTCTCATTTTGAAAGTGGGCCGAAACTGGATTAAAACCTAGGTGTGAACCTAGGTAAGGGACTTCAGCCAGTGAACCTGAAGTAGGAAATTCTCCTCAGTGGTAGCAAGCAGGACCTTTGAAATAGGACAGGGAAGGCAGTCAGGAGACACAATTTTCCCCTGAGGTGAAAGAGAAAAATCATACTGGGAAGTAGAGTTTTTGGAATGGGAGGCAGGATTTTTCTGAAGGCAAAACTTCTGTGTACCAGACATTGTGTGTGTGTGTTTGCGGGGAGGAATCTTTGTGAAGCCAGGCACTGTATTTTTCTCTCACGGATAGCTTAAGGGAGCAACGATGGGGACTCTGGTGAAGTAAGGGGCTGTAGGAAGTTTCAACTTGGGGAGGGAAATTCTCCTCAGACTCAACTTTCCCTTTTGGAACTCCTAAGGAAACTGAGGGAGATTTTGAAGGGAATAAAGGGGTTGTGAAATAAGGAATTATGTGAGAAAAGTGTCAGAGTGGGAACTACAAGTTGGACAGGAGTTTCTTTGGTTTAGCAGCTTGTCCTGTTCGTATAGAGAATCCATTTGCCTCTCACAGAGGGTTTGAGGGGACAAAACGGAAGGAAGGAGAACAGAGTGCACAGCAGCCTTGGGCTCTTTGGAGAAAAGGCAGGGTGATGTAAATGCCACATATAAATATACAATTCAGCTCTGAGAACACTGTACCAGTTCACATTATTGCCAACTGCTGGCGGTTTAGGGTGCTCTGTAGTTATACACTACCCTGTTTCCCCAAAAATAAGCCCTAGCATGAATTCTCAGGATTTTTGAAGATACTTGAAATATAAGCCCTACTCCAGAAATAAGACCTAGTTACAGTTCATAAAAATTCAATGTAAATAGTGTCCAGGCAGGCAGCTAAAGACTAAAATCAATTGGCAATGGAATGCAGCAGGACGGATTAGACCCTTCACCAAAGAAAGCATACACAACCAAAAGAATTGTACCCAAAAGGGTGTTGTGCGTGGAAAAAGGAAACTGAGTCACAAAAAATTCATGATGGAATTCAGGGTTTGTAGAGTTATTATTATTATTATTATTTTTAAATTGGTTTATTAAACAGTAACATACTTAACGTACACACATATTACTAGGGATGTGCACGAATGTTTTTTTATTTGATTTGTATCGAATCAATTCATATTTGTTTGAATTGATCCCATTTGGGTGGTAGGATTCTATTCGATACGGATGTATTTGTATGAACCTATACAAATATCCAATACATATCACATACGTATCCATATGTATCTGATACATATCCAATACATATCCCATAAAATATCTGCTCTGAAAGCATCAAATCTGCCCTAAAACCACTTGGAATCCACACTCAAATCATGTCGAATGCACTCTGGATCCGTTGCAGATGTGACTGGTGCAGTCACTTGCCCACCTCCTTGTTTCATGAACATTCAAAAGCTTCGTACGAATGTTCTAAAACATTCGTATTCGTATTCGTATGAATGTCATAATATTCAATTCATATACGAATGTCCAAATTTGTCCGAATTTGCCCAAATATAGAATGTTTTGAATATTTGTGCACATCCCTAATATATACGTACATCAAGTATAAACAAACAAACAAACACTGAATGCACCAATACATACCTCCATTTTAATATTCATGCACAAATACAAAGCCCCCGATGTTCATGGGGGTGGGATCCAGCTGAAGTGGAATTTTTCCACATTCGATTCACACCGAATTGAATGTGAAAATGATTTCATACATACCCCTATATAGCATACAAGTGCTTTAAGATAAATATCTAAAAAGTGACATGATCACAATCACATACTTCCGCATGTAGCACGAAAATGTTGTTCCCTTCCTTTCCCTTCCCTTCCTCTTGCCTGCTTTCTAAGCTGTGCTTAAAGCTAAAGAGATTAGCCATTTGTAGACAAATGCTCACCACAGATCAGCCTTCAATGGAGTCGGAGGATAATGGTGGGTCACATTAGAGAAAAACAGGCGGGCGTTGTCCTCCTCATTCGGGGTTAATTTGACCAGAGATTAATGCTGTAGCAATTGATTGTTATGGAAATACTGACATTTCGGTCCTTGAATTCGGAGTGGGGTAATTGAAACATATTCATGAATTTCCTAAATGCAGTTTCTGAAGAAAAGGTGGTGGGTTGTTTGAAGATGGATGACGCCAGATGCCCTTCTGGTGACTTCCTTGGAGCATGCAGGTGCATGTTGCTACATCAGCAAGAGTCGGTGTGCCTCATCTAACTCATATGTGTACAAATGGCGATACTATACACTGCGCAAGAGGGGTTTAAGCTAGGGATGTGCATGATTTTATTTTTATTCGATTCGTATAAAATTGAATGCAAGAAAATTAATATTCGCTCAAATAGATCCCCTTCAAATGTGGTAGGATTCGTATTTGATACGAATGTTCAGTCTCATATGAATCCCATACAATGCATACAAATAACATATAAATCCCATATGAATCCCATACAAATCCCATATGAAATATGCGAAGCTTCATACGAATGTATCAAAACATTCAGTTCAAATTTGAATGTCTGAATTTGGCCAAATTCATAGGAATTTTGAATGTTATGGATATGTGTGCAAATGCCTAATTTAAGAAGAGAAATATTAGCCCCAAAATGGTTTCAGTTCCTTTCCTCCAACCACACTATCAACTTACTACTTTAGGACTTCATACTTAACTTGACTGGTTGGTCAGGTTGAAGTGCAGTGGCAGCCAATCATACTATATACACTGGACAGGCAATGTGAAGGGCCAGCCAGAATTCCCATGGCAAAATCCAGACTGGCATCTCATGTGAGGTCAGACTTTGCCGTGACCATTCAGAAGCTGTTGCTAACTGCACAGTAACAGTACCACATCCCATCCCTCCTCACTGTACACCACCTGGAAGAGGTGGAGATGTGCCATCCCAGGAGTCTGTGGGCTGCTTTTCAGTTGTCAGCACAGCTGGATTGCTTTGAGGAGGGCTCTAGATCATCATCATAAGCAGCAGCAGCAGCAAGGTACAGCCAGAGCAATCCAGCAAGCGGTTTCGGTCTTTCCACTGGTCAACTGCAAAAAGACCCAGTTTGGTCTAGTGTTTAGGGAGCCAGACTCTTATCTGGGAATACTGAGTTTGATTCCACCCTCCCCATGAAGCCAGCTGGATGACCTCAGGCTAGTCAAAGCTCTATTCTGAGCTCTCACAGCCCCACCTACCTCACAGGGTGCTTTTTGTGGGGAGAAGAACAGAAGGTTTGTCAGTCACTTTGAGTCCCCTTAAATGGGTGAGAAAAGCAGGGTAGAAAAGCCAACTCTTCTTCTTCTTACCAAAGTTAAAGAAGGAGTTTGCAATTGGAAATTATCCACAGTTTAATGTGAGAAGGGAGTTGAGAAGGGCCTTTACACACATTCATTTCAACCTAATGGACTCTGTGATGAAATGGGTCAGATTCCAGACTCCACTCATAGCTGACAGATTGTGTTTACATGGCTGATCTAGGACTGAAGGTCCAGCCCATTTATATTCAGATCTATTGACAGTCTCGTCTGACACCTCTAGTAACGGCTTCTGGGAGCTTAAGTACAAATTACAATTCCTTCTTCAAGGAAGAAGTGAACGTGTAACCGGCAGAGTTGCCCAGTATGTTTTACAGGTCTCCAGAGTCGTGACCTTTGCTGCGCTGGAGTGTCTTTTACTGGGGACAATGAATTGGAGAGCAGAGCTGTCTGTCTATCTTTACAGGACAGAAAAGCATATTTTTGGATGTGATATGCCATTTTACGCCCCAGTCAAAGAGCCCCTGATGGCGACCACTTCCTCTCGCTGTGCCTCAGGAAGGCTTGCTGTGACAAATCTGAGCAGCAAAGAATCCCCGTCCTCCAAGCCTGACCTAACGTCCTGCTAATTGCCCTCAGAAGTCTGACGATTTTAATGATGGATTCTGTTTGCCCTTCAGCCTCCTTTCCAAGGGGCCTTTTGAAGGAAAGCCGTAACCTTCTCATAAGTAACTAAGGAAGTTTCCCAATAGCGTAAATTGCTTTGATGCCTCCAACATTCTTCTGTTCGCCCCCACTCCCAAGGAAGCTGAAACTGCATTTACTTCAAGTTAGAGATATGCACAAATGTGGGGGTTTGCATCTGAGTTGTATCGAATCGATTGCAAGAAAATTCGCACTCGTTTGAATAGATCCCCTTTGAATGTGGCAGGATTCTATTCAATACGAGTGCTTTTGTATGAATTTGTACGATTATCCAGTACGAATGCATATGGATCCCATAAGGATCTGATAGACATCCATACGTATCTGATACGGATCCGAGATGTATCCCATAACATATCCACTCTGAAAGTGTCAAATCAGCCCTGAATCCACTTTCAATCCACTTTCAATCCACATTGAATGCACTCTGGATCTTTTGCAGATGTGATTGGCACAGCTGCCTTCCCAGCTCCCCATTTCATGAATGTTCCAAAGCATTGATACAGACATTCCAGAGCACTGGCATGAATACGAATGTCAGTGTACGAAAGCAATAATGTTCAATTTATGAACAAATGTCCAAATTCATACAAATTCGTACAAATATCAAATGTTACAAATATTCATGCAGATCCCCTCCTTCAGGTGGGACAAGGTCATTTCATTCTGGTCTGCTGACTATTGCATTTGTGGACCATCTCTGGCCTTTTTGATTTGCCCAGAAAAATGCCACAGTGTTTTGTATTTCTGTTTAAAAGCTCAAGACTCTAATTGTGGCAGTTATGCTTGGCACCAGGCCCCAGCAATGCTTCCACGATTCAATCTCGCCAGGGTGGCTGGCAAATGTGACTTTCCTCTGGCACGAGGCCCTGTCTTTCCTTTCGTTCAACCATTGTTCTCTCCAAACAGCAATTCACATCTTTACTCATCAGTTAAAACAATCAAAAGTATGAGCCCTCCTTTAGCTTTGAAATCAAACGCTAAATGAGATCATAACTCCATAAACAAGAAAGATGGAGACAAATTGGAGGGAATTCAGAGATCAGCAACACAGTTGTTTAAGGAGCTTGAGAGACAGACTTGCAGGAGAAGATCAAAGGAGTTAAGTATGAAGGGTTTGGCTAAAGATGGAATAATTCGCAGAGTAATAATTCTGGGGATCTGAAGGACAGTTGCACAGCGGCAGCAGAATGGAAACTGAAAAATACTGGTGTTTTGTCTGGTTCCTGGTACGCACGTTGCTTTTTGGTATGCGCCATATAAAGGCATTTGAGAAGTCTGTGGAAACATAAGACAACTAAAAGCAAAGGAAAAGAGAGGTCGGAGGGCTACTAAAGTTCTCACTGCAATGGTTTCTCAACCCATTCAGGTTTCATTAAACCTAAGTTTTGATCGAGTGTCAGTCCACTTCTGGAGTCAGAGAACACATCAGCAAAATGATTAGCCATTTTCTTTCCACTTTATCTAACCTAAGGGTGAATTTTCTGAGTTAGATGATGCTGGCAGAAAACAGCTTGATGTTTTACTGATGCATTCTCTGACTTTGAAAGTGGAGCAAAACTGAATTAAAACTGGATTAAAAGTATCAGTCAAGCAGGCTAAGAACTGTTCCCAAAGATTCGTAGATCAGCCCTCCTGCCCAGGGAGGCCAGCGGCAGGTTTGGGTGCCCATTTGTCTTACATGTTCAGATGAAAACTTAAACAAATACCTTGCTAAACGACTTGTTTTGCTTTTGAAGCATACCAGCTCTGGCATCTGTACAAACACCGGCTGTGAACTAATGAAAATTCATCCATCAGAAACCCATACAGTCAAAAGGAGAAGAAGGCCAGAAGCCACGTATTTAGATGCTCTGGAGTCCACTCTGTTCAAACATTCGAAAGGAATGAGTCTATCTATATCTTGCAAAATAAAATATCATGGCTAACTCGCTTTGCTAATGCCACCCTCCAGCTGGGCCTATCATTACAAACCTTGGACAATCTAGGCCCTAAAACTAAGACAGCTTTTCAGCAGTGGGCGCTGGATATTGCAGCACAAGATGACCTGGCAGCTGCCGCAAATGCAAGAGCCACTCCCTACCTCCCTACCTTTAAACAAAATGTCAGGGTAGAAAATTATCTTGCTTACATCGTGCCCTATCAACTGCAAAAAATTTCACCAAGGTCAGATTTGAGCAACTAGACATAATGGGTCTTTCCACACATGCTGCTGGAAAACGGATATATAAGATCCATTTTCCGGCAAAATAAGATCTGTTTTCCGGACAGATTCTCGGAGGCCCCATGCATCCGCACACACCACCCACCCCAATCCGACCTCCGAAGGGCCTCCCCTGTCAAAGAGGGAGAGTGCATGCTCTCCCTGTTTGACTGCTGGGCCCTCCCTCCCGGCCTCCGTGATTGGCTCCATCGGAGCCAGGCATCGCAAGGCTAGCAGCCGGCCTCATGATGCCTGGCTTCGATGGAGCCAATTGCAGAGGCCGGTAGGTAGGCCCAGCTGTCAAACAGGGAGAACGTGCGCTCTCCCTCTTTGACAGCTGGGCATGCGCCGGCAGTCTGGCTCTTTCCCCTGCCGTTGCGGAAGCGTTTGCTTCCGAAATGGTTTCAGGGGAAAAGCCAGATGTAAGACCTAATTTTTCAGGTCTTACATCTGGGTAGGATTTCGGCGGCAAAACCGGTTTAAGAAAATGGTTTTGCGCGCTGACGTGTGGACGTGGTGTCTTCAAAGGATCCCTAATTTGGTTCTCTTTGCGGAAGCCACATCTTAATACCTCCCTGAACAGGCTCTAAATCTGTTGGGCCGATACCAGAACATTCCTTACAACCAAAGATACTGTGTATGTGGAACAATTGTCCCAGAAGATTTGATTCACGTTTTCTTTGAATGCTGTCTATACAATAATATCAGGGATTATTACTTTGTTCCCCTCTTAACCCACTACCAACTCTCTGATAACAAAACAAAATTGCACCTATTGCTCAGGGGACAAGATAAGTACACAACCCTCAGAGTGGCACTGTTCATCCTGAAGGGTATGAATATTAGAGACAAGTACCATAACCTTGGAGGAGGAGTGTGAAAAGTAGGTGGTCGCTGTTCTTTTATTTCTTTTTACCCTTCCCTTTTTATGTCTTTTAACATAATATATGGTTTGTAACTAACGTTTGATAAGGTCGTAATGACTAATCAATAAATATTTTTTTTATTTTCTATATCTATATGGCCAGTGGAGGAGAAGATGGCCGGATTCTTCCTTCTTTTCCCTCTGAGAGGTGCCATGTTCAATCTACTTTGTTGTTGAGCTTCCTTTGCTAAAGCTGGCACGGTTTTTCCTTTTTGACATTTTGGTTGCTGTTCCTTTGGTTCGGTTAATCATTCTTCCTGCTTTTCACTTGGCTGTTTTCAAAATCCGTTTTGATATTTCATTTGCATTTTTTAGAAACTGGGATGTGTGCCATCTTAATGACTGCATTGTGGGGAACCAGCAAAAATGTTTTAAATAAGCACTAGAATGCTTTAAATAACCTAAATGTATAATAATTAATAATGCTGCCAAATTCTGCAGCCTGTACAATGAGCCTCACCTGTTTTCGGATATAAATGAGCCCTAATTCTGCGAGAGTGAAATTGTATTTTTACAATCAAATCAAAGATACAATTCCTCTCCTCTGAGGATGAAGATTCTGCTTCTCCTCAGAAGCGCTTGCACTTTGGTTTTATGTGCCTCAGTCGGCTTATTTTAAAAGCAGTAGGATGTGCAAAAAATTTTGTGTGTGTATTTGATTCATATTGAATCGAATGCAAGAAAATTTGTTTTCATTAGATCTCCTTCTAATGTAGTGGGATTCCCATTTGATACAAATGTCCAATCCCATATGAATCCCATATGAATGCATACAGATGCATACGAATCCCATACGAATGCATACGAATGCATACAGTCTCGTATGAATCCCATATGAATGCTTACGAATGCATAAAGATGGATATGAATCCCATATGAATGCAATACGAATGCATACAGATGCATACAAATCCCAGACGAATGCATACGAATGCATACAGATGCATACAAATCCCATATGAAGCTTCATATGAATGGATCGAAACATTTGACTTCATGCGTCAATCTTCAGAAGTGCCAACATTCAATTCAAATACAAACATCCGGATTTGGCCAAATTCAAACGAATTTCTAATATTACGAATATTTGTGCACATCCCTAAAAAAGCAGGAATGAAATAACAATAATATTAACCCGAATAAGCAGAAGCAGAGGCAGGTTTTCTAAGAATATTCCCTCCTCACCTTCAAACAACTTATTAAACGTAAATAATTGGGTTTGGGAAATAATTTTCCTTAGGTCTCCATTGAACAAGCACTAGATAAACAGAGATCTGGAACACATCACAGGTGTCCACATTGGTGGTTCCAAGCCAAAGTTACCTTTCCGACACTGAGTAATACTTGGGCAACTCCTGTAGGACCCATCATTTAAGAACCAATTCAACACACAGGAAATATCTAGCAGAAAAACATGAATGCTGTTAAAAGGCACGATAAAGCCACATTGATGGTCCTCTGACCTTCGAAAGCAATAGGAGGTGAAGCCAATGCCTACAATTTTCAAGTGCACAAATTTAAACTGATTCTGAGCTTGTATCAAATTCAAAACCCATCACTGTTAAGACGACAGACAAAAGCAATCTCTATTTGCCTGGATGCACCATCTCATTGCGTGTAGACCGACAGATCCCCCATGAGCCCTTGGACAAGAACAAGGCAAGGGGTCCAGCAGGCTCCCCATTCAGCGGAATGAGGGCTGAAAAGGCTATTATGCTGGTACTTGTAATGAAATGCCAATATGGAGCATCTGCTTTTTCGACTTTAGCCTTCATGACATCGAGCTGCTTCAGCCAAGGATTGTGGGAAAAGCAAATGCTCCAAAGCCTTCTAATTATTTCCTCCATTGCACAGCGCTAGAACCAGGGGACACCCTATGAAGCTGATGAGTAGAGAGTTAGGACTGACAAGAGGAAGTAGTTTTTACCCAAAGGGTCACCAGTCTATGAAATTTGCTGCCAGAAGAGGTGGCGACAGCCACCAGTCTGAATGGCTTTAAGAAAAAGGAAATTCATGGTGGACAGTAGGTACGTGCAAGAATATTTGAAACATTCAAAATTTAATTGAATTCGGACATTCAAATTTGAATCGAGCGTCTATACATTTGTTGTTTAAGATTTGAACGAATTTGAACGTTTTGAGTCATTCGTATGAATAATTCAGACATTTGTATGTGTACAGATACATACACATCACATACGTATCTGTATGCATCTTATTTGTATGTGTATGCATTTGTGCAGATACGTATGGAATAAAATGAGATGCATCCTGGATAAAAATGGGATGCGTACAAATGCATAAGGATGCGTACGGACACATACAAGTGTCGTTGACATTTGTATCATCAAATAAGAATAAAATATTCATACAAATAGTTACAAATGTATTCAAATCGGTTTGCATTTATTTGTATGAATTCAAACATCTGAAAAATTGCATTCGTTCACACCTCTAGTGGACAGGTACGTAATGGCTAAAATGGATGCTTAGATACTGTTTCCAGGTTGGGCAGGATGCCTCTTAACTAAGTCCATTTGCAGCAATCTGAGAGCAGGGGGAAGCTTTGCATTTGTCTTCTGCTTGGGATACCCAGAAGCATTTAGTGGGCCACTGTGTGAGATAGGACACTGGATTAGGTGAGCTGTGGCCTGATCCAGCAGGGCTCCTCTTAATTCATGGAGTATAGGTGTATCAGAGGCTACTAGAATGGGTGCCTAGGTACTTCCTCCAGGTTGGAGAGACAGGCAGGGTGCCTCTCAAGGCCATTTGCAGGAAATCAAGAGCAGGAGATAAACATTTGGTGGGATAGGATACTAGATTAGATGCTCTGTGGCCTGATCCAGCAGGGCTCCTCTCAGGTTCTTGGGCAAGTGAAGGAGGAGGAAGGAGAATTAAAGTAAGCACAATGGCTGACAAGATAAATATGGAACAGTCTCCTGCAGAGATATTAAGGAAATATAATTTCCTTAAATGCACAATTTAGTTCTAGAGATTAGGGATGCATACAAATGGGTTTTTGAACTGAATGCAAGAAAATTCATATTCGTTCGAATAGATCCCCTTGGAATGTGGCAGGATTCTATTTGATTCGAATGTATTTGTAGGAATTTGTATGAATATCTGAAACAAATACATAAGGATCTGATACATATCAAATATCCGCTCTGAAAGCGTCAAATCCACTCTGAATCTGCTCTCAAGTCATGTCAAATGCACTCTGGATCCATTGCAGAACACTTGAAACACTTTGAAACACTCATACGAATGTCAATGTACGAATGCTGTAACATCTGATTCTTGTACGAATGTCTGAATTCCTCCAAATTCATCTGCATATCAAATGTTAGGAATATTTGTGCAACCCCTTCTAGAGATACCGTCACTATTTTTTAATTTTTTTTTTAGCCCTTTCATTTTTACTTTTACTGCTATTATCTTGAATATTGCTTTAACAACATTTAGGGCGGTATATAAATTATCTAAGCAAATAAATAGAATGAGCTACTGTCAAAGCAAGCCATAGTGAGTTTAATCAAGGGAAAGAAGGAAAGGGGTGATGGGTTGAAGTGCTTCCCTGGCTAAATGGAAAGCGTGCTTGTTTACCGCCGGGAGAAGCATGAGTCTCCAGCGGCTTCCACGCAGCTTACTTGCAGTATTTGTTTGACTAAGTTTAGGCCGTAGACCCAGCGGAAAGAGGGGGTGTGTGTCTTGCCTTGCAGATCTTCTGATAGATGCATCGCAAGCTCTTCCCCTGCTTGGACTGGAAACTGAGAACAACATAAATAGAAAACACATTGGGATTAACAGCCCAGAAAAATGACAGCAGACGGGCCCGGCCTGGCCTTCATTACAGCAAAATCCCTGCAACCACGGCTGTTTATAATTCTAGCAAAAACTCTGTATTTTTTTTATTATCCTTACATTCTGCTTTGCTTTTTGTTTGACTGCAATGCTAAAGGAATCTTGACATATAGTTTAGGCCCTGTATTCAAGCTTCCAGCAAATTGTTCTAATCTGATTACTGGGGAATGTCCCCCAGATTTGAAACATATAATTGCCTTAATTCCACAACTCTGTGTTGTCAAGCATTGTGTTTTCTTTGAAAGAAAATTAAATCTAATGTATCCTGAGTTTTTGCAAGGGGTGCCTGCCACGTTATCTGTCCTTAGATTGTGCTGGCGGCTTTCCCACCGGCAGAGGGCAACGATAGAAATGAGCCCTGGAAATATCCAAGTGCTTTCACCTGAGTCTATATACAAACAAAGGCCCATGAAAGTTTGTGTGCAAATAAACATTTCTGCAAAAATCAGTGCATTCGAGAAAGTCCACATGGAAAACAATGAGGTAAACTTCTTAAGAAATGAATTCTCCTGGTTCAAAAACATTCCATGTTTTAAAATTAATGCATTAAGCTTTAATATTTGGTTTACTGTAAAAATAAAAACAACCCACAATATATTACTAGAGGAGCTCAAAGGTTGCCTAATGAACCTGCCATCGTCAACGCAAGCAACCAGAGGCCTTTTTGCACTTTGGCCCATAGTTAATGATTAGGCAACATCTGGGGGAGAGCATCTGCACTAGAGGAGGCTGTTTCAGCCTCCAGGTGCCTCCTGCCTTCCCAGACGCTTGAGGTAAGCTTTTAGGTAATGTTGGTTAATGTGTGCCTCTGGTGATTTCATGCTCCACACCTAATCAATGATTAGTGAACTTCTGGTGAGGGCAGACACACTTGGAGGCTGTAACAGCCTCCTCGACGTGCAGATGCTCTTCACCAGAGGCTCACTAATTATGCACTAGAGACCATAGTGCCAATAGGCCTCAAGATTTCCTAAACTATCCCAGACAGAAGTAGGTCACTCTGCTTGAAGACATCCAGCGAAGGAGAACCCACTACCTCCTGTGGCAACCTGTTCCACTGACTGATGACCTCACTGTCAGGAAGTTTTTCCTAAAATCTAATCTGTATTGACTCCCTTGAAGTTTCATCCCATTGTTTCTAGTCCTCCCATCTTGTGCAAGTGAGAATAGGGACGATCCCTCTGCACTGTGACAGCCCTTCAGATACTTGAAGATCGCTATCATGCCCCTCTCAGCCTTCTCTTCTGCAGGCTAAACATTCCTAGATCCTTCAACCATTCCTCATAGGACATGGTTTCCAGACCACTCACCATTTTGGTAGCCCTCCTTTGGACTTGCTCTTATTTGTCAATGTCTATTTTGAATTGTGATGCTCAGAACTGGACACAGGACTCTAGATGAGGTCTGACCAAGCTAGAGTAAAGAGGAATAATTATTCTCGTGATCTACACCCATTACTCCTCTTGATGCATCCTAGGATGGGGGTTCCCTTTTTTGCAGCTGCATCACATTGTTGATTAACGTTCATCCTGTGATCAACCAGTAAGATGTTGAAAAGATTCAGGTTCAAATCCAGTGAAGGAGCCCACCTAGACTAATTCAGGGTGGACCAGGAATAGCCCTGGAAATTGACCTTCTTTGTGCACACTGAAATGGTCCAAGAACAAATGCTTTCCAGATAGTTGCCTCCATCTTGTCCATGCAGCCTCATGGAAGAAGCGCCTTACACTGCTGGAGTAATCTGTGAGGAAATTTCAGTAGAAGAAACTCCAGTGGAGTTTGAGGAGGATGAGGGCTGCATCAGGTGGAAGTTGTGCCCTTTCAGCCTGAGGAATTCAGATGTGTGGATGCTCCAACCCAAGTTCAGCTTCAGGAGTACCCTAGGCTCCTATGTGAATGCAGCCCATACCTGTGACTGAGCAACTGGTTCTCCACAGGTGTTTAGACTTAAAATTTGCTCTACCTGTTCATCAGCAGGAAGGCATCTTGCTGTCTCTTCCACATTCTCCCTTAACCTGACTTGACCTATCTGTTTTCTACCTGCCTGTCCTCTGAAACATTCTGTCAAACAATCTCTTCCATCTATACCTGGAAAGGAGGGAATGAGCAGCTTTTGAAAACCACTTTGAAAAGTAACGCCCCACCCACTCTATTCTGTCTCGGTTGCATATGGGGATAATGACAGGGCTCCGTTTCCAGGACTCCTGGCTTCAATTATGAGGCAGAATCAGCTAATCCCAGTTAAAATTACCTGTGCCACCAAAGAATAATTGTTAATGTCTTTCTTTCCTCGTACTCCAGCTCTCCCCAAAAATCATTAGGGAGCCGTTCTTTTTGTCAAGGCTGTAAAGGATCATGTTCGTCCTCATATAACTAGATTGAAGGTGGAACAGACTACCTGGAGTGTAGGGATGTGCATGGTTTTTTAAAATCCAATTCATATCAAATCATAAGAAAATTTGTATTTGTTTGAATAGATCCCCTTCAAATGTGGCAGGATTTGAATTTGATACAAATGTTCAATACAAATTTATGAATTTACGGATACGAGTCGCATACAAATTGCATATGAGTCCCATACGAATCTGTAATGAAGCTTCGTACAAATGTATTGAAACATTCAATCTGAATGTGAATGTCAGTCTTCAAATGTTGCCAACATTTGATTTGAATTTGTATGAATTTCGAATTTTACTAATATTTGTGCACGTCCCTACTGGAGTTGAAAAACTGTCAGAATGAAAAGAAAGGAAACCTGTTTCTCTCCGATTTGTAGTTCTGTCCTGTTAATATTCTGGACAGTTCTGTCTCAGATTCTGTTCCACTTTTCTTCTGTTTTTTAGAAAGCGAATATTTAAATTAATTCCAGGATTGGTCCTCAAGTCATAACTTCAGGCTGAATTTCCTTTTCTTCCTCCTCAAGCTGTTTCTACTTTCCAATACACCACAGTTTATTTCCACAAAGGGAACAAAGCAAGTAGGAGCACATGATTGCTATATAGTTGGGTGATCACATGAGCCTGCGAGCATATCGAGAGATCTCTGTGTACACATTTGTGTGTGCGGTGTTTCCTCAGTGCTTGCATGTACTTATATTAATAGTGAGAGAAAATTATAGCTGTAGCAGGGTTCTACAAGGCTTGGCTTTTATTTTAAAAAAAGAAGAAATGAAAGATTCCACAAACAATATCTTTTAATTCAGTATCTCCCCAGAGCAATTTGGGTGCTCCAAGGAATGTAATTGACTTGATAAGCAAATGTAGGAGTTACGCGCACAGAGCATCCTTCTGGGCTTGACAAAAAACATGGGCAAACCATTCCTTCGGGGGGAGGGGGCAGATTTTGCAGGCATCTTCTGCATGGATTCCTTCTTCAGAACATAGATGTTACCATATTGCAACAGAAAATTCAAACAGCAGTGACACCTAGTGGCGTAAGCAATATTTTGAAACATATTAAGCCCCCCTCCCCCTGGAAGGAAAGAGACACCTAGAGGCAGGACAGAGTATTTAAACCTCTCAAAACGTAATAGGATTTGGAAAAAGAATTTATAGGAAAAGTAGAAAAAAATGTTTAGGAAGCAATAGATAAAAACCCCTCCAGTGATTACATGGTTCCTTTCGAAGATCTTAGAGCACTACATGCCTTGGGACCTTCAAATAAAGAGTGGGATATAAATTATTAAATAAATACAACAAAAACCTCTAGGGTATTTATTTTGTTTAGGATTTGGGAATATCTGAGTACAGAGTAAATCATCATGGTGATTAATTTTATCTAGTTCCTTCTTCCCATGACATTGGTGATTTTTATGTACTTTAAAAATAAATTTTATTGAGGGTTTTTTTAAAATTTGTTTCCCCCTGGGAAGTCAGTGTAAGGTAATAGGAAGGAAGGAAGGAAGGAAGGAGGGAGGGAGGGAGGGATGAACGGGTGGATGGATGGACAGATGGACAAATGGATGGACTTAGGAGGAGAGAGGGAGGAGGGAAGGAAGGAAGGACTTAGGAGGAGAGAAGCAAGGAAGGAAGGAAATGCCTTTGAATGTATATAATCCCCTAAAATCCTTGGAGTATGCCTTTTAAAAAATACAGTTTTATTGACCACTTTGACAGATGAAACAAACACAAGTGGGTAATAAGAGAGGTAATTCTTATCCCACAGTCACAGAAATAAACAACAACAACCAAACGTTGCCACGCTGCAGGCGAATATTTATTGTGGCTTGTTTTGCCAACTGGCCCCAGAGGCTGCCCACGCTTCTGGCTGTGGCCAAAAGAAAAGGCAATTCCTCATGCCAGTGCATGCATTTTACACTTGCAAGACTTTTCTGGCTTGTCTCTCTGCTTCAGGGCAGCTCTCTGATGTGCCCAATGCATCACACAAGTGCAGCTGGCTGGGTTTTTTTAGTTTCCCACCACCATTCCTACCTTGTTCCATATTTGGCTGGCAAAAGGGGTCACAGCTCCTCTTCTGTACTGTGCTTCTTTGTGGACTTCTGGGGCTTTTTTCTTAGTGCACACACAGTTCCAAATTGCCCCTTTTATGGCAATACGGCAGCAACTGCCATTAACTGCAAGCCATGGACTCAAACGTTCTCACCAGAGAGCTGCCTACAATGGAGCCCAGGAATGGGTACATTGTATCAAATTTGTGTTAAATTTGGCAGAATTCTGTAAAATCAAAAGATCCAAACTTTGAGAATAAATAAGAGCATTTCGGCATCTGTTTCATTCCTAGTCACAGATTGGGAAGTACAGGAAGCATACTGAATCTAAAATGGTCTGTTTGTGGAAATACCGGGCAAACTGTGGAAATACCGGGCAAACTCATTGCATAAGAACAGAACAGGTGCCCTGCGGGATCATCTAGTCCAGCTTCTCACCACTTGCTTCTGGGCATCTCAGGCAGAAGACAAAGGCAAAAACTTCACCTGCTTGTAGTCTCTGCTAATGGCCTTGAGAGGTATCCTGCCTATTCCTCCTACCTGGAGGTAGTACTTAGATATCTATCCATCCATTTCATCCTCTGCAAACCTCTTCTCCTGCCTTCAGTCTTTTACTAGTGAGTCCCATGTTCTCATTATGTGCCCAAAGCATCTGAGTTTCTGCTTCAGAATTAGTCCTTCCAATGAACTTCCAAGTAGGGATGTGCATGAATTTTTATTTTATTTTACTTATTTTTTGTATTTGAGTCATATTGAATTGAATGCAAGAACATTCTCATTCGTTTGAATAGATTACCCTTTGAATATGGTAGGATTCATATTCAATACGAATGTTCAACCCCATACGAATGTGTATGAATAGCATACAGATCCCATACGAATGCATGCAAGTAACATACGGATTCTGTAGAATGAATCCCATACAAGCCCCATACATAGCTTCATACGAGTGTATCAAAACATTCAATCTGAATTCGAATGTCAATCTTGGAATGTGCCAACGTTCGATTCGAATTCAAATGTCCGAATTTGGCTGAATTTGTATGAATTTTGAATGTTATGAATATCCATGCACATCCTTAACAGTCAGTACTGACCTCCTTTAGCGTTGACTGATTTGATCGACCGAGGGATTATCAAAAGTCTCCCCCTCAGCTCAAAAGCGTACAATTTTATGTACAAGTCATGAAATGGAATCTGCCATTCACGGTGCCCTGCCCTGCCTGCTCTCCTTCCCTTGACTAAATCTGCAAATCAGGACAGCTTGGAAGCTTGCAGCCTGCAGGCAAACATGTAGATGACTCTACACCCATCTTTACTTGGAAATAATTCTAGGCCAGAAATTCCCACGGCAATTATCCTGTGGGTATTTTACACATGAATAAGAGTTCGTGAAGGGATGGGGGTTGGAAGAACATTTCCTCTCCAAGGCTTTGCTGCCCTAGCAGGGCAGCCTTATTTGTTAATGCTTAGGGAAGGGGAGAAAAGGGATATTTAAAAACGATATCAGTTATCCCACATGCAACCCTGCACTTGTGGAATAAACAACACACTCTGTAGGACTTGTGGATACTCTCATCAATGCTATGATTTTAAAAACGTGAAACAGTTGCACATTATTAAGGGGTTTCACTTGTGCTTTTGTTTTTCATTAAAACTCAAACACAGTTTGGGGATGCACACAGCATTCCTTGTTTCAGTATTCTCTGAGCAAGAACATATTACCTGACCATGTACAGAGTAAAGGATGGATATTAGGGATGATCAGGAATGGTATTTTATTATTGTTATTCAATTCATATTGAATCAAATGTAAGAAAATTAAGTTTGGTCTAGTGGCTAGGGAGCTGGACTCTTATCTAGGAATACCGGGTTCGATTCTGCCCTCAGGCTACTCACAGCTCTCTTCTGACCTCTTACAGCCCCACCTACCTCACAGTGCGTTCTGTTGTGGGGAGAAGAACAGAAGGTTTGTCAGCCACTTTGAGTTCCCTTAAATGGGTGAGAAAAGTGAGGTAGAGAAGCCAGCTCTTCTTCTTCTTCTTCTTCTTCTTCTTCTTCTTCTTCTTCTTCTTCTTCTTCTTCTTCTTCTTCTTCTTCTTCTTCTTCTTCTTCTTCTTCTTCTTCTTCTTCTTCTTCTTCTTCTTCTTCTTCTTCTTCTTCTTCTTCTTCTTCTTCTTCTTCTTCTTCTTCTTCTTCTTCTTCTTCTTCTTCTTCTTCTTCTTCTTCTTCTTCTATTCATTCTAACAGATCCCCTTCAAATGTGGTAGGATTCAAATTCAATACAAATGGTCAATCTCATAGGAATCTCATACAAATCCCAGACATATCTCATATGATTCCTATATGAAGCTTCATGCAAATGTATCAAAACTTTTAATTCAAATTTGAATGTCAGTCTTCAAATATGCCAACATTCGATTTGAATTTGAATGTCCGAAATTGGCCAAATTTGTATGAAATTTCGAATGCTATGAATATTTGTGCACATCTCTAATGGATATACAGCCAACGTGTCCCAAGATGCTTAGCAAAGTTAGGAAGGAGAAAGAATTTCATTTGATATGAAACTAACAAAGACAAGATTTGGGTTTTGCCTCAGAGTGGACTGGGGAGTATCTATTGATAGGAGGGGTGGCTGACAGCCCATTGTTGTGGACGGATCATTCACTGGTGAGGTTTGAACTTACAATGGCTGTTCCCCTCTGTGGGGAAGTGGGACCTATTGAGATGGTCCGCCCCTGGGAGACTTATGGAATCTGAGCGATTCCTGAATGCTCTGGGGGATTTTCCAGCTGGCGTGATTGGTTACTCTCTGGAATCAGAAGATGAGCAGGGCTGTTGACACAATCGCTCCCAAGTGCCCTTCGCATGCTTGAAGATCCCAGAAAGCTTCTTGGTATCCCACGATGCTATGGGCCATGAAACAGGAAGGTATAATTAAGAGCATTGGGAAAAAATAAGTCCAAAAGCCAGAATGAATTTTAATGAGCAGAGACATTCTGCTACATGCATAGGTTTCAGGTGGCATTTTGGGTTGCTGAAGTGGCCCATTATGTGAAGAAATCCAGAGGAGCTCTGAGGGAGGCTCTGCTCCCAGTCTAGACTGGTGAAAGAATGGTTGGTCTTTCCCAAGGAAGGCCTTTGTTGCCCCACAATGCCAAAGTACTTTTTGTTTTTGCCATCTTTCCTATTCTTCCTGAGCCCCACTGATTGCAGACCTTGTGTGCACCAAAGTGGAGAGAATGCATATGGGGAAAGGTGTTCCTTCAGTGCCTGGACCTCCAACTGCTGCATGGAAGCAGAGCCTGACTCCTGGATGCTTTCTGTTCCCAAGGCTTCCTCGTTGCCAGTTCTGGGTGATTAAAAATGACTAGTACAGTAAAATTAATGTGTTATCTCCAGAAACCTTTCCCTTGTGCTTCATTCCTTAATTGCACTTTGAGTTGAAAAAAAGTGCTCGGAGAACTTGCCTAGTTTGGAAAAGAGAAAGGAAACCTTAAAAACAAAAGCCATGGCATGATCACTGCTTCTGCCTGGCCATTACAGAACTTCTTATCTTCTGCAAAGGGCAGCCTGGCTCTGCTTCACCAATTATTTCTCTTCCTTTCTTCCCAGCTCAAATGATGATCACAAATTATCCATTCTCAACTGCTTGAAGATTCTATGTTGCCCTTGGACATGTCATCAAAGGTCCTGAAAGACTAAAAAAAATAAGAAGGGATGAGTGAAGATTTGCTGGTCATAAGAAGAAGTGTTGACTTTTCTACCCCACTTTTCTGACCCATTTAAAGGGACTCACTGTTGCTGACAAACCTTCCGTTCTTCTCCCCACAACAGACACCCTGTGAGATGGTAAGTGGGGCTGTGAGAGCTCCGAAAGGAGCTGGGACTAGCCCAAGGTTGCCCAGCTGGCTTCATGGAGGAGTGCAGAACCAAACCCAATATTCCCAGATAAGAGTCCGGCTCCCTAACCACTAGACCAAAAAGGTGTGCATGCACTCAGGCTCCGTCTCCAGATACAGCTTAACAACTCTTTATGTTTTTAAATCATGATTGTTGCTGGAAGTTCCTCTTCAGTTTAGAAAACCTGGGCATGAAAGATCCTGGCCTGTGTAGTTCAAAGCCAGGGCTTCTTCAGTGGCATGGCCAGGAGTGTTGCATTTCTGGTCAGAATTCAGGAAAGATGGAGCCATTACAAGTGACTGTCTCTGATGCCTCAGTGACTACCTGTGATATATGGAGGCACTGTAGGTGAGATTTCCAATGAAGAATGTGGGTAAAGATCAAAGTTTGCATTCGTGCCCTTCTTGTGGGCTTCCATAAGCAAGTGAGATCTGAGGCCTTTTTGCACAAGGGATTTTCAAACGCATGGAGAACACGTTGGGATGCAGCATTCACTCTTGCAGGCGGCAGGATCCATTCCAGGCCGCCCACAAGCGTCCCAACTTGCCCTCCATGTGTTCGAGTTTCAGAGCACTAAATAAGTGCTCTGAAACCGTCTCCATGCATTCCGAACTGTCTCAGAGAGAAAGCATTTGCACACGCTCTCTCTGTGACAGCTCGGCCCCTCCCCCGGGCTGCTCCCATTGGCTCCTATGGACCCAGTGTGGGCAGCCCGGGTGCCTTCTGTCCCTGCATTCCTGCTTGCTCCTGAATCCCAGATTGGGCTCCAGGGGTGGGCAGGAACACCAGCCAAAAGCCCCCAACCCATCTCCAGGGTTGCGTGTGCGTGTGAATGGGGTTTACCTTCTCCTGCAGGCCCAATTCTGTGTAGACTAGGTCGGGCTGTTCTGAGCATGCTCGAGGGGGTGGCCCCTCATTGGCTGGGCACCCACCTTGTCTCAACTGGCCATCTGAGCAGGTGCCCAGCCAATGAGGGGCCACCTCCTCAAGCATGATCAGAACAGCCCGGCCTAGTCTGCAGGAGAAGGTAAATCCCATTTGCACGCGTGCGCGACCCTGGGGATAGGTTGGGAGATTTTGGCTGGCGTTCCTGCCCACCCCCAGAGCCCGCTCTGGGGTTCAGGAGCAAGCAGGAACACAAGAAAAGAAGGCACCCGGGCTGCCCACACTGGGTCTATAGGAGCCAGTGGGAGCAGCCCGAGGGAGGGTCTTCCCCCCCCCCGAATGGGTTGAGAAGACTTTCCTGTTCACACTGGCAGGTAAGGGAACTGCTCTCAAAGCGTTCCTTACCTGCCCTCATGCGAATGGGAAAGTGTTCTCAACCCGTTCAGGGGGAAGCGTTCTGAGGCGTCTTCGCCTTGGTGCGAAACGCCTCTGGCTGCTAGACTAGATGGGCTGCTGGCCCAGTCCTGAGGACATTTTCTAAAAGTTCTTATCATCCTCTTATATATCAATATGGCTGCCACAGCGGGGAAAAACGTTTTGGTTCACAATATCGTGGAGCTTGTTAACTTCCTCCTCCACCAATGATTCACATTCATCCCCCAAAGCTCTCAGCCTGTTTCCTTCCCTTCTAATTTAGTTTTACTAACTGACGGTACATAAAGCTTCAGCCGACCAACTCCTTGGTTCCTTCTTCCAGATACTCCGTGTGAAGAAGGGCAATCTGTCAATTCCAACTCTGTATTTGGTCTGACAGTGGCAAGGAAGCGGTCTCTGGGCTTTTACTGGCATGTGCAAAAATCAGAAGATGCAGTTGAGAAAACTTGGCCGGAGCGGAAACAAATGGGCATTTCTCCACTCACTCTCTTGCTCACAGCACTGTCAGAATTCTGTCATTTTTGGAGACGTGTTGCAATGCCATGATAGAGCAGAAAGCAGAACAGAGGCTTGTCTGGTATAAAAGGGGACAAAGGATGTGCACAAAACATGAGTATCAAATTGAATGTAAGACAATTCGTATTCGTTCAAATAGGTCCCTTTGAATGCGGTAGGATTCTGTTCGATACGAATGTATTTGTACGTATTTGTATGAATATCTGATACAAACGCACATGTATCCCATACGTATCTGATACATATCAGTTACAAATCCCATAACATATCCACTCTGAAAGCATCAAACCTGCCCTGAATCCACTTTGAATCCGCTCTCAATCCATGTCAGATGCACTCTGGATCCATTGTAGATATGTCTGGTGCAGCCGCTTTCTCATCTCCCTGATTCACAAATGTTCCGAAGCATTTGTATGAATATGAATGTCAATGTATGCACGTCATGACATTCTATCCATATATGAATGTCCAAATTCATACAAACTGCCCTAAAGGGGACACCTGGCTGCTGCCCAGATTCTATCCACACACATTTCAAAACTTTATATGTGAAAGAAAAACAGTAAACACAGAAGTATTTAAAAACATACACAAAAGTGCACTATTTCCTGATTATTTCTCTTTGTCTTTTAAACTAGCCTTAAATGCTGAAGACACCTTCCGACATTGTTACATTGTTGGCAAAGACCACTGAGTAAGTTCAGCCCCAAGAAACACAACTTCTTGGCTTGTTCTGATGAAAATACTTGCTTAAACAACCATATTCTGCCTGCAGACTGGGGAGAATTTGACCCCTTCCAAGACAGTGTCTCTGTACTTCCTGAAATGGACTTCATTTTGTTGGTCCTCACACAGCATCCGCTGTGTGAATGGCATAAGAGAGAATAAAAACTCTGTTAGTATGGATTGTCCAATAACACCTCCTGTACCTGAGCATCCAAAGAGAAGGGAAACCAATGTCCTTAGTTCCCATTATATGAACTTGGAGTGTTGCTCGTGAAGAATGCCAGAAGATGAGCAGTCCAGGAGATCCACCCAAATCACAACCTTCTGAACAACGAGTTACCTCTAGGGACATGCACAAATATTTGTAAGATTCATTATAAGTATGAATTCAGACATTCATAGATTAACTTTTGTACTAATGGTTCGGACATTCATTAGATTGGGGTGGTGGGAACGTGGCTGTGCCAGTCACATCTGCAATGGATCCAGAGTGCATTCAACATGGATCGAGAGCAGATTCAAAGTGGGTTCAGGTCAAATTTGATGCTTCAGAGTGTGGATATGTGTTGGATATGTATACATTTGTATTGGATACATATCAGCTACGTATCGGATACATATCTGTTCATATCGGATCTGTATTCATCTGTATTGGATATTCATATGAATACAAATACATTCATATAGAATAGAATCCTACCACATTCAAAGGGGATCTATTCGAGCAAATACAATTTTTCTAACATTCGATTCATTATGGATTATATGTCAAAAACCCCATTCATACACATCCCTAGTGGCCTCTCTGCATTGCGTGTCCCTGTGCCTGAAGGACATATATTTGAACTACCACAATGAGGGAGAATCCAGTGCTCCTAGGGGTTGAAATAACAGGCAGCCATTTTTAGATCGATGTCAGAAAACTCCCTTGGTTATCAAGCAAAAATCCAGTGTACTCAAAACTATTGTTAACACATCCCAGATTTTACATGGAGTTTGAGTCTTTCAGCAATTTGCTGTAATATGGTTTAATTTTCCAAAGGGACCTTTATCTGATTAATCAGAGTTCAATAAAGCCGAGAGTGATTTGCATTTAATATGATGTGGTATATTAATTCTTGTCAACAGGAACCAAACAGATCTCACAACTTGAAGACACATTTGAATTAATGATGATACTCTTCAGTACCTTGGAAAATTGGTTTAGTTGTCTTAGTTTTACAATAAATGCCAAGAAGATGAAGTGGTTGCATCTTCAAAAAGAGATTATGGAGTTGAAATGAAGCAGCTGTAAAGTGAGTGTCTTGCAGGTCCCTGATGGCAGATTAAAGAAGCAGAGGGTCTCTCATCCTTGCTGAAATAAAGAGGATCAAACTAGAGGCATTTTCGCACTACACCCATTCCATTTGGAACGGGTATAGGACGGGAAGCCTAAGACACTTCAGGACGCTTTGACCATTCACACATAGGAGCGCAGGAACGCGTGTAAACGCATTCCGGCGCGCCTGTGTGCGAATGCTCAAAGCATTCTGAAGTTCCTTAGCCGGCAAACGCCGGCAAGGGGTGGGGAGACGGCTGCCGAGGCTCCCGCAGCCGGCAAGGCAGGCAATCAGCTGATTGTCAGCCAGCGCCGGCAGGGGAGGCGAGCCCGCGGCTGTCAGGGAAAGAGAAACATGAGCGAATGCTTCTCTCCCCGAACGGCTGCGGGCTCTTCGTCCGCGCCGGAACGGATGTAGAGCACTTTAAAGTGCTCTACATCTCGAACGCGTGCAAGTCAGCTCTGGACGCGTCGGAGTGCAAGCCCCGCTGCAGCAATGCGTATGCCGCGTTCGAGGCTGTCTTGCACGCGTTTGAAAACCCCGTGTGCGAAAATGCCTCAGGTGAGACTAAAAGGGATTATTGGCTAGTACTCTACTCCGTCCCCAGGACCTTTTGCATCCTCAAGTTGCTATTTGCTCAGTGATGGAAATCGGGTAAGTATATGGGATTCTGGAGGAAATAGCAATACAACAATTAAAATCTGTTACAACTTCTGAAACATTATTCTAGGATTGATATTTTATGGAGTACTTTAAATATGGGATGTATAAGAATAGTCAAAACATTCGATATTCAATCAAATTTGTTTGAATTCGGGAATTCGAATTCAAATCAAATGTCTATACATTCATGTTTTAACAAACAAATTTGAATGGTTTGAATCATTTGTACAAATTATTTGGACATTTGTATGTGTATGGATTAGAAATGTATCCGCACATATTTTATTTGTATCTGTACAAATTTGTATGGATACATATTGGATGAAAACGTATGCATATGAATGGGTACAGGTTCGTACAGATGCCTATGGACGCATACAAATGTTGACATTTATATCTCCAAATACAAATCAAATATTCATACAAATAGATACAAATGTATTCAAAT
The DNA here is from genome assembly GCA_023333525.1 of Aspidoscelis tigris stejnegeri. Lineage (NCBI taxonomy): Eukaryota > Metazoa > Chordata > Lepidosauria > Squamata > Teiidae > Aspidoscelis > Aspidoscelis tigris. The sequence goes on along the minus strand of JALMGA010000012.1, from coordinate 16,481,348 downwards.
TGGATTTGAATTTGAACACATTTGTTTTTTTCTCTGTTCATTTGAATTTGAACATTCAAACATTCTATTTGAATTGAATCCAAAAATTGCATTCGTGCACACCCCTACTTTAAATGTCAAACACAAGAAATTATTATTACTGGGGAACTCTCTTTTTCAATCCATCTGTTCCTAAAATGGATTCCAAGCACACAGAAGAGGATTTCAGGCTAGGGATGTGCATGAATTTATTTATTTATTTTGCATTTGATTCGTATCAAATTGAATGCGAGAATATTCATATTTGTTCGAACAGATTCCCTTCGAATGTAGTTGGATTCAAATTCAATACAAATGGTCAATCCCATACGAGCCCCATACAAAGCTACATATGAATTTACTAAAACATTTGACTTGAATTTGAATGTGAATCTTCACTGTGCCAACAGGCAATTCAGATTTGAATATCTGAATTTGTCAGAATTTGTATGAATTTCAAATGTTACAAATATTCATGCATATCCCTATTCTGGGGTATTTGCTTTCTTGTTGCGTCTTCTTTGCCACCCTATTCCACTCTCTCGATCATCCAGTACTGGTGAATCATTCCAGAAAGAGCAGGGCTTCCCCTATCCTGTACCAGCCTTTGGGCCCTGGACCCCTTTCTAGACCACACTAAAGGCGAGTGTGGAAAGGGCCTAACTCTGATTTCCCCCATTCTCTTTCTTTTGTACCGGGAGATTTTTGAGAGGCTTTATTTAGTCATTCATAAGTTTGTGTGTGGCATTTAAATCCTACCTTGATTCAGAGAAACTCAGGGTACTGCAAATGATTCTCCTCGCCTTTGTCCTATCTTCACATAAACCTTACAAGATACATTAGGCTGAGAGGAGGGTCTTGCCAGGGCACTGGGGAGCTTTTAAGAGCAGGAGGGGTTTTGAACCAAGGACTTCTAGGTCCAAGTATGCAGAAGGGCTGTGTGCTAATGTAGACTGGAGTGAGAGGGAGGCGGGAGCTGCCCTGCCAAATGATGCTGTGATGGCTGGAGAGTTAATACAGCCTGGGCCTTTGGCAGGAAGATCAGTGACTGGGAGCATCTGAAAGTGAAAAGTGTTTTTTGTTTTTGGTTATACAATGGCCATCAATACAGGGTGGTCTCTTGCAAGGAGACCTCACCGGGAAGACTTAAGTGGAGAAATGTGGGAGGGGGGAGGGAGGATGTTGCCCTGTTAGTCTGGTCCATGAACCCAAAAAGAATGTGGATGTGCACAAATATTCATATTTTAAATTTGTAAGAATTCATCCAGATCCAGACATTCATATTCAAATCAAGTGTTGGCACATTCGAAAGCTGACATTCAAATTCGAATTGGATGCTTCAGAACATTTGTATGAAGTTTTGTTACATTTGTGAACCTGGGAGGTGGGAAATTGGCTACACAGTCCCATCCTCAATGGACCCAGAGTGGATTCAAAGTGGATTCTAGGTGGATTTGGCACACTCACCATGGATACACAGGGGAAATGAATCAGATACGTAGAAGATACGTAAGAGATGCATAGGGGATTTGAATGCTATTCGTATTGAAGCTGAGTACTACCACATTCGAAGGGAATCTACTCAAATGAATACACTAACTATTATTTATTTTTGCATTCAATTCAATACAAATTGAACAAAACAAAATCTGTGGACATCCTCAGTCTTGTGATAATTTGCTTGACATTATGGAGGTGCACAAATATTCAAAACATTCAAACTTTGTACGAATTTGGCCAAATTCAGACATTCCAATTCGAATTGAATTTGTGCACATTTGAAGACTGACATTCCAATTCTAATCAAATGTTTTGATGCATTCGTATGAAGCTTCGTATGGGATATGTATGGGATTTGTATGGGATTTGTAGGCACTCTTATGGGATTTGCATGGGATTTGTATGGGATTGAACATTTGTATCAAATCCAAATCCTATGACATTTGAAGGGGATCTATTCAAATGAACATGATTTTCCTTGCATTCGATTCAATACAAATCAATTAAAAAAAACATTTGTACACTTTCCTACTTGACCTGGGCCTATAATTGCCTTTAGCTGTTGGGGGAGGCTAATAAAAGAGAGGAGTGCTTTGCTGCCACCAGAGATACAGAAGTGGCATTTCCTATAGCATCTAGATGGTCTTACAGCTTCACAGGGTTAAATCATCCATTCTGTGCTGTTCCTCATACGAACATGATATAAATACCTAGAAAGCCAGAAAGAATAGTCCGGTTCCAGAGAATGGAGGCTTTGCCACAGAGGAGCTAATGGATTTTTGCCTCTGGAAGACAGCACTTTATTCACTGCTGGATATTTCTAATGGCTTCTTTCCTTTTTCTCCTCCCGACCTTTGGAACTAGTGGTGTGCTTTTGTTTATCGAGAAGAAAAGCCAACCAGCTGCAGGGAGAAGGCAGATTTGTAAAAGCTTCTGTGCTTTATTGTGTATGCTCAGGGAGGCAGCAGGAAGGGAAAAGATGAGTTGGTTTCCCCCCTGCACCTTGCTTTAAGGCCAGCTCGTACATACGGGCACCTGACACTGGAATTATCTCTGCCACCCGGAGGCTTTTGGAAACTGCAGTGTTTGGGAACGCTCAGGAGGCTCAGAGAAAGGAAAGAGGGACAGAGAAAACTTGGCTGGAGATCACACAGCTGATGTGTTTATCACTGCTGTGGCCAATCTGATTGGTTACACTTGCTCACAGATACCACTGAAACTGGGAACACAGCTCCTAGTTCACAGGTAAACCGCCGGATTTAGGGTTAGCGTCATTTTGCAGCTGTGTCCATTCTGTCCAATGCACCATTTGTCAGAGGGTTCCCATACTACTCCTTTGATAGCTGGTCTATAATGTAGATCCAAGTCTCCAGTGCTGCAATGTTCCAGCTGCTCTCCTTGGCACCATGGACCTGTTTCCCCAACACAGTGTTGATGGTGCCTCCTCTGCCTGTTATTCTTCTTGATGAGCAGTTAAGCCTTGGGCCCAATACACTCCTGGAGAACCCAGGTGCTCTGAGCTGAGACCTTATGGGGAATTTGCATTTGTTGTTTTGCCTTTTGCCCATCTCCTCTGACCCTTCTCCTTCCTGACTCTAACCATGGGGGTTTTCGGACTTCCCTTTCTGTCTGCTGGATGGGAAAGGAGTGTGATTAACCAATGTGGACTAGCCCTCACACTTGGAGCACGAGCCAACTTTGGCTGTTCCCTCCCACTAGGATCAGATACTTACCTTATTGGATCCAGGGCCCTGTCCTCCTCTGGGCGCTGCCATTTTTTCTGCGGTGCCCTCCGCAACTGCACATGTTTTGGTGCTGTTGTCTTGAGGACACAGATGCTCTGTGCACATGCAGTTGTGTCTCTGGTCGTCCAAGGTGCCAGTGAACTTGTGCGGCACCTCAAACCACCCTGGAGCAGCAGCTCCACACCCAATCAACGATTAGTGAAGTTTTGGTGAGGGTGGGCACACTTGGCGGCTGTAACAGTCTACTCCGTGTGCATATGCGCTTCACCAGAGGTTTACTAATCATGCACTAGAGGCTGTAGTCTGAATAGGCCTCAAGTTTAGGAGAAACGTGGACTGGCACAGCCTGTGCTTATCTACTGTTTTTGTAGGCAGTAATATACCTTCTCCCTTGGCTTCTCCTATAGGGTTTTTTTATGATTTTAAAGTGGATTCTTTATGAGACACTCCTTCACATCCAGCTCACATGGCTTCCCCAGAGGTTATGGAGAAAGAGAGACTTGCTCTGGTTGGATTCTGCCCTTGCCAAGGGAAGGAAAGGTCAGGGTCTCCCTCTTGTTACAAGCAGGGATGCTAGAAGAATTATTCTTGACAGCTGAGCAAACCCCATGACATGCAGGGATTGTATTGGAAGATGTGAGGACCTGGGGAAGAGGGAACCTTTTTGCTCAGGAATGCTTGGCCTGCTATGCATAAGTAATCACTAAGCAGTGGCTGAATCTGGTGGGGATGGAGAGGAATGCAGCAGAGGGCAAAGATCTGACAAATCTAAGATGAAAGGAGACCAGTGAGGTCATTCCAAAGGCCCGTGTGGGGAAGGAGCTCTTCTGAGTCAAACCCTGAGACAGGCGATGGCAGAAAGAGTTGCTCTCAGGGTCTTTTTAGTGCCGGGGCTGAACTCTGCTCTGCCTTGCTGAAGGCTGAGATGACATTGTAGATGAGAAACATCCTGCCTGATAGTTTGGTTCAGCTGGGAGAGATCGCATGAGTCCCGTAGCTGCTGAACACATATGAGATTTTAGGTGCTCTCTGGACTGCAGCTCCCACGTCCAATTTGCTGTCAGCAGCAAATAAAACGGGAAAGTGCAGGCAGAATGAAAGGAGAAGAGTCAGAAGCAATTTGGGAAGAAGGCAAGCAATGAAACCGAGGCTCAAAATCAAATGCAGAACAAACCAAATACTTCCAGAACGTACTGGAATGTACCAGCAGACAAGATGGGGAGGCCTTTGATAACGCGGAGCAAGAGAAGGTCCCTTGTCCCATGCCCCAGCAGTGGAATTCCCAGCTGGCTGCATGAAGGTTTTTGCTCTGCAACTCTGTGAAGTTTCCAAGGAGGAATTTTTGCCCTGGACAGGAAGTAGCTCAGGAGGTTGGTCACTTTGGCCCAGTGTGAATTCTCCCCCGTCCTCCCAACCAAGTCCAGTAAGGTGATTTCCCAGTTTGGTCTAGTGGTTAGGGAGTCAGACTCTTATCTGGGAATACTGGGTTTGATTCCGCATTCCTCCATGAGGTCAGCTGGGTGACCTTGGGCTAGTCACAGCTCTCTTCTGAGCTCTCACGGCCCCACGCACCTCACAGGGTGTCTGTTGTGGGGAAATGAATAGAAAGTTTTGTCAGATGCTTTGAGTCCCGTTAAATGGGTGAGACAAATGGGGTAAAAAAAAGCTAACTCTCTTCTTCTTCTTCTTCTTCTTCTTCTTCTTCTTCTTCTTCTCCTCCTCCTCCTCCTTCTCCTCTGTTCCTCTGCATGGAGGGAGAGTAGTCCTCTGTGGTTAGCCATTTATTCACTCCAAGAGTCAGGTCACCAGCACTACCAGTAAGTGGATTCCTGCTGTGACTGGAGAAGCCAGGGTGTATGTGGACTTCCAGTTTGTAGGATGGGCAGGAGGCACCCTCTGTATATGGAGCCAGAGTAACTGTGGCTGTTTGCCTTCTGTTTGCCTAATGATGCATGGAGAAAGAAGTTGTAAAAATTCTCCCATTAGTTTTCTCAATTTCCTTATTGGAATAAAGAGTAAAACTGGGGTAAAGGAAGAAGAACAGGCGCATCTGTGTTAAATCTGTAATTTTCATCACCAAAAGGAAATGTCTAAATGGGCAATAACAACATATACAGTAAGAGTACAGATGCATTCCCCACAAATAAACAGCCATGGAGACAAGAGTGTATCATCTTAACCAAAAGCATGAGTTTAAAAGGAAGGGGAAGCCGGAATGTGAGCTCTTTTATTTTTTCACACCTGGGCTAGGCAGGAGGGGCTCTTTTAATGGCAGAGGTTTATGGGAATGTTTTCAGAGGCCGGCAGATCAGGTGGAAGTGACGTGATCCCACAGTGGCATTTCTGTCTTGGCTATGAGGCCCCTTTCATAATTAGTAGCAAAAGGCCTTAGGGATGTGCATGAATATTTGTAACATTTAGAATTTGTACAAATTCGGACATTCAAGTTCAAATCAAATGTTAGCACATTCAAAATTAACATTCAGATTTGAATAAAATGTTTTGATACATTCGTCTGAAGCTTCGTATGGGATTCATATGGGATCTGTAAGGGATCTGTATGGGATTCATACATAATCTGTATGGATTCATATGGAACTGAACATTTGTATTTCGAATGCTACCACATTTGAAGGGGATCTATTTGAACAAATATGAATTTTCTTGCATTTGATTCAATACGAATCAATTTTTTAAAAAAAAAATCATGCAAATCCCTATATCAGAAGCATCAGAAGGCCTCATCAGCTAATCCCAAGAGGCTCTAAATTAGGGATGTGCAGAAATGTTCATAACATTTAAAATTGATATAAATTTGCCTGAATTCAGACATTCAAATTCAAATCGAATGTTGGCACATTTAAAGATTGACATTTGAATTCGAATTGGATGTTTTGATACATTCGTATGAAGCTTTGTATGGGCTTCATATGGGATATGTATGGGACTCATATGGGATTGAACATTTGTACTGAATTCAAATCCTACTACATTTGAAGGGGATCTATTCAAATTTTCTTGCAGTTGATTCAATATGAATTGAATATTTAAAAAATCATGCATCTACCTACTCTGAATAGATCAAGCCCCAAATGATGTGTTTTCACTCAGAAAAGGGCATCAGTGTGTTACAGATCTACATGCTCTTGTTATGGGGAGACTCCACCCCCAAAAAATGCTGGTTTACTTTTTTCTTTTTCCTTTTGCCACTGTTCCAATCAGATTATTAAGAGTGAAAGAAATGAAAAAGTTGTTGGGAGTCGAAGGATCTCCAATTTCCTTTCTCTTCTCAGTCTGTACTTCTTAAAAGATTAATCTACAATGGTGCAATGTTAATTATTATTGATCTGTGGATTGATTAACTGACAGAAAATTGGTCAATGCTGATGAAGATTTAAATACAGAATAGTTGAACTGGTGCCAGTATTTTCAAGTTTGATAACTAATGCAGCCCAAAGTGTATAAGTATATTTAGATTGTTAACATAAATTACCGAAATACTGGGTAGATATACAAGCAAAGAATGTATGATCAGATGGATGCCATTCAACACAACTATGGGAAAACATTTGGAATAAATCTATTAAATTCACCGCTAACATTTTAATTAGAGAAAATTGGTATAAGATGTCTTGTTGTTGGTATAACCCTAGTTTTAATTTCCAAGATAAATCCTGCATATTTGAAATTGTGTTGGAAATGAAAAAAAAACTTATTTACTTACGGTGGACATATTAAGAAGTACAAAATTACTGGAACATGATTTTGCTTCCTTAATGAAGCAGATTCCAAATATTTCTATTCATTTAAACACTGTCTTTGTATGCCAAGAGAGTGTTTAGAATTAACTTATATATGATTTTTGAAGTAAGAAGAAGAAGATGGGCTCTTTTTTCTACCCCACTATTCTCACCCAATTCAGGGAACTCAAAGTGGCTGACAAACCTTCTGTTCTTCTCCCCACGAAAGACACTCTGTGAGGCAGGTGGGGCTGGGGGAGCTCAGAAGAGAGCTGTGACTAGCCCAAGGTCACCAAGCTTCTTATTTGAAAGGAAATATCAGCCAAGTGATCAACCTGGAAACAATCAAAAGTTTATTGATTAGTCATATGACCGTATCAAATTATAATCTACAGTAAATATGCAACAGTCATATTTATTAAGGCTTCCTTTAACTTCTTTCTTATGTATTTTACAGTCTTTCCCTTTTCTTCCTGCCTGCCCGCTTTCCTTCCTTTTTGTTGTCTTTTATGTATTTGGAGATGTATTTAGATGTTCAACTGCATACCTGCCTTTAAACAGTTCAGTAGAAAAAGACTCCAATGGGAACCAGAAGGGTTTTGGGTTGTTTGCTCTTGAGCCATTGAACGATGGCCACCAGCGCTAACATCATGCCAGCTTTCCCTGAATGCTTTGTTATGTGTCCCACTTGTAGGAACCCAGAAATCAGCCGAGGGCATGAAAAGTGAGCCAGTTTGGTCTAGTGGTTAAGGAGCCGGACTCTTATCTGGAAATATCAGGTTTGATTTTGCCCTCCCCCATGAAGCCAGCTGGGTGACCTTGGGTTAGTCACAGCTCTCTTCTGAGCTCTCACAGCCCCACCTACCTCACAAGGTGTTCTGTTGTGGGGAGAAGAACAGAAGCTTTGTCAGCCACTTTGAGTCCCTTTAAATGAGTGAGAAAAGCAGGGTAGAAAAGCCAACTCTTCTTCTTCAGAAAGAAAGAGCCCACAGACTTTCAGGTTGGGGTACACAATTTTTTTTTTTGTATTGGATTTGTATCAAATTGAGTGCAAGAAAATTAATATTTATTCAAATAAATATCTTTGAATGTGGTAGGATTTGAATTTGATACAAATGTTGCATACAAATTCAATACGAATGTTAGATAATAACTGAATATGAATCCCATACAAATCCCAGACAGATCTGTAATGAACCTTAGTACAAATGTATCAAAACATTCCATTTGAATTCGAATGGCCAAATTCGTACAAATTTTGAAAGTTATGAATATTCATCTGCATCCCTACTGTTGTGCCGTCTTCTCTGTTATTTTGCTTTCAAAAAAAATATCTTAAGCAAAGTCAGTCAGGCAAAACTAGCACAGTCTCACTGGTATCCCAAGTTTGAATAAGTTTTGCTTTGTTTCCTGACAGAAATATTTTTCTTCTCTAACTTTGTTAAGGCCTCGTTTCACTAGGTGACAATTAAAATTTCATATCCTACGTTTTCCCTAAATGATTCTTAAAAATATCTTTTCAAATTACTTCCTTGTCATAAGTGGAATAAAGGGAGGGGGAGCTGAACGTCATTACAGTGTTGGTGCAATCAACATTTCAAATGCAAATGGTCCAGAATCCAACAGGGAGGTTTCCTCACAGAGGACTGAGGCTTTGCGCGAAGGACAAGGGATGGTTGTCCTTGATTTTCTGCCCTTGGAGTATTGTCAACAGCAGAAACATTGAATGAGCGAGGCAGACGCACCACAATATAGGGCAAATTACCCCAAGCACACACACACAAAAAAATCCAAAGTTTATTATGTTGTCTCCTTCACATATTCTCTGTCACATCATAGAAGCAGGATGCGACTTTGATAATATATGAATAAAGAAAGATCAGATATCAGCTCTATTAAACATAAACAACAGTTACATTTGTGTGGGTGGAGGCAGACTTCTTAGATCGGAAGAGAGATTTTTTTTTTTACTGGCACAGAAAATATTTTTCATCTACCAATCATTTGTGCATCTGACATTTGCTACAGAGCTCCTGAAATGGTTAGTCAAGAATTAGAAGTAGGTCATGTGTACTCATATCTGCAGGTGTGGGTTTGCCACAGAACTGTGCAAAAACTCTGAAACAAATTTGTGCTGAACTTGTTAATTCTTGAAAGGTTCAAATCACTTCAAGCTCTGAGGGCTGAATAATACGTGTCCCAAATAGGGATGTGCACAAATGTTTGTATTTTTAACTTGATTCATATCAAATTTAATGCAAGAAAATTTGTATTCATTTGAATAGATAGGTTGCCTTTGAATGTGATAAGATTTGTATTCAGTACGAATGTTCAATATGAATGAGACTTGAATCCCTGCTATGAATCACCTACAAATCTCTAAGTATCCCATACAAATCTCATACGAATCCGCTATGTATCCACTCAAAATGTGTCAGATCCACACTGAATCCACCTTGCATCTGCTCTCAATCCACTTTGGATCCACTCCCGATCCATTGCAGATGTGACAGGGCAGCTGTTTTCCCAACTCCCAGGTTCACGAATGTAACAAAGCTTCATACAAATGTTCCAAAGTATTCTATTTGAATTGGAATGTCAATCTTCAAATGTGCCAACATTTGATTTGAAATCAAATGTCTGAATTCTGTCAAATTCATACGAATTTTGAATGCTATGAATATCCGTGCATGTCCCTATTCCCAAAGTTCTGGCGATGTTAGATCATTGGGTTACAGAACTGAAGGGGATCATTGGAACCACCAAGTCCAACTGCTGTTTCTAAAGATCACCTCAGAGGAACATTAAGTCAGTCACAAAAGGGGTTAACCCCCAGCATCCTATTCCTCAGGGTTTGTTGGGAATTATGTATGTATCTGTATGAATATCCTATGTATCTATATGCATTTGCGCTTATAATATGGACCAAAAACAGCATGCATATGGGATAAAACAGGATGCATACGAAATGTGTACAAATACGTTTAATACATACGAATGTTGTTGACTTTTGTATCTTTAAATACTAATGTTGTCGACATTCGTATCTTCAAATTCGTAACCAACATTCAAACGAATAGATTCGAATGTAATGGATTTGAATCTTTTTTGTTGCATTCAGATTTTAAATATTCAAATTGAAACAAATGTTTTGGAATTTGAATGAAAAAAAAACCCATCTGTTCACACCCTTAATTCAAAGTGGATTCAGGACAGCACAAAGAAGTTCTTGGATGCCCTTGCTCTTCTCTTGAAGGAGTGCTGCTCCCTTCATCTTCTTCCTGAACTTCAGAAGTGTCTAAATTGGAAGAGGTACTGCTCATTAACGAGAAGAAAAGTGGCACAAGGTGGGGAGGAAATTTTGAAAAGGCTCCTAGTCAGCCACAAAATTCTCTTTCGCTGAGGAGGCAGAAAATTTCAGAGAGGAGAAACTAAAAACTACAGCAAACCTGAAGCCAGAAGTCAAGGCAAAAGTAATTCATGGGTCTTGTCTTCTTCAGACTTGCTCTGTTTTTCTTCTTTCAGGGGGGATCTTAGCACATTCCGCCTGGCTTGCTGAGCACCAACATCCAAGGTCTTCGTGTGCAGGGAAGGAGGGGAGCAAAATGCAGACAGGGAAAATGTTCCTGATAAGAGACCAAGTTGGCAGGCAGGAAAGACGACAAAGGGAAGTAGGAAGGATAGGGGTGGAAAGGAAAACGTACCTCCTCCTCCTCTTTGGAAGGGAACAGGGCCTTTGGAGTTGTTAAAAAGCTTAAGTGTGGAATCTTCAAAATATTAAACCCTTGCCATGAGATTTTTATTTTAAAAGACACAGATAAATCTAAACAACATTACTAGGGATGTGCACAATTTCTGTGTGTATTCGATTTGTATTGAATCAAATGCAAGAAAATTCATATTCATTCAAGCAGATCTCCCTTGAATGTGGTAGGATTCTAATTTAATTTGAATGTTCAATACGAATTCACTTCGAATCCCTGTTACAAATTGCCCATGATTCCCTACATATTCCCTATGAATCCCCTACGTATCCCATATGAATCCCCTACATATCCACTACACATCAGCTATGTATCTGCTCTGAATGCATCAAATCTCCCCTGAATCCACTTTGAATCTGCTCTCAATCCACTTCAAATCCACTCTGGATCCACTGCAGATGTGACTGGGACAGCAGTTTTCCCACCTCTCCAGATTCACAAATGTAATAAAGCTTCATACGAATGTACCGAAGCATTTGATTTGAATTAGAATGTCAACCTTCGAATATACCAAGGTTCAATTCACATTCAAATGTCCAAGTTTGGACAAATTTTGAAAGTGATTACTATTTGTGCACATCCCTAACCATTACATCTCCCTCCCTCCCTTTTAAGTTTATTTCTTGGAGGGACATTTTGGCATTTGGAGCCACATGAAATTTCAACAAACACCCCCAAAGAAGGATAGCAAAGTCCCCATATTCCCTGCAGCAGTGCCAGTGGTCGACTTCCTTCTGGGCCCCCTTCTGACAGAAAGCCTCGCCTCCTCTCCTTCTCCGCTGCCAGCCAAGCGAGCTGATCAATGGCTGCTCTTGCTGTTCTCTCCATCCTCCAGACTGACATTAATTTCTTGGCAATGTAAACCTGTCTTGCTTCCAATACTTTAATTCCGAGAAAGCATAAACACCTGACAAGCTGTCTGTCTCTGTCTATTTATCGGTCTTTCTATCTTGCACTACAGCTATCTCGCCTGCTTTGTCTCAGGTTATCTGGGGTCACGGCTGGGTAGCAGATCCAAGGGGAGAGGAGCCCTTCAGTTACAAAGACCATCTGGCAGGTGTTTCAAGTCCTAAATGGCGGGGCGGGGAAAGGAAAGCGGTCTCCGATCTCTGCTTTCAGGCTGCTTTATTCTCAGGAGGGAAATGTGCTCTGGAAATGCTCTTGTTTTCTTACTGAAAGCTTCCCATATGTCAAGGTAGACTGCTTAAGCCTCAGAACAATTTCCCCGGCTTTGGGTATCAGACATTAGAACCCGCTGCAGGGAACTAATGAAACATTGGTCAGGTATTTCATAACTAAAACGAAAATACCAGTAATATATCAAGTTGCAACCACGTACCCTTTGAAATTCTAAACAAGATTGCAGGGAACACCTTGCTTCACAAATTGCTTTCACTATAAGTGGCTGCCCTATTGATGCTGGACCACAACCAGGAAAGGGTTGAGAAAAATGCTCTGTCAATTCCCTAGTCCCCCCCCCCCCCCGCTTCATGTTAGAAAGCCCTGTGAGCATGGAATGGAGTGGCTAGATTAGGAGAGAAAAAGAAGAAGAGGAGGAGGAGGAGCTGGTTTTTATACCCCGCTTTTCTCGCCTTTAAGGGGACTCAAAGCAACTGACAAAGCTTCTGTTCTTCTGCCCACATCACACACCCTGTGAGGTGGGGGGTCTGTGCGATCTCAAAAGAGAGCTGTGACTAGCCCAGGGTCACCCAGTTGGCTTCGTGGAGGAGTGCGGAATCAAACCCAGTATTCCCAGATAAGAGTTCTCCCCCACCACCACCACCACTAGACCAAACTGGCTCACAGCAAGAGAGGCACTTTTCACACGACTCCTTGTTCTGGATCAAATTCCACAATTGGAGATGTTCGTATTCGAACCAAACCTTGCCACATTCGAAGACTGACATTCAAATTAGAATAAAATGTTTTGGTTATTCCGTACGAAGCTTCATATGGGATTTGTATGGGATATGTATGGGATTCATATGCACTAGTATGGGATTCAAATGGGATTGAACATTTGCATCAAATTCAAATCCCACTACATTCAAAAGGAATCTATTTGAACGAATACAGATTTTCTTGCATTAGATTCAATACAAATTGATTTAAAAAAATTCTGCATGTCCCTACTCTCTCTATATCCTCCACTTGGACCCTGGGAGTGCAAGTGCAAAATCTCTGCTCCAGACTCACTTTTCTTCTTATCTGTTCCTTTGTGGAGGAAAAGGGGATATGTAGGGGATATGCAGTGGATATGTAGGCAATTCATAGGCTATTTGTAGTGGGGATTCGAATCAGATTCATATCAAACATTCATATCCAATTTGAATCCCACTACATTCAAAGGAGATCTATTTGAATGAATACGAATTTTCTTGCATTCAATTCAATATGAATCAAATACACAAAAAAAAGACCCCCATTGGTTCACCTCCTATATAACAGAGGAGAAGCATTTCCAAAGCAGCACAACTCTGCTCGCAGACTGAAATTTTATAGACTGGCTACAGAGAATCAGCTACAATATTGATCCTCAGGGAAACCCATTTCTTCATCCTTCCATTGTGAGAAATGCCCATTTATTTCTACTGCCAGCCTCCCATTGTTTAAGTTGCTGTTTCAATTTATTGCTTCACCTTTCAAAGAAATGAGTAGCAGAATAAGAAGCAAAAGACCAAACAAATGAAATCAAAGCAATCAATCCTAGAGGAAAGTGGAAGATGCATCAGCGTTATGTCATTGCCAAACTTAAATCAACTTTAGCATCTGCATTCAAAAAGACTTGGGATTCTTCTGGGGGTCTGCACGTTATCGCTTTGATTCCCTGTCAAAAGCCACCCTGTTGCAAGGCCTGTTCCCGGGACCTACTTAGCAAAACAAGATTCCGTTATAACTAAAAATGTCCTACTTCCTTTGATGACTCTATCAGCGTATGCAAATATGTGGAGGTGTATCCCTTTGGGAAGTGTTCTCTTTGCTTTAATCCATTTAACTTATTAACTTAGAGCTTTCTGGGCCTTTTAATCAGGGCAGTGATTTTTTTGTCCTCTCTTTTCTTAATTCATTCAGGACTTGGCCACATTGAACGCAAAGAGAGGCTCCGAGAGGAATATATCACCAGAGCAGGCGAACTGCCAGTCACTCTGTTGGCTTGAGAATCTATGTTTGTTTTGCCTCCTATGATTTAAACATTATCCATCACTGGTGACCCATCAGATGTAACTCATGTCCACAGGAGGCAATTTTGCTCATGGTCAATTAAGTTTCTGTTGTTTGGGTTGATAATCACATCACATCCCCCATGCCACAAACTGTTTGTTCCTGAGCATGCGGCTGTTACCCAAACACATCAGGGCTTGATGTGATGCATTTTCTCTGGAGATGCGCAAGAGTGAGGCAGGCAGATGAGTGAAGGCACGAGACGTGTCAAGGATAGCTGGGCATGGAGATCGGTGATTGACGGGACTGTTCCCATTGATTTTAAATACTTCCGAAGCGTGTTGAATGTTCCTTGTTCAGCGTTGGCTTGTCTTGATATTAAAAGCTCAGTAAATTAGGAATGTCACAAATGGGTGTGGGTTTTTTTCTATTTGATTCCTATTGAATGGAATGCAAGAAAATTCATATTCATTCAGATAAATCCCTTCAAACGTGGTAGGATTTGAATTGGATATGAATGTTAGATACAAATTGCGTACTAATCTGCAACAGTGCTTTGCACAAATGTATCAAAACATTTGAATCAAATTCGAATGTCAGTCTTCAAATGTGCCAACATTTGATTTGAATTCAAATGTCCAGATTCGGCCAAATTTGTATGAATTTCAAATCTTTCGAATATCCGGGCACATCCCTACAACAAACTGAAATGTAATGGTAAAACTTGTACATCTTTCAAAACGGTGCCCACTTTAAACACGGAGCTCCCTGAAATCTTCTACTAAAACACCACCAATACGTCAGCAAAATCTACAGCCAAAGTATGAAAACGTCAGAAACTTATTTTCCCTCTCACACAACACTAGAATGAATGGGAACTCTGTGAAGCTGATGGGCAGGAGAGTTAGGACTAACAAGGCTAAGTCTTCTTTTTTCATCTAGCGGGTAATTGGTCTATGGAATTTACTTCCAGGTGGGTGGTGGCAGCAAGCAGCCTGGATGGCTTTAAGAAAGGGTTAGACAAATTCATGGAGGACAGGTGTATCCATGGTTACTAGAATGGATGCCCAGGTACCATTTCTAGGTTGGAGAGACAGGCAAGAAGCATCTGAAGGCCATTTTCAGGGGATCAAGAGCAGGTGAAGGTTTTGCCTTCGTCTTCTGCTTGAGATGCCCAGAAGCAATGGGTGGCAAATTCTCTGAGACGGGATGCTAGACTAGATAAGCTGTGGCCTGATCCGACAGGGCTCCTCTTCATTCATGGAGGACAGGTATATCAACGGTTGCTAGAATGGATGTCCAGGTACCACCTCCAGCTTAGAAAGAGAGGAAGGATGCCTTTAAAGGCTATTTGCAGGGACTCAGGAGCAGATAAAGGTTTTGCCTTCATCTTCTACTTGAGATGCCCAGAAGCAATTGGTGGCCCATTCTGTGAGATGGGATGATGGAGTAGAAGGGCTGTGGCCTTATCCAGCAGGGTTCCTCTTCCATTTTTATGTTCAAATGTGTATTGCAAGGGTCAGTGCTATAAAAAAGGGGTAAAAATCCAATCCCTTCTTTGTTTGGCTTTCTTCAGGAGTTCTCTTTCTTCTTTTTCAAGTGGGAAATGCTTATAAGTATAACCTGCCCCTCACCCTTTGCCACATTTCCAGTTTGCTTTTCTGTTCTCCTGAATCATGTCAGAAAGTGAAATAAAGAGCACGAGCACAGAATCTGCTCAGAATAAAAACTCTGTAACTCAAAACTGGAGCTTCTGTGAACAGACGGATTTGCTTTTCCTCCTTCACCCAGCATTTTTATGCTTGAATGGACTGTTTTATATTTTATTGCTATATAACCTACTTCAAGATTTGTCTGTTGCAGGTGAGAAGTAGTATGCAAATATTTTAAATAAATAAGCAAATCCTGATCAGTTTGGACGGTTCTGGGCTTCGTGTTTCTCTGCACATACAAATATCCTTTCCGATGTGTTATGAATGCATAAAATCTGAAAAAGGACATTTCTACTAGATTGTGCAGAACTCCCAATTACACAGCTGAGGAATTACTCCCATTTGCTTGCTTAAGCAATGAGCCATAGGCAGCCTTGGGTTCCACGGTGGGGAAAAGGTAGCTTATACCTTGTATTATGCAACGAATAAACTACATGAATGAAAGCTGCCAGTCCCAGAAAATTGAGGAGAGCTGTTTTACATCCATGCAGTTGAACTTCTTAGTCTCTGGAGAGGAAACAGTGTAGCCTTTGAAGATGAATGTGGTGGAGGAAAGTGGAGTAAATAACATCTCCTTTTGTGTAGGAGAATCCAGATCTTTATTCCCAGTACAGCTAATCTGTTCTCACTGGAGTTTTTGCCTGAAGGTTTTGAACAAACGGTGCTGGATTAGTTAATCTTGGAACGAAGGGCGCAACTTTAGTTAACTTTAATTTACATGGGGGGGAGGAGAGAAAGAAGCTCTGCTTCTAGCATTTATTCATGGTCTAGATCAAAATGATTGGTTGCATGCTTTAGAGTGTGTAAAAAATTACTGTGTGCTATGAAAAGGGTGGTTAATCATACATTTATCCATCACAAATTGTGAATAATTTTGTGGGGAGGTTTCTGCAGCCTCCAGAAACTGTGCTTAAAGAGAGAGAGAATAATGCTTCCAGTGAACATTTTGTGCTCAACAGCAGAGGCCTATTTGCACTACGGCCTCTAGTGCATAATTAGTGAACCTCTAGTGAAAAGCATCTGCACATGGAGTAGGTTATTACATCCTCCAAGCATGCCTGCCCTCACCAGAAGCACACTAATTGTTGATTTCATTCTCCACACCTTAACCAACCTTACCCAGAGACTTAACACAAGCATCCGGGGCAGTTCTTCTTCTGGTGCTCCGGGGTCATCTGAGGTGCTGTGCAACCATGCTGGCACATCAAACAATCATAGACATGACTCTGTGTGCAGAACATCAAAAATAGTCAGGGTGATGGCGCTGATGCATGTACAGTCACTTAGGGTACACCAGCCAAAATGATAGTGCCCGGAGAAGGACTGGGTCCTAGATTGAATAAGGTAAGTATTTGATTGTGTGTATGTGTTGGGCGGGGGGGATGGCCAAAGTTGACTAGCACTCCAAGTACAGTGCAAAAACATCCCAGGTTTCAGAAGGGTCACAGGAACATCATCATCATCATCATCCAACGCTCCCTGCCTAGTTTCTGTTCATATTTTACCTCTGTCCGG
Organism: Aspidoscelis tigris stejnegeri; assembly: GCA_023333525.1. Taxonomy (NCBI): domain Eukaryota; kingdom Metazoa; phylum Chordata; class Lepidosauria; order Squamata; family Teiidae; genus Aspidoscelis; species Aspidoscelis tigris. Next base: position 16,464,192 of record JALMGA010000012.1, on the reverse strand, counting down.
TTCCCCTATCATAAGGAGCAACTCTCGGAGTAACAAGCCCTGAATATGTACTATAACTCATAAGTACTGTGATTCAGGCAGCACAGCCCATAACTCTTCTAAGAGGTTTTTGCTGAAGTGTTTATTTATTTATTTGCATTTCAATCCTGCCACGTAGCCCAAGGTCTTAGGGCAAGTTATAGTACATATTCAGGGCACGTTACAATCCTTCTGCCGCTGTGTGTGTGTGCCAGCATGCGCAGATTATTCAGCACATGAAAACTGGAAGGCATTCAGAATCCGTTTCCCTCTTCTTCACTGGATAAAAGAAACACTTCAGCGTTGACCCTCTTAAGGTGCCGAGAAGCTGGTGGCATCAGCAGCCAAATTGTACTGCCAGATCCTTATTCCATGTGTCAGGGTAAGTCTTAATAGATGCACAGCGAAAAAAGGCAAAGAGAAAAAACCGTAAGGGTTGCTTGGCTTGGTTTTCAGTTTATAACATTAGGGTTGCAGCCTTTGAGCTGCTTCAGCCAGAGGGGCTGCTGGTGCCTATGATGATTTCCACCTCCATCAGTGGTCCTGCCGCAATGGTCTATTCTTGTGGCCTTTTCAGCTTGGACAGACGGCATTTAAGAGGGGACCTGTTTGAAGTATATAAAATCATGCAGGGTATAGAAAAGATGGAGAGAGAACATTTCTTTTCTCTATCACACAGCACTAGAACCAGGGGGCACCTATGAAGCTGATGGGTAGGAGAGTTGGATCTGACAAGGGGAAGTATTTCTTCACCCAGAGGGTCATCAGTCTATGGAATTTGCTGCCAGAAGAGGTGGTAACAGCAACCAACCTGGATGGCTTTAAGGAAAGAATAGACAAATTTATGGATGACAGATGTATCAATGGCTACTAGAGTGGATGCCTAAGTAGATTTTTCAGGCTGGGCGGACAGGCCATTTGCTGGGATTGGAGAGCAAGAGGTTTGCCCTTGATTCTGCTTGAGATGCCCATGGGCAATTGGTGGGCCACTGTGTGAGATGGGATGCTGGACTAGATGGGATGTGGCCTGATCCAACAGGGCTCCTCTTAAGTTCTTATGGACTAGATGGGCTGTGGCCTGATCCAGCATGGCTCCCTTTAGGTTCTTATGGACTAGATGGGCTGTGGCCTGATCCAGCAGGGCTCCTCTTAAGTTCTTATGGACTAGATGGGCTGTGACCTGATCCAGCCCAGCTCCTCTTATTTGGAGAAAGTGCTCTGACTGACCATTTAAAAATAAAAAAGAAAAGGTTATTTCTCCTTTCCAGTTGCAGATAATCTGGACCGGCATTCACATCAGACTATCAATCTAGACTAACAGACTGCAAGTGGCTAAAACCCACTCTGAAAAAGCAGAAGACCACACTGGGAATACACTGAGAAGACATTTGTGGAAGGCCATACTCAAATGTGATCTCTGTGCATGGAAGCCATTTGGATTCTGCAGAAAGGAGTATTGTAATCATTGACTAACAGGTTGTAGCATGTGGCACACTATCAACCCTTTCTCATCCCATCTTCAGTCTACCTCTAATGTGCTCTAACAGGGCAATCTTTGCCTTTAACATTTACTAGAAGTGGAAAAGGCATTCTGGCCATGTGGCAGGTACCATATTTGAACCATCTCTGGGTGGGACCAGTTTCTACCCATCAAAGCAACTGGCACTAGTCCCCCAATTAAAAGTGCCAACTATCTAGCATGCAGCCTTAATGATATTCTAAATTTTGAGTTACTTTGTTCCTGGGAAAATGCCATATCTGTCTGGCCCCCGAACAGGCACACAAATGGTCCCTTTCGAATGGCAACCAATGAGCTCAATATGCTAGATCAGGAACGGCTCCAAGATGGGTTAAAACTAAGCAGACAGAAGACCCAAGCTGTTTTCAGACATCTGCTAAAAATTATAATAAAATCTTCAGAGCTTTAAAGCTAATAATTCTTTAAAACTAATAAAGTTATTTTATATTGAAGGGGGAAGGTATTATGATGGGTGCTTACTGAGAGAAGAGAACAATGAAATTCCTCACAAAAGCATCCTGAAACCTTAGAACAGCTGCTCTGTTGGCACCAGGATTCAGTCAGGACTAACAAGAATGCTTGTCATGACCCACAACATGAGTGAATCCTGGCCTGATGGATGTTGACATTAGAAAACTACTGCATACTCAAAGATGTCAGCATCTGCTCCAGTGGAAATATCTCCACCCTTAGAACAAGGTCATGAGAACTTAAGAGGAGCTCTGCCCATCTAGTTCTGCCCATCTACACAGTGGCCCACCAATTGCTTCTGGGCATCTCAAGCAGAAGACAAGGACAAAATCTTCACCTGCTCCCAAATCCCTGCAAGTGACCTTTAAAGGCTTCTTGCCTGTCTCTCCAACACAGAGGTCTTACCTGGACATCCATTCTATCTGTCCAGCCCTTTCTTAAATCCATTCAGGCTAGTTGCTGGTAATATTCCGTAAACCATTGACCTTCCAGGTGAAAAATATCTCTGCCCATCAGCATTCTAGAGGAGCCCCTGTTTCTAGTGCCATGGGACAGTGGAAAGAATTTGCTGGGAATTTGTCCTAGATATGCTAACCTAAGAAAGGACTCTGCCATCTCAGCATGGTTCACTCATTAGGGCATTTGTTGAGAAGAGTCTGAGAACATATGAAACATCCTGCCAGATGACACCAGTAGTCCATCTGGTCCAGCGGCCCATTGCTACCTTGGTCACGCATATGGAAGCTCACAAGCAGGTTGCAAGCACACCTCTCACAGCCACTGGCCTTAAGGGGAGTGCTGTTGACACCTTCGTTGACTTGAAAACTAGGAGTTTCCTTCCCTTGCATGCAGCTCAATTTCTCTTGTTCCATTCCCACCTTCTCTCTCTCACCCTCTCTGCTTCCTTTGCTTCTAATGCCAAAACACTTTTGGAAGGCCATATTTGGAAGGGAGAGGTGGCTCTGTCCTAGCCTTTTCCTCCTTTCCTGCTTCATCTGCCTTCTTGGTCTCTCCTTTCATCACACTTTCACTCCAGAGGCATTTCCGCACTGAATCGCGTTCGAAACGGAACGCGTTCAGGCGGAAAGCTTAAGCCAGCTTCGGGCGCTTTCCCCGTTCACACACAGACGCGCCAGAACGCGTGTAAACGCGTTCCGGAGCGTCTGGGTGCGAATGCTCAAAGCGCCCGAAGCTGGCTTAGCCGGCAAACGCCGGCAAGGGGCGTGATGACAGCCGCGGAGGCAGATCGACAATCAGCTGTTTGACAAACAGCTGATTGTCAAAGCCGCGCGGCGTCGGAGGCGCGCCGGCAGCCGTTCGGGAGACAGAAGAAGCGCGAACGCTTCTTCTCCCGAACGGCTGCGGGCGGCTCGTCCGCGTTGGAACGCGTGTAGAGCACTTCGAAGTGCTCTACATTTCGAACGCGGAAAAGACAGCTGCGGACACGTCGGAACGCAAGCCGCGCGCGGCCAATGCGGATGACGTGTCCTCAGCTGTCTTTTCCGCGTTCCGTTCAGCCCCGTGCGAAAACGTCTCAGCTCAGGTCACTGCTTGTCCCACACCTGAATTCAGACACAGGTTCATTGGGTTTCTGGCTCTTGAAGTGGGTGGAGGGAAAAGCAGAGATCGTTTCCTCTGTCTGTGATTCAGCTCTCCAACTGCAACCAGGCTGTTGAGACTCCATTAAGCACCTGATAAAGACATATATGGAACACATCTGCAAGTTACCTTCCACACAGTGGGACAGATTAGGGCCCTGTCAAGGATGTTGCTTCTGCATGGCCTCATGCGAGATCCATCTCTAACGGGGTCTAGAGGCCGCCGAATCCAGTTTTCAGGAAGACCTGAAAAATTAGGTCTTCAGACGGTTACTGCTTGCAAATTCCTGATCAAAGGACGATGCTTCCACACAGAGACAGGAGAGGGAACACATGTGGGCAGGACTGGAAGTTGCCATGTTGAGCACAGTTGGGCAGCCATGGGATCTCAGGCATGCCGCTGATTGGTGGGCACCCTGACATGCCCATGCAACGGTGGAAACAAGCGGTGACTGAGGGCTGAGTGCTCCAATCATGCCACACCTTGGGTGGCAGGTCTGCAGAGAGGCCTAATCCTTCTGGATATTGGTGCTCCGGCATCCGCAGAGCAAACACATGATGCGTTCCTCACTATCTGTGCTTCCCACATGAGTGCAGATGTGTTAGGCCTCATTTGGATCCATCCCTATTTCAGACATATCCTTCCAGGGACAGTTTTTAGAAATCCAGATTTCCTTAATCCAGATTTCAAGTGGTAAGTGCAGAAACACCCTTCATATATATATGAACTACTGAAGCAAAAGGTCTGAGGTGTTATCTGGATATCTACACCAGAAATGTGCATGAACATTCATAACGTCCAATATTCATACGAATTCGGACATTCATATGTGAATCAAATGTTATAACTTTTCTGCACTGGCATTGGTATTCATACAAATGTTTTGTAACACCCGTATGAAGCTTTGGAACGGTCGTGAACCTAGGGAAGTGGAACAGCAGGTGCGCCAGTCACATCTGCAACGGATCCAGGATCTTTCCGTATTGGCCGCCAAAAAACGGATCTAAGAAGATCCGGTTTTTGGAGAACCGTCCTCCTGAGGATCCGTTCCAAATAGGGATGGATTCTCGAAAGCCCTGCGCATCCGCATATGCATGGGGAAGACTGATCTGGCAGGATGGATCATCTGGGTGCTATGTGGATGCCACAGCACCCATTCAAAAAGTCCGCCGGATACCCACGCCGCTGACGCTGCCCCGGAGCCACGGCACTGTAGCAGGCAGCTGCCAGTCACCGCGTGTTTCGGTGGCACATGGCGCGCAGGGGAGAGTGGAAGGAGGCAAACCATCCTGCTTCCACCCTCCCCAACATGGCAGCTGCCAGGACATCCATCTCTTTGCCTGGCCATGTGTGGAAGTGTCCTGCTTGAACACGGATCCAGGCGAAGGGACGGATTGAAGGCCTCATTTTTTAGGTTTTCAATTTAATCCATTTTTCGGCGTCAAGACCCATTTTAGAAATGGATCTTGTTCTCCACAATCTGGAAGTGGCCACCTGGAAGGGGCCTCCAAAAGGTCTCCAGTGCGGAAGGAACAAAGGTAATTGTTTTGTATGTGTCCTAAATGTCTGGTTAAACCGGTTTCCGCAGCCAATGCGGAAACACCCCCAGAGTGCATTCGACATGGATTGAGAGTGGATTCAAAGTGGATTCAGGGGAGATTTGATGCTTTCAGAGTAGATATGTTACAGGATACGTATCAGATGTGTATCAGATACCTTTGTGTCGTATTGGATATTCATATGAATTTGCAGGAATACATTTGCATTGAATGGAATCCTACCACATCCGAAGGGGATCTAGTCAAACAAACACAATTTGTTTACATTCAATTCAATACAAATTGGATACAAAAAAACCCCATTCATGCACATCCCTAATCCCCACATCCCCAGCCACACAGACATGGTGAACTGGGATGTAAACAGGATAAGAAATTCTGGTATCTAGCAACATTGCCCTTCGCTTAGAAGTATTAAGAGCCCTCTTAGGCAACTTCAGGACTTCATCAGTCTGCATGCTAGTGTGGGACTGTGGAGCCTTGGCCACCACTGGTACACTCCATTTGCATCATACAGGCCATCATCCAGATCAGGGGACCCCTGGTCTGCATCACTGGTGAACCTCTTGATGTCCTACGGCAGGTGGCAGATCTTCCCCTTCCTTTCAGGATTCCCACAAATGCCAGGCCAAGCCATTTGTCCTGTGACTAGCCCAAGGTCACCCAGCTGGCTTCATGGAGGGGGGTGGGGGTGGAATCAAACCCAGTATTCCCAGATAAGAGTCCGGCTCCCTAACCACTAGACCAAACTGGTTCAGAAAGCTTCTCTTTCCTTTCAGGATTCCCACATATGCCAGGCCAAGCCATCTGTGCTGTGGGACCCTTGTTCATTGGCATGGCTTTTGGAGGACCGACCCGTAGAAGGCTTGGCAGCTGTGTGCCACAAGCTAGAGGCTCTGAGCTGCAGGTGAGCTCTTCCTGCCCTGAAGAAGGCTCTTTCTCAGAAGCAAGAGTTTCTCCCTGATGTGCTTTCGTCCTCCTGGTTTTCCTGGCAAGGTTTTGATCACACATAAGGACTTGGAAGGTACAGCAAGAGTTCTGGCATCCACCGGAGTGCAGCAGGAAGGGAGCCAAGGCACTAGGAGGAGGCACCGTGGTTTCATCCCATTTGCAAACTATAAGGCTGCCTTTTAGCCGAGGAGGAGGCCAGTGTGAAAGAACATGTGCTAAACATCATGTCGGGAAGCTTAGCGCATTAAGAGGAACGGCGTTGCTGGCTACGGACAAATGGAAACAGTTTGCAATTCGTTATAGGCAACGGGGAGGTAAGAGAAAAGTCTCCTTTGATTCAGGTTTTTTGAAACCAGCCTTGGCAAGGCAGGTAGAAGGGTCTTCAGTGCACAGTTTAAGCATGGAGGGGTTGGGTGGAATCAATCAGGCCAGCTGGCCTGGAGCCTTCCGGAAGATCTTCACAGCATTTGCACAAGAAGAGCCATAGGCCAAAGTGAACTGCACAGAACAAGAGCTTGGGGCGGGGGGGGGGGGGGGAGGCGAAGGACAAGAAAAGGGCTTTTTTCTTCCAAGTGTTCAGCTGTTTGGTTCTAAATATGGGATTGACCTCTGCCAACACTAAACTCACCCTTTCCCACCCTCACCTCCTACATAAAGCCTGAGAGGGGCTTTGGGAAGGGATCTAAGTGGATCTCCGGCTCCTTAACCACTAGCCAGTTTGGTCTAGTGGTTAAGGAGTTGGACTCTTATCTGGGAATACCAGGTTTGATTCCACACTACTCCATGAAGCCAGCTGGGTGACTTTGAAACAGACAGGTCCATAACACACCTGGTCTAGTGGTTAGAGAGCCAGACTCCTATCTGGGAATACCAGGTTTGATTCTGTACCTTTCCACGTAGCCAACTGGGTTACCTTGGGCTAGTCATAGATCTCTTCTGTGCTCTCACAGACCCACCTACCTCACAGGGTGTCTGTTGTGGGGAGAACAGAAGGTTTGACAGCTGCTTCGAATCCCCTTAAATAGGTGAGCAAAGCAAGGTAGAAAAGCCAACTCTTCTTCTTCTTCTTCTTCTTCTTCTTCTTCTTCTTCTTCTTGCCTGTGTAGGTCCCTTCAGGGCTCCTCAGGTAACAAAGACAGGCTTTAATTTTTATTTCCTGAAAGCCTAGAGAGAGGCTTGTGGGAAGAGCAGACTGTATGGTGGTACATTCACCTAGCTGGGACTGAAACTGGGGGTGGAGGGCAAATGAGGCTTGTTTGCTGCTGTCACTGAAATGGGTGCCAGGATTAGGGACCAGTGGCAGACAGGTAAAGGTTTCCTGTGGTGCAAGAGGGGAGGAAGAAGTGAAAGGAAGCTCTGAGCTGCAAGTTGACCAGTCTTTGACACTCCATCTTGCAAGGCAGAGCATGAGACGTGTTGATAGATCTTCTTAGCCTGGCCGAGAGTCCTGCAATCAGGTCCCTTACATGGATTTTTTATAGGTGGGGTAGGAGGAACACAACCTAGCCTCAGAAGTCTGACCATGCGAAAGTCAGCCAGAGGGGCCTGATCCTTGCAATGTTTCAGCTCAGAATTATCCTTCATCGGTGTGGACTGAAGTTCATGGTAGGGATGTGTACGAATGTTCTAAACATTCAAAAGTCGATCGAATTCAATCGAATGTGGATATTCAAACTCGAATAGAATGTCTACACATTTGAATTTAAACATTTGAACGAATTTCAAACATTCTAAAACACTTGTTCGAATGATTAAAAACATTCAAAAGTACAGATACGTAAGTACAGGTGCAAATGTACACATACGAATGTACACATACATATCTGTATGCATCTCATATGGTATTTCTATGCATTTGCGTACAGAATGTGTACAGATACGTATGACACATACAAATATTCTCAACATCTGTATCTTCAAATACGAATGTTGTCAACATTCATATCTTCAGATTTGGATCTAACATTTGAACAAATAGATTCAAATGTATTCAATTCAAATCGGTTTTTGTTGCATTAAGATTCTAAATATTCAAATTGAATGTGGTGTTTTTACATTTGATTCGAATCAAATTTGAATGCACCCCCCCCCCATTTGGGCTTAATGGAAGGGTGACTTTGGGCAGCTGCTTGGATCAGGCCAGCGGCCTGTAAAGGGTGAGACCAGTTAGCAGTCTGGCTTTCTGTTTCCTGAATTCTCCATTCAGTAGTATTTTAAGCACTGAATTAGACACTCCAGCCTTTCAATTGGTAGGATAAAAATAGACCACTCTGTATTTCAGTGAAGACCACAATATGAAGTATTTGCTGGCAACCTTTATCCAGACAGGTCATGGAGCATTTCCCAAGCCTACAGCCTTTCCAACATGATGCTAAAATACAAACGCTTGCATTCATTTCGTGGAACAATTCTTATCTGAATTGCAGGGCCGTCCGGAAGCAAGTCTGTTTAGGACCTTCACATCTTCTTCTTGCTGGCCTGTGGACTCATATGCTGTAGACCCCACAGCAAAGAGCCACTTAGTATGTACATAACTGCCCTTTCCTATAGTCACATTTAGGGAGAGCAGAGAGAGAAGCCAATGGCTGCCAAATCCCATGGCCTCATGCTTCCCCTTAAAGGCATGGAGGGGAAAAAGTCAGATCAGTGCCAGATCACAGGAGATTTATGAACTGGCTCTCAGGATGGATTTCACGGGAACCTTATGAACTGGGTCTCAGCAGCGGGAGGAGCTTTTGGTATTCTTGCCCACTTTGGAAATATTGTCCATGTTACACTTGGTCAGTGCCTAGATGAGAAGCATCCTGAGAACCACAAAGAAACTGATGAGATTAAAAAAAATGGGGCATAAGAGCAACACATAAATACACTGAAGAAATTATTTCACAGAAAGCAGAGAAAGGACAGAAGGCTTGATCTCCTTGGTGTAGCACAAAAGCAAGGAGAGGCAACCAGAAGAAGAGGAGGAGGAGGAGGAAGAGAGTTGGCTTTTCTATTCCACTTTTCTCACCCATTTAAGGGGACTCAAAGTGGCTGACAAAGCTTTCTATTCTTCTCCCCTCAACAGATCAGCCTTTGAGGTAGGTGGGGCTGTGAGAGCTCGGAAGAGAGCTGTGACTAATCCAAGGTCACCCAGCTGGCTTCATGAAGGAAGAACAAGAAGAGTTGGCTTTTCTGCCTCACTTTTCTCACCCATTCAAGGGGACTCAAAGCAGCTGACAACCCTTCTGTTCTTCTCCCCACAATAGACATCTTGTGAGCTAGGTGGGGCTGTGATTGCTCAGAAGAGAGCTGTGACTAGCCCAAGGTCACCTAGCTGGTTTAGTGGAAAGGTGTGGAATCAAACCCAGTATCCCCAGATAAGAGTCAGGTTCCCTAACCACTAGACCAGGTGAGTTCTAGACTTGTCTGTTACACCCCCTCCTGCAGAGAAGGACTGTCATTGACTGCTCTTCTGCATCCAAATGGCGATAACGTTTGGCTGGTTTGGAAACATGAAATCATAGCAGTTGAACAGCCCTGAGCACATAAATGAAAAAAGCACATGTAACCAGGGCTGTTCCCTGCATCCAGGCACGTATGCCCCGAATTCGTATCCACATCTCCATTCTGTCAAGGGTGTTTTATTGCTCCATATAAACACATGTGGATGTAACTAAGAAGTTAGCAAAGCATGTGGCTCCTAAGTGAGACCACGTGTTCTCACATCAGCTTTTTCTCCCTGGGTTGAGCTTCGTACAGTTAATGGATCACGCAGCAATTTAACAACAGCCAACACTCTTTGTTTTTATTAAAACCATCTATGAAACCGCTCTCCCCAAGAGCCCTCCTGCAAGGCTGACACTGGTGGGGCTCAGTTTTACCACTGGAAAAAGACAAGCCCAGGAAAAAAAACAAAAAACAAAATTGGTGGATGCTGTGGGTGGCCAGGAGGCTTTTGAAATAATCTTATGGATTTTGTTCCACCATGGAAGGAGGTAGAAAGGATTCATTATTGTGGCACTGGCTTCACAGAATATCATCCGTTTAGGAATCACTAATGGAAAGATGGTGATGATGAGTCATGTCTTTGCCCCTGAGCAGCTCAAAGTGAAAGTGGCTGGTAAGGGAGGGATGGTTTCCAGACTCACCAGAACCACGAACCAGAAAGGCCACCAAACGAAGCTGCTGGGTACCAAACAAAGCTGCCCAGGGTAGGGATGTGCACAAATTGGGGGGTGGGGGTTTGCATTCAAATTCAAGTTGAATCTGAAGGCAACAAAATCTGATGCGAATCCAATACATTCGAAACTATTTGTTTGAATGTTAGATTCGATACGGAAGTCTACAACGTTCGTATGTGTTATACGTATCTGTACACCTTTCATTCGCATCCCGTTTTATTCCGTATGCATTCTGTTTTCGTCCCCTATTATAAGCGCAAATGCATACAGATATGTATGAGATTCGTACAGATACTTAATACATATGTATCTGTACTTTCAAATGTTTCAAATCATTTGAACAAATGTTTTGGAACATTTAAAATTCATTTGAATGTTTAAATTCGAATATGAAGACATTCTATTTGAATCTGAATGTTCACATGCGATCAAACTCAATTGAATTTTGAATGTTTAGAACGTTTGTGCACCCAGGGCCACTCAGGCAAACTTAGGGTTGTTTCTCAGATCTGGCAAGTGGTAATTGTGGGATCTGGTCTAGATCCCTCATTGCCTCTCACTGTTTGGAGCCAGATATACTTTCATGAGAGGCCCAAGTGATGGGAGGATCACTGTCAAGAGAAGGAACTCTTCTTCCATTCATAAACTTCAGGAAGTGGCCCTAGTCATGACGCACTGGGCTAAATGTGAATGCAGCTACCCTTTCCTTGCATTTGGGGCAAAGACTGCACAATAACACCTGGGCATTGTGAGCTACCTCCAAGTGTTCCCATTTTTCTTGCCATGCCATTGGGGTAACTGTGAAATAGGATGTCAGAGGACCGGGCAAGAGGAACTGAACAGCCTCTTTTATAACTGTTCCCAGTGTAATCAATGGTGACTTCTCTAAGATCTTTCATTAGAGCATGCTATCCTCTATGGCAGCAACGCGCAAACGGAATGCTGCAGCTTTCTGTGGTTTTATCAATGAACGCATGCTCATTATTATGAAAGGGAGGAAGGAAGCACATTGCAATTCTAAGTATTTTGTTATTTGTTTACTTTATTTATTCACTGAATTTACGTAGTCAACTGAAAACCGATGCTCTCTGGGGATCTTCCAAAGCAAACATTAGAAAGAGTAGATTAAATTTTCAAAAAAAAAAAAATGCAGAATACAAAAACGCATTTCCTTGGAGTTCCTAAAATGCTATTTTGAATTATTCAGAGCAAACACATGCCTCCCGAAAGGGGGTTGGTGTTTAGGCATTCTAGTGTTTCATTCCTGCCCCCCCAGGAATAAGGCAATATAGTTGCATTCACACATCTGCTCTTCCTTTCCAGCCTTTTGCACAGCAAAGTCAGATGGAGTCTACTGTACCCCAGCAGGGTTTTTTGCATTTGATTTGTATTGAATTGAATGTAAGAAAATCTCTATGCATTCAAATAGATTTCCTTCGAATGTGGTAGGATTCTATTAGATACAAATGTATCCAATACATATCCCATAACATATCTGCTCTAAAAACATCAAATCTGCCCTAAACCCACTTTGAATCCGCTCCCAATCCATGTCGAATGCACTCTGGATCTGTTGGAGATGTGATGGGAGCACTGCTTTCCCACCTCACGGGCTCACAAATGTTACAAAGAATTTGCACAAATACGAATGTCAGTGTACGAATATCGTAACCTTTGTTTGTATATGAATGTCTGAATTCGTACGAATTTGTACCAGTATCGAATGTTACATATATTCATGCACATCCCTACTGTTGAGGCTTCTGGCATAGACTGTGGGGAACATCGAGCCCTTTCTGCACTTGTCCTTATTCTGGAATATGTCTCAGGATAGAGGTCTGCTGGCCACAAGCTGATGCAGACTATGGCAGGGCTCACCTGGGGCCTTCCACAGTCCGCACTAGCATGCAGATAGCAGGTCCCTTTTCTGGAATATATTCCAGAAAAAGGCCAAGTGCAGAAAGGCCTCAGTATGCCTGAAAATGCACAGTATACCATGACAATATTGTCACACTGCAAGGTGGGAGTTGCAATTAGAGATGGACACAGGCGAAAACCGCATTTTCAGTTTGAAATGGATCAGCTCAAGAGGGAACTGTTTGATCAAACAAAGAGTTTGTTGTTGAGGTTTGATTTCAAACTTGTCCAAAAACAAAAACTCCAATATTTCAATTTGGAAAAGCCCTTTTCAAGGAGAAAAAACACAGCAAACATGAACTGTTCAATCAGTTAATTAAATTTTGGAAATAATTGTTCTTGTCCCCATTTTTGGGATGTTTAGTCCAAGAGGTACCAAATAAGTGGAATTTTATTTTTTATTTCTTTGTTTGCATTTTTATCCCATTCAGGGTGGGTAACAGAGTTAAAAAAACAGATATATATATTTCAAAAATGTGTACAGTGAAGGTGCTTGATGCACCTCAAGGCGGAGACTATTCCATAGCCTTGGGGCCATCACCGAGAAGGCTCTCTCCCAGGTGCACACTAGGGGTGTGCATGAATGTATTTTTTGTATTTGGATTCAAGTCAAATCTATTATTCAAATATTTGATTTGATTCGAATTTTAATCATCCAGATCTTCAAAAATCCCATTCAAATCCAGATTACCCAAATCTGTACTTTCGGAAATCCGATTTGAACTCAAAAATACGAATGTCGGCAACATTTTTATCCAATTTTCAAATTTGCACGCATCCCATTTTCCTGCTGTATGCATCCTGTATGCATCCTGTTTTCATCCCACATTATAAGCGCAAATGCTCATTATATTCGGATGTGATATGTGCAGACCTATTCATTCAAATTATTTGAAAATCTGTATCAGATTTCCGAAAATCTGAAATTTGTTCGAATGTGTAAATTTGGATTTTTGAAAATGCGATTCGAATTTGAATGATGATATTTGATGGGTTCAAATCGGATTTTTGAATTTTCGAATATCTGTGGACATCCCTAGTGCACACCCCTTTTACTATTGAAGATGGTGGGATGGCCAGGAGGGCCTCCCCTCCAGATCTTAAGGCCCGGGCAGGTTAACATGGAAGTATTTATTTATTTATTTATTATTTGCATTTATATCCCGCCGCATACCCAAAGGTCTCTGGGCGGGTTACAACTTTAAAACAACAGATTAAAACAGAATGCACATTAAAAGACGTTAAAAATTCAATACATATAAAACAATATGGCGTTCCTTCAGATATTTGGGGCCCAAGTCATTTAGGACCTTATAGGTTAAAGTTAAAACCTTGAATTGGGCTCGGTAGCAAATAATCTCAATGATTTTTGGTAGTAGGGGTATTTCCCATGGCTCCTTGCAATATCTCTCTTGAGGTGGCATCTGACTTTGTTCTTCATGTTGCTTAAAGGAAAATTCACTTGGGAAGAGCAGCTGTCTGCCAAAGTCTAAGTGGAAAGCGCTATATGTGGTTGAAATTACCATTTTCACTGCAGCGATTTGTTTTCTATGTTGAAGGCAAGAAACGGTTGTGAAGAGATAGTGGATAAACAATGCTAGAAGAAAAAACACTTGGTGTAATGTATTGCTTTGTATACGTCTGGGGATCTGATAGATGGCTCCAGACTCAAGAAATAGGAGATGGAAGCGACGTTTCTGTGCCGTGACAACTCTGCTGAGAATTCCCTTGAGTTCCAGCAGCTAAAGCGTTCAATTGTTTCAATTCTTAGCATTTTGTTTTGTTTCTGGTTTTACTGTTCTTGGTGTCTTCCCTAAATGAGAGTGAAGGACAGTCTAGAAATTCCTAAATAATAATTTAAAAAACCTATATTAATATTAAACCTCAAAGGTACAGCAAGTGCAACCAGAACAGTCAGTATCCCATCATCGGAGACATCCACACAACTACCATCAGAACTACCAAAACAATGAAGATAAGGAGAAGAGGCTGATGAGGCTCAGGGACAGCAGCCACTTCAACATCGATAATGATGCAACTTCACTTCCGATGCAGATGCCATGAAAACCCTAAACCAGTGATGGCCAACCTTTTGAGCTCGGTGTGTCAAAATTCACAAGAAAACCTAGCTTAATGCTGGTGCTGTGTCACATCTAGAAATATCCATAATTTTGTGATATTTGTAGTTCTAGTAAAAAAGTTATATTTTTGATATATGTATTTTATTAAAGGCAAAAACAAATAATTCTTTACATTAGTGACTTTTGTTGCTGAATTTTGTTTGCTAAATCTTCAGTTGAAATTTGGTATCTTGTATATTTCAAGAACAAGCAAGCACTACATGCCCAGGTGACAGGGTGACCATGTGTGTCACCCAAAAGGGCTTGGCGTGTCACCTGTGACGCGTGTGTCATAGGTTGGCCATCACCGCCCTAAACCACAAAATGGCAAAGAGACTAAGGTGGGTCAATCCACCAGCTGAGAACATGTCTGTTCCTGAGGCTGACCAGGGCATGGCTGAGTTAACGCTGGCTTACCGTCTCTACCATCATTTGGTTTATTCATCAATGAAGAGAGAAAATTCGAAATAAAGAGAATATTAAAATTCCAACAATAAGAAATGAAATGAAGAATTGGAACTGAAGACCTTAAGCACCAGCTTTTTGCTGTTGGCCAGATAATGAACTACCTGCATTATCTATGCAGCATGGTTTTTTTTATTATTTTTACCTAAAGTAGTCTCCTTTTGGGAGTAACAAAACATGTTTTTAAAGACCTGTTTTTTCCCTCAATACACCTTTAAAGGTTTCAAATTGTTACATATCTGGTCAAGTTAAGAACCTCATTTTAATTTGTATGTAATATTATTATCATTAAGAGTGTCCCTGTTCCCTCCCACACCATTTTCCTTTTTATCTTGTCTCTTTAGATTGTAAGCCTGAGGGCAGGGACCTGTCTAAGGTTAATATAATATTGTAACCCGCCCTGAGACCTCTGGCTATAGGGCAGGATAGAAATACAAATAAATAAATAATATTACGTATAGGGATATGCACATTTTTTTTAAATTCAATTTGTGTCAAACCAAATGCAAGAAAATTAATATTTGTTCAAACAGATCCCCATTGAACGTGATAGGATTTGAATTTGATGTGAATATTCAATGCAAACTTTATGAAAGTTCAATACAAATTGCATAGGAATCCCATACTCATCTGCTATGTATCCATTACGCATCCACTCTGAACGTTCCAAATCCACCCTGAATCCACTTTTAATCCACTCTCAATCCACTTCAAATCCACTCTGGATCCATTGCAAATGTGACTGGGGCAGCCGCTTTCCCACCTCCCCATTTCACAAATTCGAATGTCGGTCTTCAAATGTACCAACGTTCAATTTGAATCCGAGCAGACTAATGCACACGAATTTCAAATGTTACAAATATTCATGCAGATCCCTGATTACGAAGAAGAATGAGGTAGAACAAGGTGACAAGATACCTCTAGGTCCATCTGGATCCAGCTGAACTGAACACTGATTTGTTTGGTTTGATGGCAAACCATTTGAGTGAATGTATGGTTGTTCACATTCCGTTCCAAATACCCTGTTCTGTTTGCAACCATGGAAGTGCAGGTGCTGTGGTTGTTGCTTCACCTGGCCTACCTGCTGTCCTCCGACGTGCCTGGCCTACTGCTCCTCATGGGGGAATGAAGTTTAGCACAGCTGGGCACTGAGTGGAACTTCTGGGCCCATGGGTGTTTTTCCACTGTCACTAAAAGTATGGCATTTTTGTACCCATTAATGGATACTTAATGGGTACTTCTAGTGACAGTGGAAAAACACCCCATATGAAACATTGGCCCTATCATAGCCCAGCCATATCAAATAACTCCCCCTATCAGAAGGTTTTCCAGGCTCACCTGCCTTTTATGTGGAGAAGTGAATGAACCAAGGCATTTTCTTTCCCTGGGAGATTGGCCATGTTTGTATCCCCCAGGCCAGGTCCATTGTTAAAACCAAGTTCAACTCATGATTTTGCAGATACTTCAGCTTCCTTAGAAGGAATATCTGGCTTCCCCCTCCTACTTTCCTCTTAGGAGGAAGAGAACAAGTCTAATACAAAGCAGATGTCTTGAAAATGTCTCCATTTCTTTGCTCTGCCTTGGCCTCTCCTCACTGCAAGCCCTGCTTCCCTCCCTCCCTCTCTCTCTGTCTCTCCTTTCATTCCTTGATTTCATTTGACCTTACCTACAATCATTCCAGAGCTTTGCCCCAAAGCTCAGCTCGGATGCCAAGGCAGGCAGAGTTTCTGCATGGTTACTTATGTTTATATTACTCATTCATTAGCTCCTTCGCCGTTTGGGGAGGAGGGGACATAAGAACTTGGAACATCAGCTTTACAATGTCACACACACACACACACACACGGGATGTGCACAAATATTCAAAATACTCGTTATTCATCCAAATTAGGACAAAATGAGACATTTGTATACAAATCAAATGTCCAGACACTCAAATTTCCGCATTCAAATGAATACGAATATTTTGAGTTATTTGTAGGAATAATTCAGAAATTTGTATCTGTACGGGTATTTACGCATCCCATGCGTATCTATATGCACCCGTATGGATATGTACAGGATGAACATGAGATGCATACTTGATGTGTATGGGATGCATACCATTGGATACGTATTGAGTATTCAAACAAATTCATATGAATGTATTGACGTATATCGAATTGAATGTCTGGACATTTGTTTTTCCTTATTCTGACAAATTTGAGTTTTTTAAATATTCAATTCGTTATGAATCAAATGTCAAAAATTGCATTTGTGCACACCGTAACAGACACACAAATTCCACTAGTTTTCAATAGCTTTGTAAGCAAACCAGGCTTCATCAGTGGGCACATCCGGGACCCTACCATAAAATCCGATCTGTGGAGACGCGAGGCAAGCCCTAGGGATGTGCATGAGCTTTTGTAACATTCAGAATTCATCAGCATCTATCCAAATTCGGACATTCAAATTTGAATCAAATGTTGGCACATTCCAAGATTGACATTCGAATTTGAATTGAATGCTTCAGAACATTTGTACGAAGAAGAAGAAGAGGTGACTTTCTACCCCACATTTCTCATCCATTTTAAGGAGACTCAATGCTGCTGACAAACCTTCTGTTCTTCTCTCCAGAGCACCCTGTGAGTTAGGTGGGGGCTGTGAGATCTCAGAAGAGAGCTGTGACTAGCCCAAGGTCACCTATTTTGTGGAGAAGGTAGAGGAGGAGGAAGAAGAAGAGTTGGCTATTCTACCTTGCCTGTTGGCTTTTCTATTCCACTTTTCTCACCCATTTAAGGGGACTCAAAGTATCTGACAAAGCTTTTTCTATTCTTCTCCCCACACCAGACACCCTGTGAGGTAGGTAGGGCTGTGAGAGCTCAGATGAGAGCTGTGACTAGCCCAAGGTCACTCAGCTGGTTTTGTGGAGGAGGGCAGAATCAAACCCAATATTTGCAGATAAGAGTCTGGCTCCTTAACCACTAGGCTTTGTTACATTCACGAACCTGGTGAGGTGGGAAAGCGGCTGCGTCAGTCACATCTACTACAGATCCAGAGTGGATTCAAAGTGGATTGAGAGCAAATTCAAAGTGGATTCGAGGTGCATTTGATACTTGCAGAGTGATACATAGGGAATTTGTATCAGATATGTAGTGGATTTTCATGGGATACGTAGGGAATTTGTATGCAATTCGTATTGAACATTCATATTGAATGTTTGTATTGAATTCAAATCCTACCAACATTCGAAGGGGATCTATTTGAATGAATATGAATTTTCTTGCATTTGACTCAATACAAATCGAACCCAGAAAACCCATTTGGGCACATCCCTAACAGACGTAGCTTGTGTGCGGTACATGTTATGTTCAAGTTTACAAATAGGCTTGGCAAACTCACCTATTTTCTCTTCAGAAACAGAGGAGATGTTCCTGCCCCATGCCCTAGGAGAGACTCTATACACTAGCATCCAATACTCACAGGGGACATCTGGGCACCTATATATTTACTTAAGAATTTAATTATTTAAAAACGTATAGCCAGCCCTTCACCCAAAGGTCCCAGGGCAGGTCACAACCATAAAAAAAAGATAAAATCCATAAAACAACTTCAAATATATTGTCCTCCTGGCAGGACAAAACTCAAAAGGAGCAAAACTTTAAAAGGCTAAATGAAGATGTTTTAGCCAGGTGCCAAAACCCGTACAAGTGTGGCATGAATCAAAATCCCTCCCTTTGCTCCTCAGCCTCAGCAGCCAGTATTTTGTGGCCTGATCCTTCTGATCCTGGGGTCAAATGGACCGCTGTTTCAGATGGGTGACTGAGTAAAAACAAAGCAGGCAGCACTCGTCCTCTTCTTCTAGGTGTGTGTGTGTGTGTGTGTGTGTGTGTGTGTGTGTGTGTGTGTGTGTGTGTGTGTGTGTGTGTGATGAAACTTGTGGTCTCCCATCCATGTCTCAGCCAGCCCTCCTCCTGTTGCTTGGAATCTGCAATCAGACAAGATTAACTGCACAGTGTCCCCAAAGCTCCCCCCGTTGAACAGTGACATCTTTCAGACTCTTTCGGGCATGCACAGAATTACGACGGGATTGAAATAGGTTTTGCAATGGATGTCATATTCTTTCAGGGCATGCCGTCTCTTATTTCTTGTCTTGCTAAAACATGTCTTTATTGATTTTCTTGCACACTTTTTTTTTAATTTTGCAGTTTACGACGAACTCCTGAGGGTTCTTCACTGGGGGGCTGTTAGTGAAAGAATGAGAGAGAGGCTAGCTGGCTGGCTGGCTGGCTGGCTGGTTGACTCTCTCTATATATATATTAAAAAAATGTAGTCAGTCCAGACAGGAAACTGCCACTTTAAAGCTTGCTAGGCAAGAGATAGCAGACCATTAAATGCCTGTTGAACCTTTCCATTCATGAGATAATTCATGCTGAATGGCAATTCATTCACCCCGCCTGCATCTCCGTGCCTGGATTTCCCAGCCTCAATTGTGCCCTGGATTTGTTGTGCTGAATTCTGAAGGCTCAGCAAAGTATGCCAATGCCCAGACTCACCCAGCAGTGACAGGAAGGGAGGAATTCAGCTCTTTTGAAACCATGATGACGACCATGATGATGCCTTGTTCAACTATTCAAACATAACAAGGAATTTTCTCTTTAGAACTAATACAGATCAAAACACAGGAAGTTTATCCATGTTTTATTCACGTCTGTTAGTAAAATAGTGGGGAAGAAGGGATAATGTGGAACTCTAACAAATTGCACAAATCTAAGAATTTGGATGAAAGAATAAAGGACATTAGGTCCATTTTGGAAAGGGAATCCATATGGTAGGCACATCCATGAATGTGGAAAGAATGAGGTGGAGCTCTAGTTGGAAATCTCTATCTGGTCTCCTGAAGATCTCCTAGACCATGAAGATAACACCCTGAAATCTCACGTTGCCTCTGCACTCTGGGGGTCCATAAATTGGTGCTGGGATCATGTAATGATCCATGGAGCATCCATGAATGTGGAAGGAATGAGGTGGAGCTCTAGTTGGAAACGTCTAGCAGTTCTCTCGAAGACCTCCTAAACCATGAAGATAACACCCTGGAATCTCATGTTGCTTCTGAACTCTGGGGATCCACAAATTGGTGCTGGGATCATTTAATGAATGGTAAATGGACAAAATGTGGTGCACAGGAAGCTCTCCTGTTGAAAACTGATAAAAGTGGAGAAAGAATTGAAGGTCTGGATCCAAATTCTGAACCTCCGCACATTGCTTTTGTTTGCTTCTTCTTCAGCTCTGCTGGAGATGGAGTTCCAAGGATATGGCTGTGGAAGTCACCCATTTTGTGCAGAAAATGGCAGACTGGCCAACCCTGCTACCCCTCCTCTCCAGAAGTGCGCTCAGAGACACTGGCTGAGGTTTACCAGCATGCCACAATTTCAGAGAGTGTTTTTACCATCCCAGGACCTGAATGGGGGCCACAACACACTGCTGTTCATATCCCAGGGGCCTGATAGGTGGCCCTGTTGTCACCGTGGGTGCAGTCAGCACTGAATTGTCCTCTCCTCTGTGGGCAAGCATTGCCCTGGTCTGCTGAACATTTCTCTTGCTGTATTTCTCAAGCAGAATTCTCTCTAAATATTTGTTTTTTTTCTGTATTTAATAAATGTTTTTACTGTCTGTAATAAGCTTTTAAATGTAACTATAAACCACCCAGAGAATTGTGCTAGAAGGTAATCTATGTATTTAATCATCAGATTTCTTATTTATGGCACATGTTTCTAGGATTCCCCAAAGGAGAGCAATATCACCAGTTCCCTCTGTCTGTCTGTCTGTTTCTAGGCTTTGTGTGTGTTTTTGAACCTGAGTCTGTGTGTGTGTGTGTGTGTGTGCCTTTGAGAGAGAGAGAGAGAGAGATCATAACAAACTCTGGTACTGTAGGTACAAATATATACCAGAAGCTGCATAATTTAGGGATGTAGGTGAATGGGTTTTTTACACTCGATTTGTGTCAAACTGAATGTAAGAAAATTCATATTCATTTGAATAGATCCCCTTCAAATGTGGTAGGATTCTATTCAGTTCAAATGTATTCGTACAAATACGTATCTGATACTTATCCCGTAACATATCCGTCCTGAAAGTGTCAAATCCGCCCTGAATCCACTTTGAATCTGCTCTCCAACCATGTCAAATTCACTCTGGATCTGTGGCAGATGTGATTTCCCACCTCTCCATTTCACGAATATTCTGAAGCTTCATACAAATGTTCTGAAACACTTGTATGAACACGAATGTCAATGCACGAATGTCATAACATTTTATTCCTATACCAATATCCGAATTCATGTGAATTCATACAAATATCAAATGTTATGAATATTCATTTACATGTCTAGCATAATTCCATGATCTTGGGAAGGCACCCCTGAGAATGAAACACCAGTGGGGCTACTTTGTGAAACACTCTGTCCACCCATGATCTGCTGGACCTTGCTGGTGATCAGATGACCAAACTGCCCGTAATAGGAAGGACGTAGTTCCAGAAAGATTAGGTCCAGGCATCGTGACCCATTATCGGCATGCCATCTGCAAAAACAAAACAATGAAACACAACCATTTATCGTTCAGAGCAGAGACGCAGGACTTAAAAAAGAAAAGAGGAGGAGAGGTTTTGTCATTTCCCACTTAGTTGTTTTTTTCCCCCCTGTGACACTCATTATGGAAATGAAAGCCACATCTGCCAAGCTTTCTGTGGCCTGGCAAAATGGAAATAGAAGGAGGGGGGGCGCATAAAAGGAGGCTAGTGGGAGAGGCAAGGTCAGTCCAGCACGGAGAGAAGGAGGTGGGAATGAAGCCTGAACATCTGCTAGCAGAGTGCAGAGGAAAATGACAGGAGATGGAAGGAGGAGACCCCCCCGGGAGGACCCCATACCACCCACATCCTCTAGAATGTTGGCAGCAGCTGAGGCCACCATCTGCACAGCCGCCATGGGCAGCAGCCTGCAGAATGGGAAGAGTGGTGTGGCTTCCCTGAGTGGCAGCTGAGAGCCCACCAATCATCCCAGAAGAAAGCCATCTTTGGCCACCGCCCCGTCGCCCGTTTCCAGGAGAGTCTCTTGCCTGCGGTCCCCTCGTGCTAACCTAGTGTTTCTCTTCAGGAGAAAACTGTGAAACGTCTTCCATTTTGCAGTAATGCAGGCTGACAATCCGGAGCCTGATGATGGCCATCACGCTTCTCCGGAGCAGTGTTGTTGGAGGTGCAGAACGTGCGGGAGCAGCCCCGGCACTGGGGAATTAAAACCAGTTCCCATCTGGTTGTGATACCAACTCAGCAATCTTATAAAAGAGCTTTCATGTTCGAAAATTAAACATTTGTGTCTGAAACATTTCAGGCTGGCCTGGAGCTAAACCACCTGATGCTGTGATTGGAGTTCCACCCACAGGCAGAACTGGGGGCTGGAGATGGAGTGGGAAAGCCATGTTAATGTTGACCTGCCGGTCCTGGGTCCAGGCCTTCCTTTAGTCGATCTGCCTGACTCTTTCGGCCGGGGTTGTTGTTGTTGTTTCCTTCTCAAAACTTCATGCGCATCTTGTGTGAGAGTGCTTCATGTGCATGCTTCACATAAGGCTGTTCCTGTTACATTCAAGCGGGTGGGTTTTGTCTCTGCTGCTAGAGATGGGTCCAACTGGCTCAGGTTCAAACCTGTTCAAAGTGAACGGGTCTGTTGGAAAGGTTCAGGTTTGACTCACAGTTTGAATTCTAACCAGAATGGCATTCAGATGAATGTATTAGGGATGTGCCCAAACACTGGTAACATTCAAAGACTGGCATTCAAATTTAAATCAAATGTTTTGATCCATTCGTATAAAGCTTCATATGGGATATGTATGGGATTTATATGGGATATATAAGCATTCGTATGCCTTCATACAGGATTTGTATGGGACTGAACATTCATAGCAAATTCTAATCCTACATTCAAAGAGGGTCTTTTCAAACAAATACAAATTTTCTTGCATTCGATTCAATACAAATATAATACAAAAAACCCACATTCATGCACACCCCTAATTGGTAGCTGTCACTAAAAGATATTTATCCATGCCTATATTGATCAGATGTGCTAAAGAGAGAGAGAGAGAGAGAGAGCACTTACTTTTTAGTACTTGCCATGCCAAGGTTCAAGAGACTCGTCCTTATTTGAATTTTGATGGTGTTCTGTGTTTGCAGCTTGCCTTGCGATAATTCGGAGCACGGAAATCTTAAACACCAAAGATGAGGAGGAAGAAGAAGAGTTGGCTTTTCTACCCCGCTTTTCTCACCCATGTCAGGGGACTCAAAGCGGCTGACAAAGCTTTTCTATTCTTCTCCCCACAACAGAACATCCTGTGAGGTAGGTGGGGCTGTGAGAGCTCAGAAGAGAGCTTTGACTAGCCCAAGGTCACCTAGCTGGCTTCATGGGGGAGGAAGGAATCGAACCTGATATTCCCAGATAAGAGTCCGGTTCCTTAACCACTAGACCTGAATACCTAGAATCCTGATTTCATTCCAGTGTCTGAAGGGGCTGGGTTTGTCTTTGTCTGGGAACATGGAGCAAGCCCCATTTGAAGAGGACCAAGGACACTGGCTAGGTGGAAATGTCTGGCTGGCTGGAAGCCACCAAGTAATTCAGCCTCCCACCTCCTGGCTATTCTTAGGTTCTTTCAGCCCAGGTGGGCAGAAGAGTTGTTTCCTGACTCCCTTGGGCTTTGTGGCTGTGGTCACGCATAAGGTTTAATCCAGCTTCAGTCCATTTTCAGAGCGAGAGAACATAGCAAAGTGACCAGTAATTTTATTTCTACATTATCTTTTCCAAAGGGGAGTCTTCTGAGTTATTTAACACTAGGGATGTGCATGAATCTTCTAAACATTCAAAATTCGATCAAATATCGATCGAATGTGGACATTCAAATTCAAATAGAATGTCTTCACATTCGAATTTAAACATTCGAATGAATTTCAAATGTTCCAAAACCCTTGTTTTAATTATTCAAATCATTTGAATGTACAGATATGTATGTATTACATATGCATCTGTACAAATATCGTATGTATCTGTATGCATTTGCACTTATAATTCAGAACAAACATGGGATGCATACAAAATGCGTACAGATACGTATAACACATATGAATGTTGTAGACATTTGTATCTTTAAATACAAATGTTGACATTCCTATGTTCAAATTCATATCTAACATTGGGTGTTTTTCCACTGTTACTAGAGGTACCCATTAAGTACCCATTAATGGGTACAAAAATGCCATTTCATACCCATTAATGGGTACTTAATGGGTACTTTTAGTGACAGTGGAAAAACACCCATTCAAACAAATAGATTTGAATGTATTGGGTTCAAACTGGTTTTTGCTGCATTCGGATTTTAAACATTCAAATTGAATCAAATGTTTTGACATTTGATTGGACTCGAATTAGAATTCAAAAATCCCATTCATTCACATCCCTACGTAACACTGAAAGAAAACAGCTCGTCACTTTGCCGATGCGTTCTCTCACTCTGAAAGTGGACTGAAGCTGGATTAAGCCTTAGACATGACGACAGCCTGGATTGGCTCCTCTGCCTTGGGCTGAGGTGCATCACAGGTCGGCCTCAAAGCTCTGGCCCCCAAGGGCTCCCATCACAAATGTGAAACTTGGCATTCCCTACAGCAGCGATGCTTACAAGAGCTGAATGCAATGGGGCATTTTTAGCACGGTGAACTTCTGAACTTGCCAGATGAGAGGTTCCTTTCAGTTATTTATTTAGTTTGCAACTTTTGTTTAGCTCTCCCTCCTTCCCTGTTCGGGCCTGCTGGCTCATTGCTGCCGGAGCCCTGTGCCCCACGTTAACTAAATAATGGCCATTTAAAAGCAGGCAAAGGATGCCCCCCACCCCTTCTCTCTCAGGCATTCATAAGAGCAAAGTGGCTCTTTAAAAACCGAGCTCTCGCTCTCCGGCTCCCCACGAATAGCTCAAATTCCTTGAGCGCAAGAGAGAAATCCTGCCAGGCCGCATTGCCTGCTCCCCAGACACCTTGTCACTAGCGCTTCGCGTCATCAGGAGCAGTGCGTGCGCGCGAACTCCAAGCCTCATAATCCGCCCCTCACAATTATGGACAGCTGATGTCTTCAGAGCCCTTGCTGGAGCACACGTTGGTTTCCAGCCATGGAAACGCAGCTGTCACTTCCATGCCTTGATGTCCCAAACACGTTGTCAATAGGGTTGAAGAAATGCCCTGAGTCAACGGAAAAGGAGACAAAGGGAAAAGGTCGGCCAGCGCTTTGCCCTGCAAACTGAGGCTGCCTCCAGGCACAGAGCTCTTCCTACCCCCGCCATCCAGAAAGGTCCCGCTGGTGAAGGGTCATCTTTTGGGCATTCGGTCAGGCCACAAAAGCGTCCTGGGCTCCTGGCACTTCTAGGGCACAACCTGGGGGCACTTTTACTCAGAACCCAACCCTGCCGCTGCCAGTGTGTGCAGCAGAGAAAGAAGAAGAAGAAGAAGAAGAAGAAGAAGAAGAAGAAGAAGAAGAAGAAGAAGAAGAAGAAGAAGAAGAAGAAGAAGAAGAAGAAGAAGAAGAAGAAGAAGAGTTGGCTTTCCTACCCCGCTTTTCTCACCCATTTAAGGGGACTCAAAGCAGCTGACAAAGCTTTTCTATTTGTCTCCCCACAACAGAACACCCTGTGAGGTAGGTGGGGCTATGAGAGCTCAGAAGAGAGCTGTGACCAGCCCAAGGTCACCCAGCTGGCTTACAGAATCATAGAATCATAGAATGGTAGAGTTGGAGGGGACCTCCTGGGTCATCGAGTCCAACCCCCTGCTCAAGGCAGGATCTCCTAAACCATCTCAGACAGATGGCCGTCCAGTCTCTGCTTGAAGACCTCCATCGAAGGGGAACCAACCACCTCCCGTGGCAGCCTGTTCCACTGGTTGATCACTCTTACTGTTAGAAATTTTTTCCTAACATCTAAACTAAATCTTTTCCCCTGCAGTTTCACCCCATTGTTTCTAGTCCTTCCTTGAGAGAGTGAGAACAGGGCTGATCCCTCTGCCTTGTGACAACCCTTGAGGTATTTGTAGACAGCTATCATGTCTCCTCTCAGTCTTCTTTTTGTTAGACTAAACATTCCTAGTTCCTTAAGCCGTTCCTCATAGGACATGGTTTGCAGACCGTTCACCATCTTGGTAGCTCTCCTTTGAACCTGCTCCAGCTTGTCAGTGTCTTTTTTAAACTGGGGTGACCAGAACTGGACACAGTACTCCAGATGAGGTCTGACCAAGGTAGAGTAGAGGGGGATAATAACTTCACGTGATCTGGACTCTATGCTTCTCCTAATACACCCCAGGATTGCATTTGCCTTTTTTGCAGCTGCTTCATGGGGGAGGGTGGAATCGAACCCGGTATTCCCAGATAAGAGTCCGGCTCCCGAACCACTAGACCAAAGTGGCTCACAGACCAGCCTACCAAGATGTTCCCCATAGTTTATATCCCCCCCCATCTAATTTGCCAGTCCAGAATCAGTGGTGAGCCTAGCACATGCGATCCATTGGCATTCACTACAGGGCAGGATGTTTAAAGCTTAAAGATTATTTTCCTGTTGCACAGCTGGGGTCAGGAGAGGCAAGGTCTTCCTGACAACAGTGGCAGGGCTTTCTTGGTGATGGCCCAGGCCATGGGGCCATCTAGTGACTGAGATGCACCAGCACTGTTTATATGCTCCGGGACCTGATTAAGATGAGTCTTCTCCTTGGCCTTTCATGCTGAAAGAGGTCCTTCCTCTGGCTCATTGGGCTGTGTTGCAGGCCAGAGGTCCCCAAATATAATCTCATATTGTTCCTACCTAGGAGTGGGCACGAATGCAATTTTCGACATTCAATTTGTAACAAATTGAATATTCAAAAATCTGAATTGGTACAAAAAAGAAAAACGAGATATTCAAACTGATGCGAAAACATTTGTATCTATCCATTCAAATATTCGATATGTATCCAATGATACGAATCTTGTACGCATCCGTATACATCCCATTTTAATCCCATATGCATCCCATATGCATATGAATGTCTGAATTATTCATACAAATAACTCAAAATACTTGTATTCATACGAATACGAATATAGTATGAATGTCTGGACATTCATTTCATATATGGACGTCCGAATTCATCCGAATAACGAATATTTAGAATATTCGTGTGCATCCCTATTCCCACCTTCCTCCTTCCGAATACGTCCGAATTCTGAGATTTGTGGATGGATCAGCTGAAGCTTCTAAGGATACTGGATTACTCTGGGGCCTCCCCACCTGGGCCGGTCTACCCCAAACCTCCACCCTAGGACCCCTTTACCTGCTCTTGGCCTTCCAGAACACCAACCAGGCTTTCTGGAAGCTGGAGACAGGGCCTGTTTGGCTTTCCAGAAGCCCTGGGAAGAGACCCAGGACACTGCTGGAGTGCTCCTGCCCACCTCCCCAGCACCCCCTTAACTTTGGGGGTGATCCAGTGGCAGCCCAGTCCTTCTGGAAAGCCAAACAGGCTTTCCGGAAGCTGGAAACTGGGCCTTCCAGTCCCATGCATGGATATGAATACCCCCACATCCGGGGAGGGGGGGCATTCAGCTGGAACCAAATATTTCCACATTCTATTCACCTTGGAAAGTATGTGGAAATTAGCTCAGTGCACACCCCTAGTGTGTCTGAAGAGCCCAAGGGGCCATGCGCCTTTCCTCCTCTCCACGTTATCCAGGCAGCAACACTGTGAAGTAGCCTGGACTGAAGTTTGTGGCCAAGTGGGGGTTCAGACCCAGGTTCCAGGTCAGTTCTTTAGCGCATACACCCAACGGGGTCTCTGAGCACGCTGGAGAGGAACAGCAGGCGAATAGTTGGAAAGGTCATGATGGCGAAGAACAGACAGACAAGGCACTGCAGAATGCCATCCTTCTCCAATCCACCCTTAGCATGGAATATTCATTGGGGGTGGGGGGAATCTGTCTTGTAAGCATTGCTAATAAGGCTTCATATCATTTCTGTGCAGCAAAACAGCAGATCGGCCACATGTTCTAGCCAAAAATGTCTGTGGCGTGTGGATTCTCCCACTGTAAACCACTTCTAAGCCACCCCAAAGGGCTTCTCCTCTTTGTGTGAATATTCAGCAGCCTTGGTTGCCATTCAGAGCACTCTGCCTGCCTATCCAGATAATCTATCCAGGGTGTTCTCTGTCCCCCAGGCCTCAGTGGAAGCCAAGGCACGCTTCCTCCCCCGGCCTGGAGTCATCTTTCCTCCCTCTGGCTTCCTCTTCCTTGCTACGCCCTTGTCTCCAGCCCAGTCTGGCCCTGGGATCAGGATGAAGCTCCCCAGTCTTGCTGCACCCTGCACAGCCTCCCCTCTCTGCACGTTGGAAGTTGGTCCACATGAAGCTCTTGCTTTGACACCATGGCTGCCCTCTCTCGGAGGGGGTGTGTGCATTTCGCATCCTTACTGGCTACACGCTGCATCCCATACGAACCCTTTTAAATCCTCAAATTGCTTCTTTCTCTCTTTCTCTTTCCCTGAGATATGCATTTTAATCTGCCCTACTTTTCTGACTGTAAATTCTCAGCCTGTTCCCCCTCCTTCTCTCCCTCCCTCCATGCCAAGCCCTGAGTTGCCTTCTTGGCTCCTTCCGGCACTAGTGCTGATGGGCTCCCCAGCCAGGCACTGAGCGATCCAAAGGGAGAGAGGTCGATGGAGGAAGGGTGTGTGTGTGTGTTTGGGTGTGTGTGTGTGTAAGGTAGAGCAAAAGGCAGGTGACACATTGAAAGGAACAATTGGGAGCAATTATATGCCTTACAGCTGTGTGTTGGGTCAGCTTCCCTTGCCCACCCCCCACAGACCCCCTCCTCCAGCCCCCTGCCCTTCCTCCGAAGGGGTCACTGCTCCTTTAAGAACCTAACTAGGTCATTGTCAGGATAAACATTCCCACTGTACTAAACAATCTGATACGATTGGTGGTGATGAGGTCAATTTCACATTGCTTTGTTCGTGCGGCAAGCTTGTCAGGAGCAATCATTTCCGAGCGAGGAAGCAATAATCCGAGAAGGAGGGCACTCTGGGTTCTGCAAGCCCCCTGCAGCCGCAGCCTCTTTATGTCAGAAAATAAACGGGGAGGGGGAGGGAGGGGGGAGGGAGGGAGGGAGGGGGAGACGTTAAGATACAGGTCAGCCCAAGTCATAATTGGGGCATTGGCAGAAGGCTTCTTGGCACAGGTCGCCCACCTAGGGATGTGCATGGATATTCATCATGTTCAAAATTCTTACAAATTCAGCTGAATTTGGACACTCATATTTGAAACACATGTTGGCACATTCAAAGATGGGCAGTCAAATTCAAACCAAATGTTTCGATACATTCATATGAAGCTTCATATGGGATTCCTGTGCTATTGGTATGCACTCGTATGGGATTCGTATGTAGGGACGTGCATGAATATTTGTAACACTCAAATTCACGTGAATTCACCCAAATTTGGACATTCATATTTCAAATCAAATGCTGGCACATTCAAAAATTGACATTCTTATTCAGATCGGCTTTGGAACATTTGTACAAAGTTTCGTTACATTTGTGAACCTGGAGAGGTGGGAAAGGGGCTACCCGGTCATATCTGCAACAGATCCAGAGGGGATTCACAGTGTATTGAGAGTGGATTCAAAGTGGATTCAGGGTGGATTTGATCCTTTCAGAGCAGGTGCATAGGGGGATATGTATGGAATATGTATGGGATGCATATCAGATACGTATGTGATTTGTATCAAATATTTGTATTGAATTTGTACCAAACGTCCATATCAAATTGAATCCTACCACTTTCGGAGGGGATCTATTTGAATAAATATGCATTTTCTTGCATTCAATCTGAACATTCATTCTGAATTTGAATCCCACCACATTTGAAGGGGACCTATTCAAAAACATACAAATTCAATATGCATTGAATACAAAAAAAATGTGCACATCCCACCCTCTTCTGGTGCAACCTTAATCCACTGGGTCCACAGAGGTGAACGCTGGCACTGTCTGGTGGCAACTCTGCACACACAGAGACACAGACCTTGCTGAGAGCCTCTTGAGTGGGCATCTCACCCTACAGTGGCACCAGCTGAAGAAATGTAGTCAGCAAATAGAACGGGATTCCTGGCATCCTTCTCTTGGCATAAATAAATAAAAACAACCTAGCTGAGCCGTTTGGGGACTCTGCTGAACTCCTTACACGGCACCGGTGCCAGGAATGTTTTGGCCAGGTTTTCACGGAATGCTAGAGTGTGGCAAATAGCATCTTTCAGGGCCCAGGGTTGTTGGAATCAAATTTTGCAGACAGCAGAAACCTCAAGCACCTTCGGTCTGGGCAAGAGATGCAAAGGAAATCAAATAAAGGAAATAATTTCAGGAGGGACAGGTGTTTTCTTTCATGGGTACCAGACATCCTAGGTAACAAGACATGTCATTGTATTTTATAAGCTCCAGCTACACAAAAGTTGACTGCATATCTGCTGACCTATTTAAAAACACAAGCAAACCTGTTCACCACCCCTTTATTTCTGATCTACAGGGCTCCTTCTACAACGTAGTAGGGATGTGCACAGATATTCATAACATTCAAAATCTGTACAAATTCAGCCAAATTCAGGCATTTGAATTTGAACTGAAGGTTGGCACATTCGAAGTTTGACATTTGGATTCAAATCAAATGCTTTGGAACATTCATACGAAGCTTTTTTATATTTTATATTTGTGAACCTGGGGTGATGGGAAAGTGGCTGCCCCAGTCACATCTGCAATGGATCCATAGTTGATTCAAAGTGAATTCAGGGTGGATTTGACAATTTCAAAGTGGATACGTAGGGATATGTATTGGATAATAGGTGATTTGTAGGGGATATGTAGGGGATTTCTATGTGATTCGTACACACAATTAAGATTCAAATTCAAAACAAGTATTTAGATACATTCGTATGAAGCTTCATATGGGATTCGTATGCTTTTGTATTGGATTCGTATGGGATTCATATGGGATTGAACATTCGTATCGAGTTCAAATCCCACTACATTTGAAGGGGATCTATTTGAAAGAATAAGAATTATCATGCATTCGATTCAATACAAATTGAATTTAAAACAATTGTCCACATCCCTACAATGGAGATAGGTGCTAACCTTTGCTTTCCCCAGGGCTGCACCTTTCTTGCACCACCAACCTACCAGATGCTAGAAAGCTCCCTGAGGGCTAGTTCCATTTACTACTAGGATTTTGTGTGGCATCCACTGAAATGGCTTTGTGAAGGAGAGGACAACCTGTTTGGTGGCTTCATCTCATCATGCTGCCCTGTGAACCCAAACTATGTAACCATCTCAGTGCTTAGAGAAATTATCCCATCCACAAGGCATGTCCCACCATTCCTGATCTGACTAAGGGCCAAGGTGCAGCCTGTTTGAGCTCAAGAACTCAGGCTAGTTGAAAAAAGTCCATGCAGAGGACAGTCTCAATCAACAGAAATAGAAAAGGGGGTACCTTCCTGTTTCACTTGTACACGTATTGCCTTTAAAAGTGGGGTATGCATTAGAAACTAACTATCCTCCACGTGTGAGGGAGATTTAGGGGAAGGGAGAACACGATGAAATCTGTTTCATAGATGGGGTATCCTCATCCGGTTTGATCCCCCTAATCCCGCCCACACCAGAGGCCTTTTTGCACTTCAGCCAGACAGCTGAAGTTCACTAAGGCTGGTACACATGGGGGACAGATTGACCATTCGCTTTGGCCAGTAAGGGACATGTCCCCAATGCATCCCTTACCAGGCTAGGTGCAAATGGCCAATCTGTCCCCTGTGTGTACCAGCCCAAAAAGGCTGTAGCCAAAAAGCTGTTGCCATTGGGCTGTATCAGCCTGCAGGCTGGCAGCCTCTTTTGGGGGTGGGGTGAGATGAGGTCTGGGGGTTCCACTGGCTACCACTGTCCCAGGGGTGCACACTGCCCCCCAGCTCCCCACAACCCACTTACCTTATCATACATCCGGTTCAATCTGATGGGTCCCAGGGCTTGCTGGAGCAGTCTGCTGCTCTCTGCACAGGAGAGCACCATGGGCAGCATGGGGGAAGTCTGCCGTGGCCTGTCCCAGAGCTGGCCTACTTCCATCCCAGGGCCTAAGTGTGAATAGGCCTCAAGTCACTTCATGTGCATAAACAGGCTGGCTGGGTGAATGAGACATTCACTCCCCATTATGTTTGCTAATGCGCAGATATGCCTATTCAGACATGAAAATTCCTGGCCGTTTGCTGTGCTCCTTTCTGCGTGGAAGCAAATGCAACCAATGTCTCGCTGTGAAAAAAGACACTGGTTGGACTCTCCCCAATGTAGGAGATCCATTATATTTATGGTGCATTGACATGACAGGTTTTTAAACCTTGCGATAATAAATTATCACATTCAGAGTTTTAATGCAGATTATGTCCCTTTCTTCCATCCCTCCCTCCCTTCTGGGTCAATGCCAAACTGTCCTTCCTCCACCCACACACCCCATAAATAATAAGCCCATGGCTACATCCATTTGCCAGCCCTGTGGCTTTTGTCACAGAGTGGAAACACCTATACCAGCCACCGGCTCTCCAAAGCACTCAGTGGCATTGGCCATTACTTCCATTGAGGCTCTCCACATGGGGGAATCTGCCCCTTGGTTTGCCTTAGGCATCATTTGGCTTCTTCAGACTAGGGATGTACACGAATATTTATAAGATTAGAAATCTGATCCAAATGTTGGCACATTCAAAGATTGACATTTGAGGTTAAATCAAATCCTTAGGAACATCCGTACGAAGCTTTGTTACGTTTGTGAACCGGGGAGGTAGGAGAGCAGCTCTCCCTGTCACATCTACAGCAGATCCAGAGTGGATCTGAAGTGGATTGAGAGTGGATTTAAAGTGGAGTCATGGTGGATTTGATGTGTTCAGAGTGGATACACAGGGAATGCATAGGGAATCCATACGCAATGCCTATCTAACATTCGTATCAACTTTGAATCCTACCACATTTGAAAGGGATCTATTCAAAGAATGCAAAATTTTTCACATTCAATTCAATACAAATTGAACCCTAAAAGAAAATTCTGGCCACTTCTGGCCATAAAAGTGACTCTGAACCGCAGGGACACTGATAACAGACATGTCTGATGTGTTCCTGATAGGCTGAGCCATTTGCACCAAGGATATTTTGTTTAAAGTTTGCACTCCCTGTATTTTTATTCCACACAGGCAAGTGCAAAAAAGAAATCTATACCTCTGGCTTGTAGCACAGCAAAGCCTGCTATTTCCTGCATGGGTAAGTAGCAATTTGGCTCCTCCAAACACACAGACATCCCCACTGTTTGAGCCTTGCAATCACAATACAGCCTAATCACCCAGGCCAAACGCCATCCATTTATACTGAGCACAAGGAGTTCTGTGCCTCTTCAGGAGAGGTTCAAGAGAGAGATCCAACAGCATGAGAGATAAAAGGCTCGATAATGGCGAAACCACAATGCCACCCCAGGAAAAGAAAGCTGTAATCAAAGGAGCAATGCAAAATATTCTTAGCTACCCTAGTCTGTAGCCACAGTGGTGCCAACAACATCGAGCTATTATTTCAGAGAAATGTCTCATTTACAGTCACCGCCATATCTTTCCCAGAGACAAATGTGAGGTGTCAAAAAAAGAAAAGAAGGAGAAGGAGAAGAAAAATAGATGTCTCGCTTCTGGGAAACTTCAGCAGAAAGAAATTTCTCAAAGGTGGGAGGAGTCTCCAAATTCCCCTTTGGTTAAAACTGGAAAAGACATTCTTCCAAGTATTCTAGGGACTGTGGAATGGTTTGGTCAATGCTGCACATGAATATTGGATACCTCCCCACCCAAGTTCCCAAATTCAGGTATCAGGAATGATCTGGAGAACTTTCATGCTGGACCAGTCAGTGCTAGGGAGGCGCACAGTTTTTTTTTTTGGGGGGGGTGTATTCGATTTTTATCTAACTGAATCCAGGAAAATTTGTATTCATTCAAATAGATTCGCTTTGAATGTAGTGGGATTCGAATTCGATGCAAATGTTCAATCCCATACAAATGCACACAAATGCATATGAATCCCATACGAAGCTTCATACGAATGTACCAAAACACTCTATTTGAATTCGAATGTCAACTTCCAAATGTGCCAAGATTTGATTTTAATTTGAACATCCGAATTCAGTTGAATCCATATGAATTTTGAATGTTATGAATATTTCTGCACATCCCTACTGCAATTCTGCAACAGTGCAGTTCACTTTTGTCTGAGTGATAAGGGGATACCGTCTGGCACCATTGGCTTCCTGGGACCAAGGCCCAAACTTATAGCACTGTGCAAATGCATAAACCCTCCTGGGGAACCTGTCCTTGAAGAATGCCCATAGGGACTTCTTCACTTGGCTGAGGGTAGGACAAAGAGCAACAGTGTTGCCCAGTCCCTTAACCTACATCATGCTCCATTTTGCCATGCTGGGATCAGCTGGTGTGATGAGTGATCAGCCTAATGACTCAGATTTAGGCTGAGAGTGGTCTAAAACGGCTCCCAAATGCAACTGCAATCCAATTATCTCCATGTGGGGATTTCCTGATCAAGGGGAGAGGCTGGCCCCAAGGAACAGTACATTTCCGAATGGTAGGACTTCTTGAGTTCTCCCTTGGATAATTGCTTCCATGCAACCACCCTGTCACTAGCGATGGGATGGATTTTTGTCTTGTTTATTTTAAAAGGAATTCGTGATCCGCTCAGGATTTTTTTTTTCAGTAGCTTCTGTCTTGTACAAACTGAATTCTGTAAATCTGAACTGACGTTTCCCACTTCGTGGCCACCTATTGTATGTAGGCAGCCTGCATTCAAGTGCATCTGGGGTCCATTGCAACTTGGGGGGAAAAAACGAAGTGGTGAAATTGAATTTGGACACAATTTGAATGGAAGCAGGAAACATTACTTGGAGGGAATTTTGCATGAAAAAATCTGCTTCCAGGAAAGATTAAATTTTTCAGCCCACGCTTACACAAGACCACCAGACCGTATGCAGAAGTTGTGCCTGTATGGATTTGTGGACGTAACTTCAGCCAGCAATAATGGCGCTCACAACTCACGCCAACTGGGAATGTTGAACTGGGTCCCAATGTCAAAGCCATCAGAAAGCCATCTTTCCCCTGTGCTGTTGAATCTCTGCTACATGTTGGTGAGCAGCCGGGCCTGTAAAGTACACTTCTTTTTAATGTTTAGCATGCAAAGTCATGTCCAGGTTTTGTCCTGGGAGAAAGCAAAACAGATAGATGAGAATTCCATGAGCCTGGGAGCAGAAATGTGTAGCAAAGGAGAAGAGGAAGTCCCTCTCTGCACATTCCCACCCTGGTTCATGGGCTTTTTTTTTTTTTTTTTTGAATCCTCATGGTGGTTCCATGGACCAT
Source organism: Aspidoscelis tigris stejnegeri (assembly GCA_023333525.1). NCBI lineage: Eukaryota > Metazoa > Chordata > Lepidosauria > Squamata > Teiidae > Aspidoscelis > Aspidoscelis tigris. The sequence goes on along the minus strand of JALMGA010000012.1, from coordinate 16,428,912 downwards.
CCCCCCCAAATGCTTACCTTATGCTTTTACTGCCCTTGACAAAAAAAAAAGAAGACTTGGTTTTTCTACCCTGCTTTTCTCACCCATTTAAGGGGACTCAAAGCGGCTGACAAACCTTCTGTTCTTCTCCCCACAACAGACTCCCTGTGAGGCAGGTGAGGCTGTGAGAGCTCAGAAGAGATCTGTGACTAGCCCAAGGTCACCCAGCTGGATTCATGGAGGAGTGCAGAATCCAAAAGCCCATAGAGCCCATAGAGTGGAATGTTTGGAGTATCTCGGCCAGGAGATTTTGTTGAACAGTGGCCTAGCTAAACAGACACCTCCTTTGCATTGGCTAACTTGCTGGATTTGATGGCCTGCTGCTCACACATAGAATGATGGTTTTACATTGCAAATGGTGAGGCTGCATGTGTGGAAAGGCCTGCTGGGGCTTCTCAATTAAAACAGCTTAGCTGTGCAACTGCAGCTAAGTGGAAATTATTTAAAAGAAAAGAGGGGGAAAGAGCTCTAATTTAGGGGCTTCATTGCAGATTCCTTTGCAAATAGCCCCGGGACCAGCAGAGCAACCCGGGACAGAGAAGGCCCCTTCATTTGAGTCTCTTCTCCCTAGAGAGGCCTTGTGGAATATTTTGTTAGAGGGCTGAATATATTTAGCCCGAGGAAAAGTGCAGAGTGAATTCAGATGTCGCTAGAAGGTCCTCAGGGAATTCGGTCCCTTCCTAATACTTAATGGCCAAAATGCAGGATAGAGTGTAATGGTTTGCTTGGGGAAGGAATATGTGTTTGCAGCGGCAAGACAGGTGATCACATTTTCCATAGTTTTCATTTAAATTTATGATTATCTCAAGAAAAAAAGTTATTTCTGGCTCTTTCAGTATATCTCAGCCTATGAAGAGTCCCATACCATGCACAGTGGATGATGATGCCTCTCTGCCCCTTGGGATAAGACCGCAAAGCCACACGCAGTTCATCTGTGCCGTCAAAGTGAAATGCAACCGCCTCTCCCCAGGGTAAGCAACATTTGCATGGATTAATGTACCAAAATGTGCCCATTATTCAGTGTGCCTGGAGAACGAGGGCAGCCAGGCTGGTGGTAGCCAAAAGAAATGTGACACCTTATTCTTTGGAGGAATCCTGGGCTAACCTTTTTGGGCCAAGGCCCTGCCGAAGCAGATGGAAAAGGAGTTAGAACTCGGTGTTCCCCACTAATGGTTTCCACGTGCGAGAGGATGGCATTTGCCTGTGTTGTTAAATGCTTTCCTCTGACATTTGCACTTCACACATTCACCTGGTCCTCATCAAAGGAACTTCAATGGGAAGCAGGCACCAAGGGGGCACAGCAGCAGCAGCCCTTGTGGCAGAGAGAAGCAGGTGCAGGCCCTTCTCTGTGTGCCTTTGGGACACAAAGAAATCATTGGGATTTTCTTTCGGTGGAGAAACAAATATGCATTTTTTTGCGTGCACATTCCCACTTGCCCATTCAGCACTGGGTCCAATTCAAGATGCTCATACTAGGGATGTGCATTAGTCCTTTTTGCATTCAAATTCAAGTCAATTTGAATGTCAAAACATTTGATATTTAAAATCCAAATGGAAAAAAACCAATTCAAATCCGTTACATTCGAATCTATTCATTCAAATGTTAGATACGAATTTGAAGATACGAATGTCGACAGCATTCCTATGTGTTATATGTATCTGTACACATTTCATATGTATCCCATTTTATTCTGTATGCATCCTGTTTTCATTCCATATTATAAGCACAAATGCATACAGATACGTAGGTAATACATACGTATCTGTACATTTGAATCATTCAAATAATTCGAGCAAATGCTTCAGAACTTTCAAAATTCATTTGAATGTCTAAATTCAAATGTGAAGACATTCTATTCAAATTTAGAGGTCCACATTTAATTGAATTCAATCAAATTTTGAATGTTTAGAACATTTGTGCACATCCATGGTTCATACTCACCTATGAAACCCTAAATGTCTTGGACCCTAAATTGTCCTGGGTAGATTTGCTGATCAATTGAGACCTGCAGTACGCGAGATCCTTGTCATCGTCTTGTGGATAGGGAGGTGCATGAATATTCATAGCTTGAAATTTGTATAAATTCGGCCAAATTCAGACATTCGAATTCAAATTGAATGTTGGCACCTTCAAAGATTGACATTCAATTTCAAATCACATGCTTTGATGCATTCGTATGAAGCTTTGTATGGGATTCGTATGGAATTGAACGTTCACATTGAATTACATTCAAAGGGGATCTATTTGAACAAATATGAATTTTTTTGCCTTCGATTCAATACAAACTGAATACAAAAAAGACATTTGTGCACATTCCTACTTACGGAGGCCAGTTGGGGAAAAGCCTAGCATAACCAAAGCCATTTGCTTCTGTACTGTGCTTGCATAAGAAAGAAACGTAAGAAGAACGAGGCTCAAAAACTAGCAAAAAGTAGCCATAGCGAAGCCACTTTGAAGCTAGATATTAGCCAATGGTGTGTTTATTCCTAAAAGTAAGATACCTGGCAGCTTAGCATTGGGAAAGGGTGACAGGAAAGTATCTATAAATTGTGTTTAATAACATGAGCCTGTGGTTTTTGTGGTTTAGCTATGTATGTCCTGCTGCACAACTATATACACTGTAGTCTGAAGAGAAACCGTTGCTTCTTCTTTCAGTCTCTTGGTTGATGAAGAGAGAAGCCAATTTATTTATTATTGAAATGCATTTCTTAAGAATAAATATTGAATCAGATTCCTTCCTTGTTGTGATGCATTGGGAACAGTCAGGCCAAGGAAACAGCCTTTTTGTCCCCAACACTCTCATGTTCGTTAGTAGGATGTTACCTCTTTTATTTTTAATCTTCCCTGGGACCAAGATATGGGGTGGAAAAACCAACAAACAAAGCCTGTTAAAATCCAAAGGCAAGCAAAATGTTGATGCTTCCCTAGAACCTAAGAACTTCAGAGGAGCCCTGCTGGATCAGGCCACAGCACATCTAGTCCAGTATCCCATCGCACACAGTGGCCCACCACTGCCCTTGGGCATCTCAAGTAGAGACAAGGGAAAACCTTCTTCTGCTCTCGAGTCCCAGTGAATGGCCTTAAAGGTCTTCTGCCTGTTTCCCCAATCTAAAAGATGTACTTGGGCATCCATTCTAGTAGCCGTTGATACATCTGTCATCCATAAATTTGTCTAACCCTTCCTTAAACCATCTAGGCTGGTTGCTGTTTCCACCTCCTCTGGCAGCCAATTCCATAGACTGATGAACCTCTTTGCGAAGAATCCTTCCCCTTCTCTGATCTGACTCTCCTACCATCAGCTTCATGGAGGGTCCCCTGGTTCTAGTGTTGTGTGATGGCTGTGTCCATTTGCAGTCAGCAAGTTCCTATTTCACTTAACTCCCACCTGCTGCAAGAGCAGCTTCCTTTGTACAAACTGAGAGAACTACAGGCAGGCAGGGACAGACAGCTTCAACAGAGGATCCATCATCGCTGGCCTTTCTCCTCCTCCTGTGTTAATGGCCAGTGAGCAAAAGTCTCTCTGGCTGCCCTGCTTTCTTTCCCTCGGAATGAGAGAGACAGCCTCATAAACCATCCGAGCCGTTGCGAGGGAAAGGCGGCTGGGGAATCCATGCCATAAGATAACCTTTCCTTCAGGAATGAGCAATGTTTGGTCGGCTGGAGGAAGAAATGTGAAGTGACCCAAAAACTCCACGCTGAAGGGAATGGTGCCAGCCGGCATGTGTGTCTGGCTGTTTCTCACAGGCGGCTGCTACTCCCGCTGCAGCAGCAAAAGCCTGTGGTCCCAAGCCAGCCAGAGCAACACTCCCAGGCCTGGCCGTTCTGCTCCTGATGCAATTACAGCCCATTCTGCCAGGCTCCAAAGACAAAGGCTTCCCTCTCTCATTAGATGCCATGCAATGCGGAGATTAGCAGCTGAATGGCCCTCCTGGGGTTCCGTTCATTCTCTATGTAAATACTACAGGGGTGGATAAATGCAGGGAGGATTATGTGGGTTGTGGCTGAACCAGGCAGCAGAAGGAGGAAGAGGAGGAGGAGGAAGATAGCCAGGGGCCTGGTGGGCATCATCTCTCCACAGATAGATCTGTTCAGATTTCAGCAACAAAGGAACAGGCCTGCCGGCCTCCTGGCCTGCTGGGAAATCTGCTAGTGGGGAACAACTGCAAATCATTTCACAACCTGCCCTGCTTCTGTGCACCTCTCAAGCAGGAAAAGCAGGGAGGCAGAGAGGCTGCAGGTGTCCTTGCCATGTCCCCTGGGAGAGGCCTGTGCAAGGGAAACGGCACTGAGATGACAAATATCTTCCTGGGCTTCAAAGTCCTGTTCTGAGATGAGCCACGGAACACATCTCCTGCCTATTTATGACGCTCTTCATGGCTAAAGGACCACATTCTCTGTTGTAATATTGCTTGCTTTGTGGAATGATGAGAAAGCACGATGACGGCATAGTACTAGGGGGACAGGCGGTGGTTTTTGGATGTATTTATAGGCCCGGCATATGTCAGCCATTAAAGGAGAAATCCTGCACTTTGATTCCACATTAGAGATGGACAGAGATTGGTTTGTGTTCAAAAATCCCATCCAACAGTTCATGTTCAAGGCTGTTTGCATCGAACCAAGTATGTGGTTGTTCAAATAACCAGAAACTCAGTTGAACCAAACGTGTTCCCCACTCTTGAACATGAACGACTCGATCAAACACTAAGTGCTTGCTATGGTTTTGAATCAAGCACAAACATTTGTTGGATTAAACAGTTCAGTGTCGAGCCAGACAGAAGGGAGTTTGGCTGGATTTTGAATCAGGCGCCCAGTTTTTGCTCATGCGCACCTCTATGCTCCATGAACACCTACTCACATATCAAACTGCCCATGCCTCAAGATCTGGAGGGGAGGCCCTCCTGGTTGTCCCACCACCCTCAGCAGCAAAAGGGGTGGGCACCTGGGAGAGGGCCTTCTCAGTGATGGCCCCTAGACTATGGAATAGTCTCTCCCTTGAGGTGTGTCTATCACCTTCGTTGTACACATTTAGGAAGGCAGTGAAGATGTAGCTCTTTGCCCTGGCCTTTGGTTAAATGGGGAGACACTTTCCCTTCCCGCTTGCAGATGCTATTGTTTTAATACGTACTGTTATAGTTTTAATAATGTTTCATTTTAAATGTTTTTACCCACCTGGAGACCTCCGGGTATAGGGAGGGATAAAAATGAGAATGAACGAACGAACGAACGAACAAATGAATGAAGGCTGACATTTGAATTTGAATCAAATGCTTCAGAACATTTGTACAAAGCTTCATTGCATTCGTGAGCCTGGGAGGTAGGAAGAGAGCTGCCCCAGTTGTATCTGCAACAGATTCAGAGGATTCAAAGGGAACTGAGAGCAGATTCGAAGTGATCCAGGGTGGATTTGACATGTTCAGAGTGGATACATATGGGATTTGCATGGGATTCATATCAAGCATTCCTATTGAATTCAAATGGAACATTCATGTCGAATCCTACCACAGTTGAAGGGATTTATTTGAACAAATACAAATTTTCTTGCATTTGATTTGATATGAATCAAATGTAAAAATACCATTCATGTATATCCCTATCCATTAGCCTCTCTCCCCATGTCTCTCTATTAATGATGCCCAGACTCCATAGATAGTTGGTAGGATGCGTGCGGGCAAGGGAAGCAAGCCAGAGCCAAGGAATTAACCTGCTGGTGGCCAGCAAGAGGCTTTCCCAGCAGTTCCCAATTTGCTAATAATGGGGTTGTGGTAATATATGTAACACAGGATTTTTCCTGGCACAGCAGTTTCCAAGGGCTGGGAAGGGTGGTTGTGAGGCAGGACGTGAGGTTTGGGATTTATACTTGAAGCACTGAGAAACGATGGTTATGTTTCTTCATCATACTCATATGACGGTTCGCATGGCATCTGTATGAGATTCGTATGCATTCATATGGCATTTGTATGGGATTCGTATGCAATCCTATGGGATTCATTTGGGACTGAACAGTCATATCCAGTACGAATCCCACTACATTTGAATGGGATCTATTTGAACAAATACAAATTTTGTTGCATTTGATTCAAATCAGATTCAAAAAAATATTCATGCACATACATATCCCTATGAGATTGCTCAAAGTGCACACTTACTAATGCACATGAACAGTGTTGATAGTTGCTAGAGAGGCGGAGCGAACAGGGTTGCTTTTCTTTGCCTTGCTAGGGGACATGTCATATTACAAAAGGTGCCCGCAAGTCATAACAGCCAAGACTTTACATTTTGTTTTGCCAGTTGGCATTCCACATTTCTCAGCTGTTAAGTCTGTTGGATACTCACCGTATGGTGGAAAGTGGGTGGCGTAGGTCACTGTGTTTCTGCAATCCCAGAATATCCCCATATATGCAGACAGGTGAGGCCCTTCCCGGTTCAGTCCAGTCCAAAGGAGAGGATAAAAATAGCACAATGGTTCATAGTGCAGGTGTTGACCTATAAAGCCCTAAATAGCTTGGGTACAGGTTATCTGAAGGATCCTATCTCCATCTACAACCCAGTGTGTGCTTTAAAGATCTGCTGGGGGGGGGGGGCTTCTATCAGTCCCACCACCTTCTCAGGTTCAGTTGGTGAGAACATGGGAGAGGGCCTTCTCTGCGGCTGCTCCCAAATTGTGGAACTCCCTTTCATTGGTGGTCCTCTCAGTGGTGGGCCCTCGAGGAGGAGGAGGAGGAGGAGGAGAGTTGTCTTTTCTATCCTGCTTTTCTCACCCATTTAAGGGGACTCAAAGTGGCTGACAAAGCTTTTCTATTCTCTCCCCACAACAGAACATCCTTTGAAGTAGGTGGGGCTGTGTGAGCTCAGAAGAGAGCTGTGGCTAGCCCAAGGCCACCCAGCTGGCTTTGTGGGGGAGGGCGGAATTGAACCCAGTATTCCCAAATAAGAGTCCAGCTCCCTAACCATTAGACCACTCAATGCTCTCCTTTCATCGGCAGGTTAAGACAGTGCTGTTTAGGCAGGCTTTTAATTAACTTTTATTTATATTGATTCTAACTGTAATGGCTGTTTAATTTTATATTAATGTTTGTATTATGATTTTTTTTTTTAATAAATGGGATTTTAGTGCTGTGAGCCGCTCTGGGTCCCATCTTAGGAGAAGGGCGGGATATAAATAAAATAAATAAGAATAAGAATAACGGTGGGGTTTCAGCTGGGCATTTCCTAGTCTGTCTTCCATCCCACATTCCAGCTGTTCTCCAGCCCACAGGAAGACATGCCTGAGCAAAGGGCTCCATACCTGGCCTGGGAGAAAGAGCAGACCTTTGTCTCACCTGCACAAAAGAAGCAGATCTTCAGCCGCCAGCCATTCTAATTGCTCCGTTCTTTCCAGCTTCAGACTTTGAAAACAGGCGCTATAAATAGGGAGCACATCCATCTTAATAGCTGCATTTCTGCTTGTTTAAAAAAAATTATCATTTTGTGAATGGGTGCAGTAGAGGATATTTAAATAAAAACTGAGCCAGGTTGTTAATGAGGCAGGTTTGGTCTGAGGCAGGTTTGCTGATCTATTGCGTTGGGACAGACGATCACCAAGACTTTGCATTAGAAAAATCAGCGTTTTCAAGCGTAAAATTATAATTGGTTTGTCTAATAAAAGGATAAATAAATATCTATTTAACTTCATTACTGTCAAAGGCAGTAGGCTCTGCCCCCCCCCCTCCCCATCCACCATTCCCTCTTTGGGGTTTTATGGTAGAAAAGCTAATTATTTTTAATTGGGTGGATCTGAGACAAGTGAGGCTACATCAGACATGCTGATGACGGAGAATCTGGTGGTTTTGTTTCCACTGTGCTCTGAATTCCACGGCCACCGGCTTTCATCCCCTCCCTACAGCAGTTGCAGCAGAGAACAGCCTTCTGCTTCTTTTTTTAGAGAGGTGGGTCATGCAGGACCCCCACCCTCACCCCATCCATGGAGGCCTGTTACTTTATTCCAAGGCAGTACCAAACTGGTAGCCAGTGTTTATGCCCAGCACAGGTGCCTACAAAGCTCTGTTGCTATTTCAATTTAATTTCTCATCCCTGTAGCTACAAACATCAGCAGTAAGGATGTGCACAAATGTTGTTGTTGTTTTGCATTTGATTCATTATAGAATCGAATGCAAGGAATTCGAAATCGTTGGAATAGAACCCCTTTGAATGCGGTAGGATTCGACTGGCAACATGGAGAACACAAATGCAAGATGACGGTTAGGAAAGCTAAGGAAGATTTTGAGGAGCACATTGTTCAAAACATCAAAAGAAATAACAAGAACTTCTATAAGTATATCAGAAGTAGGAATCCAACCAGGAAAGCAGTTGGACCGTTAGATGGTAGAGGTCAGAAAGGGATAATTAAAGAAGACATGGAGATGGCAGAGAGAGTAAATGAATTCTTTGCTTCCGTATTCATGGAGGAAGACAGAGGCTACATGCCAGTAGCTGAGCCTGTATTTTCTGAAGAATTAGACTGGACAGAGATAACCAAGAAAGAGGTCCTTGCATATTTTAATAAACTGAATGTTAACAAGTCACTGGGACCAGATGGTATTCATCCAAGAGTTCTTAAGGAACTCAAATGCGAAATTGCCAACCTTCTAGCAAAAATATATAAGCTTTTCCTAACATCAGGCTCTGTACCTGAGGACTGGAGGGTAGCAAATATACCACCAATCCTCAAAAAAGGATCCAGGGGTTATCCAGGCAAGTACAGGCCACTTAGTTTAACGTCGGTTCCATCAAATCCACCTTGGATCCACTTTGAATCCACTCTTAATCCACTTTGGATCCACTCTAAATCCATTGCAGAAAAGCATTTGAATTCATACGAATAGTGAATAATACAAATATTTGTGCACATCCCTAGTCGGCCGAGATGGGGACCACGTTGCTTGTCAAACTTGTACTTCTTTCATTCTCCTCAGCCTTTGGGAGTATATTGTCTAAGCAGGAATTTTTCACAGGAAGATAAATGTGATCCAATTTCTACTTCTCTTTATTCCTCCCTAAATTCTTGCAAATCAGAAACGGTTGAGAGGTGGGTGTTGCTCCCATCCCACCTCTAATGCCCATTGAAGGCCAAAGGGTGCATTTTGCAAGTGCATTTTCTGGCTTTTTGAGTGGATTGAGGTACTAGCACACAGAAGATACAACCTGTCTAAAAGGGTTTCCCTTCATTCACCTGTGTTCTGGAATATGCGCTCCTATCCTTCTCTTCTGGGTCTCATCTATTTGCATGTTGGTGCAGAGCAGAGAGCTTCACCCCCCACCCTGCTGTTGGGATGCTGGGCAGGCAGGAGGTGTTTCTAGCATGTAAATGCCTCCTGCAAGTGCAGATGCACCTGCCCAGGTGTTGCCTAATTCTCAACTATGGGTCCAGGTGTGAACCGGCTCCTAATTAAACCACTCTACCAGCATGCCAGCCATGGTGATCAGGAGCTCAGAGTGTGCAGAAGGCACAGCCCTGTTCCTGGACCACTGGGGACCCATTTCAGTGGCGCACCTAAGTGTGACACCGGAGGCCTCTTCGCACTACAGCTGGAGTAGCTGTAGCAAAGAAGGCTAAGATGTGTGGGAACACTTTATCCATTCACACGGAGGGAGGCAGGAACGTGTCTACGCCTGCGCAGATGGCCAGTTGAAGCCAGGCGGGTCCCTGACCAATAATGGAATGCGCAGTGCACAGGTGCAAAACATGGCCGGCCTCCTTGCCTTAGTTACTGCCCAGCGCTGAACAGGTAAGCCCCATTCACATGCACGCGCCCCTGGGGTGGGGGGTCCCTTTGGCCCTAGGAGCCCGATCTGGGCCCAGGAGTGAGCCAGAATGCAGGGAAGGGGGGCACATGGGCTGCCCACCCCTGGCTCGAAGGGAGCCAATTGGGGCAGCCCGGGGGAGGGGCTCAGCTGTCACGGAGGGAGAGCATGTGAACACTTTCCCTCCAGTACAGCTGGGAATGCATCAGGACACGCTGAACACACCAGGACGGTTTCAGAGCTCCATACCCACATGTCCTCCATGTGTTCCAAACCCCCTCATGCGAATAGGCCTCTGAATGGCTTCCAAGCCTAGGAACTTTCTCCCTTAGCTCTTCCGAGTCTTCAGAGCCTGGCTCTGAAGCTCGTGAAAGCTTTGGGACCAGTGCAGAGTCTGGTCTGGACCAGTGCCATTCTGCTGATGGAGCAGTTCCAGACCAGTGGGCTTCACTGGACCAGAACAAGGCAAGGCTAGCACAGAGAGGCCCTAAGCTGCTTTTGAGTCACTTAAAAAACAAAACAAAACTGTTTGCCGATGCAGCCCTTTGATAAGAAAGAAGAAGGGGAGATTTTCCACTAGGTGCAACAAACATGTCTTTGCACAGCAGTTGCAAAAGGGGAAAGGATCATTAGCACAGATAGTTTCGATTTTGCTTATCAGTTCTGCTTGTTGAACGCACTCCAGGACTGGAAGAAACTCCCAGAGACAGTGCGGAAAATTAATTTTTAATGGCTTTTATTAATGCTCAAGACATTCTCAATGGAAAAATACATCCTCATTTTGTAAGTAGTGAGTAGTGAGGGTCCTAGAAGGCCTTCTTTGTTGAGAGCCTTTCCAGAAAACAAAGCTACTGAAATGTGCTGTCTCCTCCTTTTGTTTGAATTCGAACCAAATCCCCTTGCTAGTTCCTGGCTTTGGTTCAGATTTAAACTGTGCCAACGGGGCTGCAAATAGAACCTGTCCTGTGTCTGGCCAGCAAGGTCTGGAAGCAAACACACTTGCACAGGCTTGGTAGCAGCAAGAGACTGTACCAAAGTACAGTTCCTTAGGGGCTTAAGAGTTAACGTGTTGTCAAAGAATTCCAGGGTCAAGAGGTATTGGAGAGGCAGAAGGATCAGTTGTTAATCACAAAGCAAGGTCACAGATTCCAAGAGCTACAGATTTATGGTCTTTGTTTGCAACAACTCTGGCCCGAATCTGAGGCTTTAGATAGAGGAAGTAGGGTCACGCCTCTTTTGTTTTAGGTGGTGTAATCTTTCAGATTTGCACAGCTGTGAGTGCTCTTGTCTCAACACCTGTGGGGAAGGGCATTGCCCAGCTTCTTGCTCTGACTCTGAGCTGCTGCCAGTTTGAACTATAGACTCAAGTGTTCTCACTTGCCACTTGTGTCAGGCATTCCTTATCGTGCCTGGCCGGACAACCTGGCTCAGCTTGGCTGGATATTGCAACTGCTCCTTCATCGTCGGAGGAAAGGGGACTGACAAAAGGAGGCCTGACAGAACTGCACAAACTGCTGTCTCTGCTGAACTGGTGCAAAATGGAAGCAGCTTTGGTGGTATTTCTGCCCTTATTACAGTTTGGCACATTCTAATGGAGGTGGTGGCTGGGAACATGTTGGAAAGTCATTTTATTCTCACAGAACGTCTGGCATGCTCTCTGGGCAGGGCACAACAGGTGCATCTGAATTAGCTGGCCCTAAACACCTCTCCACACTATAGGTCATTATCAAAGTAGACCCCATGAGGGATGTGCACAAATGGGGATTTTTTGCATTCAATTCGTATTGATTCTTTGATGTTATATATGGTGACGGCAGGTAGATTATTGTATGCACAAAAATGGAAGGAGGAAGAGATACCTTCAGGGCAAGAATAGCTAATTAAGCTGATGGACTTGGCTGAAATGGACAAATTAACAAATGTACTAAAAGAAAGAACAACAGATACGTTTACAAAGGACTGGAGCCCTTTTATTATCTACGAGAAATAGAAGTAATGATGGATGGTTTTGACTAAAAATTAAGGGCTCAGCTGAAAAGCAACAAGGGGCATGAAATGGAAGGAAAGAAATAAGCGACATCAAGAAGAGAAGCTGGAAAAATGGAGGAAGTCATATAGAGTATTAAAGCAATGTAATAATGCGATATGAGAAAACGTAAGATGTTTTTATGTTGTTTTTTAAAAAAGAAAAAAAAAGAAAATTCATATTCATTCATGCGTATTCATAAGTATCCAATATATATCCGATACGTATCCAATATGTATCCCATAACATATCTGCTTGGAAAAGATCAAATACACCCTGAATCCACTTTGAATCTGGTCTCAATCCATTTCAAATGCACTCTGGATCCATTGCAGCCACTTTCCCACATCCCCGGGTTCACGAATTTTCCAAAGCTTCGTAGAAATACAGATGTCAATGTACAAGTGTCGGAACATTTGATTCATGTACGGATGTCCAAATTTGTATGTACTGGTGTGAATATCAAATGTTACGAATATTTGTACACAAGCCTATACCCCATACAATTGTGTTCTCACCAGGCCGGTTTTCAAAGAATGTGATAGCAGAGCAAGAGGGAAAGGAAGGTCCGTGCGTATATCTCTGGAATAAAAACCGAAAAGGGAAGTTTCACAAGGTGAACATTTTGAGGCTCCTTTTAATGAGCCTCCGACAGGCTGTGTGGTGAACAAGCCCCCGAGCGCATTAAGCGAGCAAAACCAAACCCGGCCTCAGTCAAAGGATCCTGGGAAAGACTTTGTATCAGCAGATCTGTCAGGAGATGAAGCAGCACCTGCCATGTTCCCAAAGGCTGCAGAGAAAATCTGGGAAGCAGGTGCGATGTTGCGAGCCGCAAGGAGACAGAGTGCAGAGTGAGCGGAACAGAAGTTATGCTTCGAGGGTGGGACCGGAGTCAGGTTTAGCTGAGTCAAATGGCTCAGAACTCTGGAAAGTGGGTCCATCTGATGAGCGAGCATAGCAGGTAAGCAGCCACCCAGGCCTACTTTCATCCAAGAAAGTTGCTGGGCTGTATGTGTGTGCATGTGTGTGCACACATGTGCGCATGTGCACACACACATATGTGGGGGGGCGGTTTGATTGACTGACTATCTGGCTGCTGATTATCTGGCTGTTGTTTCTTGTTGCCCAGAGCTGTGAGATCACCAGGGCTGTGGTCACACTTAAGGTTCAATCCACCTTCAGTCCACTTTCACAGTGAGAGATCACATCAGCAAAGTGACAAGCTGTTTTCTTTCGATGTTAAATAACTCAGATAATTCACCTTTGAGATAGGTAATGTGGAAAGAAAAATACAGGGCACTTTGCTGATGTGTTCCCTCGCTCCGAAGGTGGACTGAAACTGGATTAAACCTTAGGTGTGGCCACAACCCGGTTGAGCCTCAAGACATTTGACAGAGCCAACCTTGTGCAATGGCCCCGATCCAAGGTCAGAGGAACGTACCTTGCCTGCTCTGTGCACAGATGGCACTGTAAAAAGCCCATCTGTCCACCCATTTATGATGTGGGGAACACCTTCCCCATGATAGTCCAAAGGTGCCTGGAGCATTGCATGGAGACGTCGTGATCCCTGGGAGCACTTATGCTTTGGAGCACTTGTTGCTGCCGTGGTGTGGACAAAGGTCATCATAGGAGATCAAAACAGCCGACCTCACATGCGTAGATTATGGACACATAAAGTTCTTCGCAGAGAAACATCACGAAAGACATCTCAAGTCGTAACCTGCCAGCTTCCTGAACTGGACCTGGAGGTTTACAGCTGTTAATTATGGTCAATTGTTGCTTATTGAAATTACAGCTTCCATTGCACCAGAGAGTCCCAGAGCACATGAGAAAATGAAACATTACAATCAATAGAACCTAATGCAGCAGGATATGTTTAAATGTTAATTAAAATGAACTAAAAAAAAAACCCAGTGAAATGCAGCACAATAGCAGCCCTTTGATGGCCACGGTTTAGCTGTGGAGCTGATGAACCTTGAGGGAGGGAGGGGAGGGAGGAGGGAGGAAGGATGGGAGGGGAGAGGGAAGGTGGGAGGGAGGACTTAGCGGGAGGAGAGGAGGAAGGAAGGACTTAGGAGGAGGGAAGGGACAGAGGGAGGGAGGGAGGGAGGAAGGAAGGAAGGAAGGAAGGAAGGGTGTGATGGACAGGGAGTTCTACCAAAGTGACTCTATTCTTCCCAGATTTCTGGTGAACAAAAAGAGAGAACTCTTCCAAAAAACTTAGCCTCCCCTGTAGTCTGGGTCTGATGAAATCCACATTTCTGCCCACTCTAGTTTCTTCACAATATGGCGGCCCTTTGAGGAGGGCAGAAGGCTTGTCAAAAAAAGGGCTACAAGGAAGGAAAGTGCTTTGGGCACACTTTGAGCCTAATCTCCCATGGGCCCAGACAGATTTTGTTTCCCAAGCCACATGATGAAGGAAAGAGAGATGTGCCCCCTGATCACAGCCTGCTTGCCGGCTCTTGTGCCATATCTGTTTTCTCCCTTTCGTCTTATTCTTCCTTCCACCGTTAACACCAAAAGGCAACCTTATTTAACTTCATTTGATCAAGTGATCAATCAGCTCAGTGGCTGAAGGGCCAGGAGGCTAATACGCTGCCAGTCCTTTAATTGGATTATATTTCCAGGATCATCTGGGTGCTGGGCAGCAAAGGGTTACGCCAATTTCCCCAAGATGGAATGGAAAGACAAGGGAGAGTTTCAGGGGATGTGCGCTTAATATGTCATCCATGCTTCTTGGAACAGATGCTGTGCTCTTTATTTTAGCTGGAACATGTGTTCACGATTCCAGTGGGAGCTGCTGTGCTCAGCAGAGGGACCCTGGGGAACAGGCATCCCAAGTGTGAAAATGCTGATGTCAGTGGAGAGAGAGAGATTTGAGAATGAACTGCCGGCGACTCAGCAAGCCAAGGCATCTCGGGGGGAGAGGAGCAGGGGCAGGGGAAGCATAGCTGTGGGCTGGGGCTGCACATGCTCTTTGGGCAGAAGGTTCACTCCTGCAGAAAGAAGAAGGATCGGTGTTGCCAAAGGGAGTGAAACTAGAGACTGGCCCAGTTGGTTTGGGGTTGGTGCTTTCAGGTGGAGCAGATTCAAGTTGGAGTGATTCCAAAGTGGGGCACCCACCAGCCTCTCCCTGTTCCTTTTGAAGCCAAGATGTGCCCCCTCAGGAGGATCACAGACTCTGATGGACAAGGGGTCACTTTAAATCACCACACCATTCCCTGATCAGGAGATACTTGCACTGAGATGGATCTGACTCCAGTGATCTGAGGCCTTTTCGCACTTCAGCCTCATGGCTGAAGTGCACTACAGCTGGTACACGCAGGGGACAGATCCACCATTCGCTTTGGCCGGTAAGGGACGCGTTCTCAATGCATCCCCACCAACCAATGTGCGAGTGGTGGATCTGTCCCCTGCATGTACCAGACCAAAAAGCCTGCCGCAGGGGGTGGACACCCAAACCCAGGCTTCTGCCATAGGGCCCTATTGGCCTGGTGGCTGGCAGCCCCTTTTGGGGGTGGGGTGAGACCTGGCTGGGGCTGTCCTGGTGTTCTGCAGGCTGCCACCACCCTGATTGGGCTAGCAGCAGCCAGCGGGGACCTCCTTGGTGCCCACCCAGGGGTGCGCACACACCCAATCCCCCATGCCCCACTTACCTTTCTGGACCCCTGGCTCGGTTGTACCAGTACGCATCTGTATGCATCCCATATGCGTCTGTACGCTTCCTTTATTTATCCCATATGCATCCCGTTTTTGTCCCATACAGATCCGTACAAATGCTTACAGATGCGGCAAAGGTCCGTTCAGGCAAGTACACGTCATGTACATATCCGTACACGTACGAATGTTCAAATCATACGAATGTATAAATTTGAATAAATTCTACAAATCCAGATTTATAGACATTCGATTCAAGTGTGAATGAATTTGATTTAATTTTGAATGTTTCGAATATTCATGCACATCTCTGTTCCCAAGACTCGGCCTCTCCCTTCTTCACGGGGAAGGAAAAGGCAGCAGCCTGGTGCCATTTTCAGAGGAAAAGCTTCCCCTGTACTTCCAACATGAGCATTTCCACTTTGCAATATGAGGTTGAAAAGTGCAAAAGGAGAACTCAGATGCTCCATAGTCCTGACCGCTGAGCAACAGCAGAAGCGCAGAGAACGGTCTCCCACCCCCCACCCCTCCAGGGCAATTCTCATCCCTCTAACAGCCGCATCTCTGCACCAGATTCTTCACTTGTTCACTGCTCTTCTCGGGACCAGGGCTGCCGAACGACAGGTGGGTGGGGGAGAGGCAGAGGAGGCAGTCAAAGCCCCGTTGCAATGCAGGTCCCCAAGTCCTCATCGTTTGGTGTGTTCCCCGAAGACTGCGCTCGCTTGAACTGAGGCAGTTATCCAATGATTTGTAAAGACTCTTCAGGGACTCGGAGAAGGCCATTGAAGCATAATTACCTTGGCTGTCTGCCACCGCCGGCCTTCCGCTCCATGCCAGGGGACCTCAAGGCTCCGCTCCAATTAAGCGACAAGAACTGGAAAAGTGTGTGTGGAGCGCATTGTCCGTTGCAGAGGGGCCTGCTGGGGTTTCCTGCCTGGGAAGG
Source organism: Aspidoscelis tigris stejnegeri (assembly GCA_023333525.1). Lineage (NCBI taxonomy): Eukaryota > Metazoa > Chordata > Lepidosauria > Squamata > Teiidae > Aspidoscelis > Aspidoscelis tigris. Next base: position 16,412,466 of record JALMGA010000012.1, on the reverse strand, counting down.
GGAGGGAGGGACCAAAAGTAGACCCTGGCAAGCCCCCTCTCCAGCCCAGGCTGCCCGTATGCGCCAGGCGAGGGGAAGCCCGGCTGCGGGCGGTGGCACACACCCATCGACAGTGCCCGGCAGGGCAGGCATAAACTGCACCGCCCAGGCTTCAATGGTTTCTCCCTGCCTGCTTTGGCCCCATAAAGTAGGTGCTGACAGAATTATTTGGCAGTTTGTGCTCGGTAGCCCCTTTCATGCTAGGTGGCCGCTGGAAAGCAAACACGCTCACAGACCTGCACCTCGGGGTTGCGCACGGAGCCTCTTAAGCTGGAAGGCCCTGTGGCCATGGGATGTGGATCAGTCCCCATATGGCTTTCATGGCTGCCTTGGCCCCTTGTGGGCAGGGGGGGGGGGAGAGTGAGGGAACAAAGTGGGCCTTCCCCTCACAGCAGAGGCCTGGGCAGGTTTGGCACTTTGACTGTGTCACTGGCAGGGCTGTGAGGGAGACACTTCAGGGCCGGAGCCACTGCAGATCCAGCCTTTGTGGGCACGAAAGTGCACAGCCAGAGAGCAACAGCCTAGGCAGCATTGGCTGAGGGGGGTGGACATGGAGGGGGACTTCCATGAGACCCTCTGCCCTTGTGAGACACGGAAGGAAGGTCCTTCCATGCCCAGCGGGGACGCCTGGCCAACGGGTGCAGGAGTGTCACCTGACCAGCCTCAGAAGGAGGCCACAACTCGGCCCTGAGGGTGAACTCTAGGCCCGGCCAGGCAGTAGTCATCTTGGGGAGCCACTGTGGCCAACGGGGAGTCGCAGGGCACACACTGACCTCTGCATCTCTCGGACACCACACCTGGGCCCGTGCTCAACACCCTCTCACTTTAGGGAAGCCGCTTTCACTCACGCCAACCTTGCAGCTTCCCTCAAGGTGGCCACCTGGCTAGGTTTTCACCCAACTGACTGACCCAATGCTTTTCTTATGTACTTTAATGAGCCACAGTTTTTATTTTGTCTATTTTGTAGCCTGTGTTCTTCCTTTATCATTCCAGGCTTGAAGAGACAGCCAGGATATTTTCTGTAAGTAAACCGAGAGCGGAGGGGGTGGATTCAGGCGATGGGAAACAGACAGCAGATCTGGCCTGTCTCTCCTGACCCTTCGGAGATGATGCCGACTCCTGCCTTCGGCGTGCTTAGCATTCAGTGCAGGACGGAGCTGCTGGCAGTGAGGAAAGGGAAGCTGTTAGATGCCTTTTCAAGATTATGCAGCTTATCGGGCCTCTGACGGGGGTCTGGCCAACTGGACCAGCGTCGGAGCCTTTGGAGCCTTCTGCCGAGCAGAGCATAAGCACTCCAGTATCTGTCAGGGCAGGCAAGTAGGGATACCTCAAGTTATTCATATGAATAATTCAGACATTCGTATGGACATTCAGGCACATATGCATTTGTATGGATATGAATATCTGAGTTATTCATATGGGATGAAAATAGGATGCATACGGGAAGCGTACAGATGTATACAGATGTATATGGAGTATGTACGAGATGTGTATGTACCCATACAGATATGAATGTCCGAATTATCGTACAAATATACGTGAATGTATTCGTATCAAGTTGAATGTCCAGACATTCACTTTTCGTTATTCGGATATATTTGGATTTTCCAATATTCGATTCGTTACGAAAAGTCCTGCAGCCCTCCACTGTGTGGAGAAGCTGCCAATCAGGGAAACACTGCGGGATCAAAACCAGATGAAAAAATCCACATGGCGAAGAAAAGCAGAGAGACAGCAGGGGAACTGAGCCGGGAAGGGGCAGAAAGGGCACTTAGGATTTCAACCGGCCACTTTATTCCTTCAGCCACACATATTATTTAAGCTGCCCCTTTTTAAAAATAATCAGGGCTCATTGCACAGCGACATTCAACCAGCTATGATAATTATCTCTAATTAGTGCTAATTTAGCAGTGAGGTCTTCTCTAAAAATGAGTTATTGTAGATCTCGTTGCTTCATTAAAATGTAGACCCGATAAGACAATCCACTCATTCAGTTGATCAAAGTTCATTAGGAGCCTCTGTGTGTGTGTGTTCCCCGCTCAGCAAGGTGTCTCCATAGAGTGTCTAACGAAACTTGCTCAGAATCAAGCGAAACGAGCAAAGACACTTAGCAATTTGCCTTCAGTTTCAGCAAAATGTGGATTTTGGCTGCATAACTAAAGCGGAAATCTGATGGAAACGTCACGTCAGCCTTCAGAACATCTCCGCACGATGCAAATCTAATTGCCCAGTTCTTGACAAGATCAGGTCCATTCCGGTTTTAGATATTCAGTCCCAGCACAGGGAGCAAAATCCTGCGTCTTCTTGCTTCACGAGGTATCTGCTGAGCTTCAAGTGGATCTTTGAAGTGCACAAATTTTATTCCTTCTTCAAGATAAATAACTAGTATGTCATTTGCTGATTATGCATCTTGATCTGGAACAGAATTTGTAGGACCTTTTCACGTGTGACCGTAAAGAGCTAAGGTGTTGAATCTGGAGCCCAAGTGGACTTTCCAAATGTTGCAGGGGAAACACAGGCCTGCATTTCCCCCATGGTGGCACCAAAGAGGTCAACAGCAACCCATCATTTGGCTCTGTCTGGCAGCAATTTCGAGAAAGTTGTTCTGGCACAGTCTGTGCCCAAAATGGCTTGGGCCACGCAGGGAACTCAGCACATGAGTGCCTGCTCTTCCCTAGATCTGTGCTTTGGGTGGGTGGGAGGGTGGAGGCAGGCAGGCAGGCAGGCAGGCAGGCAGGAAAACCTGTATAGTGCTGGGCCAATCCAATAGTCCCAGATCCATACAGGGTGCATTCCTATAGCCAATTAAATCTGGACTGGATTCAGATTCAGCACCCAGTGTTCCCACTACTTAGGCAAATAATCCAAATTTGGCAAGCAGCGTTCCCAGTCAACTTCTTATCCCCGGATTTTCTGAGGATTATCCTACGAAAATCCGGAGGGAGGGGGGAGAGATAATCCTGGTGAAAACAGGACTTTTTTCTAAAATTTCATTCTTAAGCCCACTTTTTTCCCCCTAGATGGGAATGGTCCCGGGCTATTTGAAGCGGAGCTGTAGCCTTCTGGCCAATGCCAGCCACATGTGGGTGAGACTTCACAGCTCGCCATGCCAGGCATGCCCGCAATGCTAACAGAAAAGGCAAAAAGGCTTGGAACACAGGAAGACATCAAGTGAAAAAGTTTTAAAAGCAGAACCGTGGTTCAAGCCGCCACCACCCCACCCCACCCCACCCCCGCTTGTGGGCTCCTGAAGCAGGCGAGGAGGAGGAAGGCGGAAGCAGGCAGCACTGCTGGGCGCGCTGGCATGAGCTGCGGCTTGGCTGAGACCTGATGGGAGGGGGGAGGGAGCTCTCTCAGCCACCCTCGGGGGGCCCTGGGCTTCCTCTGCCAACATCTTGCCTGGTGCCGCTGCACTCCTCCACAAGCAACCCCTCCTGCACAGCTGCTGCAGTCCTCCACTGCTTGAGAGGGCTCGCTGTTGCCTGGGCAGGTGAGGAGGAGGTGGAGGAAGGACGAAGAAGCTGCTGCCACCAGGCACGCTGTTGCCTGGGCCCCTGATTGCTGCCTGGTGCCACTGCATCCCTCCAGTAGCAACCCCCTCCCCGCACCAGATGTGATGGAATGGGACAGCCACCTGTTACTGATTAGGGATGTGCACGAATATTTGAATGCATTCAAAATTCAGTTAAAGTTGAATTGAATGTCCTTAAATTTGAATTTAAAGTTTTGATTCGAATTTTAAATTTTGTATCTGTTTGTTTGGATTATTTGGACATTCGTATGACATTGTGTCTGGGTTCATACACGACGCGTACTTGAAGATCCACATCTTTCCCGCATCCATACACATTTGGGAGGAAAGCTTTGCAGATATTTATTTATTTATTTATTTATTTATTTATTTATTTATTTATTTATTTATTTATTTATTTATTTATTTATTTATTTATTTATTTATTTATTTATTTATTTATTTATTTATTTATTTATTTATTTATTTACTATATTTCTATCCTGCCATATACCTGAAGGTCTCATAAACTATTAGCCTGTTCTGGTTCTGCACACAAAATTTGCCGAGAGAAGAGGGCTAAAAATGAGACACGAAATCGCAGTCGCCAAGATGGAGAAGTGAAATGGAGAAGAAAGAAATCTAAATTAAAAGGAGGAGATTCCTTCAAGACTCCGACTGCACAGAATGGCAACCCTTTGCAAAGGACTTTGGAGCTGTGACATTTGGACATCTCTATCTGGTGACCTGAAAGGGGCTCCTCCAACAAAGAGGCAGCCAGCGAATCACAGGCGTTGAGTGGGCAGGCGAAGGCATCCTGGCCTCTCCCTGGATTGCTGCAAAGTGTTGCTAAACACTCAGGGTGAAAACAGAGTCTGGAGGAAGGAAAATAAAAGATGCACGCAGAGCTAAGTGTCTTGTTTTCAGGAGAATCAATTAGTTAATTGTTAAGGGAGAACAAAGCAAGAAATCATGAGGTTCTAATTAATAGTGAAGTAACGCACTGATTAATCAAAGATCTTGTTTTTCTCCATGAAAATGTCTTAGTGAACTCTCTCTCTCTCTCTCTCAAGTCTCCTTGGAAGTGCAGTATGTTAGAGTAAGATCTTGGGTGGCCAAGAGAGTGAGCAAGAAATGAAAGTAGCTGAGTTGCCCTGGGAAAGGGAATCAAAACAGGCAGAATCAGAACAGAGGCCTCTTCACACTACAGTGAAAACGCTGTAGAACGCTTCGGCCCGAGCATGTCTAAGACAGTTTGCCGTCCACATTGGCAGGTAAAGGACACGTTGCAAACACATTCTTTACCTGCCTTTGTGCAGATGACAACCCGTCTTCCACACGTTTGGGCAGAAGAGCCATCCCGGGACTCACAAGTCCCGCTCCCGGCCTCCCATCATTGGTTCCCTTGGAGCCTGGGGTGGGCAGGCCTGTCAGGTGCCTTCTCTGGGGTCCTGTGAGCTGCATAGGCCTGGATCAGGCCCATGAAGGTGGTGGAAACCCCCCCAACACCCCCCCAACCCACCTTGGGGGCATGTGTACGCAAACGCTGCTTACCTGGTGGTTGTCCGGTTGCTACTGACACAATTGGGCTGGCTGAGCTTTGCGCCTGCACACGGCGCAGTTCCTGATTGGCCAGGCACCCGCGCCTGTGCAGATGGCCAGTTGGAGCCAGGCAGATGCCTGGCCAATCAGAGACCCCACCGCACACAGGTGCAAAGCACAGTCAGCCTGATTATGCCAGTAGTGACCAGGTGTCCCTGGGCTGGGGTGTTGCATGTTCAATGGGGAGTCCTGCCACCTGCATGGAACTGATCCAGGCCAATGCAGCTCGGAGGACCCCAGGGCAGGCACCCAACAGGCCTCCCCACCCCTGGCTCCAAGGAAGTCAATGGCAGAAGGCCGGGGGAGGGGCCCAGCTGTCACTTTTGTGCTCTGAAACCCAAACACGTCTATGACATGTTGGGTGGCTGGGGCGGGGCGGAACGCAACCACCCACCCCAGTAGAGCAAATGCCCCGTCCCAGCGCATCATAGATGCGTTTGAAACACCCTCGTGCGAAAAAGCCTCAGGTGTGGCCGGCTTGAAAAGCCCTGGAGAAAGACACCTCCAGAGAGAAGTTTGTTGTAGGGATGTCCACAAATATTTGTGTTATTCGTTATTCATTTTTGGATCCGTGAACCTGGTGAGGTGGGGAAGTGGCTTCCCCAGTCACATCTGCAATGGATCCAGAGTGGATCCAAAGTGGATTCAGGTTGGATTTGATGCTTTCAGAGTGGATACATAGGGATACGTTTTGGATACTAGGGGACTGCATGTGATTCGTATCGAATATCCATATTGCACATTCGTATGAATTCAAACCCTACCACATTTCAAAGAGATCAATTTAAATGAAAATGAATTTTCATGTATTTGATTCGATACGAATTGAATGAGGAAAAACAAATTGTGCACATCCCAAGTTTGTTGTTTTATTTGTTTAGGGCTTATAAAATGAGGACTATAAAAGCTCAGTTGATATAAAATGTGCAAATTAAAGTGCTGGGATGTCTCTCTCCCACACAGAGCAGCTTCTGGCCATCTGTCTTGCCTGGAATTGGCTTCTAAGAGAGAGAGAAAGAGAGAGAGAACAAGGCAATGTTTCAATTTCAGGTTCTCTCCACTGGAGCCATTAAACCTTGATAGGGGCACCAGCCTTGCTATGATGCCTCCAGGAAGGTCCATCCAGTAGGCATGTGGACGAATATTTGTAACATTCAAAATTCATACAGATTTGGCAGAATTTGGACATTGGAATTTGAATCGAAAGTTGGCACATTTGAAAATTAACATTTGAATCGAAGGTTTTGATGCACTCATATGAAGCTTCATTTGGGATTCGTATGGGATTGAACATTTGTATCGAATGCGAATCCTGCAACGTTCGAAGGGGATCTATTAGAACAAATATGAATTTTCTTGCTTTCGATTCAATACGAACTGAATACAAAAAAATATCTGTGCATATTCCTAACATCCAGTACTGGACCGGAGGTCTTCCTGATGCCCCGTCAGGAGTTCTTACTCATGCAGAATGTCCAACGCATTTTAGATCATATTTGCTGACAATCAATGCGGCAATCCGAGAATAGTGCCAGGATAATCCTGGGTTTTACGCCCTGCCTGGTTGTAGCCAGAGAAGCGTCAAGACAGATGAGGGAGCTGTTTTCTCGCCCTGCAAGCCAACATTTATTTTAAAGCGGACCAGAAGTGCTAACATGCGCACAGACTGTAATAGTAATAAAAAAATGAGACTATCACTCATTATTTCTATTTCCACTTCAAGGGAAGAAGGGGTGGGGAGCCGCCAGTAAAGAGACGTTGTCATTTGCTTTCACTTGCTGGAAATCACTCGCTGCCATGTCCTTACTTAGATTTCCTGAGACGCCCTGCCAAGGGTTTGATTTTGATGCTTGGCTTTCATCAGGAGTGCAAGGCACACCACCTGAACTCTCTTCCTGTGCTGTGTCCTGACAGTGATGAGGGGGAGCTCTGATGGCCGGAAAGGCAGGGGCATGGAAGATGTGAATTGGCGTGCCAAAGATCGAGATCTGGAACGGGTCCAGGGCCAAGGTGGGTCACCCCTCAGGAACCACGAAAGGAAAGACTGGGGAGAAAATCCACGAAGCATCAGGCTGAGACTTTAAGAAATACTGCCAGCTGGAGGAGGGGTGAACCGAAAAAAAGAAAGAAAGAAAGAAAGAAAGAAAGAAAGAAAGAAAGAAAGAAAGAAAGAAAGAAAGAAAGAAAGAAACTGTTCACCTCTTGAGGGGTGATCCACCATGGATCCACATCAGGGTCTTCAGCACACCAATTCACATCTCCTTCCTTCCTTCCTTCCTTCCTTCCTTCCTTCCTTCCTTCCTTCCTTCCTTCCTTCCTTCCTTCCTTCCTTCCTTCCTTCCTCCCTCCCTCCCTCCCTCCCTCCCTCCCTCCCTTCCTTCCTTAGGTATCCCACAAACTTCAGAAGGCAGAGAATTCTGGAGCAGTAACTACAGAAAAAGAAGAGGAGGAGGAGGAGTTGGCTTTTCTACCACACTTTTCTCACCCATGTAAGGGGACTCAGTGCTGCTGACAAACTTTCTTTTCTTCTCCCCCCCAAGAGAACAACCTGTGATGTGGGTGGGACTGTGAGAGTGCAGATAGAGAGCTGTGACCAGCCCAAGGTCACTCAGCTGGTTTCATGGGGTAGAGCGGAATCAAACTCGGTATTCCTGGATAAGTGTCTGGCTCCCTAACCACTAGACCAAAGTGCCTCACCTCTTATCTCCACCCTGGTAGGGCCATAGCCCGGTCTGGCTAACCCCACCCTGTGTTTTTAATCTCGAGGAGCCTGACGAATTTAGAAACTGTGCCTTTCTAGGTGTGCAGAGATGATGTCAGTCCCGCCGTGACCCTCACGGGTGCATAACACCTTTGGTGGCCCATCCTTTGAAAGCATAACCGCCACCAGCCCTGCATCAGTCACCTAATAAATACAGTTTGGCCCATGGGAAAGTGAAATGTGTGGAGATTTTGCACGTCTTTCCAGGCAGGCGACTGAAATCCAGAAGGCTTCAGCCCAGGGCCGGCGGCAGCAACCTTTGCTTCCCCTTCAAGGAGGGCTTATGGCAGAAACAGGAGCTCCACGGTGCCTTGCTAGAAAAAGTCAGGATTTGTAGGCTGTTGAAGGGGCAGAAATATCCAGCAGACACTTTCACTAACAGATTTATTTTTGCTTATGGGGAGAGGGGAGCCCATGCGGAGTGAAGCTTGAAAGGCGAGGGGGCGCTGGGGGAGGCACAGGGGAGCGCGACACAGACGGGAATTTCCTGAGAGGAAGGAACAGCAGGGAGTGAAAAGACTGATGCACATTTCCTAGGGGCCTCCTGCTCCGCCTGCCCTCCAGACCTTTCCAAGATTTACTCAGATTTGGTGCTGGTGGACCCCTCCGTTTTCCTCATACGCGTGGCTGATGAATGTATTGTTTTTTGGAACTGAAGCCACCAGAATAGTTCTGGATAGGGACAGCAAAGTGACCAGTAATTTCCTTTCCACATTATCCATCCCAAAGGCGAATTTTCTGAGTTATTGAACAGTGAAAGGATACAGCTTCTCACTTTGCTGATGTATTCTCACACTCTGAAAGTGGACTGAATCTGGATGAGACCATGGCTGTGGTCGCACCCAAGGCTGAACCCAGCTTCAGTCCACTTTTGGAGCGAGAGAACACATCAGCAAAGCAGCCAGGAATTTTCTTCCACATTAACCCAAAGGCAATTTTTCTTTTAGTTACAGAACACTGAAGAAAAACAGCTTGTCACTTTGCTGATGTATTCTCTCACTCCGAAAGTGGACTGACTCTGGATTGAACCTTAAGTGTGACCACAGCCAAGATGGCTACCTTGCAGCCCTGCAGTGTTCGTTCCAGAACCAGGCTGAACTACCTTGGACTAGTTAAAAATTTAAACATACTCATAAAATACATTCCTAAAAAGTTTGATGGCTAGGTGAGGTCGATTTTGAAAGGTTCAGATGAAACTGTTCACTTCAGCCCGATTAGATTGAACAGCCTTTGTCTGGTTCAAATTGAACAAACCCCTTTCAGAAAGAGAATGGTTTGGTTCTACGAATATTCGTAGACATTTGAAATGCAATCGAATGTGCCAAATTTAGACATTCAGACTCAGATAGAATGTCCCAAAATTTGAATGTAAACATTTGAATCAAATTTCAAATCTATTTGTTCAAATTATCCTGACATTCATATGTGTACAGGTTTGTACATGATGCGTACTTGAAGATCCGCATCTTTCCCGCATCCATACGCATAAGTGCGCATCTGTACAGGATGAAAACGGGTTGCATGTGGGATAACTACGGGATGCATACGGACATGTATGGATATGTACGGATGTGTACAGATGTCGAGAAGATGCGTACGGCCACATACGAATGTTGTCAACGTTCGTATGTGCAGATTCGAATAAAAAATTCAAAGGAATGGATTCAGATTTGGCAAAAAATGAATCAAATCTTGTTAAATTCGAATTTAACAGATTCAAATCAAATTGAATGTTTGGGTATTCAATTCGATTCAAATAGAATGTCAAAAAAACATCCATGCACATCCCTATTTGGTTCTGTTTAAACCATCCTGTTAATTCTGAACTGGGATGGATGCAGACCAGATTTGCGCATCAACATTGCAGGCCAAAATGAATGGCCGGCCAAAATAAATCATGGCGCAGTTTCCCATGTGTGTTGTGCAAGGGCCGTTTAAAAAAAAATACCTATTAATAGAAGTGGCCTTGCTGTGACCCATCTGGCAACACAGGTGTGCAGCTAAATACAGCTCCAAGGCTGGAGAAGAGGGAGAAGATGCTGATTTACCTGTGTTGATGTTGCTCTTACATCAAATATCACAGAATTCGGGGGAGGAAACATCCCCCCAAAAATACCCACAAAAGGACTGTGAAAAGCAGAACTAATTAAGAGAAAAATACTCAAGGAGAAGTCTGAAAATGAAAGTGTCAGCTGTCCAGAAGCAAATGTCATGATGTCTGAGATGGAGGGGTTAAGCACTGAGCATTGATCTGCCCTGGTTATTTTTGTCTTTTCATACACAGCAGCATCTCCTTCTATGTGGGCCTCTGTAAACACCCATCATCTTCCCTGCCAGCCACACTAAACCCAGCTGTCGATCTGCTGATATCCTGGGCTGAAACTGGAGCATTTTGGTGCCTCCAACCTCCTTCCTGACTGATTTTCTATGGACAGGTTTTGACCACACATATGGGAATAGCATGGCTGTATTTTCAAGCTTCTGCTTGCAAGTATGTAGGGAAGGAGTTCAGGGTGGTCCATTATTGAGGCTCCTGGGCTTGTTCCAAACTAGGGATGTGCACAAATATTCATAACATTCGATATTCGCACAAAGTTGGGTGTTTGAATGCCAATCCAATGTTACAATATTCGTACATTGAAATTCATATTCATACAAATGTTTCGTAACATTTGTATGAAGCGCCAGAACATCAGTGAACCTGGGGAGGTGGGAAAGCAGCTGTGCCAGTCACAACTGCAACGGAGCCAGAGTGCATTCGACATGGATTGAGAGCGGATTCAAAGTGGATTCAGGGTGGATTTGATGCTTTCAGAGTGGATATGTTACGGGATGCAGATATGTATCAGATACGTTTGGGATACGTATCCGCTCGTATCGGATATTTGTGCAAATTCGTACAAATACTTTCTTACAGAATAGAATCCAACCACATTCAAAGGGGATCTATTTGGACGATTTGGTACAAATTGAATGCAAAACAAATAAAAAAACATCTGTGCACAGCCCTATTTCAAGCATCGTAACTCAGGCACCTGCTCAGAGGTGAAGCCAGGTGGTGGTTTGGTCATCTGAAATATCCCTGAAGACCCAGGCCAGGGAGGTGAGCTGGTGCAGGATCTCCTGAGGCCAGGCCGGCAAGGAAGATGAGCTTAGTGTGGCGGGAGCCACAGCGCCGTCTCCCAAAGGGCTTGGGGGATGGGGAGAAATAACAGTGGGAAAATTAAAAATGAAACATATTTGTTATTTTGCGCAGAGCTTTGACCTTATAATAAAAGGATTAGATGGGGCTTCCAAGCGGAAATGAGCCCTCGGATGCCTGGTCTGAGTGTGTGCGCTCGCTCAGCAGCGACGGAGAGACAACTTAATGAAACCGCCAGTGCAGACAGAACCTCAGATGGTCATTGGTGCCAAAGACTTTCCCTTGGGCATCCACGATGCGTCTCTGCCCCCAAGTGGTGCTTTCGAGCAATTGCACCAAATACGGAGGGAAACTGTTGCTGAAAGTTTTAGGGGGACAACTAAGGAGGAATAGAAGCAACCCAGAAACTTCAGCCCAGGAAGAGGTTCAGCAAAGGCCAAAAGTCCCTTTCTGGTGCTGGGGTATTACTGGATGCATTTGCCCATTGATGAATATTCATGGCATGGCTTTGTCTTAGAGCTTAAATAATAGTATAAAAGAGTCCACACAGTATCAGTGCAACAGAGAATGCTAATCAGCAAAGAAGAAGAAGAAGAGTTGTCTTTTCTACCCTCCTTTTCTCACCCATTTAAGGAGACTCAGAGGGGATTGACAAACCTTCTGTTCTTCTCCCCACAACAAACACCTTGTGAGGTGGGTGGGGCTGTGAGAGCTCAGAAGACAGCTGTGACTTGCCCAAGGTCACACAGCTGGCTTTGTGGGGAAGGGTGGAATCGAACCTGGTGTTCCCAGATAAGAGTCTGGCTCCCTAACCACTAGACCAAAGAGTCCTGAAAACCAAAGAGAGAGAGAGAGAACTGCCTTCTTAAGGAGGGTCTTTTTTCCTCTCCAAAATCAAAAACAGTGGTTCAGAAGTGACTTCGATGTGACAGTATGTGGATGCTAGAGCTCCCATCCCACTTCTATTCCACAATAAAGGCCAGAAAAATGACTTTAGAATGTGCACTAAAGATGAGATGGGAACACCAGCGTATGGATGCTACAACTTTTGAGTTGTCCACATGTCCCTTAGCCCTGCTGGTGCCCAAGGGCTCTGGAATAGTGTGGGGCCTAAATAATGGTATGAAATTGTTTGGAAATTTTATTGAATCATAGAGTTGGAAGGGACCTCTCAGGTCACTGAGTCCAACCCCCTGCTCAATGTAGGATTTCCTAAAAACGTCCCAGACAGATGTAGGTCCAGCCTCTGCTTGAAGACCTCCAGCCAAGGAGAACCCACTACCTCTTGTGGCAACCTATTCCATTGACTGATCGCCCTCACTCTCAGGAAGTAATTTCCAATATCTAATCTGCATTGACTCCCTTGAGGTTTCATACTGTTGTTTCTAGTCCTCCCATCTTGTGCAAGTGAGAATAGGGACAATCCCTCTGCACTGTGACAGCCCTTCAAAGACTTAAAGACTGTGTTCATGTCTCCTCTCAGTCTTCTCTACTGTAGGCTAAACATTCCATGTCTTTCAAGAACCAATCTGCTTACCAAATCACCTTAATGCAGGCCATGAACCCCAAGGTTTCATTAATGGTTTCCATTGATCCTGCATTGATTCTCTCCAAACAACTATTCCAAACCTTATTAACTGAATTATGTTCAATCACACATTTTTCATTGAATGAATCATTTGGAGACTTGCCTTAAATGATCCGAGGGATGCTTCCAAATGATTGCTGGGTTGTATGTTGGAATGTCCGGTTTGACGATATTATTATTTGTTTGTATGTTTATGCTATAGTTTGTTCTTGTTGTATGTTAATATATATATATTTAAAGACAAGGGTGTGGGGCCTGTTGGGAGAATGCTAAGAGTGCTGTAAAGGCAGAATGGAGTCAAAGGTGGTGGCTGCATGTCCTGTTCCACCACACCATTCCCACCACAACTTGAGGGCCTCCTTATCCACTCTCTTCAGTGCAAATAATATGGGTTCTGTTTGACTCAACACAGGGGGCACATCCTGTGCTCAAGTAAATTGTCCCAACTGAAAACATCAAAGGCGGGGAATGAAAGTTCTCTGGCTGTGATGTTTGCAGGCATGGAAACTCCTTCTCCCTGCTCCACAAAAGAAGGCCTAACATAGTCCTCTTCCCAACCCACTGGTCATAGTTAAGGATGTGCATGAATATTCATAATATTCAAAATTCATACAAATTTGGCCAAATTTGGACATTCGTATTCAAATCAAATGTTGGCACATTTGAAGACTGACGTTCAAATTTGAATCAAATGTTTCAATACATTCATATGAAACTTCGTATGGGATTTGTATGGGAGTCATATGAGATTCGTATGCATTCATATGGGTTTGGTATGGGATTTGTATGTGATTCCTATAGGATTCCTATGGAATTCCTAAGCATTAAGCATTCATATTGATACAAGGGATCTATCTGAATGAATGCAAATTTTCTTGGATTCAGTTCAATATGAACTGAATACAAAAAAACCATTTGTGCACACCCCTACTCATGATCCCTTTTGGGCAGTCTCTGCCCTCATGGGGACCTTCCTGGGTAGAAACCAAGAAATTTTGGGTCTGATCCAAGATTTCTCAATTTCCTTCTATTAGTGCATTGACTGGGTGTCCCTGGAGGGAAGGAGACCAGGGAGAAGATCCATTCTGGGGTTCCTCTCCTTGCCTACACTCTCTAAGGTGCTCCTCTTTCCCTTATGCCAACAACTGCAACCCCTTCACCTAGCAAGCCAGGCCTGTCATGGACCGCCTGAGACTCACACAAGTATGGAGATGAACACCCACCGGAGAACAGTCGAGGGCTGTGCAGAAACGTGAAAAATGATTCCATGTTGAAGAGGCTCAGTGGAAGCGCCCAAGATCTTAGTGGAGATCATCCTAACTCATGGTGCCAAAAACCAGAGTGTATCTATTGCAGGAAATTCCAGCGTATTGTTTGCTATTTCTCCATCCCATTCCAATTCTGCGTAAACCTCTCATTTGGACAAAATCGCTCATTTCAAACTGAGTAAATGCTCCTAAATCATAACCAGTTCTCATCTGGAATACAAAACCAAACCTAGCTCTCCCATAAGCCTAATCCTGAGAGATTTCCTCTTGCAGTTGAGAGTTATGCAGCTGAATCTTCCAAAATATTTCTGATGCACAATGAAGTGGAATGCAGAGTGTGGCATGAGAGAAAATCAAATCCACAGACAGACGGTTTGGCTTGGCTCCAGCTGAGATGCAGCTCTGACTGGGGTGTGAGGAGCAGAGCTCTCGACCTGATCCTGCAATTGAAGGGATTCCCTAATCTTCCCCTTAGGATGTACGCATGAGGAGGGGATAGCACAGTCTACAGCACCTGTGTGCATCTGTGTGCGCATGTGTGCATCTGTACATCATGAATCACAGATTCTCAGCTGCCTCTTCCTGGGTAAGAAATGCATATCCAAGAGAGAGTCTTGGATTCTAGTGCTCTTCTCTGCCTCCTCATACCCAGGAAGGGTCCTTAATTTTCAAGGAGGAAATTGTGAACCCTTGACAGTGATTGCTGGGAATGTGTGTGTGTGTGTGTGTGTGTACATTCTGCTTCAGAAGTGTATGGAAGAAGAAGAAGAGGAGGAGGAGGAGGAGGAGGAGGAGGAGAATTGGCTTTTCTACCCCGCTTTTCTCACCCATTTAAGGGGACTCAAAGCAACCAACAAACCTCTGTTCTCTCCTTTAAGGAGATTCAAAGTGTCTGACAAACCTTCTGTTCTTCTCCCCACAAAAGACACCCTGTAAGATAGGTGGAGCTGTGAGAGCTCAGAAGAGACCTGTGACTAGCTCAAGGTCACCCAGCTGGCTTCATGGAGGAGTGCGGAATCTGTCTCAGTGTTCCCAGGTAAGAGCCCAGCTCCCTAACTACCTTTGGAGCAAAAGCCAGCAGGGCCTGGCTTCTGTGTTGCAGGCAGTGCCCACCTTCCTCTGAGCTTTCAGGTTTTCCTCTGCCTTCCCCTTCCTTTGTGCAAAGAGAGCTCAGGCTCCCTGGTTGCAGGACTCCACCCTGCATGAGGACCTTGGCTAAGGGCCAAGAGGCTAAATCTTGAGTGAAAGCCCCAGAACCCGACTTGGCTGCAACTGTTTGCCTGGGCCTCCTCCACACTTGTCTCCTTCTACAGCCCTGGCAGAATGAGGCCTTGGTACTGCAAGGAAACTCACTCCAGTCTGCAAGCGAAATACCCCCATCTCAGTCCAGGTGGCCCCATTGCCTAGCGTGGGACCAACGAGGGATGTGCGTGGTTATTTGTTTTGGTTTGGTTTTTTGCATTCAATTTGTATCAAATCAAATGCAAGAAAATTTGTATTCGTTCAAAAAGATCCCCTTCAAATGTGGTTGGATTCATATTCAATACGAATGTTCAGTCCCCTACGAATCCCCTACGA
Source organism: Aspidoscelis tigris stejnegeri (assembly GCA_023333525.1). Taxonomy (NCBI): domain Eukaryota; kingdom Metazoa; phylum Chordata; class Lepidosauria; order Squamata; family Teiidae; genus Aspidoscelis; species Aspidoscelis tigris. Next base: position 16,396,977 of record JALMGA010000012.1, on the reverse strand, counting down.
ATGCATACAAATAGCGTGCAAATCCCATACGAAGCTTCATATGAGTGTATCCAAACATCCCATCCAAATTTGAATGTCGGTCTTCAAATGCTGCTGACATCCTATTTGAATCCGAATGTCCGAACTCAGCTAAATTTGTGCAAATTTCAAGTGTTCTGAATATTTGTGCATATCCCTAGAATCAACTGGACGAAGAAATCATTCTGCGCTAAGGGTGGGCGCACTGATGGCAACAAGCATTTCCTCCCTCTTCTGGACAGAAAAGCCTGAAAGGAGCTGAATGGAACTAGTAATTTTCTTTTTGTTTTAGTCTCTCTTGGAAGAATGTAAAACAGGAACCATTTGCTTTTAAAACATGGCATTCAAAAGGCTGAACCCGAATTTGAACCACTTTGTTCTTGGCTTGGTGAACCAAATGTGTACTAATTCCTCGGAAGGAACTTTCCCAGCACTGGACCCAACCCAGCAGAAATCATTTATTTATGCACAAAAGACCGTTCTTCTGTTTCCTCCGGGCTGATTGGTTTCTGCAGATGGCAAACATTGCTGAGCATGGACTTAGCAAAGCATCATCTGTGTTTACTGATAGGAGGGAATGATAGAAATTGTGATTGCAATTGTTACTGATGTCACAAGGCTTACAGGATTAGAAGATCCCTTGGCATGCGCTTAAATGCCGCAAGGAGCTGCAGAGAGGAAGCCTTCTTTGTCTAGGACCATCGCAGATTTGGTGCCTTTAATATGAAATACGTAGTTTATTATTAAGACTCTTCTGGACTGAAATCCTCTACTTCTTTCATGTAATGTAAGGCCACCGACCTCTGGCACTGAAATGCACCGCATGGCATTTTACAGCCATGTGTCATAATTCTCAGCCGTCGATGTGGCTCAGTGCCTTGTCACAGTGACAGCCAAGGATGTCTCAGAGGTGTCCAGACTGGCACAGCCAGAAGAGAGCGCTGAAGAAGTGCTCTGCAGGGCCAGGATCTCACCCTGTCTCCTCCCATTTTGTTTAACTTCTCTATGAGACGTCCCAGAGGGCCACCTAGACAGCCGTATGGCACAGGCATTACTGAACGTACACCTGTTTTAAGTCTGATTGACCTTACAGGAAAAGGCATCTGACTTAGGGATGGGCACAAATCTATTTTTTGCACTCAAATTTGATTTGATTCGAAAGTTTAAAATACGAATGCAACAAAAAACGATTTGAATCCAATACATTCGAATCTATTTGTTCGAATGTTAGATACAGATTGGAAGACACGAATGTAGAGCACATTCATATGCGTTTCATATGCATCCTGTTTTATGCCACATGCATCCCGTTTTCATCCCGTATTATAAGCGCAAGTGCATACGGGTACGTATGTAGTACAAACATACATAATTTGAATGATTCGAACGAAAGTTTTGGAACATTCAAAATTCGTTTCAATGTTTAAATTCAAATGTGAAGACATTCTATTCAAATTTGAATGTCCACATTCAATTGAATTCTATTGAATTTCAAATGTTTAGAACATTTGTGCACATCCCTAGTCTGACTCTCCTCCTTACCTGAGCCTCAGGTAGGTTCTTTTCCCCCTAGGAACTGAGGCAGATGAGTCTTAGGCCCTTCAAGGTACAGGGGCAGCTCAGACGAGGGGCTTTTGCACTTCCCTTCCCTTCCACTGGACAGGAAAGGAAAATGATGAACCAATGTTGACTAGTACTCCCACTTGAAGCACTAATCAATGCTAGCCCCCCCCCTCCCCAGTCAAATCAAGGTTATCTTGATTTGACTGTGGGGCTGGTCCACTTCAGGGCACCACCATTTTGGCTGCGGTGCCCTACATGACTGTGCCTGTGTCAGCGCCATTGCTGTTGCATCTATGGTCACCTGAGGTGCCAGCATGCTTGCGTGTCACCTCAGACAACCCCGGACACTGGAAGAGGTTCAAACGGCCGCTGCCTGGGTGCGCCAGGTAAGTGATTGGGTAAGGTTAGTAAAGGTGTAGAGCAGGGATGTGCACAATTTTTTTCTTTGCATTCAAATTTGAGTTGAATCGAATGTCAAAACATTCAATTTGAATGTTTAAAATTCGAATGCAACAAAAACAAATTTGAATCTGATACATTCGAATCAATTCATTTGAATCATAGATACAAATTTGAAGATATGAATGTCAACAACATTCATATGTGTTATACGTATCTGTATGCATTTCGTATGCATCCTGTTTTATCCCGTATACATCCCGTTTTTGTTCCGTATTATAAGCACAAATGTGTACAGATACATATGATATTCATACAGATACATATGTAATACATACATATATGTACATTCAAATCATTTGAACAAATGTTTTAGAACATTTGAAATTTGTTCAAATGTTTAAATTCAAATGTGAAGGCATTCGATTTGAGTTTGAATGTCCACGTTCAATCAAATTTCAAATGTTTTGAACATTCCTGCACATGCTTAGTGTGGAGCATGATTTCATGCTCCACACCTAGCACATGGTTACGGAACTTCTGGGCAGGCAGGGGGCGCCTGGAGGATGTAACAGCCTCCCCAGGGTACGGATGCTCTTCTCCAAAAGTTCCCTAATTATGCACTATGGGCTGTAGTGCAAATAGGCTTTAGTTCTTCCCTTTTTTAAGCCCATCACAGAGTCCCAAGTGGAAAAAGAAATGGAGATTCAGGAAGCAGCTGAAGCAGCTGGAGGTTTCTCCCAACACAGGGCACCAGCAGCTCCAAGTAGTCCGGCACAGTTCTGAAGCTCACTTGAAGGCACCTCTATATACCTTCTTTGGTCTTTTCTGTGGTGGCTTCTCCTTTCTGGAATGTATGCCCCTTAGATAGTTATAGAATGCCTGCAATGAAAGCTTGCAGGTGCCTATCAAAGGCATCTTTCATCATCGGTGCCTTTCTTGTGAGGATTGTGTTTTTTTCTTTTTTCAGCTTTTAATATATTTGTCTTAAGCTGTACAATCGCAAGAGCCTTCATCCTTGTTTTTGACACTTACCTTGGAAACTACTTCAAGATCTTTCAGGAAGCGGTATAGAAGTGTTTTAAATAAAATAAAGAAATCTACTTACCTGCCTATCTACCAACCTGCCTGCCTACCTATCCATTTAACTTTTCTGTCCACCCATTCCTCTCTCTGTCTTTCTGCCCATCCATCCATCCATCCATCCATCCATCCATCCATCCATCCATCCATCCATCCATCCATCCATCCATCCATCCATCCATCCATCCATCCATTAGGCATTTGCATGAATGATGAATGGTGATGGGGTTTTTTTCCATTCGATTCGTATTTGAATTTTTGCATTTGATTTGCATGCAATTCGATTGTATTTGTTCAAATAGAATCCTACCACATTCGAAGGGAGTCTATCTGATACAAATGTATCTGGACAGATTCGTACAAATATCCAATATGAACGCATGCACATCTGATATGTAACCAATACATATCCTGTGACATATCCGCTGTGAAAGCATCAAATCTGCCCTGAGTCCACTTTGAATCTGCTCTCAATCCATGTCAAATGCAATCTGAATCCTTTGCAGAAGTGCCTTTCCCACCTCCCCATTTCATGAATATTCCAAAGCTTCGTACAAATACTAATGTCAATGCATTAATGTTGTAATACAGTGGTACCTCGACATACAAGTGCCCTGACATACAAGTGTTTTGAGATACAAGCTGCCGAGCGAGTGATATTTTGCTTTGAGATGAGAGCAAGATTTGAGATACGAGTATGTAAATACAGTACAGTACATAACAAAAACAACTGAGGTGGTGTTTTGGGAGCTGGAATGGATTAATGGGAAAATTGCTTTGAGATACGAGCGATTTGACATAAGAGCAAGGTTATGGAACGAATTAAACTCGTATGTCAAGGTACCACTGTATTTGATTTGTATATGAATTAGGAGTGTGCACAAATGCATTTTTTGCATTTGAATTTGAGTCAAATAAAATATTCAAATATTCTATTTGATTCCAATTTCAAAAATCCAGATTTTTGAAAATCTGATTCGGATTAGGATTATCTGGATCCATACTTTCGAAAATCAGATTCATATTCGAATATATGAATGCCGATAAGATTCGTATCCGATATACAAATTTGCGCAAATACATATTTATCCCGTATGCATCCCAAATGCATCCCATTTTCATCCTGCATTATATGCCTAAATATGTATAATTTTCGTGCACATTCATGTACAATAGATATGGATCTAAACATTCTAATTATTCAAAAATCTGTATCAGATTTTCAAAAATCCAAAATTCATCCGAATATGTAAATTCGACTTTTTTGAAAATCCGATTCAAATTTGAATGTTGACATTTGACGGATTCGAATTGGATTTTCTAATTTTTGAATATTCGTGCACATCCCTAACATAAATGTCTGAATTCATACAAATTCATACGAATAATGAATGTTACTAAGATCCATGCACATCCTCACCATCCACCCACCCACAATATCTTCCTTCTTATCAGATGGAGGACAATGTTCCTCTGCCTTTCTAACCAGTTTTGAGAGTGAAGTCCTATTTGTGCTTTCCTTTCTTTTTGATTACAAAACTGTTCCTCTGATGCAAAGTGACCTCCAATAAACTTTTGATCTTCTCCTGCAAAACATCTTCCAGTGAATTTTTGATCTCTTTAAAAGAGCTCTGAACACTGCAAGCAACAATTTTGCAAACCACCAAATTAGCATGAGGGGACAGAAATTGATTAACCCTTTCTGGTTGTGCATGGGGAAGGCAACTGTAGCTAATTACCAGCTAGGTATGAGGCAGCGGTGGCAGCAGCAGCATCGCACGGCTCTCAAGTGAGCAGATGCTGGACAACTGATGTAACAGATCATTTAGTTGTCAATCAAGCCTCCTCCCTCCTTCCTAGCCAGTTTGGTCTAGTGGTTAAGGAGCCGGACCCTTATCTGGGAATACTGGGTTTCGTTCCGCACTCCCCCATGAAGCCAGCCAGGTGACCTTGGGCTAGTCACAGCTCTCTTCTAGGCTCTCACAGCCTCACCCACCTCACAGAGAGTCTGTTGTGGGGAGAAGAACAGAAGGTTTATCAGCCTCTTTGAGTCCCCTTAAATGGGTGAGAACCCCTTAAATGGATGAGAAAAGTGGGGTAGAAAAGCCAACTCTTCTTCTTTTCTTCTTCCCTCCCTCCTTCAAGGCAGGTTATTCTCCTTCCTTTCTCACCCCACAACTAGGTCAGTTGGCAAGGCGGCAGTAAGCAACTCTGCTCCCAAGGCCTCCAGGTGGTGAGTGGACTGGCAGTTTCAACCCATCCTACTGCTACCAAGGCCACATGGTCCAGGCCTCGCCTTCCTTCTCTTTCATCCCCTTTCTCCTCTTCCCTGTCCAGTAGGCTCCGTCTCCCACATCCTTTTGCCAGAGGCTGACCCGCAGACCATCCAGCTATACACCTCTTTCTGCAACCATGCCTTTCCCCCTTCTGTTTCCCCTGCCACCCTGGTGGGCTTCTTCCTCGAAGCACCCTGCTCGGGCCAGTGAAGCCCACCTAAAGGCTCTGTGGAGGTTACTGGGCCCTGCTGTCATCCTGAGCTGCCTCTCTGTTTGAGCAAGGCAGAGCCTGACAACCCACGTTCCCCCTTGGCTGCTGCGCCAGAAGCTGAGGTTGAGTCTTGCTTGCCTGGCACCCGGCATCTGCTCTTCCTTACTCTGTAATTAAGTGGAAATCATCTCCAACCCCGTCAGCCTCACATACATCCTTCATGCGTCTGCCTGCCGCCTTCCCGCTGGAAACGCTTGCTTGGCTGCATGATTGACAGGCAGCACCGCAAGCCTAGAAATGCCAGTGCTGACGCCACCGCCACAGTTCTCAGAGGCAGCAGATAGTGTGCGACTTGCAAACTCCATTGGTCTCCCATTATTTTCCTTTCCTGACCCCCTTGGAGCCCTGCGTGCAGGCCCCCGTCATACTAAGAAGGGGGAAATACTGCATTTAGGGAAGTGTTGCTTTCTGGAAGGGAAGAATGTGCAAACTGTTTAGGAGTCCGCATTGCACAAACACTTCTTCTTCTATGCAGCACAGCTCTTTGCCCTCACTGTGGACAAGCCAAGGAAGTGTGTACTACTTTAAAGGCCTAGAGCAAACATTTCCCACAGTTCAAAATGCACCGGACCTCTGCTGTTAAGCAAATCATGTTTTACTTGCAGATTCCCAGATTTGATTCCACCCAGCCTGCCCAAAAAGTGTTTTAGGTTCTAGACGGAGGCAGGGGTGTATTTTTTTTTTGAAAACACATATTAAATTTATTTATTTTTATAATAACATCAACATAAATAAATATAAAAAACAATAACATCATAACAATATACAGTGAAAAGTGGCATACTCATACATCCCTCTACCTTTTGTAAGTGTGCTCAGTTGGTAACATCATAGGAGTTTTTTTCCTTTACCTCTTTGTATACTTTTAGTTGGACCAAAGAAATAGCCTTAATATTTCATCTCTCAGAATTTCTGGAGCTTGAGGTCTCGTCGAATAGTTCAATAATTCTTTCCAGTTATTCTCTGTCTTGGAGTGTAGTTTCAATCCTTATCTCCGGTATCTTCTCAAATCTATGTTGTTCTATTAGATGCTTGTACCAATTATCTAATGTCCATTTAGTATTCTTTTCCATCCTAATACAATTGTAGATTGTGCAACATATATTGTTTGTTCAAATAAATATTGTTTTTCTGCACTTATTCTCCCTGTTGTCACATGGAACAAAGCTATTCCGGGTGTTAGCTCCACAATTATATTTAGAATATTATTAATAAAATTCTGAATACGTCTCCAAAATCTACCACACTCCCACCAAAGGTGGAAATATGTTCCCCTATGCCAACACCCATGCCAGCATTGCGGTGCCATTCCTGGAATCACATATGGACGGATGACAGTAGCCTTACGAGCCAGAAGTGTATTGATTGAGAGAAAGGGAGGCAGACAGCAGAGACGGCCCTGTAAATAGCATTTCATAAGTCGCACGGCCACCTCCTTAGTCCGAGGAAATTCATACTCAAGTACTGTATTTTCTGGCGTATAAGACTTCTTTTTAACCCAGGAATATCTTCTCAAAAGTCAGGGGTCATCTTATATGCTGGGTGTTGTCTTCTTATACGGCGAGTATATCCCAAACTCTATATTTTAACTGGAAAGTCGGGGGTCGTCTTATACACCCAGTCGTCTTATACGCCAGAAAATACGGTAAATAGGAAATTCCTTTTCTCAATCACACAACACTAGAACCAGGGGGCATCTATGAAGCTGATGGGTAGGAGAGTCAGATCCGACAAGGGGAAGGATTTCTACACCCAGAGGGTCATCGATTTGCTCCTGGAAAACGTGGTAACACCTACCACCCTAGATGGCTTTAAGGAAGGGTTAGACAAATTTATGGACAACAGATGTATCAATGGCTACTAGGATGAATGTCTAGGTGCATCTTTCAGACTGGGGGGAAAGCAGGACGCTTCTAAGGCCATTTGCTGGGATTCAAGAGCAGGAGAAGGTTTGTCCTTGTCTCTACTTGAGATGCCCATGAGCATTTGGCGGGACACCATGTGTGACGGGATGCTGGAGTAGATGGCCTGTGGCCTGATCCAGCAGGGCTCCTCTTATGTTCTAGTATGAAGATTCATACAAATCCCATACATACGATGCTTCATACGAATGCACTGAAACATTCCATTCGAGTTCAAACATCAGTCTTCAAATGTGCCAACAATTGATCCAAAACCAAATGTCCAAATTCTGCCAAATTCATACGAATGTCAAATGTTATGAATATTCGTGCACATCTCTAGTTTCCGGGCATCCCATTTTATTACATGGTATTTTATTTGTGTTTTAGATTTCTGGAAGCTGCTCTGAGCATCAAGGAGTCTTAGGCTGCATTCCCATTATAAGCTTATTTCAGTTTCAAAACAGTTTCATTCCTCGCAGTTCCCACGTCAGGTTGGCTTAACATGCTTTCCACGTGTTAAATCGCCACAAAGCATTGAAAATGTTAATCCTCATTTCAACAGGTCTAACTCCAGTTCGTGCGCTTGAAACATTTTACATTTTTTACTGTGGGAATGGTACTGTGTTAAGGGATGAGAATGCATGTTTAGGGTTTCCCTCCCCTCATAGCTTGCTTCCAAAGATAGTGATTTTAGTGTAAAAATCCACCCCTTAAAGCAGCCGCTACACTGTAGCAATCCAACCACTGCACACCTGATAACAATGTTGCAATTTTGAAAGTTCTGACCTTTAAAAAAGGGGAAAGAAAGGAAAGCAGCTGCAGGTTCTGGGAGATGTGTGAATGTTTTAAAGGCTGTGACGGTGACAGGCAAAGGGGGCTTGAGTTGCCGCTGCTGCTGTTTGCCCTGGGCAATGGGGAGAGGAGGGGAAAGAATCTCTGGCTGTCCACTGCCGTTTTTCCTCCATCCAGGCAAGCGGCAGCCACCCAGCCACCCAGCTAGGCTCCGTGAAGTGGTCGGTTATGGGTGGTGCGTTCAAGCTAGGAGGAAGAGGGCAGGGCAGCCCCAAAAAGTGGCTTTTAAAAAGTAGCCACTTGAGTCCCCCCTTGAGCCACCTACGATCCTCAGAATCCGGATCGAGTTGAAAGTAATGGGATCAGGCAAATTCGCGTTTGCATCCAGTTCTATTATTTCGGTTTAGGGAAACTGAATTAAGCTTATAATGGGAGCGCGGCCTTAGATGGATATAAATACAAATAAGTACAGAAATGGCTGGACATGGACATGACTTTGGATTGGGTGGGAAATTGCGACATCGTATTTCATACATTTTTATGTTTCAGTGGAAATGAAAACCATAAGATCTGCTGCATCAGTGGTGGGAAGGGGGTAGAAACATACATATTTCTGAGTCTGAAAGCCTTTTGTTTTTGTTTTTCTCAGGCCAGACAAAACGAAATCAAGTCAAACCCATAAATAAGAAAGATTAATGGCAAGATCTGGATTTGGCTTTTCTGTTTGGAGGAGCCCAGCCTGCTGCTTCCATCCTGCTCTGGGGCCTGGGGGGAATCCTTCCCAATCCAAGCAGAGAGGTTTACCCCTCGGCTGCCACCTCCTTCAAGCCCATCTGGAACCGGGCTGAGAGCAGCTCCATGCCCCCACCCACCCAAAATTGGCTCCCCAGCTGTACTTCTTTAAGAAAAGGGTTTCATCATGACATCACTGTGGACGCAATTTTAAAATATGTATTTACCAAACCAATTCCCAGAAGTAGAAGTCCGTGTGGCTTCCAGACTCAATCAAAGCCATGAGCTCTGCAGAACAAAAACCCTTTGTTTCATTTACAGAAAGGTCAGAACCCAAGGAAAGGGCGACCACCTTGGCATCTTTTATCTGTCACCCACTGGCAGTCACAATGTCATAGACCGACTGGACCCAAAGGGGGGAAGCAGCCAAGGTGAGTGGGGTGCTTGGATGGCTGTCCTGGCATCTTGGCTAAGACATCTCAAGGTGTCTCAAATTTAAAAGCAGCTCCTTAAGGCAATGGGGTGGAAGGTGGAAGAAGAAGAAGAAGAAGAAGAAGAAGAGTTGGCTTTGCTACCCCACTTTTCTGCCCCATTCAATGGGGCTCAAAGCAGCCGGCAAACAAAAGACAACCTGTGAGGTAGGTGGGGCTGTGAGAACTTAAAAGAGAGCTGTGACCTGCCCATGGCCACCCAGCTGCCTTCATGGAGGAAGAAGAAGAGTTGGCTTTTCTACCCTGCTTTTCTCACCCATTTAAGGAGACTCAAAGCAGCTGACAAGCCTTCTGTTCTTTTCCCCACTACAGACACCCTGCGAGGTAGGTGGGGCTGTGAGAGCTCAGAAAAGAGCTTTAACCTGCCCAAGATCACCCAGCTGCCTTCATGAGGAAGGCAGAATCAAACCCAGTGTTCCCAGAAAAGAATCCGGCTCCCTAACCACTAGACCAAACTGGCAGGGGTGGCTGTTGGCTTGTGAGACCACGTGGGCTCCATTCACATGGGCTGTGTGCCCCCTTCTGCTGTTTGCCGGTGTTTTCACCTAGTTTTGAAGTTGGCTGAAGGAGCCAATTCTCCACAGGGGAATAAACCAGAAGTTAACAAACAATAAAATGCATAGCAGATAAAAGATTAATTGTGCGGATGAACATGTCCCTAATGCGCATCAGCTGCAAACTCACACATTGAAATGTAATCACCATGCTGTGAACAGCGATTAAATGTGCGTGCATCCAGCCCCTCAGTTTGCAGCTGAAATGCACATGGCCAGTTTTACGGGCCATTTGCTGCTCTGGAGTGCTCATCAGCATCCGCTGGCTCCAGCAGAGGTGGACAGAGGGAGTGTGGAAGGGTGGGTGAGTGGGTGAGTGGGTGCAGCCTTATAAGACGCGTTAGCCAAACAGGGCTCATCTCCTGCTTAGTTTGGGTTTTTTTTTAAACCTCACTGCATGTGCCGATTAAGTGGTTAAGTGGGTATAGAGGATGATCTGGTCTTGCAAAGTCCTACTAGCCCTGATCTAATTTTCCTCTTCCTCAAACCATCTCCCCACCTCCACCCCTTGAAAGGCTGTTTTTCTTTGCAGACATAACCACCGTGTGCCAACGGGCCTCTGTTAATACTACAATTCAATTAAATTAATGCAGAACATCTAAGTAGCCACAATAATTGAAAGTGGCCTTATCACCCAGCAAGGTAATTATTTAGTGCTGCTGGGGACAGCAGTTTAGGAAAAAGAAAAAAGAAAAAAAAACCCTTCGGATTAGAGATATGCACAAATATTAGTAACGTTCAATATTCATAGGAATTTGTATGAATTCAGACCTTCGTATACTAACTGAATGTCACGACAGTCATCTGTTAATATTCGTATTTGTACGAATGATTCGGAACATTCATGAAAAGGGGAGGTAGGAAGGTGGCTGCGCTTGTCAAATTTGCAACAGATCCAGAGTGCATTCAACATGGTTCGAGAGTGGATTCAGAACGGATTCAGGGAAGATTTGATGCTTTCAGAGTGGGTATGTTACAGGATATGTATCGGATACGTTTGCGGAGTCACTTAGAAGTTTACTCCAAAGATCAGCACAGACTTCAAAGACGCTCCAGAGCTATTTTGCACAGACTTCAAAATTACTTCAAAGCTTATGTTTTGGGGCTTCCCCCCCCAGGCTTCCCCCTCCCCCTAGCCTCCTCTAGATCCCATTGCCAAACTAACATGGAAACAGGCTCCCTTTAATCCGGATTTTCTGGCTGAAGACCCCATTGTAGACCCCATTAACGGGGTCTACAGAAAATCCGGATTAACGGCCAAATAATAGCCATATGATCTGGACTTCCCGAGGTGTGGTGGAAAGAAATGTGTCCCTAATGGGTGCCGTGGTGGAAATGGGGTCATCCAGCTTTCACCCAAATGGGTCCTTAATGGGTGCTCAAATGGGTACTAAGTGACCGTGGAAAAAACACCCCTTCTATGTGGCCAGGTTTCATGTGCTTGAACCACTGGATTGCTTACCAAAATCCAGGTCAGGAAGTTACCAGTAGATGAAGAACCATCTGTCGCCATCCTACCCTTGTGATGGTTCTAGAAGGTCCTCCGTTATGTGCCCATTGGCTGCATTTTGGCAAGCTCTCGTGCTGTCTTTCCCTAATCCTACACAAGGTCTCTGAAAAGCCTCTTTTGTGGTGGTTGTCCATGTCCTAATCCTGGGGCAAATGCTGCACCTCCTGCAAAGGAGCCATGACATGGATGACAGATGTATCAATGGCTACTAGAACGAATGCCTAGGTGCATCCTTCAGGCTGAGGGGGGGGGGGAGGAACTGGGGCGCTTCTAAAGGCCATCTGCTGGGACTCGAGAGCAGGAGAAGGTTTGTCCTTGTCTCTGCTTGAGATGCCCGTGAGCATTTGGTGGGCCACTGTGTGCAACAGAATGCTGGACTAGATGGGCTGTGGCCTGATCCAGCAAGGCTTCTCTTATGTTCTTATTTTCTTAAGGCGAGGCCTCTTTGACTCAGAAAAGACTCCCTTCCTTGCACTTTTCTCAGATCAAGGAGTTCTGCTGCTGCAAACATCTGTACTAAGTAGGGGTGTGCACGAATGCAATTTTTGACATGCAATTCATATTGAATCGAATATTCAAAAATCCGAATTCGTATGAATAAAGAAAAACTAATATCTGGACATTCGAACCAATATGAACACATTTGTATCTATTTATATGAATCAATACATATCTCATGATACAAATCTTGTACATATCCCATTTTTATCTCATATGCATCCCGTTTTCATCCAGTACATATTCGTATGGATGCGAACGTAGTTGTACGCATGCGTATGGATACGTAAGTGATGCATACATATCTGTTCACATATCAATGTCCAAATTATTCGTACAGATAACCTGAAATGTTTGCATTCATGCAAATACTAAAGTATGAATGTCTGGATATTCGATTTGTATACAAATATCCAAATTTGAATAATGAATAATACAAATATCTGTTCACATCTTTAGCAGTAAGATTTCCCCTCCCTTCCAGGGAGCCTTCTATATGAGCCTTTGAAGACTATCTTGTGCATACAACCCCTTTTGCATCTTTCCACCGGTGCGCAACAGAACTTTCCTCTTGCTGGATCAGGAAAGCACCGTTGCCTTTGAGGTTGGTTCTGCCATCCCCCTTGCCCTGCCTCAGACGTATCTGCATGCCAAGCAACCATAGTGGGAAGATGAGAAAAACTACAGAGCAGCAATGTTGACCCAGAGGCCAACATCCCAGAGCAGTTGTTCTACCTGTGTGCGACAGGATGCTGGACTAGATGGGCTGTGGCCTGATCCAGCAAGGCTTCTCTTATGTTCTTATGTTCTCCCCTGCCAGCAGAGAGGGCATTCTGCTGTTCCTTGCATTTATTGACTCAGAAGACAAGCTCTGACACATGAAAGGTGCCTCGGTTAACTGGAACATTAACCCTTATGAATCAGGACCAGGCCGGTTCCCAACCCACAGCTGCCAAGCATCTGACAGAAAGTTCAAAGGCCTGCTAGGCGGCTCATTTGGAACACTGATGTATTTGCACAGCTTGCATGCTAATGCCTCCAAAGTTTAAACAATTGCAAAAGAAGGAACAAAAAATGGCGGGGGGGGGGGAGGAAACCCCACACTTTGAGAGGAGAAGACATTTTCTTCAGTGAGCATGTTCAAGGGTCATCTTGGGAAGATTTCCTGAAGGCCTCTGAAGAAGCACAGAGGGTGGAATGCAGAATGATTCTGAGAAGGAATGCTTAGGGGCAAACTGCCGAATGGCCCTGAACTACCAATCCCATCATTCAACACCGAGAGGTCTGGACCAGCCTTGTGAAAGTTGAATGCCGGGAGTTACAGTCCAGGGACAGACATCAGGAAAGGTGCCATCCAGCATCCTCCATGTGCAGCCTGAAGCGTCCTGTGGGATGCTTCCTTGTGCGCAGCCTTTTGCCTTGTGGCACATCGTAACGGAATGTGGCAGTGTCATCGTTTGCCAGGACCGCATCTCGTTATGGAAGATTCACATTTGGGGGGGCCAAAGAAGAAACTTAGGCTGAGGTCACACCTGGGGTTTAATGCAGCTTCAGGCCACCTTCAGAGTGGGAGAACACATCAGCAAAGTGGACGGTAATTTTATTTCCACATGTGGGCACAGAACCGGAAGGTCTGTTTCAGCTTCCGGAAGGCCTGTTTCGGACAGTGCCAGAATAGGTCTGGGAATGCCACCAGAGGCGTCCAGCCTGCCTTCCACATGCCCTCTTACGGTCTGGGGAGTGCTTCAGAGGTGTTGTGGAGGAGAGATGTGCACAAATGTTATTTTGACATTCTATTTGAATTGAATCGAATACCCAAAAATCCAATTTGGTTTGAATCTTTTCAATTTGAATTTAACAGGAATCAATTCGAATTTACCAAATTCGAATCCATTCGAAGTTTTGATTCGAATCTGCGCATACAAATGTTGATGGGTACGCATCTTCCCCACATCCATACACATCCCTACACATCCGTATGCATCTCGTAGTTATCCCTGTTTTCATCCCATATGGAGCCGATCTTCAAGTAAGCATTGTGCACGAACCCATACACGTATGAATGTCCGGATAATTTGAACAAATAGAACCAAAGTTCGAAATTCGATTTGAATGTTTACATTTGAATTTGGGGACACTTGATCAGATTTCAAATGCCTACAAATATTCATGCACATCTCTATTGCAGAGCTATTTTGGCATGTTTTGGAGGCAGATATAGGCCTTCCAGAGGCCGAAAAAGGCACTTCTGGTTTTGCTCATGCAGACCCGGAAGTGCCCTAGAAGAAGGCGTGGCGGCAGCAGTGACAGAGTACAGGAAAGTGGGGCAGGTGGGAATGGAGAGGTGGGTGGAAGTTGCATTAGTTTCGTGCATAAATATTTGTTTGTATATTCGTGCACAAATACAAAGCCCCATGCACAACAGCAAAGCGACCAGTAATTTTCTTTCTACACTATCTATCCCAAAGGTGAATTTTCTGAGTTATGTAACCCTGAAAGAAAACAATTTTTCACTTTTCTGATGTGTTGTCTCACTCTGAAAGTGGACCGAAGCAGGATTAAAGCTTGGCTGTGGTCACAGCCAAGGTTTAATCCAGCTTCAGTCCACCTTCAGAGCTAGAAAACACATCAGAGAAGTGTGCAGTAATTTTCTTTCCACAGTATCTAGGGATGTGCACAAATGCATTTTTTGCATTTGAATTCAATTTGAATTGAATATTCAAATATTTTATTCAAATTGAAATGTGAAAAATCTGCATTTTTGAAAATCCAATTCGAATTTGGATTATCCAGATCTGTATTTTCAAAAATCCAATTTGAACTCAAATATACGAATGTTGGGAACACTTGTATCCAATTTTTTAATCCGTTCACATTCCGTTTTTATCATGTTTGCATTTGTTTGCATCCCATTTGCATCCTGTATTATAAGCGCAAATAGACCCAATACTCGGATGCGATATACGATGACGAATTCGGTCAAATTATTTGAAAATCTGTATCGGATTTTGGAAAATTCGAATTCAATCCGGATTCGAAAATTTGGATTTTTGAAAATTCAATTCGAATTCGAATGTCTATATCCATAGAATTCAAATTGGATTTTTTAATTTTTGAATATCTGTGCACATCCCTAACACTATCTGTCCCAAAGGTGAATTTTCTGAGTTATTTAATGCGGAAAAAAAGACAGTTTGTCACTTTGCTGATGTGTTCTCTCACTCTGAAAGTGGACTGAAGCTGAATTAAACCTTAGATGTGACCACTAGCCCAAGAGCTGTGCCCTTTTCCATGTTCTGAGGTTGGGGTGTGTGAGTCAACAGTGATGTGGGACCTGATTCATGCAGGTGGTAAGAGCAAGGAAAACACAGGTGAGGCAACATGTATTTCACAGGTTCATTTATCTCTGATCTCTGGAGTCTTGCAGATGGAATTGGAAGTTACTTGATTTGTTTGTAAACTGTATTCCCAGAGTGGTGCTCCTAGTGGACAGAATCCGGCAAGGAAGCAAAGTTCTTGTTCCCTGGAGCACAAAGGCCAGAGAAGAAACAAGCGCGAGGGCAGCCAGCGATGCAGCGGCTGCCAATTTTCTGCACAGCAATTTCTCTCTGCGTGCCAGTAAACCAGGGCGATCCTTCATGTCAGACAAAACAAAATTGAGTAGGATTTTCCCATTTAGTGCTGTCCTCATTGGCAGTCAGATCGTGGCACTGGGAGAGCAAACCTTTGCAGAGAGCAGGAGAGAAAGGGAAAAAAACGAGGATGCCCCCAGCTTTGTGGGCTGACAGGCTTGGGTCTAAGGATGCACATAAATGGTATTTTGCATTCAATTCGTATTGTATTGAATGGAAGAAAATTAGTATTCATTCGGATAGATCCCCTTCTAATGTAGTGGGATTCCAATTTGATAAGAACGTTCAATCCCATATGAATCCCATATGAATGCATACGAATCCCATACGAATGCATATGAATCCCATACGAATCCCATATAAATGCATATGAAATGCATACAAATCCCATTAGAATCCCATATATATCCCATACAAATCCCATACATATCCCATATGGAGCTTCATTCGAACAGATCAAAACATTCTATTCGAATACAAATGTCCAAATTTGTATGAATTTTGAATGTTATGAATATTTGCGCACATCCCTACTTGGAACCTGAGCAGCCTCACCTGAGCAGCCATGGGCTCTCTAGGGAGAGGCACCCTAGGGGGGTACCCAGTCCAGCCGGGAAAGGCCTCAGGAGAAAAGGCACATGGTGCTTCTGTCCTGGAAAGAATGGCCAAGGATGTACTTTCTGGGATTATTGTTATGGATTAGGAAGGCAGGTCTCCAACCCAGCCATCTCCACTAGCCAAAAATTAGGTTCCCCTTCCTTTTTTAACTTTTTGGTGCATGGCAGGAAGACCAGCAGAGGTGGCAGGAAGAAGGTCAGAAGATCTCCTTTTTAATGCTCTTTTATGCCCACCATTATGCCAAACGATTACTCCATGTACCAGTGTTCCAAAACATTCGTTTGAATGATATACGCATATCATACGTATCTGTACGAATTTGCGCTTATAACGTGGAATGAAAACGGGATGTGTACGAAATGCACACAAATACATATAACACATACAAATGTTGTCGACATTCGTATCTTTAAATTTGTATCTAACATTCGAATGAATAGATTCAAATGTATCGGATTCAAATCAGGTTTTGTCGCATTTGGATTTTAAACATTCGAAACGGGCTAAGGGCTGTCAGGTAAACATTTCTGGCCCACCTGGAAACCCCCTGAGACAACTGCTCACCTTGCCCTGGGCCGAGCTCAACAGGTGGCCCACCTAGCAAGTCCGCCCTCTTGTAAGTGACCTGCTGCCATCTTGAAGGCCCAGAAAGACCTTCGAAATGCTTAATCTTTTGGGATTTATTTCTCAGTAGTGACGGGGAGGGGGATGCCCATTAATAATTTGCAACTGCTTGGCCGTTGATTTTCTTATTCGAAGCTGATCTTTTCCTGAGCACAGAGGCTAATTGGCCAGACGACCTGGCTCAAGACCTTCTGAAGCTTCTGCCCCTCTTCTTCTCCCTTTCAAAAGTCCAGGAGAATATTACCAAGGCAGCTCAAGGTGACCGCAAAGTCTTTCCTGGCCCATCAGGTCAAGGTCTTTGTGGTGAAGCAAGCGGCTTTCTTCAGCCCTCACATCCAGTCCTGCAGCTGCAGTTTTCAGAACCCAAAACCATCTTCTCAGCCAACCCATGAAATCGGCACCTGAGATGTTTCCTGGGATTGTCCCTGGGAAAAGCCAATCCTATGTGAGGACATGGCTGCCTTTTGGGCTGAGGGGGATGAAAGCCAGACTCTCCCGTGAGGGACCACGCGGGGGGGGGGCATGTTGCCTGCTGGGTGGTGGCAGCAGAAAATGAGGCCTTGGGAACGTCAACTCTGTGCGGAGTCCCTCTGGGGAGGGCAGGCAAGGGGTGTGTGAATGTGTCACAAATCCATCTGTCTCTGCAAAGGTCAAGGCAGGAAGAAGACATTAATTTTAAGCTCATCATGGAGGCAGTTCAAGCTGTAGAGAGTCAAAAATAATCAGGCAAAGTCTGTCCCAAGAAATGGGATTTCCAGAGAACCTGTGGCTGAATCAAGCCATTGGTTCCTTGTTCTGCTTCATTTGAATATTCCAGAATAAAACACGGATGCTCTGGAACATCACCCCAGTTCACATTCATTCATTTGTTCATTCATTCACCCAGAGGGTCATCAGCGAACCTCAAGAGGGAGGCTGTTCCAGAGTCTAGGGGCCACAACGTAAAAAGCCCCCTTGCTAGCCCCTATGCCTCAGACCTCTGAAAGAGAAGGAACTCCAAGAAGGTCATCTTCCTGAGATCTCAGTGCCTGGGCAGGTTTATATGGGATAAGGTGCTCCTTCGGATACCCAGAGCTCAAGCAGTTTAGGGCTTTATATGTTAGTGTCAACACCTTGAATTGGGCTCAGTAGCAAATAGATAACCAGTGCAGATCCTTTAAGACAGGTGTGATGCGAGTCCAGCCAGAGACTCCCATCAGTAGTTGAGCAGCTACATTCTGCACCAGTTCCAACTTCCACATCATTTTCAAGGGTAGCCCCACGTAGAGCACATTGCAGTAGTCTAATATGAAGGTTACTAGAGCATGGGTCACTTTTGTCCCCTCCCTACCCCCTTGCTACTATGCCAGTAATGAAGGATCGCCACCATAATCTGTTCTGCTCACTGGCATGGTGCATTTGAAATGCTTACAGTGCGTGGCTTTGCATTCTGGATGATCTTGCGGTTTTTGTATGAGGAGGAGGAAGAGGAGGAGGAGGAGGAGGAGGAGGATCCCTTTGTCCCCACGTACATTTACAAAGGGAATTCCCACAGACAAACTTTTCAGTCCCTGGGTAATCTCCAACTTGTATCCGACATGCAGAGGAGAAAGTCCGCTAAAGAGGGAAATGAAAATTGTGGAAGAAGCCACTTTGATGTGTGCGTGTTTCTTTCTTTCTTTCTTTCTTTCGTGGGAATGTTAATACTGTAAATGAAAGTCTTTCAGACATAATTGCTCTAATAGGCTGTGTTTCCTGTCATGTTTTCAGCTGTTGATTCATGTCATTTATTACATCTACTTACCTGGAAGTATAACATGAAAGCTGACATATAAAGAAGGGTGTTCCTGGGAAAGGCCTGGAAAAGTTCCCTTTTTGGATTACAGTTCCCACCATCTAAGCCAAAACAGCAATTAGGACATGCAATTGCAATACTAATGAGGATGATGGTAATTAATAATAATAATAGTAATACTGTAACTTTCCAAAACGCTGTTTAAGTCTCTCATTACTAGGGATGTGCAGGATTGGGGTTTTTTGCATTCAATTTGTATCAAATTGAATGTAAGAAAATTCATATTCATTCGAATGGATCCCCTTTGAATGTAGTAGGATTCTATTTGATATGAATGTATTAGTACTAATTTGTATAAAAATCTGATGTGAGCGCATACTTTCCGATATGTAGCCAATACGTAGCCGATATGTATCCTGTAATATATCTGCTCTGAAAGCATCAAATCCACCCTGAATCCACTTTGAATCCACTCTCAATCTATGTTGAATTCACTCTGGATCTGTTGCAGATGTGATGGGTGCAGCCGCTTTCCCACCTCCACATTTAATGAACGTTCTGAAGCATTTGTATCCATTTGTATCCAATTCGTATATGAATGTCCAAATTTGTACCAATTTGTACAAATAATGAATGTTACGAATATTCATGCACATCCCTACTCATTACCCTTTTGTTCAATCTCTGTTCCTCCAAACTCCTCAGAGATGTGGAGCAGACTCCACTTGCCACCTAACTCCCTCCAGTTGGTCTCCATGAAGGCAGGAGGGCAACGAAGGCACCCTGAAGAAGAAGAAGAAGAAGAAGAAGAAGAAGAAGAAGAAGAAGAAGAAGAAGAAGAAGAAGAAGAAGAAGAAGAAGAAGAAGAAGAGTTGGCCTTTCTACCTCGCTTTTCTCACCAATTTAAGGGGACTCAAAGCTTTCTATTCTTCTCCCCGCAACAGAACACTCTGTGAGGTAGGTGGGGCTGTGAGAGCTCAGAAGAAAGCTGTGACTAGCCCAAGGTCACCCAGCTGGCTTCATGGGGGCAGGTGGAATCAAACCTGGTATTCTCAGGTAAGAGTCCAGCTCCCTAAACATTAGGCCAAACTGAACTGGGGCAGTACCCATGATTGCCAGTGGAGACCATCCCCGCCCTAAGCCCTGCCTTGACTCTGCAATGGAGACACAGCCTAGCTTTTGTGGAACCTTCTGGAAATGAAGGCTTGTGGCAATCTAAAAAGGGAATCCCTCTTTGAGTGACACACAAAGTCTGGGCTAGAAGCTCCAGGGGCCCTCCCACACCAGGCCACTCCTATGGTGGAATGACCCATGGAGGATAAACTTCCTGTGAGAACAATGGCTGTGCTCACACACCTACATTTTAATCCAGCTTCAGTCCAGTTTCAAAATGAGATAATGCATTGGCAAAATGATGAGCCATTTGGTTTTGGCTTTATCTAACTCAAAAGATCCACCTTTGAGTTAGAATACATGAAAGGAAAATGACAAAACACTTTGCTGATAGGTCCTTCCAGTTTGAAACTGGACTGAAGCTGAATTAAAAAGTAAGTGAACACAGCCAAAATTTCATAAGGACATTTGCAGAGAGAAATTGGTGGGAGGAGAAGTTTCTGGATTGCCTCCTCCCCATCGGTGATTTCTCCTCCCTCACTGGCATCTCTCTGATGAAAACCTTTCTTTACAGGGCTTCCCTTCGCCTTTGCAGAGGGTGCCCTGATATTCCACACCAGGAACAACAGCTCTCCTGCTACTAAGAAGCATGGCTCCCACTAAGGAGTTAACTTTTTTTTAAAAAGAGGATAAAGTTGCTTTGGTACGCAGGGAAAACTCAGTCCTGTCTCCTCTCCACCCCCAGCCCAATTTTCTGTAATGCAAAGCACATTTCCACACTCGGTCCATAAGCCGGAGTAAGCCAGAGCCTGTTTCAGAGAGATGGATAAAATGCCAGATCTGGCACTGGATGGCTGCTCTAAGTCAGGCTCAGAATTCAGCCAACATGATTTGCTGCCCCCTCCTTTGGGACACAAGGGATCAAATTCAAAGGAGTGTCTGTGGAGGAAGGAACAAAGTCCCAGTGGTTTAGCTGCTATCAAAACTGCTTGCTGTCACAGGAGAGTCCATGTGCTACATTGGAATGCATGGGGTAGCCACAAGCAATATTATGTACCTCAAGGAGTGACCAGGACTTCTTAGGAAGAAGAAGAAGAAGAGTTGGCATTTCTACCCCACTTTTCTCACCCATTTAAGGGGACTCAAAGCAGTTGATCAACCTTCTGTTCTTCTTCCCATAACAGACACCCAGTGAGTTAGATGGAGCCATGAGAGCTCAGGAGAGAGCTGTGACTAGCCCAGGGTCACCCAGCTGGCTTTGTGGAGGAGAGCAGAATCAAACCCAGTATTCCCAGATAAGAGTCTGGCTCCCTAACCACTAGACCAAACTGGCTCACATGGTGCTTCCATGGGTCACCATCAGTCACCACAATGAAGCTGCCCATAGTCCACTTCACAGCCTCCATTTTGAGCCTGAGGCAGGCAAGATCAACTGGCAAACCCAAGATAGGGGTATGGAAACCCCCATGGAAATGCAGTTTCTCTAATCCAAACATTTTAGCTCGGGAATGTCTCTTAGGGTTTCCCTAAGCAGGGACCGCAGATACAATCTGCAAGGACACCTGTAGGTAAAATTTGGTACCAACTAATTAATGCATGAACAAATTCTAGGCTGGCTTATAAACTGCTCCAGAAGGTTTTAAGGTGCTGTGCCAAAATGAGAACTCCAGGTTAAATTTTCTTTCTAGTAGGGATGCGCACGATTATTCATAACATTCAAAATTTGGGCAAATTTGGCTGAATTTAGGCATTCAAATTCAAATCGAATGCTGGCACATTCAAAGAATGACATTTGAATTTGAGTAAAAGTTTCTGATACATTCGTATGAAGTTTCATATGGGATTCTTATGCTATTCATATGTATTTGTATGGGATTGAATATTCATATCATGAATCCTACCAGATTTGAAGGGGATTTATTTGAATGAATATGAATTTTCTTCCATTCGATTTGATATGAATCGAATTAAAAAAATTGTGTACATCCCTAGTTTCTAGTTTATCCTTGGGTGCTGAAGATTGTACAAAGTTCTGTGTTATTTCAAAGAGTCTTCCAGCATGGCCAAAGGCAATTCCCACATGGAATTTCCTGCAGAGCATCTGGGGAACTAGTATATCCACACATTAGTCAGTTGTGTTTCGTATTGAAGATCCTGAAAGCACTGACCTTCCAACTTTTCTCCAGCCCTTTGATTTGGTTTAACCATAATTTCATACTCTTTTGAGAATTCTTGCATTTTTCAAGCACAAACCACAAGGTTGATTCAGCATCCATCCCATTTCCCAAGGACCTGTTTGATTAGAAATGGTCCCAAAGTATTTGCCCAGTTTCCACAGAATTGTCCCTTCCTGCTGTGCTCAAACTCAGTTCAAATGCACACTGCCAAGCTCCATCAGCCTGTGGGATACCTTCAAACAGAGAGGTGGGCCATGACTAACGCACATGTGCAGGTTTTCCATCATGACCACGCTTTGAGAACATCTCTGGCTGCCATGATTCCAACCACAATCCACCACAGCCATCAAGCTGAGGTAGAAGCGGCCACCCCATCTGTGCCCAGATGTGGACATGGGACATTTGTTGAGTTCCTCTTTTGCTTCAGGACTCATCTTTACCCAGTCATGTGGCCTGTGGCATGATCATTTGCCATCAGAACACAGGCAACAGAACGTTTCTTTCATAAATGCTTTAGACTGAATATGGTGACTAAGAGAAGGTATTTTGGAAGCTTGGATGGAACCTGGAAAGTGGAACTCCCAGGGATGTGCATAAATATTCGTAGCATTCAAAATTCATACGAATTTGGCCCAATTCAGACATTAATATTCAAATCAAATGTTGGCACATTTGAAGATTGATGTTCAAATTCGAATAGAATGTTTTGATACATTCGTATGAATAGGGATGTGCACAGATGTGTTTTTTGGCATTCAATTTGTAACAAATGGAATGTTAGAAAATTTGTATTCGCACAAACAGACACTTTCAAATGTGATAAAATTATATTCGATACAAATGTATTCATACAAATTTGTACGAATAACCAATAAGAATGAATACGTATCAAATACGAACAAATATGTATCTGATACATATCCTGTAACAAATCCACTCTGAAAGGGTCAAATCCGATCTGAATCCACTTTTATTGCACTCTCAATCCATGTCGAATGCAGTCTAGATTTGTTGCAGATGTGACTAGTGCTGCCACTTTTCCACCTCCCCAGTTTAACGAATGTCTGAACTATTTGGACGAATTTATAAATGTACAAATTTTGTAACATTCGATTTGTGTACAAATGTCCAAATTTGTACAAATTTGTACAAATAATGAATGTTACAAATATTCACGCACACCCCTACATGTGAAGCTTTGTATGGGATTTGTATGGGATCCATATGGGATAGGCGTGGGATAGGCATGGGATTCATATGCATTCCTATGGGACTGAGCATCTGTACCAGATTCGAATCCTACCATGTCTGAAGGGGATCTATTCGAACAAATACAACATTTCTTGCATTCATTTCAATACAAATCAAATACAAAAAACAAAAACAAAAACATTTGTGCACATCCCTACTATGGGTTCACTTAGATGGTGAAATAATGTGCCCAACGTGCCATTGACAACTGGGCTGCTCTGCCTTCAGCTTGCACGGTAGTTTGTTCCCAATTCAACATTCTCTCCCCATTCCTACATTTGTTCTCCATTTGCGACGTAGCAACTTCATTTCAGTCTCTCCCCCTTTGCCTTCACCTTCTTTCATCAGTGCTTCCCAGACCAGATTTTTCTACCATGCGATTATAAGGAAGCCCTGTTCTTCCTGCTTCTGTTTCATTTTGTTTATAAAGCCTTGTTTTCACATGCAAAGCTCATTGCATTTGCTCAAAACATTGGCAGAAAACACGCAGCAGATGCTTCGAAACAGCAGTCGGCAAGCTGATTGTACACGAAGCGCACCCAAACGGAATTTAAATACAATGAGACTTTTCTCTCAGGGCCTCAGACTGAAGGGAAGACAAGGAATAGATGCGCTGAGGTGATTAAGAAAACATCCGTCTCTTCGTCGGCTAGCAGGCCGGTGTTTGTTGTTGACATAAAGCCTTGAGCAGCTCTGGCTTTCTCTCCCCGTACCAGCTGAGATCTCTGCACAGGAGGACTTCTTGTTTGCTCCACCAGGTATGGGTGGAGCATCTAATGACAACTAAGCTGAATTGTCCCATGAAAAAAATCACTCTCCAACCCTGCTTCCAAACTGGCCTGGGTTGTGTCACCAGAGGGCAGGCCACCACATACTGGGATGACATGGGTCCTTTTTGCACATGCAGCAAAGACCCCATTAGGAACCTGATAGGTACACAATTGGTATGGACCAGTTACTTACCTTCTGCAAACTCAGCCCCTTAAGGACCCCATTAGGACCCCATTCTGAATGAGTTATCCTCACGAGTGCCATCGAAATCTGGATTCGATAGGGTCTTTGGGCCCTTAAATCCCCAAACCCCTTCAATGGTGCCTTCAATTTGGTCTTCCACTGTGAACACTGGATCCGGAGTGCATTTCCACAAGTACAGTTGGACCCCCATGTCCACTGTTTTGGTAACCACGGTTTCAGTTAACTGTGGTTACCAGATCAGCCACCTACTCCCTGTAGGTGCCTCAAGGAAAAAGCACCCAGAACCGGAAGACCTATTTGCCTCCAGAAGTCCTATTTCGGCATTGGAATAGGCACATGACACCACCAGAACATGTCCCAAAATATAAGGGGGCATGTGGGAGGTGGGCCAGAGGCATTGGGTGGCACCTCACGCCTATTCCAATGCTCTCCGGAGGCCAAAACAGGCCTTCTGAAGGCCAGAAAGCACTTCTGGTTCTGGGGTTTGCAATTATCCACAGATTCAGGTAACCACGGTGGGAACCGGAATGTATCCCCAGCAGATACAGGGGTCTGACTGTATACTGAAGCAATGGGGTCCTGGGGTGGCCTAGGGGGGCACCATTTGCAGTAGGGTGGCTCCAGCTCTGCCCCTCAACACACACTCTACATAGGCCTGCACACCCTTCATAGCAGTTTACAAAGTTGAGCACAAGTTTCATAGCATCTATGTAGGCAGCTATGAAGCTGTATCACTCTGCCACACCCACTGTAACTGGAAGTGACCACTGATTGACAGCGATGTGGGCCAATCACACTGTGCCACTGGCAGACCTTCCAGTAGGGAGCTAATCGGGCATAATCGGAGTCTTGGGATGGGTGCTACACATCCGCACAGCAGCCCTGTTTAGCACCCATAGCCATCAAGGGCTAGACAACCTGTGTGGATGTATGGGGCCCTCACCATAATGCGGAACTTCAAGGACCTGATTCCACAAGGACTGGATATCGAAGATCCGAATCTTCTTAATCCAGATTAAGAGAAGTACGTACAAAAAGGCCCATAGTTTTGAATGGCACAGTGGTTCATAGGAACCAAACCCCAGCCTTACACAAGGGCTGCCCGTCAACAAAAGACAGATGTAACAAGTCCCTCTGGCTGCAGGTTCTGTAGTGAGATCTTGCTCACCTGCCATGCCAATCACCCAGCAGGGCTCTTGTGTGGTGCAAGATGGCAGTGCATTTAAACCGCATCTGCCTTTGATCTTACGCAGGTGGCTTTGAAACCCATTACCCATGACTCAACGAGAGAAGCCATCCCATAAATAACCTGGTTTTGTGGGTCGTACCATTTTAAAAGTTGCCACCTGTGGAATTTGGATGCCCAAGCCCCTCTTGAGCCTTGAGTGGGAAGATAGCTCATCGGCTGGCATGCGCCACGGCATCCGTGGGTTCTTTGGGGCTCATTTCATACTCTTTCCCAACAAACTGCATGGTGCGCCTTTGGTCCTGCATGCCTTCCAAATGATGTCACCCTGTTGCCACTCTGAGAGGAGAAGGGGGAGGCTTTGAGCATTGGCTTAATACCCGGGCGAAGGGAGGGAGGGAGGGGGGTCCCTGGGCTTGAAAGAGCAGAGCTATTAGGCTGACAGCATTTCCATTACAAGGCCTGATTACTGTGGAAGGGGGAGAGGTGGGAGCCTGGGGGCCAGACGCTGTCATTCCAGATGTGAATTTTTGTTTTAATTCCCTCCACCACCCCCTCCTCTTCCAAAGATTAAACCCTCTAACTTTTTGATTATCCTTTCAAAGCAAAGGAAACATGTATTCCCTGGGCTCTTTGGAGGATTCCCTCCCCTTTTAATTAATTAATTAATGCATGAAACCATTTGGATGGCACATGGTTCTAAGGGAGCCAACTTAAGCCAGCCTGATTTAGAAGGAACATCTTGGGCTTAGGACTAAGCAACAGTTATGCAGCTTTTAAAGACAACATTTGCGGCTGAGGCTTCAGCTGGGGGCTGCAGGATGGAGTGGGGGAAGGAAATGGTTGGGCAGCAGATGCAATGGGGGAGGGAAGCAGCTGAGATGCACTTTCTGCTCCCCCACTAACAGTGTGTTCCCCCAATGCGTTCCCTACGGAAGAGCACCAGCCTGCCATCCATCACCTGTCCTCTCCTCTCCCAGGGCTACACAGGAGGCAAATTGGGAACCTGATGGATGGAGCCATGGAAGCGGCACTCCAGCCATTGCCGCAATTGGTTCATGTTGCCATTCTAAAATGCCTCCTGTGCTCTGCAAGAGGCAATGAGAAGCAGCACTGAAGTTTGTGTTGGGATCTGTGAATAGGGATGCGCAAAATTTTAAAAAATATTTGATTCATATTGGATCGAATGCAAAAAAAATAAATAAAAATCCATGTAATAGATTCTGAATGTAGTAAGATTCAAATTTGATATGAATGTTCAGTCCCAGAACATCTGATTCAAATTTGAATGTCCAAATTTTATTTATTTATTTATTTACATTTATATCCCGCCCTATACCCTAGGGTCTCAGGGCGGGTAACAGGATATTTAAAAGACAAAAATACTTAAAATAAAACCATATATAAAAAACAGTATAAAACAATAATATGTGCAGTAGGGGAAAACTGTGCCACATTTAGCCAAAGGCCAGAGCAAAGAGGTGCATCTTTACCCCCCTCCTGAATGTATACAGTGAGGGGGCCTGACGCACCTTGAGGGGGCGGCTATTCCACAGCCTGGGGGCCATTACTGAGAAGGCCCTCTCTCGAGTGCCCACCCGTCTTGCTATAGAGGGTGGTGGAACAAAGAGAAGGGCCTCGTCCCCCCAGATCTTAGGGCACAGGCAGGTTGGTTTGTACAAATTTTGGATGTTATGAATATCTAGGCACATCCTTACCTGTGAGCCTACCAAACCAATGAAGTCTCTCTTCTTCCCTCCTGCCTAGACTCAGGTGTTACTGCAGTCACTTCATTTGTCCCTAAGTGCGTGACAGAAATCAAGTGGAGTGCAGAGATATGGTGTTATCATTGTGATTGCTGCCTCCAGTGCAAACGCTTGCTCAGTTGTGTTGATGGAAGTTTTAAAGTTGTGTTAAAATAATAAAAATTATGTATATAAAAAGGGATGTGCACAAATATTTGTAACATTTGAAATTTGAATCTAACACTCGTATCAAATGTGTATGGAACATTCGCATTGAGTCTGATTCCTACCACATTCAAAGGGATTTATTTGAATGAATACAAATAAAATATAAAAAGAACATTTGTGCACATCCCTATAGGGATATATATTCAAAATAGTCATTATTCGAATGAATTCGGACATTCATATAAGAATCAAACATCCAGAAATTCATTTTTTAATATTCGTACGAATACAAATATTTTGAATTATTGGTACAAATAATTCAGACGTGCATATCTGTACGCATCTTGTGCATATCCATACACATCCATATGGATACATACGGGATGAAAATGGAATGTGTACGGGATAAAAACGGAATGCGTACGGATGCATACGAGATTTGTATCACTGGATATCTATCAAATATTCGAACAAATAGATACTGATGTTTTTGTTTTATTTTCTTTATTTGTTCAAATTTGGATATTCAAATATTTGATTTGAATAGAACTGAATGTTGAAAACTGCATTCGTTCACACCCCTAATCCCTAGTTAATTGAGACTGGGTGAAGTTTTGAGGCCCTTAGAGGCAAACATGCAAGGGAGGTGCCAGGCCAGAGGCGTTTTCGCACTAAGGCGAAGACGCCTCGGAACGCTTCCCCCCGAACGGGTTGAGAACACTTTCCCGTTCACACAAGGGCAGGTAAGGAACGCTTTGAGAGCAGTTCCCTCACCTGCCAGTGCGAACGGGAAAGTGTTCTCAACCCGTTCAGGGGGAAGACCCTCCCCCGGGCTGCTCCCATTGGGCACCCCCCTGGCTTCTATTGCCCATCTGAGCATGTGCGGGTGCCCAGCCAATGAGGGGCCGCCCCCTCGAGCGTGCTCAGAACGGCCCGGCCTTTCCACACAGAATGGAGCCTGCAGGAAAAGGTAAGACCCTTTGGATGGGTAGGGGGCTTTTGGCTGGCATTCCTGCCCACCCCTGGAGCCTGATCTGGGGTTCGGGAGTGAGCAGGAACCCAGGGACAGAAGGCAGCCGGCTGCCCACCCTCGCTCCATAGGAGCCAATGGGAGCAGCCTGGGGGAGGGGCCGAGCTGTCACAGGGAGAGAGCGTGCGAACGCTTTCTCTCTGGGACGGGTCGGAACGCGCAGAGACGGTTTCAGAGCACTTTTTAGTGCTCTGAAACTCGAACGCATGGAGGGCACGTCGGGACACTTGCGGGCGGCCTGGAATAGATCCCGCCACCCGCAAGAGCGAATGCTGCATTCCGACGTGCCCTCCATGCGTTCGAAAAACCCCTGTGCGAAAAGGCTCACGGTTTCAGAGCACTTTTTAGTGCTCTGAAACTCGAACGCATGGAGGGCACGTCGGGACGCTTGCGGGCGACCTGGAATGGATCCCGCCGCCCGCAAGAGCGAATGCTGCCTTCCGACGTGCCCTCCATGCGTTCGAAAAACCCCTGTGCAAAAAGGCTCCAGGTGAGGCCAGAGTGATTAATAGCTAACGGTATCCACAGGGAAGCAGCCAGGAAGAGATGTCCCAGGACTGTGGTGGACAGATGCTCCTGGTGCCACAAGCTCCTTCAAGCAAGGGACACAGACCAAGGAGCACCATTCACCCGGCACTCCCTGGCCTAAGCTGATTCACCCGAAACAAAGGACGTTCTTACCTCTGAAGGACACCTGCTGATGGATAGCAGAAGGGTTGCTGGACCCAGTGGAAGCTCAACCCTGGCTCCATCGCCCCATTCCTGTCCTCCGGTTTATGCCTTCAGAATGGCCAAGAATCCCTTCAGTGTTCACAGCAACCTGAGGAACAACCATGTCCATGTGACTAGGGACAGGGAATCCTGACTGCCTTAGACGAGGCATCTTTGAGGTGAGCTGTGTCCTTTGCCAACCCCTCTTCACCAATGGAGGCCCAAGCAGCTAGGAGACCCATCATCTGGAGTTTTATTTATTCAGAACCTTTCTGTACCACTTCTTCATCTAAAAAACCCTGCAGTGGTTTACAGTATAAAACAAGGTTACAAAATCAGATGTGTGGTTTTTTTTTTAAATACCCAGAATATTAAAAAAGCAATAACTGTGAATTCCTGGGTGGATGGATAAATTTTCAGTGAATGCCTGGAAGACACAGTAACATCTAAAGAGTGAGCATTTCCATATCTGGATGGAAAGCCCAACACAGCCCTAGATGGATGGCCTATTAGCTGTGGCCCGTGTGCTGGAGATCCCACATGTGGGTGACTTTAATGCCCCCTGGGAGTGGCCATGAGGGCAAAATGCCCCGGGCAAGCTGTGGGATGAAGCCCATGACCCTGGACACATGGTGCCAGGGCTTCAAAGTTCAATGGCTGCCTGGGACCCACCAGGCCATAGGTGGGGTTATTTATTTGTTTGCTTGTTTGTCCTGCCCTTCAACAGGGCATGTCACACTGATACTAAAAAAAGGTAAAATATATACAGTGTTCTTAGAACACACTTAAAATATAAACCTCCCTCCCTGGCAGAGCAACTCCCAGAGGGAGCAAAGCAACCAAGACCTGGGAGAAGAGGACTGTTTTGACCAGGTGCCCCAACCCATATCAGGAAGGTGTCGGCCAAACCTCCAGAGGGAGATGGTCCCAGAGTCTGGGTGCCTGTCTCCGGGCAAGGGTGCCCCCTCCCACCCCTAAGGCACTTCCTGGTCTGCCAGGGCTCCGTCTGACTTCCTGGACAGAAGCGACTCGAGACTCCGCAAGTTCCAAAGCCCAGATGTAGCCGCTCCAAAGTGACCCCACACACTTGACTGCGAGTGAAAAACACTGATTCTCGCTTTGATTCCAAGTAAGCCTTAATTGGAGAATTATTTGCAAATCTTTTCTTGGCAAGAGCACAGCTCACTGTGTCGGACTGAAAAGCTGCCAGGCAGATTTTCAAATGAAAAGGCAGCAATAAAAGGCAGAACAGCCTTCCTCTTTCCCCTTCTCCCCCCGCAAACATCTGCAGCGTGCTTTGGAGTTTTGTTTTTATCTTCGCTGAGCACTGGGTTTGTCTTTCCTCTTCTGAATCCAAATTCAAGTAATTACTGCTCATGGTTGCAGTCCCAGAACAGCTGTGACCCTTTTTCTCTCCAATTGCTTTTAATTTGGACTCCTTCCCATTTTTAAAAATCCCATAAAATGTGATAATGGAGTCATAGATTTCCGCCTGGGGTGGACAAAGGGGAGAAATGACTTGGTCCTGGCTGCAGGGTCCCTTCAGTGGCTCACATCCACTGATAGTGGTGACCCCAGATGTGTGCTTGGGTACAGGCAGTGGCCATGCCTAGGGGCCGAGGGGGGGATGACAGAGGGCCGCAGTCCCATTCCCATCTTTGCCCGGAAGGTAGTGTGGCCAACCTCTCCAAACCTTTGGCAAGGAAAATGTGAGGGCAAATCCATGCCATTGGTCAGTAGTCCAGTATGAGGATGGCAGCCTATATCAAAGACAACAAATTTGGTCCACAAATGAAAGAAAACTGAATAAACCCTATTTAAAGAGAGAGAATTACTTAAAATCATCAACACCGTAAATGGAGAGAAAGAACAAAATTAATCACCAAATGCTAGGTTCTTTTTTTAAAGAAGAAGTGTATCTACTAGGGAAATGTACAAATATGTGTTTTGGACAGGGGGGTTCTGCCAAAGAAAGGAAGCACCTCAATAGAGTAAAATAAATGAAGACAATGTCTACCCCAACCACCTATGTAATAAGGAATATCAAACTGTAGAACAGAAAACTAGTGGGGTATTGTTACCCTTTTAGAAATTATTATTGCTTTTCTGTTCTACAGTTTGATATTCCTTATTACATAGGTGGTTGGGGTAGACATTGTCTTCATTTATTTTACTCTATTGAGGTGCTTCCTTTCTTTGGCAGAACCCCCCTGTCCATTTTTCGTTTTGCACTTTGGTTTTGTTTCTTTCGGGGACTTGTGTAGATTGTTTGCAAATAGGTTTTTTTGCATTCGATTTGATACAGATACAAATAGAATGTAAGAAAAATTGTATTTGTTCAGATAGATCTCCTTTGATTGTGGTAGGATTCTATGCGATACAGATGTATTCGTACGAATATCTGATACGAAGGCATACATATCTGATACACGTCTGATACGTATCCTGTAACGTATCAGACGCGTATCGGATATGTATGTATCAGATATGAAAGCATCAAATCCACCCTGAATCCACTTTGAATTCACTCTCAAACCATGTTGAATGCCCCCTGGATCTGCTGCAGATGTGACTGGCACAGCCATGATCCTGCCTCCCCAGATTAAAAAATATTCCGAAACTTTCATATGAATACGAACATCAATGTACGAATGTAACATCCAATTTGTATATGAAAGTCCAAATTCATATGAATCCATACAAATATTGATTGTTATGAATATTTGTGCACATCCCTAATTTCTACTAGATGCCAAAGAAGTATCCAATATATCTAGCATTCCGTATATCCATGTTCCAAAGCTGGGAGCAGGGGCACCACAGTGGGGGTGTTGTCCCATAGACATCCTATAAGGAATTTCTAAGAGGCCCTTTCCAGCAGCTCCTAACTGAGGACGAAGACTATACGGAACCTTTCCACTTCTCTATGGAACAAATGATCACTTGAGGGACCTCAAACAAAGTTGGCCAACTGGGTCAAAGCAGGGTTGAGGGAGGTGGCCACTGTCTCACCATCTCCATTTTTGGTGCCTTCAACGCAATCGTGTGGCCCATTTTCCAGAGTGATTGCTCATGAGGTACCTTCATTGCAGGGCATCAACTCCTCACACCAAAATGAAGACTCCCCCCATCTGTCCCCAACCGAGCCTCCTGCACAGGAAGTGGAGAGGTAGCCTGAGGTGGGACTAAAGGAGTTAAATTAGAAGAGGTTGGATGGCAGCTAGAAAACCATTACTTGCTGCTGTGTAAGGT
Organism: Aspidoscelis tigris stejnegeri; assembly: GCA_023333525.1. Classification (NCBI taxonomy): domain Eukaryota; kingdom Metazoa; phylum Chordata; class Lepidosauria; order Squamata; family Teiidae; genus Aspidoscelis; species Aspidoscelis tigris. The sequence continues at coordinate 16,364,630 of JALMGA010000012.1, read as the reverse complement.
TTCACTTAATGGCAGCTTAGAGCAGAGGACCCCAGAAACAACAGCTGCGGGAGATTCAGCCTTCACACCCACATCACTCTCCATGGATATTTCTCTGCAATTGATATGTGCCCTTGGGGAGAGCAGGAATGTCTGTCAGCAGCTGACCCTGCAGAATAGGTCAGTGCATGGACGGTCGGCTTTGATTAATGCAACGCCTGGCAGGGGAGCAAGAGCCGTCAGAGATGTTTCCAGGGTGCAGGAGTATTTCCACTTGTGTTATTTGTGGGCCTGCCTTTCCCAGCCCACGCTTCATGGCACTGTTGCTGTTCCTCAAGCTGTCTTCAGGGAAGGACTCAGAGGGCTTAGAGCATCCAAGAGAAGCCAAGACTCCCAGTTCAGCTTATGGGCTTCTGCTCAAAGGACAGAAAAGTTTGCTCACCTTGCAAACAAAGAAGAAAGCAGCTGAATGGGTCATCTGATCATAAGAGGAGCCCTCCTGGATCAGGCCACCACCCATCTAGTCTCTAAGAACCTCGGAGAAGCCCTGCTGGATCAGGCCACAGCCCATCTAGTCTCTAAGAACCTCAGAGAAGCCCTGCTGGATCAGGCCACAACCCATCTAGTCTCTAAGAAGCTCAGAGAAACCCTGCTGGATCAGGCCACAGCCCATCTAGTCTATAAGACCCTAAGAGGAGCCCTACTGGATCAGGCCACAGCCCATCTTGTCCAGCATCCTGTCCCACACAGTGGACCACCAATTGCCCATGAGCATCTCAAGCAGAGACAAGGGGAAATCTTCTCCTGCTCTTGAATCCCAGCAAATAGCCTTAGAGGCCTCCTGTTTGTTAAGGATGTGCACAAATGTATTTTTTGCATTCAAATTCGATTCAATTTGAATTTCAAAAATCTAGATTTTTGAAAATTTGATTCAGATCCGGATTATCCGGATCCATACTTTCGAAAATCCAATTTGTATCTGGATATATGAATTTGTGCAAATACATATTTATCCCATATGCATCCCATTTTCGTCCTGCATTTTATGCACAAATACGTATAATTTTCGTGTATATTCATATACGACAGATACAAATCTACTCATTTGAAAATCCAAAATTCGTCCGAATGTGTAAATTTGGACTTTTGAAAATCCGATTCGAATTTGAATGTCGACATTTGATGGATTCGAATCGTTTTTTTGAATTTTTGAATATCTGTGCACCTCCCTACTGCTTGCCCTATGTGGCAGGAAGCTCTGCTTTGGACTCAAAAGGGCATACTGCAGGATCAGTCCCTGCCTTTGACTTAGCAGAACACCTTTGCGCCTAGGCACACAATCCCAGAGAGGTATCCCAAGTTTGGGAAGTGGCCTTATTTAGCTGGCAGAGGCAAGATCTTCAACAGGGATAGCTTCTTCAGTCTAGCCAAGCTTTAGGTTCTGCATGGTTCTACAGTCCATTCAGCCACAAGACCCAATCCCGCCAGTTGACGAAATGTCCCCAGCAGCAGGAATGATTTAGATGTGCCATGCATTTGCAAATTAAAGACCTAACGGGAGTAAAGCCAGTCTCCATTAACAGGCACTGAGCATATTATTGCCCAGGTGGGTTCCATTAGGCGCCAAGCTGGACTTTGGGACATAAGAGCTGCTAAACCTAGCATTATCAGCCATGGGCTCAAGTGCCCGCCAGTGGGACAGATGCAAAGTCAGAACTAGGGATGCACATGGATATTTGTAACTTTAAATATTTGTATGAATTCAGACATTCGTATACAAATCTAATGCTATGACATTCCTACATTGACATTTGTATGCGTGGGTATGGTTCAGAACATTCATGAACTGGGGAGGTGGGAAAGCAGTTGTGCCAGTCTCACCTGCAATGGATCCAGAGTGAATTTGGCATGGTTTGAGAGTGGATTCGAAGTGGATCCAGGGCGGATCTGATGCTTTCAGAGTGGATATGTTACAGGACAAGTATCAGATACATATCAGATACATATTAGATGCATATTGGATATGCCTGTGTTTGGACTGGATATTCATACAAATGCATACAAATACATTTGTATTGAATAGAACCCTACCACATTTGAAGAGGATCTATTTGAACGAATACAGATTTTCTTACATTTGATTCAGTATGAACTGAATGTAAAAGCACTCCATTTGTGCACATGCCTAGTCAGAACTGATTCCCCAAAGCGAATCACAGAGGTCATCCAGGGCTTCTGCGCCCTTCCCTGCCCCTCCCAGCTTCTGCAGCCCTTTTTAGTGTCTGTGATGGAGCACAGCTGGGAGGGGTGTGGGGCCGAGTTCAGTCTGCCACGGGACGCCCTGGGCCGAGCCACAGGCTTTAAAGGGAGCTGGATTCCTGGGGAAGCCCTTGCGCTCAGCTCAGCTGTATTGGCACCCTAAGCATTCCTTTGGAAGAGGACAAGAAAAGCAATGGGCGAGGCCTGACTCAGCAAGAGGAGCAATTCTGTGCAGGATACCTGTTCCCCAAGCCGATAAGCAGTTGCAGCAAATGGAACTGCAGGAGATTTTCAAAGGGGAGAAAACGAGGCAAGGAGGAAGGAGAAAAGTAATGAAGCCTTCCTCCCAGGTCACAATCTGGTTCTGAGCTTTTCTTTCAAAACAATATTCTCCCATAGAAGAAGAAGGAGGAGGAGGAGAGTTGGCTTTTCTACCCCACTTTCCTCACCCATTAAGGGGACTCAAAGTGACTGACAAACCTTATCTTCTTCTTCCCACAGGGGGCTCAAAGCTGCTGACAAATGTTCTTTTCTTCTCCCCACAACAGAGACCCTGTGAGGTAGGTGGGGCTGTGAGAGCTCAGAAGAGAGTTGTGACTAGCCCAAGGTCACCCAGCTGTCTTCATGGAGGAGTGCGGAATCAAACCCAGTTATCCCAGATAAAAGTCTGGCTCCATAACCACTAGACCAAACTGGCCCTAACATGCAGCTGGAGCTCCACGTTTCAAGTCATTCAGTGGTCTACTTCTGCAAAGGGTGATGAGAGTTATGCTTCTGGAGAGGTTCTTTGTCAAATTCTCCTCTTACTGTGGCAACAGCTCCAAGATGTGGGACGTGTAACAGAGCATGTTTCTGCAGGCTGTGCTTCCTTCCCTAGAAATCTTCAGACAGCAACCAGGCAAACATCTGTCAGGGATGGGCTAGTGGATCCTGCAGTCTGCAGGGAGTTGCACTGTCCCTTAAACAAGCAGAACCTAGCCACAGCAGCCTATAGATGCAACCCTAAGCAAAGTCAGAACTGGGAAAGCATTATTAAAAATTCTCAGTCTTTAGCCACAGTAATCCAGAGCAGGAACTTTTTCCAGGCTCTGATTAAACTGTTGGGCACTGCATAATATTTTTCTGCAAAAAGGTTCCTGTCCACTGGCCACCTTGGCTGTGGTCACACTTAAAAGTTTTAATCCAATTTCACTCCACTTTCAGAGTGAGAAAATACAGCTGTGGTCACGCATTAGGTTTCATCCAGCTTCAGCCCACACTGGAGTGAGAGAATATTTGAGCAAAGTGAGAAGTGGTTTTTTTTCAGTGTTAGGCTGTGATCACATGTAAGTTTTAATCCAGCTTCAGTCCACTTTTAGAGTGAGAATACATGAGCAAAGTGAGAAGTGGTTTTCTTTCAATGTTAAATAACTCAGAAAATGGCCATTTGGGGTAGATAATGTGGAAAGAAAATTACTAGTCACTTGGCTGATGTGTTCTTTTGCTCCGAAAGTGGAGCAAAGTTGGATTAAAACTTGGGTGTGACCACAGCCCTTGTTGCAGCAGGACATTTAACGAGAAACCACCCCTCTGCAAATGGCCAGAACTTCTCCTTGTTCCACAGTTTTCCCTTCAGTCTTGAGCATTCAGTTCCCGCACGCAGAGAGGAAAAGCCATGCTGCCAAGTGTGTGCATGTGCCTTCAGGACGCAGCCTGTCCCAGCAGCAGCAGGGTTAATCAACTGATGCAGCCCAACTGATTAGCTGCAGAGTCCATGAACTTTGGGAACGGGAACACTCACGGAGCGAAGGCAGCTCAGCGTCCTGTGAGAAGGCCCATCTGTCATACCAAGGACCAGCCGGGGTATTTAGCTGTGGCTTCCCTAAATAATCACCATTAATTAACAACATGGGAGGATTTCCTGTCCCAGATCACAACTACGAGGAGGGTTTCGCTTGCAGGAGAAAGCTGCAAGTGTGTCATTTTTCAAAGTGATGAATGGGGCAGAGGAAAGTCGAAGGCGACAAACGTGGCACAGGGCTCCACCGATAACTTTCCCAGCATTCTTAAGTAAACATCTAATCCAAGGCGCGTAAAGGGGGTGGGAGGAGGCCTGAGTCGGGAAAAAGTTCAGCACAGCATCCATGTGCGGCACGCACAGCAGGACACATTTGTTTCATGTACCCGGGAGAGCCCAAACCCTGCACATTGGGGGCGGGATTCCGTGCTCCAGCCCAGTTAGCTATGCTATATTTTATGGTTATACTGGCTGCTTAGGTTCAGATTAAGGAAGTCCACAAATATTTGTCCCATTCAAAATTCGGTTGAATTCATCCAAATTTGGATGTTCATATTCAAATTGAATGTTGGGACATTCAAAGGTTGACATTTGAATTTGAATGCTTTGGAACATTCGTATGAAGCTTCGTTACATTCGTAGACCTGGGGAGGTGGGAAAGCGGCTGCCACGGTCACACCTGCAATGGATCCAGAGTGGATTCAAAGTGGATTGAGAGAAGATTCAAAGTGGATTCAGGGCAGATTTGACACGTTCAGATCGGGTACATAGGGTATACATATCAGATATGTAGGGGATTTGTATGGGATACATAGGAAATTCATAGCAGGGATCAAAATTGAATTCTTGTCGAACATTCAGATCAATTTTGAATCTTACCACATTTAAGGGGATCTATTTGAGCAAATACAATTTGTCTTGCATTCAATCTGATATGAGTGGAGCAAAAAAAAAAATCACCCTCAGAGCACTTCCATCATTCAGATCAACCCAGGAAGCAAGATCTTGTGGGATGCATGCTGCTGACCAGACAACATGGTGGCTGAGACCCAAACACCCCTGCCTGGCCTGCCACATAAAGATGAGGAGAGGACAGGCAATGTCTCTGACTGCCCAGAGCTTCAAAAGGGTCTGCAGCTTAGAAAAGGGGGGCAGGGGGAGAGGGAGGGAGGCAGTTTGGTCTAGTGGTTAGGGAGCCGGACTCTTAACTGGGAATACCAGGTTCGATTCTGCCCACCCCCATGAAGCCAGCTGGGTGACCTTGGGCTAGTCACAGCTCTCTTCTGAGCTCTCACAGCCCCACCTACCTCACAGGCTGTTCTGTTGTGGAGAGAATAGAGAGCTTTGTCAGTTGCTTTGAGTCCCCTTAAATGGGTGACTCTTTTTCTTCTTTCTTAATTCATGCCCTCCCTTTTGCTGATTCTTTTTTAATTCCTTCCCCCAAAGCCTCCGAAGTTTTTACTGTTGAAGCTGTAGTTAAAGGATCTAATTTGTAATTAAGCCAGATGCTTTAGGGAGGGGAAATAAAACTTCTCTGTCTGCTTATAACCGTGTATTGTAGAGAAAGAACATCAGAACTCCTGTCTTCTCAAGATGGCATCCTTTCAGGGTTACTGTGGCTGCAACATCCTTCCTACAGGAAGTTGCAGGAAGGACCGACTTGGTCAAAACCCAGTGGGCAGCTGCCTTGACCCTCATGTCCCCTCTAGAGGTGGGCTGAAGTGGTTTGGGTTCAGATTGGTTCAGCTCAATCAGGGGTGTTCAAAAAGATCAAGTGTGAAGTAAGCAACCTGCATGTTTGAAACCAGAGATCAAATTTGACTGAACAAACAAGGGCTTGACCCCATGCGGGGTTTTTAACCCGAGTTCAGTACTATTTGGGGGGACTATTTTTTATTCCAAATTGAGTTCTTGTCAATTACTCCAAATATAGCAGTCCCCATGAAGCTTTTTTAGTCCTGGTTTTGGGGGTATTTTTAAATGTAAAAAACAGGGCTTTTATATATTCCCCACCCCCACCCTGCTCAAACCCTGTCTGAAATAAAAGAAGCAAATTGGCAGTTTTAAAAAGAAATTCTAGCTGCAAATACTTTCTTTTTCACAGCTCTCCCTTTTGAGATTTCCAGCAAAAGTGCGCTCATGCAGATCTGCAAGGCATCGAACCCAGCGCGATAAAATTGGGGGGGCTATTTTTAAAGGTCAAAAACAGGGCTTTTAAATTCCGCCCCCCCTGCAATAAAAAATCGAATGTGAAAGGACTTTATTACTTTCTTTTTCATACCTCTCACCTTTTGAGATTACAGGCCCAATAAAATGTATCATTTCAAAGTATTTCAAGTATTTAAAAATGTTACTAAGCTTCTCCCATGTATCTTTTGAAAAAAGATACATGTTCCCAGTGAAAATGTTTTTAAAGCCCCTTTAAATAAAAGCCCCTTCTCCCCCCCCTTTCTGCCCTTTTTGTACCATACAAAGCTTTTGTGAGAGTGGCAAGGGACCGGGGAAGCTTTAAAAACCCACCCATAACTGGCTGCCATTGGCCAGAAGGCTAGACCTCCACCCCAAATAGCCCGTTATTGTCCAAATGTGGGGGGAAATAAGCAGACTCGGCTCCAAAAGGGGGACTCAGTCCTGTTTTCATCAGGACTCTTTTCCTCCAGATTTAGGCAGGATAGTCCTCATGAAATCCAGGAATGAATTGCATGGGGATGCTGGGTGCCGAATTCAGATTCTATCTGGATTAATCACAGTAGTCATGGGGACTCTCCTTCCTGAATTCAAATAGAATTCGGATTAAAGTGCCCATGGGGACATGCCCGAAGTGTTCTAATGAACCTGGCAAATGCGCCTGTTCAGCTGTGATTCAAAGGTGTTCAGCGTATCCAAATAGAACCAAATGCACTACTGTTCAAATAAAAAAGTTCAGAATCTAACTGTTCAGAATCTAACTGTACGAGTCCCAGTTTAGTTTGACTTAAACCAAACACACAGAAATGTCCTTGCTTGTCCCTATCCTGCAGTTCTAGCAGGTAGGACTCTGGCCTGTGTTGTTCAGTGGACATGATGTGCAGGCATCCAACTGGAGCATCAGCTGCCTGAAAGCAGCAGACCTGGAAGGAAGACTAACCTTTGCTATCCCAAAAACCTGACCCTTAAGAGCAGCGCAGGAAAAAGCCTTGGTCTGGCAAGGCCTTCAAAGTGATGCTAAGTCTAGAATCAACCGGGACACTCACAGCCGTGATACTTTTTCTTCTGGGGAGACATAATTTGCCCCATCACAGAAATGTTTATGTTGAAACATGTTATAGCTTTTTAAAGAATCTCTTATCTCTTCAGAAACAGTGCAGCAGTAAATGTTGATCTATTAAAAATAAAAGTGAAAACCCATCAGCGAATTAATAGGCATTTCATGTTAATAATTAGAAAACTGTAAACATTTATGGGAATAAATTAGAGCCAGGTTCTACCCCATTAAATCAGCCACGTGCCCTGCAGTCTTGCTGCCCCTCAAGGGAGCCAAGAAGAGAAAGAGCAAAACAGTGTTTTTCCACTAGCACTAAGTACTCATTGAATCACCCATTAAAGACCCACTCGGCTGAGTGCCGGATGACCCCATTTCCACTACAGACCCCATTAGAGACATATCTGTTTCCACCACAGCTAAGGAAATCCGGATCATATGGGTCCTTCAGGACCTATAATCTGGATTTCGTGTAGACCCCATTAAAGGGGTCTACAAGGGGGTCTTCGGCCATAAAATCTGGATTATAGGGAGCCTGTTTCCACGGCAATTGAGCAATGGGGTCTAGAGGAGGCTCGGGTAAGGGGCATCCATGGGGGGGGGAGGGTTGCCCCAAAATCAAAACTTTGAAGTCCCTCTGAAGTCCCTCCGAAGTTGCCTTCGGATACTATCTGCTGCTAACTTCGAAGATCCTCCGGAGTGCTTGACAGTGGCATTGCTCTTGCAAGGGGTTTTTGCAAGATAACTCAGAAAATTCACCTTTCGGACATATAATGGGGAAAGAAAATCTGGGTCACTTTGCTGATGTGTTCTCTCACCTTTACTAATCCCTGAAGGCAACTTCGGAGATTGCACCCCGTCGCCCAAAACACCTGGGGTGACAGGCAGACCCCTTGTGGGTAGATTCGAATTTGCAAATGGGTGCTCCAGTGTTTCCACAGCAGGCAGGCTAGTACCCATTGCTATTGAGTGCTAGACCGCCCATGGAAACACACTGGGTACTTCCCTTAATCCAGATCTTTCTACTAGATCTGGATTAAGGTGGCTTTTCTGAGGTATTTAACTCTGAAAGAAAACAACTTCTTGTCACTTGCTGATGTATTCTCTCACTCTGAAAGTGGACTGAACCTTAGGCATGACCACAGCCTGAACAACTGTGGAAGAGGAAGATGATGGGTTTGACCAAATCCTGCCACCTCAGTGACCTACAGCATATATTCCCCATTTCTGGGGCTGGCACTTTTATTATCAAACCCTTTGGATCCTTCTCACTTCCTGAATGTGACCCCCCCCCCCATCCCTTTGTGGTTAAAGTCAGAGTCATCAGGTCTGACAGCAAATTCCTCTAGCTCTCCCCCCTGAGGAAGGTGGGGCAGGATGTCTTTTCATTATCCCTCCTTTGGCAAGAAGAAGGAGAAGAAGAAGAGTTGGCTTTTCAGTCCTGCGTTTCTCACCCATTTAGGGGCACTCAAAGCAGCCCCAAAGCTTTTCTATTCTTCTCCCCACAACAGAACATGCTAAGAGGAGCCCTGCCGGATCAGGCCACAGCCCATCTGGTCCAGCATCCTGTCTCACACAGTAGCCCACCAATTGCCCATGGGCATCTCAAACAGCAAATCTTCTTCTGCTCTCAAATCTCAGCAAATGGCCTTAGAGGCCTCGAGCTTGGTGAAAGAGGAAGGGGTCTTCTATCCCTCAGGGGGCTTGCAGTTCAGTCTCAAAGCCTCAGGGCCCCGGGATAGGGCTGGTTCAGGCCTTCCCCATGGTGCCCATGGAATGGACTATGCCTTTCCCTGGGCTGTGATCACTCTTAAGGTTTAATCCAGCATCCAGCTTCAGTCCACCTCCAGACCAAAAGAACACAACAGCAAAGTGACCAGTAATTAGTCAGTTTGGTCTAGAGGTTAGGGAGATGGACTCTTAACTGGGAATACCAGGTTTGATTCTGCCCGCCCCCCTGAAGCTACCTGGGTGACCTTGGACTAGTCACAGCTCTCTTCTGAGCTCTCACAGCCCCACCCACCTCACAGGGTGTCTGTTGTGGGGAGAAGAACAGAAGGTTTGTTAGCCTCTTTGAGTCCCCTTAAATGGGTGAGAAAAGCAGAGTAGAAAAGCCAACTTCTCCTTCTCCTTCTTCTTCTTCTTCTTTCCACATTATCTATCCCAAAGGTCACTTTCCTGATGAGTTCTCTCACTCTGAAAGTGGACTGAAGCTGGATTCAACCTTAGGTGTGACCATGGGCACTCTGAAAGTGGACTGAAGCTGGATTCAACCTTAGGTGTGACCACAGACATTCTGAAAGAGGACTGAAGCGTAAGTGTGACAGGGACCCTGGTCAGAGCCAGACCACCTGGCTGGTCCAGGCCCACCAATTCCAGGCCCGGATTGGTAAGTGTGGATAAACTGTGGCCTCAGTCACATCCCATTCTAGATGCTGGGCTTTGCAAATGGGCCAGATCCTGCCCGGAGTATCTCCACTCGCCTTCCTCCCAGGCTGCCTGGCTTGGTGGGCAACCTGGATGCTGGAAGCGAGTGGAAGAGCGGCATCTGCCCTCCATTCCCGCTGGCTACTCCGGATGTTCACAGGAGCCGGCAGCCCCACCCGGCCCCTCTCGCTCTGTCTCCCGGGGAGATCCTATTCGCACTTTGCATCTCCTGCCAGAGGCAGCCTCGGGCACAGTGCAGTTCCGCACACTCAGCGCGGGGAGAGGAAAGTGTGTGGGCCGCATCTCGGCCCTGTTGCCCGTCCGGTCTGTCGGTCCATCGGTCCCTGAGCAGCAGCAGCAGCAGAATGCAGCCCACGGCCCTGGGTGGCGGTGGCGGTGCAAGGCAAAGCTTCCCCCGGCTCCTGCCGAGGACCCTCCGGGGGCGTCCCTCGGAGCAGCAGGTCTAATTAGGCAAACCCTTTTCTTCAGCTTCTCCAAATAAACACGGCCAGGTCTGTGGGACTCTGCAGGCAGGACGGGGAATCTGCAAACGAGGGGAGGCCGGTGGGCTGCTCTGCTGCAGGGCTAAACAGACGGCTTGAAAAGGCTCCGGCTGGCCGGCCAACATCCCCAGAGAGCCCCCCGCCTGCCCGCCCGCCCTGCTTCCATTTCCTCCCTACCACCTCTAGGCCCCCTCTCCCCCCGGCCACCCTCCCACCCACGGGTGTGTGCGAGTGCGAGTGCACAGGGCGTGCAATTTAATCAGATCGCTTTGGACTGCGAAAGGGGGCGGCTGGGGCTCCGGTTTCAAGGGTGTCCTCTTCCCCGTGAAGGATTTGCATTGGGGAAATTAGATTAGGATCCTGTGTGCAAAATGAAGAAAGTATGTAGGACGGAGGGAGGGGCAGAGCAGCAGGGAGGAATGTGCTGCCCGCCCTGGGCACAGAGAGGGCATCTCTCCTCCACTTTGGTCTAGCAGTTAGGGAGCAGCCGGGACTCTGATCTGGGAACATTGGGTTTGATGCCACACTCCTCGACAATGCCAGCTGGGTGACCTTGGGCTAGTCACAGCTCTCTTCTGAGCCCTCGCAGCCCCACCTGCCCTCACAGGGTGTCTGTTGCAGGGAGAACAGAAGGTTTGTCAGCCACTCTGAGTCCCCTTAAATGGGTGAGAAAAGCAGGGTAGAAAACCCTTCTCTCCCATCTTCTTGTTCCTCTTCCTGAAGAGGGCTCAGCATTGCCCCCAAAGCCACCCTGGATGTTGCCTTCTGCTGGTGGGAAGCCATGCAGTACGGTGTTGCCAGGGGACGGCAGGGGGAGGGGGATGGAGCCTTGGCCACTCTAAGAACCCCATCCCAAAGAGGGAGGGAGGATGCAAAGCACTGTATATGAAAATGCATAGTGTGTGTGTGTGTGTGTGTGTGAGAGAGAGAGAGAGAGAGAGAGAATGCATTCATCTTGGGAAGAAAGCACTGATTTAAGTCCTTGCATGAAAATTTTCTCAAATCATTCCTCAAACACAAGCACCCAACACAAACAAAGTCATGCAGAAACCGGATGGAGAAGACTTGAAAGGTCCAGCTCAGAAATGGACTCATTTGTCTGTCCTCCAGGCATGTGGTTTGCCAATGGAGGGGGGTGGAAGGGATCTGAAATAAATGTGATTCGTTTGTTTCATCGGGGCTCCAAATATCTTGTTAGGCTTTTGCCCACTCGGAAAGGAGCAGCGGGCAGTGCTCCATCCCTTGGGGCAGTGAGTTAAAAGGCAGACACAGATGCACAAACATGAGCGTCTCTTCTGAGCCTGGGAGACGCACCCAGGGAATGCACTCTCCTGGGGTGGGGAGGCAAAAAACCTGCAAGGAAAGGTCACATGGGGGGGGGACAGATCACAGACATTATCACGGGGACACATTTATTTATTTATTTAGAAAATTTATGTCCCGTTCTTCACCAAATGGTCCCAGGGCAGGTTACAGTGAGACTGAAACATATCAAATGGTAAAACATAATTAAAATATAACCTCCTCCCTCCCTAACAGGGCAGCACCCCGAGAAAGCTAATCAAGCAACAAAAGCCTGGGTAGAAAGATAAGTTTTCTCCAGGCGCTGAAAAGTATACAATGTTCCAGAGTCTAGGGGCCACAACAGAAAAGGCCCTTCTGCAAGTCCCTATGCCTCAACTCCCATCAGCAGTCAAGCTGCTGCATTCCAAACCAGTTCCAGCTTCTGAAACGTTTTCAAGGGTAGCCCCACATAGAGCGCATTACAGTAGTCTAAGGGTACTTCTGCACAGGCGCTAACAAATCTGGATCTACCACACCCGGATTTAGTAAAACCGGGTTCCAGTAGACCCGGTTTTACTAAATCTGGATGCCAGGTAGATCCGGATTTACGGGGTAGATCTGCATCTAACAGATGCGGATCTACCCCCTCCCCGTCCCTCCAAACACGCGGCGGGAGGACGGATTAAATCTGGATTGGAGGTGGGTGCTGTGCAGATGCACAGCACCCGCCTCCCATCCATGCTCCGGGGCCCCTCCCCCAGCCCGCCATGATTGGCTCCTCGGAGCCAAGCATGCCAAGCCGGGGGACCTCGCTGCCGTGGCTCACCCTCACCCCAGAAGTGGCAGATCACTGCGATTATTATTATTACTATTATCATTATCATTATTATTATCATCATTATCATTATTATTATTCCTCCTCCTCCTCCTCCAGCTTTGTCTTCCCGCTTCCGGTGGCATTAGCCATCCTCTGAGACCCCCAGTGCCAACCTATGGATGGCAGGCTCCTCAGCCACAATGCTTTGGGATGCCCTCCTGCATGGGAATAGAGACATGGGGAGGTCTTGTGATGCTGCAGAGCGGTTGCTTCACCAGTCTTAAGGTCGTGCAGAAGGAGAAAATGGCCACTTTGGGAGGGCAATGGTTGAAGCCTTTCTCAGCAACCTCCACTCACTGCTGTGGAGAAAGAGCCGCCACCTCCTGCTCTCACCACTCCTGAGTTGCTGAATATTAACGCTTAAGAACTTTCAGCGTGAATGAGTGCCATTATATCTTTTGATGTACTATTATCACTGGGAGAGGTTGAAGGTCGGTGATACAGCAGATGTGTGGAAAGCAAAGGATCACAGCAGGTTCAGCCCCCGGTACCTCCCCAGAAAACGGTAATGAAAACCGACGTGTCTTTCTGCTAAATCATCAAGAACCGGCGCCAACTTCGTGACATCAGAACTGTGGGTGCATGCATGGGTGGGGATCTTTTGCTTTGTTTTGTTTTTAGCCTACCCTGCATTTGATCCTGGCTCTAAAAACCATTTGGTAGCGTTTTTCAACGGCTTTAATATTGTTTCCATGTTTATACTGCACGCCACTTTGGGATATACTTACATAAGGAAATGATACATAAATGTTTAAAATAAATAAACAAGGAAGATGTGGCTATGGCAAAGGACTTGTGCTCTTTCCCAAACAAACTTGCTAGATGGATTTCTCCTCCTGTCGCTGCTGTCTGTTGTGGGTGAAGGTGTGGACGGCAGGACAGCTAAAGCGGTTCAGTCCAGGGGTCAGTGTAAGTCAGGGTCTAGATTAGGGACATACACGAATGCAATTTTTGGACTCAGTTTGATTCCAATAACATATTTGAATGTTTGGTTTCAAACAAATAGAGAAAAATGAGTGTATTCAAGCTAGAATCTGATTCAAATACATTTATATCTATTTGTACAAATTTTTATTTCTTATTTGAAGAAATTAATGTTGACAACATTTGTATGTGTCCATACGCATCTTTACACACCCACAGATCCTGTGGTCTGTGGTCTGATCCAGCAAGACCCACAGATCAGCCAGATCCTGTTTTTATCCTGTATGCATCTCATTTTTGTCCCATACATATCCGTACAAATGTGTACGGATACAAATAAGATGCGTACAGATATGTATGTAATGCGTACGTATCCGTACACATATGAATGTCTGAATAATTTGTACAAACAATTAGAAAAATTCATAATTTGTTTGAATGTTAAACAATGTATAGACATTTAATTCGAATGTCCAAATTTGAACGTCCGAATTCGATCCAATTTTGAATATTTCAAATATTCTTGCACATCCCTAGTCTAGATAGTTGCAGTTCTGATCAAATCCATGTGGAAAAGAGCCCCTAAGTAGAATCTGTTTATCCTGCTTGTTCCTGTTCTACATACTTTCTGTCCTACTGAGACCTTCAAGTATGGGGTGGGATAGAAAAATAAATAATAAGTAAATAAATAAATATTTGTCTTGTTCCTGACAAGGGGCATTTTCACGCTTAGAGGATTAGGCTGACGTGCACTAGGGCTGTTAAACCTCTGGTACAGGTGGACCGTTTGCACTTGTCACGAGAAAAGCTTCCCCAAAGGGTCCATTACTGGCCAGAAGTGCAAATGGTCCTCCCGTTTACCGGCCCGCACCCCTGCGTCCAAAGCCGGAAGTTCCACCTCCTCGCTACCGCGATTGGCCATTCTGTGACATGCTCAGATGCTGTTGCAGAGGGGGATGTTGGAGCAGGGGGATAAGAACATAAGAACATAAGAACATAAGAGAAGCCTTGCTGGATCAGACCACAGCCCATCTAGTCCAGCATCCAGGATGTATTGTGGCCGATTGCATCAGTGCCCATGATTGAATGTGCAACACCCACTATTCGGTTGCAGATCAAATGCCCTTCTCGTGACTCAATGACCGGACGCCACTCCTGGAGATCAGAGATCCGGTCATATCAGAGGTCAGATCGCTCATGGCCACCAACACCACTGCGCCTGCGCGGACACCACCTCCCATGCCCACCGACCACAGGGAACCAGAAGAAGAGAGAACAGTCATGCCGCTAGATGCTTCAGGTAAGCTTCTGGTCAACACTGGTAAAGGTGTGGAGCATGATTTATTGTTCCACACCTAATCAACAATTAGTGAACTTCTGGGGAGGCAGGGCTCACTTGGAGGCTGTAACAGCCTCCAACACGTGTGGATGCTCTTCACCAGAAGTTCACTAATTCTTCACTAGAGGCCGTAGTGCGAATAGGCCTATGATCTTCATTTCTGCATGGGGTCTTATTCCAGATTATATCCCAAAGTAGGAGCCTATCTTCTGCGTGCCAGGCCCTGCTGTAGTCTGTGCCGGCATCTGCGTGACAGGTGTGTGCCTAAATTTTGTATACGTTTCTATTTTCTGTTTAATTTAGCAATGCATTTTTTCCATTGCTTTTTGGTGTAAACTGCCTTGGACAAAGGAAGCATGCAGGTAAGTTGATCCGGTAGCCTGAGCTGAGCAGGAAAGGAAAGTACTCCAACTCTGAGCCACCCATGTATCGCTTTGTCTGCACACACACGTTGCCCACCCCTGGATTCTTCTCAGAGGTCAAGGGGAGTGGGTGACAACTTTTATCCTTTTACAGGGTGTTAGGCATGTGCAATTTTTTTTGTATTTGATTTGTGTTGAATTGAATGCAAGAAAATTTGTATTCGTTTGAATAGATCCCCTTCGAAATTAGAGGGATTTGAATTCTATATGAATGTTCAATCCCATGCAAATCCCATACAAATGCATAGAAATGCATACGAATCCAATACATTACCCATATGAATCCCATACGAAGCTTCATACGAATGTATCAAAACGTTCAATTCGAATTTGACTGTCAGTCTTCAAATGTGCAAAAATTCAATTCAGACTTGACTGTCAATCTTTGGACGTACAAACATTTGATTCAAATTTGAATATCCAAATTTCTATGCATTTGTACAAATTTTGAATGTTACAAATATTTGTGCACATCCATACTGCATGTGTAACTACCCCCCTACCCCCCCCGCCCAAAAACCCCCACTCTTTCCCATCAATTTTTGGCAAGCGCAAGAAGAACCCCCAAACTCTTCCATAAGTGCCTCTGCGGCTCTGATGAGGCCCACAGTGCATGCATGTGTTGACCCAGAAATGCGGCATCTCCAAAGAGCCTCCAATTCCCTTGGCAGCGCTTTGGCAGACTCATGCTCTTGGCCCAGTGTGTGTTTTCATTACAGCCCTCTGTAATTCATAATTGTTTTAAAAATAAAGAACTAATTGCAGCTGCCGCAGGCCTCGCTGCTCTTTCTAATGGCGAGCAGGAGCCAGGATAGTGGCAGCAGAGGTCTTCTCCTCCCCTCCGATGGAAGCAAAAGTGCTGAGGCAGCTGTTCGTCTCCGGATCAGGCACCACTGGGGTCAGTTCCTAGGCAGCACCCTGTCCAGATTCTCAGAAGACGAAGCTCAGCTGTTCCTCCCCCTTTCCAAAGACAGGAGGAGGGAGAGACGGAGGTGTTCACATTTGGCTTTTGGAGTTCAGTACTTTTGAACGCCAGTTTTGAACCTTTGTCCTCGAGGGATGTTCTCTCGACGCCTGAGTGTCATCAGTTCCATCGAAGGGTTCTCTAGCCCACAAGCTCTGCATACAAGAAAAATCCTCAGGTGAGCCAGACATGGGCGGCGTCTCCTTTACGCAGCAAAGGCACCTTAAGGAATGCCAGGTTCCATAATCCCTAGAGGAGACCAGTTGCCCTGAGGGCCTGATTGAGGTGCCTTTACTGTCTCAGGGAGACACAGTCAAGGACCACTGAAGGGTGTGTAAGGGGAGGAATCCTCCTGTGTGGCTGCAAAGAAGGTCAAGGCCTATCCTGTTACTCAGAATCCTCAAGTGCACCTGGATGCCCTCTCGGAGACAAGAGCAAAGGGAAAGAGCAGTGGATTACTTACCTGGGTCTTTTCTCTCTTCTGGGAGGCCTTGGAGTTACTCCCAGGCAAGATCTGCACCAGGTGTTCCCAGAAACACTTTAACTAAAGTACTGCTGGGAGCAGCACCAAGAAGAACACTATGCCTGTGGCCCTTTTCAAAGTGAGGGTGTCTTGCTTGCACCCCTGATGCTGCTACCCCTGCCTCACCACTGTGGCCTGCAACCCTGCCCTGCTGCCCGTACCTGCCACTGCTGTTGGCACCCTGCCACTGCTACCTGCACCCCTGCTGCTGCTGCCTGCACCCCTGCCACTGTTGCTTGCACCCTGCCACTGCTGCCACACCTCTTCCAGTGCTGCCTGCACCCTGCCAGTACTGCCTGTGCCCATGCCACTGCTGCTTGCACCCCTGCTGCTGCCTGCTCCCCTGCCACTGCTGCCTGCTCCCCTGCCACTGCCACTGCCACTGCCACTGCTGCCTAGCTGTGATGTTTGAGGACACAGGGCCACTGGTGGCAAAGTCAGCATGGCACACAAGGGTCCTGGAAGAGCAGAAGCAAAACACAGTTGCTCACCATTTACAGGGCTCTGCAGAGCAGGTTGGTGGCTGGCTGCATGTGTGTAGCTCTGGGCAGACATGTTATTCAGCCTGTGTGTCAGAAAAAAATTGGAAAGAACTGGCACATATGGCAGTGTGTGTGTGTGTGTGTGTGTGTGCGCTCATCCAACTATACATTTTCTATTATAAACCTGGAAGGAAACATCAATATAAGAGTGAACTTAATAAATATAATGACCAAGTTTTGCCTTGATGCGAAGACCCAAGTTGCCATTGACGTTCTCCTTCCGCTGATCCATCAGGGTCCTTTGATAATTGGACAGAAACCTGACAGCAGTTGGCACATCACAAAGGTCAGCTCCTGGCAGTCCTTAGAGCTCACCCTGCCTCCAGGCCACGTCCAAACAGAAGCAGCACCAAGCCCCAGGGCTGGCAGATGCTCTGGCAATAGGACTACTGGCCACCCATCCCACACGATGTAGATTGGAGCCCCCACCGCCTCCTCACCCACCGCCCCCTCTCCATCCGACGGAGGTATTCAGAGAGCCACCAGTGAGCCGCCGTTCCAAATGGGCTGGAGCCAAGACCTTGCAAGGAGAGGGAATGTAGCCCATTTAGGCCTTTCGCTTGTGGCTTCTTGTCACATTTATTCACTTCTCCTACCAATTTGGCCTTCATTACAGGCAAAGTGTCTTTTCCTCTCCATCTTGCTGAGCCTCAGGTTACACCGAAGCCCATTAGCTTCCATGCCTCTGTCAGATCCAATCCAGGCAGCAAAAGCTCTTTGGCTTGATGATGGACTGCCTGTCCTTCCCCGGCATCTGATGGGCCTACGGAGGCAGAAATGTCAGAAGCAGATAGAGCAGGAAGCTGGAAAAATGCAAAAAAAAAAAAAAAAAAAACCGGCACAACCGACCAACCCTGGGAAGGGGAGGGTGCAGCAAAAGGATGCAGCAACGTCCCTTCGGCCTCAGATTCCAAAACTCCGGAAACCTCACTGAACTGGCACTTCAGAGATAAGGAATGTTCCCCAGGATTGGACCAGTGGCTCACCCATGCTGGCAGTTTGGTCTAGTGGTTAAGGAGCCAGACTCTTATCTGGGAATACCGGGTTTGATTCCACACTCCTCCACGAAGCCAGCTGGGTGACCTTGGGTGACTCACAGCCCTCTCCTGAGCTCTCAGGAGTGTTCTGTTGTGGGGAGAAGAACAGAAGGTTTGTCAGCCACTTTGACTCCCCTTAAATGGGTGAGAAAAGTGGGGTATAAAAGCCAACTCTTTTCTTCTTTTCCCCAACACGGACACCCTGTGAGGTAGGTGGGGCCGTGAGAGCTCAGAAGAGAGCTGTGACTAGCCCAAGGTCACCTAGTTGGTTTCTTGGAGGAGGGTAGAATTGAACCCAGTATTCCCAGATAAGACTCTGGCTCCCTAATGGCTAGACCAAACTGGCGTTCCCTTGTGCTTCCTGAGTCGTCATCAGACACAGTGGAGAAACAAAAGGAAAAAGCCAAACATCTTCAAAGTGCCTCCGAGGTGGCTTGGTGGAGGCTCCAAGGTGGGATTGCCCACATACTCATCTGCCCCACCTCCTCTCCTGGACTTTCTGTAGAAAAGGTGGATCAGAGAAGGCTTGGGGACTCAAGGGTCACACCCTGCTCTCCCTGAGGTGCCTCTCCTGTTATGATTGAAGACAACCTTGGTCCCACCCTGAATCACCAACCCGTCAAGGTTGAGTGGGCAGTTTTGCCGCTTGGGTTCCATCCATGTGCTTGTTCCTTCTCCAAGGTAAGCCAAATGGCTGGGTACCACTACATCTTACATCAGTAGATGGAACAGACAACAACGAGCAGAAATTGTTCCTTTTTCTTTTGTGATTCTTCCTGGATTCAGTTTTGTTAACTGATACTCATCTCTAGTATTTTTGGAAAAGGGGAGGAAAAAATGTTCCCTTACAACTTTATGGATTCTATGTTTAAATTTACACTTCATTTGCACAAGGTTTTTTCCTCAAACTTAAAAGCCCAGCCATTTCATCCTCTCATCAGAGATATGTTGTCCTTTTTCTAGTTCTCGTTATGATCTTTGTTTGAACGTTTCCCAATTCTTCCGCCATCTGCTTCTCCTAACTCCACGTTCCATCTTGGGTTCTTTTTCCTTTCCTGATCTGGGCCCAAAAAGTCTTAGAAAAAGAAATCCACAAGCAGACAAAAAGCCTGTCTAATCAGCATGGATCTCTAAAACGTGCCTAGAACTTAGCAGCTAATGGGATTTCTTACCAATTACATAATGGATTTCTGTAGGAAAACCCCACTTTACAGCAGAAAATTTGGTGAGGTAGCAAGATCACAAAATAATGCCATAATAAAAAAATGATATGGAAAACAGAGATGCTAATATCATCATCCTTTAATACAAACTGATGCTGCAATGGCATCTGGAATAGTGTGTGTAGATCTGGTTTCCGCATCTCAGAAAGGAAATTGGAGAATTGGAAAAGGTCCATAGCTGGATGGTGAAGATGGATCAAAGGGTGGAGGAGCAAAGATGAGTAAGAGAAGGCACGATTGAGGTGTGGAAGGTTGTGTTTTTGCTTGTGTTGGCACAGAAGAAGAAGAGGAGGAGGAGGAGGAGGAGGAGTTGGCTTTTCTACCTCACTTTCTCACAAATTTAAGGGGACTCAAGGTTGACAAAGCTTCCTATTCTTCTCCCCACAACAGAACACCATGTGAGGTAGGTGGGGGTATGAGAGCTCAGAAGAGAGCTGTGACTAGCCCAAGGTCACCCAGCTGGCTTTGTGGAAGAAGGAGAAGGAGAAGAGTTGGCTTTTCTATCCCACTTTTCTCACCCTTTTGAGGGGACTCAAAGTGGCTGATAAACCTTCTGTTCTTCTCCCCACAACAGACAACCTGTGAGGTAGGTGGGACTGTGAGAGCTCAGAAAGAGAGCTGTGACTTGCCCAAGTTCACCCAGCTGGGTATGTGGAGGAATGCGGAATCAAAAGATAAGAGTCCCACTCCCTAACCGCTAGACCAAACCACCTCACTGGGGATAGTGGATGTGTAGAGCTTTTTTCCCTTTTTCAGAATATGAGAACCAGAGGCCACATCTTTTGAATGAACCAGAACAGACTGATTGCTTCCTTGACTGATAGACTGATCGATTGATAGACTGATTGATTGATTGCACACAACTCCTAGGCTCCCTCTAGAGGCCAATAGTCAATGCGAGATCTAAGCAAGATCCCATGGTTGCCTCTTGCGGCACCCAACTGAAGATGCACACATATGAAAATTGTGTGTTTCCCAAGCTTTGGAATCAAATTGAACACCCATTCTCTTGGCTTGAGGGCAAGCTATTTATTTGAACAAACCATTGTTTGCATTCAATTCTGAACTTCTTTGTGAAAAAAAATAACAGTTTTTCCCCATTGAAAAAGCCCTTCCCAAGGGCAAAAAGGCATCAAAGCCCAACTGTTTGATTCATGTTTGCATGCGGGGAACGAGTTATGTTTGATCGAATCCCCAGATATGCACAGAACTATGTGTTTGGTTCAGTGTGAACATCTTCAAACACAAACTCTTTGACTGGGTGTTTGAATGTGCACCAAATTTTGCACAAATGGTTGTGTGTTTTTGTGTGTTCTTTTGCATTTGAATTTGAGTCAATTCGAGTGTCAAAACATTCAATTTGATCCGAATGTTTAAAATCGGAGTGCAACAAGAACCAATTAGAATCCGATACATTCAAATCTATTCGGTCTAATATTAGATACGAATTTGAAGATACAAATGTCGACAACACTTGTACGTGTTACACGTATCTGTAGGCATTTTGTATGCATCCTGTTTTTTCCTGTATGCATCCCGTTTTTGTCCTGTATTATAAGCGCAAATGCATACAGATTCATATGATATTTGTACAGATATGTATGTAATGCATGCGTATCTGTACATCTGAATCATTCGAACGAATGCTTTGGAACATTCAAAATTCATTCGAACGTCTAAATTCGAATGTGAAGACATTCTGTTCAAATCTGAATGTCCACATTTGACTGAATTCGATTGAATTTTGAATGTTTAGAACATTCGCCCACATCCCTGGTGCCTGGTTCTCTGGTGATGCTCAGTTTCTGCACCTGCTCTGAGCAAGGGCCTAAAAGAAAAGGCCTCCTTCCCAGAGCCCAGGGCTGGACAAGCGGAGAAAACACCGTCAGACAAAGAGGTTTTAAAGGAAATCCGATACCTCGATGCCTTTAACTGGGCTGCCCAGCACTCCTTGTGTCTGGAGTGATTGAATCACAGACCTAAGTAGCTTCCTTTGGGCCTCACAAGGGAGCGGCTTTTATGTTCTGCTGAAAAGGTATCCTGCTCAAACAAGCAGAGACATAATGGGGAGAACATCCATTAAACAGAAGGAAACGAGGGCATGTTAAGCATTAAATATTCATGGAGTGTTTGCTGGCTTGTTAATGCATTCATGTTTGCAAAATAACCATCACTTGCAAACAAGGATGGGAAAAGGGTGGGGACGGGCAGAGATTTACAGAGAGGTGCCAGGAAGGAGCTTAAAAGGCACAGCAGGGTGCAAAGGGAGACAGGAAAAGATGCTTCTCCTGCTGGATCTGATCCGTTTCTTGCCAACTACACAGCAGCACAGGTCTGGCCTAACAAAGAAGGAACTGAAAAATAACAGTCAAAGAAAAGGGACTTTGATTCATGTGTTGGTGTTCTTTAAAAAAAAAAAAGTTACACCATAGTCTGGTTTTTACATCTGCAAAACATAGCATCGTTCCTGGATCTCTCCTCTCCTACTCATGCAGTCACCCAGATGTCGCCTGAATATTGTAGGAGCTGCATGATGCGTCCTCTTTCACAGTTTGCAGCTGGCATAGGCTTCACCCTTTGGCTCTGGTTGGAAGTGCATTTTTCCCACAAAGGCTGTGGTCACACCTAAGATTTAATCCAGCATCAGTCCACCTTCAAAGCAAAATAACACATCACCATCATGACCAGTAATTTTATTTCCACATTATCTAACTCAAAAGTGAATTTTCTGAGTTATTTAAGACTGAAAGAAAACAGCTTGGCACTTTGCTGCTGTAGTCTCTCGCTCTGAAAGTGGACTGAAGCTGGATTAAACCTCAAGTGTGACCGCAGCCAAAGTGCAGCACCCATTGAAAATTGCTTCGGTCTTCAGAGGACGCCACTGTACATTCGCTCTTCAGAAAACATGGGCCTGGCTCAGGCTATAAAGAGCTAATATTTCTCAGGCAGACAAAGAGTCATTCAGGTTGAGTGTAACACTGGAAAGTTTATGGAGCTATTTGTAAGACACGATCCTCTTCGTGTATGCCTTGTAGATGTAGCAAGAGCCTGTAAATGTTTGCATTGGGTTAATGCAGCGACAGAGAACTTCATGGGAAGGACAAGGAAATCCAGAGCCAAGGGACAACTGTAGGTCTAGATGTCCCTCATCTCTGTCTTGCTGGAAGGTCACCCTGACTGCTAACTGAATAAAAGGGAGCTCTCTGTTGCCCTTCTGTTCCTTTCTTTCTTTTCAACATCCAGAAGTGTCTTCCAGAAGGACAGTCAAGAACATTTTGTTTTAGTCCCTTATTTATGAGTCATTGATTCACTGCTACTCCATTCCTAGGGCTTTCCATTCAACCAAGGAATGGATATCTCCAAGGGCCTGTCTGCACCTGGCGTTTCTCTGGAGGATATCTCAGGATAAAGGTCTGTTATCTGCATACTAATGCAAACTCTAGCAGGCCTCACATGGGGTCTTCTGTAGCTTGCACTAACATGTGGACAGCAGACCACTATTCTGGGATATTTTCCAGAATAAAGCCATATTTCAGTTCTGCATGAATGAAGAAACCACGTAGTAGGGTTGGGCCATGGCTGTGACGATGTGCAGTGGAAGAAGAAGGGTTGGCTTTTCTACCATGCCTTTCTCACCCACTTAAGGAGACTCAAAGCAGCTGACAAACCTTCTGTTGTTCTCCCCACATAACTATGAGGTGGGTGGGGCTGTAAGAGCTCAGAAGAGAGCTGTGACTAGCCCAGGATCACCCAGTTGGCTTCATGGAGGAGCGCAGAATCAAATCCGGTATTCCCAGATTAGAGTCTAGCTCCCTAACCACTAGGCATTACTTTTGTTGTCTAACTGGAGTTTGTGGGTAGACGGCCACTGAGGCAGCTTCCGCACTGACCTTGTGGACCAAGGACCGCAGCATCTGCTTGGTAGAGCAGCTTCCCAGGAGGCCACATCTTTTGGGGAACACAAATGATGGTGTGGTCCTTAAGCCTGGAGCAGTCTCTGAGGTGAAGATTCTGCTCAGGAGCACTCCAGAGGGAGACCAATTTAAAATGATCTCCAAAGAATTCCCCATCTGTTCACACTGCAATCCAGAAATGGGCACCTCACATTCATCTGCTCCCCACAGCCTGAAACTTTGGGTGCCAGGGAACATTTGTTTCCCTGCCCCAAATGTTAGCCTGGGACTGACAAGTGCCTCTTCCTTCCTGGCCTGGATCACAAGCTCAGCCTTCCACTCCAACATGCTCCATGCAGAACCTGACATAAACATGTCAGGCTGTCCAGTGTAGATTAACAAGACCAAATGGAAAGTTGGTTGGAAACTCAGCTGGAAGGATGCCAGCAACATACAACCAGAATTTCCAGGTCTCGGCATCAATTTAGAGCATCTGACTTTCCATTCATTGTCAACAAATTAGGCAGGATCCAGTAGCCGGTCTTTCTCAGAAAGATGTGCTGCGGAAAGACAGAGATAAAGAAAGAAGGTTGGTCTCCGATCAGCTCATCTAATTGTCAGGCTGGTAGCCAACACCATAAGCTGCAGAATCCAGAGGGAATGTGAAACAGAAATTTCACCTGCAATGAGCAGATCGAAGCCAGAAGCTTACCTGTTTGTGAAGCTTCTACTTTTATAAAAGATTTTTCTTGTGGAAAGAGATTTGACAAGCTTCCATCCCTCCCCAATACCCAGTTTATATTCTTTGGCTCCCCTCCACATGGATTCAGAACCATGGGGCAGCATTGTGGATGTGGAGGGCTCCTTTGGAAGCCTCATTTTGACCTCACGGATCTAAGGCCTATGCACATTGCAGCCCATAGTGCATGATTAGGGAACTTCTGGGAAAGAGCATCTGTACCTTGAGGAGGCTGTTACAGCCCCCAGATGCCCCCTGCCTTCCCAGAAGTTCCCTAATCATGCACTAGGTGTGGAGCACCAATTATACAACTTCAGATGAGTAGGAGGAAAGGGATGGGGGGGTGATATATAGAGCATAGGTATCGGGTGGATATCCTATTGGCTTTATCAGATGCTTGGAGTATGGATTTTTCAGTGAGTAGGGAGGAAGTGTAATAGAAAGTTAATGAGGTTATTAAGGGGGTGTCCAGATTGGGGGATAATGCAGATTCCGATGTGCAGTCAGCGCGTGGGCATCGCATCTCACACCCGAAACGTCATAGTGGTGGTGCATTATGCTGCCGCTACAACAGATTTACCTGCTGTGGAACTATCAAGACTCGCTCCACAGTATCAGGTAAATTCGAAGTCCCCACCCCCACCCCTGTCCTGACAGGAAGACATCTTGGCTGGTGTTCACACTGCAAGTGGAAGCATCTCTGAGGCAACCAAGGATCCAGGTTTGTTCTGAGAGACCATCAGAAAGGATGAAAACCTCCCTGGTCCTTTGGGAAGAGTGGAAAATGCTGAACATAATGCTGGAGAGACTGAGACTGGAGCCTCATTCCCCCTCAGATCGATAGGAGAATTAACTCCCACACAAAATATCCAGCCTGATGGTTCAGTTTCATGCCAGCAGGTTGTCGGGGGGGGGGGGGGGATTTTGGATGTTTGGGTTAGGATGACGACTATGGCGGTACGCTCGAGATCCGTGGGAGAGGCCTGTCCTTGTTGTTCTGTGAAAGGCCCCTCGCTGCCTCTAATGCGCGCACATTTCTCATTGCCTCAAGAGAAGAAGCATTTAGAGAATTCTTGACGGCAATTTTTCTTTCAATTGGTACTTAATCTTAGCGCCGATGCATTGAGGGTTGTGTGACTGCAAAGTTAGAAATCCAACTGATGGGGTGCCCCTTTTCTTCAAGGCCCCTCGCCCCCTCTGTAACGTGGGGCATGTCCGTCATCCCGCTGGCTAGGCCTGTCATGAAGGAATTAAAAATAAAGGACTGCTGCCAGCTACTGACACTGCTCAGGACCCCCCTCCCCAAATTCTTCCCCCCCAGCTCTCCTCAGTGATGAGTTAAGGGACCAGTGGGCTATTGGCCTGAAAATTAGGAGAAGTCCAGAGTCAACAAAAGTGGATTTCCCTGGTGCGTCAGGGTGTGGGGGGGACAGGGGAGGACCTGACCACCAGGCTGGCTTTGTGGAGAAGACAGATGCCATGTGGGGCAAGATGCTCTCCATCAGCTCCTCATTACTCTCACTCTGTCCAGCAGGATCAGCGGAAGTTGTCTGGCGGCCACAGACTTTCCCAAAAAGAGCCATGGCCTCCTAAGGGAAGGATGCTCATAGTTGTGGGCTCAGGACCTGGGCTGAGGCAGACACGGTGGGGGAATACCGGGTTCTGTGGCATCAGGCCTGCCAGAAAACAATGGCCCTTTGCGCTTCTGCTCCGTGAGAGGCCTCCGACCTGCCTGAGCACTTGCCACTTATGCTTTCACAGACTTCTTTGCCCTCTTGATGCCGTCCTTGAAGGAGGCCGTGTTCCAGCCAAGAGCCCCTGCTCTTCTGTGGGTCTGATGGACAGCAAAGACCACCAAGACCCATCATTCCATTGCCTTTACTCTTCCCATGGACTACTCCGAGAAAATGGAAGACTCAAAACAGTTCACTCATTTTACACTCTTTTCAGTGGAACATTTTCAACCTTCAGGAATCATTGCAAAGTGTTCAGTCTGGGGTGGAACCTCCAGCTGTAAGTGCAGTATGCTGGTTTAGCAGAGAAGCTTCCAAGCTGAGAGAAACAAATTGGCAATTCTTCCAAAGGAGGCTTCATTGCTTAATTGTTGCAGAGTTACAAACAGGATACGTGGCACATGGTGATCAAATGCATGATTATAATTGTTAAGAGAATATATGAAAGAGCTCAGAGGAGAGCTGTGACTAACCCAAGGTCACCCAGCTGGCTTCATGGGGGAGGGTGGAATCAAATCTGGTATTCCCAGATAAGAGTCCAGCTCCCTAACCACTAGACCAAACTGGCTTCCAGGATCCTCCTGTTATTTCTCTGTATTTTTCAAAGAAGAGAATGGGTAGGATACAGACTGGGTGCAAAAGGGATTGCAAACACTGCAGATTTTTACCTCCAGCTCAACAAATTCTTCATAGGATTTTTGCAAGTTTAGATTTCAGTTTCCATGACCTCATTCGTACTTTTAAAGCATAATATTGTACTGATTTGCAGACAAATGCAATTTTAAAGCTTTATAATGAACCACTGCTAGAAAATCAAGAAGCTATTTCCACTGTTTCATAATTTATGAATGATATGAAATAAATATTCCTCTTATTCTTTATTTATTAAAAATATTTATATCCAACTAATTGTTACAATATAATCTTGAAGCAGTTTTAGTAAATGGCTGTGGTCAGACCTAAAGTTTAATCCAGCTTTACTCCACCTTCAGAGTGAGCAAACGGGGGGGGGGGGGGGGGGTGATTTTCTTTCCACAGTATCTGTACCAAAGGAATTTTCTGAGTTATTTAAAACTGAAAAAAAAATGCACAGCTGGTCACTTTGCTGATGTGTTCTCTCACTCTGAAAGTGGACTGAAGCTGGGTTAAGCCTTGGCTGTCATCGCACCTAAGATTTAATCCAGCTTCAGTCCAACTTCAGAGTGAGAGAGTCCTCCATCCACCAGCGAAGGGACTGGTGATTTTCTTTCCATATTATCTATCCCAAAGGCAAATTTTCTGAGTTATTTAACACTGAAAGAAACAGCTTGTCACTTTGCTGATGCATTCTCTTGTTCCAGAAGTGGACTGAAGACACTGAGATTGGTATTTGTATGAATCTTTCGGTACATTTCTGAACCTGGGGAGCTGGGAAAGTGGCTGCACCAGTCATGTCTGCAAAGGATCCAGAGTGCATTCAACATGGATTCAGGGCAGATTTGATGCTTTCAGGGTGGATATGTTATGGAATAGGTATGGGATGCCTATGCATTTGTATCGGATATTCATACAAATTCATTCAAGTACATTCGTATCGAATAGAATCTTGCCACATTTGAAGGGGATCTATTCGAAAGAATACAAATTTTCTTATATTCAATTCGAGACAAATTGAATGCAAAAAAGCTCATTTGTGCTTTGGTGATCCATTCTGTGGGACATCATCCTTGCTCCATTTCTGCACCAGCTCTATATAGGGATGTGCAAGAAAGCAATTTTCAGGATTTGATTCAATTCCAATCAAATATCCAAAGATCTGAATTGATTCGAATGTCTAAAATTCGAATGTATTCATATTGTATTCAAATCTATTCGTACAAATTTTCAGTTCGTATTTGAAGATATAAATGTTGACAACATTTGAGTGTGTCTGTGTGCATCCGTACGCATCCCATTTTTATCCCATATGCATTCCGTTTTTATCCCGTACGTAACCATACAAATGCCTACGGATACAAATGAGATGCATACGGATATGTAGGTAATGCGTACGTATCCATACACATATGGATGTCCAAATAATTTGTACAAATGGTTCAAAAGATTCAAAAATTCGGTCGAAATTTAAATTTGAACGTATAGACATTCAATTTGAATTTGAATGTTCGATCCGATTTGATCAAATTTTGAATGTTTTGAATTTTCGCCCTCTATAGCCCTGGTGGCTTTTGTCCTGCTTGCCTTGTGGAGACTTCCTTGTTTTGTACAAAAAGTTCTGAGTGCATTTATTTGAAGTCATTGTGGCCCTGGCATCTATAATTAAAAACAACCTACAATTGTCAGAAATGAGCGTGCAAAGTACATTTGGCAAACCATCACGCTTGTGGTTAAGGAAACGAGGCAGAAATATGTTCCCTTTTGTGTGTCTGTGTACCACACACACACATTATTAGGAGGGATCTGCTGTGTTAATAATCAGCCATACAGCTAAGGACCCTTTACAGGCAATAGTGGTTTGTTTCCCGAATGAAGCCCTTGGCAGAGGACAGCAGGAGGCGCGGAAAGTGGGGTTAGGAAGTGTTCTCAGAGGGCTCAGGTCTAAAAGATTTCTCTTCGCTCTGGGGATTTGCCAGAGAGCAAAGATTTGATCTGTTTGTACAGCCATATGGGCAAATGTAGTGATTCACAGAGAAGCATCCGGAGCACTTTACGCAAATGTCCAGTCTGGATGGAATCCAACTCATGTGCTCCTTTTGTGCAAAGGGAGGGAGGAGATACATTGAGACTAAGGGGAGGGCTGGTCCTCCTCCACAGTGGGAAGACGCCTCACCTTTGCGAGTCAAAAGCACTCGTGCAGGAAGGGATCATGGCAGGGAGGGGAGAAACCTCCTGCTCTCTTACTGCCTTTCGCTCAGGAATGGAATTTGGATTGGGAATTGATTTTGTTCCAAAGCCCTAGGCTCCCTTCTGCCAGGACAAGAAGCATCCAGCTCTTATGTGAATTTGCATTCAGGAATTATTCATGCTTGCTGTACATGGTTACGTTCCAAAGCAACCACTTCTTGCAAACCTAGCACAAACTAGGGGTGAGGCTTGCTCAATGTGCCAGCATTGCAATGTTCACATGTGGATGTTTGGCGTTTGAACATACAGTTCCCCACACTGCCAACGAGGTACCCTTTTGGCTATGGTTCTTGCACGGTACAGCACCCTGATGTTCCTGAAAGCATGAACTTTAGGTGCAAGAGTGTTTCGCGGCTGCCTGCCTGCTCCCTGATGTGCACAGACCAGAGTGACAGATAATTCATACAGCATCCAGGATTCAGTGGGATTGAATGGTGCAAATGTGCCAGTTTGGTCTAGTGGTTAGGGAGCCAGACTCTTATCTGGGAATACCGGGTTTGATTCCGCATTCCCCCATGAAGCCATGTGGGTGACCTTGGGCTAGTCACAGCTCTCCTCTGAGCTCTCACAGCCGCGCCTGCTTTGAGTCCCCTCAAAGGTGAGAAAAGTGGGTTAGAAAAGCCAACTCTTCTTCTTCCTCCATGAAGCCAACTTTGTGGCCTTGGGCTATTCACAGCTCTCTTCTGAGCTCTCACAGCCCCACTTACCTCCCAGTGTGTTCTGTTGTGGGGAGAAGAACAGAAAGTTTGTTAACTGTTTTGAGTCCCCTTAAAAGGGTGAGAAAAAGCAGGCTAGAAAAGCCAACTCTTCTTCAAACGTGAGAAGATTTGGAACTGAGGACTCTTGACTTGAAATTCAACATAGCAGTGCAAACAGCAAGACAAAACGGAAGCCAAATGGTGTTAGTGATGGTGAGTTAATGTGGCAACCCCCTGTTCAGAAGCTGAGTGGCTAGGAGAAAGATGTTTCACCTAGCATTCCTGGCAGGGTCCCTTGAATTATCTGGACCCTTTCATCTGCAAGGAAAAAGGACTTTTGCAACGAGCTTCAAAATCCTTTGTACCAATGGAAAAGAGACATCCTCGCGTGTGTGGATGTGATCCACTTGTCTGCGGTTTATATACTCCCTCAATTGTCACCACCAGCTTCCGCACACAATGTGTCCCTGGTGGCCTCACAGGCAGCTGCTTTTCTGACAGGCATCCTCCGGCATCATAGTGCAGCCAGGGGGTAAATCAAACGGCCGCTTTTATGCCACTGTTTGCTTTTTAATGCTGGCATTTTGAACATTTTCAGCATCAACAGGAGGCCAATTATATAACAAAACTCGCTCAACTGCCAACTGGATAAGGAAAATATGCCTTTCACCGCGGATGGTAGGTGATTGTCAGGACCAATACTGGAATGTTCTAAAATGCAGTTGGGGGTGTGTGGAGAGAGAGAAATATTGTGCCACCTTGGCTCCTTAGGCTTTTTGAAAATGAAAACTACAAAGAGAATTATCCAATTTAAAAACATTTGGATTGCTCATTTGCCATCTGGCTTCGGGGAAGGGCTCTGTCAGGAGCAGAGTCTGCAGAAGTCATAAAGATGGGCTGCTGATCTGGACTGGCAAGAGATGCTAATTTGCTCCAATTATGGCTGGCACATTAGCAACAGGGGGAGGAAGTGGCCTGCTAAGGATGGATGCGCACAGGACGCTCTGGCTACAGATGGCTGGGCAAAGCAAAACACCCCACCTCACAAGGATTGGCCGGATGGTTGCTGTAAGCTGGACAGGAGGGCCGTGGACCAGGAGCAGAGAGAAGGCAGCAAAGGGCTTCTCTTGTAGGGAGGTGCACAGATGTTCTAAACATTCGAAATTCGATCTAATTCGATCAAATGTGGACATTCAAATTCGAATAGAATGTCTACACATTCGAATTCAAACATTCAAATGAATTTCGAATGCTCCAAAACATTCGTTTGAATGATCTGAAATATTTGAATGTACCGATACATATGTATTATACGTATCTGTACGCATACATATCAGTACGCATTTCCACTGATAGAACGGGACGAAAATGGGACGCATACGGGATAAAACGGGATGTGTACGAAATGCGTACAGATACGCTTAACACATGCGAATGTTGTCAACATTCGTATTTTCAGATTCAAATCTAACATTCGAACAAATAGATCCAAACGTATTGGCTTCGAATCAGATTTTGTTGCATTTGGATTCTAAACATTTGAATCGAATCGGATGTTCGGATATTCAATTCAACTCAAATTTGAGTGCAAAACAAACATTGGTGCGCATCCCTATTCTCTTGAAGGCCTGAGGGTGGCTGAACTGTCCTGAGGCTGATTTGCACTTTGGTGCATAGTTCACGATAGGTGAACATCTGAGCAGGTACATCTGCACTTGAAGGAGGTGCCTACAGCCTTCCAACACCCCCTGCCTTGCCAGATGTTCATCTATTATGAACCAGCTGTGGTGTGCAAAATTGGGCACCACAAGCTCACCAACCTCATGTGACCGGAACCTATCTGGAAGCATCTAGCTGGTGACCATTTGCACCTCTGCTGGCTGGGGAGGTCATTGGAGTTGCTACCAAGAGCGCTGGCAGCTCCGATGACCCCCTGATGCAACCGCAACTTCATAGCGATTGGCACTGACGCACGCACAGTCATGGAGGGTGCCGTAATCAAGATGGCGCCACCCTGTGGAGGCTCAGCCTGTGGAGGCTCAGCCCACAGGGGGTGGGCTGTCAGCGACTGGTCCTTGCAAGTGTGAGCGCTAGTCAATGTTAGTTCATCGCAGACCTTTCCTGTCCACGGGATGGGAAGGGAAGTGTGAAAAAGCCCATGGTATCACTTTCCAGTCCAGCGCCGTGGTCACACCTTCCCTTTAAACCTCCTTCCGTCCATCTCCAGGTCTGACCGCTCACACCTTTTCATTTCTATCCATTTTATTTATGGACTTTCCCCCGGGAAACTCCAGATGGAGGGTGGAAAGTCCACAAATAAAATGGACAGAAATGAAAAGGTGCAAGCAGTCAAACCTGTGAAGAAGGTTTAAAGTGAAGGTGTGACCAGAGGCCAGGATATGGTAGAGGACTGGAGTCCTTTAGGGATGGATCAGTCCCAAGATTTTAGGTTGAGCTCAGATGTCCACTTTGGTTTTATTTCCATATTTTTTCCCTAACATTCCCTGCATTGCTGCTTCTGACACTACTGGTCCCTCTCCCCAAGATGTGCCCATATTGCGGATTGGCAGAGAGTGGGCGTGAGCATTGCCTCAGTTTTCCCCTTGTGAAGGAAACCAACCATCTATGGCACCACATCATGCAAGGTGCACACAGCGGTGTAGAAGAGCCGGCCTGGAAGATGGAAGATCAGCATCCTTGGTGCTCCTGCTACTCTGCAGGCTGTTTAAGGGAAAAGCACAAGGCAGCTGCTGAGGGAAACAGGTTTGGCCAGCCAGGTGGCAGCTGCCGGCACTATGCACACCTTACTAGAGGATCCTGATTAAAGGATCCTATTAGTTCTACCATTTTGTTGTGGTTATTCTGTTGTACAGAAACACACCCCTGCATTTATTTTAGGCTTTTCAGTTTCCAGTGAAGGAATTCACTTGAGCATTGAAACAGTGAAGGAGAGATATTGGTGATTAATAGGTTGTACTGACTGATCAGTTACATTGCGTTTCAGGCATGGGGGGAGAGGGAATTCCTGCCCTGAGAACAAGCAGGCTAGTCGTGTCTGCCTTCTCCTTAATCCCCCGTAATCCAGGTGATTTTATCCAGAATCCATTTTGAAGGGTGAGCTAAGGCATGTGTATAGCTAGGGCCTATGTCCACTAGATTTCCCAGCTCTACATAAGTTGTAGTAGAAGAAGAGTTGGCTTTTCTACCCTGCTTTGCTCACCCATTTAAGGGGACTCAAGCAGTTGACAAAGCTTTCTATTATTCTCCCCTCACCAGACACCCTGTGAGGCAGGTGGGGCTGTGAGAGCTCAGAAGAGAGCTGTGACTAGCCCAAGGTCACCCAGCTGGCTTCGTGGAGGAGTGCAAAATCAAACCCGGTATTCTTGGATAAGAGTCCAGCTCCTCAACCACTAGACCAAACTGGATCACATTTAATCTGACCCTCAAGAGAAGGGAGAAAATAAGCTAAGAATTTTCATTCAGAGCACCTGCATCCCTAAGAAAGTGTGTTGTGGTGGTCAGGGCACTTTGCATTCCTAGGGAACCTCAAAATATTGCTGACACCGGAAAAACTTACCTGAGGAATTGTGGGCATCCCTAATTTTGGGACACGTCCGGCTCATTCTTGGTATTCCATTTTTTTTTCTCTACTCTGTAATTTGAAACGAAAGAACAAATGCACTGCTAGATGAACAAATGGCTTTAATTAGGCATTAGCAAATTGATTGCGTGGGCATCCAGACCTTGCAAGATGTGGTCTGACCACAAAGTCTCCATCTGTTCCTGTTGCTGCACTTAATGGCCGGATTGATTATGAAAAACCACAGGACTGACCTTCTCCCTGGGACTGCTCTTAACCCTCCTCGAAACTGGGTTGTTTATAGCAAGAAGTGCTTCAAACTGCCTTGTTCTTTCCCCCCATTTGGGTGGCATGAAAGCTCTAAAAATAGCTACATTTTTCCAGCCCCATTGGTAATGTAAAACCAGGTTAATATAACAGGGGCCGGAGCCATTTTGTTTGCTCTGAAATCAAAGTATATTCAAGTCTCTCCTCTCTCCCCTCTTTGTCGTGCCGACTTTGCTTTGCAGACAAGAATTACAGCTCCTCTCCAGTGAGGAAGAAGGGGAAAGAATGAAGGGATCAGCTTTCAGCAGCTCAAGGAATGTGACTCTGGGAATGAAAAGTTCAACATGTAATTCCTTAGTCACAAATAGCCCTCCGTATGGCTGGCCAAGCACTTTTATCTTTCACACCAGGGAGTTTAAGGTTGAATCCAGCTTCAGTCCACTTTGGGAGTGAGAGCACACAACCGCAAAGTGACAAGCTGCTTTCTTTCAGTGTTAAATTACTCAGAAAGTTCACCTTTGGGATAGTTAATGTGGAAAGAAAATTACTGGTCACTTTGCTGACGTGTTCTCTCGCTCTGAAGGTGGCCTGAAGCTGGATTAGACCTTAGGTGTGACCATAGACAAGGTTTAATCCAGCTTCAGTTCACTTTCAGAGTTATTGGGTACATCAGCAAAGTGACAGGCTGCTTTCTTTCAGTGTTAACCGACTCAGAAAATTCACCTTTGGGATAGAGAACATGTAAAGAAAATGACTGGTCACTTTGCTGATGTGTTCTCTTGCTCTGAAGGTGCCTCAAACTGCACAGCAAACTGCCTTAAAGGTGGTAGAGAAATTTCAATGGAGGAAGCAAGGAATCACAGATTTCATCTACACAAAGGCTAAAATAAATAAATAAAAGGTGCCCCCGCTGAAGTAGGGCAGTTTCTATTAAAACTACCAATTTTGAGAATGTTTCAAGGTCAGGAGCAGACAGATTCCCGAGGGCTGATTTTCCAGGCAAGTTCTCTGCAGCAGCCAATTAGGTTTTCCAGCTGGGCCTGTCTCCACTCTGGAGTCACAGCTGATGCTGTTGTTCATCTACAGGGGATATGAGGCCCTCTGTCCTTAATAGGATCATTGTATGGTGAGTTACTTTGTTACCTGGTAATATTACTGTGTGTATGAACTTCCAGGCTTGACTTTAGATTTCCCCTGAGTCTGTTTTTAGTGACAGCTGAGCGCTGTTTCTTTTTTGTGGGTGTCTATTGTCTACTGACTCTCCGACTGGCTTGGTTTTTTGGCATAGGGATGTGCACGAATATTCGGAAATTCTAATATTCTTTTCAAATCTATTGAATGTTGACGTTCAAATTCGAATACAGATTTTTGAAATTCCGATATGGATTTTTGAATAATTCAAGTGTGTAGATTCGTATCTGTCATATATGAATCTGCACAAAAATTATATGTATCTTGCACTTAAAATATGGGATTAAAACGGGATGCACAAAGGATAATACGGGATGCATACAGATTTTTATAGGATGCGTACAGATACATATAACAGATACAAATATTGTCGACATTCATATCTTTAAATATGAATCTAACATTCGAATGTACGGATTCAAATGTTATGGATTAATTGGATTTTATGACATTCGGATCTTAAATATCCAAATCAAATTGGATTTTATGTCATTCGAATCTACTTGGATTCAAATGTCAAAAATACATTTGTGCACATCCCTGCTTTGGTGTGCGGCTTCTCTGTCCTGAATTTAGCTTTTGTCTTCACATGTGAAACCTTTGGCTCTTCCTTACCTTATAAAACCTCCAGACTACTTCTTCTATGCCTACTGATCCTGTTCCTTTCATTTCCAGGCTCCCAGAGGGTCACCTACATCCTGATAAGGGGAGATGTGAAGCTTCTCAGATCACTGTCATGGGCAACTGCTAAGATGTCACCCCTTTTGCTACCACTAAGTTTGCTAGACAGCCTTCAGGGCCTGTGTGTATTGTTACACTTTGCATAAATATTGCGTAGAGTTTGGCCAAACTGTCGGCAATACATGAATTATGTTGGTAGCCCAGTAAGCAATATTGAGTGTGGTGTAGCAGTGATTTGGTAATGTTTACATCTTGCCAAATTTCTGCTGTAGGGTTGCATTGCAAGTGCAGTTGTAAATCTGGCTAGAGTTTTGAAAAAGAATCTTAATGAGAAGGTGAGGATTAACCTTATTACAACAACCGGGAAGAGAAATAAGTTCTTCTCCTTAAGCATTAAGATCCTGGCTTCTCTCAAATGAACACAGGACACCTCATCTTTATTTATTTGAATTTTTATACCCAAAGGGTGGGTTGCTAGATTAAAGACCAGTGAGCGTATAAAATGAGCATTAAAACCATGACAATGCCCAAATGCCTTAATGTGGGGAGGAAAGCCATTTCCTTGTTTAGCCAAAGGCCAGGGCAAAGAAACACCTCAGGAGGGAGACTATGGCACAATCTGGGAGCCACCACTGAAAAGGTCCTATCCCGGGTGCCCACCCCTTTTGCTATTAAGGCTGGTGGGACAACCAGGAGGCCCTCACCTCCAGATCTTAAGACACAGGCAAGTCAATATGGAAGAAGGTGTTCCATTAGATACTTGGGGCCCAAGTCATTTAGGGCCTTATAGGTTAAAGTCAGAACCTTGAATTGGGCTCAGTAGTGAATTGTCAGCCAGTGTAGCTCTTTTAAGACCAGCCAGCTGTTCCAGTAAGCAGCCTAGCAGCTGCATTTTGCACCAGCTGCAGCTTCCAAACTGTCTTCAAGGGCAGCCCCATGTTGAGTGTAAGCACATTACAACAGTCCAGCCTGGAAGTTACCCGGGCATGGATAACTGTGGCCAAATCATCTCTGTTCAGAAGGGGCCTTAGCTGTCAAACCAGCTGTATTTGGGAATAGGTACTCTTAGCGACAGTGTCAGCACAGAATCCAAGAGCACCCCCAGATTTTCCCTCAGTCCCTACCAGGACATTACAACCCCATCAAGGACAGGATGCCCCCCAACTTCATGGACATGAGACCCAGTGACACACAGCACCTTTCTCTGTGTGGATTCAGCTTCAATTTATTGGCCCTCATCCAGTCTATTACCACCTCCAGATGGCACAGAGAGATAGAGCTGGGTGACATCTGCATATTGATGACACCTCACTCCAAATCTCCTGATGACCTCTCCCAGTGGCTTCACAGAGATATTAAAGAGCATGGGAGATAAGACTGACCCCTGAGGAACCCCGCAAGTGAGTTCCCAGGGTGTTGAGCAAGAATCTCCCACAACCACTGTCTTTTCTCCTTCATCACCTGTGGCTCCATGGAATACCAAGGTGCTTTACAGGCTCTACAGGTATGCCCTGGGCACTCAGGAGCAACTGAGTCAATAGCCCTGCTCATCTCTCAGTTCCGGAGAGAGACCTGAGCTTCAACAGGAGCACCAGCCATGCCAACTTGAACATCCTCCAGAACACTCAAGATGCTTCCTAGAAGGCGAGCCAATGTAGCCCAGGTTTAGACCACAGCTCTTCGGTCCACCTGAAGTTATGGGTACGCATCCAACGTTCCTGCTGATGACTGTGTGCATGGGTGTGTGTGCATGTGAGCAGCGAATATCCCTCTCCATGCTGCTTTATGGCTAAAGCAGGTTGGTAGCGCCCCCAAAGCAACCAGCACCTGAGTTATGCATGAGAAAGAGGGGAGGGCGACAAGCCATCCCAATCTCATCTTCCTCCGCATCCTCCCAGCAAGGCTGAGAGTGGCTGCGTCAGGCTCAGGTTATGTGCTGGTATACTCAGCCCCCCAAGCCATTACAGACCAGTAGGAGACTTTATAAATAATGAACCAATATTGATTCCGTTTGCCAGTAAACACAAGTGACCTTTATTAAAAATACACAGAAAATGCACTTACTGCCATTTCAATGCAGACAGATTTGCAGTAAAGTCTGATTTATCCAGGAGTATATGGAGACATGGAGCTGGAGAGACAGAGGGGCCCCTCTCTTGCCAGGCAGTGCCCCCCCCCCCAATTACCCCGGTCTGCTTAGTCATATGAATTATTACTGCATCATCCAAAGAGGCTGCTGGATTCAACCTGCTGAGCCTGAACTGACTGCAGTTTCTGGATCTCGGAATCAGCCTGACAGGTAAATGGTACATAGGAGTGGATAAAAGGAAGCTATGAAGACATTTCAAGGGCAGGTAAATAGATGTCGCTCCCAAATGGCCAAGTGATGGGCTCATAAATTCTATTTTAGAGGTCACAGATTATGGACTGCATTTGCTTTTTGGGCTCACAGGTTGTGAATGGATTTCCAGCATGATTCAAACCATCTTTTGCCACACTCTACAAAGGAGCGGCTTCGTGTGCCCTCCGTCATTGCTGCGGCCACCAAGACTGGTTTTGTAAATAAAATGGAGCCCAACCTGCACCTGTCATGTGCTGGCAAGGTGCATTGCAGAGAAATTAAGGCTGAGTAGGGATGTGCACAAATGGTTTTTGAACAAATGCAAGAAAATTTGTATTCATTCAAATAGATCCCCTTCCAATGTGGTAGGATTTGAATTCGATTTGAACATTTGATATGAATTCAATTTGAATCCCTGCTACTAATCACCTATGTATCCCACATGAATCCCCTAGATGTCTGAAATGTATCCCCTGCATACCAGCTGTGAACATGTCAAATCCTCCCTGAATCCACTTTTGAATCCACTCTGGATCTGTTGCAGATGTGACTGGGGCATCTGCTTTCCCATCTCCCCAGGTTCACGAATGCAACGAAGCTTTGTACAAATGTTCCAAAGCAATTTGAATTTGAACGTCAGTCTTTGAATATGCCAGCATTCAATTCAAATATGAATGTCCAGATGTGGGTGGATTTGTATGGATTTTGAATGTGACAAATATCTGTGCACATCCCTAGGGCTGAAGTGATCTTCTAGGACCTTCCCTGGCACAAAGATTATAGCCATGTCCCTCTGATATTTACACAAATTTCTCCAGCATGCCTGAAACTTCTTCACTGGCTTATGATCCCTTCTAGCACCACCACCACCTCATGGCCTGGACAAACTTCGTCCAAGTTTCCCACTTCACCAACCTTGTAGCACAGGGACTAAGGCCAAATGCTGGGACAGGCTATTCTCTGCTATGTGCTGATGCTTCCATGGGGACTGAGAACTTGGTTCACAGAGCTTTTCCAGCTCCTCAGGCACGGCTGCAGCCTCAGGTTTGGCCTGTTGTCCATGTGCTTTTCTCTAAGGGGCTGGTTTTGAGTGGAGGTGTGCAAAACCACAAACCACGTGTTTGGTTCAAAATCAAATAGAGCATCTGTTTGTTCAGGTTAACAGCGTACTGCTTAACTGAACAATCAGCTGTTCACGTTCAACTCTGAACTTTTTCAAAAACAAAAGCTGACCATTTTCCCACTGAAGAGGCCCTTTTCAAGTGCAAAAATACAGCAAGGGCATTCAGTAGAATG
The DNA here is from genome assembly GCA_023333525.1 of Aspidoscelis tigris stejnegeri. Lineage (NCBI taxonomy): Eukaryota > Metazoa > Chordata > Lepidosauria > Squamata > Teiidae > Aspidoscelis > Aspidoscelis tigris. The sequence continues at coordinate 16,326,007 of JALMGA010000012.1, read as the reverse complement.
GTTCATGCTCACAGTGAGCAGAAAGCATGGCGCCAATGGGTTTGAACCAGGGGAAGTCTGGCTTTGACCAGGTGCTTCCGAGCAAATCAGACACAATTAATTCAGGCATTTGTGAAGCCATAATCTAGAATTTGCTTCCAGTTTTTGCAGTTGCCTCAAAATTGCCCATTCAGCTTCCATCTCTCGTGCGCCTTTAAATATAGCCGAGTAGATGTTGCTTATTCAGCTGAATGCATTGGAAACAGCCTAAAATGCTGTATAAATCTAAGCATTTAGCTGCTTGCTGCCCCCTCTTTTGTCAATTCTCTGGGGTCACCACAACATTAATTTCTCTGTGCACCACTTAATAAAAGGAGATCATTTTGGTGGCCAAAGGTTAAATCCCAGCACAGCAGAACAGCATTTGAAATAGCTAGAAATAAATCTGCAACACTATCTGGTTATGCTGCTTTTTTTATTTCTGGACATCTGAAAACTTTGGAAGCCATTTCCTCCCACCTTGCTGACTGAGAAGAAAGTTTAGGTGCCTTCTGTGAGCTTGTGGGTCCTTCCCCTGATCCCCTGATCTCTCATTTCCCTGCTCTGTGACTTGTGTTTGTGAACATCTTGGGTTGCCTGGTCGCCAATGGGATGTCACATGTTGGCGGATGAAGCAGAACCTTCTCCATAGTGAAATCAGTAGACAAAAGACGTGTGAGAAGACAACCACGGTTTCCCCCAAGGAGGGCAGGAAAGGGGGATGTCCAGTCTGAGAATAATAACTGTCTGCGTCTCATTACGGGAACCTGAATTTACCAAGGGAAGGCACTAGAGCTGTGCACAAATATTTGCAACATTCGTTACTTGTACAAATTTGGACGTTTGTATATGAACCAAATGTTACAACATTCGCACATTGACATTGCATGAAACAAATGTTTCGGAACATTCATACAAAGCTTCAGAAGATTTGAGTAATGAGGAGGTGGGAAAGCGGCTGTGCCAGTCACACCTGCAACAGATCCAGGGTGCAATAGACATGGTTTGAGACTGAATTCAAAGTGGATTCAGGGTGGATTTGATGCTTTCCAAGCAGATATGTATTTATTTGCTATCCTAGAAGTAAAAATGCCAAAGAACAAGGGAGGGAAACTATAGAAAGAGGGATGGAAGGACAGACAGATGGATGGACAAAGGAACAGACCGCAGGTGGACCAACGGATAGATAGCCCATTGCAAGAGGCAGCAAAGACTGTATCTATGAAGATCATCACAAGATAGTTGGGCAAAATGTCTGGACTCGGTCAAGTGAAATCGTCAAATGCTTTGCAAGACTGCAGGAGGCTTAATTCTGAAAGGCGAATATGGATCAGGCTAAGAGAAGCTGTGGTTTTATTAATTAGTAGAGTGCCTATAGGGAAGAAACATTGATTTCTAAAGCCAAAAGAAGCCCATTGCTTAGGGGTTTTGAACAAATGTCTTTCAAATAAACGTATCTGGATGCCTTTTGCCCCCCCCCCCCAATCCCTTTTCCCTCCTTCCACTCAAACCTACTTTAAGAAGGGAAGTCAAATACTGGAGAAACATGCACCCATTTTCCATTGCAGTTCTAAGGAAGTTCTGGGATGTCCTCAAAGCATTTGAATGTACAGATATGAATGTATTACGTGCCTATCTGTACAAATCTCATACACATCAGTACGCATTTGTGCTGATACTACGGGATGAGAATGAGATGCATACAGGATAAAATGGGATGCGTATAACACATACGAATGTTGTCAACATTTGTATCTTCAAATACAAATGTTGTTGACATTTGTATCTTCAGATTCAAATCTAACATTCAGACAAATAGATTTGAATGTATTCTATTCGAATGGGATTTTGTTGCATTCGGATTCTAAACATTTGAATTGAATCAAATGTTTGGATATTTGATTCAATTTGAATTTGAATACAAAAAAAAAACCCCACATCTGTACACATCCTTAGCCTACTTTGTTTGCTGTGTATTACTGTTGTATAACAACAACAACAACAACCCATCAGATTTCTGGGTGGTTTTTAGGGCCTAACTGTCTGGAAATCTTCCTGGATAACAAGTGCTGGCAAGATTAAACTCTTAGATTGCTGCTAGGGGTTTAATAAAAATCATTATGGATGAGAAAGTGATTTGTTTGTTTTCTGGCTTTCAAGTTACAAAGATTTATTTCCTTCTCTTATATAAGTTGTCCTGAGAAGTTGTCTTTTTTAAAAGAAAATAAATCCAGGCGGAAGCCAGCCCCATTTTTCTATGAATACTAAAATCTCCTTATTTGGTGGAAGGAGATTGGCATTCAAGTGAATCTAGTCCAGACCATCTCATCCTCTTTGTGGAAACGTGACTGAAGTCACCAAGTGATTCTTTGGATGGAAATTCTGGAGGTACAAAAACAAGGACCAGTGTCCACCCCCACCCCCACCCCCGCCACCATGGAGGCCTATGCTGTGTGTCCGGTATTCAAGGCTTGGGGGGGGGGAGGGGAGGAAAAAGTGTCTGAAAACCCAGATGATTTTCAAGTGTCACTTGTGGGCTTTATTTTGTTTGAGGATGCTGAATGCTCATGCTTGTTCCTTAGCAACCCTTGTAATCGAATGCTTTGCATTCTCCCAGGAGTCACCTGAGATGAATTAATAAGAAGTATTTTTGTCTCTATGTCCTTTACAGTGTCTGGGAGCAGAGGGTGAGCCAGAACTCGCTGGAAGCATGGTAGAATGAGCAGAGGTGACCGTGGGCTTCCTGCCATGCCGTTTGCAAGCTCAGCAAAAACATAGGCAGGTGTCAACTCCACAAACGTGTGGTTCAAAGCATAAGCGCCTAAGAGCAGGACCCCTGGATCCTGCTTGAGATGCCACTGTGCGAGGTGGGAGGCTAGACTAGGTGGGGCTGGCACCTGATCCAGCAGGAATCCTCTTAGGTTCTTGTGAAGAACGGATGCCAAGGTTTTTCCTCCAGGTTGGGAAGACAGGCAGGATTTCTCTAAGGGCAGTTTGCAGGGATTTGAGAGCAGGTGACACTTTTGCCTTCATCTCCCACTTCAGAAGCCCTTGGTGGGACACTACGTGAGATGGGATGCTGGACTAGATGGTCTAGTGGTTAGGGAGCCAAACTCTTATCTGGGAATACCGGGTTCGATTCTGCCCTCCCCCATGAAGCCAGCTGGGTGACCTTGGGCTAGTCACAGCTCTCTGCTGAGCTCTCACAGCCCCACCTACCTCACAGGGTGTTATGTTGTGGGGGGAAGAACAGAAGCTTTGTCAGCCGCTTTGAGTCCCCTTAAATGAGTGAGAAAAGCGGGGTTGGAAAGCCAGCAGGACTTCTCTTTAGGGATGTGCACAGATATTCATAACATTTGTTATTCATACGAATTTATCTGAATTTGGACGTTCGCACATGAATTGGATGTTATGACAGCTGTACATTAATGTCCGTACAAATACGAATGTTTGCAGACATTTGTATGAATAGGTCAGACGTTTGTTAAACTGGAGAGGTGGGAAAGCGGCTGCGCCAGTCACATCTGCAACGGATCCAGATTGCATTCGACATGGGCTGAGAACGGATTAAAAGTGGATTCACATTATATTTGACACTTTCATAGTGCGGATTTGTTACGAGATGCATATTGGATACATATTTGTATCAGATACATATTGGATATTCGGACCATATTTGGACATTTGGATCTAATAGAATCCTACCACATTTGAAGGGGATCTATTCAAATGTATATGGATTTTCTAACATTCAATTCATTATGAATCGAATGACAAAAAACCATTCAAACACATCCCTACTCCTCTTAGGTTCTTAGGTTCTAACCAAATATGTTTTGACCAAATGCATTCTAACCCAGCCCCAGCTATGGCCTTTTCCTCTTAATTCTCAATTTAGAGGGAATGATTATTTCCAAGGGTGGAATCATGCGAGCATTATGAGGGTTTCTAGCTGTACGAAGGCCAGCAAACATTCCAAAGAGCTTCAATCCACTGACATTTGGGTAGAAGCGAGATCCTTTGTGTGCGCACAGATGCAATCGTTTGCTGGAGAATTTGTTCCTCTGCGCCTTTCTTCATCCTTCCCTTTTCACTCCTCCTAGTGCTTGGCAAGTGATGCACACACGCACAAAGACACACTTGGCTTATGGGCAGGAGGAATTGTCTGAAGAAATCTTCACATGATGAGGCAGCAGTCTGGTTCCAATAAAATCACTGACTTTCTTCATGGATGGATGGGAAAAGCTGCAAAGCATCAGGGTGGTGTTCCCTCGCAGCTGGATTCTGTTTGCCACTCAGAGACCTTTTAATTATGACTACTTAGGAACCTCCATTCTATTTATTTCACTTTGCAAATTCAGCCAGTGACAGGTGCTGGAAAATTCTGCTCAGATTGGAGCAACTCCTGGACAAGGAGAAACTCTTGCTACAAGGGGAGCATTTTGGTTTATTCATCAAGTTTAATTCAGATAAAATCAAGGAAGACGGAAATGTACTCAAGGTTTCTTTTAAAATTTGATATCTTTTATTCTTATTGTAACCCACCCTGGGACCGTTTGGTAAAGGGTGGGATATACATTTCTTAAATGGTGGCTTCACCCTGCAATGCAAACCTTGCCTGCTCATTTTGGGGGATGTTATGCTGCATTCCAGGTTTCTTCTGAGAACCTAAGCTTTTGCATACAGTGAGTCAAAAGCAACTGGTGTCTTCCTAGATCTTGGGCAACTTCACACTTCCCCTCCCATCCGCTGGACGGGAAAGGAGTCCAATCACCGAACATTGACTAGCGCTCACACTTGCCTAAGCCCCATGCAATTGGTTGAGTCTACGGTAGTCCTAGGTACCAGCGCACTTGTGTGGCACCTCAGATGACCCTGGAGCACTGGAAAAGGTGTGCATGCTTGCCGCTGGATGTGCCAAGTAAGGTTTCATGCTCCACACCTGGTGCATGATTAGGGGACTTCTGGGATGGCAGAGGGTGCCTGGAAGCTGTAACAGCCTCCTCAATGTGCAGATGCTCTTCCCCAGAAGTTCCCTAATCATGCTCTACGGGCTGTAGTGCAAATAGGCCCCTTGTTTCTCTTCTTATAGATGCCTGCTGTTTCTTCCTTTTCTTCTGCATTGTAGATGAATCATTGGTCTTTTCCTGGCTGCAAGCTGGAACATGGCATAGCATCCCAAAAACTGCTACGAATGAGATGGAATCCAGCCATGAAAGCCTACATAGGAAAAGTACTTGCTCTTATCTCTGGCGGAGTGGACTGGGAAATTAGAGTGTTCCAAGAGATGTAAGTGTGGAAAAGGGCCTCTAAGAAGGTTGCTAGACAAAACAGGCTGCTAGTTGGATCCAGCAGGACATTTATTTGATTCTTTAGCTTTCTGCACCCTACTCCAAGTGAAAAATCTACAGGAATCAGCGCCCACTTTGCATTGAGCCCAGCTGCCCAGGAACCAGCTGCCTGGTTATCTTTAAAGTATCATTGTGCAGTTAAACCTTTTGGTTCTTTAAGATAGGGAATTTTACACCTACTGAGAGAAAACAGCTGATTTCTACCACTGAAACGCTAAGGAAAAAACACTTTCTTTTCTTTCTTTTCTAAGCCTCCTTTTTCAGAGTGGCACTGGGAATCTATCAAGATCCCTCTGGATCAGGAGACAAAGTAAAAAATAAATAATAACCCTTCATTCTACAACCTCCTCTGGCTCTCTAATTATTGTATTTCTGTGATGCACATTAGTAACAGTCAGTTCAGAGCAAGGAACTTTCCTAAAGATCTCAAGCCCACTCACGCTCCCAGCCGACCCTGCCAAAACCTCCCTTGCTCTGTGCTTTGCATGAAGGCAGGCAGGATAAAGTGCTTTGGAATGACCTCTCCAGCAAAGCCCACAAGAGAAGGCTCAGCACCTACCCGCCATTCGGCCTGGAGCAGCAGCAGCAGCAGCAGCTGTGCCAGAATCCGCGAGTGAAAAATGAAGGCAACTCCAAAAGCGGGGAAGTGCTGATTAAGCCCTGACTGGGTAACTTATTATTTATTTATTGCCGTCAACACTTAGGGTTATTAGAAGAGTACACATGTTCAGGGAAGAGATGGCAGATCACCTCCTCTGATTGCTTTCAGAGGAATGTGGCTCCCTCCTCCCTGGCTGGTCTGATAAGAGCTTCCAACAGAACCTGTGCAAACATATTAGTATCTGGTCCTCGGAGACCCTGGCTAAATTACCTTTCGTAGGATGTTTAACATGTGGCTCCAGACCGGGGCTTAATCACTGGTTCAGTTACAGCCTTCCTCAAAATGCGCTGTGATTTACCTTCCACTGCAGAAAGGCTTTGCCACTCAACCTGTCAGCCAGAAAGGCAAGACAATTGTCTGGGAACCTGAGAGACCCAGCAGGGAAGGCGCTGCAGAGCGCAGATGTGCATGAATTCGTAGCACTCAAAATCCATACAAATTTGGGCAAATTTGGACATTCGTATTCGAATTGAAAGTTGGCACATTAGAAGATTGACATTCGAATCCGAATTGAATGTTTTGATACATTCGTATGAAGCTTCGTATGGGATTTGTAGGCATTCATATGGATCCGTACTGGATTTATATGGAACTGAACATTTGTATCGAATTCAAATCCTACTACATTTGAAAGGGATCAATTCAAACTAGAGATGTGCAGAAATATTCGTGGGATTTGAAATTCATACGAATTTGGCCAAATTCACACATGTCAATTTGAATGGAATGTTTTGGTACATTCGTATGAAGCTTCATTTGAGATTCGTATGGGATTCATATCCTATTTGTATGCATTTGAATGGGATTCATAAGAGATTGAACATCCATATCAAATGCAAATCCTACCACATCCGAAAGGGATCTCTATTTGAACGAATATGAATTTTCCTGTATTCAATTTGTATCGAATCGAATCAAAAAAATTAATCCACATCCCTAATTTGTACAAATATTATTTTTCTTGCATTCGATTCAGTACGAATTGAATACAAAAAAAAATTGTGTACATCCCTACATAGAATGCACATCCTAATCTCCTCTCTGCCATAAACATGTTGGAGGCACTGGGAACAGACCGGATGCCAGGCAGCCTGATTTCCCCCTTTCCCTGGTTTATGGGAACAGGAGAGATAGATCCCCACCCCAGGTTGGGAATGGAGAGGAATAGCATGAGGAGATTACTAGTTGTGGGTGTGTTTGTGAGATGTGCAGATTCCTGTTTCTCCTCCAGGACTCACAAGCAGGTGCAACTGGAAAGGAAGCGCATAACTTGAGCCAAGAGCTCTAGGAGGAATTTAGGAATTGAATAAAATGCCGTATTGGAAAAGAGAGCTCAAATGCACATTACAGGCCCAAGCCAAGAGTAGTAGATCAACCTTGGTTTGGGTTCACTTTGGCCCTGGTCACACCTTTAGTTTAAGACGACTTCAGGTCATCTTCTGGTCATGTTAATCACATTACTTTTGTTCAATTCTTTTTATAAGCCATCTTATCCCAGTTAGACTGTTCTAACCGGAGTCCTCTTTTCCAGAGGACTCAGCCCATCCTGGCATCCCAGGCTGTCTTCGCTTCCTCAGTGTGAGTGGGGAGAGGGGAGGCTAAAGGAGGCTGAACTGTGCTGTGGTGGGCGGGGTCCAGTCTTTCCTTTCAGCCAATGTCTAGGGGAGGGAGGCACGTGCACAGTTCGTGAGGCACCTCCCCTCCTCTCTTCAGTTTATATGTATGATTCCTCTTTCTATCCAGCATTTTAAGGCAATTTTTTTTTAATTAATTGCATGGAGAAGAAAAGTACATTAAAAAGAAAGGGGGCGTGGAGGTGGTGGAGCAAGCTATAACCTTCGGGTATAGAGCAGGATAGAAATATAAATAAAGAGTAAATAAAAAGAACCACAAACACCTCCCCTCACCTCCCTTGAGTGACACAGTGGCATCTAATAAGAAAGGAGGTAGATTTGACCCAGCAAAAGGGGTGGAGAGTGAAGAAGGCTCAGGTCAATTGCGGAGGAAGGTGTGAGCAATGCGGCCCAGAGCGAGGAAGGTCTGAGGATGACCTATAATGATCTAGGTGTGAACAGAGCTGGTGCGACCTCAGATCAAATTAATGAATAGGACGTCCTGTCTCATAGAGGTGTGACTAGAGCCCTCGAACCCTTTTTTTTCAAACTGCAGAGTGACTTGGTTCGCAGGGTAAATACTTCACTGCAAACCAAATTGAATCAGCTTGTCCCTTCTCTACGAGAGATGCTCCCAACAAAACCACCTTCAGCTTTGGCTGGGAAGGCCAAAAGGACGGAGGAGGCAGGCAGAGAAGGAAAAAGGCCAACTGCTGCACCAGGACAGGGCCATATCTCTTGGGCACCAGGAGACTGCCAGAGCTGGAATCCATTCTTACTTATTTGCTGGTGGGAAGCACGGAAAGCGAAGGGAGACTGGCAAAAGTAGGAGACCCTTCGGTTCAGTTGGAACTCAAAGTCTGCTTTTGAACAGTTCGGGTGTTCGATTTGGATGCAAACTCTTTGAATACTTTGTCTGATTTGAACCAGTGTGACCCTGAACCCCTTTGGCACATTGTGACAGACAGGCTGCATGGCTGTTAAGCCCCCCACCCCCAACCACACCCCCTCCAGGTACATATTTTTGCTCAAGTGAGCTTGGAGTCCAACAGAATGATGCCAAGAGATGATGCACCATCTCAGATCAGGCATCTGCCGCCAGTGTTTGGGACCAGCAGGTCACCACAAGTGGAGGAAGTCATGGAGTGATTGTCCATCAGCCCTATGGCCCACTTTACAGGCTCTCTGTAGGGGAAGGGGTGGGGAGGCGGGGCATTTTCTGGAGCCCTGGTGGAAAGGGAGAGCTTAAAGGTGCCCCTACCCTTACATGTGACAGTTTGGTCTTGTGGTTAGAGTGGCAGATTCTTATCCGGAAGTCTCCTAGTTTGAGTGTGTGCACTTCTCCACAAAGCCAACTGGGTGGCCTTGGGCTAGCCACAGCTGTCTTTCTGAGCTATCATAGCCCCACCTACCTCACAGGGTATCTGTGGTGGGGAGAAGAACAGAAGGTTTGTCAGCCACTCTGAGTCCCCTTAAATGGGTGAGAAAAGCAGGGTAGAAAAGCCAACTTTTCTTCTTTCTCCTTCATGAAGCCAGTTGGGTAACCTTGGGCTAGCCACAGCTCTCTTTCTGAGTGCTCGCAGCCCCAACCGCCTCACAGAGCATCTGTTGTGGGTAGAACAGAATGTTTGTCAGCTGCTTTGAGTCCCCTTAAATGGGTGAGAAAAACAGGGCATAACAACCAACTCTCCTTCTTCTTCTACCACAAAACAAAATTTGCCCAACACTTGCCACTGAAGTAGCAACCACAGCCTGATTCATTCATGATACCAGAAGGCTTGGAGAGACTTTTGCAGGTGCTGCATTTGCATTCAACACCTTATCTGGCTGACCTGCTACCAGCTTCGTGGCCTTCAGACATGGCCTTCAAAGCAGGGATGTGCACAAATTCGTTTTGTACCTGATTCATATTGAATCAAATGCAAGAAAATTTGTATTTGTTTGAATAGATCCCCTTCGAATGTAGTGGGATTTGAATTCAATATGAATGTTCAATCCCATACAAATCCCATATGAAGCTTCATATGAATGTATTAAAACCTTCAATTTGAATGCCAATCTTTGAACGTGTCAACATTCAAATTCAAATTTGAATATCCAAATTCAAATGTCCAAATTCGAACAAATTCATATGAATTTTGAATGTTACAAATATTTGTGCATATTCCTACTTCAAAGTTGACCATGCATGATGGGGGAAGAGAAGAGGAGAGGAGAGACCCCCCCCCCTTGCCCCTGGGCACCCCCCTCTTCCCCCCCTCCCCACAGTGGAGCTGCATCTGCCAGTGGGTCTCTGAAGGGCATTTAGCATAATATTTAATCCTCTGCTATTCTGCCTCTTATCCCACTAGAAAGAGCTCAGCACTCAATATCCTGCTTTAAGACTAGTCATTTGGCTTCTTCTTCTTGAGTCCTTTTTAGAGAAATTGAGAAAATGGAAAGACTTCACTGCTGTTTCCACCCCGGAATCCTTCACTGACCCCTAGACACAAAGAGAAAGAGATCAGCTTTCTGTTCTGCTCAGGGAAGGAAAAATACATTAAATGAGAAGTGAGCAGGCCATCTGTAATTAGTACCCCCATCAGCTAAATTTCTATGAAATCGTTCTGATGAATTGTTTAGAATAAGAGAAGGAGGGAAAGGGGCCATTAACTGTACGTTTGCTGTTAATTAATTGTGCGCCTTTTCCCCCTGCTCCACTTCCAAATTGCTCCATGCTCTGCGAGTCCTGTCCCGGGTGTCTGAGCAGAGAAGGCTTTGATTGGCACCAGGGGGGTCATTCCAGATGGTGGATGCAGTGGAGAAGGCAGAAGAGAGAGGTGGGAGGGAGGGAGGGGGAGAGAGAGAGAGAGAGAAGGCAAGGAAAACAGTTATTCTCTTCTACCCCATGAACATAGACCTCCTGAGGAAAATGGCAGAAATTCAGGGAGATCTAGGTGAGTCTGAAAAGCATTCATAATCTTAATTATTATAATAATAAAACTTGAAAACCTCTCCATTCAGACGCCTCACCGTGTAGTAACTCCAGTATTGCCCCTAATAGTAAACCAAAAATTACCCAGGGGTTATATTCGCCATCACAGCAGGTCTCTAAGCTTCTTTCCTGCTGCTGAAGATGGATTGCTGGACTGGACTGGGCTGTGTTGGTGTTTATACTTGTTTCACACAGTCACTCCAACAGGAGGAGGAGGAGGAGGAGAACCATGAGGAAATGATGCTTCTTCTGATGCAATGCCATTCGGCTGTTCAAAATAGAAACCTTGCTGTGCTAAGAAAAATGAGCTTAGGATTCAAGCCTTAAGCTCTTCTACAGCCATTAAGGTCCATTGCTGAAAGCTGATTTGTGGCTCAAACATCAGAAATTCTTCAGTGGGAAGGAATCATGAGATGAGGTCTTTTAGCCACAGTTCTGCGAATACATGAGACCCGTAAAATGTGAGCAAGGCCCAGAGTCACAAAATGCATCTTGGTCCTTTGGTCTCACGGGCTGAATGCTTGAGAAGGCCATGGTCTGGGATCCTGTCTTAGGATCCAGCTACACCTAAGTTTTTATCCACCTTTGGCCCACCTTTGGTGTAAGAGAACAAATCAGCAAAGTGTCAAGCCATTTTCTATCTGTGACGCCTGACCCAAAGGTGAATTTTTTTGGTTAGATGCACACCTCTCTATGCTGGTTTAGCAGGACGATCCCTCCCTATAAGTGGTCCATCAAACTGCACCACCAAAATGGGTCCCCAAAGGGAGCCAAGGCTAGAAACTTCAGTTCCTAGCACTTAGTGAGTCTAAAAATGGCTCTGGAGATGGCACAATCTTTGGGTCTAGTGCAGGGCATTGTCCTGGGACCACCTTTTGAATGTGAAAGGTCCATCCCAGGACTATGGATCCCTTCCTGCTGCCAGAACAGTTTTAAGCTGGGTCAGTCCTCCTGTTTTTGCACTACCCTCCCATCCACTGGATGGGAAAGGAGTGTGATGACAAAACATTGACTAGCACTCACAGAGGTGGACTAATTGTTGACTAGAGGCCATAGTGCAAATAGGCTGGACCAGCCCAATAAGGTAACTGCAAAACCATCCATGATCCAAACTAAGACACACAAGTCATAACTATTATTTCTCCTCCTCCATAGCTCTCTCCTCATAGTGGAGTTAAGAGGCTAAAGGAGTCCAAAGGTCTCCTGTATCAGAAAGACCAAGCTGAAGAATCAGGAAAGAGACACATGGACCAAAGACACAGAAACATGGAAAGGCCTTTAGGGTCTCATTTCCACCTTCCGCCTCCCTCTCACACTAAACCATCGGTAAAAGGACTTCAGAGTACCGTCAACATCTGAATGCCCATCATTCATGCTCCTGTGGACCTTCTGCTCCATCTCACTCATTTCCAGGTTTTTTTCCACAGAGCTGCAAGATGCAATGATAGATGGTGCTTTGCAGGGTCTGACCAAAAGCCCTTGGCTGTCGGCAAACGTACTCTAGTGCCTGTCCAGCTACTTTCACAAAGCCTTGAAGAAGTTGGTTCCTGGCTTTAAACCTCGGGCAACTAGGGATGTGCACAAATATTTGTAACATTCAATAATTGTACAAATTTGGACATTCATGTACGAATTGAATGTTACAATATTTGTACATTGACATTTGAATTCGTACAAATGTTTCTGAACATTCGTGAACCTGGGGAGGTGGGAAAGCTGCTGCACCAGCCACATCTGCAACGGATCCAGAGTGGATTCAACATGGATTGAGAGCAGATTCAAAATGGATTAAGGGTGGATTTGATGCTTTCAGAGCAGATATGTTACGGGATACATATAGGATACATATCGGATACATATGGGATACGTATGCATTCGTATCGGATATTTATACGAAGTCATACAAATATATTCATGTTAAATAGAATCCCACCACATCCAAAGGGGATCTATTAAAACAAATATAAATTTTCTTACCTTCAATTCGATACAAATCGAATGCAACCCCCCCCCCTTTTTCTTTTTTTTTTGCACATCTCTATGGGCAACTGGATGACATCCAACTGGAATAAATGTCTACTTGGGATGATTTTACACTGTGCCTTTGATCCAATCCAATGTGCGTTGTGGGTTAGAGATACGCAAAACCATTCCAGCTCAAAACTGGCCTTTTGGATTTTTTGAGATCAGAAGAGAATCGCCCTAACAATTATATCTCGTTTCAAGGATGAAACAAAAAAAAAATGTTTCAAATTGTTTTGTTTCGGCTTTTTGGAATCACACTATGAAGAGCTGTTCCCCACCCTTGTTAACTGGCAGAGGATTTTCCCCCTTAATTACCTAAATTGTATAATTACCTAATTGTTTATGGGTTAGATAGCAGTTAAAGCTGCCATCCAACCCATTTGGATTCTCTAGAAAGGAGCCATAGAGGTAAATGGGCTATTTCACGTTCCCTGATAGTCCTCATGGTTGTTTTGTTGAAAAAGCTGCTCCTCCGACTGCTACAGTTTGGGAACCTGAGTTTAGCTCAAAGCCGGAAACATAATGCAAGCTCCGTTTCAGCCCCGTTCCCTTTGCCACTCCCCATATCCCTTGAAGTGGGAGTCCTGGTAGACAAGCGAGCAGATCTCAGTTGGTTCCCTGGTGAGCAGAGAAGATGCCAGTTTAGGGAACTTTCCACTTCCCAAGAAGAAGCAGGGAATCTGGTGGGACTCTGGTGGCCTAGTGTAAAGGAGGGCAGGTCCTACAAGCCCTTAGCAGTTTCCTAGAACCTACAAGACAAGCTACCCTTGGTGAAATCCCTGCTTGAAAGCAACTAGTAAAGGTTCAGGAGTCCTTTGCTTTTTTTTCCCTCTGGCTATCCTAGGTGGGACACTCAGAAAATCCAGGTAATCCGTCACCCGCTATGATATTTTCCTGGAGGTGAAACTTGCATCCAACCAAGGTCTCTGTCATTTCTGCAGGCATCTTCCAGCTAGAGCTTCCAGTGGAGTCTCAAGTTCTCCAGACCTATCCCTGCCCGTTCTCAGCAGACAGGAGCGAGACCCATTAATCACGCTCAGTTCTGAATGTCACACAATAGCCAAGGGTTGAGCTCATCTTCTGTCCCTCCCTGTCACACCTCCATGGGCCCAGGTAATTGAATCAAATTGTCAGCTAGGAACTGCCTGGTGATGATTCAGCTCTTACCAAAGGCGAGCAAATTATCCAGCAGCTCCATAATGAAAACTGTCATCATTCCTGCAATCAGGAAAGATAAATAAGTTATTAAACACCAGGACCCAACGCCCTTCTCAGGCAGGGCGTCGTGCCAGAGGACTATTAGTGCTAGCTGTGGTCGATCTATTACTGGAGTGAGCAAGATCTCTGGAATGCATAAAGAGACAAGGTGGGTTTCTTCTTGTTGTCTTTGGTCTGGCTTTGGGCGTCTGCATTATCTTCCCTGCAGCTAGTGCTGACAATCTAAGGAAAGCCGCTAAGCAGCTGCAGCGCAGCACCCGAGACCCGGCTGTCCGTCGACCAATTGGGAGCCTGGATACTGGCAGCACCCCATGCCCAAGGGCCAGGGGGCAAACCAATGCTGATCTGCAGCAAAGAGGAAGGAAGGCACCTTCCCACTAGCCCGTCCTTCCCACAGCATTTTGCAGCTAAGCCTTCTCTTAGCCAGTTTGGTCTAGGGGTTAGGGAGCCGGACTCTTATCTAGGAATAACGGGTTTGATTCTGCTCTCCACCATGAAGCCAGCTGGGTGACCTTGGGCTAGTCACATGTCTCTTCTGAGCTCTCACAGCCCCACTACCTCACAGGGTGTTTGTGGTGGGGAGAAGAACAGAAGGGTTGTCAGCCACTTTGAGTCCCCTCAGGGGTGGGAAAAGTGGGGTAGAAAAGCCAACTCTCCTCCTCCTCCTTTTTGCCAGACATGTGAGCAGCAGGTGCTTTGGACCTGGGAAGCATGGAGGAGGCCTTGAAAACACGGGGATTCATGTGGGAATGTGGTGGGTGGCCTCCCTCGGAGACAGGGCTAGGGTCAGGATAGACTGAGCATTTATGCTGCGAATTTGGATTGGACTTGAACAATTGTATTCTGTCATCGTCTGACAATGGGTGTTTTTCCACTGTCACTAAAAGTACCCATTAAGTACCCATTAATGGGTACGTAATGGCATTTTTGTACCCATTAATGGGTACTTAATGGGTACTTCTATTGACAGTGGAAAAACACCCAATATTTCAAGATACAGCAGATTTTCAGATCCCAATATCTGGACTTTGTGGTGTCTCTTCTCAGTCAGATTTGGGAGTGTGTGTGTGGAGGGGGGAGGTTGGGGGATTGACTGTCAAAATCGGAATGTTTAGATGGGTTAAATGAAGTAAATATACAATCTATAAAATGCTATTATATGTTTCCCGTCTTCTTCCTGCCAGTTTGCCAGAAGATGTGCAAGCAACCCCACTGGGAAAGCAAAGCACCCGCTCAAAGAAGTGGGTTTGCCACAGCTTGGAAACAGGAGGCTTTGCGTGAGCATATAAACAGAGGAGTAATTTACTCACACGCTTCTAGCAACCCCTGGAAGCAATGGGAAGGACCAAGATCCTGATGAGGTTGCACAATCTTTGCCACATTCTCACCTCTCCATTTTCTTTTCTGGGAGGTAAGGAAGTCACAAAACATCCTTCTTTGCCAGACTCTTCCCTCTGGCCAGTTGCTCTCTAAGGCTGTGGTGGTCACACCCTCCCATGAAACTTTATTTAGTAGGAATGTGCATGAATGGGGGGGGGGGTTTGCATTCGATTTATATGGAATCAAATGTTAGAAAATTTGTATTTGTTCGAATAGATCCCCCTTGTACGCATTCATACGGATATCTGATACGAACGCACATGTATCCGACATGTATCCGACATATCTCGTAACATATCCACCCTTAAAGCATCAAATCTGTCCTGAATCCACTTTGAATCCACTCTCAAACCATGTCAAATTGACTCTGGATCCGTTACAGATGCGACTGGTGTAGCCACTTTCCCACCTCCACGTTTCACGAATGTTCCAAAACATTCGTACAAATACGAATGTCAAAGTACAAACGTCATAACATTTGGTTCATATACGAATGTCCGAATTCAATTTGAAAGTTTAGAATCCAAATGCAACAGAATCCAATTCGAATTGAATGCATTCAAATCCATTCATTTGAATGTTAGATTCGAATCTGAAGATACGAATGTTGACAACATTTGTATGTATTATGCGTATCTGTACACATTTAATACGCATCCGATTTTATCCCTGTATGCATCCTGTTTTCATCCTGTACTATCAGCGCACATGTGTACAGATACGTATGAGATTTGTACAGATACGCATGCAATATATACATATCTGTACATTCAAATGTTTCAAATCATGTGAACGAATGCTTCGGAATGTTTGAAGTTTGTTCAAATGTTTAGAGTCGAACGTCCACATTCGATCGAATTTGATCGAATTTTGAATGTTTAGAACATTCGTGCACATCCCTAGGACTGAAGAAGGCTTCAGGGGAAGGTGTGACCACAGCCTAAGTGGCCAAAAGAAGGAGAAGGAGGGGATTGAGGAGCCTTGAGGAGCCATTCCTACCCCTCCTTCCCTCTCCTTTCCATTCCACAACTGCAACCAGATCCAAGGTGGTTTGGGGGCTTCTCTTGTAACAGTAGCCAAAGTTACACCCAGGCTCCTGCCCCTACACGCAGGCTGCCTGTGCAGCAAATCTCTCTGTAACAACTTGCCTGCAGAACAATCCATGCTTCAATATTGTATGACAGGCGCACTCGCTAATTATTAAATCATTTGATGAGTAAAGTATTTGGATCTCCTATGTGTGGCTAATTCCTTCCTGATATACCTGTGTTTTTCTCCAGCGCGGGTTAGGATTCTCGGCCAAAGGTTTGGCTCCAGTGTGTATAACACTCCTAGGCTGAAACGTTTTTCACTGGATCCTTCTAGGAATTCCACCATGGCTGGAAATGCTTCGGATGTCGGATGCCGACCCAGAAACATTTGGAGAATGTCTGAGGCCCAAATACACCGAGGAGATGATGCAAAGAGCAGCAGGTGTTTAGGATGTGGCTGAATTTAGATTCCAAACCTGTTAGCTGCACAGCTACCAAATCCCTCTCTTTGCCCACAACAAAATGTGATGTTGCTTTCTCTTATGAATTTCCCCGAGAGCATTTTTCTTCTCATCGTAGCCTTGTTCCCATCATGTGCCACTGCCTGTCTCTCCCAGAAGCCTCGTAGGGAAAATGGAAGGGGTTCACCTTATCAGAACAGGATTTCTCTCTCTCTCTCTCTTTCTTTCTTTCTTTCTTTCTCACCATCCCAAACCCTCCATTCAAGCCTCCAGTCCAGTTTCAACCCTTGATCCCTAGAAAAGCAAAGGCAAACCCCACAAACAATGGCCACAGGGGGTTCTTCCTCTTGGGCCATGAGGCCTGAGCATCTCTAAATGGTCTCTAGCCTGGACCCCATCAGTCAGCCCAGACAAAGGAGGGAATGGCAAAACAGCTGACAAATCTAGCAGGATTGGCCTCGCCTTGGGCGCTTTATGTTCTGAGCGAAAGCACTTGGCTTGCCAGGACAGTTCCTCCCACTTTCCTTTGATTCACTCTGGCTTTACCTTTATTTTGCCTCTGGCCACGCCTTGCCCTACCTGGGCTTGCTCCTAGGCCCTGCCCTTGCCCTGTGCCTGTGCCAGCGTGCAAAAAGCCCCCAAAGGCTGCGTTTCAGTTTTGGTCTGGGAATTTTATCCTTACGTAAACCGCCTGTCCTTCGGCAGATGAGTAAATGGATCTTTCCACTCTCCAAGGGAGCCTCAGCCTCCTGTGTCAGGAAGCTCAGACTCCCTCAGCAATCCAGCAGGAGCCTTCCCAGGTTCAGAGCAGTGAAAAGAGTTTGGGAAAGACTCTAACAAGTTCAGGAACCCACCTAGTTGCAAGGGCCCCTGTTCCCAGAAGAACTCCATTCAGGGTCACCATTGAAAATGGCCAGAGAAGTTCATCTGGTAAAGGACAGGGATTTTGGCTTCTGTGCCCATGGAGGCAGCAACAGCTTCTGCTGCACAGTCTGAGGATTCGCTTCCAGGCCCATTCAAAGAATTCTTGTTGGCTGAAGATCAGGATTCATCGCATCCAAAATGCAGTCACCCAACATCTGAGGTCCTTTTCAGAGGCCTTGGCCAGAGCACCAGAGTGTCTGTCCATCTATCTGTCTGTCTGTCTGTCTGTCTGTCTGTCTGTCACCAGCACCATCTTTGCATGTACACAACTTGTGGCTCCATTCATGTCAGGTGAAGACTCTGGAAGGAAGGAAGGAAGGAAGGAAGGAAGGAAGGAAGGAAGGAAGGAAGGAAGGAAGGAAGGAAGGAAGGAAGGAAGGAAGGAAGGAAGGAAGGAAGGAAGGAAGGAAGGAAGGAAGGAAGGAAGGAAGGAAGGAAGGAAGGAAGGAAGGAAGGAAGGAAGGAAGGAAGGAAGGAAGGAAGGAAGGAACGAACGAACGAACGAACGAACGAACGAACGAACGAACGAACGAACGAACGAACGAACGAACGAACGAACGAACGAACGAACGAACGAACGAACGAACGAACGAACGAACGAACGAACGAACGAACGAACGAACGAACGAACGAACGAACGAACGAACGAACGAACGAACGAACGAACGAACGAACGAACGAACGAACGAACGAACGAACGAACGAACGAACGAACGAACGAACGAACGAACGAACGAACGAACGAACGAACGAACGAACGAACGAACGAACGAACGAACGAACGAACGAACGAACGAACGAACGAACGAACGAACGAACGAACGAACGAACGAACGAACGAACGAACGAACGAACGAACGAACGAACGAACGAACGAACGAACGAACGAACGAACGAACGAACGAACGAACGAACGAACGAACGAACGAACGAACGAAGGAAGGAAGGAAGGAAGGAAGGAAGGAAGGAAGGAAGGAAGGAAGGAAGGAAGGAAGGAAGGAAGGAAGGAAGGAAGGAAGGAAGGAAGGAAGGAACGAAGGAAGGAACGAAGGAAGGAACGAAGGAACGAAGGAAGGAACGAACGAAGGAAGGAAGGAACGAACGAAGGAAGGAACGAACGAACGAAGGAACGAAGGAAGGAAGGAACGAACGAAGGAACGAAGGAAGGAAGGAACGAAGGAACGAACGAAGGAAGGAACGAAGGAACGAAGGAACGAAGGAACGAAGGAAGGAACGAAGGAAGGAACGAAGGAAGGAACGAAGGAACGAACGAACGAAGGAACGAAGGAACGAACGAACGAAGGAACGAAGGAAGGAAGGAACGAAGGAACGAAGGAAGGAAGGAAGGAAGGAAGGAAGGAAGGAAGGAAGGAAGGAAGGAAGGAAGGAACGAACGAGATTTAGAGAGAAGGGAGGAAGGAAAGGAGAGAAGAAAGGAAGGAAGGAAAGGAGATGTAGAGAGAAGGAAGGAAGGAAACACTAGATTTCAATTCTTAATGTATCTCTCAAGGGCTCTTCTGTGCCATTTGGCATGACTCTTGGTGCTGCAATCACGTTTGCTTATTTTTCTTTTTCTCATCACCCAGAAAATGCTGGCTGTTGTTGGCACATAAACAGGCCTTGGAAGAGCAATGAGTCAAAAGTGCCACCTGTTTCTCCTTTCCTCATCCCCAGACAGGTAAATCCCATCACAAGGGCATCTCTTTTCTACTGTCACAAGGACGTGACCTCAGCAGCTTTCCCAGAACCAGTTTTCTCCCCACATCTTCCTGTTCCTCCACCAAGATTCCCTCTCCATCCCCCCAGGGCAGCAGCAGCATAGAAGATTTCACAGTCACCCATCTTGCTATGAAGGCACCCTTTATTCCACAGCCTGGCCCAGCTGATGCTGAAAATCTTGGCAGGAAGAAAAGCAAAGCTGCCTTGCACACATGCAAGCCCTATCCTGCATTCCACATTTTCCAGAGCTGCCTCAGACGAAATTTTCCCCATCTTGAATTTGCTCCATCGGCTCCCTAAGGCTACTCAGCCTTCCCAAGCAAGCCCGCTCGCTTCTACTGCTCCCTTGCGTAGCATAAAAATATAGAACATTATTTTATAACGTACTATAAAAGACTGCAAGGCTGTAAAGATGCAGACAAAACCTCAACACCACATGTTGGAATGTCTTTGTCAGAGCGGTTCTCACATGCTTCTGACTCAGTGTTGTGTCATGTGGCTTTGTAGGCCCACAGTTGGCCGGAAGCAAGAGAACAGCCACAATGGAGGGGCTCCTGGGGTATAATTTCTCTGCCCAGGGATGAAAGCAATGCCAGAGAGGGTGCAGCATTGATCCAGTGTCTGCAACTAATGACCTAGTTAAATAAGCAAGGACTCCAGCTTTAACTTGGGTTTTGTCTCTTCCAACACGGACATGTTTGGGCTCCTGCTGTTCTCAGGCTGTGCTTGGAACCTGGAGCCTTTTCACACTCACCTGATTAGGCTGCCATTGTGCACTAGGGCTGGTAAACTTCTGGTAAAGGTGAACCATTCACACTTGCCAGGAGAAAACCTTCCCCAAAGCATCCATTACTGGCCCAAAGTATGAATCGTCCTCCCGTTTACCAGCCTGCACCACTGCATCCAAAGGTGGAATTTCCACCTCCTTGCTGCCGTGATTGGCTGCCATCACATCATGTTATATGACATGCTCGGATGCTGTCGCGGAGGGGCATGTTTGAGCACATGGCCATATTGCGGCCAATCATGTCAGCGGTCGGAGTGCGCGACTGAATGCAGCCATGTTCAACTGTGCAGCGCCCACTACTCCATCACTGACTGAATGCCCATCTCACCACAGGGGGCGGTCCCAGGACCAGAGGTCCAGTCACGTTAGAGTCCCACAACCAAACACTGCCGTCAACGCAACCACACCTGTGTGGACGCCGCATTCCCTACCCACCAAATGCAGGGAATTGGAAATAGAGTGAATGGTCATGCCACTGGATGCTCCAGGTAAGCTTTTAGTAAATGTTGTTAAAGGTGTGGAGCACAATTTCATGCTCCACACCTCATCCACAATTAGAGAACTTCTGGGAAGGCAGGGGGTGTTTAGAGACTGTAACAGCCTCCTCTAAATGCAGATGCTCTTCCCCAGAGGTTGCCTAATTGTTGACTGCCAGCCAAAGTGTGAATAGGCATCTGGAACACCCCTTAAAGCCCATTTGGACTTTGCTGAAAATTACCAAGATTTTTCTAATTGGGGAGTCGTGCAAAGGAGGTTCTCAGAAGCAATTTGTGATAAGCTTACAGTTTTGCCAAAAGGTCACCCAACCCAGTACTTACATGTAGGGTGCAGCCAGTGCAAACATCACACTAGTTGTGTTGTGTGGGATGGAAGGTGAATGTGTGTGCTTCTCTAGAGGCGTCTAAATGCTGCCAAACAACCGGAGAAGCCACTAAAAAAAAGGCTTGCTTCCTTGCTTCTCCTACCTTCAGCTGGCTCTTTGCATGGCTGAGTTCTGAAGTCCTAAGAGAGCATGTTTGAGAGCATGTTTGCCTTTCCACGTGGGAGGAGAGGTTTTCTCCGCCTTCCCTGGGCATTTGAAACATTGCTGACACCATGGCTAGTATTGGAGGTGTTCTGCTTTTCTGCTCAGCATTACTGGAATTGGAGATGAGCTGGGAAAGGCAAGCAGGGACTCTCTATGCTATGGAAAGAGTCAGGCCTACCTGGGAGAGCAGGTGGATAGACTTAGGGTGGCAGCAGGCTTTGGGGGATGTGTGGGTATGACTTCCACACCCCCATCTCCAGCCCTGCCGTTTTCCAGAGTTGTAACCTGAAAGCTGTGGGGGTCAGGAAACCTACAGTCTACAGCCTTGTCCCCATGCATGTTTGGTATGGTACTGAATGTGGGATTGGCAACAGGCATCCCCACGCCGTGGAAAGGTTGCCTCCCTGGAAAAGAGAGAAATCTGAAGCCTCTACACCCACTCTTTCTGATATGCTGACAGAAAGAGGCTTGGCTTTACTGCCGAAGTAAGGAGGCCACCCTGGGAAAGAGAGAAAACCCAAGCCTCTGCACCCCCTTACTCCATTACTTTTACTCCCCTTTCGAGGCAAGCAAATGGCTTGCCTGAGAAAGGGAGCAAAATCAAAATCCTGGTGGAGTTTGCTTGGGGACAGCTGAATCTACCCCCAAGATCACCCAAGATTCGATCTTGGTCCTGCACCCTGTCCCATGTGAGCCCAATCAGTGCCCAAACAGCACAAAATGGCTCGCATGGGGACATGGCCTACCTTTCTATGCCAACTGCTAATGGCCTCATTTTTCCTTGGCCATCAGTGCCCTGAACTGTGTCTGAATTGATGCACAAATGGTTGCCATGTTACACAGTAAATGTCTCTCTGTTTCTCATCTGTAAACCCACCACCCCTAGCATTTTTCATGCCATAAAAATGCCAGATGACCACTGAAGCTGGACTGGAGACCAGAGCAGCCCTTTGAACCAGGCTTGTATTGCTCAGCATGACAACAGGTTGCATCCTTCACTTTCCTTCCTTGGCAGCGGAAGCACAAGATGCTCCCATGCTGGGGCCTTATCCACCAGCCTCCTTTCCCCCCAGTGGCCAGAGAAGCCTGCCTTTCATGAATGGTACCACCCCTTCTTTTCCTCATCCAAGGAATTGTCCTTCAACCTGTTTTCTGGCAATGCTTTGCACTGTGACTAAGCACTCTATGGGCACCATAAAGTATGGCAAGGAGATATCAGGATATTGGAGAACTATCTAAGAACATAAGAACCTCAGAGGAGCCCAGCTGGATCAGGCCACAGCCCATTTAGTCCAGTATTCTGTCTCACACAGTTCCCCGCCCATGGGCATCTCAAGCAGAGACAAGGGCAAACCTTCTCCTGCTTTCGACTCCCAGCAAATGGCCATAGAGGCATCCTGAATTTCCAGTCCCAGACCATCAATAACCTGAGAACACAGTCCAGACAACTTTCTTAATTCATGGCTAGCAGGATAAACCTGCCTAGTTCTGCAAAAGTTTCCCAATACACAGGGATAAAGTATAGAAGATAGGAGGTCTTATTACAGAAATGCTATGTAGCCTTGACTTGAAATTCCACAGATTTACCACTTTTGATGTCTTTTAGGTTCAAGTTCCAAATGCCTTGGAATTTTACAAAGTGCAGGTGTAGGATTAATTTTAATGGACTACTCTCCTGCTCCACTTGTGCAAGAAACATTCCCTATGTACATTCCAGATGCAAATGAAGCCACCCTTTGACAAATGCAGGGACACAGACAGTTGTCAGCAATAATCCTGCTGCTTTGCATGGATTAAAGAAGATTCCCAGAAGACCATGCTTTCCAAAGAGGTGAGAAAGCAAATGCATCAGTGAAATCAGCCAAGCTAGCAAGACAGATGTCCTGTGCCCATGTTCAGAAACAAAGGAAGAAGAGTTGAAGAAGAGAAGGCTTTTCTACCCTGCTTTTCTGACCCATTTAAGGAGACTCAAAGCAGCCAACAAACCATCTATTCTTCTCCCCACAACAGACGCCCTGTGGGGCTGTGGGCTGTGAGAGCTCAGAAGAGAACTGTGACTAGCCCAGGGTCACCCAGCTTGGCTTCATGGAGGAGTGTGGAATCAAGCCTGATATTCCCAGATAAGAGTCTGGCTCCTTAACCACTAGACCAAACTGGCTCACCAAACTGGCTCACCAGGAAAGGACAAGCAAAAAGGATGTTGGCTTTCCCAGAGTTCCTTGGGCAGAGTTGGGGAGTTTCCTTTTTGGACCACAACCCCCATGATCCTCTGAAATCCAGAAACATAACTCTGCACCTGGCTGGACAATGTTGGGTGGAACCACAACATTAGAGGATATAAACCTTTGGAGTAATCCAGCGGGACTCCTGAATTTTTGTCTGCTCACATACAGAGGAAAGTGAGCCAAAATGTGATGCATTAAACCAGCCCAACAGACCCAACACAATCAAACAAAGTCCTACATGTATGACATTCCTAAACAAGGTTGCAAGGCAGGCAACCCCAAATGCCCACTTTTTAAAAAATCCAGAAACACTCCCAGGACAAAGATGTTCCTAGGATCTTGAACTCTTGGGACTTTCACTCCTAAGAGAATTGAGCTGTTTCAGGAGACCTCTTACCCCCCACACCTCTGGTGCCATTCATAATCTGACCCACCCACCTCACAACCTTCCCCGCTTTATTTCTTGTGGAACTTTCTTGTAAAAGTTGAAGGGAAAAAAAACCCTGAGCTTCGTAAATTCCCAATTCATTCTGCAGATATTTCCTGTGCTGGGCTTTCTGGTTTGAAGTTGGCTTTCTATCTGTCCTGAGGGCACCATTACTTTTCAGCTTTAGCTGTTTTTCCCTGTCTTGTGGTCTCCAGAAGGCTTTGACCGTCGAAGGAGGCGTTGTTGAAAGAATAATTATTATGATTAGTGTAACTATCGTTTTCTCTTCTTTGCACCCTGATGAGTACAGCAGAGATGGGAAAGAGTGAGGAGAGACCTTGGATATCTATCCTGACATACCGGCCGCACTCAAACATCAATGTGCTGCTTCTCTTCCAAAGTCTGCACAGCATCACGGCTCTCCTCTGGGTTATGCTAATGCCAGTTTGGTCTAGTGGTTAGGGAGCCAGACTCTTATCTGGGAATACTGGTTCGATTCTGCCCTCTCCCATGAAGCCAGCTGGGTGACCTTGGGCTAGTCACAGCTCTCTTCTGAGCTCTCACAGCTCTACCTACCTCACAGGGTGTCTGGTGTGGGGAGTAGAAAAGCTTTGTCAGCTGCTTTGAGTCCCCTTAAATGGGTGAGAAAAGTGGAGTAGAAAAGCCAACTCTTCTTCTTCTTCTTCTTCTTCTTCTTCTTCTTCTTCTTCTTCTTTCCTGTGAGGCAGGCCAAACTGAGAAACAATGATGGCCCCAGGCCACCCAAAGCACAGACAAGGTGAATTCAATTCTGGAACCTCTAGTCCCAAAGTTTAGTGACTATGCTATACTGGATCATCACCTTGACCCTTGCTTGTGTGTTGCTGATCTGACGGCAAAGTGGGGACTCCTTGAGTCAGACTCTGATGCTGGAACATGGAAGCCATAATTCCTGGACTCTGCATATGTTGTGATAGGTAGCTGTGCTTACCAGAAGAGTCTGGGGGTAATTATGGAAAATGAACACTGCCAATATCTAAGGATTTGTTAAGTTCTCACTTCCATGTGAAACAGAATCCAAATGGTCAAGATCATTCATCTTTTTGCACAACAACTCCCATAAGCCTTAGCAAGAATGCACCATAGCCCCTACCTGATGGCCCTTTCAACACACACACATGGGTGACCTCCAGAGCCCAGTGTCTCTACCTTTCCAAAATGGCAGCCAAGCATTGTCCAATGCTGGCTAGTAGAGATGTGCGCAAATATTCGTAGCATTTGAAATTTGTGCAAATTCAGCCAAATTCAGACATCCAAATTTGAATTGAATGTTGGCACATTCGAAGATTGACATCAGAATTCAAATGCAATGTTTTGATGCGTTCATATGAAGCTTCATATGGGATATGTATGGTGTTCACATGCATTTGTATGGGATTTGCATGGGATTGGTATGAGAGTGAACATTTGTATCAAATTAGAATCCTACTACCAATTGAAGGGGATCTATTCAAATGAACAGGCATTTTCTTGCATTCAATTCAGTAGAAATCAAACCAAAAAAATCATGCACATCCCTACTGGCTAGGGTTGCCTACTCTGCCCATTGGGTCACCACCATCCCCAGTGGATTAGATGTTTCTCCGCCTTGCTGCCCAGATATGCACACTGAATGTGGGGCATTATTAGCTTTCCTGTTAGGAGATGCAGAATCCAAAATGGTCTTGTTTCTAAGTAAAACAGGTTCAAGGGATTTTTCACTTCTGTGGGGTGCACACACATTACATCCTCTTACCTTGGTAACTGGTCAGATAAAGGCATTTTATCTGCTGTTCTACCTGCTGAAATTCCCTCTTTTATACTAATAGCCAGGAAACAGGGAGCCTGATGTAGATCCCTCACCAGTCCTGTTGAATCTCTTCTGTGAACTTCAAGATTCTGATGATCATTTCCTTTGCATAGAGCAAGTGACGTGGGTATTTTAAAATGTACAGATGCTTCAAGGTTTTTTGGGATGCACTTTACCCATGCAGCTTAGTAAAAGTCTTTCCAGAAATAGTCTGGTAATGCTCACAATTGGGTCAAGATTAGAATGTGGCCATTTCTTGGCTGCGCTTTTTCAGAGCCCTAAAATGAGCAGAAGGAACAGCAGCATCCATGCCCCAACCTGAGACTGACTTCCAATGGTTCTAGTTAAATCAGCGTTCAGGAGGAACAGATCATAGCTCAGGATGAACCTTTAGAACAATCAAAGGAGAGAGAAGAGGAAGACGTGGCTTTTCTACCCCACTTTTCTCACCCATTTAAGGGGATTCAAAGTAACTGACGAAGATTTCTGTTCTTTCCCCCACAAAAGAACACCCTGTGAGGTCGGTGGGGCTGCGAGAGCTCAGAAGAGAGCTGTGACTCACCCAAGGTTACCCAGCTGGCTTCGTGGAGGAGGGTGGAATCAAACCCGGTATTTCCAGATAAAAGTCGGGCTCCCTAACCATTAGAAGAGAGGGAATCCTCTTCTGCAGGACAACGTTCTCCTATCCCCATCCAAAGATGGTGTCTGTCTCTTGTCCCTCCCCTTTGCCTCCCCCGTCTTCCAAATTTCCCCACCCAACACTGTTCTGCTTCCCTTCCCAGGGCTCTGAAAAGGTGCCAGGAAGAGCCCTGAGGCTGCTGCCCCCAACTGGTGCAACTGCCCCAGCATCTGAGCAACTATTTGAGATGCATTCTTGGCAGGGGAGACTCTGATGGGCTGTCGGAGCTCCTCTTATCAAGGTCACTTCTTCAAACTTGGAAGAACTTTGCTAGGGATGTGGTGGCATTTTTTCTTCTGCTAGTGTTCACTCAGAGACTGGAGAAGCACTAGTAGGAGGTCCTTGCGTGGGCTCAGGGTCAGGTGGGCTTCCTGGCAGATGGAACATCCCTTCCAACTATGGGACCTGACAGATCTCTTAACCTTCCAGCTGCAACTTCCATCCCTCCCTCCCTCCCTCCCGCCGTCCCCATTAATTTGCAGGCGAACCACCGACTTTCACCCATCTCCTCCTTTCCTCTGCTGCCGTCCCACTCCCTGGTTCACATGAGGGCTTGTTGCTTGCCAAGCAGCTGCTGGCCTGGCTTGTTTGAACCTTGCTTTCTGCACTTGCATCATCCATGAAGTCGCTGTACTCTCATGATCCTCAAAGTATTCTGAGCTCCGGCAGGGCAAGCTGAGTGTTCCCCATTCATTCACGCCCACTTCTTCTGCTGAATTGCAAAAGAGGTTATTTCTGTAAATATGAAATCCCCCACAGGAAAGACCCAACTACAGTCACTTCCCAGTCTTTTCCAGTGTGGCTTCCCTTGCCATGTATCGTGGTCCCATCCTGCCACCTAGTGTTTGCATTTAATCATCTCTCACAACTTCTCTGCCCTTTTTCCTTCCTTTGGATGAACCGCTGACCCGGTCCAGAGACGCGCAGCAATTTTTGGAACAGCAGTTCTGCCTGACTTCTTCCATCGTATTTCAAATCGCTGCACTGTCCTTTCTTATACCCTTGGAAGCTCTTTGGCTTCCACTGCTAAATACACCACCATCTGCGTCCTCTGATCGGACACCATTATCGGCTGAAATTGAGATTTGGCTTTTCCAGGACACCAATAATCCTTCTGCTGCTTCCAGAAATAATTACGGGGACAAGTCTGAATTGTTCCAGTTTGGCCCTGGTCACACCTATATGAGACAGGATGTCCTATTCACACTTTGAACTGAGGCCACACCAGCTCTGTGCACATCATTATAGGTTGTCTTCAGGCCATCCTCACCACTCACACCTTTCTCCATGGAATTCTTCACTCCCCACCCCTTTTGCTGCACCAATTCTACCTCCTTTCTCACTGGATGCCATTGTGTCACTCAAGAGAGGCGAGGCTGTGTGTGTTTATGGTTCTTTTCTAAGCCTGCTCCCCCACCTCCATGCTTCCTTCTTTTTTATGTGCTTTTCTTCTCCGTGCAGAACTCCACACGTGCTGCCCTCCCCTAGACACTGACCGAAAGGAAAGACTGGACACACAAAGCACAGGTCAGCCTCCTTTAGCCACCACCCACCCACTCACTCACACTGAGAAAGAGAAGACAGCCTCGCATGCCAGGACAGGCTGAGTCCCCTGGACTTTGGTTAGAATGATCTAACGGGGATAAGCCACTAGCTGTGAATCCACCGAAGAACTCAGGTGCCCTGAATCCTCCACCCCTGGCTTAATCCAATGGAAATCACATTTAATTTAATACTCTGGACATTTCTGTTGAACGCACTACCTCTCCCATCTCCCTCCCCCCGTTCCTCCTCTTTCATGAAGCCGACATGTGATAGTTAGAGCAAGAAGGGTGGGCAGATGGGAAGGAGGGTACGAATCCCCCACATCTGATAGTTGCACCAAAGAGGTCTTTCAGCAGATGTTGCCCATCACTCAGGTGACACCTGCTGAAATTCCCCCTCCTGTCCAGCCATTAAACAGTGCAGGAGCCCTGCGCTGCTCCGCATCTGGCCATCCTAACTGCAAGCCAGGGAACCCTTTAAAAAATCAAAGCACAGATTCCTGTGAACTGAAGGTTAAGTTTGGGTTTCACAGTTTTTCAGGATTCGTTACATGCACACCTCTCATCCCTAGGCAAATATCCAGCAAAAACTATATCTTAGATATCTTTTAGTGCTTCATATTTTTATTGTGTGCTGTTACCCACCCTGGGACCTTCAGGTGAAGTGTGGGCTATGGATGCAGTCCTGGCACAGATATTTGTAACAGACAAAATTTGTACAAATTTGGCCGAATTCGGACATTCGAATTCGAGTGGAATGTTGGCACATTCAAATTCAAATCAAATGTTTTGATGCATTCATATGGAGCTTCATATGAGATTTATATGGGATATGTATGGGATTCGTATGCATTCATATGGGATTTGTATGGTATTGAATGTTCATATCCTACCACATTTGAAGGATATCTATTCCAACGAATACATATTTTCTTGCATTCAGTTCAATACAAACTGAATAAAAAAATTTGTGCACATCTCTAGGGTGGACTACAAGTGTGAGACAGACAGACAGACAGACAGACAGACAGACAGACAGACAGACAGACAGACAGATAGATAGATAGATAGATAGATAGATAGATAGATAGATAGATAGATAGATAGATAGGGGTCAGGAGGTTCACAGAGATCTATCTATGCAAGCATAACCAACAGCCACTAGGTCTTTTGGATCCTTAGTGATCTGTAATTTGGAGCTTTGTCATGTCGGTCTGACCATTTGGCCAAAACTGCCCCTATCTCAAAATCTGACTCAAGATCACAGACAAATGCTGCGCAGACCTCTTCATCTACGCTTTCATAAATGTCACAGGGCAGCAGCCATGTGGCGGGATCCCACATCAGAGCACAAGTGGGAGCAGCTTTTCAGAATTAAAGATGAAAGAAGTGTTTACATGCATTACTGAAATTTCAGCTTTCTAATTTCACCATTCTGTTTTGTAACAGAAAATTTCCACAGCACTTTATGGCTGATTTTTAGCTCGGAATGTTTTATGTTATAGGACATTGTAAGCTGCTTGCTATGAAGCCCTGTATACCTAAAGGTGCAATCAGACACTGTTAAAGAGTCGCCTTGTGACGTACAGTCTTTCTCGACAGACATCAGTGGTCACCATGTGGCTTCTTGGGCCTCAAAGGCTCAGAAAGTTCAGTTCACTGATGGGTGGGATTTCTAAGCACCAGAGACATCTCTTTTTTTCAAGAGGCCAGAAGAGGTGGTAACAGCTACCAACCTATATGGCTTTAAGGAAGGGTTAGACAAATATATGGATGGCAGATGTATCAATGGCTACTAGAATGGATGCCTAAATACATCGTTCAGGGTGGAGGAACAAGCAGGATGCTTCTAAAGCCATTTGCTGGGATTCAAGAGCAGGAGAAGGTTTGCCCTTGTTTCTGCTTGAGATGCTCATGGGCAATTGGTGGGCCACTGTGTGAGACAGGATGCTGGACTAGATTAGGAATATGCATGAATTATTCAATAAATTTGTAATCCAGACAAATATGTCCAGATTCTGAGATGGTGGACAGATCGAATAGGGCCCTATCCAAAGGGTCCTATTAATCCACAAATTGGATAATCCACTATCCATAGAAGCTTCAGTTTTACCAGAAGGCCTGCATTTACCTGCCAGGAGGCCTGCTTGCAGTTCCAGAGGGTCCCGGAAGAAGCCCGGGATGGCAGTGGTAGCAGCGCGGAGATGGCGCTGCAGATGGCGACAGCAAGGAGGTAAGGTAAGTGGGGAGGGGGTGGGAAAGGAGGAGTGGGGGAGGGTTTATTCATTATAGGCATGGGTATTCAATACAATATCTGTGCCCAGTTAGGAATACCCCCACATTTGGTGGTGGTGGTGGTGGTATTCATTCTATTCAACTCGAATGTGGAAAAATGACTCTGTGCACACCCCTAGACTAGATGGGCTGTGGCCTGATCCAGCAGGGATCCTAGGTTATTATGTAGCCCTTTGAGCAGAATGTTATGTGTAGCTGCTGGTCCTAGGGAAAATCCAGGGTCAGCTGGGCCACCTATGGCTGAAAGCTTCAGGTCTTTTTGATTCTGCTAGTGCATATCAATCTTAAAGAGGAAGAGGAAAACAGAAACTGCCTTTCCCCTAAAAGAACATATTTTCTACAAGCCACAGTCTATTCTCCTTTGTTTTCACATAAAATAAAGTATTCTTTGGCCACATCCCCATGCAAGCTGTTTGACTCTGATTGGGCATGCATGTGACCGGGTGCTCATCTTCATGCCATGCCCAGCAATGCGGGCTGGATGTGGGCTGGGCGCGGATACAGCTGTCCCCATGCCAAATCCCGGCATGGGAGTGCCATTTCCTCTTCATCCCCCTCTCCTCATTGGAAGCTGGATTGACATCACCGCACCCCTGTGCCACCGGCTGCAAATGCCACTTCCCCCTCTTAGTGGCACAAAGAAGCCAGGACTGAACAGCAATAATAATATTTTTTTAAAACCCAGCTGTTTGAGCAAAGCTGCTACAAGGTTTGGCGGCAGTTGAGCAGTTTTGTGCACCTCTGCTCTTCCCGGGAACTGCAAGAACACCCGGCAATCAGAAAATCAAGTCAGTATCATGCCTGCCTTGGCGATCGGGGAAGGGGGTGGTGGTGGAATACTTGGATAAAAGAGTCTGTTGGGGCAGCGAAGGCTATTCAACCCCCTCATCGTTTCGGGTTTAACACCTTTTACTCACCCAAAAATCTCAGAGGTTGCAATCTCCAATGCACAGGGCAGGAACGGCGAGCACAAGATATAAAATCCCACCTCCCAATGACTAGAGCACCAATTTCCTCCCCAAATAGCCCGGGACCATCCCCACGTGCAGGCCCGGCTCACAAAGCAATGCGTGCTGGGACACCAAACCATGATGAGACTTGTCTTTTCCAGTGCCAAATTTGGCACAGGTTTGGTACGGGTTTGGGCAATTTGGTCCATGGAAATCAGACCAAATCAAAAGTGCATGGGGATGACCCTTGCCGAACCCAATTTCGACTTGTACCAAAATGTGCATGGGGATGCACCCTTTGACTAGACACAGCATTCTGTCCTTCAAAGATGCCTTTGAGTTTGACATTCACATTTGCTACTTGCTTTCTAAGTGCCATTGGAAAAATTGTGTGTTCCCTCCAGGCAACCTTTGTCTGTCTTGGGGAAACATCACAAAATATCTGAGTGGGCACGAAGAATCCTGGGGAGAATAGAAGCTTCCTCATTAGAAGGGAATTTGCATAGAACCCCAGTGCATTCTTTACTTTACCTTGGTCAGACCTCATCTAGAATCCTGTGTCCAGTTCTGGGCACTCCAATTCGAAGAAGACATTGAGAAACTAGAGTAAGTCCAAAAGAGAGCTACCAATGGTTAGTGGTCAGGACAGCATGTCCTATGAAGAAAGGTTGAAGGATCTAGGAATGTTTAGCCTGCAGAAGAGGAGACCAAGAATTTTCAAGTTTCTGAAGGGCTGTCACAGTGCAAAGAGATTGTCCCTATTCTCACTTGTACAAGGTGAGAGGACTAGAAACAATGGGATAAAATTTCAAGGGAGTCACAAAGTATCAGCAGCATCATGGCAATGGTGCTGATGCATGTGCAGTCATGCATGGTGCTGCAGCCAAAATGGCACTGCCCTGAAGAGAACCGGCCCTGCAATCAAATCAAGGTAAGCATTCGATCACGAGGGGGGAGGCTAAGGTTGACTAGTGCTCCAAGTGTGAGCTCTAGTCAACGCTGGTTCATTGCACTCCTTTCCCATCCAGTAGATGGGAAAAGAAGTGTGAAATCACCCCAGGTCTCCTCTAGAAAAGTTCTACTTACTGAATGCACCTTGATTAACATCCACCAAAAGCCGCTGAGTTGTGGAGAGCACAATCTAAACATATTGATATTCCTTTATATCAAGAAGTCTTTCAGTGGAGCTTCTGTTCAGAGCTGGGTCAGGCCAGCCATGGGGCTCCGGCTCCAGCTTCACGAGAAGCGTGCAGTGGGTTGTTTAGCTTTCTCCTTCCCCAGCTGCTGAGTCCTGCACCTCTAAGATTCTGGGAAGACATGCTTTCTAATTAAGGTTTCTGGGAACACACAAGCAAGCCTTTGCTTCAAAGGTTAATCAGCAGCCTAGGTAGCTGGGAGGGAATTTAACAAGGGGAGAAGAAGAAACCAGCAGCTCAGCTTTCCTCCCTGGTAACAGAAGCAGCTTTTGTTTGTCTAGCACACATTTCATTTCCATGGCGGTCTGTTTCCAAACACTTTGCAGAGTTCTCCATTGAAAGCCCTTCACGCGCCACTGAATTGCAATCACTTCTGGGATGGAGCTCCGCAGCTGTTTAGCAGCCTGCAGCACTGCTGGAAAAGGCTTTGGGCCAGTGGGGGAGAATTTGCTTCCTATAGAAAAGGAAGTCAGTATGTGGCAGAGAAACGAATACGCTGTCCCCTGTCTCCACTTCCAGTCACTGATGGAAAAGGTGGTGTTACTGATAACCATCTCATTTCAAGGCCTCCATCATAACAGCAGCAGCTTCTGTGCAAGGCACCTGGGTGGCTGTAGCATGAAGAAGAAGAAGAAGAGTTGGCTTTTCTACCCCACTTTTCTCACCCATTTAAGGGGACTCAAAGTGGCTGACAAACCTTCTGTTCTTCTCCCTACAACAGACAACCTTTTGAGGTAGGTAGGGCTGTGAGAGCTCAGAAGAGAGCTGTGACTTGCCCAAGGTCACCCTGCTGGCTTCATGGAGGAAGAAGAATTGGCTTTCCTACCATACTTTTTTGACCCTTAAGGGGACTCAAAGCAGCTGACAAACCTTCTGTTCTTCTTCCCACAACAGACACCCTGTGGGGCAGGTGAGGCTGTGAGAACTCAGAAGAGAGCTGTGACTAGCCCAAGGTCACCAGCTGGCTTCATGGAGGAGTGTGGAATCAAGCCCCATGACTGCAGGATATAAGTTTGGCACTCTAACCGCAAGATCAAACTGTCTCACCAAACTCATACCATCTATGCCAGTATTGCCAGCACATACCGGCAGCTTTTCTCCTGGATTTGGAGCTGAAGTGAGAACCTTTTGACCTCTGCTGTTACAAATGAAAACAAAATGATTCAAATGTCTTATTTAAAAATCCTTTACTGGCTCAGGTGCCCAGCTTGTGGCTGCTTGGAATAATTGCATTTGGTGGTTGACTCCATCTGGACCCTTGTTGGGGGCCCAAGTGGCCAGCCATGGTGCCCACTTTAGCGATAGGCTAAACTTGTTTGGCTTTGGACCAGTTTTAATCCAACAGGTCTGAGGTTGAACCAGACACCCTGCCTGTCTGAAGACAGAATCTGAATGCAGACTAAACACGCCCTGTTGGATCTCGGTTCAGAGGTGTTTGATGGTGCATGAATTAACCCAAACCTCATGCCTGTTTGAAGAAAAAGGTTTAAATTCAAGTTGAATAAGGATGTGCACGAATGGTGTTTGTTTTTGGGTTTTTTTTTTGCATTCAAATACAACTTGAATTGAATGTCAAAACATTTTATTCTATTTGAATGTTTAGAAACTGAATGCAACAAAATCCTATTCAATTTGAATACATTCAAATCCATTCGTTTGAATGTTAGATTTGAATCTAAAGATATGGATGTCGACAACATTCCATTTCCATTTCCATTTCGATTTGTATTTGTATACCGCCATTCCAAAAAACAAAATTCATATGTGTCATACGCATCTGTACTTCATTTTGTATTCAAATATGTACAGATGCCTATGAGATGCATACAGATACATATATGTACATTCGTATCCATACATCTGTATCTGTACACTCAAATGTTTTGATTCGTTCAAATGAATGTTTTGTAACATTCAAAAGTCATTTGAATGTTTAAATTCGAATGTGTAGACATTCTATTCAAGTTTGAAGGTTCACATTCGATCAAATTCAATCAAATTTCAAATGTTTAGAACATTCTTGCACTTCCCTGAACAAAGGAGTGTTTATCTCAAACTGAACCAGAAAAAAAGGAGGGGTTGTGCACATTTCCAGTGCAGTTCCGCCTTGCACGGCACAGGTGTGTGATGCAGACACTGCTAGGTGGGCAGGTGAGTCAACCGGCTCCCTGCCCCCTGACTCTTAGGGCAGCCTTGCTGACTAGGGGCAGGAAGAAAACCAGCCTTTCCTTCCTGCTGATGCTCCTAGGTTTTCTCTCGTTCAGCGTCTGATGGTGGGCAGCAGGGCCTTCCATGGCCAACGCAAGGTTCTTCCTTCCGCTGAGCTGTGAAATTTCCTGTAATTCAGTGTGACACACACGCTCTGGAGCAAGCTCTAGAAAAGGAGATGAAGACGCCATCAGGCGGGTGGATCTAAGAGGCAGCAGTTTCGCCTTGGGCAAACCTCAGTGCCTGTCAGCTAAGCCCAGGATCCGGGCAGAAAGGAGAGAGAGAGAAAAAAAACACCCGCCTGCTCTCTTGCTAACTCCCTTCCACCCAGCCGAGGAGAGGACTGAGTCATTAGGCCGGAGTGAGTATCTGCGGCTTAATGATCCGTGACCGCTGCCAGGATGCATCCATTTCCTCCCAGTACCCTGCAGAAGGGACAGTCGCTGCCTGTCCGCCTACACCCACCATCCCCCCCGGCACTTCCAGGGCAACCGCTGGAGAACGGAGGGAGAGCGCAGTGAGTGGCTGCCCAGTGTGCCTGACGATATCACCAGAGCATGCCGGAGGC
Source organism: Aspidoscelis tigris stejnegeri (assembly GCA_023333525.1). NCBI lineage: Eukaryota > Metazoa > Chordata > Lepidosauria > Squamata > Teiidae > Aspidoscelis > Aspidoscelis tigris. The sequence goes on along the minus strand of JALMGA010000012.1, from coordinate 16,290,898 downwards.
TTAAGGCCCGGGTGGACCTGTAGAGAGTCTCCCCAAAGGTGCAGAGGAAGGAATCATTTTGCAACTGTTTAGTGAAGACCACAGCAGGCTCACAACTGGTTGTGTGACTGGGAAGCCTGATAACCCAGTGGCCAATAGACCTTTTCTGGGCAAGGTACTAAAGAGAGTTGTGGCTGTCCAACTGTGGGCATGCTTGGAGGAAGCTGGTTACCTAGACCCAATTCAATCCGGCTTCAGGCCTGGTTATGGCACTGAAACAGCCTTGGTTGCCCTGGTTGATGACCTTCTCCAGGAGAGAGACAGAGGGAGTGCAACCCTGTTGGTTCTCCTAGACTTCTCAGCAGCTTTTGATACCATCAACCATGATGTTCTTCTGAATAGGCTACAGAGTTTAGGAATTGGAGGCAGTGCATGGCATTGGTTCTGCTCCTATTGGTTTCATTGGGTATTGAGCTGGATAAAAATGCAAATAAATTTGTGCATGCTGCTCATGCCAGAGGAAACAATGGAGAGGGACAGATATTCTTGACCATACACTTGTGCATTCACCTTCTATGTGCTACCTTCAAAATCATCATTTCTTTTTCTGCTCTACACTATCACAGAGATGCAGTTTGGCCGATCCATGTACACTGTGGTCACACTGAAGGTTTAATCCAGCTTCAGTCCACTTTCAGAGTGGCTGTGATCACACTGAAGGTTTAATCCAGCTACAGTCCACTTTCAGAGCGAGAGGATACATCAGCAAAGTGACGAGCTGTTTTTCTTTTTCAGTGTTAAATAATGTGGGAAGAAAATTATGGATCACTTTGCTCATGTGTTCTCTTGCTATGAAGGTGGACTGAAGCTGGATTAAATCTGAGGTGTGACCATGGCCTAAATGCTCCCAATTTTTTTTCTCATAGGCACCTCCCTTTATGGCTGCATACAAATGTAAACTGAACATAAACCACCCAAAAAGTGCATTTCTTCGTATTTGAGAAGATGCAAAGAACTAGAAAACTAGAACGGCTGTTCATCTTTCTAAGAAACCACCGAAGAAACCTTAAGCAGGCATTGCCCTTGGTGTCCGTTCCTATCTTTCCCCTGTAGGAACATCAATGTGTCCCTGGACAACTAATTACGCTTGATAAAGTTAACTGCCTGATGATGCTTTACCCAGCCTCCAGGCTCCCCAGAGCAGGAGCACGATGACCTGTCTGAACTCTTCATTTACATGTTTATTTGCTGTGATTTGGTTCATCAAGGCAGCCCTGGGCAATCTAAGGCCACTAATAACCAAAGCCCTTGTAGGGCAAATTGATTAAGTGTATCTAATTCATGAGATTAGTTACACTCCAGGATTGCCCTTATGGCAATTAAGATACAACTGGCCTTGTTGGATCCTTGCAAAACAGCCCACTGATGCATGCACTCCAAGGCAGGAAGAATTTAATGGGCTTCAATTTATTCCCAGAATACTGGCAGGACAGCAGCAGCAACACTTGATCTTCTGTGTCGCACACTCAGCTGCTGAATGCAGATGGCGGGCAGTCTTTGAGCCCTCGGGGTCCAGTAATGATCCCCTGTACAGATTAATAGACTGGGTGGCAAATGGTTGGGTCTGGAGAGGGCAGCCCTGACCATATCTTGAAGGTCAGAGGAGAAGGAGGGTCCAGCCACCAAGCTTGGCTGGAACACATTCTATCCAATAACCACGAGAAACATAACCCAGGAGCGTTATAGACTTCTCTACAGGAAAGTTCCTTGGGAACAGAATAAACCAAGTAAGGAAAGGGCTGGATTGCTCCTTTGCCCAGCAGAAGAATAGCTTATGCCTGACAGAGGCTGTGATCACACCTAAGGTTGAATTCAACTTCAGTCCACTTTCGGAGTGCCTGTGATAACACATGAGGTTGAATCCAGCTTCAGTCCACTTTCAGAAAATTGAACTTTGGTATAGATAACATGGAAAGGACATTACTGGTCATTTTGCTGATGGGTTTTCTCACTCTGAAGGTGGACTGAAGCTGGATTAAACCTTAGCTGTGACCACAGCCGAATAGGGATGTGCAAAAATATTCATAACATTCGAAATTCATATGAATTCGGCTGAACTTGGACATTCAAATTCAAACTGAAAGTTGGTACATTCGAAGATTGACTTTCAAATGTGAATCAAATGTTTTGATACATTCGTATGAAGCTTTGTATGGGATTCGTGTGGGATCTGTATCTGGGATTTGTATGGGATTCGTATGGGATTGAACATTCGTATCAAATCCAAATCCTACTACATTCAAAGGGGATCTATTCAAACAAATATGAATTTTCTTGCATTTGATTCAATACAAATCAAATACAAACCCCCCACATTTGTGCATATCCCTTCAGCCAAAGTCTTTCTTGCTTTCTGAAGACAAAATGGCTTCATTTCCTGTGTGCAGGTTCACCATTGCAAACCACCCCCCTCCTGGGATTCAGCATCTCAGGCACCGAGACCTCACCTTGGCTGCAGCCAAAAGTGTATCTCCCCTTTTTGGTGGAGGTGCCCCCTTTGCCTCCATTTCAGAGCAGGGAGGAGCTGTTGAACTGTGCAAGGGAGGCCCATCTAGTAATGGTTGTGCCAGGAAAGGGAGCTGCCAAAAATGGAAACAGGCAAGCAGCAGGCACCATCTTGGACCTACAGGGGTGCCCACAGAGATGGGTGGAGATGCTGTGAGAGACACACAGAGATGAATATTTGGGTTTTCCTCCTCCCTCACCTTCCAGTGAGACTTTCTGGCAACCCGGTCCACCCATCTGGTTCATGTCCAAATGTCAATGGAGGCTGAATTCAGGGCTATGAGGAGAAGCAACCAACATGAGCCATTTACAAATCCTGTCACCCTGGGCTGCCAGGGCCACCCTGAGGCCCAGAGGGAGAGACGGATTTTCCTCCAGGCATCCCAGGTGGGTGCCATATTCTTCGGCAAGGCAGGTGATGCTGCCAAACCTGGAGGCATGGTCTCCGAGACCCTACCTCAAGGCACAGAGCCACTGAGGTGGAGAGGAGACCCCCTTCTTCATGTCTAGAGGAACCCATCGCCATTCCTTTGCCATGCCATGCAAGCCGAGCTCTGGCCTGCTGCTCACCCTCCCGGGGCAGCCCAACATGGCAGGTGCCCTGGGTACCAACACCCTCAGTTTCAACAGTGGATCAAAAGGAGAAGCAAGACAGGGCATCTCACCCAGTTAGTCAGAGGAGTGGAAGGGAAAACAAGAGGCTTTAACTGCCAAGGTCACTGATCCCCCCCCCCCCCAGAGAATCATATCTGTATACTTCAGAACTGCTTCTGGGAAAGCTTAACATCTTTGCGGTTTCCCTCTATGTGGCAGAGAGGCCAGGTTTAGACACTTCAGTGGAAGGGGAATTTTGTTCCAGAGGGAAAGAATTTTGGAACAATTCAGGGAGATATAGGTAAATGCACAGGTGTGTATAGTATATGATTTGGCAACCTTTGAGCTGTTTCTTTTTTGAGCTAGGGAACATTCCATGCAAAGACTAGTTCAAGTCACTGCCTGCATCTTTCTTTCCCTCCCTCCCTCCCTCCCTCCTACAGCGGTGCTGCAATATTACCTGGACGCCAGCATATTCACATTTTATGCATGGTCTTTTTCTTCATAAGAAGCAGCAGCAGCAATGGCCCCCTTGTACCCCCGATTAGGGATAGGCATGAATGCTTGTAACATTCGAAATCCGTATGAATTTGGCTGAACTTGGCCATACGAATTTGAATCGAATGTTGGTGCATTTGAAGATTGACATTTGAATTCCACAGTCTGCACAAGGATGCAGATAACAAGTCCCTAACTGAGGATATATTCCAGAATAGGGAAGTGCACAAATCGTTTGGTTTGTTTTTGTTTTTGTTTTGCATTCAAATCAAATGTAAAAACATTTGATTTGATTCAAATGTTTAGAATCCAAATGCAACAAAATCCGATTAAAAATCGAATACATTTGAACCTATTCATAGGAATGTTAGATTCGAATCTGAAGATACGAATGTCGACAACATTTGTATGTGCCATATGTATCTGTATGCATTTCGTACGCAAATGAATACAGATACGTTTAAGATGCATACAGATACGTATCTGTATATTTGTATCTGTACATTCTTATCTGCACATATGTATCTGCACATCTGAATGTTTCAAATCATTTGCACAAAAGTTTCAGAATATTCAAAATTGGTTTGAATGTTAACATTCAAACGTGTAGACATTCTATTCGAGTTTGAATGTCCACATTCAATCAAATTCAATCAAATTTCAAATGATTAGAACATTTGGGCCGCGTTCCCATTATAAGCTTAATTCAGTTTCCCTAAACCGAAATAACAGAACCAGATGCAAACGTGAATTTGCCTGATACTTTCAGCCAGAATCTCGTTCGATCCGGATTCTGACGACGTACATGACTCAAGGGGGGACTCAAGGGGCTACTTTTAAAAAGTCACTTTTCGAGGCTGCCCTGTCCTCTTCCTCCTGCCGTGAATGCGTCACCCATAAGGGACCCCTTCAGGGAACCTAGCTGGGTGGCTGGGTGGCTGCCGCTTGCCTGGATGGAGGAAAAAATGGCACCGGGCAGTCAGTGATTCTTTCCCCTCCTCTCCCCATTGCCCAGGGCATGCAGCAGCAGTGGCAACTCAAGTCTCCTTTGCCCATCACTGTCACAGCCTTTAAAACATTCACACATCTCCCTGAACCTGCAGCTGCTTTCCTTTCTTTTCCCTTTTTAAAGGTCAGAACTTTCAGATTTGCAACATCATTATCAGGCGTGAAGTGGTTGGATTGCTACAGTGTAGCAGCTGCTTTAAGTGGTGGATTTTTACAGCAAAATCACTATCTTTGAAAGCAAGCTATAGGGGGAGGGAAACTCTCATCCCTTAACAAAGAATGGTTCCCACAGTAAAAAAATGTAAAACGTTTCAAGTGCATGAACTGGAATGAGACCTGTTGAAATGAGGATTAACATTTACAATGCTTTGGGGCGATTTAACATGCGGAAAGCATGTTAAGCCAACCTGACGTGGGAACTGCGAGGATTGAAACCGTTTTAAACCCGATATAATCTTATAATGGGAACGTGCCTTTGGCCACATCCCTATTCCAGAATAAGGCCAAGTGCAGAAAGGCCCCAGATCTAGGAAAAATATCCGGATCTTGGTTCCGTGATTGGAAGCCTTTATAGAAAGGCAGTTGAAATGACAAACTAAACTGTTTATAAACAAGAAACAACTATTGTCCATTATTTATTCCTGATAAACACTCTTTAGAAATGAATGGGGTGCCTTAAGATATGAGAACACAGATGCCAAACCTTTGCTCTGCAGCTTTGAAATCTCTGAGTCCAGGAGGTAGCAGCCATATAAATTGCATTCTCCTAGACCTCAGCCAGCCAGCTGTTTTCATGGTCACGTGTCCACTATAATCACAGAGATCAAAACATTCTCCAGTGTCCTTAATTATTCCACAACTATCAAATCCACAATTAATTGCAAAAAAGTGTGCACGTGGGAAAGAGAAATAAACAGGATATGCGCAGAATAAAAGACTCATGTGCAAATGTTCTCACCTGACATTATTTATTCAGAATTCCCCACTTCTCACTGCATAATTTACACAGGCTAAGTGCCAAATGAGATGCACTTTTCTGGAAGATGTGCAGGGCTAGAATAGGTAAATACAGCAAACTCTGAAGAGATAAATTACAGGCAGGAAGACAGATTCCTCTCCCGCTTTCAGGCTCCGTTGCTGGTTTTGCTGTGTTCACTTTATTCTTTGTTTCTATTATTGTAACCTGCCCTGAGACCTTTGGGATTAAAATGCATTTTTAAAAAGAATTTCAAAGCAAGGCCATGCCTCTGCTCTACAGATTTCCACTCAGAGAAAAGGGCCAAACCCATTTAAGCAGAAATCCCCATCAGCTAGCTGTAGCACTGCTCAGGTTTGCAACTCAGCAACTTCCCATTGGCTTCTATGGGGGAGTTCCTACTTGACTATTTTAATCCAGATTAGACTGTTTTAATCTGTATTCAGAACCGATTGTGCATTCTGGCTGTTTCCATTTTCTTGATGATAATGCGGGCTCAATTCAAATAACACAGTTCCTGTTCAAACCGCCCAAATCCCCAGCATGGAGAAACAGGATCTTTTCATCTCCATCCCTTGTCCAAACTCTGTAAGGCTGCCCCACTCAGAATCAGCTGAGCAAAAGAACAGACAGGGCAAAGCAATCACTCTCCCTTTCAAATCAGACACTCCCTCTACCGGGAAGGCAGCAGCTCTGCACAGATTCAGCTGAGTGAAAGAACACACAGGGCAAAGCCATCTCTCCCTTTCAAATCAGTGAGGGGTGGGAGAAAAATGAGCTGCTCAGCATAGAGTGGGGCTAAAAAAGTCTCCCTCTGTGATTGTTAGCTGCTACAAATGTGTCTCTCATAATTACAGTGGCATTCACAGAAAAGGGAAATCAATGTTCAAGCACTTTTTTTGAACTCTGGGACTCTAGCCTTGAGGGGGTGGGAAGGACAAAGGGGCAGACCTTCCGAGATGTGAAATCCCTCCCATCAGTGGAAGGCATTGGCCAGAAGGATATGGGGGGGGGGGACAGCCGAAAGGCAGATTTCCTCCCCGAATAGTCCAATAGCATTCCCAAAGGGAAAAAAGTGGGCTAGCTGCCAAAACAGGACCGAGAACAGTTCTTCCAAGGACTTTTTTTCTGTGGATATTAGCAATATAGTCATAAAGTCTGGGAATAAATAAGTAAATGGAACCGGACATTCCCGAAAATGGACTGGATTCACATTTAATCTTGGATGGGAACACACCCTGTGATTTTGCATTTCATGCACGCTTATGTACATGGAGCCTGCCACCCATATATTTTCAATTTATCAATTTTTATTTTATTACTAGGAAGACAATCAAGGCTGTGGTCACACTTGAAGTTTAAACCAACATCAGTCAGCTTTCAGAGTGAGAGAATACATGAGCAAAGTGTTAAATCACTTTCAGTGTTAAATAATTCAGAAGATTCGCCTTTGAGATTGGTAATGTTGAAAGAAAATTACTGGTCACTTTGCTGAAGTGTTCTCTCACTCTGAAGGTGGACTGATGCTGGATTAAACCTTAGGTGTGACCACAGCACAAGTGTTGAAATTTAAACAACCACATACGGACCGCCCTAGGGATGTGCATGAATGTATTTTTGACATTTGAATCCTAGTAGATCCGAATGCCATAAAATCCAATTCGACTCTGCAACATTCAGATCCGTCCGTTCGAATGTCAGATTCGAATTTAAAGATACAAATGTGAACAACGTTCCTATCTGTTATATGTATCTGTGCACATTCCATAAAAGTCCGTATGCATCCCGTTTTAATCCCATATTTTAAGTGCAAGATACAGATAACTTTCCTGCAGATTTGTATATGACAGATACAAATCTACATATTCAAATTAGTCAAAAATCCATATCGGATTTTTGAAAATCTGTATTTGACTTCAAATGTGCAAATTTGGATTTTTGAAAATCCGATTCGAGTTTGAATGTCAACATTCATTGGATTCGAATCGAGTATTCAGATTTTTGAATATTCATGCACATCCCTAGACTGCCCATCTGCCCAAGAGGGCAAAATAAGGGAAGATGATTTGCGTCTTCACAGTTCATCTCTGTTCATCTCTACAAAATCAAACCACAGTTCATCTCTACAGAATCGAAAAAAGGGAACTCCTTTCCAAGGCAAAAAATATGGAACTCCAGTCAAAGTCAACTTTTGGCTATCAAAATATTAGCAAGTGAGGAGAATTGCCTCCTAGAGAACAGACATTTTTGTGGTATAATAAGTTTTCCAAACTCTGCCCAGAATTTATATCAAAGAGGTCCTTTGGGCGATGCCCTTACCACGTCGAGTCTAAGCTGCTGCAGGTCCATCTCACTCTGTCCTTGGTGGCACCTTCCATGGAGCACCAGAGGAACACCTCTGCTCCGCCCTCTGTCCAAGGCCAGAAAAAAATCCCTTCTTCTTCTTTTAATACAGAAGTTGGGAGATTTTTTTTTCTCCCACTGCAATTTTTGAATGAAGAGAGAATGACAGATGGAGAAGAATAAGATATTCTATCCGCATGGTGAACTTTTATGGCTGGTTCTGCAGTTGCTTGTCCCTGAGGATAAATAAGCAAAGAACACTAAACAAATAAACAGGGAAGCATGTGTTTTGTATAAAATAATCTTAAATTTACCTCTTTGGGTTGCACAAGTGTGTGTGTGTGTGTGTGTGTGTGTGTGTGTGTGTGTGTGTGTGTGTGTGTGTGTGTGTGTGTGTGTGTGTGTGTCTGCGCAGCCTAACTTATTGGGCATCTGAACAAAGTTATGCGCTGGCTGGAAGGGGAATTGGGAAGGAAGGATGTGAGTTTCCAAAGGTATGCAGACTGGGGAGAATGAAAATGAAAATGGAGATTAGGGCAAAAGGCCAATTTTATGGTTTCTGCACTATATTTTGAATCTGTTCTTCCCCCAAGCCACTTCATAAGGAATGGACGGGTTGCTCCCCACCATCCCTGGAAGGACCACATGATTGGCTTGTGCGACTTGCCTGGGGCCATCCAGAGAGATCTGAAGGCTGGTTCTGTGTTGCTCTGGTTCAAGGCCTCCCTTCCGTTCTGATACATTCAAAGCTTCATTGCTGCACAGGGAGAACTGTGGGAGTGTGTCACCTTAATCGAGCTTTCTTTACCTCTGTGCAGCCCTTGCTGAAGGACCCTCTTGGCGTTTCCTTCCATCACTTCATTCCTTTAATCATGGGATAGCTGTTGCCAAAGTTGCCTGATGCTTGTGGGAGGGAGTTGCACCAGTCCTTCATTCGAAACAAAAAGAACAGGGCCATGCAGGCAAGTGTGCATGGAAGCAAACACCATCAGTACATGTCTAACCAGAGGGCTTCCAAAATGAGGTCGAACAGAGACCATTGCAAGAAAGGAGAAGGAAGGGTTGAGAGAAATCCAGATCCTCTATCGATGTACAGCTGTGTGAACACACCAGTTGTACAAATCTAGGCGCCAGTTCTTGTGTTTTTGTTGCTGAAGATTAAAGCAGCCTACCCTTGATCTTGTTTTGTCATCAGAAATGACTTATGAATCGGCAGGGCTTCAACGGGAAGTCCCAAGTCCCTTCCGGATTTCTCTTTGGGGCGCTCCTCATATGCTTCTTCTTGGAAGTCTCTCAGAATGTTTTTTTTTTCTTTTTGAAGCAAAAATCATCTTAAATGAGAATGGGGCCCTGAATGTGGGTCCTCAAAGGTGGGACATACCAAGATCCATGTAAATTCTCTATTCAGATTGAAAACTATTTGGGTCTTTCTGCATAGGGTCTGGATCTGCTGAAATAAAGCCAGAAGCACCACAACCAGTAATGGCTTGGTTCTCTATGGGTGTTTTTCCACTGTTACTAGAAGTACCCATTAAGTACTCATTAATGGGCACTTAATGGACACTTTTAGTGACAGAGGAAAAACACCCTATGGCTAAGAGATGTAAAAGTAGACTTGACTTGTTCTCCATCTCCTGGCCTGTGGCTTGGAGTATCATGACCAGCAGCTGATATCCACCTTCGCTGGGACTGTACAGAATTGTGTGTTTGACTCCCCCATGTGGCCTTCTTTTCCTCCTGGCTTACAACTTTCTCAGCCGGGGACAACCTTCAAGAAAACAGTCCTATGACCTTGCTGGACTGCAGCTTGAACCAACGCTACCTTATTTATTCATTTATTTATTATTGGGTAGTGAATATAAGAACATAAGAACATAAGAGAAGCCTTGCTGGATCAGGCCACAGCCCATCTAGTCCAGCATCCTGTCGCACACAGTGGCCCACCAAATGCTCATGGGCATTTCAAGCAGGGACAAGGACAAAACTTCTCCTGCTCTCGAGTCCCAGCAGATGGCCTTAGAAGTGCCCCAGTTCCTCCCCCCCCCCTCAGCCTGAAAGATGCACCTAGGCATTCGTTCTAATAGCCATCTGTCAACCATAAATTTGTCCAACCCTACCTTAAAGCCATCCAGACTGGTCGCTGTCACCACCTCTTCCAGCAGCACATTCTATAAGCCAATGACCCTCTGGGTGAAGAAATACCTCCCCCTGTCAGACCTTATTCTCCTACCCATCAGCTTCATAGAGTGCCCCCTGGTTCTAGTGTTGTGTGATAGAGAAAAGAAATTTTCTCTATCCACCTTTTCTATACCGTGCATAATTTTATATACTTCAATCAGGTCCCCTCTTAAACGCCGTCTCTCCAGAAGGAAGAGGCCTAGACATTGCAGCCTGGTTGCGTAAGGGAGGTGTTCCAGACCCTTAATCATTCTGGTTGCCCTTCTCTGCACCTTATCTAGTTCCACAATATCCTTTTTGAGGTGTGGTGACCAGAATTGTACACAATACTCCAAATGTGGCCTCACCATAGATTTATAAAGGGGCAAAATGACACTTGCTGTCTTATTTTCTATTCCCTTCCTAATTATTCCCAGCATTGAATTTGCTTTTTTCGCTGTTGCCATGCACTGGGTTGACACCTTCATTGAACTGTCCACCAAAACCCCGAGGTCCCTTTCCTGGTGTGTTGCAGAAAGCTCAGACCCCATCAGTTTATAGACGTAATTTGGATTCTTGGCCCCAATGTGCATTACTTTGCACTTGTTAAGATTAAAGCACATTTGCCACTTGGTTGCCCACTCACCCAATGCCAAGAGCTCTTGGCAATCTCTTTCAGATTTTACTACCCTAAATAATTTAGTATCATCAGCAAACTTTGCTATTTTACTATGTACCCCTTCTTCTAGATCATTGATGAATAAATTAAAAAACATTGGTCCCAGTACTGAGACCCCACTTTTTACTTCTTTTTACTTCATGGAGGAAGACAGAAGACACATGCCAATAGCTGAGCCTGTATTTTCTGAAGAGTTAAACTGTACAGAAATAACCAAGGAAGAGGTCCTTGCATGTCTTAATAAACTAAATGTTAACAAGTCACCGGGGTCCCTCAAGGCTCAGTACTGGGTGAGTGGGCAACCAAGTGGCAAATGTGCTTTAATCTTAACAAGTGCAAAGTAATGCACATTGGGGCCAAGAATCCAAATTACGTCTATAAACTGATGGGGTCTGAGCTTTCTGCAACACACCAGGAAAGGGACCTCGGGGTTTTGGTGGACAGTTCAATGAAGGTGTCAACCCAGTGCATGGCAGCAGCGAAAAAAGCAAATTCAATGCTGGGAATAATTAGGAAGGGAATAGAAAATAAGACAGCAAGTGTCATTTTGCCCCTTTATAAACCTATAGTGAGGCCACATTTGGAATACTGTGTACAATTCTGGTCACCACACCTCAAAAAGGATATTGTGGAACTAGATAAGGTGCAGAGAAGGGCAACCAGAATGATTAAGGGTCTGGAACACCTCCCTTACGAAACCAGGCTGCAACGTCTAGGCCTCTTCCGTCTGGAGAGATGGCGTTTAAGAGGGGACCTGATTGAAGTATATAAAATTATGCACAGTATAGAAAAGCTGGATAGAGAAAATTTCCTTTCTCTATCACACAACACTAGAACCAGGGGGCACTCTATGAAGCTGATGGGTAGGACAGTAAGGTCTGACAGGGGGAGGTATTTCTTCACCCAGAGGGTCATTAGCTTATGGAATATGCTGCCAGAAGAGGTGGTGACAGCTACCAGTCTAGATGGCTTTAAGGTAGGGTTAGACAAATTTATGGATAACAGATGTATCAATGGCTACTAGAAAGAATGCCTAGGTGCATCCTTCAGGCTGAGGGGGCGGGGAGGAACTGGGGCACTTCTAAGGCCATCTACTGGGACTCGAGAGCAGGAGAAGGTTTGTCCTTGTCCCTGCTTGAGATGCCCATGAGCATTTGGTGGGCCACTGTGTGCGACAGGATGCTGGACTAGATGGGCTGTGGCCTGATCCAGCAAGGCTTCTCTTATATTCTTATGAGGGGAAACGTGGGTGAGAAATGAAACTTTGTTATCAGTGTGGAGTGGGTGAATTGTTACTTGTTATCAGTGTGAAGTGGCTCAAAATGAAACCATGAAGTGGTCTGCTGAGGAAAAAAGACTTTAAATCTGGCACTTTAAATCTGGCAAGGAGGCTGTCCTGCAGGGTGAAACCCCACCCATTTCAGGATGCATCTGCCCCAATACTGCTGTACCATTCCCAAAGGAATAAAACATTTTAGCAGCAAAAATGGGGGGAAACACTGGTATTTTCAGGTGTTTTTTATTGCAGTTTTTAGCTATTTACTTCTCGGAAAACACAGGAACAGAACTAGTAATGGGGACAAAAAAACACACTTTTTTTCAATTTTTTTTTTACACCTGTGGGGATGCAGCCAGAGTGTCATTGTTTTAATATATGTTTGATTTTAAATATTGTTACATGCCCTTTGACCTTTGGGTATAGGGTGGGATAGAAATCAATCAAGCAATCCAGTAGAAATGAGTTGGTGACTTATAAGGCCCTAAATTACTTGGGCCCCAAGTATCTAAAGGAACACTTGCTTCCATATCGACCTGCTCATGCCTTAAGCTCCTCATTGTCCCACCACCCTCAGTAGTAAAAGAAGTGGGTACCCAGGAGAGGACCTTCTCAGTGATGGCCCCTAGGCAATGGAATAGTCTTCCCCTTGAGACACATCAGGTCCCCTTTACTGTATATGTTCAGGAAGGTGGTGAAGATGCACATCTTTGCCCTGGCCTTTGGAACTTTCTACATTTGTTTTGTATTTCAGCTGACTGTAGCTCTATTTGTCACAGGGAAAACCTTTATTAGAGCAAGGCCCAGAAAAGTTATGGATGCTGCCTTGGGCAGTTTGCCTTTTAAGCCTCTTGGAAGCAGAAAGGAACCTTCAGCTTCATTAATGAGCTCCTTATTAGTTACATGTGTGCAGCACGGGAACCTCTGCAAAAGCACAGCTGCTCTGGAAAAGAGACGTGCTATTTGACCTCCCTTCGACAGGCTAATGAACCTGCTAGATCATCTGTAAGTAGCAGCAAAGGGACAAGAGGAAGGCAGCCAACAGCCAAGTGCAGACAGAACAAAGGCGGAGGAATGGGGCAAGGTTGTTGCCTTGTTTCAATTCCAACACTAGTAAGAGATAATCCAAACCAGAACCTGCCTGGGGAAATCTTCCTTCTTCATTCCACAAATTCCTCTTCCTCCAAAAGCAAGCAGCAGATCCTGAGAAACATTTGCAGGCAGCATATTTCATGTCGGTTTGCCACATTTTCTTCCCTTGTGCCGCTGGGCTCCAAGTTGCCTCTGTGCCCCAGAACTGAAACTGGGGTGACATTTATTGGATCAAGAATCAAATTCTCTACCGTGAGGAAGGGCTGACATCTTGCATCCTCAGGGCAGAGTTACACACAGGTGCCAGAATCGAGTCCAGAAACAAGATGACTTCTCCCTCTGCCTGTTTCTTCTGTCTAGATGCTTCAGCCCTTGCCCTCTTCCGACATGGGATACAGATAATATTTTGAATCTAGAAACACTTCCTGGCTGCCAAACAGGCTTCCAGAAAACCCATCACATCCATGAGAAACTTCCCAGGAAGATGTTTCATGTTGAAGGACTCTACTGCTCAGTCAACCCATAGATGTCTTCTGGCAGGCTTTTTAGATTCTTCCTCTAACTTATAGGTTGGTTGGTAGGCTGAATGTGGTCATTTGGATCTCTCGCTGTCTTTGTAATGTAAGGAGCATGAGATACAGAACAAAGTTTGTCTGTGTGTTTGGAAGACCTGTTTCTCAATGCTGATGGGCATGACAAAAAATCACCGTCCTGTTCTGGTTCTGAGGAAGATCCTAGAAACTTCAGAAAATAAAAACAGGACCATGGAGAGCACCAAGGAAGCAAGTTGCTTCCGCAACTAAACACCCTTTGGCTGTGGTCACCTCTTAAGGTTTCATCCAGCTTCAGTCCACTTTCAGAGAGAAAGAACACATCAGCAAAGGGAGCAGTAATTTTCTTTCCACATTACTTATCTCAAAGGTGAATTTTCTGAGTTATTTAACACCGAAAGAAAACATCTTGTCATTTTGCTGATGTATTCTCTCACTCTGGAAGTGGACTGAAGCTGGGTTAAACATTATGTGTGACCACAGCCTTTGAGGTGCTTCTTCCAGTCTTGTCTCCTAGTCTGGAGCCTTTTTGCTGGAAATCCCTGGAGACAGGAGGGCCATCTGTGCTTTAGGGTCTGTTAATTAGTGCTCTCCCAGGTGTCATAACGTGGAAGCACTGGGCAGTTTGGGGCCAGAGAAAGGTCCTGGCTTTGGTGCTGATCTTGTTCCTGTTTAATATCCTCAGGCTAAGAGGGCTAAGCCTTTGGTTTCAGCTGACTGGGATATTGCATATGGAAATACATGCCCTCAGGAGGCACCAGGCAGAAACCTTTAAGCCCCTTTCAGCCTATCAAATATTTCATGTAATACAACTGAAAATCCAAGATCTTGGAAACTTCATATTCCTGTTCCCCTTCAACTGGACGGGGGGCAGGAGGGAGGGAAGGAGGCTGGGACTGGTTGAACACGAAGGGCAGGGCACAGCAATAAGGAAGGAAAGGAAGGAAGCAATCAGAGGCTTCGAGATTATCAAGCCCCACCAGGACATCTATCAATATACCACCACCCCCAATCACATGTTTTCCATCCCATCCCATCCCAGAAAGGAACTTGTTTAACAGCTTTGTGAAAAGGGAATCCAAGAACACTTCATTGATGGAGAAGTAGTTAGGAACCTTTCTTAGATCTTTTGTTTGGGATTCACTTCCTGTGCTTGTAGTTGTTCCTTAGAAAGAGCTTGGAAGGAAGGAAGGAAGGAAGGAAGGAAGGAAGGAAGGAAGGAAGGAAGGAAGGAAGGAAATATAAACATGGTCCTTTCCACACGTTTTTGTATCTTTTGTATTTTTTATTTAAATGAAAAAATCAATACAGCACATTCAGTTAGCAAAATATCCCTCTCCCATTTACTCCACAGAGGAAAATTAAACTGCTCCTGATCTATTCCACGGAAATATTGAACTTCTTTATTTTTCATTTCATTGCTCCTGCTGCCCCCTCTTGTATAATTAATCACTTTTTGTCACTTATTATTACATTATTAGTTCAAACTCCGAACAACATATTCCTTCTTTGTTGTTGGTAATCAAACTTTAATTGTACCACAAGATACTGAAACCAATTAATTAATGTCGATTTTTATTGGTCTTTTCACCTTAAGGCTATTGTTGCTTGTGCTGCTCCAATTATTTGTTTACCATGTATGCAGTTTAAACTATCAATTTTTATTAATTAAATATTATCATTTCTTTATCCAGTCTACTGATTTAGATTTGTTGAATTTTTAAAGGGTTTTGAATGTATATCCTGTTTTTAATCTGTTGTTTTAATGGTTGTCACCTGTCCAGAGACCTTTGGGTATGTGGTGGGATAGAAATGTAAATAAATAAATAAATATTCCCCTGTATTTCATTTATTTTCCTTTCTATTAAATTCCAAAATATCTGCACTTCATTACATTTCCATCAGCTCCTTTCCACACTAGACCTTATTCTGGAATATATCCTGGAATAGGGGCCTGCTGTCTGCATGCTGGTGCATTCTTCATCAGCTCCTGGACAAGAGATGCTATAGTCTGTTTTACCATGCAGACAACAGAATCCTTATCCTGAGATTTATTCCAGAATAAGACCAAGTGTAAAAGTGGCCGGTGTCACTTAAGAAAGGCTCAAATACACATAACTGCAGGGTCCATGCGCTTCTCCTGCAACAATTTTAAAAACACTATCATCATTTATAATAACTATTTAAAGAATGTCTTATAGAATTAACTTTACAATAACCAATGCGTGTATGGAACGTTTGCCTCCAGTAAGCAAGCAGTTAGTCTTCTGTCCCCTAGGTGGCACTGCAAGCATTGAAATTAGGGATGTGTACAAATGGCTGCGTCAGTCACATCTGCAACAGATCCAGATTGCATTCACCATGGATCGAGAGTGGATTAAAAGTGGATTCAGGTCAGATTTGCTTTTAGAGCAGATTTGTTACCTGATATATATCAGATACATATCGGATACTTATTCGTTCCTATTGGATATTCATACAAATTCATATACATACATTTGTATCAAATAGAATCCTATCACATTTGAAGGAGATCTATTTGAAAGAATATGGATTTTCTAACATTTGATTCATTATGAATCGAATGTCAAAAAAACATTTGTACCCATCCTCTCTTGCACCAATTGCTTCTGAGCAAAACCTGCTGCATCTGCTTTTGAATAGCCTTGAGAGGCCTCCTGCCTGTCTCTCCAACCTGGAGGTTATACTTGGGCATCCGTTCTTTCAGCCCTTGATACAACTGTCCTCCGTGAATGTCTCTAACCCTTTCTTAAAGCCATCTAGGCTGCTGGTTGCTGTCCCCACCTCTTCTGGCAGCCAATTTCACAGACCGGTAGTGGCCCTCTGGCTGAAGAAATACTTCCCCTTGTCTGATCTGACTCTCCTACCCACCAGTTCATAGCTTGGCTAGCCAAGGAGTCCTTTCATTGGGTGTGAGATGACTTAAAATTAGGCCAAGTGCTGATCACGGCCACCATCTCCTTTTCCACCACCATGCTTCTTTGAAGCACAGGAGGGAGGAGGGATCAGGGGGGATCCAGCCCATCCAAAGGAGCATTTGCTGTCTTCAGACGACTTTGAAGTAGCTTGAAAACAGGCACCTTAGATGGCTTCCACTCTAGTTCCAATATGTGTCACTTAACTGCTGTCACTGTTCTTGATGCTGAGTGAGCTGTTTGGCTTTTGTGCCTAGGGGCCCATCTCCATGAGTGTGTGTGATGCTTTATCTGGAAGCCCACCCCTCCTCCCTGTTTGTGATGCTGCCAATGCCATGATTGCTTGGATGACTCTGGACCACCAAGGAGGGGCTGCAGGAACATCTCGATGTGCTGCTTCGTGTGCCCCCAGCTGGAGTGTATGTTTGCAATATGCCTGCTGTCGAGGTTGCCCCCAAGGAGACGTTCCTGCCAGAGCTGTCAAAATACATCAGTTTCTATTTCCAGGAGAGTGTCAGTTCCATTCGTTATGCTGGTCCCATATGCTTGAATGGAAAATGCATGAGTTCTTGAGAAGACGTGGTGCCTAGCCAAAGCAAGGCTACAGTCGGAGACTTGCAGGTGGCAATATTTCTGCATGGTTTGGAAGTGTATCAGATAGTGGGTCCACCAGTTTCTCCAGAGATTGGAGGAAGTTGCAAGTATTGTGTAAATTATACCAGCAAGACAGTGTTCTACAGTGAGGTCTGAAAGACAGCTGATGCCCAACACAGCCAGATCTGACCCACCTTGGCCCTGCTAGACTCCTGCTCATCCTCACATAGAAAAGGTTGCAGGATCTCCACTGATCAGCCTCACAGCTCCCTGAGCTCTAACCATGGGACCAATGGCTTTTAAAGCAGAAACACTAGTCCAAGTAATGGTGAGGGTGGCATGCCAGATAGCCATTGTTCTCCAGAGGGAAACGAGAACCATTTGATTCACGTCCTCCAAATGTTTCCTAATTGCCAGGCAGTGGGAGAATCTGAGTTGAACATGGACCTCCTGGCTCGTATTCCAATACACTGGTTACTCGGCTCTCCTGGCTAAAGAGGTGCCAGACTGGTTTGGTTAGTGTGCAGTTCACAGCAAACTGGGATGTGTGCATGGTCTGCATGTGAATTAAAACCATCCCCTTCCTGGAGACATGAAATTATCTTTGTTCCCAACTAGGAATGCGCACAAATGGGGTTTTTTTGCATTCGATCCGTATCGAATCAAATGTAAGAACATTTGTGTTTGTTCGAATAGATCCCCTTCGAATATGGTAGGATTCTATTCAATACAAATGTATTTGTATGAATTTATGCAAATATCCTATACGAACACATACATATCCCATATGTATCCAATACATATCCCGTAACATATCTGCTCTGAAAGCATCAAATCTTCCCTGAATCCACTTTGAAACATCTCCCGATCCATGTCGAATGCACTCTGGATCCATTGCAGATGTGACTGGTGCAGCTGCTTTGCCACCTCCCTGGTTTACGAAAGTTCTGGAGCATCTGTGCGCATATGAACGTCAATGTACAAATGTCGTAACATTCGATTCGTATAGAAATGTACAAATGTTACAAATATTAGTCCATATCCCTATTCCCAACCCCTTTTGTAAAACCAAGTAGGAAGAGTTAGGCAAGGCTCTGGAAAGTGCCTTCCTCGCCAGGGTGCATGTTCACCACTTATAAGAGCATCCTGTTCCTAACTGTACTGATAAGACGACCAGAAAGGAAAGGAGCAAATATTTACCAGGCTGAAGAGTACATGCTTGGTGGAAAACAAACAGATAAAAACAAGTGCCTGATGGCTATAAAAGGTCTTGTTACGGTCAAATTACGCACTACGCAAGGAATCAATGTCATAGGAATCTTCCAGAAAGAGAGTCTTTATTTGCATGCAAAATGGTAGCAGAGGAACTAGTTCTCCAAACTGCACCATATAGTTACAGACTGCAGAAACTGCCCCCGTAGTCACAGAAAAGACAGCTTTTATAGGAAGGCGGAGCATTAGCCTAAGTTACAATACGCATGTCATAAAATTTCAGCATATCAGCAATTTCTAGCATTTGATTACCATAGTTCTCCTAATACAGCTATTACCATTTAGCGTCTAAACAACAACTTCTTGCTCTTTAATACATATCTCTGTTGCAAATCTCTTATCTAATCTTTTATCTGTTATTAACCCTTCATAGTCTGGCCATGTTCAAAGCCGAGGGCACTGGGATGGCCATAGACGCAGCCACAAGGAGGTGTACTCTAGAAACGGCAAAATGAACACTGATCTCTGGCTTTGGGGTGAGCTATGGCCATTCGGGCCCTGACTTCATTAAGCAAATTCCTTGGGGTAGCTGCTAACACATCTGGATAAGTGCAATCTGCAGAATGGGCCAGGGCTTAAGAAAGACCGAGTTTGGATCAGATCTAGGGATGTGTAAGAATATGCGCAACACTTGAAATTTGTATGAATTTCACAGAATTCAGAGCTTTGAATTCAAATCAAAAGTTGGCACATTCAAAGATTGACATTAGAATTTGAATTGTTTTTATGCATTTGTATGAAGCTTCATATGGGATTGAACATTTGTACTGAATTTGAATCCCATTACATTCCAAGGGGATCTATCCGAACTAGGGATGTGCACAAATATTCATAACAATCAAAATTCATCCAAATTTGCCTAAATTCAGATATTTGTATTCAAATAAAATGATGGCACATTCAAAGATTGACATTTGAATTTGAATAGAATGCTTTGATGCATCTGTATGAAGCTTTGTATGGGATTCCTATGCATTCGTTTGGGATTCGGATGCGATTGAAAATCAGTATCGAATCCGAACCCTACCACATTTGAAGGGGATCTATTTGAATGAATACTAATTTCCTTGCATTCAATTCAATACAAATCAAATTTTTTTAAAAATTCTGCGCATCCCTAATCAGATCCAATCAGGAGCAATTTGATGTTTAGACCAAGAGGGAAAGATCCAGCATTCTTTCTTCCAATGAGTGGAAACAGGGAAACCGGGGTGTTTATTATTCCTTGTCCAAGCCTTAATTGCTTCTGTAGCCATCCACTCCCAGTTAATGTGAAGGGCAGGTACCCTTAGTCCCCATGTGGTACCCCCACACCTGAGCATTTGGAATAGGAAACCCTTTGGCTGGCAGTGAGCCACTTCTGGGCTGCAGCACCCGATAAAGTTTTCCTTGCATCTAAGTCATCTGTTTGCAAGCTGGACAATGAATTTGGATTCCTCTCCCCCATTCAGTCCATGGATTTCCAGCAGGGCACAGAACGTGTCCAGAGCATCTCTCAGCTTTTGAGATTTACGGCACTCAAAATTCTTACGTGGATCTATTTATTGCCGCTAATAGAGCTAAAACTGAGACGGTTTTATTGAGGGCAGAAGCTGCCCCCTTATAATGTGTTACACATGCTGTCTTTGTGGAGGGGGAGTTGTGTGAGAGCTATAGGACGCCTTCTTTGCTGTCCATTAAACGTGGCTGAGGCCTGCCGCTTAGCAGGTCTGTGGTTTTCCGTGGTTTTCTTTTAATTTACTATCCCAGCTGGTCTTACATATGGTTTAGTGAGCCTGGACGCTTGGTTCCAGGGCTGTAAATCATGGGAGGAGGGGGCTGTCTCCTGACAGGGGGAGTCAGACACCCAAGGTAGCAGCTCCCTTGCAGGGAAGCTGGCTGGCAAGGAAGCTTCTAGGAAGGCAAAACTACTTGGCCCATCACTGAGGGTGAGGAAGAAGACCTTCCCTGGGGCCGTGGGGAAAAGGAGGGGGTTGGTGCCAAAGGGAGAGGGAGGGAGGGATATGATTCCCTGCCCCCTTGATTCATTGACCTATTCAGATGACACACGGGTTTAATTCAACTGACCCTTGCATAAAATCTAGCTTTAGGGGAGCAAGAGACAGGGAGGGAGAAATGCCATCCGATCCTATCATTCCTCCATTTTTAAACCATCTTTTTCACTGCACTCCTGTGCGGATCTTACAGCCAACCTCCTTCTTGCACGCTCACACCGCACACCCTCTCACCCTCTCCCAAAAGGCTATATGACTCCTATGTGTAACTCTGTGAATTATTTTGTTCAACAGAGGAATATAACCAACAAGATCTTCTATTTGAAAGAAGTTAAAATATCTACATTTGGAGCTATAAATGGTAAGTGCCTGGTTGTGGCCCAAGAGATCTCTTCCATTTGGCCTGACATTGGTTTGATATCTTTGGTCACATCTGTCTCTAAACACAGCTGGGAATGGGATGGGAAACTGTTCATGAAATTTAAATATATTTAAATTAAGTGTATACACTGCTTCCCCCACAAATATCAGAGGGGAGACTATTCCAGAGAGCAGGTGCCACCACAGAGAAGGCTGGGCTGATGGTGGTCATTAGACGAAATTCATAGTACCCGCAGTAGGACCTCCTCCAGAAGTTTAATGTTAGCAATGGGGATGCTTTTTAGAGACTCTCGGCCTCTCGCTAACCAGCGTCTTCTGTAACTTTCTTTCCAGAAACCTACACTGTTGTGAGAACCAAATTGAATTCCTGGGCCACCATGTTGGGCAGTGCCTTCAGGCACCGGAGGAGAACAATTCTTCCAGTGACACCACATGACAAGCTAAACATTTATAACCTAGTTTTCCAGCCCGTTGAAGTACGGGACGATTAATTTCCTCATGGTAGCTCTCTGCTATAACTAACCAGAAAATAACTGGGATTTTGATAAAATAGCCTGGGAAAACTGCTGCTGTGCTGTGGTAAGCCACTGCACCCACCCTGGGAGCCTCATGAAGATTGATATATAAATACTACAAATAAATCAGTAATAAATTACTAAGAAGCCCAAGAAGCCCCGGACTCAATTTCCTATAGAACAAGGACATCCCACAAGTTCACACACGTCAGGCAAGGAGAATAAAGGGGATCCAAGGCTTTTGAATGGGCTGGGCTGGCGTTCTTCAGGTGTCCCTAATGGCTTCTGTTGAGAGAAAACTCCGTGGAAGAAACAGCTCTCTGCTATAACGAACCAGAAAATAACTGGGATTTTGATAAAATAACCTGGGAAAACTGCTGCTGTGCTGTGGTAAGTTTGGGAAGTAAGTCCTCTGGTTTTTGGGCCGTTTTGGGGGACTGCTTTTAGAAGCCAGCTCAAATAAATCTAGGTCAGTTTGGGTGTGGCCAGCTCAGGTTACTCTAGGTAGATTCCTGGGAGACAACATCAAAATAACAAAAGGGACAAAGCATTAGCATATGCAAAGAGGACTAGCCACTCCTGAGCCTGTGGGAGTGTCTTAGTTTCAGTTTGAATTTCAGTTCAGAGAAAACACCGTGGAAGAAAGAGCTCTCTGCTATAACTAACCAGAAAATAACTCTAGGTAGATTCCTGGGAGACAACATCAAAATAAGGGAAGAGGCTTTGCCCCTTCAAAGTTCATCTCTGTTCATGTCTACAGAATTAAAAAAAAAAAGGGAGCTCCAGTCAAAGCCAACTGTTGGCTACCAAAATATTAGCAAGTGAGAATTGCCTCCTTGAGAATAGACTTTTTTGTGGTATAATAAGAACTTTTCCAAATTCTGCCAAGGATTTATATCAAAGAGGTCCTTTGGGCGATGACCTTACCAGGTCAAGTCTAAGCTGCTGCAGGTCCATCTCACTCTGTCCTTGGTGGCACCTTCCATGGAGCACCAGAGGAACACCTCTGCCCCGCCCTCTGTCCAAGGCCAGTGCAATTTTTGAATGAAGAGCGAATGACAGATGGAGAAGAATAAGACATTCTATCTGCATGGTGAACTTTTACGGCTGGTTCTGCAGTTGCTTTTCCCTGAGGATAAATAAGCAAAGAACGCTAAACAAATAAACAAACAGGGAAGCATGTGTTTTATATAAAATGATCTTAAATTTACCTCTCTGGGTTGCACAAGTGTGTGTGTGTGTGCGTGCGTGCGTGCGTGCGTGCGTGTGTGCAGCCTAACTTATTGGGCATCTGAACAAAGTTATGCGCTGGCTGGAAGGGGAATTGGGAAGGAAGGATGTGAGTTTCCAAAAGGTATGCAGACTGGGGAGAATGAAAATGGAGATAAGGGCAAAAGGCCAATTTTATGGGTTTTGCCCTATAGTTTTAATCTGATCTTCCCCCAATCCGCTTCATAAGGAATGGACGGCTTGCTCCCCACCATCCCTGGAAGGACCACGTGATTGGCTTGTGCGACTTGCCTGGGGCCATCCAGAGAGATTTGAAGGCTGGTTCTGTGTTGCTCTGGTGCAAGGAGGCCTCCCTTCCCTTCTGATACATTCAAAACTTCATTGCTGCAAAGGGAGAACGGTGGGAGTGTGTCACCTTAACCGAGCTTTCTTTACCTCTGTGCAGCCCTTGCTGAAGGACCCGCTTGGCGTTTCCTTCCATCACTTCCTTCCTTTAATCATGGGAAAGCAGTTGCCAAAGTTGCCTGATGCTTGTGGGAGGGAGTTGCACCAGTCCTTCATTTGAAACAAAAAGAACAGGGCCATGCAGGCAAGTGGCATGGAAGCAAACACCATCAGTACATAGACGTTTTCGCACGGGGCTGAACGGTACGCGTGGGAGACAGCTGCGGACACGGCATACGCATTGCCCGAGCGGGGCTTGCGCTCCGACGTGTCCGGAGCTGTCTTCGGCGCATTCGAAATGTAGAGCACTTTAAAGTGCTCTACATGCATTCGAACGCGGACGAGCCGCCCGCAGGCGTTCGGGAGGAGAAGCATTCGCGCCTGCTTCTCCCTCCCTAACAGCTGCGGGCTTGCCTCCGACGCCAGCGCAGGTTTGGCAATCAGCTGTTTGACAATCAGCTGATTGCCGATCTGCCTCCGCGGCTGTCTCCACGCCCCTGGCCGGCCTTTGCCGGCCAAGACAGCTCCCGGCGCTTTCACCTTTCGCACACAGACGCGCCGGTACGCGTTCCGGTGCGTCTGTGTGTGAACGCTGAAAGCGCCGGGAGCTGTCTTAAGCTTTCCGCCTGAACGCGTTCCGTTTGGAACACGTTGCAGTGCAGAAAAGTCTCTAGTCTATCCAGAGGGCTTCCAAAATGAGGTCGTACAGAGACCATTGCAAGAAGGGAGAAGGAAGGGTTGAGAGAAATCCAGATCCTCTATCGATGTACAGCTGTGTGAACACACCAGTTGTACAAATCTAGGTGCCAATTCTTGTGTTTTTGTTCCTGCAGATTAAAGCAGCCTACCCTTGATCTTTTTTTGTCATCAGAAACAATTTATGAATTGGCGGGGCTTCAATGGAAAGTCCCAGGTCCCTTCTAGATTCAGCTTTTGGGCACTACTCATATGCTTCTTCTTGGAATTCTCTCAAAAGATCATCTCAAATCTCACTCTGAAAGTGGACTGAAGCTGGATTAAAATTTAGATGTGACCACAGCCCTAGATAAGAGCACTGGAGAAAGATGCTGCTTCTGAAAAGCCAGGGGAAAATTCCTCACCCAGATCTGTTCCCTCCGTCTTCTGTTCTCTGTGGCATGGAAACCAGTGCTACATCCACTAGGCTATCCTGCCTCCTTTGCCTAGAAATAGTGTTAACTCTGAAATATCAAGGCAGAAGGGGGAAAAAAGTATCATAAGCAGTAAAGGCTTACTTGTAACCATCTGGAAAATCACCAGAAATAGTTTCCCTCCTCCTGTAGCCTTTGGAATCATAACCTCAATAAAGCAGAGGGACAAATTGAAGATTGAAGCTTCGTTGAAGGAGGATGTTGCAACTCTGAAGCCAAGCGGTAAAAACGGCATCTTCTGCTGCGAGTCTCACGGAGGCTGCCTGTTCTGTGTAAAGAGCAGTTCTTTGCTGAGATCACAGGGCTCAATCACAAAATATTCATTTACAAACTCCCTCGGTGCAATGGCTGTTATGCATATGTTTGCGGAAGTTTTCCACACTCCTTTACAAAAATGCTTCAGAGTTTTGAAGCCTGGGTGCCGAAGCCCTTGTGTTTCTTCTAAGGGACCATTTAACCGTTTAACTCTCTTTACTGTCTACCCAATATAGAAACAATAAAGTCTCAGGACCCTGTTGCCCGCTTCCCTCAGGACAACCGAGAGCCCGTTTCTCCCGTTAAACTCCCCCCCTTGTCAGTTAACCCCAGGCAGAAAACCTCAACGGTCCTTCAACCCTGCCTTTTATAGCTGTTGGCACTGCTGCCTTTAATCTGATTGGTTTACTCCTTTCAGTTGGATTCTATCCCCCCTCCCTTCTGGAGCTCTAGGATAAACCCCTCCCTTTTCCTACTCAGCATGCAATTTAAAACGGTTTGGTTCCACAGTCACCGGTATAGACAATACGTTTTCACAACACTTTACCTTTACATATAAAATTTAACTTTTTGGAGTTAGGACACGTATGTGGGCACCACAATGGGAATGCAGCCTTTGGCTTGCTCTTCCAAGGAGTCCTGACTTTGCAGAGATACAACGCATCTTTTGCCTTCGTAGCCTCGAGGCCTCATACTAGCTGAGGGAGCACCGTCTAAGGGTGATGAAACAGGCCATAAAAGCCAACTCTTCTGCTGCTTCTGGTTTAAGATGGAGCTGGCTGTCTTCAGACTGAGCCTTCGCTGGGTTTTATAAGTCGTTTTATGACGTTTATTTCACATGCACCACCGAGGAGTCAAGAGGCCCAAATGTCTCTCTCTCTCTGTAACCTCAGAAATTCTGCTTCTTTCTCTTGCTGAGAAAAAAGGAGCATCAACAAGTGTCATTTTGCCTCTTGATAAATCTATGGTGAGGCCACATTTGGAATATTGTGTACAATTCTGGCCAACAGACATCAAAAAGGATATTGTGAAACTGGAAAAGGTGATTTGTGAGCAGACTGCTGGACTAGATGAGCCATGGCTGCAAGCTAGTGGGTCATTTCTCTTGTTCTATTGGCCCTTGAAAACAATTCCGCCATCTGGTTTGTTTGATACCCAGCTTGCGGGTGTTTTCCACTAGCACTAAGTACCCATTAAGGACCCATTAGGTACTGGTTTGTTATCGATCTGGAAGTCCCTGTTCACATTTCAGACCCCTTTAGGACCCAATGTGTTCACACCTGTTCAAGGGAAATCCAGATTGAATGGGTCCTTCAGGCCCTGGAATCCGGTTTTCCCATGCACCCCATGAAAGAGGTCTTCAATCTGGTGTTCAGCCTTGCAGACTGGATTAGACAGTGCGCATTCACACCAAAATTGCATCAATGGGGTCCAGGGGCAGGCTCGGGGGGGGGGGACGACCCTTGATGGAGTGAAAGCACCCCAAAACCCAAAACTTGAAAGCAGGTGGCTATTCTCCAGAGATGACTGAGACTGTATTGTGGAGCTTGGGTCAGACTCCGGAGATTCTGCACAGAGGCTTGCTTTGAGGTCAGTTCCAGTCCGGGGTCTAGGAGTCCAGAAAAGCAGCTAGGGTCAGGCAGTCCAAAGGTTCAGCGAGTCACAAGGAGTCCAGGAATTCAGGCACAGGGTAAAACGAGACTTCAAAGACGTTATCTGCAACAACTGAAGCAAGGTGAGCTTGCTCCTTAAGTAGGGGAGTCCATGCCACACCCACGGTGCAGCTGAGCTAATCGCTCTGATCTGCACCTCAGCTGCTTCTGCTGCCCCAGCAAGCCATGAGAGGGCCTTTGATCAGGCTCACAGCTGGTAAGATTCATTATCAGAGCTGTATGACGGCTCACCTGGAACTGGCCTTAACCCTTTAATGCTTGCAATGCCACGCTGTGGCTGCTCCTCAGCCTCTGGTGCTATTGCAGGCAGACTTCCCTCCTCCGAGGAGGCTGAATAGGGCATGACAGGTGTTCCCACTGTGGGCATGCCTAGCACCCATTGCTATCAGGGGCTACACTGTCCGTGAGACACATTGGGTACTTGCCGGGATCTGGATCTTCTAAATCCAGATTTGTTGAAGGACCCATTTCTTAGATCTGGATCATCCTAGACCCGGATTAAGGCTGGGAAGAGGGAAAAAACCCTTGTGCAACTGATCCTCAACCCTAAAACTCTGGGGCAAGTGGAGCAGAATGGGAAATGCAACAAAAACAATTCCCATCATGCCCCTCCCATTTTTCTCCGCCAGCCCCACAGGACTGTGAGAACAGTGTGCTAAAAGATCAAAAGGAAACAGCCCATGTGCGTGATGACAGAAGGTAGGGCCTTCTTCATGGTGGCACTCCAGTCATGGAACCCCCTCTTTCTGAAAGTCAATCTGGTGCCAGCACCGTCATACCTTTTAGCTAAGATTGTAACTGGAACCCAAGTTTTATTATGCCATATTAAACAAGGATTATACAGAATAAGGGTCGGGCTCCTTTTTCTGTCTTTAGCATATATAGGTGATAAAGACAATGAAGAGAAGGAAGGCTACCACCGCTCCCACAATCATAGGAATAAGATACAGGAACTGGTGATCGTAATGTTCTTCAGCAACAAGGAGAGAGATAAAAGATAGAAAAGAAGTTAGCAAAGCAAGTCACCATCAGTGAGAACTGAGCAAGACCACAAAAAAGGGATTGCAAAGCACTCGGGTAGCACTCTTTGGAACCTTGCTTTAATTCCCCAAACTTGTTTGTGCAATCAGGATGAAAGGGTTGCAACCCTGCCTAATAGCCTGGCAGGCCTGAAAGGTGAAAACCCCTCCCCACTCTCTGTTGGTCCAAAGAACTGGGGCATAAGGCTGTCCCTGCCTAGAGCGAGGATGCAATGCAGAGAAGCAGTGGACCTTGGCAGGTTTCAAAGGGAAAAGCCTCCCCAGTTCCTTCACTGGACAGCCTCATCAAAACACCTTCTAGACGGAGGGGCACAACCCACAGCGACAAGCCCCTCTTTAAGAAGCGCCTGAGAACAACTCAAAAGATCCCCTGAACCCGGCCAGAGTTCGAGATTGCCCAGAGGTAGCTGGCTGAAGATGTTAGAAGGCAGGCACTTTTATCAGCGGGGCCTTCCCTTTAGTGGCCCCAGCTTTGTGGAATAAAGTTCCATCTGATCTAAAGTAGGGATGTGCAAGAATGTTTTTCTCACACGCTATTCAAATCAAATCGAATACTCCAAAGTTCAATTTGGTTTCAATCTGTTAAATTCAAGTTTAATAACTTTCTATTCATTTTTGCCAAACTTGAATCTATTCGTTCTATTCTTATTTGAATCTGCACATACGAATGTCAGCAACATTCGCATGTGCTCGTACGCATCTTCCCGACATCCAGACACATCAGTATGCATCCGTACATGTCCGTATGCATCCCATAGTTATCCCGTATGCAGCCCGTTTTTGTCCCGTACGGATCTATGCAAATACACACGGGATGCAGGAAAGATGTGGATCTTCAAGCACGCATCGTGTACGAACCTGTACAAATACGAACGTCCAAATAATTCAAACGAATAGATCCGAAATTCAAAATTCAATTTGAATGTTTGCATTTGAATTTGGAACACTCGACTCAGTCTTGTATGGCTACGAATATCCCTGCACATCCCTAATCTAAAGCAGGTTTCTTAGAAGATAACTAAAAATGTTATAAAAGTATAGAGGATATACAAGCAAAACAAAATAAAATCTTTTGATTTTAGGAAGAAGTTCTCCACTTCCATTTCTCTAATTCCCTTGGTTGTTCAATTCCATCGTGCAAGATTAGGTTCTCCATGTTCATGAGAATAGCCAAATAACTTTGCTGTTCTGGGGGAAGAAAGCAGGCTGCCAATTCACTAACAGAGCCCAATTCAAGGTGTTTACTTTAACACCTAAATGATTTGGTCCCCAAATAGCTTAAGGAACACCAACTTCCACACCAGCCTGCCCGTGCCTTAAGATCTGGAGAGGAGGTCCTCCTGGTTGTCTCACCACCCTCAACAGCAAAAGGGGTGGGCACCTGGGAGAGGGTCTTCTCAGCGATGCCCCTTGGCTATGGAATAGTCTGCCCCTTGAGGTATGTCAAGCACCTTCACTGTACATGTTTAGGAAGGCGGTGAAGATGTACCTCCCTGCCCTGGACTGGCATTAATGGGGACACATGTTCTTTCCACACTTTTCAGACACGGCTATTGTTTTTATAGAACAATAAAAATACTTGGTTTGTAAACGGTGTTACGTGTCAGAGCCAGTTTAGTCTATTGCTTAAGGAGTCAGACTCTTATCTGGGAGTATTGGGTTTGATTCCGCCCTCCTCCATGAAGCCACCTGGGTGACCTCGGGCTAGTCACAGCTCTCTTCTGAGCTCTCATGCCCCCACACACCTCACAGTTTGTAAGTTTCAATTATTGCGGCCTGAGGATGCAGACAAGCTGCTTGCGGGGGTGCATCCGACAATGTGCTCTCTGGATCCCTGCCCTTCTCCCATGTTATTTAACATCTATATGAAGCCATTGGGAGAGGTCATCAGGAGCTTTGGAGTGAAGTGTCACCAATACGCAGATGATACCCAGCTCTATCTCTCTGTACCATCTGAATCAGGAGAGGCGGTTGAAGTGCTTGACAGGTGCCTGGAGGCAGTAATGGGCTGGATGAGGGCCAATAAATTGAAGCTGAATCCAGACAAGACAGAGGTGCTGTGTGTCACAGGGTCTCAGGTCCGGGTAGTTGGGAGACACCCTGTTCTTGATGGGGTTTCACTTCCATGGGGCAGAAAGTTCCCTCATGCTACAGGCAGACGTGCCTTCTAATGTGCTTCTACTAGAAGATCCTGGGTTCCAAACAGTCTTATTAGCCCTTAGTGGAACTTGCTATTCTTTGCGATTTGGCCTCTTTGTAACACCATCCTAAGATTTGACCTTCTTTAAAAACAATGAAACCAAAAGGTATCAAGCATTGAAATAGCATGAGTGCAAAGTGTGAATTCTTGGAAGTGGGATGAAAGTCAGTCTAATGGGCAGGCAATGTTGTACTCCTTTTCCAGGCACGTGCTGTCCTTAGGGAGGCAAAGATGAAGACCGTGTGTCTCTGTAAGATGGACTGTGGATTTTTCCATTATATACGAAACCGAAAACAATGAATATGTAAATGCTGTTTCTGTTGTTCCATCCGTTCACATTTCATTACTGTGTTTAGAAGTGTGTCCCTGCCTGAGTAGTGTGTTTCATGATGGATCAAGAGGTACCCCGCTGGATCAGCCCATCTAGTCCAGCACCCTGTCTTGTACATTGGCCTTGTTTATCTCTCCCACTTGGAGGCATCAATTCTGGCAGCCGCTGATTTTCCTATCATCCATGAATTTGTCTGTGAGAACATAAGAGGAGCCCTACTGGGTCAGTCCGGCATCCCGCCTCATGCAGTGGCCCACCATCCACTTCTGGGCATTCCCAAGCTGAACTCCCAGGAGGTTCATATTTGTGAGGGAGAGTGGATTAGAAGGAAGGTGTGATCAGCCTGGTAGTTTCTTCTTTGCTTGCTGAGCAGTTTGTACTTTCCTTGTTACCATTCCTAGCGAGGTCCCCCCTCCCATCCTGCCACCCCATTCCACTTTGCTCCACTCACATGTTGGTGGACTCTGTCTATCTGGTTTTTTTTTCTTTAAAAAAATACAAATTATTTTTTCCTAGACTGGAAACATAATAGAGCATATTTCTTTAATAAATCTTTACTGCTCTGTGGAAGACCTAGAGGGATTGAAAAAAGAACTGGCCAGAAAAGCACTGTTGGGAGGGGGAGTGAAGGGAAAGGGTGGAGCAAGTGTATAAATGATGCCCTTCTAAGGACACTGTGGGTGTTTTCTCACTGCTGCCCTTAGATCCAGATCGAAGAAGATCCGGATCTAAGGAATGGGTACATTCCTTCATCCAGATCTAGTAGATCCAGATTAAGGGAAGCACCCAATGTGTGGAAACAGCTTTACACCCATGTGGGGAATCCGGATCAACCCACAAGGGGTCGGTCCATTACCCCAGGTGTTTCGGGGGGTAGTGGGGCAGTCTTCAAATTCACTTCGAAGTCACTTTGGAGTCACTTCAAAGTCTGTGCAAAATAGCTCCAGAGTGCCTTTGAAGTCTGTGCTGATCTTCGGAGTGAACTTCGGATCTAAGGAATGGGTACATTCCTTCATCCAGATCTAGTAGATCCAGATTAAGGGAAGCACCCAATGTGTGGAAACAGCTTTACACCCATGTGGGGAATCCGGATCAACCCACAAGGGGTCGGTCCATTACCCCAGGTGTTTCGGGGGGTAGTGGGGCAGTCTTCAAATTCACTTCGAAGTCACTTTGGAGTCACTTCAAAGTCTGTGCAAAATAGCTCCAGAGTGCCTTTGAAGTCTGTGCTGATCTTCCGAGTGAACTTCGACATGACTTCGGAGTCACTTCGGAGTCACTTCAATGTCACTTCGAAGTTCACTCTGAAGATGAGCACATACTTCAGAGGCACTCTGGAGCTATTTTGCACAGATTTCAAAATGACTTCGAAGTGACTTCGGAGCCTAGGTTTAGGGGGGCCCAAATGGGTGCATCCCTTTCCCCTAGCCTCCTTTGGACCCCATTGCCTGTTTCCATTGGAAACGGGCTCCCTTTAATCCGTTTTTTCTGGCAGAAGACCCCATTAAAGGGGTCTACAGAAAATCTGGATTAAAGGCCAAAATGTACCCATTAGATGTCGATTTCCCACACGCCAGTGGAAACAATCGGGTCCCAAATGGGTGCCGTGGTGGAAATGGGATCATCCGGCTCACACCCAAATGGGTCCTAAATGGGTGCAAAAATGGGTCCTTTTTGACAGTGGAAAAACACGCTGTATCTTCCATTTTCTTCCATCAACGTGCAAGGGAAACAGTGTTTCATTTCACTGGAAAGTAAAACCATGAGTTTTACTGAGAAGTGAAAATGCTGTAGCAGCTTTAGGGGAAACAGCAGATTACAGCCTCTCCTTTTTCTACAGGAATGGCTGTGGAGGTGGAGGTGCGTGCTGGCTGGCTGGGTCTGCATCTGTTTTGACAGAGTCCTTTTACCCCAACAATACTCTGTGTTAGAATCGAGTTTGCCGTCAGCACCACAAAACTTCAAGCACTCCCTGTTGCCACTGTTGATTGACAGAACTTTACCCTGTTGGAATACAGTTGGTGTTGATGCAACCTTGTAAAGGAGATAAACTAAAGGTTGTGAGCATTGCAGTCCAATCTGTGGACGATCTGAGGGCTGACTGTCAGGGATTGGGTGCGAATGGGATGGACTATTTCAGCATGGTGTGATCACAGCCTTAATGTCTGTGCACATAGACTTAGCCAGAGAAATTCCATTTGAACAGCATCTAGACTGCTCTAATCAGCTATGGCCTATGGACTACTTAGCTGAATAAAACTTAATATTTTATTCACAGTGGCCTGAAGCTGAGTAGGGATATCATCAAAACTCCCAGTGAGGAACAGCATTGGGACGGTTGTTTGTTTGTTTGTTTAGAGACCAACATTGCATTATTCTTAATTTTCAGGATGAGCATTTTGTTCACAACTTTAATCCAAGCACCACCTTCCTTTTCTTTACTGACTCTAAATTTAAACACTGAATTCTCAGAGCTGGCTGAGATCGGAACAGAAGCTCAGGGATTGTTCGTATTTCTCACAGAACCGGTCACGGTGTCACGGACAAATGGAAGTGCCTAAAAATAATCCGGATAAATGGGCATTCCCTATGCATTCCAGAGGGCCAAACCATATTTGAACATCACATACTAAGACATGTGGCATGGGGCAGCGGTATATATCCATGTCTTTGTCTGAGGGTGGATTTTCGGCAATGTGAGACTCACCTGTGAGGGACCAAGTTGACAGGAGATTTCTAATAACATTATCAAGAATCCCTTGGAGGTGTGCCTAGTCCTCCATTTAGTAGCCACTGATAACTTGACCACAATGAATTAGGAGAAGCCCGGCAGGACTAGGCCACAACTCATCTAGTCCAATGTCCCATCTCACACAGTGGCCCTCCAATGGCTTCTGGGCATCTCAAGCAGAAGACAAGGGCAAAATCTTCACCTGCTCTCATCTCCCTGCAAATACCCTTTAGAAGCCTCCTGCCCGTCCCCCAGCCTGGAGGATTTACCTGGGCATTCATTCCAGAAGCCATTGACACACCTGTCCTCCTTGACTTTATCTAATCCTTCCTTCAAACTATTCAGGCTGGATGCTGTCACCACCACCGCTAGAAAGTTCCATATATTAATTTTTATTTGTTAAGGTTTTTTAAAAGGCTATATGACTCCTATGTGTAACTCTGTGGATTATTTTGTTCAACAGAGGAATATAACCAACAAGATCTTCTATTTGAAAGAAGTTAAAATATCTACGTTTGGAGCTACAAATGGTAAGTGCCTGGTTGTGGCCCAAGAGATCTCTTCCATTTGGCCTCCATAAACTGACATTGGTTTGATATCTTTGGTCACATCTGTCTCTAAACACAGCTGGGAATGGGATGGGAAACTGTTCATGAAATTTAAATATATTTAAATTAAGTGTATACACTGCTTCCCATTCAAATATACAGTAAGTTTGAAGCAACGGACAAAGAATAAAAA
The DNA here is from genome assembly GCA_023333525.1 of Aspidoscelis tigris stejnegeri. Taxonomy (NCBI): domain Eukaryota; kingdom Metazoa; phylum Chordata; class Lepidosauria; order Squamata; family Teiidae; genus Aspidoscelis; species Aspidoscelis tigris. The sequence continues at coordinate 16,257,674 of JALMGA010000012.1, read as the reverse complement.
TAGCCCAAATGATCGTAATTATGTAATAATGTACTTAAAATCAAGGATTTTGCAGGTAGAAAAGCCCTGAGTAAAAAGGTAGGTCCCCAGTTGGGATCTAAAACCAGAAGAATAGTCCCCCACAAATATCAGAGGGGAGACTATTCCAGAGAGCAGGTGCCACCACAGAGAAGGCCGGGCTGACGGTGGTCATTAGACGAAATTCATAGTACCCGCAGTAGGACCTCCCCCAGAAGTTTAATTATCTCGCAGGTTTCTCTTGGAGGAGCTATCTGCCAAGGAGGCTGGTCCCACATGTGCCCTAGATAAGACCTTGAATCTGAACCAGTAGATACCTGACAGCCGAGGCAGGAGCTTCAGCATGGGTGTGATACGCCCCACTCAGCCACCTGGCTGCCTCATGATGCACCGCTTGCGGCTTCCAGACCTCGTACAACTAGTGCCGGGCTAAGTTTGGACCTTGTTCTGGATTATATTCCGGAATAGGGGCCTGTCATCCGTACGCCGGTGCAGACTGCAGAATAAGGCCCATCCTTGCGGAAAGGGCTTTAGGAACTTGGTTCCCCTCAGAGGATGTTAGGTCCTTGAAAGCAGTCAGAGCAAAACATCGTATTGTTAGCAATGGAGATGCTTTTTAGAGACTCTCGGCCTCTTGCTAACCAGCGTCCTCTGAAACTTTCTTCCCAGAAACCCGCACTGTTGCGAAGAGCAATTTGAATTCCTGGGCCGCCATGTTGGGCAGTGCCTTCATGCACCGGAGGAGAACAATTCTTCCAGTGACGCCACATCACAAGCTAAACATTTATAACCTAGTTTTCGAGCCCTTCAAAGTATGGGACGATTAGTTTTCTCCCGGTAAGCATAATCTTCACATGTGGACTTCTCAGCGGCTTTTGATGCCATCAACCACGAAGTCCTTCTGAATAGGCTACAGAGTGTAGGAACTGGAGGCAGTGCATGGCATTGGTTCTCTTCCTATTGGCTCCAGCAGGATAAAAATGGAAATAAACTGGACGGGTGGGTGGGTTGTTGGGTGGGTGGGTCACCTGCCAAATATGCCGGAACCCTCCCTTAATTAATCCTGTTTTATCCATTCTCAGGTCTTACCACTGGACCCATCCTTGGAGCCTCAGGTGAAGACTGATATATTAATACTACAAATAAGTCAATAATAAATTACTAAGAAGCCCTGAGAACACAAAAGGGCAATTTTTTCTTACGAAGTTTTGAAGTCGCTTCCAGTTAACTTCTGTTGTTAGTTACAAGGTTTGACAGTGTGTTCACGGAGTTTCATTTAGGGTTTTAAAAGCTGATGGGTCGCTAATGCAGTTGGCCAGGGAAGAAGTGAGGGGTCTCCTCTCCCATGCAAACGGCTTGTAGCATTCCGAAACAAACTTCCAGGACTGGCAAACCACGGCTCCCATGTGGCTCTTTGGCCCCTTGAGTGTGGCTCTTCCAGCTTAGGAGTGCCCTAATTAAGTTAATTAAAATGTACCTACCTATACAGTTTATGTTTTAAAAAATTAGCTCTCAAAAGAAATTTCAACCATAGTACTCTTGACATTTGCCTCTTTTGACTAATGAGTTTGCCGACCACTGGGCTACGAGAATCCTCCTTCCTTCCACACGTCAGAAGCTCAGCCTTCAAGTGAAGAATTAATTGAAACTAGACCGAAAACTGCCAGGCAACGAATTTGGAAAAGCTGATATAAGATGTGCCTGGCGACCAGCTGAGAAGCCCTGGATCCAGGAGCACCCTTGGCTCTAAGAGGAAAGAGAACCCCGTCCACACCGGAGGGAGGCAAACGGGGAATTGCTTGTCAGTTTGGTCTAGTGGTTAAGGAGCCGGACTCTTATCTGGGAATACCAGGTTCGATTCCGCCCTCCCCCATGAAGCCATCTGGGTGACCTTGGGTGAGTCACAGCTCTCTTCTGAGCTCTCAGAGCCCCACCTACCTCACAGGGTGTTCTGTTGTAAGGAGAAGAACAGCAGCTTTGTTGGTCGCTTTGAGTCCCCTTGAATGGGTAAGAAAAGGGAGATAGAAAAGCCAACTCTTCTTCCTCCTCCTCCTCCTCCTCCTCTTCCTCAGAGGCAGAACTGATGATCAATAACAGAAGGGTTCGCAGTTCCAGCATCATCTGGGGGACCATCGAAAATGACCCGACTTGAGTTCATTTACAGAAATATGGTTGGGTTCTTCCTTCCTTCAAAATCAGGGGAAACTGACAGCAGCAAGGAACACAGTATTTTCTTGAGATCAGAGGACAGCGTAATGCCATGGCACGAGAAATCACATTTTGCTTAGGAAGACATTGCAAACTGATTTCTGAGCCAGGCATCTAATGCTCTGTGTTTCCTTCTGCCTTATACTACAGCAATTTCCTCATTCCAGATCTTCTGATTTGTGTCCCAGTTATGCTGCGATTGTTTCTTTTGCCTTCAAAGGTTAAAAAGCACACAAATGCCCAGTGTCCGGTTCCTGACGTTTCCATGTGAACGCAGGTCAGGCTCACAGGTTTTAAATGAAGTTTGTGGTTCCAGGAACCTTATTTATCCCAAGCATGGGCCTATTCGCACTTGGCCTTTTTCTGGAGTATATCTCAGGATAGGGGTCTGTGGTCCTCATGCTAATGCAGACTCTGGCAGACCTCACTTTGGGCCTGCTGAAGCCTGCACTAGCATATGGACAGCAAGTCCCTATTCCAGGATATATTCCAAAATAAAGCCAAGTGCGAATAGGCCCCAGGGTGGATATACTGCAAGAAGTGGCTGTTTTCTTTAGAAATGTAACTGCTAAATCCCACAAACATTCAGGTCAAGAGTCGGCAGCCTTTCCAAAGGGTTTCCGAGTGACGCTCCAAGCGATGCCTGTCGCCCTGTGGGCACAAAACACACCTTGCCATTCAGTATGACTGAGGAGCAAAGCGAATGAGAGGCGCGTGGCTGCAGCCATTTACCAAGAACGAATCTCCAGCCAAGTCTCTCTGCCTCCTTTGCACCAGCAGTCGGACCAATCAATGGCAGGACGGCCTTTCTGGACCATTGAGCCTTAGGGAAAAGTAGTCCAGTCCAAGTCATTCCAGCCCTAGTTTGCAAGAATGATTACTTGCACAAATGTTTATTCCATCCTTCCCCAAGGTTAAAGGGCCTTCTGGAAATCAATGGTTAATACTGTGCATCTTGAGGGGTTTGCAGTGGGGGTTAAAGAGGGCTTAGACAAGCAGGCGGATGGGCCAGGAAGCCACCTTTTAATCTGGACTTCTGAACAAGGAGCGAACTTTTGAAACCCAAATAAACCCAGCAAATGTAGCTATTTTGACTGAGGCTGTGGTCACACCTAAGGTTTACTCCGGCTTCATTCTGCCTTCAGAGGGAGAGAACACATCAGCAAGGTGACCAGGAATTTCAGTATCCTTGTTATCTATCCTAAGGGTGAATTTTCTGAGTTGTTTAACACTGAAAGAAAACAGCCGGTCACTTTGGTGATATTTTCTCTCACTCTGAAAGTGGACTGAAGCCGGATTAAAACTTGAGTGTGACCACAGACAAGATGGACTTGCTGCACTTTTCTAGTTTTTCAACTGGTAATTGTACCATTGGTGCAGGAGGAAAAAAAGGACCCCAAACCCAGGATTTCGAAGCCAAGGACACACGACGGACAAGCTTGATTTTAATACTTCCTATGTTTTAACCTTCCTCGTGAGGATCAGTGAAGATGTTCGGAGCCAGGGTGAATTTCTGCCCCAAAGAGCCGCCCGGGCAGATGCACCAAGAGCCCCGGGACGCTTTCTTGCCCCCCGGGAGGAACGAGGGAACGCGCCTCCCTCCCTCCCTCCCTCCCAGGTGCGGACGGCGGGGGACGGGAGCGGCGCGCCGGCGGCCTGGCTGGGCGGACACGGGGCCATTGTGAGCTGCCCACCTGCCTCACAGAAGGGCGCGATGCCCGCCCGCCCGGCGGCTCGGCTTGCACTGTTTGGTTGACGGGCGCCGCCGCCCGCTGCTGCCAAGGCGATGCTCTTGCCCTGCCCGGGGGATCCATGAGCCGCAGCCCCGCTCTCCTCCCTGCGGAGCCTCGGGCCGCCCCCCCCCCCCGCTTCCCTCCCCTCGTGCCACGCTCGTGCATGTGCACAGAAGCCAAGCACCAAAGGTTTCGCCCGATCCCTCTACAAAAGCAGCTGCACCACCTGGGGGGTGGGGGGTACGGACATCGCAGCAGGAGTCCCGAGAAGCAGGAGCGAACAGGATCCCCCTGCGCCCACGGGCGCCCAAGCGTAGTGCCCACGAGCCTGGCAAGGAAGGAGCAGCAGCTCCGGCTTGCTTGGCACGCCCCCCCCCCCATCATTAAGCGCATTAATAAGGCTTTGGGGCACTATCTGCCCCTACGAAGAGCCCCCGATCTGGCAACCGGTTCCCCTTGCATTGCAGGGCAGGGCAGGGCAGGGCAGGGCAGGTCCGGTCCACAGCAAGGCACGGGGTCTCCCGAAAACCCGCCCGCCCGTGCAGCGATCAGCAGCCGCGGCTCCGTCCATGAACCGCAAAATCTACGCTGGCCAGGCGAGAGTGGCGCTGCCATTGGCTGCCTGCCTGCCCCGCCCTCCTCTTAAGGCGAGGGGCTGCTAGGGCTCAGCTGAGTCGTGCACGCTGTTCCTGCTCGTTGGTTTGCTGACTCCCGCTGGCTGGTTGACCGATTGGCTTCGGCTTATTGGTTGACCGATTGGCTTTGGCTTATTGGTTGACCGATTGGCTTTGGCTTATTGGTTGACCGATTGGCTTTGGCTTATTGGTTGACCGATTGGCTTTGGCTTATTGGTTGACCGATTGGCTTTGGCTTATTGGTTGACCGATTGGCTTTGGCTTATTGGTTGACCGATTGGCTTTGGCTTATTGGTTGGCCGATTGGCTTTGGCTTATTGGTTGACCGATTGGCTTTGGCTTATTGGTTGGCCGATTGGCTTTGGCTTATTGGTTGACCGATTGGCTTTGGCTTATTGGTTGGCCGATTGGCTTTGGCTTATTGGTTGGCCGATTGGCTTTGGCTTATTGGTTGGCCGATTGGCTTTGGCTTATTGGTTGACCGATTGGCTTTGGGTTATTGGTTGACCGATTGGCTTTGGCTTATTGGTTGGCCGATTGGCTTTGGCTTATTGGTTGGCCGATTGGCTTTGGCTTATTGGTTGACCGATTGGCTTTGGCTTATTGGTTGGCCGATTGGCTTTGGCTTATTGGTTGACCGATTGGCTTTGGCTTATTGGTTGGCCGATTGGCTTTGGCTTATTGGTTGACCGATTGGCTTTGGCTTATTGGTTGGCCGATTGGCTTTGGCTTATTGGTTGGCCGATTGGCTTTGGCTTATTGGTTGACCGATTGGCTTTGGCTTATTGGTTGGCCGATTGGCTTTGGCTTATTGGTTGACTGATTGGCTTTGGCTTATTGGTTGGCTGGTCGGCTTTGGCTTATTGGTTGGCTGGTCGGCTTTGGCTCGCTGGTGGACTAGCTGGCTTTGGCTCGCTGGTTCTTTGGCTTTGGCTCACTGGTTGTCTGGTTGGCTTTGGCTCACTGGTTGACCGGTTGGTTTTGGCTCTCTGGTTTTATTGGTTGGCTTTGGATTCCTGGTTTCCTGGTTGGCTCGCAGTCTGTCACCATGATGGTTCCACACTTCTGGACAACCCCTTTCGGCCTCTGCCACATTGTCATTGCCCTCCTCTTCCTCCACGGCTCCGGTGAGTGGGCAGGGGAGAGGCAAAGGGGACAGTGGGGGGGCTCGGCTTTGTCTCATCTTGGGTGGTGGAGGGAGCGGAAGCCCTGGGGGGGGGGTCAGCCTGGGAGGCGCCAAAGTACCCCCAGGGTGCGAAGGAGTGGAAGCTGCAGTGAGGGGTGGAAAGAGTCTGACCTCCCCAGATTTGGACTAAGCCTCTGGGTGGAAGTCAGAGCTCCCAAGGGAGCTCCATGGAAGGATGGCGTTCGCAGCCCCAGGGGTTGGGAACATCCCATCCTCTTTGGAAAGCAAATCCTGGGTCCACCAAAGGGGGAGCGGAGCAGGTCCTTCCGGCCCTTTCTGGGTGCCTCTTTTCTCTCCTATTTGCTTTACCTTTCATCGAGTTGTCCCAGTTAGCTGGACAGCTTCCATTCTCGAGGGGAGATGAGGGGACACCTCCCTGGGTAAGGTTTCGGGGGCTTCCTGGGCCTCCGTCCTCCCCCCTTTCCTTCTGTTTTGGAAGGTATTCTAAATCTAATCCAGGTTAACCACGCATTGAGGGCACCAGAGGGGACGGTTATAGGGCCACGGAAGGGAGAGAGAGCAGGAGTCGGGTAGCAGTTGCCTGGACTTGTCTGCCTTGGCTCCCTGCCCTGTTAGCCCTGTGCAAAAGGGGTGTCAGAGGTCCACATCTCCAAGACCTCTTCGCTTCCCCTGCAAGTGCTTCACTTATCCAGATGTTAAAAGTTTCCTCCTTTGGCAGCTCCCAAAATTCTTCAGTGCCAGGGTTGCAGATTGGAGGTGGGACTGAATCCCGTCCTCTCACCCTGACACGTCTTTAGGATTTCACAGGGGCCCACAGGCCCCCACATTTCTTTATTTTCAGTCCTTTGCACCCAGTATTTATGTCCCGCCTTTCACCTTTGGGTGCTTGGACAGGTCACAGTGTCAATGAAACAACAAAGCCCCAGAATAGGCACACTTGTGGTCATCTACTCTTGCAGCCTTTCTCACAAAATGCCACCAGGAACGCTGCAACGGCCCGTGAGCGTCTTACACCCTGTGAGCTGGGTGGGGGCGTGAGGGCTCGGGAGAGAGCTGTGACTAGTCTGAGGTCACTCAGCTGGCTTCACGGAGGAGGGTGGAATCAAACCCAGTACTCCCAGATAAGAGTCCGGCTCCTTAAGCACCTGACCAAACTGGCTCTGGCGGGTAACAGCGTTTACAAACCAAGTATTTTTATTGTTCTATAAAAACAATAGCCGTGTCTGAAAAGTGAGGAAAGAACATGTGTCCCCATTAAAGCCAGTCCAGGGCAGGGAGGTGCGTCTTCACTGCCTTCCTAAACATGTACAGTGAAGGTGCTTGACACACCTCAGGAGGGAGACTATGCCACAGCCAAGGGGCATCGCTGAGAAGGCCCTCTCCCAGGTGCCCACCCCTTTTGCTGTTGAGGGTGGTGGGACAACCAGGAGAGCCTCCTCTCCAGATCTTAAGACACGGGCAGGTCGGTGTGGAAGTTGGTGTTCCTTAAGCTATTTGGGGACCAAATCGTTTAGGGCTGTATAAGTTGAAGTTACCACCTTGAACTGGGCTCTGTTTGTGAACTGGCAGCCTGCTTTCTTCCCCCAGAACAGCGAAGTTATTTGGCTATTCTCATAAACATGGAGAACCTAATCTTGCAGGATGGAATTGAACAACCAAGGGAATTAGAGAAATGGAAGTGGAGAACTTCTTCCTAAAATCAAAAGATTTTGTTTTGTTTTGCTTGTATATCCTCTATATTTTGAAGCCAGCTCAAGAGGGAGAGAGTCGTCATTCTCTTACCAGTTTGGTCTTGTGTTTAGAGTGTGGGACTCCTAATGTTAGTCTCCCAGTTTCCTTCATTAAGCCAGCTGGGCTGCCCTGGGCTAGTCACAGCTCTCTTTCTGAGCAATCAGAGCTTAGGGAGGTAGAAGACCCTGGGTTCCAAACAGTCTTATTAGCCCTTAGTGGAACTTGCTATTCTTTGCAATTTGGCCTCTTTGTAACACCATCCTAAGATTTGACCTTCTTTAAAAACAATGAAACCAAAAGGTATCAAGCATTGAAATAGCATGAGTGCAAAGTGTGAATTCTTGGAAGTGGGATGAAAGTCAGTCTAACGGGCAGGGAATGTTGTAGTCCTCTTCCAGACAGATGCTGTCCTTAGGGAGGCGAAGACGAAGACCGTGTGTCTGTACGTTAAGTGGAATGTGGATTTTTCCATTATATACGAAACTGAAAACAATGAATATGTAAGTCCTGTTTCTGTTGTTCCATCCATTCACATTTCATTACTGTGTTTAGAAGTGTGTGCCTGCCTGAGTAGTGCGTTTCATGATGGATCAAGAGGTACCCCGTTGGATCCGGCCGCAGCCCATCTAGTCCAGCACCCTGTCTTGTACATTGGCCCTGCTCATCTCTCCCACTTGGAGGCATCCATTCTAGTAGCCACAGAAACACCTGTCCTCCATGAATTTGTCTGTGAGAACATAAGAGGAGCCCTGCTGGGTCAGTCCAGCATCCCGCCTCATGCAGTGGTCCACCATTCGCTTCTGGGCATTCCAAAGCAGAAGACAAATGCAAAACCCTCACCTGCTCTCGACTCTACCTGCATCCTGCCTGTCCCTCCATCCTGGAGGTGGTACCCTGGCCCGGATTCTAGCAGCTCTTGATAGACCTGTCCTCCATGAAAGCTTCTTGACAGAGATCCAGTAGCTGCGTTCAGATGCCGTTCCCTTCAAGATGAATTGATGGGGGAGTCACTGTTGGCTTAACTTGGGTGTTGGGGAAGGATGTCTAATGGCCACCCCCAGAATTGGCTTAAGCTCTTGCGCCTGAACTGTTTCAGCTGCTCCGGCTAACATACCGCAGTGGTCTGAACCAACAGGATAGAATTTTTATTTCAAGAGGACAGATTAGGGGCTCCTGGGCTGGAGGCCATGTGGACACCTTGCCCTGGGAGCTTCTTCCCAGGCCTGAAGATGAAGCTTTTAGATACCTGGGCATAGTCTAAGTCTAAAACGCCTGACTGAGAGGCTGTTTTGAAAGGGCAAAAGAGAAGTAGAGGTGTTTGGCTTTTGGTAACTTTGTCTAGTCAATAGCCTCTTGCAAAACTGCCTTGTGCATCTTATGAAATGGAGGTCATCAAATAAAACGATCCTAAATCTAGCAAAACAGTGGTGGGGAGGAGGCAGCAGCAGCAGGAGTGTGCCCTTTTCCCTATGCAACCGGAGTCGCGTTCGTTCTGCCAGGGGAAAGGGAGCACCTTTCTGAGGATCCTCAGAATTGCCCATGTCGCATTTTCCAGAAAACGGCAGACTTTGCCTTACCTGAGGATGCCAGTACCGTTGCAAGTGACTGCGGGGGAGAGTTCACCAACACGCTGTCAGTGAAGTTTGGACAGAACAATTTTTGGATTTTTGTATTCACCAAATATGAGGACACATACGAAGGAGTTGTCTCCTTCACTTACAATACCAACGACACAGTGCTGTTTCCAGATGCTAAGAGAAAAGGTAAGCACCACGTGGCATTTCTGTAGCCTGTTTTAGACCAGACTTTCTCTTAAAACGCTCTGAGGAGCAGCCCGGAGGCTTTTCAGAGAAACTCAACTAAAGCCCAGTAGGAAACTTAGGAGCAACTTGGACCACTTTATTGCGTGTTACGATGCTGGTTTTTTTCAACCGTTTCCAAGTCGCATTATCCAGCTGCCATGGGGACCCGGCCTGAGGTAACCTATACTTCACGAGTGCATTTCTGTTCTTCGGTTTGAGCGCACAGTGGCTTTTTTGGTCATTTCTGGGTTTTACTTTGGGATGCAGAGGATATAACTGATATTCCTTAGGCATAAATACACTGATCTATACAGTACCGTGCAGGAGTCCTAGGCAGGTGTGGAAACAGTGCTGCAGAGTAAGACTGTTTGCAAAAACAATAGGTTTCCATTTACAAAATGCAAATTGAATTATCAGAGAGAAATCTAAATGCCACCGATATCTGGTGTGGCCACCCTTGGCCTTCAAAGCAGCCAAAGACCTTCTGTGGATGTCGTCTCGCTCAGATCCGTCTCTCTCCTCATGGAATCCCAGATGGTGCTGAGATCAGGGCACGATGGGGCCGTAGCGTCACACCCCGGGCATCCTTTGCAGCACTTGGTCCACACATTTGCACAGTAAATGAACTGATGGCTCCAGTTTGACAGGTAGAGATGCAGCGATGGGGGGCCACCTGGCCCTTGTTCTTCCTGCAGCCCTTATTCCACCCACGCCCCCCGATTGCCGGCAAGCAGCTTCTGAAGTTAGAGGCAGTTTAGCAGAGAAGCGGTTCTCTGATAAACTGCCTCTAAACATTGTAGCGGTTAGCTTTCTAGCTGGCAGGCAAGCAGCTTCTGAAGTTTACCAACGTTAAACTGCCTCTAAACATTGTGGCGGCTTTTGTTAGGTTTTTAGCTGGCAAACTTCAGAAGCTGCTTGCTGGCAATTGGGAAGGGGGGGTGGAATAATGGTTGCAGGAAGAGGCTTGTGGGACAGCAGGGGCCAGATGACCCCCCCCTCCCGCCCATCGCTGCATCTTACTGGGTGATCAGTTCTTTTACATTTGCCTGGCAATCAGATCGCAGAGAGAAGAGGCTCGTTTCTGTTTGGTCACTGTTTAATGCCCAGCAGCTGCGATCGGCGAAGGGATGGGATTTCCCTGCTGTGACGGTTTCAGGGTACAGGCTGCAAACTGTTTTGCTTCCTGGCTTTGCAGCAATAGCCAGCCTTGGGGCAAACAGCTTGTTGCAAACCCTGGGATTTGGGCTGCAAAAAGAGCGGGAAATCCTGTGCGGGCCCTGTTGCAGTGATTGGCTGGAGTAAGGTTTTGGAGGGAAAGGCTGTCCGGGGATCTGAGTGCTGGAGGGGCTAGAGAAGGAGTTCCCACCAATCAGGCTGGAGGGACAGCAACCTCTGTTAGGAGTCTCCAGCAGCATTTTATTGCGGCTAGAGCCAATCAGGATCAGGGGTGTGTGTATAAATGAACACAGAGTACAGCAGAGAATGTCTTCATGCTGGGACAAGAGCTGAAAGGAGAAGAAGAGCTGAACCTGAAGGAGCCAGACCAGTAGTTGACCAGGGGTCTTCGTGCTGGGACTGAGGCTGAAGGGAACAGAGGAGCTGATCCTGAGGGAGCTGGAACCAGTAGCTGACCAGTGGTCTTTTGGGGCTGAGTGATTTCTGAAGGAGGCAATCGGGTGGATTGTGGCTCTGAGGGAGACTTCACTAGCAACTGACCAGGCTGGATGATCGGAGAAGCAAGGACGGACTGGGCCTTGTGATCATCTAGGGCCACGTTCTGGTACACTGGCTTGGCTTGAGCTGTGGCAGAAGCAAGCCAGAGGGAGAGGAACGTGGAGAGGTTTGTCTTTTAAAAGGGGAACTATTTTCCTTTAGAGAAAGGGGTAGCTCCTAGCTTTAAGAGACTTGCAAATTTAAACCAACAACTACCTGAACCTTATTAGCTTTTTAGTATTGCTTGTGTATAATAATAAACTTGTTTTAGTTTACTGTTGAAACGCTTGCTACCAGTGTTTTGTGTCCACACTGTAGTATTCACTTGGCCGTTGCACGAACCCAGCATCCAAACAGGGCCAAGCTTCTCCTAGAGAGGGCAGGCACTAACTGGAACGCTGGGCATCGTGGCACCTGCCTTCGCTCCTATCAGGAGAGAGGGGGTGGAGAGAAATGGATGTGGTTTCCTGATGGGGACAGGTGTATCCGAATGGAACCCGCGCTCTTGTCAATCGCATGGGGACGGGTCAATTTGAACTAGAATCCGTACTGGAAATATCCCGAATCCAACTTGAAGTAAACAGAGTGCATGGGGACAAGTCCATAGTTTTCATAGGCATCTGGCAGTCATAACAAAACTTTTTTTTCTATCCTTAAAGGACCAGTGACGGTCACCGTGATGTTTCCAGAACGTCCCATTCCTGTAAATACGGTCTTCGTCTGCGATGGTCTCAAAACGATACAGGACCACAATGTGACGATGTATATTTCGCAAGTGGCCCTGGAAGCGTTTATTCCATCAGGGGTGCTAAGCAAAACAAGTGAGTAGCCTTCCTGTTCTACAAGCTTTTCTTAATCTCCAACCTTCAGATGTTGCTGGGCTAAAAACCTCAGTGATTTCACACCGTGTTCCACGCTTCAGATGGTCCTGACAACTCCCAGCGATCTGCTTCCAGCATTCCAGGCCAGAGAAAGCTCCGGACCTTTCCCTGCTGTTCCCTGAGTAGGCTTACAAAACTGCTCTGATTTTAAAAGTTGCTCTTCGGATATTATCATGGATTTCTCATATACCAAACCTAATATTTTAATTAAGCAGGAAAGATGCATCGACTACAAGAAAGAACGCTGGAGGGGGTACAATGGAACCTGGGTGTGGTCTTGCTGTCTCTGGCGATGCCTTGCTGCTACTGATAGGCGCACTTCTTTTCCAGAGACACATTGTATCCAGGATGCTCCAGCCACCCGTGAGGAACCCAGGGGAAGGCCGGCCACCGGGCGGTACTCTGTACAGAAGAATGGGAAAATCTGCTTGCTAGTAACCATGGCCCTGCAGGTGGACATCTTAGAAGAGGTGAGTGTTTTCACATGCATTCAGTCAGCTCACAGAATTCATAAATGTGAACTGCAATGAGCCAGTTTGGCCCCTTAGTGAGGGTCAGACTTGTAGTCTCCTGGTTTGAGTCCACACTCCTCCATGAAGGCATCTGGGTGACCTTGGGCTGGTCCTAGGTTCCTTTCTCAGCTCTCACAGCCCCACTGACCTCACAGGGTGCCTTTTATGGGGAGAAGAACAGAAGGTTTGTCAGCAGCTTTGAGTCCCCTTCAGTGGGGTAGAAAAGTGGGGTAGAAAAACCAACCCTCCTCCTCCTTCTAACAAATGTATTACAGTTTTAACAGAGAAGACAATGTGATCACGGCTTTAATGTCGGTGCAGATAGACTCAGCCGGAGCAATTCCATTCGAACAGTGTCTAGACTGTTCTAATCAGCTATGGCTTATGGACTACTTAGCTGAATAAAACTTAATGTTCTATGCACAGTGGCCTGAAGTTGGGTAGGGGTTTCATCAAAACTCCCAGTGAGGAATAGCTTTGGGAGGGTTATTTATTTATTTAGAGACCAACATTGCATTATTCTTAATTTCAGGCTGCGGAGGCTCTTTTCAACTTTCATCCAAACACCACAGAGGCTTCTGGTACCTGTGGAAATACCACTTCTTCACTGACTTTAAAAGATGGGAACACAGAAATTACGTTTGGTTTTGCAGTTGTAAGTAGCTATATATTGTGTGAATTTCTGGCGTGGGCCTAACTCTTCCACACGTGGTTCCGTGGATGCATAACACAGGGTGTGTTCGCTTGCTTCACTAGATGTCATGGCGGTGGATAATGTTATGAGTATACAAGTCGTAGAATGTCCATTTAAACCCTGGGTCAGCTCTCTCCACTAGGAGGCTTATTTTGTCTTTTTGACCGACACTGTTAATGTCCGTCTTTACCCATAAAATTTCCCTTAAGATGAATATTCTAGTCTGTCAGCCATTTGGTACCTGTGGAATTCATTTTGTATGGCCAGAAACTCAGGTTTAGGTGGGAAAAGCTAACTGAGGTAAGCAGTTGACACTGTGGTTACCTGAATGTTTATCAGGCAGCTATTTTACCTCATGGTGCCCAAATACATGTCACCTCACAGATCTACATTACCTCATGCATGTAAATAAAATATGCTTCTGATACCTACTTCGATTCCACCGTTCCTTTTCTTTGGTCACAACTGTCTCTAAACACAGCTGGGCAGGGGAGGGGAAACTGTTTGTTCAGTAAATTTGAATATATTTAAATTTAAATGTATACACTGCTTCCCATTCAAATATACAGTAAGTATGAAGCAACGGACAAATAATAAAAATAGCCCAAATGATCGTAATTATGTAATAATGTACTTAAAATCAAGAATTTTGCAGGTAGGAAAGCCCTGTGTAAAAGGGTAGGTCTCCAGTTGGAATCTAAAAACCAGAAGAATAGTCCCCCACAAATATCAGAGGGGAGACTATTCCAGAGAGCAGGTGCCACCACAGAGAAGGCCGGGCTGACGGTGGTCATTAGATGAAATTCATAGTACCCACAGTAGGACCTCCCCCAGAAGTTTAATTATCTCGCAGGTTTCTCTTGGAGGAGCTATCTGCCAAGGAGGCTGGTCCCAAATGTGCCCTAGATAAGACCTTGAATCTGAACCAGTAGATACCTGACAGCTGAGGCAGGGGCTTCAGCATGGGTGTGATACGCCCCACTCAGCCACCTGGCTGCCTCATGGTACACCGCTTGCGGCTTCCAGACCTCGTACAACTAATGCCGGGCTAAGTTTAGACCTTGTTCTGGATTATATTCCGGAGTAGGAGCCTGCCATCCGTACGCCGGTGCAGACTGCAGAATAAGGCTCATCCTTGCAGAAAGGGCCTTAGGAATTTGGTTCCCCTCAGAGGATGTTGGGTCCTTGAAAGCAGTCAGAGCAAAACGTCGTAATGTTAGCAATGGGGATGCTTTTTAGAGACTCTCGGCCTCTCACTAACCAGCATCCTGTGAAATTTTCTTCCCAGAAATTCACACTGTTGCCAAAACCAACTTGAATTCCTGGGCCGCCATGTTGGGCAGGTCCTTCCGGCGCCAGAAACGAAGTCCTTTAATAGTGACGCCACGTCACAGACTCAAAATGGATAACTTAGAGGTCCAGCACTTTGAAGTACGGGATGATCACTTTTCTCCTGGTAAGCGTAATCTTCACGTAGGCAGATTCTGGGGGCTTTGGCACGAAAAGAAAAAGCGTTCTAGGTTAGATATGTCACTTTATCAAGAACTTGCTGGCTAAACTGACCCAGGACTATTACGTGGACTCAGTAATGTAGCTTTTCTAGGGGTAAAAGAAAGCTGAAATACAGCAGAGTCAGTGACGCTGAAAGCACCACTGAAAACAGAATATCAGCGGATCTCGGGGAAGAGGTTTTTGTAGATAAGTTAAACCAAGGCTGCATCCCCAAAAGACTTATTTACTTCTCCACTGTCACTCTACTGTCACTTTATTGAAGTGAACTTTAAAAGTGCCATGCAAATCAGGAATAAGCGTCCGCATGAGGCTCAGGAAAATGCGTGTTTTTAACGCACCTTCCGTCCCCATAGGATCCCTGTTTTCTTTGCGCGCATCTTTTTCTCCCCGCCCCTGCTCTTGTTCATAGGGTGCCAGCGGGAATGGGGAGGGACTGCGCTCGGTGTGGCCACAACCAGGAAGACAATCCCTGACAAGTGCAAAGGAGAAACAGCGATCGGCTCTCTGTTCGTCTCCCAGATCTCCCCCCCCCCCCCGAAATGGCTTCTCGTGCTGGAAAACATTCACTCTCACCACTTTCCCTGTTATTGCTTTCAAAAATCCACCCTGTCCAGCGCACGATCGCTCATTCACTCATCACTTTCCCTGTTATCGCTTTAAAATCCACCCCTAGCAATAATCCACCCATTTCCCACCTCACAGCGATTGCAACAATGTTGCAATTCTGCGTGATTCTGGCTCTTTAGTTCTGAGCTTTAGAAAGTGAAGCTGCTTGTGTTTCTGCTGTGTGTGCAGGCGGCAATCCCCGCCCCTTTTGCCACGGAGTGTCCTCAAGGTAAATGTAGCGAGGAAAACCCGCGACTTACAGAAAGAGCGCTGGAAGAGTTGTTTAAAGTGCATGTATTTTGTCGCGCGATTTCCACGTTTTGTAGCGCTGGAACCTCGTTAAAAACCCTGGCTTGGGGGCACTCAGAGGCAAAAGGAGAGTCTTGGCAGACTTTTTATGCCTTGGGGACAGGCCCCAAGATAAAGTTGCTTGTAGCAAATCTGCCAAAGGAAACCTTTACAGACATTCAGGTTGTAGGCAGAAGGCCCCCCATGTTTGCCTCGCACTCCCCATGCTGTTGAAATCTTGTATTTTGTGAGTCACTGTCCTGTTCTCAGTGTGGTGGAAAGGCCAAAGATTAGCTGACCATGGAGGCTGTTATGCCCTTTCCCTTTTTGCGTCTTGCTCTTGAGGTGATCCTCAAAATGACACATGAAACCCTGGAAGGCAGATGCAATTGAAGTTGCTCCATTCTCCTGTCTTGTGGGTGTAAGGACAGGTTTTGCCTCAGCATAGCAAACGATCCCGTGTTAAAGATGCCAGCATTAAGCTTTTTATGTAACCTGATATTTTCTGGCTAAGCATGTGATTTGCATAGTTTAGACAAGTGACAGAAACATCACACGTACACAGCTGTATAAAGAAACCCTTCAAAGGTATACTCACATCAACACTGCTGGGGTTAGGCGTAGCCCCCCACCAAATCATTTGGAGGCAATTTCTGAATTATTATCATTTCTACTGCTCTGGCTTTGTTTTCTTATAATAGGGCCTTTATAGGACCAAGGTAAAGAAATATATACCTATATGCTGATTTTGCACATTGACTTGTAAAATGGATGTTATTTGTCCTTTTTATATACATTCTATCCTGTTACTCTGAAGTTGGCTTACAAGGTCAAATCATATAAAACAAGTTACAAAGTGACTAAAATATAGTGAATTAAGCATAATAAAGAAAAACTCAAAGGATCCGCCTAGAGAGGACCGCCAAGGTGAACACAAACATTTTTAGTTATCTTCTAAGAAACCTGCTTTAGATTAGGGATCTGCAGGGATATTAGTAGCCATACAAGACTGAGTCGAGTGTTCCAAATTCGAATGTAAAAGTTCAAATCGAATTTTGAATTTCGGATCTATTCGTTTGAATTATTTGGACATTCGTATTTGTACAGGTTCGTACACGATGCGTGCTTGAAGATCCACATCTTTCCTGCATCCCGTGTGTATTTGCATAGATCCGTACGGGACAAAAACGGGCTGCATACGGGATAACTATGGGATGCGTACGGACATGTACGGACGCATACTGATGTGTCTGGATGTCGGGAAGATGCGTACGAGCACATGCGAATGTTGCCGACATTTGTATGTGCAGATTCAAATAAGAATAGAACGAATAGATTCAAGTTTGGCAAAAATGAATCGAAAGTTATTAAACTTGAATTTAACAGATTCAAACCAAATTGAACTTTGGAGTATTCGATTTGATTTGAATAGCGTGTGAGAAAAACATTCTTGCACATCCCAACTTTAGATCAGGTGGAACTTTATTCCACAAAGCTGGGGCCACTAAAGGGAAGGCCCCGCTGATAAAAGTGCCTGCCTTCTAACATCTTCAGCCAGCTACCTCTGGGCAATCTCGAACTCTGGCCTGGTTCAGGGGATCTTTTGAGTTGTTCTCAGGAGCTTCTTAAAGAGGGGCTTGTCGCCGTGGGTTGTGCCCCTCCGTCTAGAAGGTGTTTTGATGAGGCTGTGAAAGGAACTGGCCACACACTGGGAAGGGTTTTGCCTTTGAAACCTGCCAAGGTCCACTGCTTTTCTGCATTGCATCCTCGCTCTAGGCTGGGGCAGCCTTATGCCCCAGTTCGTTGGACCAACAGAGAGTGGGGAGGGATTTCCACCTTTCAGGCCTGCCAGGCTATCAGGCAGGGTTGCAACCCTTTCATCCTGATTGCACAAACAAGTTTGGTGAATTAAAGCAAGGTTCCAAAGAGTGCTACCCAGAATGCTTTGCAATCCCTTATTTGTGCTCTTGCTCACTTGTCACTGATGGTGGCTTGCTTTGCTAACTTCTTTCCCCCCCCCCTCTATTTATCTCTTTCCTTGCAGCTGAAGAACATTACACCCGCCAGTTCCTGTATCTTATTCCTGTGATTGTGGGTGCGGTGGTAGCCTTCCTCCTCTTCGTTGTCTTTATCACCTATATATGCCAAAGACAGAAAAAGGAACCCGACCCTTATTCTGTATAATCCTTGTTTAATATGGCATAATAAAACTTGGATTCCAGTTACAATCTCAGCTAAAAGGTATGACGGTGCTGGCACCAGATTGACTTTCAGAAGGAGGGGGTTCCATGACTGGAGTGCCACCACGAAGAAGGCCCTACCTTCTGTCATCACGCACATGGGCTGTTTCCTTTTGATCTTTTAGCACACTGTTCTCACAGTCCTCTGGGGCTGGCGGAGAAAAATGGGAGGGGCATGATGGGAATTGTTTTTGTTGCATTTCCCATTCTGCTCCAGTTGCCCCAGAGTTTTAGGGTTGAGGATCAGTTGCACAAGGGTTTTTTCCCACTTCCCAGCCTTAATCCGGATCTAGGATTATCCAGATCTAAGAAATGAGTCCTTCAACAAATCTGGATTTAGAAGATCCAGATCCCGGCAAGTACCCAATGCGTCTCACGGACAGTGTAGCACCTGATAGCATTGGGTGCTAGGCATGGTTACAGTGGGAACACCTGTCATGCCCTATTCAGCCTCCTTGGAGGAGGGAAGTCTGCCTGCAATAGCACCAGAGGCTGAGGAGCAGCCACAGCATGGCATTGCAAGCACTGAAGGGCTAAGGCCAGTTCCAGGTGAGCAGTCAGACAGCTCTGATAATGAATCTTACCAGCTGTGAGCCTGATCAAAGGCCCTCTCATGGCTTGCTGAGGCAGCAGAAGCAGCTGAGGTGCAGATCAGAGCGATTAGCTCAGCTGCACTGTGGGTGTGGCATGGACTCCTCTACTTAAGGAGCAAGCTCACCTTGCCTCAGTTGTTGCAGATAACATCTTTGCAGTCTCGTGTTACTCTGTGCTTGAATTCCTGGACTCCCTGTACCTTTGGACTGCCTGACCCTAGCTGCCTTTCTGGACTCCTAGACCCCGGACTGGAACTGACCTCAAAAATGCCTGGACCCCTTGGAACTGAGTAAGCTGTGCAAGTGTATGCCTGTTGCCTTGCTGGCCTGCGATGTGACAATGCCAGAGCACCCACCTTTCCCCAAGTGGAAGACATGAAGGCAGTATGGAGTGATTGTCTGGGACG
The DNA here is from genome assembly GCA_023333525.1 of Aspidoscelis tigris stejnegeri. Lineage (NCBI taxonomy): Eukaryota > Metazoa > Chordata > Lepidosauria > Squamata > Teiidae > Aspidoscelis > Aspidoscelis tigris. Next base: position 16,238,954 of record JALMGA010000012.1, on the reverse strand, counting down.
TACGGCAGTCAAGCAACATTTTTTTGGGGGGAGGGGCGATGGGCACTGCGGAGGCAGAATCTCTGGAGATGCTACAAAGATTCTTCCGAGCCTGGAGCAAGCCTCTCTCCAGAATCTCCAGAGTCTGGCCCAAGCTCCGCAATACAGTCGCAGCCGTCTCCGGAGAATAGCCACCTGCTTTCAAGTTTTGGGGTGCCTGCACTCCAACAAGGGTTGTCGTCGTCGTCCCCCCGGAGCCTGCCCCTGGACCCCATTGATGCAATTGTGGTGTGAATGCGCACTGTCTAATCCGGTCTTCAAGGCTGAAGACCAGATTGAAGACCTCTTTCATGGGGTGCATGGGAATACCGGATTCCAGGGCCTGAAGGACCCATTCAATCTGGATTTCCCTTGAACAGGTGTGAACACATTGGGTCCTAAAGGGGTCTGAAGTGGGAACAGGGCCTTCCAGATCGATATCAAACCAGTGCCTGATGGGTACTTAATGGGTACTTAGTGCTAGTGGAAAACACCCACAAGCTGGGTATCAAACAAACCCGATGGCGGAATTGTTTTCAAGAACCATTAGAGAAATGACCCACTAGCTTTGCAGCCATGGCTCATCTAGTCCAGCAGTCTGCTCACAAATCACCTTTTCCAGTTTCACAATATCCTTTTTGAGGTCTGCTGGCCAGAATTGTACACAATATTCCAAATGTGCCCTCATCATAGATTTATCAAGAGGCAAAATGACACTTGCTGATGCTCCTTTTTTCTCAGCAAGAGAAAGAAGCAGAATTTCTGAGGTTACAGAGAGAGACACATTTGGGCCTCTTGACTCCTCGGTGGTGCACGTGAAATAAACGTCATAAAACGACTTATAAAACCCAGCGAAGGCTCAGTCTGAAGACAGCCAGCTCCATCTTAAACCAGAAGAGGAAGAAGAATTGGCTTTTATGGCCTGCTTTCATCACCCTTAGACGGTGAACCCTCAGCTAGTATGAAGCCTCGAGGCTACGAAGGCAAAAGATGCGTTGTATCTCTGCAAAGTCAGGACTCCTTGGAAGAGCAAGCCAAAGGCTGCATTCCCATTGTGGTGCCCACATACATGTCCTATCTCCAAAAAGTTACATTTTATAGGTAAAGTAAAGTGTTGTGAAAACGTATTGTCTATACAGGTGAATGTGGAACCAAACCGTTTTAAATTGCATGCTGAGTAGGAAAAGGGAGGGGTTTATCCTAGCTCTCCAGAAGGGAGGGGGCATAGAATCCAACTGAAAGGAGTAAACCAATCAGATTAAAGGCAGCAGTGCCAACAGCTATAAAAGGCAGGGTTGAAGGACCGTTGAGGTTTTCTGCCTGGGGTTAACTGACAAGGGGAGAGTTTAACGGGAGAAATGGGCTCTCGGTTGTCCTGAGGGAAGCAGGCAACAGGGTCCTGAGACTTTATTGATTCTATATTGGGTAGACATTAAAGAGAGTTAAACAGGGACATGTTCTCTAGACGGTACCCAATAATTTAGGAAGGACTAGATGGGGAAGCTGGGGACAGTTCTTTCATAGGAAGGCATCAAAAGGAGTATATTGTTTTTGCCTTAGTAAACTCACTTGTTGTATGCTGAGAAGACTGTGACCAATAAACTTGTTTCTTGTTCGCTAAACGTGGAAAGGCCTATCTTTCTCTTACATAAAGTAGTTTAAAGCAAATCTGCAAAACTGGTGTTACTGTATCTTAAAAACTGTAAGCAGAGGGCTGAGTGGAGGAGATGTGTTCCTCTTCAGCTCCCCGTGGAAGGCAACATTAATATCAGACCTTGAGAGTAGAGAAGGAAACAGGAGGCATGGCTCGTGGTTTGGGGGAAGTTTTATTCCTGAACATTATTTCACGCTACCAACAAAATTAAAAGAATTTAAAAGTCACAAACCAGACTTGGGAGGGCGCCTCACCCATGCACTCCAGTCAAAGGATGGGGGACGAGAATAGGAATGCTCATGAATGTTGGGGTGTGTGCGTTGTTTTTGATTTGTAGCAAACCGAATGCAAGAAAATTCATATTCATTCGAACACACACCCCTTCGAATGTCGTATGATTCATATTCAATATGAATGTTCAATCCCATACAACACTTCATACAAATGCAGGATTCGTATTCAATATGAATATTTAATCCCATATGAATCCCATACAATGCTTCCCAATGAATGCAACTACATTACATGACTGCAGCTTGGGTTCCGAGTTCTGTTCCCCTATGGGGATTTGAACTCATGGGCTGGTGCACATGTGGATGCTATTATATGGTGCAGCAGCCTACTGAGCCACTAGGTGGCTTTGGAAGGAGGCAATCCTTTTAGACCAGTGATGGCCAACCTATGACATGCGTGTCACAGGTGACACACCAAGTTCTTTTGGGTGACACACATGGTCACCCTGGCACCTGGGCATATAGTGCTTGCTTGTTCCTGAAGTGTACGAAATACCAACTTTCTATTGAAGATTTAGCAAACGAAATTCAGCAACAAAAGTCACTAATGTAAAGAATTATTTGTTTTTGCTTTTAATGCATATATCAAAAATATAACTTTTTTACTAGAGCTACAAATATCACAAAATTATGGGTATTTCTAGATGTGACACAGCACCCGAGTTAAGCTAGGTTGTCTTGTGAATTTTGACACACTGAGCTCAAAAGGTTAACCATCACTGTTTTAGACCTTATATAGGAACTTTGCATGTAATTATCCTTCCTTCAGTTCTCTCTCTTATACATATCTACGGAGGACACTCATCAGCTATAGTATAGAAACAACCTGTGGTGTTAAGACTACATTATATGACCACCACTGGCCCAGGCAGGACACGACCGGTTTTGCTGTTTTTGCAGCTCATCAGGTGCCTGCAGCCCATGTTCCAAGTTCTGTTCCCTTATGGGGATTTGAACTCATGGTCCGGTGCACATGTGCTAATGCACATTCGATTCAAATTCGAATGTCTATCTTCTAAGTGCCAGCATTCAATTTGAATTTGAATGTCCAAATTTGTCCAAACTGTACAAATTTCTAATTTTATGGCTATCCCTGCACATCCCTAGAAGAGAGCGAACTATGGAAGAAAACCAAGACCACTCTTTCCCTGACTTTCCCGCCCTGATTTGGGAACCCTGAAGTAGCCTGAACTCAATTTGTGCAAGTCCAGCAGAGGGACCTTCTGTCCACTAGGAGATGCAGCTGAACTACCATGGAGTAGGTGGTGTTAGGGAAGAAGTGACTGCCTCTGAGCCACCTCCCTCTGACCTTCGCCTCCTCAAGTGGATGCTCTGGAAGGCATCACCAGGAGGGCAGCACCCCCTGTTAACAGGCAGTCAGAAGAGATACACACCGAGAGAAAGGCGTGGAAAGGATTCCTTCTTGCGCTACAAAATTATGCTCAGCAACCACAAGGGGAAAGAAATAGTGTGGAAACTGCTTTGAGATCTGGCCTCTCTCTTTTCATTCTTTTTTTATTGGAAAGAAAAATATTTCTTCTCTCCACCTTTGGTGCCTTAGAAGAAACACAAGGGCTTCGGCACCCAGGCTTCAAAACTCTGAAGCATTTTTTCAAAGGAGTGTGGGAAACTTCCGCAAACATATGCATAACAGCCATTGCACCGAGGGAGTTTGTAAATGAATATTTTGTGATTGAGCCCTGTGATCTCAGCAAAGAACTGCTCTTTACACTGAACTGGCAGCCGCTGTGAGACTCGCAGCAGAAGACGCCGTTTTTACCGCTCGGCTTCAGAGTTGCAGCATCCTCCTTCAACGAAGCTTCAATCTTCAATTTGTCCCTCTGCTTTATTGAGGTTATGATTCCAAAGGCTACAGGAGGAGGGAAACTATTTCTGGTGATTCTCCAGATGGTTACAAGTAAGCCTTTATTGCTTATGATACTTTTTTTCCCCTTCTGCCTTGATATTTCAGAGTTAACCCTATTTCTAGGCAAAGGAGGCAGGATAGCCTAGTGGATGTAGCACTGGTTTCCATGCCGCAGAGAACAGAAGACGGAGGGAACAGATCTGGGTGAGGAATTTTCCCCTGGCTTTTCAGAAGCGGCATCTTTCTCCAGTGCTCTTATCTAGGGCTGTGGTCACACCTAAGTTTTAATCCAGCTTCAGTCCACGTTCAGAGCAAGAGAACACACCACCAGCAAAGCGACCAGTACTTTTCCTTCCACATTATCTGTCCAAAAAGTGAATTTTCTAGGTTATTTAACACTGAAAGAAAGCAGTGTATCACTCTGCTGATGTATTCTCTCACTCTGAAGCTGGATTCAGCCTTAAGTGTGATCACAGTTTGGGTGGTTAGGTGGTGCTTTTTCTTCTCCCTTCCACTGCGTTCACTTCTTTTTACAGAGAAAGTGAAAGACATCAAGACCTGCAAGTGAAAGCATCCAATTAACTATGTTGACAAATTTTCCCCACTGATTTCATAGCTCAGGAGAGAGCAACTGAGTGCTTGGAAGGGGCAGATCCACTAGGGAGCCAGTTTGGTGTAGTGCTTAGGGAGTCATACTCTTATCAGGGTGTTTGATTCCACCCTCCTCCACAAAGCCATCTGGGTGAACTTGGGGTAGTCAAGGTCTCTCCTGAGCTCTCATAGCCCCACTTACCTCACAGGGTGTTCTGTTGTGGGGAGAATAGAAAGCTTTGTCAGCTTAACTGAGAAAACTGAGTCCTTTTAAATGGGTGAGAAAAGCCGAGTAGAAAAGCCAACTCTTCCTCCTCCTCCTCCTCTTCCTCATTTCAAAGAGCAACTGAGGAAGGTATAGTTTATTTTGGTCACCTAGTGAACTTGGGTGGAAGGAGATCCATCTTGCTTCCTCCATGGCAGACTTTTGATTTTCTGTGCATGCATAAACAAAACACTTGGGATCAGGTTCTCTGATTCGGAGCAGCTCACTATAAGACATCTGGTGAGGCAAATGGAGCTTCACCAGGTACTTATGGACCTTTAGGCTGCTGAGGTTGCCCTGTGGGTCCTAAAACATACCTTCCCGTGGTCTCGAGCTCCCTCCAGCTCAAGCTGTGGCCAGACAAGACGTGGAAATTTTCCACCTGGCTTTAAATTCTAGCTTAGCTATGTTGAGATTATGTTAACTCTAGAACAAGAACAGCAAACACTAGAAAACCCTGAGCAGTGCGCTGGGTTTTTCCTGTGGGCCAAACTCCAGCTCCCCAAGATTTACAGATGTTTGTATTTGGCAGGTTTCTCCTCTGGCACAGGGTGAACATGATGCTGAGAACTTTAAATCAACCCAATGCAAACTGTTTAACAGTTCTAAGATAAAGTCCTGTGCTAACCCAGTTAATCTCCCTCCAGACTATGGAGCTGGCTCGGGTGCTTTTGGGAGGTTGGAGGACAATGAGGATCAAAGGGGTGGTGGAGAAGGCAGCACCCACGGGGGTGCTAAGTATCCACACATCTAGATGACCCTGGTTCCATGCAATTACACCCAGCACTAGAGATGTACATGAATATATTTTTTGCATTCAATTGTATCAAACAGAGAGCAAGAAAATTTATATTCATTTGAATAGATCCCCTTCAAATGTGGTACGGTTCTACCGAGAGTAACCATTTCACAAGAAAAAGGTTTTAAATGGCCACCCCAGTCAACGCAGGTGGCTTTTTAAGGAAGGCTTCTGAAGGCTTCTTAATGGGTCCTTCATGAAGGAAAAAGAAGAGTTGGCTTTTCTACTCTGCTTTTCTCACCCATTTAAGGGGACTCAAAGTAGCTGACAAACTTTCTGTTCTTCTCCCCACATCAGAACACCCTATGAGGTAGGTGGGTCTGTGAGAGCTCAGAAGAGAGCTGTGACTAGCCCAAGGTCACCAGCTGGCTTCATAGGGGAAGGTGGAATTGAACCCGGTATGCCCAGATAAAAGTCCAGCTCCCTAAACACTAGACCAACTGGCTCAAGAAGATCCTGATAGTATCAATGATAGGTCTGTAGCACAGATGTGCACAAATATTCATAACATTCGATATTTGTACAAATTCAGACAGTTGCATACAAATCTAAGGTTACAACATTCGTACAGTGACATTCGTATGAATACTAATGTTTCGGAACATTAGTACTAAGGCTTCGGAACATTCGTGAAACGGGGAGGTGGGAAAGCGGCTGCGCCAGTCACATCTGCCATGGATCCAGAGTGCATTCGACATGGATTGAGAGTGGATTCAAAGTGGATTCAGGGTGGATTTGATGCTTTCAGAGTGGATATGTTACAGGATACATATCAAATATGTATCAGATAAGTATGGGATATCCATTTGTGTTGGATATTCATATGAATTTGTCCAAATACATCCATATCAAATAGAATCCTACCACATTTGAAGGGGATGTATTCAAATGAATATGAATTTCCTTACATTTGATTTGATACAAGTCAAATCCAAAAAAAAAAAAAACCAATTCATACACATCCCTAGTTTGTAGACACCAATGTGGGCTCCATTCCTAGAAGCAATAACAGATGCATCTCCTCCACCACTAGACTCTGTGTGTTTGGATGGACAAAACCACTGAATCTTCATCCTTGTGTTAGAAAATGGCCTTGATGGGGGCATCATGATAACCCGAACACAAATATTATTCCTGCCCATATATGAAGTATTCAGCGAGAACGTGAAGAAGGTGACAAACAGCACTAAATGTCTAGTTAGGTTTACTCGTAGATCATAATAATACTTATGATCTGGAGTTTTAGAATTGCTTTATATTCCATTCCATATACACATATTAATAAAACACAAATGTTCACAGAATTTGTCCTTCTCCTGCCCACCACGTGCATTTGTGTTGCAGATGTGAAGAATTCTCTTGGCAACAACCCAGTCTCAGAAATTGGATCCCCTGACCTTCCCAGACCTCCCGTAATGGGCCAGGGCAAGGCAGCATTCTGGCTCCCTGGAGATGAAAAATAAATTATTATTATTAAAGTTTATTCCTTGAGTGCTATAAATGTACATAGCACTGTACAAACTACAAATATTTAAAAGACAGTACAGTAAAAGGATACAGATGAAGTTAAAATTACTAGAACAGTAAAATTTAAATAATGCATAATATAGTCATAAACAGATTAGAATAAAACAAGTGAAAAAGAAGTTCAATCAACGGGGCCAAAGGCCATAGAGTATAAAAAAGTTTTTAATTGGGATTTAAAATTGTGGCCCTGTTGGCTCTTTTGTCTTTCTCCTTCACTCTGGCAGAGGCAGTGATGGCGGGCCCTGACCTGGAAGGGGCGTCCTGCCCTTTGGGAATGTTCCCGTGCGCAAACACGACTGCCTGCCTCCCTCAGCCACTGCATTGCAATGGTGTGGTCAACTGCGATAATGGAGCTGATGAGGAGAACTGCGGTAAGCTAGGCATGCTCTGTCTCTGTTGCTCGTGGCATTAGAAAGGGAGATTTCTCACTGGCCGGTATGCCAGACCAGCAAGTGTCCTAGGAGCACGCTGGTGTGGATTAAGGGAGGAGGCCCTGAGCCAGGGGATGGGGCCTAAGGGGACTAGGTAGAAGGCAGTACATGTGTTGGTCCACCATACCACCCAGCATGAAGTCACCCTCCAGAGGAAGCTCTGCCCGAGGAGGAGAACCATGCCATCGTTCCTGGGTGTGTGTGTGTGGGGGGGGGGTGTCTAATGGTGGCAGCCTCAACCACTCTGCCCTCTGGATGACTATCCAGCCTGGATGGGTCCTGGTCACTTGGAGCTGCTTCCTTGCAGGACTGGGTCCTTCTTGTCAGCTGCTCTGAACTCCACCTGGTCTCAGCTGCACCAGGACAAAGGACAGCTGCTTATGCCATCCCTCCTGGGGGTGGTCTGATGGTGGCAGCCTAGACCCCCTCTGCCCTCTGGACGACTCTCCAGGCTGGCTGGGCACAGACATCTTAGAGGAGGTGATTCTTTGTGGGACTGGCGCCTTTGGTCAGCTACTCTGGACTTCACTTGGCCTCAGCTGCCTCAATCTGTGTGTGTGTTTGGCTTATTTTGCAATGTTTTATATGATGTGCAATTCTTATAATGTATATCATAATGTTCTGACCATTACTTTGCACGGTATACTTTCTGTTTGTTGTAAACTGCCTGGGGCAAATTGCTTTTGGAAAGGCAGTATACAGATGGAGGGGGGGTGTCATCCAGAGACCAGCCCTGTGCTTAGTGACTGTTCTGCTCTCCCAGTTTATCCTGTGTTTACAGACAATCAACTGGAATTATCCCAGTTTTTGCTTTGTGCTACAACTCTCATGGTCTTTTGGTCCTTGGTAGGAAGGGTGGAATGTTCTTCCCAGGACAGAACTGGAGGACATGATAAGAGAATAAGCAAGAGAAGGGTCCACCAGAGGCTTCCTTCCCACCATGACCAGGAAGGATTTGTGATGGGCACTGGACAATCAGTTGACCATCCCTGAAGTTGTATCCCTCCCTCTCTCTGGGCCTTTCTGCACTGAAAAGCCCAGACCAGAATCAGTGGGCCTGAAGCTTAACTCCGTGAGAAGCTGAAGGACCAAAGGTCTCAGTGAAAAGCTGCAAAAGAAGCTTCCTGGGCTTGATAGGTCTATCCTCGTAAACCATATTTTCACTAGTTGGGAGACAGAATAGGGATGCTGAGGACACATGTTAGCTTGGTAAAGGTGGAACGTTGCCCAGGTAGGCCTGGCACAAAGGATGGGATCTGTCACAAGAGAATGACCATCTCTCTCGGCAGGCAACACCATCACCTGGCCGGAGGTTCTGGATGAAGTACTGAGGAGGAGCAGAAGGACTAGGAGTGAAGAGAAGGCAGGACCATGCAGTGAGTGCTTCTTTCCTTCCCAAAGTGCTCCAGAAAACATCCCTGCTCTGGCTTGGCAGCTTTCCTTGGGTGGCATGCTCTGTGGCAAGGGCTCCCCTAAGAGGGCTGACTCCATGCATATTCCAAGACTCTGGAATGCACCAGCATCTTGGCAGGAACTGTGACTGCTTGCATTTTGCTTTCAGTTTTTTAATGATAATGATAATAATGGTGTGACTCCAGCCATTATTTCTTTGTCTTTGATCATCCACTGAATGGCAAGCCCTCCACCTTCTTCTCTCTTCCTTCTAGCACTGGATTTGTACCCGACAGAGTGCCGGTGCTCAGGGACGGCCGTGCACTGCCAAGCTCAGAACCTGCTCTCTGTTCCCCAGGTCTCCTTCAATACAACAGAGCTGTAAGTAAGAGAACAGGATGCCCTTGCTTCTTCAGCCCTTGAAAAACAAAGGTTCCTATTGGTGTCCTGTGCTAGCAAAGGGCCCAGGAGCCTCCCTTCCAGATGCTCATGTGGGGGAGACCTTGCCTGCTGCTAGCATCCTTTGTCCGCGTAAGATGGAGCCCTTATGCTGATGGTGTCCCAAAATGGCACCCTAGCCTGGTTTACATGTACACCTCATCATCAAGGTCTACCAGAGTGCTAGGGGTCTGGTCTGAAAAAGTGGACCATGTCTGAACCCCCCCCCCCAATTCTGGAAAGCAGGGAGCCCATTTCAGCAGCTCAACAGGGTCCACGGCCAAAAGCGCCCCCCCCCCCCAGCAACTCTGAAGGCCAGGAACCCATCCATTCTTGGCCTTCAGAGGCTCCAGCTCTCCTCTGAAACTGGAATAGCTTTTGGTGCTGGTAGTGGGTGCTGGTGTGGATCAGTCATGTCTCTAAGTGGGGACGTTACTGGAAATCCATGACAAAAACATAGACTGGATTGTTGCTGGTTTTTATCATTCATACAGATTTTGAAAAGCAGTAATTTCCATACAGGGTGCTTTCTCTTCTGCCAGATTATTCCAATACTCTGTTTTGATGGTGCAGCATTTAGAGAATCTGTAAGTGGTGACCTTGTCTGTTGGCCAATGTGGGCCTTGCCTGCTCAGCTAAGAGTGGAATTCTGCCTGCAGGAAATAATGTTTGAAAACGTACCAGGGTTTGTCTCTGCATAATTGGGCAGAGCAGCTGTGGCTCTATCCAAATGCCATTGCTGAACTTTGGGGAAATTTTGCATTTCTCTTCTTTCCAGGAATCTGAATAATAATAATCTCTCGTCTTTGCTGGACTATCAATTCAACACCAGTGTGGGACTGGAGTTCCTGTGAGTAGGCTGCCTGTTATTACTATCATCATCATCATCATCTACAGAAACACAACAATATAACATGATACTAAACATGTCGGCTTTGATATTTCATAACACATTGGGATCTTTGCCATTATTATTATTGTTGACATAACACAACAGTAACACACAGCAAACCAGATACTTATGCTGGTTTTGGTAATTGTTATCACTAGTTCACCCTTTCCCAAGCGCCTAGGACTGAGTGATGTATCGGCAAGTGATACGAGGAAATCCCAGCAAAGTGGCTTTTTGTAACTGGCAGATGGATATTTATCGATGCCAATGCTTTTCAAGTGCCCACTAAGATCTTTTGGCACTGCCCCTCGTGTGCCGAGAACCACTGGGACCACCTTTGCTGGTTTATGCCAGAGTCATTGCAGTTCTATTTTCAGGTCTTCATATCTGGTAAGTTTTATAACTGCTTTTCATCAATCCTGCTGTCGCCTGAAATATTATTATTATTATAATTAGCGGCAGCATCTACAGAAACACTACAATAAAACATGACACCAAACATGTCGGCTTTGATATTCCATAAGGCATCAGGATCTTCCAAAAATCCTAAGATGATATTATGTACCGGTGGATGAGGCAAGCAGAACCCAGCAAGGTGCCCTTTTGCAATTGGCAGATGGTAAACTTGTCAGTGTTGAGCTGTTTTAACTGCCATCCAAAGTCATGAGCGCATAGTTCAGGGATATTTGGGGGACCAGATGTCAGGCAGCCCAGTTCTGCAGTGAGGCATTTCACTTCTTTCCTAGATGCCATTGTATTACTCCTAAAAACTTTTTTTTCCTTTCTCTCCTTGCTCCAAACAGTTTCTTACAAGACAACCGAATTGAGTCAATATCTGACTTTGCTTTTGCTGGACTGTCTGGACTCCAAAGACTGTGAGTAACGGGGCGGGGAGGCAAGATGGAAAGGAGTAAATTGCAAGGCAGAGAAAAAGACTTGCTTTTGAAAAAAGAATGGCAAAATGCCCCCTCCTTTCCTCTTCTAATGCCATTAAATGTGGAGGACTATTAAAGTGTCCCCACATCAACCCCGGGGAGACAGAACATGAGGTAACCTCTGAACTGGCTGCCCTCATTTCTGAATCCATAACCTGTCCACAGCATGGTGAGTTTATGCCTAGGGGAAGGAGGGAGAATCTCAGGTAATAATCCTTTTGGTCTGTGGGATTTGCTGCCCGAAGAGGTGGTAACAGCAACCAGCCTGGATGGCTTTAAGGAAGGGTTAGACAAATTTATGGATGACAGGTGAATCAATGGTTACACAAGTCCATCTTTCAGGCTGGGACGACAAGCAGAATGCCTCTAAGGTCATTTGGTGGGATTGGAGAGCTGGAGGTTTGCCCTTGTCTCTGCTTGAGATGTCCATGGGCAATTGGTGGGCTACTGTGTGAGACAGGATGCTGGACTAGATGGGTTGTGGCCTGATCCAGCAGGGCTCCTCTTAGGTTCTTACGGACAAGATGGGCTGCGGCCTGATCCGGCAGGGCTCCTCTTAGGTTCTTATCCTAGCCTACCTACCCCTTATGATTCTGATCCATGGGCTACTGGATCTGGGAATCTACGTCCTCGCACAGTTCCCCAAACTATCACTAAAGAGAAGCGTGAAAAGAAGTTCAAGCAGTGAATGCGAATCAGTCTCATTTTTTTCCCACCTGCCTTTTCTCGTCCTACCAGGTATCTTGGTTTCAACAGAATCACTCACCTCCAGCCTATGGTCTTCCAGGACTTAAATAATCTCAAATGGCTGTAAGTGAAGGAACACAAACAGGAGGGTGGTCATCACAGGGAAATCAGCACAGAGAAGCGTGGAAAAGCTTTGATTTACAATCACTTTTTAACAGAACATTTCCATTTAGTTCACAACAAGATCTGTTGACACAGTTTCTTTTAAATTTCTATATTAGATCTCTAAGATGGATGGATGGATGGATGGATGGATGGATGGATGGATGGATGGATGGATGGATGGATGGATGGATGGATGGATGGATGGATGGATGGATGGATGGATCTGGGAGTAGGCACAAAGTAGCAAAAATAGACTTGTGCATATGAATGGAAGTGGGCATCTGGGTGGAAAAGGCCAAAATTCATTTTTAAAACTGCTCAGGAATCAAATTTTCAAGCCGCATCTAGCCAGAAAGCCATTATTAATGGATTATATTCATCCTTTTTCATTCATTTGGACCAGGGTAATGCCAGAAGGTCTTGTCCAGGTATGTCTGAGATCAGAGTGCAGCATTAAGAGAGGAATTGCTTACCTGGTTTCTCAGCTGCTATCTGTATTCCTAAACCCAGAGATAAAGATGCATTAATACTTTGATGCCACTGTATTACAAGCATCTCACGGTGTGCAAGCATAACAAAAGAAGCAGCAGAGAATAATAAGAAGAAACCAGGAAAACCTTTGTTGTTTTCCAGCCATTTAGTCATGCTGACTCTTCCTCACCCCATGCCCACTTGCACTCAGGGCCCTTCTGTCCTCTGACCTACAAACCATAAAAACACTTAACAAGGTTCAGGACAGTGTTAAACCAAACAGCAAAAAATAAATTATGTATATAAAAAATACTTTTAAAGGAATTTCCAGAAGACATCTGGAGTGGGTGGCCAAGGACGTTTTTTTTGTGCCTCCACAGACCCTGGTGGCCAAGATGGTTTGTGCTTCTGCCGGAGCACACCTGTAAAATGAACACCTGTAAAATAATCAGCTTCACAAAACCATGGTTGGATCGGGGAGAGGGGAGAGGAAACCACCTTGTGCTGCTGGTCTCTGTTGTGGGAGACAGGAGCCGACAGGGGCAGCTGGCATCCTTTGGAGTTCTCCCAAAGGCCTTTTTCCTTCTGCTTTCCAGCTGCTCTGGTCCAGATGGAGGGAGAGGCATCAGGAACGAGATGCAGGGAGGTGCTCCCCCTTGGGATCTGCCCACCAGCTAAAACGCTGAATAGTAAAGTTGGATCTTCATTGTTTTTAATTTGTTTTGTTTTCCAGGGTCCTAAATAACAATGCCATAAGCAAAATCTCCCCATCTGCCTTTGAGGGCCTCAGATCCCTTCTCTTTTTGTGAGTATGGAGCAAATCCATAGGTATTTGGCTGCTTCCAGGTGGCCAGACACAATGTGGGATCTATAGAAGTTGCCAAGATTAGGGATGTGCATGAATATTCATAGGCATTTGAAATCCAAGCAAATTGGCCAAATTTCGATATTCATACTCAAACAGAAAGTCCTGGAATTTGAATGTAAACATTTGAATTGAATGTCAAACTTCAGATTTGTTCGCTTGAATTATCCAGACATTCATATGTGTACGGGTTCATACACAAAGCATACTTGAAGATCCTCATCTTTCCCGCATCCATACACATCTGTATGGATCCGTACGGGACAAAACAGGTTGCATACAGGATAACTACAGGATGCATACGGACGTGTACAGATGCGTACAGATGTGGGGAAGATGCGTATGTGCAGATACAAATGTTGTTGATATTCATATGTGCAGATTCAAATCAAAAATTTGAACGAATAGATTCAAATTTGGTAAATAAGAATCAAATCTTGTTAAATTCAAATTTAAAAGATTCAAATTGAATTGGATTTTTGAGTATTCGATTCGAATAGATTGTCAAAAAAATATTCATGCACCTCTCTAGCCATGATTGCCTCTTGCCATCCCCACTAGATGCAAGAAACAACTCTGGGTTTGCCTTTGTGTCTCTTGGAACCTTTCAGAATGAGGCTGTCTGGTGCCACCGGAAGCCAGTCCAGTGTTTGTCAGTTTTCATGCATTTGGCTGACTTTGGGTAGCCCCAAGCAAGCTGGTTTTGAAATCTACCAATAGGCACAGAGGCAATCTTCACTATTACAGAAAACCCAACTTCCTTGCTGGATTTTATTCTCCGCAACTGATGACCTGCTTGCTGTTCACATTCCAAGACAAGTTGCAAAGCAGGCATGCATTATTGATTAGAAGTGAGCATATTAAATTTAAAAAGTAAAAAGTCTTCAGTAGGTTTTTTTTTTTTTTATGGCCACAGATTGACAAATAGTTGCAAATTTTTGGAAGATCTAAGTGAGGGTGATATGAGCCGCCTGATGTTCAAAGGAAAGAAATGCTCTCCTGATGAGGAAAAATAATTATTTATCCAATTAAAATGGTGTTACCAGCAGTAACTATTTTCTTCATCCTTTGGCCCAAAAGATTTAGATAATTAAAAACAACAACACATGGATATTTTTACTATGAATGGGAATGCTTACTGAATTTATAAAGAAGAAAAGCAACAATTGCAAACTCACTCCAGAGAAAGTTTTTGGAAATGTGATGTGGATTTTAAAACAACAACAATACACAACTATTTAAATATAAACTATTAAATCCATCTATCTATCTTCAATGCACTGGAGTACAGCTTTGAAATAACAAATGTAAATTCATGAAATGGATGTAGGGCAGATGTTCCTCTGTGTGTCTCCTCTTTGTGGGAGGGTGTATTTTTAAATATTTTTGAATAAAGTTTACTTAATTTATTTAATAAACAACCCAATGTAGTACGTCAGTAACTTCCTTTTTTCCCCTTCCATCTTAGGGACCTGCATAATAACATCCTGCAAGCCATACCTGATGCATCCATTTGTTCAGAAATGCCCAAGCTCACCTGGCTGTAAGTTCTTGCCTTTCTGTCTTTTTGTCCATCCTGGTCTTACCGCTCCCATTACAGAGGTCAGACTCACATGATTCAGTGGCAGATGGCGCCCCTTGTGGCTACAGAGGGTAAGGCACCTAAAGGGAAATGGTTTTGAGAACCAATGGTTCATGAAAGACTATTTATTTAAAATATTTATATACTGGTTCTCAGTCTTCAAGCAGATTGCAAAACATGGAGAATAAAAAATTAAAATTGTGACACCTATATCAAAACATGATTAAAATCAAGGATGGAGGGAATCCAATATTCACCAGATAGTTCTCTTCAATTGGTGTAGGTGCTCTGTGGATATTGGGGAAGGACTATTCCAGAGGGTGAGGGCCACCACAAAGAAGGCCAAAGATGAAATCTTGGATCTGGCCCAGTAGCTAACTGGCAATCAGTGCAGGTGCTTAAGACCAGGTATGAAATAAACATGATGAGGTGCCCCACTCAGCAACCTGGCTGCCACATTCTGCACTAGCTGCAGCTTCCAGTCCAGGTACAAGGGCAGCCCCACACAGAGTGCATTGCAGTAATTTAATAAACTGCTACCTGCATCAAAATTGTTACCTGCTGTCCAGACTAGGGAAGTGCATGAATGGTTTTTTAAATTTGATTCATATCGAAAGCAAGAAAATTTGTGTTTCTTTGAATAGATCACCTTCAAATGTGGTAGGATTCATATTGAATGAACGTTCAGTCCCATACAAATGCCATATAGCATATGAATCCCCTGCCAATCTCACACGAATCCCATACCAAGCTTAATACAAATATATCAAAACATTTGATTTGGATTCAAATGTCCAAATTTGTACTAATTCATTCAAATTAGGAATGTTACGAATATTTGTGCACATCCCTAGTCCAGACCAGATTTTGCACACCTAACTTAGCCATCCATATTTTCTGGTTATAAATCAGATCTCCCTCATAAATGAACATCATCTGATATGCACTGCTATTGAATGACCCCAGGGCCTCCTTGCCTCAAGCTAGTCAGAAACTCAGAAGACACAATGAGGCCAAGAATCAGGACTTTGGGGCAATGAAGGGAAAGCAAAGGAGCCTTAGGCTACATGCCGCACTTTGACTTCCTTCTCCATTCACAGGGACCTTGAGGAAAACCAGTTCCATGTTTTGAAAGATTCTGACTTCCAGGGATGCCGAGAGATCACAGTCCTGTGAGTACTGCTTAAAAACAAATCCAAGTGTTGATTATCTGCCTTCTCCCTTGTGTTTGTGTTAGCTTTTCATTCATTCATTCATTCATTCATTCATTCATTCATTCATTCATTCATTGTTTGTATTTCTAAATAATGTGGGGGGAAACTGACTAATCACTATGTTTTTCTCTGGCTGTGTTCACACCTAAGTTTTAATCCAGCTTCAATTCACCCCACATTATTTAGCCCAAAGGTGGTTTTTCTGAGCTGGATCAGGCTGAAGAAAAACCTTTTGTCATTTTACAGATGGGGTCCCTCATTCTGAAAGTGGACTGCAGTTGGATTAAAACCTAAGGGGAACACAGCCACTCTGAAAGTGGACTGAAGCTGGATTAAAACTTAGGCGTTGCGGCTCTACCGCCCTGCCCTTCATTCAATGACACAGGAAAGGGCCGACCTCTGAGGTTACTTCCTGCAACTTCCAAAGAATATTAAAGCTGGGAGACAAACGTTCCTCGGCTTTTCCAGTCATATGGCTGTGCCATTCCTGCCTTAGTTGTGAAAGCAGCAGATTCTGCCTCAAAGAGGGCAGGAGATGAAACAGTTCTTTTGTGTCTCCTCATTCCTGATGAGTCATTCAACCATAGCAGTAAAACCAGAAGGAAAATATGGAATGCAATTTTTAAAAAAAGATAAAAGAAGAATAATTTGGTCAAAACAAAGCAAAGATATCAGAAACATCTCCACTTAACTGAGATGCCTTGGCCAAAATAAGAGACTCCTGTAGCCCTGTACTGAGACAGCTTGGCCTTAGCATTAAAAGGAGGGCAGACAGTAGGGTTTTTCCATATAGTATATCTGGCATCATTAAGCTTGTGATAATACCATGAGAGATGTTCATGGGTGCTGCCGTCTTTCTGAGAGCTCTGGAGCACTTGAATAACAAACAAGTGCTTCCAGAGTGACTACAAATGACATGCATATTCATCATGTCTTTGTACACATACTGTACATATGTCCTATGTATGTCCTACATATGTCCTACATATGCCCTATGCGTGGTATACGGAGCCATGCATATCCATGGTACATATTTGATATGTAAGAATACACATCCACCATTTTGCATACTAGGCAATCGTACGCTTGATAATTTGACATGAATACTTGACGAATATTTGAAGCTGATTTGTCCTGGATACAGATTTTCAGGATTTAAACCTGCCATTATTCAGCTGAATACCAATGTCAAAAGATTTGATTTGTTACGAATCAAATCTGGAAAAAAAATTCATGCATAACCCTAGTTCTTAGTTCATAGCAAAAATAGCAAAGGGTTTCAGTGATATCTGATGGTAATAATGCTCATGATGCTGACGTTGTCGTCATCATCAGATATCACTGAAATCCTTTTTTTAAAAAGCTCTCATTGAAACTGAGAGGACTGGGTGTTAAATTGGACAACTGAGAGCCCGAAGTGGAGAGAATTTTGATCCCAGGCGGGTAGGGTGGGGGCAGCCACCTTTTCTCCTCTTGCCATGAACAGCTGTAGAAAGTGGGGACTTCCTGTCCTGTCCTGCAACCCCCAGCTAGTGTTTTCTTAGCAGCCTGGAATTAAATCTGAGCTTCAGTGTGCTGGCAAGGAATTGGCTGGACAAGCTCTGGCTTTTGTCTTCACAGACTATTCTTGGTTCACTTTCCATGTCCCAGTTTGAAGCCTTCTAATTCCCAGCAGATGACGAAGCCAAGAACCTCTTTTGCAGAGTCCATAAAGCTGTCACAAATTCTACTTTTCCTAAACATGATGATTAGGTCGCCCCTGGAGAGCCTCTAGTAAACTTGCATTGTGTGTGTATTTTGTCCATGTAAACAAGCTACAAATTGTCCATGGGTTTGGGACATGGCAAGCAAGCACGGAATGTGCAGTCCTCGAGAATTAAAGGAGTTGTTACTCAGTGACAAGAAGTTGTTACTCAGTTATAAGAGAATGGAGCACAGGGTCATCTCCCAGTCTTCTGGCCCTTCACAAGGCTTCAGGAGGATGTTATGGAGTATCTGTATGGGTGTGGGGAGCATTATGGTGGCAACCATGCCTGGACAAGAATAGGTCTCCTCCTCCTCCTCTAGCACACTTCTCCTGATTAGAAGAGGGAAAGAAGGAAGATTTGATGTTTGTTCTGTGCACCTTCATCATTAGAAAACAGAAGAAATGGAAGGGTACTATTTCCCACCCTCCCCACAAACTCTACTAACTCCCCTTCTTACTGCTTTTGCCAACATCACTTTGACCCACAAGTTCCACCATCTCCTCCCCATCTTATTGAGCTGAAGCTCAGACACTTTGGCCACCTAAAGAGGAGACAGGACTCACTGGAAAAGACACTGATGCTGGGGAAGATGGGAGGCAAAAGGAGGAGGTGGCAGAGGACAAGATGGATAGATAGCGCCAGGGAACAACAAACGTGAGATCAGGCAAGCTTTGGTAAACAGCAGAGGATGGCTGGGTGCTGTGGTCCATGGGGCCATGAAGAGTCAGCCATGACTGATTTACTAAACAACAATGAGTAATAAACTGAAGGGAGTCCTGGCAGGCTTGGGAAGCCATAATCGCCCAGTAAGACAAGCGAGACCATTCTCCGGGTTTTCTTTTTCCAGACCCTTTTCTGTTGGATGTTTCCTCTGCATCTCTTCTCAGATGCTAGTTGGTGTCCAGTATAGGGAGAAGCACAGCTGGATTGAACAGCAAAACTTAGAATCATAGAGTTGGAAAGGACCTCTAGGGCCATCAAGTCCAACCCCCCGCTCAATGCAGGATTCTGTAAACCATCCCAGACAGATGTAGGTCCAGCCTCTGCTTGAAGACCTTCTGCGAAGGAGAACTCAGTACCTTCCATTGACCAATCGCCCTCACTGTCAGGAAGCTTTTCTTAATATCTAATCTGTATTGACTCCCTTGAAGTTTCATACCACTGTTTCTTGTCTTCCCATCTTGTGTGAGTGAGAACAGGGGGGATCCCTCTACACCATGACACCCCTTCATATACTTAGGACCTCCAAGAAGCACAGCTAAGAGGGTCTAGATCATTCTCTGTGGTTCCATGCAACAAATCTTGGTTTGGTTCCATTCAATATTATCCATCAAGTTTAAGAGTTTCCATATCATTCAGCCCTGGAGGTAGACAATCCACCTGGCCAGAGAAGCATCAACACAGCTCAAAATGTTTATGCCTTCCCATCCCATGATGGCCTTTTATGAGATGAACTTGCAACATTTTCAGAAATTGTTCCCTACTAGGAGGAAAGTATGAAAGTCATCCATCTAGCAGACAGCCATTGTACTGCCTGCAAACTCTTAACAAGTAAAGCCACAAGTCTTATTTATGCGATGATACTGCACTTGGGGTATCCAGAATAATTCATGGAGAGTGATGAGAACTGGCACCCCTTTCTTCTGCATCAGCCATCTTCCTTTCCTTTGGGGCAGCACAGCTGTCATCTGGCAGTGGTCAGGAATGTGATCCTCAGGACCAAATGTAAACACAGACAAGATGGGAAATGTAAACATATTGCCGAAGGGACAGTTTTATGGGAGAGATGGAACAGACCAGGGCCATTCTGTGTGGGCTGGGAAATGCAAAACTTCTCCATCCCACGTCCTGATTTCCTTCATAGGGGGAAATTCAAGTTTGACAGTCAATGGGTGCGGAGAGAGTTGCCCAAGATCTGAACCCTTCAGGCACTTAAGGATGCTATCAAGGATCACAGAAGAAAAGGCCTTTCCTGATGGAGCTGGGAAATAACATGGGAGGAGCCCTGATGGGTCAGACCACAGCCCATTGAGTCCAGCATCCTGTCCCACACAACAGCCCACCAATTGCCCATGGGCATCTCAAGCAGAAGACAAGAGCAAAATCCTCAATTGCTCTCAAATCCCTGCAAATGCCCACAAGAGACTTCCTCCCTGGGTCTCCAGCCTGGAGGAAGCACCTAGGCATTCATTCGCAACTCTAGATTAGGGGAGCCACCCACCTACCACCCATGGGTGCCCAATTTGTCCAGACCTGAGCACATTGCAGTTCTGCCTTCTCCTAACCATGTCAAGGACTTGTCCTGCAGAACCCCTTCTCTGCAGAAGCCACAGTCGGAATAGCTCCCCTCCCCCCAAAAAAAGGTTCCTTTTGACTGTTACATTTGTGAATGTTCCCTACTAGGGATATGCATGGATGTTGTGTGGTTTTTTATTTTATTTTATTGTATCCAATCAAATGCAAGAAAATTTGTACTTGTTTACATAGATCCCCTTCTAATGTGGTAGGATTCGTATTTGATATGAATGTTCAGTCCCATACGAATGCATACAAATAGCATATGAATCCCATATAAAGCCTATACATACGAAGCTTCATATGAATGCACCAAAACCTTCAATTCAAATTCAAATGTCAATCTTTGAATGTGCCAACATTCAATTCCAATTCGAATATCCAAATTTGGCCAAATTTCAAATGGTATGAATATTTGTATACATCCCTGTTCCCTAGTCATTTCATCCCTTTGATATTCTTCTGCTGTTCGCTTCTACACTTGTGATGCATCGAAATGAGGCCAAAAACATGGGCTTATCTGTGGCTATCTTGGATTTCCTAGAATAGCGATAGGGCTTTCCTTGTCTGGATGCTTGCTTTTGGCATGGATCTTGAAGAAAATGCCCAGCACCTTGCCCTTGTTGGAGGAGGCATGCAGACAGGTAATAGCTCAGGCTTGCCCCATGATTTTGCCCTGCCCCATAGCAAGGACAGTGAAAGACAGTTGCAGGATCCAGACAGGAGCCCGTATTTTCTTCACTTTCTGCTGGAAGGCTCATACAGTGATCACTTTAATAATGGTTTGTCTGACTATTTAATCACTTTGCTCTTTGGTCCCTGTGGGTGGAGGTTCCTCCACAATCTTTTGGGATGGGAAAATGCCTGATTCACAGATGCTCACCTTCCTTCCCTTCTGTCGCCTTCCAGGTTTCTCAATAGGAACAGGATCAAACGGATACCAGAAGGGGTGTTTTCCAATCTCAGCCAACTGGTGGAGCTGTAAGTGATTGTCTCTTGGAAGACAGACTTGACCCAGGAGCTTCAAGTACAGAAAACCCAAGCCTTCATGCCTTCTTGGTCAGCCCCCACTATATGTAGCCTATCTGAAGGCTTGATATTTATGTACCTCCCAGTTATGTCCGCTGGCTGGACATATTCCACCTTGAAACCCTTCACACATCCCAGCAGGAGGCATCCTCCAGCCCCACCTGGGTCTCTGCTACAACATCTTCCCCCCTAATACGCCTTGCTTCTCTGCCAACAGTGACCTGTCTTGCAATGGGCTTAGAGACCTCCCGCCATCGTCTTTCAAGGGCCTGCATGGGTTGCAGCAGCTGTATGTATCACTTCCACTAGAATCCCGTCTCCCTTGCCTTAGAATTATGGCCACCACAAGGGTCATGGAAACATTCTCACTCCTCCTCTTGTAGTCACAGTTAGGGGTGTGCATGAATGGGGTATTCTTTTGTATTCGATTCACATTGAATCGAATGCAAGAAAATTCATATTTGTTCCAATAGATCCTCTTCAAATGTGGTAGGATTCATATTTGATATAAATGTTCAATCTCATATGAATCCTATACAAATGCATACAAATAGCACACAAATCCTGTATGAATCCCATATAAAGGAGAAGAGAAGAGTTTCCCAGTTGGCTTTTCTACCCCACTTTTCTCATCCCTTTAAGGGAACTTAAAGCGGCTGACAAACCTCCTGCTCTTCTCCCCACAACAGAACACCCTGTGAGGTAGGTGGGGCTGTGAGAGCTCAAAGAGAGAGATCTGTGACTAACTCAAGGTCACCCATCTGGCTTCATGGAATAGTGGGGAATCAACCTCAGTATTCCCAGATAAGAGTCTGGCTCCTTAACCACTTGAGCAAACTGGCTCATACAAGTGTATCAAAACATCTGAATCAAATTCAAATGTCAGTCTTCAAATGTGCCAACATTCAATTCGAATTTGAATGTCCAAATTCATATGAATTTTGAATGTTACGAATATTTGTGCACATCCCTAGTCATGGTATTCAAACATTTGCAGTCCTTGCTTCTTCCCTGTTTTCCTATGGTTTGGTTTGACTTTTAATATTCCTGTCCTGAGAGGCCACAGAGTTTTCAATATTTTTATCTGATGGCCATCATCAGACATGGCTGGAAAAGATTCAGAATGAAATGGAAACGTTTTCTGCAATGTGCAGCTGTTTTCCCCAATCTGTTCAATGGACCTGTAAATGGGGGACCTGCGAGGGCTGAGCAGATGTTAACCTGTGCCAAATCTTTCAATAAATCTTCTTCTCCCACCTGTATCCTTTCCCCTTCCTTGCAGAAATATCTCACATAACCCGCTATACCAGATCTATCCAGACGAATTTGACCACGTGCCTCACCTGCGCTCTCTGTAAGTGCCACAGAAGGGAATACCCAGATTATCCTTGCTGCTGCTGTTTTCCTTTTCCTGCCAGCTCCCAAGCCCTTGCTGAGGACTGGCCCAGAACCAGCAAACCACCACAGATCCCACTCTTTCTTCTTGGTTTTCAGGAGCATGGAGGGTCTTGAGATACCAACCATCCATAAACGCTTGTTTGAGAAGCTGACAAACCTCTCCCACATGTAAGAGAACAGGTTGAATCAAAGCATCTAAACAGATCCTCTTGGCCTGGCACACAATGCAGTCCCACCAATTCCTGCACCTCTCTTTCTAGGAGGACAGACTGATGTTAGGGCACATCTGTTTCCCAAGCATTGCAGTCTCAGGTCGGGGTCTGTTTCCCTGATTTAAAGTCATACAAAAATTGAGGAATGGTCCAGCTTTCAGAAGTTTCTGCCTCCTCCCACAGCTGCAACCACAATCACAGCTTTCCAACCATGCTATAGTGATTGTGCTCGGGGAAGGAGTATAGGATGAGGACATAAGGACGTAGAAGGAACCCCACGGGATCAGGCCAAGGCCCATCTTGTCCATAAGAACCTAAGAGGAGCCCTGCTGGATCAGGCCACAGCCCATCTAGTCCAGCATCCTGTCCCACACAGTGACCCACCAATTGCCCATGGGCACCCCAAGCAGAGACAAGGGCAAACCTTCTCCTGCTCTCAAATCCCAGCAAATGGCCTTTGGAAGCATCCTGCATCTCTCTCCAACCTGGAGATGGTACATGGGCATCCATTCTAGCAGCCATTGATACATCTGCAGGATCTCGATGCAGAAATTACCTTGTCTCCAAGGTGTTTGCAAAATTTACAGTAGCTGTAGAGAAGGTGAGGAAATACATATTCAAATAGATTCCTGAAGAACTTGGGTTTATTTATCTACTTATTTCAGCCCTTACCATACCACTTCCGATTGTAGAAAATCACCAAGTGGATTATAATAAAGTAAGAGCAAATAGTTAATCCTATAAGAGTGAAAGGATGCATGCTAAGGCTTTTCAGCTCTGGAAATTTTTTTATGCTCCCAGATATAGCTCATTGACTGTAATAGAAAAAGGAAATCTGTCTGTGAGCCTGTCTATCCATCCACATATCAATGACCGAGAATTCCAGACAGACACAAACCCAATGCTCAGATTAATTACGAGCAAGAAGTAGAACTAGGAGAAGCCCTGAGTAGGGATGTGCATGAATGGGGTTTTTTTTTGCATCCGATTGGTATCAAATCAAATGTAAGAAAATTTGTATTCATTCAAATAGATCCTCTTCGAATATAGTGGGATCCAAATTTGATACAAATGTTCAATCCCATACGTATCCCCTACAAATTCCAAACAAATGCACACAAATCCCATATGAATCCCATACAAATCCTATACAAATCCCATATGAATCCCATACAAATCCCATACGAAGCTTCATACGAATGTATTGAAACATTTGATTCAAATTCGAATGTGCCAACATTCTATTAGAATATGAATGTCCAAATTCAGCCAAATTTCAAATGTTTCAAATATTCATGCACATCCCTAGTTCATGCTCACAATGAATAGAAACCATGGCACCAATGAGTTTGAACCAGGGGTAGGATCCTATTCGATACAAATGTATTTCTACAAATTCGTACCAATATCCGATAAGAATGCGTACACATCTGCTACGTATCTGATACATATCCTGTATCACATCTGCTCTGAAACCATGAAATCCGCCCTGAATCCACTCTCATACCATGACAGATGCACTCTGGATTCATTGCAGATGTGACTGGAGCAGCCACTTTCCCACCTCCCCATTTCGTGAATGTTCCAAAGCATTTGTACTAGGAGTGTTTATGTACAAATATCGTAACACTGGATTTGTATATGAGTGTCTGAATTCGTATGAATTCATATGAATATTGAACATTGTGAATATTCTTGCATATCCCTAGACCTGAGCCAGGTCAAGGTCTGCAAGCTGTGCAGCGTCTGCATTCCAGACTCTCACGATGGGGAAATTCTTGTTTGTGGCAGCTACTTTAAGAAGTTCCAGTATTGCAGCTTTGCCCCCCACGTCCGCAGCTGCAAGCCCAACACGGATGGGATTTCTTCCTTCGAGAACCTTCTGGCCAACATTATCCTCAGAGTCTTCGTGTGGGTGGTGGCCTTCGTCACCTGCTTTGGGAATCTCTCCGTTGTCTTCCTGAGATCTTTCCTTGTTGGCGAAAACAGCACGCACTCCATGGCCATCAAGTCCCTCTGCTGTAAGCTCAAGGGTTTTTCAGGGCAATTTTACTTTGCATCCCACACCCATAAGCCACATAATGACACAATCACTGGTAGGACTTCCAGATTTCATCAGGCTGGAGCTGGTGGAATGCAAGAGAGGGTCAGTGCGAGGGGAGGGGTGGTATTTGGTCAAACAGCGGTGGTGTTGGTGATGTACCTTTGCCTCCCCTCCAGGCGCTGACTGTCTCATGGGCATCTATCTATTCCTCCTTGGTGTTTTTGACCTCAAGTTCTCTGGTGAATACAACAAGCACGCTCAGACCTGGATGGAAAGCACATCTTGCCAACTGGTGGGAAGCCTGGCCGTGCTCTCCTCTGAGGTCTCTGTCCTGCAGCTGATGTGCATGACCCTGGAGAGGTACCTCTGCATCGTGTTCCCGTTCAGCCACCATGAAGCAAGCAAGAGACGGACCCTTTGCACCTTGATCTCCATCTGGCTCCTGGGCTTTGCCCTTGTGATGGTTCCCTTCCTTGGCAGGGAGTCCTTGGGCCGGTATTATGGCCAGAACGGGGTGTGCTTCCCACTACAGTCTGATGGGACGGAGAGCCAGGGTGCTCGAGCCTACTCTACTGGGATATTCCTGGGTAAGGAAAGGAGGCATCAACCCTTCCAGGCTTTCTGGGTGGAGCAACTGGGGAAAATGTCGTTGGCTTCCCTGGGCCCTGATCACACCCATAGTTCAAGATGACCTCCAGCTATCTTCTCCTCGCCTTGCTCAGATTTCTTTTTTGCTGGGATCATCCTGGGGTTGGGTTGTCCCTCCTTAAGCCAGCTTTTCCTGAGGACTCCAGCTGTCTTGGGGAGCCAGTCCATTTTCACTTCCCCTGTGTGAGCACAGAACCAGGCAAGAGGGGGCTGAACCACCCTGGGAGGGATAGATCCAGCCTTCTCTCCCACCGAATGCCTGGCTATGAATGGCACACACATGATTCGCCTTCCTTGCATCCCTTTCCACTTCTGTCACCATTCTTAGGATGGCCATCCTGCCCCTCGCCAATTCCCCTTTGTTCTGATCACAAGCATGTGGACCCTGTCCATCATTTTTAAAAATAGAATTCTATTTTGTGCTAGACTGATAATACATTTTTGCAAAGAATATGGAGGGATTTAAAAATTAAATGGCCAGAAAAGCACTGTTGGGAGGAGGAGAGGGATAGGGTGGAGCAAGAGTAGAAATATAATTCTAAGGACAATGTAGATTCTGTTTTCCTTCAGCAGTGTGCAAGGGAAACAAGGTTTCATTGCCGTGAAAAGGACTGAAAGTGAAAGATTATAGACTCTCCCTTTTCATCTGGGATGGCTCTGTAGGGGAGGTGTGTGCTGGCTAGGATATACCTCAGCTGCATGTGTTTAGGGGCACAGTCCCCTCAACCTAACAGTACCCTGAGTATGACCTCAGCACTACACAACTCCAAACACACCCCGTTGCCACTATTGATTGGCAGAACTTTATCCTATTGGAATGCAGGTGGTGTTGATGCAATCAAGGGGTGGAGAACTAAAGAGTCATGTAAAGGAAACTTGGGGAGATAACATTCAAGGTGTGAGCATAGCAGCCCAAACTGAGGACGGTCTGAGGACTGATTATCGGGGATTGTGTGTGAACAGGATTAGGACAGCTTCAGTTCAGTTTCTTAAGAGGACAACCTAGTTCAGCCAGGTGTGATCACAGGGCTCCTGTTCCTTCACAAATGTGGCCTCAGCTCCATTTTGCGTGTTTCAATGTTTGTTTCCCAGTTCTATTAAAATGCACAACAGGATTTCTCTTGGGCTTCTAGCCAATCCCAATGAAGGCAGCTGAGTAAGTATGCAACTTGTATATCAATGCAGACTACCTATGCAAGCTGCATACTCAGCACCGTAGAAGTCGGGGTTTAGGTATGGATTAGCCAAAAAGTTATCATCTGCTTGTGTTTTGCCCACTCCAAGTAGAAACCGAAAGTGGAAATGCAAACTTCATGAGCGCGGGGAAAGCAAGGAATGTCACCAAATGAGGGGAAAATGGGCTGTAGGGGAGAGTTCAGCTTAAGCAATCTGTGAACCAAGGAAAAGATGACTCTAGAAACAACCAGAAGTGCCAGAGATCCTATGGAATTTAGCCTGAGAGGGTCCAAATATTTTCTGGGGAATTTGAAGCTCTTTGGAAGAGGTCCATGGAGCCATGAATGTTCACCCCCTCTGCCCACTTCCCTCTGGCAGGACTGAACCTCACGGCCTTCATCATCATTGTGTTTGCCTACGCCAGCATGTTCTACTCCATCCGGACAACGGCAGCCAGGAGCAACATTTTGTCCATGGAAGTGACCATCGCCAAGCGGTTCTTCTGCATTGTTTTCACCAACGCTCTCTGCTGGATCCCCATATTTCTCCTCAAGCTTCTTTCATTGCTGGAAGTGGACATCCCAGGTAGATGCTTTGGCATAACTATTTTTTTACTTGGAGATGTACTTTCTAAGAGGAAATGACTCCAAACTTGTTGTGAAAATCCATCAGGCCACATACATACAGCTTTCTTCTGCTGCTGCCTGCTGCCTGCCATCAATCAAGGGCAAAACCCAGACACAACCCGGGTTAGCATGAGGGAGGAACAGGCCAAAAATTCACCTCCAATTCCTTAAAAATAAAACTTTCTTGCATGGGATTCAAATTTAAGCTCAGCTTTTTGCCTGTCCCCTCTTGCATCCTGGGAGTGGTGATGCATGAAGTTCTGTCTGTCTGTTTCCACTGGATGGAGGAATATGTGAAAGATGCCTCCATCCATCCCTGGCAGAACAGACAGGCAGAGCCACATACAAGCTCAGTTCAAGCCACTAGTATTAGAAAGGGACCCACATAGGAATCCATGCCCTACAAGGAAAGGCTGAAGGATCTAGGAATGTTCAGCCTACAGAAGAGAAGATTGGAGACATGATCATCATCTTCAAGTATCTGAGGGCTGTCACAGTGCAGAGGGATCGTCCCTGTTCTCCCTTCCACAAGATGGGAGCAATAGAAACAATGGGATGAATCTTCAAGGGAGTCAATACAGATTAGATAATGTTAGGAAAACCTTCCTGACAGTGAGGGTGATCAGTCACAATGGAATAGGTTGCCACAGGAGGTAGTGGGTTCTCCTTTGCTGGAGGTCTTCAAGCAGAGGCTGGACCTCCATCTGTCTGGGATGGTTCAGAAAATCCTGCACTGAGCAAGGGGTTGGACTCAATGACCCTAGAGGTCCCTTCCAACTCTCTGATTCACTGGGCCAGGGTTGCCCCTCGGCGTTCAAGTGAAGGAAAAGCTAAAAATATGAGATGATTTTTAGTCTTACGCACTCCTAATAGGTTCTTGTTCTAAATGAAAACAGAAAGGCAAGCAGTACCTGAAATGTGTTAGGAAGCCAGGAGACTCCTGACAGGAGATGGGAGCCTTAAGAGTAACCCATGGGTCATCTTCTCGTTCCCAACAGGAGATGTGACCTCATGGGTGGTCATCTTCATCCTGCCCATCAACAGTGCCCTGAACCCCATCCTCTACACCATCACCACGACGCCCTTCCAAGAGAAGATCAAGCACTGTCTCCAGAGGAACAGGCCCTCCTTACAGGAGATGCGTGGGAGGAACTTCATTTTGCTGCCTAACCACAGCAGCAGCTTATGATGTTGCACCCCGAGACCCAGCCATAGGAATGTGCACAAATATTCATAACAATCAATATTCATATGAATTCAGACATTTTGTATACAAACTGAACCTTACAACATTCATACATTGACATTCGTATTTGCACGACTGTTTTGGAACTTCTGTACGAATGCTTCGGAACATTTGTGAACTGGGGAGACAGGACAGTGGCCGCGCCAGTCACATGTCCAACAGATCTAAAGTGCATTCAACATGGTTTGAAAGTGGATTCAAATGGATTCAGGGCTGATTTTAAACGTTCAGAGTGGGAAACATATTGGATACATATGTGTTCCTATTGGATATTTGTTCGAATTTGTATGAATACCTTTGTATCAAATAGAATCCTACCACCATCAAAGGAGATCTACTTGAACAAATATGAATTTTCTTACATTATATACGATATGCAAAAACCCATTTGTGCACATCCCTACCCAGCCATGCTCTGAGGCATTGGGTGAGCTGGCCCTGAGCATGGCTGCAACCATGGCTGTAATGAAGGGGCCACTGTTCTTGCCCCCCCCCCAGCCTGCTCCATTTGTTTTTGCCATGAAGCAAAACTAAATCCATTCCTGACTTCACACAATGGGTTGTGGGAAGCTGCAGAAGATCCCAGGGTCGTGGCTGATGTGCAAGACACAGGCAATACATCTGCCTCAAGAGACCATTGCCTGCTGTTCAACCTATGAGCAGTTCTATTCCAGCCAGGGTCTATAAGAACCTAAGAGGAACCCAATTGGATCAGGCCACAGCCCATCTAGTCCAGCATCCCATCCCACATAGTGGCCCACCAATTGCTCATGGGCCTCTCAAGCAGAGACAAGGGCAAAACTTCACCTGCTCTCGAATCCCAGCAAATGGCCTTAGAGGCCTCCTACTTGTCCCTGCAGCCTGAAGGATGAACTTAGGCATCCATTCTAGTAGCCATTGATACATCTGTCATCCATCCATTTGTCTAACCCTTCCTTAAAGCCATCTAGGCTGGTTGCTGTGACCACGTCTTCTGGCAGCTAGTTACACAGACGGATGACCCTCTGGGTGAAGAAATCCTTCCCCTTGTCTGATCCGACTCTTCTACCCATCAGTTTCATAGATGCCCCCTGGTTCCAGTGCTGTGTGATAAAGGAAATTTTCTCTTCCCAACACTCCCAATCCGTTCTAGTTAGAACGCTTTTCTCTTAGAGGTAAGAGTGTCATGTGCATGATCCTACTGGTGCTAGAAAGCACCCTCAACAACCTTTCCCATAACTTCCATCCCCCAGAGATTCCCTTCATAGAAGAAGAGTTTGATTCAGGTAGCAAATTGCTCAACGTATAACATAATGTGGTTTGATGCTTTTATCTTTGACCCCTGAGGTATTTTTCTGAACTTCGGAACAATGGCTGACGGGCTTTCATAGTTTCTTTATTCCTTTTTTTTTTTTAAATCCGTTCTGCATGCCATCTTGAAACTATGTGGTGGAAGGTGGCATGAATTCGTGCACCCAAAATGGACTAGCAGTTTACAAAGCTCTGCTGTGGTCAAGATATCTGTACTTACTGATGGCAAAAGAATGGTTTGTATAGCAAGCAAAACAAAAACAGTTTGTCTAATTTGGTCTTCTGGTTAGAGTGTCAGACTGTTATTTGGTAGTCTCCTGGTTTGATTCCATGCTTCTCCACAAAGCCAACTAGGTGATCTTGGGCTAGTCACGGCTCTCTTTCTGAGCTCTCACAGCCCCACCTACCTCACAAGGTGTCTGTTGTGGGGAGAAGAACAGAAGGTTTGTCAGCCACTTTGAGTCCCCTTAAATAGTTGAGAAAAGTAGGGTATAAAAGCCAACTTCTCCACCTCCTCTTCTTTCCTTCAAGTATGTTCCTCCCATGGGGCCATAACAGCTCTTTAAGGAGCCAGGGGGAAAACCCCACCTGGCCCTGCAAATCGTTTTGCTGTTAGCTCACTGGACTTGCAAAAACCAGCTCCATACCCACATGGATCTTGTTGATATCCTGACATTTCTGCAATTTAATAACCAGACCATGATATGATTTCTCATTTGTAGTGTCAAAGGATGTTTGAAATTTATCTGCAAAGATATGTCTTCTCAGAATGCAGAGAGGTATGACTTGTATATCCAAATATGAGCATAGCCAGTGTTTGTCAAGTCCTTAAGAAGCCTGGAATGCAAAGTTAAATAATGATCTCTGAATCCAGGATTTTATATCCGAAGAACTCCTTGGAACTGGGAGCAAGTTATGAAACGTCTGCTGTGCTGTAAATTAGATATTCATCATCCAGCACTTTAGGTTAGTATTTTATTTATTATACAAACAGAGATGGAGATACTGCTCTTTGCTTTCAACACTTCACATTGGCGCTGCACGATCTTGAAGAAGAACCGTAAATACTGAACACAACACACCTTCCGCTCATACTCCAGTTATATATTAAATTAATATCTCAGCTGTACAATATGTATAGGCAGGTAACAAGAGGACGTTTCATTGATTAGAAAATAGCAACCTCAAAGGCATTAGTAGTAGTAATAATAATAATAATAATAACAACAATAATATAAAAACCCTGAAGTATAAATTATTTCCTTTCTTAAAATAAGAAAAACACAGAGCTGACAAGGACAACGAATTATTCATGTGGGAATAACAGGTCTGACAGGTTAGATTTTCTTGCTTCCATCTGGAATGGTATCTGGTCCATTGGGCCCTTGTGAAGAATCCAACAGTTGCTTGCAGGCCAACACTGGCCAAAGTCATCCAATTAATTTAGAAATTCATACAGTGGAATACTCTGGAAATGTAACGGTTCACCTCGTCCTCATCTGTGAAGACTTAATTTAACAGACTGTCTTGGGAAGAGACTTTCCTCCCTTGTATATAGAAGTCCCTTCAAGTTTGAAGGAAACCCAAGGTTTCCTTCAACTCTAAACTACATAGAAAACCTGTATTTGCAGAACAGACATCATCTGGAGTCTCAGAAGCTCTCCAGGAGCTTCTGAGGTGTCAGAGTTTGTGCTGCCCTTGAAGAAGTTAAGGGCTCGAAGAAAATGGCAGCAACTTGTCAGAGATTCATGCATTAAACTTTTATGCTGAATCAGAGTCCTTTAAATTGAGGTTCCACTGTGGTCAGAATTGCTTCCTTCAGCAGCTCTTTACCTCCATGTCAAGAAAGGCGCTGAGTCCCACCTTTGGCCAATGGGCCTGTGGAACGTGCAGCTGGAAGAAGAAAGGAAAGAAGCCTTCCCACTCCCAGGGAATTTGTGCTGGAGGCAAAGACCCTTGTCTCAGTTAACAAAGCATCGTGTTCCTGGCCCTTTGGGGGCACCTCGTGCCCAGGTTTCCCCACAAAAGAGACAAGAGTTAAAAATGCCCTGAATTATTCCACCATCTATCCTGACTGGTTATTTCATATTAACGGACAGTCGTTATGAATTCATGGATAACGGTCATGAATCTTAGAAGCCTTGTAACTGGACACCGGCGGTCTGCAGTTTAGACTTGAAAGAGCACCAAAAGTGGGAAACCCACCCTCAGGTTACCCACTCACTCCTAGCACCTGATGGCACAGGAGCAAAAGCTGGCAACGTTCACCTGGCCTCGATTACCAAATACTTTTATTTATTTTGTATTCGAATCATATTGGATCGAATGCAAGAAAATTTGTATTCATTGAAATGGGACCCCTATGAATGTGGTGGGATTCAAATTCGATATGAATGTTCAGTCCCATACGAAGCTTCATACGAATGTATTGCAACATTCGATTCGAATTTGAATGTCAAGCTTAGGATGTGCCAACATTTGATCCAAATTCGAATGTCTGAATTCGGCCAACTTTGTATGCATTTCGAATGATATGATCATGCATGCACACCCCTACCAAATACCCCCTTCTCTCTCTCCCAGGCACTGCAACACACATTCACACCCATTCCTATATGGCACATGAGAGTTACACCAATGACACCCTTATGGCAAGTTCTCCCCACTAAGTCCTCCCTTGACCAAACCTTTTCCTTCATCCTTTCCCATCATCTGACTCTGGGATTTCCTCCCTTTCTTCCTATTCTAATCTTAGCATTCCTGAAGAGGATTTGCAGTTGCCCCACCGACTGGTCAAGGCCAGAAAGCGCCATCTCATTTCAAAATGAGCAACAAAGGTCAGTCCAAATGGCCCCAAACTGTTTCCTTCGGTGGGTGGCAGCTCCACGGAACCAGGCGCTTCGCCCCTTTCCCATCTCTCCTGTGGGTCTAGCCTGTACTCCAGGGTTCCACAGCCCCTCCCCTTAGCCCGAGTCCAGATGTGTGGCTGCTGCCTAAAGCCTTCTTTTGGTAACAGAAGAGCCCTCTAGAGCTTGGAACAGGCGCCTTCTAAGCAAGAAGACATGGAGTTAAACCCTGAAACGGCAGCACGAATGGGACTTTCATGCTCACAGAGTGCAAAAGAACACTGGTGGGTGTTTCCTGCCACGAGGGCAGGAAGAGGGAGAGGAGGACCTTTCCGAAGCAAAGGCCACACTGTCCCATTCAGCTTCTTGCTCCAGTAGCACCACTGTTCTGAGAAGGTGCCTCCGGCCATCCTCAGATCTTTGTCTCTGGCCCACTTGGGCTAAGCACTGGGAAGGAATCCCGGATTCTGGCCAGCTCTATGGCGCAGAGATGCCCAAAGACCTTGTTGTACCATTCGGGAGAGCGCCCCCTGGAAAACACAGAAAAACAGGAAGTCGGTCACGGGTAGGATGCTTTCCCGTGGAAATATTCTGGCTCTTCAGGGTTCTATCCAAGGATCTGTGGACTTTTTAGTACATTTCTGACACTGGCAAAACCTCAGCAGCAGCGTCACAGTAAAGGGGGACCACGGAAGTTTAAGAAGAGTATACTGTATTGTGCAACCAGGGTGCAAACACCACTCAAACGTCACTGCACTGGGGCCAAGGGACATCTATTTATTTATTATTTATTTATCATTTGTATTTCAATCCCACCCTATACCTGAAGGTCTCAGGGTGGGTAACAAAATTAGGCATGTATTAAAGCAATAACATTGTCTGGAAAGTGGGAAGAGATAGTATATTCCCATTTAACCAAAGACCAGGCAAACATATACAGTGAAGGGGTCTGATGCACCTAAAGAGGGAGATATTTCCCTAGCCTGGGGGCCATCACTGAGAAGGCCCTCTCCCAGGTGCCTACCCCTTTTACTACTGGGGGTGGTGGGACAATCAGGAGGGCCTTCCCTCCAGATCTTAGGGCACAGGCAGGCTGATATGGGAGAAGGTGTCCCTTTAGATATTTGGGACCCAAGTCATTTAGGGCCTTATAGGTCAAAGCTTACACATTGAATTGGGCTCAGTACCAAATCGGCAGCCAATGCAAATCTACACCAATGTAACCTGACACTTGCCTTCTTCTGAGCAGAAACCATGAGGCTTCCATGAATTCACACTTTTTGGAACTGCTGTTAAACAAGCATGTAAGAAACGTGGAAAGCAAGCAAGCATACCAGTACAGATGCCTTTGGCAATTTCATGGCTCTAGGTCATGGCTTTGTTTGCACAAGAATTTGGAGGAGGTGAAGAAACAGTATGCAAATAATTTTTAAAGAAAAAAAGCTTGCAAATGCTTCAGCTTGGCCCAGTTTCTATGCGCTTTGGCAGCCAGATGAATGGAGAGCTCTTTCAGCCCAGATGCTTTTGAGCTGTTGGGCTGATTCCAGCTTCCATGTTCTCTCTTGCATGATTCTCTGTCTTCCACAAATCCTGGACACAGCCCAGCCCAGCTGGAGACAGCAGGTCCCTTGGCTCTCCGGACCAGTGCCCGTTCCTGCCACCCATCTTTCTTTGAGCACAGAGCGGGTGCCTGCTTCTCACCTGAGGTCTGCACGACAGATGTGGGTCACTTTGGAGCGACCCATCCCGGAGGGCTCCATCAGGTACTGTGAGGTCAGGATGACGGCGCGGACTGCGCCTTCCAGTGGCAGCTTCTTGTACTCCAGGGACCGGGAAACGAGGAGGCAGCCTCCACGCGGCAGGTCTGTGTGCCACTTTCTGGGAGAGGGCGCAAAGGGAACAGCACAGTCAGCCGAGGCCTGCAAAGGGAATCCATCGCCCGGCGTGGCCCCTCCTGCCTCCCTGCACACAGAGGCCCCAAGGAAAAGAAAGATGGCCCCAGCTCATAGTGTTGTCCTCAATCCTCAGCTCTGATCCCTTTAAGCTGTCTTGCCACCATAGATTCTGGCATTTCTCATGCTGACCTTCTCAACAAACGCAGCTGGAGGGTTTTATACCAAGAGGTGATGACTGGGAGACCATCTACCCTCAGGCTGTGGTGGAGAAAAGAAATCAGCAACCTATGGGGTTTGCCCTGGACATAAACCTTCTTCTCCCTCAGCCTCTTCCAGCCCCGGTTAGGATGGCTGCTAGATATCAACTTCCCATTGCTGGACCTCATGCCCTCCACATGAGACCATTTCTACTCCGCTTTTCTCACCCATTTAAGGGGACTCAAGGCAGCTGACAAACCTTCTGTTCTTCTCCCCCACAACAGACACCCTGTGAGGTAGGCAGGGCTGTAAGAGCTCAGAAGAGAGCTGTGACTCACCCAAGGCCACCCAGCTGGCTTTGTGGAGGAGGGCAGAATCAAACCCAGTACTCCCAGATAAGAGTCCTGCTCCCTAACCACTAGAACAAGCTGGCTCACAAAGAGGCATTTCAAGGCCTGCAGGCAAAGCAGCTTCACTCATGCACTTTTGGCAGGCGTTCATCCTGACTCCTCTTGTTACAGATGCTACAAATGCAACACACTGCCTCTCCCACCCACCCTGTGCATGCCATCTGCACCTCTGGCCCAAGCCAGCAGCACCGTGACACAGGAGCAAGTGGTGGTGGGACCTCCTAACCCTCCAAGTTAAATGAGGAAAACCAGTAAGTGTCCGAGGCAGGAAGAACCAGGGCTTGTTTAGCTTGGACAACAGAGGCCATTTGGAAGAAGCCACAGGGCTGGTTCTGAAGGAGGCCAGTCTCAGGTAGGTTGCAAAAACTGCTGAGGTGTGCATGCCTCGTGGAATGCGGACAACCAAAGATCATCTCCCCAAGATCCTGTAGAGAAGCTGTCTTGGCCTAGGGGACATCCCACCCGCGACCATTAAAGGTGTTCAAAACACAGAGACCCACAATGGAGCCCCTGTGCAGCCAGGCTGAGAGGTGGGTGGAGATGAAAGCTCAGCAGATCTTGGCACTCACCGAAGGACCACAAAGTCCCGCCGAGGGTGGGGCCCCATACTGTCGGTCACATAGTGATAGACCTCTGTGTTCTTGTCCAGGGCCTCGACCACTTTTCCCTGCAGCAGGTCTTCGTCCCAAAGGTGTCTCTCCCGGAGGACCCGCTGCAGGACCGTATGAGGTGCTGCTTCCACCTCCGTGGACACTTTCCACAACCGCAGAGGATGTCCGTCCCCCACCTGGGCAAGGAGGGAAACGGTAATTCCTCAGGGGACACAATCATTCAAAGATACCTGCAAGCCAACAGGAACCTGATCTTATCCTCCACCAAGACAAGGCCAAGGAGAGTCTTCTGAGATCTCAGATGGGGTCCATTTGCCCACACAAGGGGCCATCACACTTTAAGGTGCTGCCACATGGCAGGCACAGCTGACGGTGTCTCCCTCACTGGACATGCCCAGGGGGAGATTGCAATTTGGATTCCTCCACAAAGATTGCTGCCAGAAGAGGTGGTGACAGCAACCAGCCTGAAGGCTTTATGAAAGGCTAGGGGGCCAGCAGGATGCCTCTAAGGCCATTTGCTTGGATTTGAGAGCAGGAGAAGGTTTGCCCTTGTCTCTGCTCGAGATGCCCATGGGCAATTGGTGGGTCACTGTGTGGGACAGGATGCTGGACTAGATGGGCCATGGCCTGATCCAGCAGGGCTCCTCTTAGGTTCTTATGTAAGTTGAGAGTAAGATCCATGACCTCAATGGCAGCTTCTGCCTCTACGATATTTGGAATGTGTTTCTTCATGCTGTGAACTAAGAGTTGCATCTGCAACCAGAACCCAGTAATGCCTGCAGGAAAGTGATTTCTTAAAAAGAAACCAAAAAACGAATCTCTCATCGCAGGTTCAATCGTCTGGGACACCCCAAGCAACCCTAAAAAGAAACACCACGACTCTTAGTCCTCTGCGAGCCCCTTCACCTTCTTCCACGAGAGCTCCGTATTCTGGGGACCAACGGTGCTGAGCCAACCCTTGAAGCGCTCTGAGGATTCCTTCAGCAGACCCTGAATGCTGGCGTCCAGCTCCGCCCAGGAGTCCTGGCCGTGGTTCATCAGCTCAGAGAAGGAGAGGGGCTGCGTATCAGCTGACAGGTACGAGTTGCAGAGCTGGAGCATCATGTCCTGGGGTATCTGGAAAAGAAAAGCCATGCACCCTGAGTGGCTGCTTGGACCAACATGGGCTACGGACACGACAGTGGTCACTGCCGTGACTCCTCCTATGGATGCATTTGGGGATCATTTCTAAGCAACATGCAAAGTGATTAAAGTAAAATGGGAGGGGG
This sequence comes from Aspidoscelis tigris stejnegeri, assembly GCA_023333525.1. Classification (NCBI taxonomy): domain Eukaryota; kingdom Metazoa; phylum Chordata; class Lepidosauria; order Squamata; family Teiidae; genus Aspidoscelis; species Aspidoscelis tigris. The sequence continues at coordinate 16,201,928 of JALMGA010000012.1, read as the reverse complement.
GACCAAGCAAGATGAAGCATGCAAAATAAAGCATTAGTCGCACAAAATATACTGACATTAGGGATGTGCACGAATGTGGTTCTTTGCATTCAATACATATCGAATTGAATGTAAGAAAATTTGTATTCGTTCGAACAGCTGCCCTTTGAATGTGGTAGGATTTGATTCAATATGAATGTATTTGTACATTCATACAAATATCTGATATGAATGCGTATGTGTCCAATATGTATCCCATAACATATCCATTCTGAAAGTGTCAAATCTGCCCTGAATCCACTCTCAAACCATGTCAAATTCACTCCAGATCTGTTGCAGATGTGACTGGCGCAGCCGCTTTCCCACCTCCCCATTCCATGAATGCTCCAAAGCTTCATACGAATGTTCCAAAACATTTAGAATCATAGAATCATAGAATGGTAGAGTTGGAGGGGACCTCCTGGGTCATCGAGTCCAACCCCCTGCTCAAGGCAGGATCTCCTAAACCATCTCAGACAGATGGCCGTCCAGTCTCTGCTTGAAGACCTCCAACGAAGGGGAACCAACCACCTCCCGTGGCAGCCTGTTCCACTGGTTGATCACTCTTACTGTTAGAAATTTTTTCCTAACATCTAAACTAAATCTTTTCCCCTGCAGTTTCACCCCATTGTTTCTAGTCCTTCCTTGAGAGAGTGAGAACAGGGCTGATCCCTCTGCCTTGTGACAACCCTTGAGGTATTTGTAGACAGCTATCATGTCTCCTCTCATGATCTACCAGGACACCCAAGTCTTTTTCACATGTGCTGCTGCTCAGCCGAATTCCTCCCATTGTATATGTGCTTTTTTCATTTTTCTTGCCCAGGTGCAGAACCTTGCATTTTTCTTTGTTAAATACCATTTTATTAGTTGCAGCCCATTGTTCGAGTTTCTCTAAATCTTTTTGAATCCTCTCTCTCTCTTCTCTGGTGTTTGCAATCCCCCCTAGCTTTGTGTCATCAGCAAATTTGATCAGTTTCCCTTCAACTCCCTCGTCCAGATCGTTTATAAAAACATTAAACATAACTGGGCCCAGGACAGAACCTTGTGGTACTCCACTTGACACTTCCTTCCATTTGTACACAGACATTTGTACGAATACGAATGTTTTGGGACATTTGTACGAAGCTTCAGAGCATTTGCATGAATTTATACAAATAACTAACGTTATGAGCATTCGTGCACGTTTCTGACAGGTAAAGCAAAATGTGCTGCTTTTCTCCAGCACCTGAAGTCTTCCAAGTGGGGCAGGAGAGGAATCCCCCTGGTATGAGGATTCCACCGCCGGAAGGACCTGCCAGAGATGGAGCCCCACCTGGTTTTCCCTCCTAACAATAGCAGACAGAGGAGGCGCTGTCAAGAGGGGCTCCACAGGTGCTCCTTGGAAGTCCGTTCAGCCAATGGGGCTCTTTCAGGGAAAATGGGTCTCAAGCCATGCAGGACTTTGCAGGCTATGACCAAAATCTTGCACTGCCCAGCAGTCCATGAGAGAGGGGCAGACCAATGACCTTACAACACCTGGCCTCCATCAGCAGCTTCACTGCTGAACCCTGAACAAGCTGTAGGCTAAGAGATCAAATAGCTGCCCAGAACAAGGGGCCCATGTGTGGCCTGTGTGAGGCTGGGTTCCAAGCACTCCACAAAACCCATCAGAGTCTTGGACAGGAAATGGAAGCTGGGAAGAAGAGATCTAACTGGAGCCACCACAAGAGCATGAGATATTTGTGAGCTAGAAAGGTCACACATGACCACTAAAGCCAAACTGGCTTCCTAAAAAGGTTAGAAGTATTGCTTGTCTCCCGTTTTGGCCAGAGGAGCCATTTGCCCCAATTTGGCAGGATCATGGAAGAAGGGATGGACTTCAGCATCCTGAGCTACTCGGCGTTCTCCCCTTGGATGGAAGAGAGGGAAAGGGTTACAGGGAGGGAAGGGGGAAGGAGAAAGGTCTCTCTTAAGCCCCCAAACAAACAGAAGACAAATCAAGCACTGGACAAGCTGGAGTTCCCAACCAAGCCAACCAGGCTGCCAGCCCAACCATCATCCCTGGGGTACCTGAAACAGTTTCTTGCACTCAGAGATCATGTGGGACAGGCCCTGGGTGGCCGCCATGTTTTCATTCAGGTCCTTCTGGTCAGGCTTGCCCATTGTGCCCCGCTTCGGGATCACCCTGCCAGAGAAGGGAAAGATGGACTCGGGTCAGAAGGACGGCAGATGTAGATTCCGCTCGGAGCAGAAGACGATGCCTCTGTACACAGCCTCACACGCTGTGTACAACCAGGGAAGGCAAGCATCTGCCATACCTCGGGGAAGAGCTTTCTCTTTTGGAGATGTTGAGATGAAAAATTGACGGGGCAAGACACACGGCCAGGTTTCCAGCCGTCATCTGATTGTCCTCAGCAGAAGCAACGTCACTGAGGAAGTACAGCAAAGTCTGCAACACTTCGCGGTTCTCGTCAGGCAACAGCACAATGGCAGCTTGGACAGCCTGCAGCCTCTGCTCTTTGGGAACAACTGAGAAGAAAAGAAAACACGTCAGAGGTAAGACTGCACATGACAGCCTGCAGCAGCGGCAACAAGTGGGCACCAAAACAAGCCTCCATCCCTTCCCCGCCATCACGGAACCCAAGGCGCCAGGCTGCTCTGCAAACTTTCAACTTCACGGTTCCTCACCCACAAATGAAAGAAGGCAGCTTTCAACGTCAAGCACAGCTGGATTTTGAAATGAGATGGAACCTTCCGGAGCAGCTGGAGCAGTGAACCATTGCTTACTTCCATCTGCCATCTCCTCAGGTTCCTGATCCCATTCTAAATATCCAGATCTTAGCGACACATGGAAAACCAAAAGGCAGTGGGTGCTAGCATACAAGTATTTGGAAAGGGACCAGGCACACCAGGGAGCTAGCAGATGGAGGTAACATCCCCACGGTAACTGTGGGTTCTAAAGAAGATCTTGCAATGGTCTCCTGCCATCTGGAGGCATCTCAGATGTGGAAGAAGGCTACAAATGGAGCTTTCTAACCTTATCCTGACTGACCTGTCCTTATGCCTACTACTACTGCTGATTCTTCTTCTCCCATCCAGAATCTAAGGCAATTGGTGGAAGTGTGCTGAGTTCACCATAAGGAATTGGCTAAACACTAAACAGTTTGAACATTCCTGGCCCTGAAAACAATAAGAACATAAGAGGAGGAGCCCTGCTGGATGAGATCAGCCCAAAGACCTTCTAGTCCATAAGAACCTCAGAGGAGCCCTGCTGGATCAGACCACAGTCCGTCTAGTCCATAAGAACCTAAGAGGAGCCCTGCTGGATCAGGCCACAGTCCGTCTAGTCCATAAGAACCTAAGAGGAGCCCTGCTGGATCAGGCCACAGCCCATCCAGTCCCTAAGAACCTAAGAAGAACCACTGGCTGAAAAATCCCATCTGTCTAGCGCCTCCGAACCCTCAGCCGCTGTGTCTGCTACTCACACTGGTAAATCTGCAAAAAGGTGTCAGTGAGCTTTCTGGTGAAGATGGGCTCTGGGAGGTCACGGAAGTATTGCTTCAGCATGTCTGCCACGTCGTACGCCGACTGCCCATCGTAGTTCACATAGTCGGGGGTGGCCTCGTTCATGTGTCTCAGTGCTTGGATCCGGGACTTCACACCAGACTTGCGAAAAATGCCAACCTGCCCGGAGATGGGGGAGGAGTGGGAGAGAATTCAGACGGACTCCCCAAAAGAGAGAACAGCTCACCAGCATTTGGCTTCAGAGAAGACACAGGGCCACTTGTCACAGAACAGATGGAAAGCATCTGCTTACATGACGCACGGGGCTTAGAACATAAAGGAGGCATCTTTGGGTGTGGAATAACTTGGCAGCAGCTCCAATCTGCCCATCCAAAAGGGTTGCTTCAGAGGCTGGCTGTCAAGGTGGCCCAGAGGATGTTTGCTGGTCAGAATTGCTCCTTCAGGACTGAGACAGGAGGCCTGAAACCAAGCAGAAGCTCAACCCTGAAGGGGAGCTGAGAGGGAAGGTGGAGGCCAGAGGCAGCTGGAACAGTCCAGTGGGGTCCCTCCCCGTGCCACCTGCCAGGAGAAGGCTGTGCCCCCCTGCCCGTGCGTGTGTGTGTGTGGGGGGGGAAATAAACAGACTTTGTGGCTCCTTCTGCCTTGCTATTCTCCTCTCCTTGCATTGCATGTCCAGTTAGGTTGTTTTTTGCATGTATATCCATTAATCCCAATTTAGAAGATCCGGATCTTTGGTATCTGGTCCTTGAAGGTCGGCATCATAGAGAAGACCCCAGGCGTCTGCACGGGCTGTCTGGCACCCAAGGGCAATGGGTGCTAAAAGGGCAGCCATGCGGATGCCATAGCACCCATCCCAAGGTTCCAATTAGGACCAAGCAGGAAGGTGCACTGGTGGCGCAACGCGATTAGCCATTGTAGCAGTCAATCAGGGGTCACTTCAGGTTACAGTGGGCATGGCGGAGAGACAGCTTCATAGACCTCTATGAGGGACATGTGGGCCTATGTAGCGTGCGTGATGAAGGGCAGAGCTGGAGCCGCCCCGCTGCAAATGGTGGCCTCTAAGCCCCTCCCTGGACCCCACTGCCCTGGTAGTCGTGTGGACACGCGACCTCCGATCCATTTTTCATGGTGGAAGACTGAATTGAAGACACAGTTAAATGGGTCTTGTGTGAATCTGGATTTAAGGGCCCGAAGACCCCATTAAATGCAGATTTCACCAGTGCTCATGGATATAGCACATTCAGAATGGGGTTCTAATGGGGTCCTTAAGGGGTCTTGCGTGTGGAAGGTACATAACTGATCCGTAGCAATCAAGTTCCTAATGGGTTCCTAATGAGCTCTTCGTTGCTAGTGCAAAGCCTGAGAGCAGAGACCTGCCCACTGGGGATATGTATGCCACTCTGAAAGCCTTTCAAGGTAATGAGAGGGTTAAAAATATAACAGTAACTAATAATAAACAAGGTAATAGAGATGTTTGATTTGAAGCAAACCACCCGCTGTTCGAAAGGGTCTGGTTTGCCCTGGACTGGATCACAGATCTGTTCACAGTTTTATCAAACCATTTATGTCTGCTGTATTTTTGCCTTTCAAAAGGGCCTTTAAAAACTTCTTTAAGGCTGTGTTCACACCTACATTTTAATCCAGCTTCAGTCTACTTTCACAGCAGAGGAACAAAGCAGCAAAGTGACTGGTCATTTTCCTTCCATGTTATTTGACTCAAAGGTGGATTATTGAGTAAGATAAAACCAAAAACAAACGGCTTGTCACTTTGCCAGTGTGTTATCTCACTCTGAAATTGAGCTAAAGCTGGTTTAAAATGTAGGTGTGGACACAGCCTAAGTGGACAAATTGGCCGTGTGTGTTTTTCCAAATAGGTTCAGAGTTTCTTTCAAACCTGTATGAAAAGGTTCAAATCAAACCAAACCACTTCAGGTTCGGTTCGGTTCAAGATGGACCCAAAAACCCTCTTTGCACATATCTCCCAAAGGTGATCTGAGGAGGCCAAGGGCTCACCTGGTCCAGGCACTGGTTACGGATGTAGCGCAGGGCTTGCTGAATGCTCTGGGGAAGGGGCTGCCCGGCTCTTTGGACATTGATGATTGGTGGGACTCCAAAAACCATCTTGTCCCGGTAGTCGGGGCTCTTGCACCTCTTCATGAATTTTGGAACCGTCCTGGCAGAGGAAAGGAGGTTTAAAAGCAGAGAAGGAACAGCCTGCGACCTTTGAACTGAAATACTCTGGCACAGACATGTGCCATTCCTCAAATGCACAAGTACTCCCATTCTGTCACATATGCCATTAAGATGGACGATATGTTTTTTTTCGCCTGGACTTTGTTTTCCACCGTCCTCAGTTGCCTGCCAGATGACACCCTTCTCTTTCTTCCTCCCCGTGATATTCTGGTACATCTGCAGGGACCTGGACAATGAGTATCTCTGAGGGAGGCAGATGGAGGGGCAGCACAGCACCTGCCCTCAAGGAGAGGCAGGTGGGCGAGCAGGTAGGGAACGAATGGAGAGAGGGAGGATTGGTGGACGGATGGATGGATGGACGGCAGAAGGGAGGAAGGAGAAAAAGGGGAGGAAGGAAAAAGGATAGATGGACGGGCGGGCGGGTGGGCAGGAAGGAGGGAGGGAGGGAGAGGGGAGAAAAATGGAAGAAAAAAGGAAGGAGAAAAAGAAGGGAGGGAGGGAGGAGAAAAAGGGAAGGGAGGGAGGAGAAGAAGGAAGGAAAAGAAGAAGGGAAGGAGGGAGGGAGGATGGAAGGAAGGAAGGAAGAAGGGAAGAAGAGAAGGAAAGAGAAATAGGGAGGGAAAGGAAGGAGAATGCGTGAAGGGGGAACAGATAGAGAGAAGAGGAGGAGAAAGACAGGGGACCATCCGATGTGAAATTCTCTGTCTCTGTGTGTGTGTTTGTGAGTCTGTCTGTCTGTCTCTGTGTGTAGAAGGTTAAAGTTTGTCCACTAATGGCCACAAGCTTGGATTGCAATACCAGACCAAACCAAAACAGAAAGCAACCCCTAGATGGCAGCAGAAACCTAGCAAAAGTTCAGAGAAATGGAGATTCTATTAATGCAAGAGGGGGAAAAGAAAAGTGGAATGATGCTGGCTGTATCTTTCTTCTGGCTGCGTTCACACTCAGCTTTTAACCCAGCTTCACTTCGCTTTCAGAGTGAAAGAACTCATCAGAAAAGTGGCCTCTCCTTCTCTTTCTACTATATCTAACCCAGAGGTGGATGTTCTGAGTTGGATAATGCTGAAAGAAAACAGCTTGACACTTTCCTGATGTGGTATTTCACGCTAAAGATGGACTGAAGCTGGATTAAAACTTAAGTGTGGATGCAGCATCTGTGTGCCTCTATCAGCCACCTTTGTTTTGTGGATCTTTACTCTTCAGGAGTAATTTCTCTCTCTGATTCTTTTCATGGAACTGGCTGGAAAAACAACAGAAGAGAAGGTGGATCTGCTCACTGGATTCGTGCCCGAGAGAACAGAAAACATACCTGAATGTTTTTCCTAGCTTTAAAGGCAAATGACTCCCTTGGAAGTTTGACTTGGGATGTGCACAAATATTCATAACGTTTGAAATTCGTACGAATTCGGCCAAATTCAGACATTCAAATTCGAATAGAATGTTTTGATACATCCGCATGAAGCTTCATATGGGATTCGTATTGGATTCATATGCATTCGTATGGGATTCATATGGGATCGAACGTCGTATCAAATTTGAATCCCACTACATTCGAAGGGATCTGTTCAAACAAATACAAATTTTCTTGCATTCGATTCAATACGAATAAATATTTGTGCACATCCCAAATTCTTGACAGCCTTTCTGACATTCGATCTAAGTTGTTCTGGGTTCTCTATCAGAAAAAAAAATGAGTTGTTCTGATCACTCCTTGGGAACCTCCAATGTTTGTGTCCAGAAAACCATGGCACAAGTCTCCTGAGTGTTAGAACATTTCCCCCAGTGGTACATGGAAACGGTACCAGAGCTTACATCACTAGGCCAAATGGCCATCCTGATCTGAATAATAACAGGTGCTCTGTAATCTTATATCCTGTTTAGAGTATATCAGTGAGAAATAAAGTTGTTATGGGAAGCAGGTCGGTGTGACACCAAAGAACGGTCCCTTCCAAGATTGGCCCAAAGTATTCACATGGACCTATGACCATGTTGTTTCCTATGACCACATGTTAATTCATCTGTATATAATGAGTTGACTATTCTGTTTATTTGCAATGATGTAGCGTTATAGCTTATATTCATAAGTTAGTGGTTAAGTTGTATACCGTTTACTCTTTTCATATATCCAAGCATTTACTCAGCATATACATGCATATACTTTGTAACCAGAAAGCAATAAACCTTCCACTTGGAAAGCAACAAAGACTCCGTTCTTGCATGTGAACTCGCTGTCTGCTGTGCACTTGCTAGAAGCAAGCTCTGCTAAGTTTAGAAGTTCCAACAGGTTATGGGCACAGTGGGTCTTACCATGACCAGCTTTGCTTGTGCGGCACGGAGTACTTCTCCATGATGGCGGTGAGGCGAAGGAGGGACCCCTTTTGGAGGAGGTTTAGCTGGGCTGCCGACTGGCGGTTAATCTCCAAGGAGGCGGAATTCAAGCTGGGCCGGTGAGAATTTTGGAAGCTGTGCCAGCGCAGTTTCCTGGGCAAGGCGAGGGAAGAAAATAGAAACACTTCGTGTTTACCTGGAAAGAGGCAGAAGCAAAGGCAGATCTATGGCTCACACTGGCAACCTCTGTGCCCAGTTTCCAGGCAGCATCCCAGTGAACCCCTGCTAAGAATACCCCAGGCCCTGATCCAGCACAGGCTGCTCTCTCGGGGTTCTTGGATGACACTAGGGATGTGCACAGATATTCGAAAATCCGAATATCCAAAAATCCAATTCGAAAATCCTAATCCTAATTCGAATCGGATTTTTTAAAATCCTGACTTTCGCATTCGAATACGGCTTTTCGAAAATCCGATATGGATTTCTGAATGCTTTGGTTGAATTCGTCTCCATATTTCACATCCAAATATCGGGTCTGCTTGCGTTTATAATACGGGATGCAAACAGGATGCAAACAAAATGCAAATGCAAAAAAATGGGATGCGTATGGATTCAAAAATCAGACACGAATGTTCCTGAATCAGAGTTTTGAAAATGCGGATCCGGATCATCTGGATTTGAATCAGATTTTCAAAATTCCAGATTTTTTATTTTCGATTCGAATTGAATTCGAATGCAAAAAATGCATTTGTGCACATCCCTAGGTGACACCGGGTTGTGGCCAACTCCTGGCTGACTGCATGGGCACTTCTGTGGCAGAGATACAGAAGCGGGTTGCCATCACCTGCTTCTGGGGAAAGGCTGGAAATTGAACCAGCAGTCCTCTGCTTTTGAGGCAGTTTGTTCCACCACTGAACTACAGACCCTCCCAGACTCCACGGACAACGCTATGCAGCTTTCTTGGCAGTGATACAGAAGCTGTTTGCCATTGCTGTTGAGGAGAGGCTGGGGATTGAACTGGCAACGCTTTGATTTCCAATCTCCCTGCACGACCTCTGAGCTACAGCCTGTCTCCATCTCAGGATAGCAAGGCTATTGAACAGACAGGAGGGGAGAAGGTCTTTCTTACCTGGCAGTCCCTCTAGCTAATCCCAGAACTTCATGGGAGCTCATGGGGCAGACTGGATTCCCCAGCTGCGAGGGGCCGTGACCTTGAATCTCATTCTCTCACTTACTTGGCCTGAACTCAGAAGCTAAAGGAAGGCCTTCTCCCATACTGACTTGCCCGTGACTTAAGATCTGGAGGGGAGCCCTCCTGGTTGTCCCACTACCCTCAGTGATAAAAGGGGTGGGCACCCGGGAGCGGGCCTTCTCAGTTGTGGCCCCTAGGCTATGAAATAGTCTCCCACTTGAAGTGCGTCTGTCACCTTCACTGTACACATTTAGGAAGGTGGTGACGACACACTTCATTGCCCTGGCCTTTGGTTCAATGGGGTTACACTTTCCCCTTCCCACTTGCATACTGTTATTGTTTTAGTAATGTTTGATTTTAAATATTGCTACCTGCCTGAAGACACTCAGGTATAAGTCAGGATAAAAATGTAAATCGATCAATCAGTCAATCAATAATCAAAAGCTCTGGGACAGAAGATTGCAAGGGAAGACTAGTGGCTATAGAATAGACTGGGAAGTTGAACAGTATCCTGGAAGAAGGGAATGGCAAGGCATTCATGCCTACCAGGAAAAGCTGCAGAAGAGATTTCTCTAAGGCTGCATCCCCATGGGGCTGCCACTGCCGCGCGGTGGATTCGGGGCAGCCTTAATGCGAATCTTAATTTGCATTAAGGAGTCCCCATGGTAATGGAGGACAGGGCGGGTTCAAGGCAAACCCTTGCCACCATCCCCATGAAAACCGTGATAAATCCCTGCATTGGGATGCTGGGGTTTTCTCCATCCCTCCCCCCTTGCCTGAGCGCTCAATTGCCCAGTTAAGGGCTTGATTTACTCCAAATGATCACCTGAAAGCTGCCCTGCAGTAAGGTGGGCAACTGTCAGGTGAGTATAGCAGCTGTCAAGAGCACAAGGAGAGCTCCAATAAGATGATTAAAACAGACATGAAAGCTGTTTTTAAGGGAGGCCCCAGGACAATACAGAGGACCACCCCAAAGAAGTATTGACCCGTAAATGGAAGGGTGACCTGGGACAGATGCTTTCCATGTGAGCCCACTAGAGGGTGCCAGATCCTCGGCCTGATATTTCCATTTCATAACCTTGGCCACTTCAGCAAAGGGCTTCGTTCCTTTCCATTCACTTTCTTCTGCATCAATTCCAGCATCCAAGTACAACACAGTGCTCCAAAGAACTCCCCACCGGTTCCTTGGAGGCCAAGCAGAAGATGGAACGAAGCCTGCTAGGACTTCTGCTGCCCTGTCCAGGCTCACCACAACATAGTCCCCCCATTCCCTGGTCCATGTGGTCCATAGGTCTGTTCCCGAATGAACAGAAGCCTCAAACTAGCTGGGATCGTGGCTTCAGTCTCAAACCCCACACACCGCTGACCCATCCTGGACTGATTCTAAATAGGTCCCAGCTGAAGAAGTGCCCCCCTGGAGCCCAAGGTGGCCTTCCAAGCAAGCTTTTCATGCCCCTACCTGCAAGGCCTCGTGAGGGACGCCCCAACTCCCGAGTCCCTTCGCTCCCTCATCTCCATGTCCTCGACCTCGTTCAGAGAGTTGGCCGTGCTGTCGAACTCACTGGCAGAAGTGCCAATGTCAGACATGGAGCGCTCCTCAAAGTGAAGGTTGGTGGCTTCTCCTCCAGAGTCCGTCTCCTCTTCCTCCTCTCCCACCTCCATCCCAGCACCAAGCTCACCCTCCAAGCTCAGCCGAAGAGCCTTGGACCAGAGCTCCACTTTCTGCTGGAGCCCCCAGACATGTTGCAGGATGTCATCCAGGTTCTCATAGATCACCTCCTTGTCCAGGTCAAGGAGATCGTCGCCGCTTCCAAACTCGGGCACGTTGTCGTAAAGGCTGGTACAGCTCCCCACGGACGTGCAGGAGAGTCTCCGCCGCGGATGGTGGCCAAAGGCCAGTGTGCAGGTGTCGCTCAGAAGGTTGCTGCTGCTGTTGCTGAGGACCGCCTCACCTGCCAGAGTACCTGAGGCTTTCTTGTGGGACTTCCAGTCAGCCAAGCAGCCGCTGTCCATAGGACACAAGCTTTCAATGGAGAGAGATTTGGGGAAAGTGCCCGGTTTGTAGTCCCCAGGGATATGGAACAGACAATCCCCTCTAAGTGGATCCCTGTAGCCCAACTGCCTGGCAGTCCAACCGGGACCCTTCTCTGCAGCGGTCTCATAGTCTTCCAGATAAAGGCCGCCATGTTGAAACTTGGACTGCAGCTTATTCCCAGGTAGGACTCGAGCCTGGTGAGATCCATATTCTGCTTTCCTGCTAAGGAAGGGAGTTGGGTTAGTACTTTGGCCCACGACAGCGTTGCCAGGATCCTGGGAAGAGTCTCCTCTGGACTTGGTTTCTCTGCCATCCTCCTCTGGAGCTTTATTGGCTTCTGATTTCTCCTTGTCTTTCCTTCTCAGGGATTCGATCCTCTTGAGGAAACTCCTCGTCCGGCGTTTCTTGGGCTTCTCCTTGACGTTTCTGCTGTGGTCTGGTGGCGAGGGTTCATTTAAACTGGGGAGCGAGGTGGTTAAGGTTGGGGAGTCCAGGGTGGGCAGGGGGTCCGCCAGCGTGGCAGTGACGGACATCGTCCTGCCAGTGCTGTCCGTACTGGCATTGCTGTGGAGAGAGGAGGCCTCCAAGTCCGCACTGAGCTCCGTCAGGAGGCTTTCCTGGCTGGAGGCCTGCCTCACGGGGGAGCCTCGCCCGGGGCTCTGCGGGAGGAAGCCGTCGGAGGCAACCCGGGACCACCGCCGGCTGTCTCTCTGGAAGGCCCAGCGGTCACTGATGGCGCAACAGTCTTCCTCTTCTGAGTCTTCACTCTGAACCAAGCACAGAAATCACAGTTACTCTGCAGCCAGCAGGGTCACGCATTCACACATGATGGAGTGACTATGGGGTCAGCAAATTGACAGGCAGGCAGAAATTGGGCAACAGAATAACTGAACTGCAGAATTCCTGGAAAGGAAAGCATTCTAGATTCCACAAGGGGGTTCAGCCCTAAGCTATAGGGTGTTTATTTTGTTTGTTTAGCTTTTGATATAAACAAAGTATTATGTCTTCACTCCTGCCAGGTGAGCAGTGAGAGGCATTAAGGCAATTATTATTCTGCTGTGGGTTTTACATTCTCCTCTTACCTAATGCTTAGCAAAAGAAATGGGGGGGGGGAGGCAATTTTCTTTCCCTTTTCTTTATTTCAGCTTAGATATCACCACCACAGCTGAGGCTGTTGTCACACGTAAGGTTTAATCCAGCTTCAGTCCACTTTCAGAGTGAGGGAACACATCAGCAAAGTGACAAGGCTGTTTTCTTTCAGTGTTAGGCTCTGGTCACACTTAAGGTTTAATCCAGTTTCAATCCACTTTCAGAGCAAGAGAACACATCGCCAAAGCGACACATTGTTTTCTTTCAGTGTTAAATAACACAGAAAATTCACTTTTGGGATAGATAACGTAGAAAGAAAGTTACTGGTCACTTTGCTAAGGTGTTCTCTCGCTCTGAAAGTGGACTGAAGCTGGATTAAAACTCAGGTGTGACCACAGCCCAATTTACCTTCCAATTTTATTGCCATCTGATTGCTAGCTGGTCAATGGCGGAAATAAATCAGTCCGATTCTGATTCAAGGAGTATTCAGTTCTTCAGACACTCATTCCCGGATGGCTTATTGTTCAGGTCAGCCTTTTTAAAAACAGAATTGGATTCTGCCTGTGTTCTGCTTATGGCCTGAAGTGCAGACTGAACCATGGGGCTTTGGTGTGCCTGTCTAATATGCAGGCTCTTCTCACCATGCACAGCAACACCCATTGTTGAAGGCAACACACAGAGCAGAAGAGGAGGAATTTGAGGTGATGCTTGCTTTGTGTGTCTGTGCACACATGTGTGCCTGTGCGGGTGGTTGTGAGAATATGTGTGTCTGTGCATGTTTGTGTGCCTGTGTGTGCATGCCTGTGCCTGTGTGTGGTTGTGTATATGTGTGTGTGCATGCGTGCATGTGTGTGTTTGGGTGTGCATGCTCCCCAGCAAAACAGGTCTCTCCCTGGTCCCTCCCCTTGGCTGCTCAGAGGCCAACCCAGCCTCCGAGCCTCCTGCCCCCCCCCCTCCTGCCTTACCTGCTTCCGCCGAAAATGGACTTCCAGCTTCATTGAGGCGCATGAGTTCAGGGTCATGAGCCTCCTGCAGAGAAACAAGAGACGTTTTGTGTGGCTCCTTTGCCCTTCGGACCAGCTGTGACTGGCTGCGCTATTTTAAAACAAGAAGCTCTTGTGCGCAGTGGCTGTCACTTGTCACGCTAAGGGCTGGAGATCAAGCCGTTGCTGCACATGGCTCCATCGGCACCCCTGGAGGGGCCCCGTCTGGCTCACAGAACAGAAACAGATGCCCCGCAAACCGAGAGGAGGCCCCAAGGTGCTCAGACTTGCTAGGACACTTTCTTCCCATGCCCATCACCCCTCTGCCTGTGACGCCATTCAAAAAGCTCCTCCCCCCCCCCCCCCGACCACAATGTTGAGGGCCGGTTGGCAAACAGTTTGAAGTTTTGCCCCGATCTTGACCCCGCGGCCTCAGCTCTGCAGAAAAAGCACCCGCGGTGTTCAATCTCCCAGTGTCTGCACGTGATGCTCTTGTGACTTTGTGCATCTCTCTCTAAACCCATCAAAAGCTGTGTAGGATTAAGGATACAGGAGGAAAAACCACCAAGCATCCACGCAGGTAACACGGGAGTGAAACGCTTGGCCTTTGACGGGGACCTGAAAACCGATATCAGAGATATCAGAGTGGAGGGGAATGGAGCTAGTTTGGCATTCCTGCCGCCAAGTTTGCAACATGGAGGGGGGAAAGGCTGGCAGGACTGTAGCACACACTCATCCCAAACAACAGGCCCCTGCCGTGTCTGTCCGCACCTCTGCACAGGAGGTAGTGAAATCAAGCTGGCCATCTCTCTTGCGGGCCAAACTCCTGCAAGGGAGGTCATCTCTTTCCTTTTTGAAATCCAGGGAGAAGGGAGAACCATGCAGGCAGATAGATGTGTGCACGCACAGGCACACATAGAAACACCACTGCTAAAAGTGAAGCAGAGGCCTATTTGCACTATGGCCTCTAGTGAAGAATTAGTGGACTTCTGGTGAACAGCGTCTACACATGGAGGAGGCTGTTACAGCCTCCAAGGGTGCCCTGCCTCACCAGAAGTTCACTAATTGATTATTAGGTGTGGAGCAAAAAAATCATGCTCCACACCTTAACCAATGTTACCTGAAAGCGTACCTCAAGCATCAGGGGCAGTGACCATCCATCCCTCTTCCGGTGCCCGGGGTTTTCTGAGGTGAGCACTCTGGCCCCTCAAATGACCACAGATATGGCAGTGGCTGTGACTGTGCATGTGCAGAGTGTCAGCGCCATCAAGGCAATGGCATGTGCAGTTGCGGAGGGTGCCGCAGCCAAAATGGCGGCGCCCATAAGAGGACTAGCCCCGGGATCGAATAAGGTAAGTATTCAATCAGGGGACGGCCAAAGTTAACTAGTGTTCCAAGTGCAAGCCCTAGTCAACGTTGGTTCATTGCGCTCGTTTCCTGTCCAGCGGAGAGGAAGGAAAGTGTGAAAATGCCCCAGGCTAGCGCCTAACAAGCCAAATGGGACCGTGATGTTTTCTATCCTAGGGCTTAGAGATAAGGAGGCGTTTCCCCCATAGACCTCCACATCTGCTTGCCTTTGCCAGTGGCCAACAGCCACATCTGCATAGCCTTTGACCAAAAAGAGAAGGATGCAGTGAAGTGGGAGGTTCTGGATTTGCTGCGCTGCTGGAAGATTCTTCTGGTCTTATTAAAACTATTTTTGATTCCCATGACATTCCTCAGATGTTTCCACAAACACTCCTTGAAACTTCCTTACAGGCTTCTTTTTTCTGGAGCAGTTGTGAAGCATGTGAAAGGGCCCTGCGCTGCTAATCCTGAAGGAGAGATCCCCACAGCTGGCTCCGTTGAAAGCCCTGTGATGAAGGACGGGAGGGAGGGAGGGAGAGAGGCTGCCTTGGCCTCGTCCTCCTGAGAAGCCCTTCCCAACCTGGGCATGGCAAGAGCGCACGGAAGTGACACACGGCAGAGGAAAACAGCCCCTGCCTTCTCCCCGGGCAGGAAACAAGACAGCGGCGGCAGTGTGGGCGTGCACATAGCGGGGAAAGCTGTGGCTCGCGAGGCACATGCCAAAGGAATGTCAACAGCACACCCAGGCTGTCATTTGCTTGGAGAGACGCCACGCAGCCTCCTTTCCTGGCCTCAGCATAAGTTCAAAAGGGGACGGAAGGATGTAGGGCTCCCAGGCTGGCACACGGTGGCATTCAAAGCCAGCAGGGCAGGAAGAGCCACAGAATCAGGCAGCTGCTCGTGAAATGCCTCCGCCACAGAACGACCCTCCCGTGGCCCCATGAGAGATGGGAACTTCTGGGAAATGTGGAAGGGAGGCTCCGATGCCTCACGCACCTCGCCACCTGCTAACGTTTGCACAACATGGGCGGGACAGACTCCCCTCTGTGATTCAAGTCACACCCACACGCGGCCCCCAAACCCCATCACTTTGCCCAAGGCTTTGCAGAAGCTGGTGTGGTCAACCAGGAGTGGATCAGGAAATGTGGCTTAGAGGTGGCAGCATCCACACACAAGTGTCTCTAATCCACATTGAGAGCCAGAAAATTCATTTTAAAGGCTATTAATCCAGGTTAAGGGTGAAATAAACACTCGCCGTGTCTGCATGCTTCCACTGCCAAACCGCTTTCATGCCCCTTTTTTCACATGTGCAGATGGAGCCAGATTATTTGGCACCAGCCGAGGGGCCCCCACACCAGTGCCCACCTCTGACCCCTCAGCGGGTCCCAACTCCATCTCTTTCCGCCCAGAAAAATAACCCCAAATGACCTGCAGAGAGACTTGAGAGAATCCTGGTCCAGAAAGTTGTGGTCCTTCTTCACAGAGGCGATGTCCAGGGGGAAAAGGGACTCTAGAAGCAGAAGAAAGAGGAGAGACCTTGGGAGCCCAGAAGTAATGAAATCCTTTCGGAGACCCTGAGTCTAACCTACCCCCTCCCCAAACCTGGTGAAAAATAAGCTCTTTGGGAGGGAGGGAGGGAGGCTTTAGATGCAAAAACAGACACAATCCTGTGTCTGCTGAAGGTTCACTGATGATGATTCTCCATATCTAAAGAGAATGGTTGTCCTCAGATTCACCCCAGGACCTTTGGAGTCAATTCTCCCTGCATTTCTTATGGGGCAACAAACAAAGAGCCCAAAATAGTACCAGGCAAGATCCTTCAGGGCCACACCATGCAGATCTCCACTGCCCTTATGTGCCCAAAGTCCCACAAGGAAACTTATGAGAAGCAAAGATTTCCAAAGGCCACTCTAGGGCCAAATCTAACCTAGGACCCCACGCTGGTCCAAGAAAAGGAGCAGGCCATGGCACCAGAAGGCAACCCCGGCTGAGTGAATCATAGAATCAGAGAGTTGGAAGGGACCTCTAGGGTCATCCAGTCCACCCCCTGCTCAATGAAGGATTTCCTAAACCTTCCCAGACAGACGTAGGTCCAGCCTCTGCTTGAAGCCCTCCAGCAAAGGAGAACCCACCACCTCCTGTGGCAACCTATTCCATTAACTGGTCGTCCTCACTGTCAGGTAGTCTTCCTAATATCTAATCTGTATTGACTCCCTTGAAGTTTCATCCTGTTGTTCCTAGTCCTCCCATCTTGTGCAAGTGAGAACAGAGATGATCCCTCTGCACTGTGACGGCCCTTCAGAATCTCCCAGTTGGACTCCTCACGCCTCCTTCCCCGAGCCGTCCATTGGCACCCCCAGAAGCGCTTACCTTCATAGAGCTGAGCATACTGAGGGAAGCCGGCAGCGCGCAGCCATTCGCACGCCTCCTTTGCCTTGGTTTCTGAAAGAAAGCAAGAGAACACCTCTGAGCAGGCCCATATGATGCATGTCACCCAGGACATCTGCTCCCGCCAAAGAATTTCATCATGAATGAATGGGGGAGACATGCAAAACCAAACATTTCCCTCCCTTGGAGGCCAACCTGCCTCCAACTCCCTGGAGATTCTAATGGGCAATGAGGAGCGTGGAAGAAGCTCTGAAGGGTCGCTCTTCCCAACTTGCTTCAGTGCTTTTCGAAGAAGATTCAGGATTGTCTGTGTTATAGAATTAGAAGCTTTGTCCATGCCGGGAGGGGCCAAGAATGCAGCCCTCCCCTGAGCCATTTTCTCCTTTTCTCCTGGCTGTTGTTTGCCCTGCAGCAAATGTTCTCACTTGGGATTCAGGATTTGAAAAGCAAAAGGAGTGAAGAGTGGAGATCCGTTTCTCCAGATGTTGGCATTCCACATGTGGCCAACACCAGCATGCCCCACCACAAAGGCTGAGGTGATGCTGTCCATCTGTGGCTTCATTTTGGTGTACCCCAATATCACCCAGCCCATCAAACACTGTGATGATACCCTCCTACTCAGGCTTCTCGAGAATGCAAAGGAAGGGAAAACACACTGTGGGGGTTGTTCCCACCTGGCTTTTATTGCGGTTTGAAAATGATTTGAATTTTCTTTGGCCCCATTACAGATTGGGTTCCCGCATTTTCCAAGGAATAAATTGCTAAAAAACACAATTAAAAAACACCTGAAAAAACAGCTCTCATCCCCATTTTTGTTGCTAAAAAGCTCTATCTTTATTCCTTTGGAACGGTACTGCAGTATTGGAGGGAGATACGTCATGGAACAGGTGAGGTTTCACCCAGTAGGACAGCCGCTGGCTTGTCATCCCTCCTGTGCAGAGGAGTTTAAAGCGTTCAATAGGGGTGTGCAGGAATGTTTTTTTGCATTTGCATTTGAATTGAATTGAATGTCAAAACATTTGATTCACTTCAAATGTTTAAAATCCGAATGCAACAAAAACCAATTCGAATCCGATACATGTATTCATTCGAATGTTAGATAAGAATTTGAAGATATGAATGTCGACAACATCCGTAATTAAAGATATGAATGTCAACATTTGTATGTGTTATATGTATCTGTATGCATTTCATGTGCATCCTGTTTTCGTTCTGTATTATAAGCGCAAATGCATACAGATACATATAATATTTGTACTGATACATATGCAATACATACATATCTGTACATTTGATGATTTGAATCATTCGAACGAATGTTTCAGAACATTCAAAATTCGTTCAAATGTCTAAATTTGAATGTGAAGACATTCTATTCAAATTCGAATGTCCGCATTTGAACGAATTCAATTGGATTTCAGATGTTTAGAATACTTGTGCACATACCTAGTGTTCAAGACTCCACCACCCCCTTTCCCTCAGCAGGCCACTTCACGGTGGATAAAGGGTTTCATTTTCACCCACTTCACACTGATAACAAGTAACAAGTTTCACTTTCACCCACTCCACTTCACACTGATGTTTCATTTCCCACTCACGCTTCCCCCTTACTTTCTCCTTTTTCACCTTGGGAAAGACAGCTTGGCTGGCACTTTCCTGCATGAACCAACCATGGTGGGTGGGCGGGAGAAAGGTGCGATAAAGGAGAAAGTGAGGAGAAGGCATGAGCGAGGAGGCTTAGGGAACTGATTTAGCACAATATTGGAGCATCGTGGAATGATCCCTGCAGTCGTGGGGGAATCGCTAGTCTGAAATTACACAGTTGCGCAAAAGAGGCTGGATATAGGATCAAAGGATGGAGCTGGAATTCCCCACCCTTGGCCATGTCATGGCGGGATCGAACCCAATTGAGAGAGAGGGATGGGCGCCCCAGCTGGCAAAGTGCAGGGAGGAAAAGATTTGCCTTCCCTGATGCATTTTTGAAGCATTTACTGTGGGAACAGCATTGGGGTTGACTGCGGTTTAAAATGAAAAAAAAATGGGAACAGTCAGAATGCGCATTTCCATTGGGTTTAGCTTTGTTTCTTTTTACAAAACTTAAGTGGGAATGCAGCCTGTGTTTTCCCCTTCTAAAATCTAGTAAATAAAGAATAACAAGCAAACCTTTGTGGCTGAAGGATACAGTGCTTAGCTGAGTGCAAGGAGCTACAAGAGAACGGCCTTGGACCTTCTGGGCTTAAAGGCCTCAACATAGTGGCCACTCAACATAGTGGCCAAACTAAATCACGACAGGATGTATGTTTGAAAGACCATCGCCATGCTGCTAACGTGTCCACAGTAGGCTCGCACTGACCATCTACAGTGACCCTTAGAATCATAGAGTTGGAAGGGACCTCTAGGGTCATGAAGTCCAACCCCCTTCCCCACTGCCCCCATCTTACAGCCAAGAGAGTTCTCCAAAAGAAAGGTGAAGAAAGAAAGAAGCCACGAAAGGATACCTGGATTTCTTTCTAGGGAGGACACAGATCTGTACTCACCACCACCCCTGAAGGCAGAGAGATTAAGAAGATGAAACGACATTGCACGGGTCCAACCCGCCATCCACGTGGCCTCTGGGGGTCCCTCCTCTCCAGGTGACAGGTCAGCCACCGGCATCCAGATGTGCTGGGACCCGGGTCAGCAGAATCCTTGCTCCATCCAGAACCAAACGGAGAACAGGGCATGTGTTTGTCCGTTAGGCCTGGGACGCCAATGAACTCTGTTTCACATCGGCACTGGAAATGTGAACTTGGCTCATGCAATTTCCTTCCTTCCCGCTGTTCCAAACAGCCCTGGACACAGGGTGGGGGAAAGCAGGAAAGGAGGAAGAAACGGGCCTTTCCTTCGGCCTGTTCGGAGCGGACTTTGTTTTCTTGTGTGTTCACAGCTGAACCCTCCAAAATGCAAGGCTTTGTGAAGAAGAATCCAGCATTTTTAACAGGGAGATCAAGAGACATACAGGCCAAGGGAACTCCAAGGCACTTTCGGCTCCCCAAAGGCTTTGCAAAAGCTTTCAAAGGCCTTGGCCGCTTCCCCAACCACAAGGCAAACTGTTCGAGGACTAAGGTTTCACCAACAGTTCATCCCGGTGCCATATAAATGCGTTGGAACACACCAGGCTAAATGAAGCCTAGTTCCAGGATAAACATAACAGTATGTTCCAGAGCAGGATCAAGCACCGGTTTTCATTCCTGCGCCAGATTCTGACAAGCCTCAGCATTTCTCTTCTAATTTGATTATAAGTAAGCGGCAGGTGTCAGGATTTCCATCGGCTCCAATAAGTCGCCAGCACCAGCACCTTCAGCCTTGCATTTTGCAGTGCGTTTAACTCCTGGGGGAAGTTTGTGCAAATCCTGCCGAGTGAATCTCCCAAGGCTAGAGATTTGTCCTGGTGTTCCAGCAGAGGGGCAAACATTCAGTGGTAGGGAGTCAGGTCCGGGCACTTGCACACATGTGGCACATCCTGTGTGAAGGAGCCCTGAAGGTGCCTTTTCCTCAGCTCAGCCTTAGGCACAGACTAAGGTCTTTGTTTGGTGGATCTTCTCCCACGAAGTGGAATCTTTTTGGCTTTCAAATGGGTCAAATATCCTTATACAGAGGGGGGGAAATTAAACCGCAGTACATTCTCATAGCTCATGCCTACAGGAAGAAGAAGAAGAAGAGTTGGCTTTTCTACCCCACTTTTCTCACCCATTCAAGGGGACTCAAAGCAGCTGACAAACCTTCTGTTCTTCTCCCCACAACATTCACCCTGTGAGGCAGGTGGGGCTGTGAGAGCTCAGAGAGGGAGCTGTGACTAGCCCGAGGTCACCCAGCTGGCTTCATGGAGGAGTGCGTAATCAAACCTGGTATTCCCAGATAAGAGTCTGGCTCCCTAACCACTAGACCAAACTGCTAGTGAGCTGGAGCCATACTGTAAAACACACAGGAGCAAGAAAGAAATGCGGCTTCGCTGCACTCCAGATGTCAAGTATAAGCTCCAAATGGAAATTACAACACTTTGCCATGAATTTGTGGACATAAATAGAAGCTCCGCCATTCCCTGACTTAAAATTCCCTCTTAAAATTCCAGTTCCTGAAGGGGAATGTGAAAGAAAAACCACACCATACAGATGCCTATAATTACCTCATGGAAGGCTGCAAAGCAGGCCAGACTCACTCAAAGGGCCCACACAGCAGATGCCCTTGACACAGAGCCTCAAGTAATCGATGCTCCACCGCCACCACCAGGAGGCGGGCAACTCAATGGCTCATGCGGCAAGTCAGAGTGGCTCTGCCTGGAGTAACTGCCAGATGCATGAAGGCAGCAGGAAGGAAACAGGGGTCTATCTCCCTGGAGACACTGGCAAAAACCTCTTGCCACCCAGGACTTGCCCGCGACAAGCAGGAGTGGAGGGATACGCCATCTGGTGCCAGGAGACACAGAGCAACTTCGGTGGCAGACTGGCTGCATAGTCAGACTCAGGACGCAGCCTCCACCAAGTGGCACCTACTGGGCTCCAAACCTGTTCCACCTCTATACCTCCAGAGGCCTCAAAGGCAGTTTGGTCTAGTGGTTAGGGAGCTGGACTCTTATCTGGGAATACCAGGTTTGATTCCGCACTCCTCGGCGAAGCCAGCTGGGTGATCTTGGACTAGTCATAGCTCTCTTCTGAGCTCTCAACAGCCCCACCTACCACACAAGGTGTCTGTGGAGGGGAGAAGAATAGAAGCTTTGTCAGCCACTCTGAGTCCCTTTAAATGGGTGAGAAAAGCAGGGTAGAAAAGCCAACTCTTCTTCTTCATGAAGCCAGCTGGGTGACCTTGGGCTGGTCACAGCTCTCATCTGAGCTCTCACAGCCCCACCTGCCTCTTCTTCAAAGCCACATCAATCCCTTCCTTGTAAAGGCTACTGGCAAAACTGCAACATGCCTGCTCTTGTGATGCTCATCACAGCCCTCTTCTGTGATATGAATGCCCACAGGCCACTTCCGGTGTCTAGGGAAGTCTGGACAAATGTCACATGAACTGGGTGGGGAAAACAGTGACAGGAAATGCCTGTTTGCCAACAGGCACATGGCATGCACTTCATGAAAATCTCTCCTGCACAGAGATGCTTCAAACTGATTCGAACTAAACAGAGGTGTTCGAAAAACCTCAGCTCAGGCAAACATCCTGCCTGTTTGAAGACAGAGTTTGAATTCAGATCAAGCAAAGGAGCATCCTAACAGACCGGGCAAGCATACTCTAGCTGATCATGGTGAAGGTTTCTCTAGGTGCTCAAATGGAGCCCAACACCCTCCTGTTTGAAGGGAAAAGCTTGAAATCAAACCACACCAGCTGCTGATTGGTTTGATTCAAACTGAACACCGAGAAAATGTCTGCGCCCCTCTCTACCAACCCACAGACTGAAGGGATATGCAAGTCCCTGGAAAGATCTCAAGAATAAGCCTGACGGAGGTTAGAAGACAGGGGTCAGTCCTTCACCAAAAATCAGATGCAAACAGTCAAACTGCAGAGTGAAGCATCCAGAAATAGTCATGGCTTTTTAATGGCTTGATTTATGCAGATCCCATAAGTTGACTTTTATTGCTTTTTCATTTTTGGAAGCAGAGGGTTGCAATACTTTCATGTGCATCCAGGAGAGCAAATTAAAAACGCACCCACCGGGAGACGTAATTACACCTTGCCCTGCTAAGTCCATCAAAGCTGCCTCCATCTGGCCCAGGGTCCATCTCCCTTCACAAGCCTTCCAAGCTTTGCCAGCTGGTGGTACAGAGAGTTCATATCTGGTGCTCTTGCCCCAGCGCTCGGTCTATGGGAAACGGGCATTTAAATGGCAGTGGCACCTCCTGAGCTCTGCTTTGCCTGAAGCGGGGCTGTTTGTTATGCCTGGCCCTTTTTAAAGAGCTCCTTTGCAAGTAAAACAAAACTCTGCTGGCACAAACATGAGAAGGAGGGGTTGGAAGAAAAAGGTGCTGCCTACCACCACCACAGGTGAGTCTTTCTAGTGCCCAGCAGGCCACAGCAGAGCGGGGAAGATGGTCCCCATCAGGAGCAGGAAATCCGGAGCTTCGTTGTTTTAGCACATGACCAGCAGCAGTCAAGAGGTGCCCAGAGCCAAATTCCTCTAACTGAGAAAGCGGTAGGGAAGGTTTTGTGGTGGGCAAAGGCAGGATGTGGTCCCCTCACTCTTAAGCATCCCTTTCTACAGCTTGGGGCCAGGTGGCAGACATGATAAAAGGCTGTGGTCACACTTAAGGTTTAATCCGGGTTCAGCCCACTTTCAGAATGGCTGTGGTCTACACTTAAGGTTTAATCTGGCTTCAGCCCACTTTCAGAGTGTGTGAACACATCAGCAAAATGACAGACTGCTTTCTTCCAGTGTTAAATAACTCAGAAGATTCACCTTTGGGCTAGATAATGTGGAAAGAAAATTTCTGGCCACTTTGCTGATGTGTTCTCTCACACTGGAAGCAGACTGAAGCCGGGTTAACTTTAGGCGTGACCACAGAGTGAGAGAATAACATCAGCAAAGTGAGAATCAGTTTTCTTTCAGTGTTAAATAACTCTGAAAATTCACCTTTGGGATGCATAATGTGGAAAGAAAATTATTGTCTGCTTTGCTGATATGTTCTCTTGCTCTGAAGGTGGACTGAAACTAGATTAAAATGTAGGGCTGTGGTCACCCGTAAGGTTTCATCCAGCTTCAGTCCACTTTCAGAGCGAGAGAATACATCAGCAAAGTGGCAAGCTGTTTTCTTTCAGTGTTAAAATAACTCACCTTTGAGATAGGTAATGTGGAAAGAAAATTACTGTTCTCTCACTCTGAAAGTGGACTGAAGGTGGATGAAACCTTAGGTGTGACCACAACTGAAGTCTCCTCCCCAGGGGCTGTGCAAGGGGAAAGGGCTGCTCGCTTCCCACTGCTTGGGGTGTGGACAGCGCTTGTCATGCTGACATTGTCCTTTTGGAGCGGGTGATGCTTGTGGGTCATGTGGTTGCCTTCTTTCCCCATAATTCCCCCTTTTGCCTAACTTCCCTTTTGTCCATGGGGTTCCTGCCAAAGAGCCTCTGCAGCTGAGCTTGTAGGGAAGCCCTCTTGTTGGGGTGAGCAGAAAGATGGGGGCTTCCACCTCTCAACAACACCCCACATATTTCTTATCAGGCATTGCTGGTACCTCCCCTTCAGCCCCAGAGGTTCTGCTCTATCTCTGTCTGTGATTGGAATCTCAAGGAGCTCCAACTAGCTGGTGCAGAATCAAAAGGCCCTCCTTTCTTCCCTTTTTGGAGCCACCCAAGATCTGACTTGAAGCTAAACAAGCAAAAAGGAGATGCCTATCAGACAAAGGAGCCTCTTATGACCATGTTTCCCCCTTGTGGCAGATCATAAACCAACCTGCCCAAATGTGGAGCATCCTTAACAACAGCATCACCAGGAAAGCCTCTCTGCCTCCCCATCAGTCCTTCTGGCTGCTTCTCTATTGGTCCAGGGGTTCGAAGAAGAAGGGGAAGGGGAAGATTCTCACCCATTTAAGGGGACTCAAGGCAGCTGACAAACTTTCCGTTCTCCCCACAAAAGACACCCTGTGAGGCAGGTGAGGTTGTGAGAGCTCAGAAGAGATCTGTAACCAGCCCAAGGTCACCCAGCTGGCGAAGAAGAAGAAGAAGAAGAAGAAGAAGAAGAAGAAGAAGAAGAAGAAGAAGAAGAAGAAGAAGAAGAAGAAGAAGAAGAAGAAGAAGAAGAAGAAGAAGAAGAAAGTGGTTTTCATACCCTGCTTTTCTCACCCTCAAGGGGACTCAGGGCAGCTTGCAACTTTTCTGTTACCTCCAACAACAGAACACCTTGTGAGGTAGGTAGGGCTGTGAGAAGAGAGCTCTGACTCACCCAAGGTTACCCAGCTGGCTTTGTGGAGGAGTGTGGAATCAAACCCAGTATTCCTAGATAAGAGTCTGGCTCCTGGACCACTAGACCAAACTGGCTCACCAGTTTGGAGGCACCAACAAAGCCAGTGGGCATCCCAGAGCGAAGGGGCTGCATGCATGGCTTTCCTGGGAAGGGACATAAAAAGGAAATTGCCAAAAGCACCAGATGGAAGGCAATGCTAAAAGGTGCTAAACGTGGGAAAACTGGATGCATTGTAGGGAAACCTTTATCAAGAGAGGCCCCTTGGTTGTTGAGCTTTTTTCTTTGCTTCCTGGGGAAACGGAAAAAGTTGCAGCCTTTTGATGTTTTATAAAATACTGTGGACCACCCTGAGACTGAAATATATGAATATTAATTGATGGGACGTGTGTCAGACCCAGCAGGACCTTTCCTTACGTTCTGATGGGTCCTCCTGACTCTCACAAGGCCCTAACCTGACTCCAAAGCCAACAGGACTTTGGGCATTCTGCACTTCAAAAGTTAAATACCAAATCCACAAGTCCAATCCAGATTGTGCTAGTCGCACAAATCCTGTTTTGAATACTAGAACCAGACTTTGAAATACAAGGCTGGGGAAGGGGCAGCACTCAGAGGAGCATGCAAAGGAAGTTTGTGGGTCTGAGAGAAAGTGGCATGAAGCATAGACCCAGAGTTGCCCTTGGCCCATTAGCAATAAGCCGTAAGAAGGAAAAGTTCTAGAGGAAGAGAAGTAAGGAAAGACACAAGATTCTGTGGTGAGCCATCTTAGAATCATCAAGTTGGAAGGGACCTCCAGGGTCATCAAGATTTTCTAGACCATCCCAGACAGATGTAGCTCCAGCCTCTCCTTGAAGACCTCCAGTGAAGGAGAACTCACTACCTCCTGTGGCAACCTATTCCACTGACTGATTGCTCTCACTGTCAGGACGTTTTTCCTAATATATAATCTGTATTGATTCCCTTGAAGTTTCATACTGTTGTTCTAGTTCTCCCATCTCATGTGAGTGAGAATAGGGACTATCCCTCTGCACTGTGACAACCCTTCAGATACTCAAAGAACACTATCATGTCTCCTTTCAGTCTTCTCTTCTGCAGGCTAAACATTCCTAGATCCTTCAACCTTTCCTCATAGGACATGGTTTCCAGACCACTAACCATTTTGGGAGCTCTGCTTCGGACTTGCTCTAGTTTGTCAGTCTCTTGGTGCGTGAAGGCCAACAGCTCAGCATCAAAGAACTACACGGTCTTGAAGGGCAAAGAGTCCATCCCAGGCCCCACACTGCACAGGAATCCAAATCAAGGCTCCACCAACCAGCCCCACACCTAGTTTCTGCCTTAACACAGCCACGGAAGGAGATGCCCTTGTAGGTGCAAGGCTTGGGCCCACTGATGAACTGCCCCTCTTGTAGGGATGTTCCCTTCTCTTTGGCATTCGTCTGCAGCAAGTCCTGTTGTAAATTCCTTCTCCTGCCTTCAGGGCCAATGGGGAACAGGTTGCAACTCATCCAGGTATTTCAAGAGGCCAATAGCGTCACCCCTGAGCCTTCTGTCTGAACACACCCAGATGTTGCAACCCCATCACCCTGATCACCTTCATAGCTCTTCTCTGAACCAGTCCCAGCTAAGGTAGATCTTCCGTAAAATGAAGAGCCCTGAAATCTTTCTACAAGACCTCTCCACCACAGAAGAGCTTCCAAGATGGTTGTGCTGGGAGTTCCACCTTCCCAGCCATCCAGACAAGCTCCTGCGGACCAATGACCAACATCCAGGTCATTGTTCCCAAGTCTTGGTCACAAGACTTCCGGTGGGAGACAGACGCACAAAAGTTGTGAAACTGGACCCAGTACCCAATATCTCATTTCATCACAGGTCCATCATCCCACCTGTTCTACTCATCATCATGCAATTACCAAGGACAAGGGGAGCCCAAAATGGGATATTTGCATCAAAATGAGAAGCCGCGGTATCATGCGCAAGGGTGAAAAGAAAGTGGGGAATGCACAGCACTATCCATCCATCCATCCATCCATCCATCGCCCCATATCCAAAGATCTCTGGGCAGCTTACAATTAAAAACTCATATACAACCAAACAAATACATACCCCATTAAAACAGTATTAAACAGCATAAATAGTTAAAAAGTTAAAAGTTCAAATAGCGCTAGATTGAATCAGTGTCCAAAGACCGTTACTTGGCACCTAAAGGTCTTTACTTGGCACCTAAAAGTTAGCAGAGTTGGCGCTAACTGGGCCTCCAGAGGAAGGGGCTTCCATAAGTAGGGTGCCACAGCAGAGAAGGCTCTCCCCCATGTCTCAACAGAGGAGATATCTCTAACTGATGGGCCGTGGAGGAGCCACCCCTCCAGCAGATCTTAAACCTCAGACAGGTCTGCATGGGAGGAGGCCTTCCTTCAAGTATAGAGGTCCCAGGCTGTTCAGGGCTTTAAAGGTTGTTACCAGCACCTTGAATTCAGATTGGAAGCGTATGGGCAACCAGTGCAGCTCTTTCAAACAGATGTTAGGTGCTGCCTGTAAGTCGAACCAGCCAGTGGTCGGGCTGATGCATTCTAAACTAATTACAGTTCCGAGTCTTCTGCATTTCCCCCCTGCATCCAGATGCCAGTTACTTATTCTGCTCCATTTCAATAGTTTAGAATAAAGCACGGATAGTTTGGAATTCCTATGCTTTCCCCCAGAATACCCAAACCTAGTGAAAGATGTAGGGAATGCAGAAAGGACCATCCGCAATTGGCTTCAGATCCACTCCAGCAGAGGAAGCCACTCTCTCTCTCTTGGATCAGCCCACGAAGTGAAGCAAAACGAACCAACGCCCCCGCTGTCCTCAAAGATTCTCCTGACGAGCCAATCAGGGTCTTTCACTGCTGTCCTGTACGTGAGGACATCGTATTTTCCTTAGCAGGTACTTATGTTTGAATAATCTCTATATTTTGTTTGGGCTGGAAAGACAACAGATCCCTTTGAGGAAGCCAGCAAGCAGGTATGCCAGCCCTGAAACTGAACTGCAAAGAAAAAGACGAAGCAACAGAGGGAGAGAGACAGAGATATGGCTGAGACGATAACGTTTAAGAAGAACTCGTGGTCAATGGCGGCTGGGTGCCTAGCAAACAGTTTCCTTCGTACCCAGAGCCCAAGAACATAAGAGGAAGCGCCTTCAGGCTGAAACCCATTTTGAAAAGCCAAAAATAGTTTTCTCAAGAGGAAACAGTGGCCTGGGGGTGGGGGCAACTAACTGAATGGAAGGATTTTCTCCCCCTTCCCCCCCCCCCAAAGTGTAATCTCCTTGTCTATGGTAGAACAGAAGATCCACGGGGCTGATGGAGGAAGAGATGGTCTGGTGGCTTGCTACAGCCTCTCCCCCAAGCAGAGAAAGGCAGAAGGGCAGCAAAAGAGCGACTCACCAGTGGGCAGAACATCTCTCAGCCTGACCTGGCTCATCTGAAAGGGAGGCTTGCACATGAAGAGCACCCGCGGCAACCCTTTGCCTCCTGTCCCGAGGGCTCCTTCCCTGGCGTGTCCAAAGGCTCTCAGCTGAAGCCCTTTCCTACGGCGACGGAGGGCGTCGTTCTGCTCCCAGCTCAGGCAGGCGGCGGCTTTGAGCAACGTGCCCTTCCTGACCCTTATTCATACTGGAGGAACGTCCATTTCCTTCTTCCCAGCCCCAGCAGCACCGTCAGGCAGTGTTGCAACTACAGAGAACACTAGAGCAGGGAGTATATCGACATGTCGTTTCCCAGGGCAGCGGGTGGCAGAAGTGTGCCTGGACCAGCAGCTGGTGTGCGGGCAAGCAAACCCTCTGAAGGCAATTTGGGCTTTGACCAGTGAGTAGCAGAGCCACAGAGATCTGCCAGATACTCACACCAAGCAACGGTGTGGAAACACAAAGTTCTCAGTTTGCAAAAAGACTCAGCGGGAGACCAGGGGACAAAATAAGAGGATCCTGTTAAATCCATGCGCACCAGCTAGAACCAAGCCTGGGCAGAAGAACCTCTGAGCTGAGGACAACTTGGACATGCTTAAGACCACCTGACAGTCCCCGCCTTCCAGCCAAGGGCATCTGTTGAGAGGCCTGCCTTGCTCACTCCAGGTCTCCCAGCAGAAGCAACAACAGCAGCAGCTGAAATGGCCAAGGACTCCATGCAGTGTTTCCACCCACACAGGAAGAGCCAAATGAATGTTCCAAATATGATCTCATGGAATCGCAATGCTAAGCGCAAGCAGCTTCTGGACAAGAGAAAGCAGCACTAATGGAGGCACAGAAATAAAGGTGCCCACCCTTACCAAATGACTACCATTCGCTGCATTACCCCCCCTACAGGCCAGGGGTACTCATTCCACACTCATCCACACAAGCCAGCTGGATGGCCTCGGGCTAATCACAGCTCTCTTCTGAGCTCTCACAGCTTTGTCAGCTGCTTTGAGTCCCCTTAAGGGTGAGAAAAGCGGGGTAGAAAAACCAACTCTTCTTCTTCTTCCTGCATGAGGCCATCTGCGTGGCCCTAGACTAGTCTCAGCTCTCTTTCTGAGTGCTCACAGCCTCACCGGCCTCACAGGGTGTCTGTGGTGGGGAGAAGAACAGAAGGTTTGTCAGCCGCTTTGAGTCTCCTTAAGGGTGAGAAAAGTGGGGTAGAAAAGCCAACTCTTCTTCTTCTTCCTACATGAGGCCAGCGGGATGGCCCTGGGCTAGTCACAGCTCTCTTTCTGAGTGCTCACAGTCCCACTGGCCTCACAGGGTGTCTGTGGTGGGGAGAAGAACAGAAGGGTTGTCAACCGCTTAAGGGTGAGAAAAGTGGGGTAGAACAGCCAACTCCTCCTCCTGTTACTCCTAAGGACTGGGCCACGAGATGGTTCATCTGCCAGTGAGCCTTAGAAATAATGGGTCTAGAAACTGCTGTTCCCTTAGCAAAGTTGCTTCCTCCAGAGTGGACAACATTCACACTCAGAGGATGTGAGGTTGTGATTAGGAGGCTCTGCTTGCACCCAGGCAGCCGCAGGGATGAAGCCCATCAGCCTCCAGTCTGGCCCAAGAATGTGACTTCTGTCAGCTGCCTCCTCTCCCTTGCCAGTTTCACTGAAGTTCCAAATGGAAATCGTGCGCTTGGTTTGCCATCGAACCAAACGCTCAAATCGGTTTGGCTCCCCAGCAGCCATTTAATCAAGCAAAAGGGTTGCTTGGGCTCAATTCCGAACCTGATCAAACACGAAGATTCCACTTATTTTCTTTTTCGTTGAAAAAGCCCCTTTCAAGGGAAAAAGCACAGCGAACACAGACTGTGCACTCGAACAGTCCCATGTGAGCAAGCAGAAAACTGCTTTGGTGTGGTCAAATTGCTGCATCTGCAAACCACCACACACTCAGTTCAGCGCGAACACCTGCGAACACTACCTGCTTGATCAAATTTTCTTGCACAAACCAGACATTGCAACCTCTCATCGTAATGATCCTAAACATGGACCGTGCGATAGTGGCTGCAGTCTTCAAGGTCAGCGTGGCCTCTGGGGTCAAGGCCATCCATGCAGAGCCAACAGATGTTAAACTGCTAAGCTTGAGTTGTACATAAACTGAAAATTGTGCCTTTGCTTTGCCCGTTTGAAGCTGCATTGCGCAGAGCCAGACCCTGTGCCAAGGAGGACTGGAAGGCAAAGACAAAGGCAAAGGGGCGGGGAAAGCAGGAAGGAAAAGGACACAGCATTGAGCATTGTGTCAGAAGGGCATACATTCTTTAAGATCCTCTCCTTTGCACAAAGAGGAACAGCGACCAGAGATAAAGGCAACAGATCTGCCAGAAATGCTCTTAAATAATGCTGCAGGCGGGCTCCAAAACTGCAATCCTTTTCACCTCGCCAGAAGAATGCAGGGGCTATTGCAAAACAGGATGCAAAGAGCAGCTGGCTACAGGCACCCTTATGAAGCTGGCTGCCAGAGGGCATGTGCTGCTGATGGTTTCCAGGCTGCCCAGCTATTTACCCACAGGCCCTCGCTCACAGAATGTCTCTGAAGTCACCCTGGCTGTCCGCTTTGCTCCAAAGAAACCTGTTCACAAAAGGTAGGCGTTGCATCAGCTGCATTCATCCCAGGGAGTGAGGGACCTTGCAATTTGTGTGCGCACCTCTGGACTTCCCAGGTCAGACCACTGGAGAAGACGCTGCCTGGGTTGGCCCTTGAAGGCAGCCCAAAATTGCAGGTGCTTAAAGATACAGAGGGGCATTTTTAACCATAGGAGTCATCTTCTTCCAATATCAAAACATTCCCCCGGTTTTCCTTATTGGAGCATATTCAGAAGGTGTTGCTACATGGCCCAGGATACCAGACCAGACCTGAAAGCCAACTGGGATCTTCCTTCCACACTCAGGAAGCGGGGTGGCAGGCTAGGTCGCCAGCATGTAGAAGCAATGAACCTAAGTCACTTACAGGTCCAGTATACAGACCAGGGCGTAATCTCTCTAAGTGCTTGCAGGAAGCAACTTTTGATAGGAGCCTCCCTGAGTTTTGGAAGTATCCAAAAGTTCTTCCCTGATCTCCTTCCTCGGCAACATTAAGCCTGTTTTCTGCTGGACAGGGGGCATTCTCAGCTCAAAGCCAGGAAGGTCAAAGTGTCTCTTTGGAAAGCTATGGAGATTTTATTTTATAAAAGGTAGCCAAGAAAATAAGAAACCTTTTAAGATTATTAGTATTAGTATTATTAATAACAATAGAGTATTGGCTGCCAGCGGTATTTAATGTCCAGAAACAAGACACTGGCAGCAGTTTTTGTTCACTGCTTCTCCCCCCACCATAGCACAGCTTCTTTCTCATGTTAACAAGGCAGCAGAAGATTAAAGATCACTTTCCCTTCTTATAATGGTGTTTTGCACTAGATTGGTAGATCAAAGCAGCACGAAATGGCAGGGGGAGGCAAAAGGGAGAGCAGGCAAGCTTTTAAACAAGAACCGGCAGCTTTGCGTCTTTCATGATTGTTGATCGCTTTGTAAAATCATACGCTTCAGTCCCTGATGCTTTGTTACATCTAACTCCTGATACATGTATTTCTTGTTAGCTACTGCAGGCTCTTCATTCTTCCCCTCCCTCTCAGTTGAGGTGATCTCCTTAGCACGTAATGGCAGACAGCCAGGAAGAAGGGGCTAGGGCAGGGCAAATCACGCCTTCTCATTGTGTCAGGGGAAACTGAGGAAAACACCCCTAAAGCATGGTTCCCTCCCCCAAAAAACTGCTTGCATTCCCATTTGCTAAATAAAGTGGAGTATTTCTAAATCCTGCAGCAAGACCTTTTTTGATCTGAATATAGATAATCCGCATTTGAGACCTTTAATCCTCAGAAACTGTGGATTCTTTCAAAACTTTAGGAATGGCGAGAGCTCAAAACGGTCTCAAAGCTCTTTAAACCTTGAATGGGAACACACCCTTTGATCTGTCTATTCTGGAGTTATTTGAAAGGCTGGAATCCTGCAGTGTAGCTCCGAGGGCACAAGGATCATCTGGTCTTATTGCTGCCCTGGCCAGTAACCACTGATAAGCTTATTCGAAATAAATGGGACTAATTTTGAGATAAAAACAGAGATCTCAGCTGAATGCAGCCTAGGTACCACTCAATTCCACTACTCAGGTAGGTTGTCCTCTTTGTTGCCCTCAATGTTCCAAGTTCAAAATGTTGTGCGTGCTGTAATTTTATATGCTTCTCTGCCATTTTCCCTCCTGTCCCAACCCACAACCCTTTGCCAGTAGTGCGTTGAGGGAACATAAATACCAGAAAAGCAATCTGATAATCACCCTTGTGATGGGAGACCACAAGGTCACAAGAACAGGAAGCCTGTGAAAAGCCAGGGTCCTGTTTGCAGAGAAATCAGTTTAGGAAACAGAAGGAGGCGCCTCTCCTATTCCAAGCAGAGACCAGACCTTTGCAAGAGAAGAAACCTAGTAGGGAACAGAGGCAGCTTACTGGCAACTATAAGTGAAAGTTTGCTTTTACCAGAAAACACAGGCAGCAGGAAAAGTCCCTCTCTATCAAGGGGAAGTTTGGATTTATCATCTCAGGAACAGCTCGAAGGTTCCGCATTTTGGTTGATGATATATTTACACTGTCTACTTAGGGCCTTTCTGGACTTATCATGTATCTGATGTAGCAAGGGCTCTCTTCTGCAGGGGAGCATGGCTTAATGGTGGACCCATCCACTGCTAGGATGCTTCATCCACACTGGACTGAGCGTAGACTGGACTAGAGCCTCAGGTCATCCACAGATTTCCTGGGGGGCCCAGGAAATACAGAATGCTATCTTGTGATGGCATGCAGCTAGGTCTTCTCTGTGGTGGCACCTTTCCTCACCTTTAATTTCCCTTTCAAACCACTTGAGAGTTTTAAATAAGAAGTAGCATATAAATGTTCTAAATGCACAGATAAATCAAGGACCCAGGACCAAGGATAGGTGGGCTGTTTGCACCAGCAGCCCGCGTTTCCTCCCTCTTGCTCTGTGCACTTTCTGGATGGGCACCCAACCTCTGCTGAGCTTTGGAAGTCCTTGGTGTTCAGGTGGCATGATGAAGAACACTTAGGGTGCATTCCCATTCAAGATTTAAAGAGCTCTGAAATCATTTTGAGCACTCTCCATTCCCAAAGTTTAAAAAGAATTTACAGTCCCGAAACTCAGATTATCTATATTTGGAGCAAAAGCGTTCTCACTGCTGGATTTAGAAATAAAGTACAACCCACTTTATTTAGCAAAATGTGAACGCAAGCAAGTTTGGGGGGGAAGGAACCATACATTCTCCTTAGTTTCCCCTGACCCAATGAGAAGGCGTGATTTCCTCTGCTGTAGTCCCCTCTTCCCCGGGCTCTTCATCTTTAGGGGTTAAGGAAATCTACCGCTAGACGAAAGGGGAGGAGGAGGACGTGAAACATGAACATCAGCTAAGGCACACACAACAATCTATCAAGCTCAGACACATGTAGCAAGGACGGGAGCAAGTTAAACTGCCTGATTTCAATAAGAGGGACTTGCTGGCATCGATCAGACTTTAGCAGCTTCCCTCGTGGCTTTGTGTAAAAGGCTGTCCGTCCGTCCTTCCTAAGGTCCACCTCACTCCCTGCCATTTCACACTGCTCTGATCTACTGATCTGGTGCAAAACGCCAATATAAGAAGGGAAAGTAATCTTTAATCTTCCACTGCCTTGTTAACATGAGAAAAAAGCTGTGCTACAGTGTGGGAAGAAGTGGTGAACTAAAACTGCTGCCAAAGGACTCCATTATCCAATGCAGGGGGAGCAAATTTATATAGTCGGTGAGGTTTGATTTGCCCACCCCAATGAAGTCAGGGTATGATAGTGTCCAATTGCTGACTGCATGGGGAGGAGATTCTGCTGAGACCGGAGGGGGTTCCTCCCATGATGAGCACTGGAGAATAAGAGAGCGTGTCTACATTATAAGGTAACAGTGGGAATGCAAAAAAACAGACCTCTCTGCTGATTTAAAAAAATACCTGTTTAAAACCGGATTAAATTGCCAAGTGGAAACTTGGCCTTACACTGTCTAGTACAGTATAGAAAAAAAAAGTCTGGGAAAGTCTGAAATGGCTCCCATGCCTATTCTTGCATTGTTCTCGGCATTTCCCAATGGCTCATTAGGGAAAACTGCTGCCAGTCTTCTAATCTCCTTTCCTGTCATGCTGCAGACAGAGCCTGAGCTTCTGAACTGGTGACACATGATAGATGGACTGATACGCCGGCCATAAAATGGTGCTGCATAATGATATTTGCTGTTGGACAGTGAGAAGGACGCTTCCTTCCTTCCTGTCCTTTAAATCTTGGCTTGCCCCTCAAACGTCTCCAGAGCAGCCTTGGCTATTCCTTCTAATCCATCCTGATTTCCAGGGATTTCTTCTGGGGAATGGAGCCTTGGCTGTAGGATACAGTGAGCTGTGAGGCCACGCAGGTGTTGGCACTACTCTCCAGACACTGTTGGACTGTAATCTTATCATTCCATGGGCTGACGGGTTCGGGGTGTATCTTGGAGCTGATCTAGGGGCTGGACCATCAGGCAGAAGCCCAGTCCAGAGAAGGGGGTGGTTGGTGCAAGGAGGTTCCTTTCCACATGGGAGCGCACTGATGCTGCATGACCCAGGATGCCGCTGGAGTTGCTCTCAGACCTCCCGGGGCTCAGGTCACTCAGTGGAACAGGCTGCCTTCTGCAGGAATCTGCCTGTGCCAGATGATCAGAATCTACTCAGACTGGGGATGCTCCCACCACCACCACCGCCACCGCCTTTGACTCCATCAGGGAGAGAATCTCCTTTTGCCAACTCTGTAGTTCAGAGTTGTGCAACCCCAGACATACTGCAAAAGGGGTTGTGCAAACACCAGCATGCTGGTGGAATTTTACTGGCATTCCTCGCAGGTCCCGGACGTGCCTGTGCATTGCAGCATTTGGCTCTCGTGAGCAACAGAACCGCAAATGTGCTTTTCCCTAACTTCTGTTCCAGCATATACAAATATTAAAAATGATTATCACTTATAACGTCGATCCCAGAGACATGGATTGTGTTGAAAATGCATTGGGCCCTCACCTTGCTCCATAGATTTTCAGGCACATGAATTAAATCTTAGCAGGTCAGCTGGAATTTAAAATCTTCTCATCATCACACATGGTCTCCTCATGGAATAGTTGACAATTCCCATCAGCCCTGTCTGGGCTATAATAATAGTAAAAATAAGTTGACTGATTAGCCAAGATGGCCATATCAAAAGCAGCATTTAAAACAAAATATTATTTATCTGTCTCGCACATCCTTCTGGATTGTTCTACACAGCTCCCATCTGAGCTGACCAATGGCAAGTTACAACCATAATGGTAGTCCACCACTGAGTCCATGAGGCCTATGTGCAGGGCTGAACACTGGTCATCTTGTGCCCTTAGGCCAGGTTCCCATTGGGCAATTTAATCTAAGCTTTAAGCAGGTTTTTTTTTTAAATCAGCAATGAGGTCTGTTTTTTTGCATTCCCACTGTTAGTTTATAATGCAGACTCACAGGGAAGAAACCCACACCCCTCTCTCCTCCCTTGAGCAGAGCCCCCTCCCCATGCAGTCAGAATGGGGCACCAACATACCCTGACTTCATCGGGGCAGGCAATTCAAACCCCACCCACTATATAAGCCTGTTCCCAATTCAGATTATGGAGCAGCAGTTTTTGTTCACCACTTCTCCCCCGCGGTAGCACAGCTTCTCATGTTAACAAGGCAGTAGAAGATTAAAGATCACTTC
The DNA here is from genome assembly GCA_023333525.1 of Aspidoscelis tigris stejnegeri. Lineage (NCBI taxonomy): Eukaryota > Metazoa > Chordata > Lepidosauria > Squamata > Teiidae > Aspidoscelis > Aspidoscelis tigris. The sequence goes on along the minus strand of JALMGA010000012.1, from coordinate 16,165,658 downwards.
CCTTCTGGTGTTTTGTACTAGATCAGTGGAACAAAGCAGTGCAAAATGGCAGGTAGGAGGGAAGCGATTGTGACTTTGGAGGCTTCCATCCTATGTCTCCCCTCCCTCCTCCAGCTAATGTCTTCAGTCTGGCTTTGGCTAAACCCCTGAGGCTAGAGTGTTCCTCTCTGCTGACACACCTGACTGGGAGGGCATTCCATTTTGACATGTGTCCTCAATGCAAAGGTACACTTTAGGACTCCTACTGACTGGAGGTCCATCAGCCACATGCCCAAGACAGAAGCCAGGATCTGACCGCAGCACAGAAGAAGGGCCATAGAGAAGAAGCTGCTCTATAAAGGCCCCGTGTGCTAAGCCTTCTAGGATTCCCAAAGTTACAAGCAGACTCTCCTGTTGTATTTCTAAAGGCCACAATTCAGGAAGCTAATTTAGAACTAATGAGGGTGAAAACGGCCTGCCCGGAACCCATGCCCTGAAATTCTGCTCTCAAAAGAGGTTCCACAACAGAAATAGATGCTGTAGTATAGTATATTAAATGCAGTTCATGTCACAATAAGTCAAGGCTCACAGACCAATAAATAAGAACCTAATAGGAGCCCTGCTGGATCAGGCCACAGCCCATCTAGTCCAGTATCCTGTGCCAAAAAGTGGCCCACCAATCGTTCATGGGCTTTAATATTTCTGAAACAAAGACATTGGGAAGGTAGATCATTCCCAAGAGAATCACAGTCAGTCCTTGTGAAGCAATCATGTTCATGCAAAAGAAACCATAAGTAAAAAGCTAAAGCTCTCTCACAGGTAAGGTTTTCTTTCTTTCTTTCTTTCTTTCTTTCTAGGCAAAGTTGGAGAAGACAGTTCCCACTACCATGCCCTGAGCTCCTTCTCCCATGGCATGAAAGTCAACTGACTTTAGAGCAAAATGTTAATCTCCTTTTTGGAGGAAAGGATGCAAAGACGCCACTTGAGAGTTGACCTGAAAAGGTTAGGGGCCAAATTCCCCTGGCTGTGGACCAAGACTTCCCTCTCCACCAAGCGCAGTGGGATTTGCAGGTTCACGCTAATAAGAGATTCACTTTCCTCCTTTATTTTTGTGTCTTGTAATGCAGCAGACAGAAAGGTTATGTCTAACTTATAGCCCAAATCACCTGGCATCCAGGCTGTCTTGGTATATGCCAACCAGGAATTTGAGGTCAACAGATAAAGCCCTGTTGATGGTCCCTGTGACGTGGACCGCTTCCTCTAGACCTCGGGCATTTCAAGACCTGCTTCCATGGCTTTGGAACTCCCTCCCGTTAAAACTCAGGCTAGAGGAAGACTTAACCCATTTTTGGAAGGGCTTAAAGACCTTTCTTTTCAACTCTCCAAAGTTATAACTGAGCTGTTAATAGGATGGATTTTAACCCTAAAATGTATTTTAAATTATTATGCATTAAGGTTGTTTTACCATGTTTTATATTTAAGCTTTATAGTTGTTGCTGTTTTTGCATTTTTGTACCACCCTTTGGTAGAAAAGGTGCTAGAAATAAACTTTATCATCATCATCATCATCATCATCTTATTATTATTATTATTATTATTATTATTATTATTATTATTATTATTATTATTATTATTATTATTATTATTATTATTATTATTATTATTATTATTATTATTATTATTATTATTATTATTATTATTATTATTATTATTATTATTGTGATGATGTAAAACAACAGTTACACACAGCAAACGAGATGACTATGCTGGATTTCGTATTATATCACCAGTCGGGCACTTCCCAAGCACCTAGGACTGCGTGATGTATTGGCGAATTATGCGAGCAGACCCCAGTAAAGTGACTTTTTGTAGTTGGCAGATGGATATCTTGTCAATGCCAATGGTTTTTAGGTGCCCGCTGAGATCTTTTGGCACCGCGCCCAGTGTGCCGAGGATGACTGGGACCACTTTCACTGGTTTTCGCCAGAGTCGCTGAAGTTCAATTTTCAGGTCTTCGTATCTGCTGAGCTTCTCCAACTGTTTCTCCTCAATTCTGCTGTCACCCGGAATAGCAACGTCGATGATCCACACCTTCTCTTTCTCAACAATTGTAATGTCAGGGGTGTTATGCTCCAGTTTTCTGTCAGTCTGAAGCCTGAAGTCCCAAAGTAGTTTTGCCTGTTTGTTTTCAACAACTTTTTCTGGCTTGTGATCCCACCAGTTCTTTGCCACTGGCAGATGATACTTTTGGCACAAGTTCCAGTGGATCATTTGTGCTACAGCATTGTGTCTCTGCTTGTAATCAGTTTGTGCGATCTTCTTGCAGCAGCTGAGTATATGGTCGATTGTTTCATCCACTTCTTTGCAGAGTCGGCACTTTGGATCTTCTACTGATTTTTCAATTCTGGCTTTGATGGTATTTCTTCTTCTTCTTCTTCTTCTTCTTCTTCTTCTTCTTCTTCTTATTCTTATTCTTATTCTTCTTCTTATTATTATTATTCTTATTATTATTATTATTATTATTATTAATTTTCACAGCAAACAGGATATTTATGCTGGTTTTGGTCACTGTTATCACTAGCCAAGCCCTTCCCAAGTGCCTAGGATTGAGTGACATATCGGTGAATGATAGGAGCAAATTCCAGCAAAGCGGCTTTCTGTAGCTGGCAGATGGAAATCATCATCATCATCATCATCATCCTCAATGTGAAACATTCTGTCTATCTAAACTGGAGAACTGCAGATCACAACAGGGCGCATTTTGAAAGCCCAGAGGAAAGGAGTAAAAAGACCATATTTCAAAAATGAAAAGTCTCTTGCAAGAAGGGAAGAAGGGGCAGGTGAGAAGAAAGAAGAAAGGGGAAGCAAAATTACATATTTTAAACCACCATCATCTGTCTAAACCTTCCTGAGCCAGAAGAGGCTCAAGATTCACACTATAGCTGTCAGGAAAATGTGTGATTGTCACAAAACGTTCAAAAAAAGCTTACAGCAGTAACAGGAACAAAAAAGAAAAGCAAATTAAAAAAAAAGAAAAAACTCCTCCCAGAAGAGGCAGAGAACTGGTTGTCTTTCAATAAGTGCTGAGCATGTTCACCCTGTCTGTATCCAACAGGCGCCCACGGTGTAAGACCTGGCCAGACTCTGACTGTCCTGCTGGCTGCCCGATGCTGGGAGAGACAGAGGAATGGAGGTGTCAGCAAAGCCTGGGGGGGGGGGGGGTCTCTTGCTTTTTTCTTGTGAGAGCTGGGCAAGCCGCAGTGTCCTTGTTCCAGGACTCTTCAGTCCAGTGATTCAAACCGTGGGTGCCAGCCTGGCCTCTCCACCTTTCTTTCAAAAGCAGAAACGCAGGCAGAACTTCATGCTCAAGTGCCTCATCTTCATTGTCATCATGGATAGAGTGGAGAAAGAAAGAAAGAAAGAAAGAAAGAAAGAAAGAAAGAAAGAAAGAAAGAAAGAAAGAAAGAAAGAAAGAAAGAAAGAAAGAAAGAAAGAAAGATTCTGCCAGTCTCCATTTCTGTGTAGCATGTCAAAATGCTCATAAACACTGCCGGAGTGTCCTCTGTTTTGGAAGAAACAGGGGGTGGGAAAAGGATCCGGAATCATCTCTCCAAAGCCAGCTGAAGCAGCCTCACGGACTTTTCAAACTGGCCTTTTTCTGGCTTCAACAAGTCCTGAGATTCAGCCAGAGAAGCAGGCAGGCCTGTGCCAGAGAAATTTCTCTTTCTCCAATTTCTGCACATGTTGCATGATTTTCTATATCCCTGCCAAAGTTCCTCTTTCTGTATTTTTAACACTAAAATGTCAGGGCTATTGCACAGAGAGATTGCCACAAACTATTTCCATTCCACATTTATGGCATCCTTTCTAAACAGGCAGTACCTTCTTAAGCAGTGGTTCTCAACCTGTGGGTCGCGACCCCTTTCACAGCGGTCATCTAAGACCATCGGAAAACATATAGGAACTGAGACACCTTGTGCTCCTCTATCCGTCTCCAGGTGGATCCGCCCACAAGCAGATACACCCACCTACGAGTACCTGGCGTGATAACAGCATCGCGCCAACCCCATCACATTCACCCCATACAAATGCAGCTGTGTAGAAAGCAGCAGTATTGGAGGTAAAATGACATTTTTATATTCAGCTGTGGTTGATATGAATAGTATTCATTAATTGTGTTCAATTTGTAACAATAAAAATACATCCTGCATATGAGATATTTACATTATGATTCATAACAGTAGCAAAATTATAGTTGTGAAGTAGCAACAAAAATAATTTTACGGTTGGGGCTTAAGATTAGGGTTAGGTTGGGGGTCACCACCACATGAGGAACTGTATTAAAGGGTCGCGGCATTAGGAAGGTTGAGAACCACTGTTCTTGAGTTTGAGCAACCAAAATGCAGAATTCACCTCATATGGCATTCTGATATTAGCAACTTCCAATTCCTTTCCTAATAGGTAGAATTCCAAGTTCCCCGGGTGTTGCCAGGTTTAGCGTTTTATCAGATGACTCTGCGGACACTTAATTGCCAGCACAAATTGCACAAAAGCCTGTATTTATTTTTATTGCCCTAACCTGCATTGCTCTGCACTGGCTCAAATGGCGGTCGATGGCCATTTGTCTCTTGGGTTGGAGGGGAGGGTTTTCAGTTTGGGTTTTAGAGGATAACAGGCTGGTTGATTTACAACTGAGAAAAATTCTTCTCTGACCAGCTAAAATTTTGTCAATATATCAAACTTTGAATTCACAGAATCATAGAATCATAGAATTCTAGAGTTGGAAGGGACCTCTAGGGTCATCAAGTCCAATTCCCTGTTCAATGAAGGATTCCCTAAACTATCCCAGACAGATGTGGGTCCAGCCTCTGCTTGAAGACCTCCAGCGAAGAAGAACCCACTACCTCCCGTGGCAATTCAAAGATGCGAATCCCTTTGCCTGAAAAAGGATATGGTTCAGAGTTTGCTGTCACATGGCAAGTAACTAGGTATGTAAATCCATGTCTCCCTGTGTGTCCATAAAGAAATCCCCCAGCAGCTGACTGTGGAGTCCTGAAGCTGTTTGCCCCACCTGTGGTTCATCCAAAGGGTCTCCTGACATGTCTTGTCACTTTCAGTCATCTGCTGCCTGGGTGGTCACCAAGAAATTCTCCCATTAGCCCTTCATCTTAATTCCTCTTAAGCTTTAATCCTCACTCTTGGGATTTCTGGTGCTAGCAGAACAGTGCAAGGAGGCTGAATGAGATATTTTGTGAGACTTTCGCGAAATACATCTATGGATCCCACTGGGGGAACCTGCCTGTGCAGAATCCCTACCAAATCATTCCCATTTCTGCCCAGTGAACCTTTTCGCCCCCAAAGGCGCTGCGTCTCTCCAAAGACAAGGATCCACTTCAGTCCACAGCTGCTTGACTAAGATGCAAGGGCTAAAAGCCAAAAATCGAACAATGGGGGCCATTTACCAAGGGTCAGGAAATGGCATCGGGGAGCTGAAATACTATCTTCAAACAAGACGTGTTTGGATAAGCCCTGGTTCATAACTCACGCCTTCCGATCTTAAACGCTCGGAAAAACAAAGCCAAGCGGTTGGAAGATCTCAGCATTCGCAGGAGGTATGGGGGGGGGGACTGATCTCTCTCTTTGATGATGGGGAATAAGGGATGGCTTACCTTTCCTTGCCTTCCCTTTGCTGCTCAACACAATTTGACTCAAGGCAGTTTCTTTTCCAGGGACCTGGGAGGCAAGGTGTCCCTCCTCTGCTGCGCTGGGCTTGCAAAATGCAGGTGCTCCTAGATCTGGCTTCATAAGTTCAAAAATCGATCAGAGGTATAAAACACTGGGCCCATTCAAGCTTCTCTCTCTGATATGGGGGCCAAGTGCCAAGGCATCCTGTCCAGACCTCACTGCATGAGTTTTTGCAGGATTTTTCTTTTAAACAGCACCTGGAGTTCAGTTTAAGCCAGTGGCTTCTTCCTTAAAGCTCATGCAAATTTTGCCCAAGGCCTCACTGCTCTGTCCAAGGACAGCAGTGACATTTTTAGAGGGAAACAGCATTACAGGCATCTCTGAGTGTGTTTAAATACTTTAAAAGGGCATCTAACAGCTACCAGTTGCTCCATGAACAACAGCAAGCACTCAGCAAGGGATGTACACAAATGTGGGTTTTTTAATTCGATCTGTATTGAATCAAATGCAAGAAAATTTGTATTTGTTCAAATACATTCTCTTCAAATGTCGTAGGATTCATATTCAATACGAATGTTCAATCCCATACGAATGCATACAAATCCCTATGAATGTATCAAATCATACGAATGTATTGAAACATTCTATTCGAATTTGAATGTCTGAATTTGGCCAAATTCATACAGTTTTTGAATGTTACAAACATCCATGCACATCCCTACACTCAGCAGGGCCCTTGTGCCACAACGTACTCCAAGGCTCTGGCCATAAGCACACCTGGATCCCACATGCTTACCCAGAAGACACTTGCACTGACCATAGCAGACAGAGAGCTACTCCATTCTATCCAGGGCTGCCTTGAAGGTTTACTGTGCATCTGTACAGTCAGTCTTCCAAAGCTACCAAGTTTAAGATTCCCTTAGTGAGTTCATCCTAAAATCCAGAGTGGCCACAAAGGGTCCGAGAATTATAGCACCTACAGACAAAAAAGGAAATGGAGGAACCTTCCCATACTTGGCATTTCTTCTCTTAGCAGCAACCTGGGGCCTATTCGCACTTGGCCTTTTTCTGGAGTATATCTCAAGATAGGGTTCTGTGGTCTGCATGCTAATGCAGACTCTGGTAGGCCTCACTTGGGACACCCTATAGCCTGCACTAGCATGTGGACAGCAGAGCCCTGTTCCAGGATATATGCCAGAATAAGGCCAAGTGCATAAAGGCCCCTGATTGCCCTGTTGTTCTTCCTGGGAGAGAGTGGAAAGGCATTTGTCCGAGTTTCTGTTTGTGAGCAACCATGTCCTGCAAAGCCACCAGGCTGTGTGAGAAGCTTCTAGAGCAGTCATGTCAAACATCCAGCCCGCGGGCCGGATGCGGCCCGCAGGCCGATTTGATACGGCCCGCGATCGCACAGGAGGAGGAGGCGCTGCGCGCATGCTGCCGCCAAAGAAAGAGCAAATTTCTACAGGCGCCGGCGCTCGGCTCTGCTGCTGTTGCCGAGAGAACCATCATTAATTCTCTCAGCAGCAGCAGCAGAGCAGAGACGGCGCCTGTAGAAATTCGCTCTTTCTTGGCCGCTGCCTGCGAGAGGCACCGCCTCCTCCGTGAAGTACATTTTTTTTTATTTGAATCTGGCCCGCCTACACATTCTAAATTTAATATATGGCCCTCTGCAAAATTGAGTTTGACACCTCTGTTCTAGAGGAACTAGAAACTGGAAATGTTTTCTGAGTTTCCCACTTTTTGTTATGTGTTGGAAACATAACACTGAAGCAGTGGCTGGAAATCTATTTACCTTGACCTCAGATACTAGATCTAATCATCCTTTAGTCTATGAAAACTGCCGGAAGGAAGGAAGGAAGGAAGGAAGGGACAGATTTCCCTTAGGGTGTGGCAAGAACTGTTGCTATTTTCTTTGCAGTGGCCTGTTCCTCAACAGACATCCTTGATCCCGGTTAATTTGGGTCTGCAAGACCTGTGAATGGCTATTGAGTTGGCAGAAGCAGCTCATAAGCTTTGTCATGCTGGAAAGCTCAAGGCTATGAAAAAAGGGACTCTCTGGCTTCTTCCTTTTCTCTAAAGGGACCCAGGAAAGTCAAGAGGAGCAGATCTATCTGAGAAAGTTTCCAGTAAGGCAAGGAGAGCTAATTCCCTTTGTCCCAAACACCATTGCCCTGTTCTTCTTCCATTTCCATCACTAAGCCAAATATAAACTCACATACAGGAAATGCCTTTAAAGAAACCAGCACCTCCCTAAAACCTGGAGAATGCCAACAAAATAAACTGTCCCTGGACATAAGGAAACAACTCTTTTCAGTCACAGTGGATAGCAAGCTTAACTCCTTCTGCCCCAACTCCTAATTGCACTTCCAAGCAAAAGGAAACCCAGATCGAGCCAGAGGATATTCCAAGCAACCTTTGTCCGGTATTAGCAAAGATAGAAACAAGAAACCCAAAACGTTGAGATGACTCTCCGAGGCAGGTTCTACATCTGAAAACATCCACAACTATCATGCATTTTTGTTTTCTGAACATAAGACCAGCAGACCATCCTATAACAGGGACAATCATGAACAAAATTTGTTCTGCCATTGAAGCTAACACCCATTTGTTGATTTCACTGTTTAAGCATTTAATAAAAGAAGTTGTTTGCATTCAATTTTGCAATGTTTTGAGAAGAAAAAAAAACCTTTTCAGCATTTTTGGGGGGCGATTGGTACAATGCTTAATGGAATGTTTAAAAAGAATATAAAATGGATGGAAGAGACACAGTTCCTGTTAGTATTTGAGAGTTTAGATTTAAACCTTCAAGATAAAAAAAGTTGGAACAACTGATCTTGGCAGCCCATTCTCTGGTGACATTAGGTCAGAAAGATGAACACTGCAGAACTGGATTCGATATGGCATAGATGTGGTGAAGTCTGATTTATTGAAGAAAAAAAATATCAGGTTAGTATGGACCACATGCAATCCTGTTACCCAGTTTCAGCCATTCTTGCTGGCCTTCCCTACAAATTCTGGGGCAATTTGGCAATTTCCATCTGCTGGACGGGAAAAGAGAACAATGAACCAATGTTGACTAGTGCTAGTTAACATTACCCATTTTCCCACCATCACCACCACGATCAAATACTTACCTTGATTCGATTGCAGGGCTGGTCCTCTTTAGGGCACCACCATTTTGGCTACGGCACCCTGCGCAACAGCGCATGCATTAGCACTGTCACCATGATGATGATGTCGCTTTGCGCACATGCAATCACATCTATGGTTGTTTAAGGTAGGGGTGTGCATGAATTGTTTTGGCATTCGAAATTGAGTCGATATGAATGTTTAAAATCCGAATGTCCGAAAACCCTATTCAAATCCGCCACATTCAAATCCATACCTTTGAATGTTAGATTCGTATTTAAAGATATACGAATGTTGACAACATTCTGTTATAGGAATCTGTTCACATTCCGTATGCATCTTATTTTATCCCATACGCATCCCGATTTCATCCCGCATTATAAGAGCAAATAAGTATCATTTTTGCACAGATACGTATGTATGCAATACATGTGGATCTGTACACTCGACAATTTGAATTTTTAAACAAATGTTTCAGAACATCTGAAATCTGTTCAAATGCCTAGATTTGAACGTTATTAAATCCAACTCAAATGTCAATATTCATCATATTCAAAGCGAACTTTTCAATTTCTGAATATTCATGCATATCCATAGTCCAAGGTGCCAGCATGCTCTTGTAGCACCTCAGACGACCCCGGAGCACCAAAAGAGGTGTGAATGGCCACTGCTTGGACACGCCAGGTAAGCTTTCGGATAAAGTTGGTAAAGGTGTGGAACATTATTTCATGCTCCACACCTAGCGCATGATTAGGGAACTTCTGGGAAGGCAGGGGCGCCTGGAGGCTGTAGCAGCCTCTTCAAGGTGCAGATGCTCTTCCCCAGAAGTTCCCTAATCATGCACTACCGGCTGTAGTGCAAATAGGCTTCTGTTTTCATTCTGAGTGGTGGTTAACTCTGGTGAAGCATTTGGAAAACAGTAGGTTTATTTTGAGAGCTGCTCCCGGTCTGATGAGATCAAGGGAAGACAATCAGTTGGGAATACAACTTCAATATACATCCCAGTCACTGCTTGGCCCTTAGTATTCTGTTGGAGCATAAGGTGAATGCCAACTGCATGGGGTGGTGATTCCGACATTCAGTTCAGCCCAAACCAGTTTGGCATATCTGCAGCGCCCGTTAATCTGAAGCAATGCTGGCATGTTCTACCCATGCCAGAATCCTTAGGACAACAATCCCAGCTCTCTTCTCCCACGTTCCTTCTCTGAAACCAAGAAGCATCGGGTTTCCATAGCCTCTGTTGTCCCACTGATTTTTGAATTTATTTATTTATTTATTTATTGCATGTGTGAGCTAAGGATCTGCACAAATATTCCTATTATTCGTTATTTGTATGGATTCAGAAATTTGGATTTGAATCAAATGCTGGCACATTCAAAGACTGACATTCCAATTCAAATCAAACACTTTGGAACATTTGTACAAAGCTTTGTTACATTCACAACGGACCCAAAATGGATTCAGAGTGGATTCAAAGTGAATTCAGGTTGGATTTGACGTGTTCTAAGCTGCTCTGTATGGGATACTGGGTACGTAGCAAATACTTAGTGGATTCATATCTAACATTCATATAGAATTCGTATGGAACATTTGTATCAAATTGAATCCTACCACATTCTAAGGGGATCTATTCAAACAAGTACAAATTTTCTTGCATTCAATTCAATACAAATATAAGACAAAAAAAAATGTGTGCATCCCTAGTGTGAGTTGATATTCTTAACATTTCCCCTGACATTTCTGGAAGGACAGGATATAAACTGGGTCAACGTGACGTCCTACAGAGGAGCTCTTGACTGAAACAGGCGTCCACCCAGATGTCCAGCCAGTGAGGTGTGTGAACATCTGCCCAGTGGGACCTGTATTTAGGGAGATGCAGATGCAGCAAGGACCATCTGCTGTGAAGACAAACTGTGATTTTAAAGCCCCGTCTGCCTCCACTGAAAATGCACATTTGGAGCCCAGAAAGCTGTTCCCTCTGGGAGGTTTCATCTTTTTCACAGCCAACCTACTGTGGGACCACCTGTGGGTTTCTGTCTCAATGCCAGAGGGGACACAGCATGGTCTCTGTGTCTAAGTGGAATCTGACCGTTTTCATGGGTTCCCTGAGGATTAAGGACCAAACCAAAGATTTTCTTTTCAGTTAATGATGTGGAACTCGTTATCATTACTGAGCAAAAGTATAATGGCTTCATCACATTAATCAGAAGATTACGCCAATGCTGGTACCTTAACGAAGCCACTGTCCAGTTCTTCCACATGCAGAAGACTTAACGCTCAATGCTAAAGCTGGGAGCACAGAAGCTCTTCTTCCTATTCTTGATGCTGATGATCAATAATAACCCCATATATGTTAGTCCCTTTATTATGCACTCTACAGCCACTCTCTGTTGGAAGCTGAGCCTTCCACGCCATGGCCAATGGGACGCCATGGCTTGCAGGAAACTGGAGATTCACTGACCCTTCCTAGGGACCCAGGCTCCCTGCCACTGCCTCTCCATTAGCCAGGTTGGCTGCTTGCTGCCTCTAGAGGATCTATACCCTGCCCTGCAGTGGGATCCTAAGGCTGTCAGCAAAGCAGATTAAAACAAAGGGGGGGGGATATAAACTACAACATACTGAATAATCAAAAGCTAAATTGAACAACTGTATTGCCATGGAAGGTTATAAAACAAAGCTCTTTAGGTTATGTATGCCTAGGTAGATCTTTCAGGCTGGGAGAAGAAACTGGATTCCTAAGGCCATTTGCAGGGATTTGAGAGCAGGTGAAGGTATGCCTTCTACTTGAGATGCCCAGAAGCAATTGGTGGGTCGCTGGGTGAGATGGAATGCTGGACTAAATGGACTGTGTCCTGATCCAGCTGGCCTCCTTTTAGGTTCTTATGGACTAGATGGGCTTTGGGCTGGTCCATCAGGACTCATCTTAGGTTCTTATGGACTAGATGGGCTGTGGCCTGATCCAGCAGAGCTCCCCTTAGGTTCTTATGGACTAGATGGGCTGTGGCCTGATCCAGCAGGGCCCCTCTTAGGTTCTGACCGAGTTACAGACACCTGGAAAAGGGGTCCATGGACTTGCTTTGTGTTCTACCAGTCTAGCTGAAGAATGGAAATTTTGCTTCAATCCTTCCTCGTCATTCAGATATGGCTAAAGGAACAAGAGACTCAGACTGTTGCTCTACCCTTCTGATGAATGAGCCTTGCTTGGGTTGCCTGTGAACAGCACCCCCCTCTATCTCTCTCTCACACACGAACACAAAATCTATGAATAAAAGGAGGGGGTGCAGAGAGGCTGCCTTCTCCAAAGGAAGTTGGAGAGGCAGCCATGTGTTTAGACAGTAGAAGGTTCCTTCCTGTCTGGCCTTCTCATCCATACATGTAAATGCAAATGCACACACACATAGGCCTCTGTGACACTTCAGTAACAAATCCCAGGTTTTTTCAAGCCCAGTACAGACTATGGAAAGACGGATGTGAAAAGAGAACACAGCCTTAAGCACTTCAGAAGGGAGATTCTTTCATTTGCAAGTCCCTTCCAAAAGATGCGAGAGAGGAGCAACTCTTCGTCTCACTGCACCAAGAGCCAGAGCACCTCACCGGTTCACACCTAGACTGTTGTTTTACTACCTTCCCCGTGCATGAGTTGCGCATAGTTTGCACAGCATGCTCAGTCCCTTTCTGAGGTCTCAGAACCTCAGCAGGATACCCGTCTCACCTTCTGTGGACTGTTCTGAATCAGCACCCCTAATGCTAACCTGCAGCCCGGGGACTGATACATGTCCGAGGCCAGAGGGACCACATTGTGGCTGTAGCCTGCTAGAGCATCAGGGAGAACAATGGCCAGAGACTAGACAGGTGACAGAAAGTGGAACGTTAACAGGCAGCCGAAGGCAGAGCACTGACCATGCTGTGCCCGGCCTAAGGATCATGGGATTTCGAGTCCAAATGCTGGCTGTGTGTCTGTTTGACTCCAGAAACCGTCTTCCAGAGTTCCAGGAGCTTTGCAGCATCTGTCAAGCATCCAAGACCCTCCTCTTCCCTCCAACACTGGTAGTTTTATGAGATTCTCAAGTCCTGCTCCACAGGAAACCTACTCTTCCACAGCGCAGGCACCAGCTGTATCCAGGCATGACTGACGACCAGTGAATGTAGGGCTGAGAACACTTTAAGGAATCTTCGTGTGACCTGGTTTTAGGCTGTTAATGTTCAGTGCCCATAAACGGTTCTCTGCAGCAGCAGCATTACTTAACACTGACATAGAACAGAAGCTTAAGGGGGCTTTTCTGAAGGGCGTCCGGTTGCTTCTGGTTTGGGGCAAACCAAATCTGTCTCCACAGGGAGGGAACCCTTTCCAGCCAATTCCTGTCTAGTTCCAGGAGCCGGCTGTTTGCCCAGAGGCAAAAATTGCAGCTCTCGTTGCTCTCTGCATATATGGCTGATAGAACGATAAAGCTCTGCTCTTTGAACGGGATGAACAGCCTTGCAAAGTTCACGTGAGCATCGTGTTTCATCTGGCGCTTCCAGCACACTCCGGAAGACAACAGCTGCATCAGAAGGAAACTGCAGGCATGGGTTGGCTTAATGGGGACCAGCAACCCTGCAGTCATATCCAGGGGGCTTTATTATCCAGCTGCTCCATACCCAGTTGGACATCAAGAGATTTCCCACCAGTTATCCCAAGAAATGGTAAACAGGTTACTTAGGGATGCAGGGGGATGAACAGACGCTGGATGCAGCCCCCTTCTGCATGCTTCCTCTATCCAAAGGCAGGGACTGACCCAAGTGGGATAGCCGTTGACCTGGGCGGCAGCTGTCCTCCTTGAAATGTTACCTTCCCATCAGCTGCCAGGAGTTAGAAGATCCCAGGTCCGAGAGATTCCAATAAAGGAACTCTTAGCCACATAAAAGGGACCCAGGCGGGCTCAGAACAGAGACTACCTAGTCCAGCAGGCATTTCCTTTGTGGCCAAATGAATGCCCAAGCAGGAGAAATGCACCCAAGACCTTTACTACCTGACTGCTTTGGAATTCTCCAGCAGTGGAAGGCAAGACACTGGCACCAAGACCGGTCTCTGGACCCTCCATGAACGTGTCAGAACCTTTTTTGATACCATCCAGGCTGGTGGCCAGCACTCCATCTGGCAGCTGATGCCATGCAAAGGAAGTTTGTTCCAAGTCTCCCCTTGGCTCTCCAGAAAAAGGAGCTATGCTAAACACTGGGAAGAAGTCTGCTTATATATTCTTTAGTGTTCTCTGGGAAAGAAAAAGGAAGAAAGCAAACAAGCCAAAACTGGTAACATTCTATTTGCCACAGCCTTGATCTGCGGGTATCTTTATGCCTAGGATGTTATTCCACTGGTAAAACTTGCAATGAATTAGAAACACTTTGTTTCTGCAGCAAGAGCAATAATAACTAGGACTGTGCATGGATGTTTTTTTTATTATGATTATTGGATTCATACTGAATCAATTGCAAGAAAATTAGTACCGTATTTGTTTGAATAGATCCCCTTCGACTGTTGTAGGATTGGAATTCAATATGAATGTTCAATCCCATACGAATGAATGACAGTCTTCGAATGTACCAACATTAGATTAGAATACAAATGTCCAAATTCAGCCAAATTCATACGAATTTTCAATGTTACGATTATTCGTGCACATCCCTAATCAAGTGAAAAGAAAAAGAACAAAGAGTCTTTTGCTGCCTCTGGCCACACATCACAATCAATTGCCAGTCAAGTGTATACAAGGCTCCACATGGGCAACTAGATAATGCCAGGCACCATTTCCTGATAAAGATGCTGGTTAAACAACACCACGGCTGTAGGCTTCACAAAGGTTCCCGGCACACGCTGGCTGAATAATATGTCACTTATTAACTCCCAGAAAAAAAAAAAAAAGCAGGCATCATCTTTTCCAAACTCTGGGGACAAGCGGAGAAGGGTGAGCAGCACAGGTGGAACTAGGTGTCCCTGAGATCTATCAGAAGCCCTTCCTCTGCACCCAAATCAGTTCAAAGCACCTGTCCTCCCGTCTCCTTTCCTGCAAGGAGAACAGACAAGGCGGGTTTCTCCTCTCCTTCTTGCTCTCCTAAGAAAAAACAAAGAGGTGGGTTTTCATTTCCCATGTGCCAACCAATCGAAAGCTGCCACAACAGCCACTGAGGATAAGTGGAGAGAATACCTGAGGTGTGACTGGATGGCAGGCAGGAGAAAGAGGGCGGGGGCAACAGTAGGTCTGTCTTTGCATCGGCCGGCTTTGGCCTCGGCAACAGCAGCAGCACTTTCCCAGGAAGAAGCTGGGGACAGGAACATCAAGGCCCAGGTGCAACGTATTGGTCTGGGGACCAAGGAGCAGGCTGCTTGTAACATGTACAAAAGGATCTCCGCAGTCCAGAGGGGCACGGCTGGATTGTAAATGGGTCCCAAAGGCAATGCGCTTCCTGAGGAAACCCACCTGGTGCCTGCATGTAATGCCTTTTAGATTTTAAAGGGAGGGATCCCCAGGAGTACCCTGAAGATAGAAAGTGATTAGGATGAACATAAGAACCTAAGAGGAGCCCTGCTGGATCCGGCCACAGCCCATCTAGTTTAGCATCCTGTTGCACACAGTGGCCCACGAATTGCCCATGGGCATCTCATTTGTGCTCTGGAATCTCAGCAAATGGCCCCAGAAGTCTCCTGCTTGTCCCCCCAGCCTGAAAGATGGACCTAGGTGTCCATTCTGGTAGCCATTCTGCCATCCATAAATTTGTCTAACCTTTCCTTAAAGCCTTCTAGGCTGGTTGCTGTTACCACCTCTTCTGGCAGCAAATTCCATAGACCGAGTGCAACTATGAGCATTAACATTCGTAGCGGTAGTATTTTCACTGCCATTGCATTCCCAGCACATGCCAAAAGGTGAATTCCAGAGAAGTGCAAAGTTAGTATCGGGTTCAAAAATTCATTTGAATCATTTGCACTGAACTGGACAGACAGTGGTGCGCATATCCAGAAATCTGTTCGAACCAACCAGTCCCCTGCTCGCGAAC
This sequence comes from Aspidoscelis tigris stejnegeri, assembly GCA_023333525.1. Lineage (NCBI taxonomy): Eukaryota > Metazoa > Chordata > Lepidosauria > Squamata > Teiidae > Aspidoscelis > Aspidoscelis tigris. The sequence continues at coordinate 16,149,836 of JALMGA010000012.1, read as the reverse complement.
ACACAGTATTTGATTGAACAATTCATATTTGTTATGTTTTTACTCATGGAAAGTGGAAAAAACAGTTTTGTTTTGGGTTTTTTTGCATTTAAACAAGTTTGAAATTAGATGCAAATGCCTGTTCATTCAATTACGAAGTTTATCATCGAGCCAAACACATGATTTTCACCCATGTACATCCCAAGCAAATTCTCAGTGTTCTCCCACCCCTGGATAAATGAGCTCCCCAACAGCATTAGGCCATCCAGTGACCTTTTCTGGCTGGAATGGATGGGGTAGGTTTAGCATGTGGGCATGACCTTCTTTGCAGTGGGTCACAGTTTGTGGAAGCCTGTCAGATACCAATGCTATATAACTCTTGAAGCCTGACTCAAATTTACCTTTTCACCCAACCCTTTGCCCTTGTCTCTGCTTAAGATGCTCATGGGCAATTGGTGGGCCATCGTGTGCAACAGGATGCTGGACTAGATGGGCTGTGGCCTAATCCAGCAGGGCTCCTCTTAGGTTCTTAGGTTCTTACTAAAGGTATCTCTTTATTTTGTGTTTTGCAACTACCCCAAAGCACCCAACCCAGAGGAGGTCTCTTTTAATTGTTGTCTTTTCTGTCTTTATTTTTATTTACCTATTTTTGCATATGTTTTGTAGTTGTTCTGGACCTTCACTTTAAACCTTCTTCCGTCCCTCTTCAGATCACAGCGTTCACACCTTTTCATTTCTATCCACTTTATTTATGGACTTCCCACGCTGGAAAGTCCAAACAGAGGGTGAAAGTCCACAGATAAACCAGATAGAAATGAAAAAGTGTAAATGCTGTGATCTGAATATGGACTGAAGAAGGTTTAAAGGGAAGGTGTGACCGCAACCCTGATTTTATCAAATTCAGATTAAACATAAGCCGATTTGCAGGACGGCAAACCAAAAAGGAAATCTACTAGATTGTTAGCAATACAAGGGACTTCGTACAATGAATAGTTGATAATATAAAATGCAATATCCATTAAACAATTCACCCAGAGTTTCATATTGTTGTCGCCAGATCTTAAGCCTGAAAAGAGAATATTCTGCAACTCTTCTCTGGAAAGCAGAGGATCACAAGTTCGGTTCAAACATCTCCCCAGAAATGGACAGTGGCAAACTACTGCTGTCTGTTTGCCAAGAAACCTGCATCACAGCCCCCTATGATGGTGCCTATATAACCAACAAGGACACAGATCTGACTTGATGGTCCGCAACAAAAACAAAAACAACACTGAAAAGCGTATAATCAGAAGATATCACTGAACGTGTCAATAAAGTTTATGAGCTTCAGGCCACATCCATTTCATTCTCTCTTTGTCTACGTACAAAATCTGTGGATTCAAAAGCAAGCAGATCTCTGCAAAGAAATGACCTCTGTCTGGTCTCTAGCTGCTCAAAGGCAGCCCTTGTTCCAGATTCTGGCTGGCTGAGTGGAACCATTTGGAACCCCTGTTTACGACCACTGTAGTGCTTTCAGCACTGAACTTGGGTCTGCGACGGATGACGCTCCACCCAGGGCAAGGCGAGAAGCAAAGAAAAGGGAGCCTGTCTCTTTAAGCCTCTGGAGGACGGACTCCAAACTGCCTGCAGAAGTTAATGTAATTACATGGAGGTAACTTTCAGGGAGACTCGGCACAAGGAGGGCCATTGTGGCTCAATTATTAACTGGGCTGTTCAGTCGGGGGACCCCTGGCTCTGTAGGAATGTGGCCTTAGTCCGCGGCAACGGATGATTTGCCAGAGAATGCACCGGAACTGCGCACAAAGGTTAATTCATTCCTTCTTTCTATGACCAGGCTCAGTTCCGAAGTCGATTTGGTCTTGGGCACTTCAGTTCTTACCCTGGTGCTGAACCAAATTCACTAACCCTGGCCAAGAAGGTCACCAGGGTTAGTGGTGAAAGATGTAGGACCCGCCTTTCTCCACATATCCCAGATGCCTTCGCTGCATGGACTACTCACCACTGCCCCTGCCTGGTGAGAAACAGTCTTCTGCACATGCCCAGAGGCACTATGGCTTTGCTATTCATTTGCAGGCTCCAGTATTGTTACGGGAAAATCAGTCACGGAAGGTAAGCCTCTGCCCGTGAAAGAAGGAACGGATGCTGCTTGCAAAGTCTGCCACGTCTGAATCCAGCCACAGACCAAAAGAGCACAGGACTGCTGAAGGTGGCGCTCACACAGCATCAGGAAAAAAGAATGTCCATATGGCGCTGCGCTCCAAATGCTCCCGAATGATCCCAGAAGCCCCTTTTATATAAGCCCCAAATAGGGACATGCTTCCTAAACAGCCCCCTTTCCCCTCTCTTGCAGATCTCGGAGGGGAAAGGAAAGAAAGAAAATAAAAACACATCCCCCTCTGTCAACTGGCTCACATATAAGGGCTCTATGCCACAGAGGGACTCTCCGGATATTCCCTTTGGTATCAGGAAAGCTAGAAGCGGCCTGGCTGACCTTACCAGCCCAGTGGCTCTAATGGGATCCAAAATTAACACTGAACTGATAGGAGAAAAGGGTGCAGCAAGGAACCAGAGCGCACAAGCTATGGCCCTTTCCACACTGGTCCCATTCTGGATTACATGTCAGAAGAGGGACTTTCCACCCACAGGCTGGTGAAGGTTACAACAGGCCTTGGGTGTGGCCTGCCAAAGTCTGCCCCAGCGTGTGGATGGCGGGTCCCTATTCTAGGATGTGACCAGGAATAAGGCCCAGTTTTCCTATCCAATTTCGTCTTCCTTAGCAATGGGCACTGACTGAGTTCGCCCAACCCTGAGCGGCAGCATTTGCTTTTCCAACCGCAGAGCCACCATCCCCGATCACTTCCTTGACACTTTAGGACTGTGTCCACAGGGCCCCCAAGTGGCCCGGGAGCTCAGCACTCAAACAGCTGGATGCCCAGGGAGTTGGGGGGGGGGTGCAGCCACCCATCACCAGCCAGCCCCTGTGCTGCCTCAACTACCTCCCAAAATGACTTCCAAGGGAACCCAGACAATGAGACGGACGTTGCTCCAGGCAGCCTGGGCCACCTCCCCCATGTGGATGCCTAGGAATGGGGAAGAGGCAACTCAGCAGCCCCCAACTGGGCTGTCTGCCAAAGCTTCAAAAGCAACCAGCTTCTGAGCACGTGGCCAGTGTTCCAAGAAGCAGCCCAGATGGGAAACAGGCTGCGCAAGCTAGGCTCCTTCCTTCCTTCCTTCCTTCCTTCCTTCCTTCCTTCCTTCCTTCCTTCCTTCCTTCCTTCCCCCAGAGGCAGCTCACAACCTCCTTGCCCAAACCTCCCAATAACAGCTGCGGCTGCACTGTGATCACATTCGGTCTTTTTAATGCTTCGAAACAGGTCACGAGGTGTCCACAGGGTGCACAGGGGCACTTGGACGCTGAACAGATGGTCTGGTGCCTAACCTGGCTGGACTAAAGAGGCCTCAGACTGTCAGGATCAGGCCTAAGGATCAGGAGCATCTCCGGGGCTGTGAACTGCTGGGAGAGAAAGCTTCTTGTCCTCAGGGAAAGGACACAGAGCAAAGGGAAGGACAAAGGCATCTTGTTATCTGGAGAGCCTGGACTAAAGGAGGGCTGGCCACCGTGGTCTCTGATGGCCAGGGCAAGGGCACCTCCAAGACTTCTAGCCATACAGCGATAGCTCTGTGTTCCCCTTTGGCAACTCTGGGCTTCCATGGCAAACTGAAGGAGAGAAAGTCCCTGCTCTTTTAGCTGGAAAGTGGAGCTCCTGACCGGGTTCCACTCTGCCATGATCCCAGAGTTCGTGGTTCAAAACCCCGTTCAGCTAAGGGCTACAGCTGGCCGTCCGGGCCTGGAAACCTCTCTCTGGGTGAGCGGGAGGGTGCTGTGATATGCCAGTGACCCAGGAGGGGAGCCGGCCTTGTCCGGCACCCGCAGGTGCCCAGGATCAAGCGGGGCCGCTCAGGCGAGCGTGCCGCTCAAGGTTGCCGGGAGGGAGGAAGAGAATCTCCCGAGGAGCCCGTGGACGCCGGTGCCGGCAAGCAAGCAGCTCCTTCCCAGAAACGGGAGACGAGACGCGCTCGGGCAGGGGAGGCGCAGACGATCGCCTGCCAGTGCCCAGGAGCTGCCGGAGATGGGCACTTCGGAGCTGATATTATCCATCCTGCCGCCTCACTCGGACGCCCGCCCGCCTCACCCTTGCCAAATGCATCCACCGGCACCGCCTGGACACCGACCCTTTCCGGGGTGGGGTGGGGAAGCAGCAACCCCGAGCGCCGTTCCCAATCCGCGCCGCCTCCGGGCCTTTGAGCTTCCAGACCGGGGAGGTTATGCAACCTCCGGGCCGGCAGGTACCACGCTCGGCCGCCTCCGGTCACGGGGAGCGGGGGGGGGGCGACCGACGGAGTTCGGGCTCCGAGCTGCCGAGGTCGCTGCCCCGCTGCCAACGGAGGGCCCGACCGGGCCCCGGGGGAAGAAGCGGCGGGCAGCGCGTGTCATGTGCGCGCATCAGGCGCCCTCCCGCAGGCAAAGCGAGGTAGGCTGGGCTGAAGCGAAGGACGACGAGACGGCTTTACCTCGGGGAGCCCTCCTGGGGACGCGGCAGCGGCAGCGGCTTCGGGGGCTCGGGACGAAGGCGGCGGCAGGGGCGTCCGCGCGATCCAGTGGTCGAGGCGGTGGCGTCCGTGTCGACGGCGCCCTGGGCATCGGCTGGTCGTGCGCGCCCGGCGGCTTGCTGTCCGTCCGCGCCGTCCGAGGAACGAGCGAGCGGGTCGCTGCCGCCTCCCCGCTGCGCTGGCAGCCAATGAGCGAGGCGCAGGTGGAGCGTTCGCCAGGACAGACACGCGGAGCCGCCGTCCGTCCGTCCGTCCGTCCGCCGGGCGGGCGGGCTTGACTTCTCCCCTCCCGCCGCCGCCGCCGCCAGCTCCTCCTCTGACTCAGAAGCACCGACGAGCGCCCGCCCGCGGCACTAGCAGCTGCTCCCGCGGTGGCGCGTCAGCCCAGGCGCAGGTTCCTCCTCTCGCCTGGAAGGGAAGTGGAAGGACCGCGGGGCGGGGACCTCTCCGCCTTTTGCATCCGCCCGGCCGGCGGGGCTTCCCCGTCTGGGGAGACCCGAGGTAGGCACGGCGAGGCAGAGCTGGAGAGGCTGCGGGAGGAGGAAGGGCAGCCTGCGCCGGAGCCCCTGGCTCCACCGACGTCCCCTTCTGGTTGTCGTCTGGTAACCGCGCATCGCTTCCTAGCCCATCCTCACCCACAACATCTCGAATGATCCCTTTCCCCTTTGGAAACCAAGGGCTGGAGAAAGTGGTCCTGGATGGACTAAACACCTTTAAAGCACAGCTCTGACCACAAGGGAAGCTGCTCTCGCTGGATGGGACCCTTTGAAGACCGGGATCATAAGACCATAAGAACCTGAGAGGATCCCTGCGGGATCAGGCCATGACCCATCTAGTCTGGCACCCTGTCACGCAATTCCTTCTGGGCATTTCAAGAAGAAGACGAAGGCAAAACCACCTGCTCTTGACTCCCTGCAAATGGCTTAGAGAGGCCTCCTGCCTGTCTCTCCAGCCTGGAGGCTGGAGCAATTGATACACCTTTCATCCATGAATCAAGTAGCCCTGCTGGATTAGGCCACAGCCCATCTCTAGTAGCAACTGATACACCTGTCATCCATGAATCAAGAGGAGCCCTGCTGGATCAGGCCACAGCCCATCCAGTCCAGCATCCTGTCTCACACAGTGGCCCACCATTTGCTTCTGGGCACCTCAAGCCGAAGACAAAAGCAAAACCTTCACCTGCTCTTGAGTTCCTGCAAATGGCCTTGAGAGGAATCCTGCCTGTCTCTCCAACCCGGAGGAAGCACCCACTCTAGTAGCTACTGATCCAGTGGTCCACCATAAAGGAAGAAGAGCCCGGCTGGATCAGGCCACCACCCATTTAGTCCAGCATCCTGTCTCACACAATTCCTTCTGGGCACCTCAAGCAGGATATGAAGGCAAAACCTTCACCTGCTCTCAACTCCCTGCAAATTGCCTCAAGAGGCCTCCTGCCTGTCTCTCCAGCCTGGACCAGTTGCTGGTCCAATCCCCAGTTATTCCCCAGAAGTAGGCAATGGAAACCACCAGTTTTCTGTTCAGAAAACTGAACAGAAGTGCTCATGGAGATGCCCATGCAGTTAGCCGGGATTTGGCCACAATTCAGTGGTATCCAACACCAGCAACAACTCATCTGTTACTGAGCTACATTTTAAGAGTTCTTTGCTGATTAATATAAAGTCAGAAACGGCTTGAGGAAGGCTTTTCTTTCCTCCCAAATGGATACAGTATGCAGATGATACCCAGCTCTATCTCTCTGTGCCATCTGACTCAGGAGAGGCGGTGGAAGTGCTTGACAGGTGTCTAGAGGCAGTAATGGGCTGGATGGGGGCCTGAACCTGAATCCAGACAAGACAGAGGAGCTGTGTGTCACAGGGTCTTGGGTCCTTGTCATTGGGAGACACCCTGTCCTTGATGGAGTTGTAATGCCCTGGAAGGGGCAGGGGCATAACTTGGGGGTACTCCTGGCCTCTGCAATAATGCTTGAAGCCCAGGTGGATGCCGTGGCCAGGAGTGCCTATTCCCAACAATGGCTAGTGTGTCAACTGAAAACTTTTTTGGACAGAGATAACTTGGCCACAGTTATCTATGCTCTGGTAACCTCTAGACTGGACTACTGTACTCTACATGCGGCTGCCCTTGAAGACAGTCTGGAAGCTGCAGCTAGTACAGAATGCAGCCACCAGAGTGCTGACTGGAACAGCTAGCCGGATGCGCATCACACTGGTCTTAAAGGGGTTGCATTGGCTGTTAATTCACTACCGAGCCCAATTCAAGGTGTTAACTCTGACTTACAAGGCCCTAAATGACTTGGGCCCCAAATATCTAAAGGAACACTTTCTCCCATACCAACCTGTCCATGCCTTAAGATCTGCAGGTGGGCACCCAGGAGAGGGCCTTCTCAGTAATGGCCCCCAGGTTATGGAATAGTCTCCCTTTTGAGGTGTGTCACGCCCTTTCTCTATATATGTTCAGGAAGGTGATGAAGACGCACCTCTTTGCCCTGGACTTTGGCTGATATGATTGTACTTTCCCCCAACTGCAGATACTATTATTTTAATATTTAGGCTATTGTTTTAAATTAAATCATTTTATTATTGTTTTTAATATATATTGGTTTGTAATTTGTTGCTTTAAAAGTTTTTGCCCACCTTAAGACCTTTGGGTATAGGGCGGGATAGAAATATAAATAATAAATAAATAATAAATACAGGAAGCCTTCCTGCTTGAGGAGCTCCATCTACAGGGTCTCTTCTGCATCGTCCAGCTTGCAGAATCATCTCCCTCCAAGTCTGTTGACCAGGGCTGTTTCTCCAGGGACAGCAGAATTTCCTATCCCCCCCTCAATATGCCCATTATCTCTCCTCCTCCCTTCTGAAATAAGAAGTCATATTATCTCTGTCCAGCCTTACAGCCCCCCCCCCCCGCAGAGTTTCTTTTTCTTCTCCACTCCCTGCCAGCAAGACGCTGGCACCTGTGCGGGCAGCTAGGAGAGTCAAATGGTGAGAAGCAATGGAAGGCGCCCAGGTGGCTTCCTTCTTTCCTCTGTCCAAGGCCAAGGCAGTTGTGTTGCAGCCTCTAATGCACAGAGGGAGCTCTTCTGCTGCGCTCAGAATTGTCATTCCTACTTCTATCGGTCAGTTTTTTCTTTTAAAAAATCACATCTTGTGGATAATTGTGAATGTTGGTGAGTCCTGCAATTGCTTGGTTTGTCTCACACTGACTTTGGATTATGCATTTATCTATTCTAGCAGTGGGTGCCTGGCCACAGTGCCCTCTTTAACCCTGAAGACCTCTGGTCGAAATGCATTTCTCACCACCATACAAAGATGCTCAGAGACTGATAAATTCCACGGAACACAATTCCACACACAAGCATATAATTGTTGCCAGATTGGTTTTGATATAACTACAGTTGCCTGAACATGAGGGTAGATATTATGGAAAACCCATTCATGGGAAGAACATAAGAGCAGCCCTGTGGGATTGGGCCATGGCCCACCTAGTCCAGCATCCCATCCCATCACCAATTACCCATGGGCATCTCAAGCAGAAGAGAAAGGCAGAACCTTCACCTTTATTATTTATATTTCTCCCTGCAAAAGGCCGAAGGCCCTGTCCCCAAGCAATTTAAAGTCTTCTAAAACTCTTCTTTTGCCTCTGAGCGCCCCCATGCCAGGGTTTTTAACGAACTTCCAGAGCTACAAAATGAGGAAAACCCGCAACAAAAAAAGTGCCCTTTAAATAAGACTTTGGGCCTGTCCCCAAGGAATAAAAAGTCTGCCAAGACTCTCCTTTTGCCTCTGAGCGCCCCCAAGCCAGGGTTTTTAACGAGGTTCCAGCGCTACAAAACGTGGAAATCGCGCAACAAAATACATGCACTTTAAACAACTCTTCCAGCGCTCTTTCTGTAAGTCGCGGGTTTTCCTCGCTACATTTACCTTGAGGACGCTCCGTGGCAAAAGGGGCGGGGATTGTCGCCTGCACACACAGCAGAAACACAAGCAGCTTCACTTTCTAAAGCTCAGAACTAAAGAGCCAGAATCACGCAGAATTGCTGTGAGGTGTGAAATGGGTGGATTATTGCTAGGGGTGGATTTTAAAGCGATAACAGGGAAAGTGATGAGTGAATGAGCGATCGTGCACTGGACAGGGTGAATTTTTGAAAGCAATAACAGGGAAAGTGGTGAGAGTGAATGTTTTCCAGCACGAGAAGCCATTTCGGGGGGGGGGGGGAGATCTGGGAGACGAACAGAGAGCCGATCGCTGTTTCTCCTTTGCACTTGTCAGGGATTGTCAGTGAATGTTTTCTAGCATGAGAAGCCATTTCGGGGGGGGGGGGGAGATCTGGGAGACGAACAGAGAGCCGATCGCTGTTTCTCCTTTGCACTTGTCAGGGATTGTCTTCCTGGTTGTGGCCACACCGAGCGCAGTCCCTCCCCATTCCCGCTGGCACCCTATGAAGAAGAGCAGGGGCGGGGAGAAAAAGATGCGCGCAAAGAAAACAGGGATCCTATGGGGACGGAAGGTGCGTTAAAAACACGCATTTTCCTGAGCCTCATGCGGACGCTTATTCCTGATTTGCATGGCACTTTTAAAGTCCACCTCAATAGAGTGACAGTAGAGTGACAGTAGAGAAGTAAATAAGTCTTTTGGGGATGCAGCCTTAGAGGCCTCCTGCCTGTCCCTTCAGGAGATTTCTAGAGAATGGAGAAGGGGTACATTGCGATACTGCTGTATTTCTTTACACACAATAATATTTGGCTTGACAACAAACAGCTGTCTTTTCTGATAGAGGCTGGGGCAGGAAGGTCCTCACCCTGCTAGGCAACAAGACCCTAACAGTAACCCAGGAACAGGAGCAAGAGCTTCTTCCCACTACAGTTGGGACATTGGCGGCCAAGGGATCGTGAGGTTTTCCAATCTCTGTTTGCCTCCATCTCCCTGGTATGGACTGCCTGGTGGAGCTCACAGGGGTGCAAGGCAAACACCACCCTAGGATGCATCAAGAGGAGTATTGAATTTAGATCACAAGAAGTAATTTTTCTTCTTTACCTTGGTCAGACCTCATCTGGAATCCTGTGTCCAGTTCTGAGCACCCCAATTCAAAAAAGACATTGACAATCTAGAACAAGTCCAAAGGAGGGCTACCAAAATGGTGAGTGGTCTGGAAACCATGTCCCACGAGGAAAGGTTGAAGAATCTAGGAATGTTCAGCCTACAGACAAGAAGACTGAGAGGAGACATGATCATGGTCTTCAAGTCTCTGAAGGGCTGTCACAGTGGAGAGGGATCATCCCTATTCTTACTTGCACAAGATGGGAGAACTAGAAACAATGGGATGAATCTTCAAGGGAGTCAATACAGATTAGATCTTAGGAAAAACTTCCTGACATTGAAGGTGATCGGTCAATGGAATAGGTTGCCATGGGAAGTAGTGGGTTCTCCTTTGCTAGAGGTCTTCAAGCAGAGGCTGGACCTACATCTGCCTGGGAAGATTTAGGATATTATTCATTGAGTGGGGTTGGACTGGATGACCCTAGAGGTCCCTTCCAACTCTATGATTCTATGGAGTCCTTGCAGTGTGCACGAGAGGGAACCCGGCTGCCTGGGTCATCCTCACCACCTTCATACCCCCATCTGCTCTTCCACCACTTTGACCTTCACAGCTGAGGGCTTCATGGAACATCCTGTGGGTGAGGTGGAGAACAAGGCAGTAAACTCCTCCTCCCAAGCCACCCAAGCTGTGCTGTGGCTATTCTCTGCCTGTGGGATGGGGCAGCCTTGAGAGGCTCCTGGGTCAACAAGCGTTCTCAAGCCTGCTCTGCCCTGACCCTCTGGTGCTCCAAGAAAGACGTGTCCAGCCCAGGTGTGAAACCACCAACAGCCACCACAGGCATTTCCTTCTGGCTGGCCTCCTAGATGCTCCACCTGTCCCACTTGGGGCAGCAAATGGAAAACCTGTTCCCCTGGCACCAAGTGATAAACCGTAGTAAACAAGGCAACCGATAAGCTATGCAAGCTGCCACTCAACCTGCAGAAGGCAAGACAAGAATCAAAAGGAAACTGGAACACATGGCTGAGAGATGCTGCAGAAAAGGAAGCACGTAGGCTATGTGAAAAGGGCAAAGTCTCCGTGAATGCAGGAGTCTTTTGCTTCACAAACAAAGGCCAACTGCAAGGCTAGGCAAAGGCACAAAATCCCAAATTCACCAAAAATGGGAAGGTAACAAAGCTATCTGGCACATACCTATTCGGGGGTTTCTTCCTCCTCTTCTTTATCTGCAGATGACACAAAGCTAGGAGGGGCTGCTAACACGAGGGAGGGGAAGGATAGGATTTAAAAAGATCTAAATAAGCTTGAACAGTGGGCTGAAACTTAACAGGATGATATTTAATAGGGACAAATGCAAAGTTCTACATCTGGTAAGAAAATGGCTTCAGGCATTCTGGATCAGAACTGATTGAAGCACAGGCTAATGGAAATGCCACCATGAGAAGCTTAGGTCTAGGCTGCATGAAGGGTTGACCACCTGGCTCTTCATACAGCTGAGAGACCGTGTCTGGTAGCAAAGACCTTTCCAGGTGTGGCTGCAAGGTTATGGAACTACATCTGTCAACTCAGCTGAACTATCTATCACTTGAACAAAGCCTTATCCATGCCCTGAGGCTTTTGCTAGTCCCTAATAGCCTGTAAGAGATCCTTAGAAGGTGCCTCCTTCTGGTCTTAACCTGAATTTGTTTTTTAATTGCCAAAATAAATCAATTTTATGGCTTCATCATTGGCTGCAAACAATCCTGAAGCTCTTATGGAGGGAATATAAAAAATGTTCTAAGCAAGTGGTTCTCTTGTACATAGGACAGCCTTGTCCAGGGAAGCAAGAGTTGTGCTTTCTACACAGACTACTGTGCAGCCAGTCAGAGGAGGCACCGCACCACTCCTCCTGCCTTCACTCCTTCCAGGAGCATGCGAGGGGTCAGTGTGGTGCCAGGGCTCAAGGCTCCCTTCTCCTCCTCTGCCGCTGCCTGGCAAGGAGGCTTGGGAGGCAGATTTCTTTCCCCTTTTCCAGATAGGGTGACAAACCTTGGATCTCTAATCTGCGGCTTCAAGTGGCTGAGGAGTGTTGGCGAGATTCTGCAGGGTCTATTCATGGAGGAGCAAAGAAAATTGTGGGTGGGTGAGTGGGAGGGAGGGAGGGAGGGAGGGAGGGAGGGTAGGTAGGTAGGTAGGTATGCAGGTGAGAGGGAGGGAGCCAGGGAAGAAAGGAGGGAGGGAAGGGAGGAGGGAAAGAAGGGAGGAGGGAGAGAGGAAGGAAGGAAGAAAAGGAATGGAGGGAGGGAAGCTAGGAAGGAAGGGAGGAAAAAGAGAAGGGAGGAGAAAGGGAAGAGGGAAAGGGAAGAGGGAAGGAAGGGAGGGAGGAAGAAAAGAGAGAAGGAAAGGAGGAGAGGAGGGAAGGAGGGAGGAGGGAAGGGAGGAGGGAAAGAAGATCTTCAGCCAGCCGGGATTGAACAGCACAGGAAAGGAAAGGCATTTCTGCCACCCTTATGGATTATTTTTCCCACATTGAATGACCTTGGCCAGGGCTAGGGGTGTCCAACAAATATTCAAAGGTATTCAAAATTCAATCGAATTTGCCCAAATGTCGACATTTGGATTCGAATCAAATCTCCGTGAATTCAAATTTAAAGATTCGCATGAATTTTGAATTTTGGGTCTATTCATTTGAATTATCCAGACATTCGCATGTGTACGAGTTTGTACACGATGTGTACTTCCAGATAGGCATCTTTCCCACATGCATATGCATTTGTATGGATCCGTAAGGGATGATAGCAGGTTGCCTGTGGGATAACTACGAGATGCATACGGACATGTACAGATGCGTACGGATGAGTACGGGATGCGTCATGAATGCATTTCGCTTTAGAGCCAAAACCTGGACTTGAAATGCAGCCCTAATGTTGAGCCGAGCCAAGCCCAGGGAAGCCTTTGGCCTCCTCCTTGCCTCCTGGAGCTGCCCTGGGCGTGTTCTTGGCAGGGCGGAGGGCGCCGAGCTGCAGCCAGGCTCTGTGGAGGAATCTGCTCTTCGTTTCCTCCCTTGGGACACAAACCAATCCGGAGGGGGGGCGGGAAGGAGGGAAGGGGTGGCTGGGGGAACACAGAGAGAGAGGCAGGAAATACTTCCCAGCTGCTGCTAAATGCAGAAATGGAATGAGATCCTGGACAGGCCCCAAACCGACTGTGGCCCACAATGAAACACACATGCTTATGTTTGGGGTGTGGAAGATCAGGCACCGGGAGGCGGCCTCCGGGGCAGCGCAGCCAAAGGCATGAATGGGCAGGATTGAGAAGCCCAGCAGAGCGAGGGAGGTATTAATAGTCCATAACGCACCATTGAGGCACAGTCACCCACAGCTGGCATCACCCTCCAGGCTGGGAGGGGAGGGGAGAGGGCAGGAGTTCCCCATGGATAGGACCTCGCAGGGGGGAAACCAGACCTCCCCATCTCACTGGGGAACCAAGGAATGTGCCAGAAAGTGTTACTGACCTCCACCCCCCCCACGCCACCCTGAAGGAGTCATCATCATCGTCATTGTCACTGAACATGAAACTTAACTGAAAAACCAAACTAATTTGTTGCGGTCAAAAGATGCCTCCAACTACACATTGTAAATACAGCTTCAAGCTTTCCTGCAAGCTGATGCTGATCCCCTGGTGCTCTTGCAAGGCTCCTTCATAGGACTAGTTACATTTCACTGAGTGCAAAATAACACAGGAAGGAAAAGGACACCCAAAGCTGTCCTTCCCCAAAGCCTGAATCTGGCACCCAGAAAACAAACAGTCAGCCCTGGTGTGCCCTGCTGTGTTTCCCTGGCTAGGTCATGCTTGCAAGGCTTCCCAAACTTCTGCATACTCTTTCCATCTAGTAGTCATCGTCGTCGTCGTAGTAGTAGTAGTAGGTGCCATCCACAGTAGTAGTAGTAATAGTGGTAGTGGTAGAAGGAGGAGGAGGAGGAGAAGAAGAAGAAGACTTGGCTTTTTCTACCCCAGTTTTTCACCCATTTAAGGGCACTCAATGCTGCTGACAAACCTTCTGTTCTTCTCCCCACAACAAAAAACTGTGAGGTAGGTGGGGTTGTAAGACCTTGGAAGAAAGCTCCGACTAACCCAAGGTCACCCAGCTGGCTTCATGGAGGAAAAAGACGAGTTAGCTTTTTTAACCCCACTGTTCTCACCCATTTAAGGGGATTCAAAGTGGCTGACAAACCTTCTGTTCTTCTCCCCACAACAGACACCCTGTGAGGCAGGTGGGACTGTGAGAGCTCAGAATTAAGAGACCTGTGACTAGCCCAAGGTCACCCAGCTGGTTTCGTGGACAAGTGCCGAATCAAACCTGGTATTCCCAGATAAGAGTCTGGCTCCCTAGCCACTAGACCAAACTGGCTCACCCAAGGGATGGTGTGAAATTGGGGGTCTGGCTTCCTGCTTCTCCCATGCTTTGCCCCATCAACTCCTCTTCTGCTCTTCTTCAACAATCCCAGCCTAATGGCCAGTCCTTGACACGTGGAGTTTATCCAGGGCAGCCCAGCCTTCCTGGACCTCGATAGCTTCTTCTATGCTTGGATTGTCTTGAGGTATTCCTGGATTGTCAGCAAGGAGTTTAGACATAACAAATCAAGCAGCTATACAGAAGCACGGGTCTCAGGACCCTGAAAGGGTCTTTTGACTGCCCAGCAACATGACACCCATGCAGGTTTATGTGCAAAGCGTCTGTGCATGACGTGGTCTCCTTCCCATAAGCGCACGCAACAAGTAGTGTTTACAAATAAGGTGAATTATAGGCTCCGCATGTCTGCCTATGGAGTAAGGGTGACGTCCACAGCCGTCACAAAGGAACAAGTCTCAGATGAGTGAGATTATCCATTGGTTATTCACCAGCACATGGACTCAGTCTTTGCACATGAGTGATCATGCTCCGCAGTCCAGTTGGGGCAAAGAGTCACAAGGGAGTTCCTGAATATCCCACATGCATCCACACTGAAAGATCCAGAAAATCACTCTCCAAGGAGAAGATTATGCTTGATATTGAGTGTCCCGAAACATCAGTCCTCAGTTAAGGATGTGCATGAATATTTGCATGAATTTGGCCGAGTTCGGACATTTGTATTCAAATCGAATACTGGCACATTAGAAGACTGACATCTGAATTCAAATCGAACGTTTCAGTGCATTCATATGAAGCTTCATATGGGAATCATATGGGATTGAACATTTGTATCTAGGGATGTGCATGAGTTTTTTAACTTTAATTCGTATCAAATTGAATGCAATAGGATTTGTATTCATTCAGACAGATCCCCTTCGAATGTGGTAGGATTTGTATTCGAGATGAATGTTCAGTCCCATACGAATTCCATATGAATGCATATGAATAGCATACGAAGCCCATACGAAGCTTCATACGAATGTATCAAAATATTATATTCAAATTTGAATGTCACTCTTTGAATGAGCCAACATACTATTCAAATTTGAATGTCTGAATTTGGCTGAATTCAGCCAAGTTTTGAATGTTATGAATATTTGTCCACATCCCTAATTGCACCGAATTTGAATCCCACTACATTCAAAGGGGATCTATTCTAAAAAAGGCTAATTTTCTTGCATTCAATTCAATATGAATCAAATGCAAAAACCCCAAAAAACACATTTATACACATTCCAAGTCCTAATGTCACCAGATTACCTGAGCCTGAGTGTGGAAGGGGTACGAGATTCACCAGGGGCAGTGGTCAGGGGAGTGGTCCAGGGCTGTGGCCTAGCCAATCGGACATTTGACCTAGGATGCCAACAGGATTGTGGTACCTTGGACGAAAGACAGATTTTTCTAAACAGAATGGCTTCTGTGACGTATGCATTGTTCCAGCCCAGATATCAGCAACCTCACAGCCTAAGTATTTTGCAGCCAAAGACGAAAGAAAGAGAAAGCAACCAAACTGCTGCCTTTCAACAGGAATGTGTAAGAATGTTTTTTATATATTTTCTATTTCAGTCAATTCAAACAATCAAAAATTCAATTCAATTCAAATGATTTAAATTAGAATTTAACAAAATTTGATTCAAATTAAGCAAATTCGAATCTATTTGTTCAAAATTTTCATTTGAATTTGCACTTAACAAGGTCAACAAGATGCGTAGAAGCCCATACGCAGCTTCTCAACAGCCATACATGTCTGTAGGAATGCATATGCATCCCGTAGTTATACCGTATGCAACCTGTTTTCATCCCATACAGATCCGTACAAATGCGTACCGATGCGGGAAAGGTGCGGATCTTCAAGTACGCATCGTGTACTAACCTGTACACATACGAATGTCCGGATAATTCAAACAAATAATCCTGAAATTTGAAATTTGATTTGAATGTTTAAATTTGAATTTCGGGGCATTCTATTCGAATTTGAATGGATTTTGAATGCCTATGAATATTCATGCACATCCCTACATTGCAAAGGGACCCTTCCCCAAAAGGAAAGGGGAGGAAAGTGCATTGTTTTCACAGCTTGGCAGTGTTTTATGAGGAGTCTTTGTCTGGAGTATCGGCACAACTGATAGATCTTTCTGGCCAGCGATTGGAAATATGTCCCGCTTCATTTCTGGGGAGAAGGTTTCTGATCACAGCTTCCAACCTTCTAGTGCCCTCTTGTGACACAAAGCAGGCCAGGCCCTGTTTTCACTGAGCTTGTTTGAATGTCCTTTAGAAAGACTGGATTGTTCACCGGACTGTCCCTATTTCCAAAATACCAGGATAAGCCTGAAATTGCAATGATAACTTCTGAATGACCTCTTTCTTTCTTTTTTAAAGGCATCTACGTTTTAAAGTGTAATTTCAGGACGACTCTCGTGAGTGAGGAACACATCATGGTTTTCAGCTTTGGAATCTCAGCTTCCCCAGGCAGCAGGACTGCAAATGCTGAGAGGCAGGATGAAAGGCCTCTGCCCGGCCCTATGGATAGCAGGATAGTGTCCTGCAGTTGGGGGGTGGTTGCCAGTTGCCCCAGAGCCAAAAGTTCTGGCACACCCCACCATCCTTTGACCGTTTGATTGGACTGAGCAAGGAACACAAAAAGTATCCTTAATAAATCCAAAGTGGAAATTGTTTTTCCCCCTTTATTTAACTGCCAATTATGGGCATCTGGAATAAATGCATCAGGATCCTCCAAGAAGAAGAAGAGTTGGCTTTTCTACCCAGCTTTTCTTGCTCATATAAGGGACTCAAAGCAGCTGACAAACCTACTGTTCTTCTCCTGACAACAGACACCCTGTGAGGGGGGGGGGGGGTGAGAGCGCAAAAGAGATCTGTGACTAGCCAAAGGTCACCCAGCTGGCTTCATGGAGGAGGGTGAAATCAAACCTGGTATTCCCAGATAAGAGTCCAGCTCCCTAACCACTAGACTAAACTGCCTCACAAACAAACACCAGGATACAGAAAGGCAACATAAAGGCAACTTTGGCCCAGCTACCGGTCTCTGCAGGAAATGCCAGAATCGTCCACCTTCTGATCTCCTGTGCTTTGAAAGCCCTTCCCCTGACCCAAGACTTTGCAGCACAGGAAACAGCTGTTTGAACTGAAACCACAATCCCTTTAAAAACATCATACTATTAAATTCCAGTGATCGGGGTGGGCTTTGAAGGATCTGCTGTGCAGGTATGCGTCTGAAGCCCAGAAATCCTCAACTCTCTAGATCCCATCATGCATATGATCTTGGCTTCCCTACCTGCTGGGTCCCAGATGTCTGTCTTATTCCAAGGGAAATCCAGGAGGCACACCTTGGCAGCTAGGGCTTCCTACAGGGTGCCCTTCCAGTGAGTGAGGCTGTTCTGTGGGTTATCATAGAATCATAGAGGTGGAAGGGACCTCCAGGGTCATCGAGTCCACACACACACACACGTTCAATGCAGGATTTCCTAAACCATCCCTGGCAGATGTAGGTCCAGCCTCTACTCGAAGACCTCCAGCGAAGGAGAACTCAGTATCTCCTGTGGCAACCTATTCCACTGACTGATCGCCCTCACTGTCAGGATGGTTTCCCTAATATTTTCTAATCTGTACTGACCACCTTGAAGTTTCATCTCATTGTTTCTAGTCCTCCCTTCTTGTGCAAGTGAGAATAGGAACAATCCCCCTGCACTGTGACAGCCCTTCAAATACTTGAAGACCATGGTCATGTTTCCTCTCAGTCTCTCCTTTTGCAGGCTAAAGATCCCTCGTTCCTTCAACCTTTCCTTGTAGGACATGCTTTCCAGACCACTCACTATTTTGGTAGCCCTCCTTTGGACTTGCTCTAGTTTGTCGATATCTTTTTTTAATTGGGATGCCCAAAACTGGACCCAGGACTCTAGATGAGGTCTGTTCTGGAAAGACCCATTGCACATGCAAGAGCACTAAATAGCAACATGAATCATCGCCAGGGGATCCAGAAGGCCAGCCCTGGAAGAGGAAACCTGCAAGATGTGGGAGGTGAGATTAATTGGGGACCTGCTGGGGAAAGGAAAGGGGGCTGCAAAAGGGGGCTGGAAGGAGAGGGGGAGCCTAGACATGACTCATCGCAGACTGAACACAGACAGACAGAGGAGCTGTGAGCCTGCAATGTGGCCACTCCACGGGGAACCAGGAAACACCAGCAAACCCCTTCTCTCTCCCCTCACCCAGAGTTCAGCAAACTCTTCAAACACCCCCTGTTTGATCTGAACCGGCTGGAAACTGAATCAGTTCGGCACATCTGTAAACTAGACTGGGGTCAATTTTGGGGGGAAAGCCCATAATAAACCCATACTGTTAGGTTCCACAAAACTGGAGGATGCTCTGCCAATTTTGCTGAGACACACAAGGAGAAAACTATGGAGTGATGGCTTTTTTTTTAAAGTTCAGGGACATTGAACCTCAAAGTTTTATTTTTAGCTAGGGTGCCAGGGAAGAAGCAGCTGTGTGCAAATGACTCATTGGCAAAAAGCACCCATTTCATCACCCAAATGTACCATGACTAGAGATTCCGCCTGATTTTGGGCAACCCCAGTCCTGAGAGAGGAAAGCAAAAAACTTTTCAATTTACTTTTCAGTTCTGGCTGGTGGTTAAATTTCCCCTTGCGTGGGAAGAGGTACCTCCTCATCTTTTCCATTAATAAGGTTTGTGTTGTTTTCATGCACAAATCCTGAAATACTAATGCTAAAGTACATAGAATAGAAGTACATCTTTTAAAAAAGATGCAAACTAAAACAGCAGAGTGTTGTGCCAGAGGTTTGAGGGGTTTTTTTTCACATATCCAGGAACTTGTCTGCTTTTTTTAATTTTAATTTTTTGTTATTTTCTGCATGCCTTGATTTGCTTTTGAATGTTTCAGTGTTAAACCTCCTTGAAAAAATTAAATCACCAGGGCAGAAGGACTTGGATTCAGGCTGAAAAGTCTAACCAGCTCACATTCAAGGTTAGCAAAACAAGGTAGTCAAACAAGTTTTCTTCAGTACACAAATGACTAAAAATTATATAGGAAGAAGAAGAGTTGGCTTTTCTACCCTGCTTTTCTTGCCCATTTAAGGGGACTCAAAGCAGCTGACAAACCTTCTGTTCTTCTCCCCACAACAGATACCCTGTGAGGTAGGTGGGGCTGTGAGAGTTCTGAAAGAGAGCTGTGACTAGCCCTGGTCACCCAGTTGTGCTGAATCACACCCGGTATTCCCAGATAAGAGTCTGGCTCCCTAACCACTTGACCAAACTGGGAAGCCATGGCTAGAAACTGATTACTAAACATGGAATAAATAGTCAAAATGTAGCATGGAATTCAGAACTGCAAAGTGATACAAATTAATAAAGGGAAGCAAATCCTAGATACTGCAGTGGCAGTCTCATGATTTCCAGTCTGAGGCTTTGACACGTAGTAAGGCGTAAGCAGGGGTAAATTGTCTGGTGTCACCGATTCCAATCCCCCCAGGAGGCAGCACTTTAAGCAAGTCTGAACACAGCCTGAGCCACTGCAAATGTCCTGAACGTTACTTGGTAGCTGAAGCCTTGTTCACACAGTGGCCCCCTTTCCCCCCCTATGCAATGGATTGCATGAGCCCCCACCTTTATATCTCCAAACTGGAACCATGAAAAGACCATCCAGATGCCATGTACTCACCAAGTGTGTGGTAGGTACCATGCTCTTTTATTGATGCCTAACTGGAAATGAAATAATAAATTCCAAAAAAAAAAGAGCAAGTTCTTTTCACTAATGAGAACTGCTGATGCTCAGTGCATCTTGCCCAGGAAAACCCAAAATAAAAGATTGCCCTGCTAAGAGATAATAAAGATTTACCTTTAAAAATGGTAGCTTCCCTGTTTTGGGTTCCAAATGGCACCATTTTGGCAAGGCGGTACATAAAAGTCTCAGGTGACAAGCAAGCAATGCAGTCATGGATCATACAAACATCAACCACACAGAACCCCTTTGTTCCTATGGACATATGTGGATTTGATGGTGTTTATCAGAGCCTTGCTTTTGCTAGTTACTAGGAGAACATAAGAACGTAAGAGGAGCCCTGCTGGGTCAGGCCACAGACCATCTATTCCACAAGAACCTAAGAGGAGCCCTGCTGGATCAGACCACAGCCCATCCAGTCCAGCATCCTGTCCCACACAGTGGCTCACCAATTGCCCATGGGCATCTCAAGCAGAGACAAGGACAAGCCTTCTCTTGCTCTTGAATCCCGGCAAATAGCCTGAGAGGCATCCCACTTGTTCCCCTAGCCTGAAGGATGTATTGAGGCATCCATTCTAGTTGCCATTGATACATCTTTCATCCAAGGGGAAGAGAGATTCATCTCCAAGACACAAAACAACAAATGAGCTCATGGGGGGAGGGTAGGAATAATAAATGTATAAGAAACAATTGGAGAAAAACTAGTGAGATCCCCAAGAGTGGAACAGGTTGCCTGCATGGGGGGGATCATCACTCCACATGTCAACTGATCCTTCTACGTAGTTGATTTCTGTCTATTTGTTTGCTTGTTTTTCTACTTGACCATATTCAATTTGCCTTGATACTGGATTACCTGGATTTTTTAATTATCTTTTTGCAATTTCCAGCTTGTTTGACACACACTTCTCACATACAATATATGTGAGAATAAATGGGAAAAAAAAGAAAGAATTGTGACTTACCTACATCTTTTTTGCCTTCTTGCAAAGCGAAACACTGTGAAATGAGAATTATAAATAAATAAATAAATAAATAAATAAATAAATAAATAAATAAATAAATAAATAAATAATGACAGACATGATAGACAGACAGACAGATAGGACATTCAGTGTGTCCTTTCCTCCAGTTTCACACAAATAATAACAGTGTTATTCAGTTGCACCAGATTCTATTGTGAAATTACTCTTGGCTTGGCTTAGAAATGCTGTTGTCCAAAATGCCAGGCCACCTCCATGGTTGTTTGTTTACTGTTTAATCCAAATTCCTCTTTGCCACAAAGAATCCAAATAACCCCTCTCGGCCTCCGTTACTGCAGACTGCGCGTGACGCAAAATGATGTGGGAATTTGCGCAGGAGCACTTCGATGGGTGGTCTAACCACCAGCCCCCCCTGCCCACCTGCCCTTGGCCTTAGACAACCAAGACAGTTCTGGGTCTGGCCCTCCATGGTTTAGAAGCGCAGCCATCCCAACCGTCTACCCTAGGGATGAGCAAGAATATTCAAAATATTCATAATTTGATTAAATTCATTCAAATTCAGACATTCAAATTCGAATCAAATGTCTATACATGTTTTGAATCATTCATATGAATTATTCGGACATTCATATGTGTACAGATACATACGCATTACATACGTTGTACAGATACATACAGAATGAAAATGGGATGCATACGGGATAAAAATGGGATGCATACGGATGTGTACGAACAAGACAAATGCTGTTGACATTTATACCTTCAAATACGAATTGAATATTCATACGAATAGATACGAATGTATCTGAATCAATTCGAATTTGAATACATTTGTATTAGTTTTAATGAGTTTTGTACTGTGTAATTTTTACTGGTGTCATGTACCGCCCTTTGGTGGAAAGGGCGTTATAAATAAACGTTATTATTATTATTATTATTAATTGAATCTGAAAATTGCATTCGTGCACACCCCTACCCCGTCCAGAAGAAGCGGTCAGATTTCAGCCAAGAAAACGGCCTCTGAAGATTTCCACCCTTTGGGAGGTTTGTCACTTGAGAACAGAACTCTGGCAAACTGATTGGACTTCAAAGTGAATTTGAATTATGTGAAGGCCCTGCTGTCCAGGTATTATACAGCACAAAATTTCAAAATTCTTTTAAAAAGCAAACAAATTCCCATTTGCTCAGCTCCCCATTTGGAAATGGACCTTAAAAACTGCATGTTGCATTTTATTTTTTAAAGAAAGCTTCATACACAGAGAGGACATACATTTCTGCACACCTGTCCAGAATACAAACACCTGTGGACACCTGATCCACAACAACCAGGAGAAAGAGTAAAGGGATGAGTAGCGTTGGATTTCTCTGGAAGATGAGGGGAACTACAGAGACATTTGAAACAGCCCAACCACAAGGCCCAAAGATAGCCTCTCAAGGACAGAAGCACAGGAAAGGATGGGAAAGGAACGTGATTAACCAACGTTGACTATCGCTTGAACTTGGAGTGTTAGTCAATGTTACCTGTCCCACCGCCCAAGGATCAAATATTTACCTTGATTTTATTGCAGGGCCAGACCTCTTCAGGGTGTTGCCATTTTGGGTGCGGCACCCTGCACAACTGTGTGTGCATCAGCACCCTCGCCATGACAATACTGATGCTCTGCGCATGAGCAGTCACATCTATGGTCATTTGAGGTGCCAGTGCACTTGTGTGGCATCTCAGACGACCCCAGAGCACTGGAAGAAGTGTGAATGGACACTGCCTGGATGCACCTTGCTTAAGGTTAGTAAAGGTGTGGAGCACAATTTCGTGATCCACACCTAGGGGATGATTAGGAAACTTCTGGAAAGGCAGGGGGCACCTGGAGGCTGTAGCAGCCTCTTCAAGGTGCAGATGCTCTTCCCCAGAAGTTCCCTAATCATGCACTGCAGGCTGAAGTGCGAATAGGCCTCAGGTGTTAAGCCAACAACCGAAGCCTTACCAGCAATTTCTACCCACTTGGGAGCTGTCTAAGGTGCTAGAGGGAAAGGCCCACTGGCAGAGCTGGCCATTGGTTGGGGCCACTTCCACCAAAGATTCTCCTTTTGGAGTAGAGCAGAAGACACACAGCTGAGATGCCACTGGACCGTTAGGCCAGCTGGACCATAGGCGGACACTGGAAAGCAAGGTTTTGGTGCAGGAGGAAGGGACAGGCACTAAGAAGAATTTGCCGTTGAATGAAACACCAATTTGCTCAGCTTGACGTCAAACCATTTAATTGAACAAACAGCAGTTTGTTTTCAATTTCAAACTAATTTGAATATAAAAATATGTGGGTTTTTTTCCATGGGGGGGGAACTTTTAAAGGACAAAATCAGTGAACGCAAACTGTTTGATCAAATTGTCCAGGTTCACAAGCAAGGGACTGGTTTCCTTCAATCGAATTGCCTGATATTTGAAACACCGCACATTCAATTCATT
Organism: Aspidoscelis tigris stejnegeri; assembly: GCA_023333525.1. NCBI lineage: Eukaryota > Metazoa > Chordata > Lepidosauria > Squamata > Teiidae > Aspidoscelis > Aspidoscelis tigris. The sequence goes on along the minus strand of JALMGA010000012.1, from coordinate 16,126,585 downwards.
GCAAACCTCTTTGTACACAAACTATTTGACTGAACTCACAAGCCAGACTTTGCACACCTCTAGAAGCAGCGTTTATCCTGCTCTGACACCTAGAGGAGCTACCACGGCTGGGAGAGGGAACCAGGCGTGCTTAAATCTCAGGCTTTGCATCACATGGGAGGCTAACAATCATAGAATCATCGAGTTGGCAGGGACTTCTAGGGTCATCAAGTCCAACCCCCTGCTCAATGCAGGATTTCCCAAACCATCAGATGTAACTCCAGCCTCTGCTTGAAGACCTCCAGCGAAGGAGAACCCACTACCTCTCATGGCAACATATTCCACTGACAAATCACCCTCACTGTCAGGAAGTTTTTCCTGATATCTAATCTGTATTGACTCCCTTGAAGTTTCATCCCGTTGTTTCTAGTCCTCCCATCTTGTGCAAGTGAGAATACGGACGATCCCTCTGCACTGTGACAGCCCTTCAGAGGCTTGAAGACTGTGATCTTGTCTCCTCCTCCACTTCCTAGGACCAAGCAAGGAGAAAGAAGATCCAGCCTATAATGCTGTGCCAGAAGCAATGCCAAGGGACAGGAAAGGCCGCTGGGAAATTTCCTCCAAAGCTGGTGCTGAGAATCAGGCACCCTACCCTGCTGCTGTCTTAATATAGGCTTGCAGGGATGCCAGCTGCATGGAACCAGGGCTCTCTGAGGGTACTTGCACAGGATCAGCCTGAAAGCCTCAGCTGTCTTTACAGTTCCTTGAAAACAAGCTCTGTAGGAGGTAGTTGCAGGGTCTCAGGAGGCCTTGGAGAAGAGCTTCAGGAATGTCAAATTCTCACACACTGGAGTTTCCCACAAGCCTTTAGGGACCCTCCTTCCTGTCTGGTGCTCAGGGGTTTAAGGGGAAAACAGAGGAAGTTTTCTAGCTCTTGAACCACAGTGAAAAAGAGGAAAAGGAATTGGAGGGGAAGGGGAAGGGAGGAATCTGTTGCTGGTGAAGCCCTGCAGTCCCTTGCCAAAAGGGATGTGCAAGAATATTACTAACATTCAACATTTGATATTCATACAAGTTCATACAAATTCAAACATTTGTCTATGAATCAAATGTTACAACATTTGTTCATTGACATTTGTATTCATATGGATGTTTCAGAACTTTCATATGAAGCTTAGGAACGTTTGTGAAATGGGGAGGTGGGAAAGCAGCTGCGCCAGTCACATGTGCATTCGACATGGATTAAGAGTGGATTCAAAGTGGATTCAAAGTGGATTCAGGGCAGATTTGATGCTTTCAGAGCGGATATGTTATGGGATATGTATCGGATACGTATGGATACTTATCGGATACATATGCATTCGAATATTCATATGAATTTGTACAAATACATTCATATTGAATAGAATCCTGCCACATTCGAAGGGGATCTATTCGAATGAATACAAATTTTCTTACATTCGATTCAATACAAATCAAATGCAAAAAACCCCGCATCCATGCACATCCTTAGTTTTAACTTGTCTTTAAGGGTTCGTTGAGGTCTTTCTTTGGTTCTGACTCCAGATATTTTAATGCGCTGTACTGCTTCAATGGTCAGAAAGCAGATCTCTCAAGGCTGATAGGATGCTGCATTGTTTGCTGGCAGAACTCACAAGCAGGTACAGGTGAGGTCGTGATTCTGGCCTTGCTTGCACGTTGGAATGGCTCCCTGATGTCCCAGAGATATCAGATACTAAGAAGCGAACCCAAAGGAACTCACCATCAATTTTGAATGGACCTACCAAAAAACCCATAGGTTCATGCCAAATCAGTTTTAACTCTCAAATATAAATATACATGACAAATTACATGCAAACATCTTTTTTGTTTCCTTCCCCCCACATTCTCTTTATTTTATTTTTTTTATGTTCAAATCTTCACCTGGACAGGTGCCCCAGAAAAACTTTATGGCCAATAGCTTCCAGAGCTGCCAAGGGGCCTGTTCACACTACAGCCTCTAGTGAAGAATTAGTGGACTTCTGTTGGAGCATCCACACATTGGAGGAGGATGCTACAGCCACCAAACGTGCCCTGCCTTCCCAGAAGTTCACTAATTGTTGATTAGGTATGGAGCATGAAATTGTGCTCCACTCCTTAACCATTTACCTGGAGTGTCCAGCAGTAGGACCATCCATACCTCAGATGACCCTAGGCACGACTGCGGGTGCATAGAGTGCCAGCATCGTCAAGGTGACGGTGCTGATGCCCGCTCAGCTGCGGAGGGCACTGCAGCCAAAATGGTGGCACCCAGAAGAGGACCGGCCCCAGGACTGAATAAGGTAAGTGTTCGATTGCAGGTGGAGGGAACGATCAAAGATGACTAGTACTCCAAATGCGAGCGCTAGTCAATGTTGGTTAATTGTGCTCCTTTCCCGTCCAGCAGATGGGAAGGGAAGGGAAGGGAGAAAATGCCCAAGGTCTCATTCCATGTCACTTCCTCAACCCGGATCTAAATTCAATGGAAATGGATCGAGCAAACAAGGGTCATCCAAGAGCAGCTGGACATGCTCAAGCATCACCTGCTCCAACACCTTGCCCAGAAAAAGAGTCTCAGAAGTGGGAGGATAGTGGTTAACATCCCAGGAGCTCACTGGGGCTTCCTGAGGCAATCCATCACCACTGCTTCTCCCAGCAAGGCACTGACTGGCCTCAAGTCTCCATCTGTTCGTGGCTGAAGATCTGGAGGCCTAACCTTCCCTGGAGCACTAAGAGAGGCCAGAAGCTGGTGAAGTTGCATTAAGCCCTTCAAAACCTGGAGGAACAGCTGTCCTCCAAAACACTTTCTAGTGCTTCTAGGAACCATCTGTCCCGTCAGCCGTAGCAGGCAAACTGGATTCTGCCAACGAACCCAGAAGGCCATTCTCCTGCATACTTTTTCTGCCCAGTCATGGCTACCAGACAATAGTCACTTGTGCTCCTCACATGAGCAAGTAGGTGCACCGTGTAGGAGAAAATCTCCTGCATTTCCCAGCCACAGCCAGCCTTTGCAAGTATGGGAGAGAATCCTGGAATCCTGCAGAGGACGGAATCCTGCAATTGGCCTTCTGGGGGGCCATAATTCCCCTTTACAAGCAAAGAGACATTGGGCTGGCAACTGTGAAAAGGCAAAAGGCGCAAAGGGAGAAAATCTCCCCACTCTCCTAGGAACATGAGCTCCAACCATCCCTACTTGCAGGCCAAATCCCTACTTTACCTTCGGGGCAAGTCACTTCTTTAACCAAGAGCATTCTGTTGCCTGGTACCAAGTAGTGACCAACTCCTGGCTGGCTGCATGGGCATCAGGGGTGCCCACAGAAGGGGTTTTGTTTTTTTTTGTTGTTGTTGTTGTTCTATTTGTATCAAATCAAATGCAAGAAAATTTGTATTCATTTGAACAGACACCCTTTGAATGTGGTAGGATTCGAATCCGATGCGAATGTTCAATACAAATTTTATTGAAATCCCTGCTACAAATCACCTATATATCTGATATATATCCCTTACACATCCACCCTGAACATGTCAAGTCCACCCTGAATCCATTTTGAATCCACTATAGATCTGTGGCAGATGTGACTGGGCAGCTGCTTTCCCACCTCCCCAGGTCCACAAATATAACAAAGCTTTGCATGAATGTTCCTAAGCATTCGATCTGAATCCAAACGTCCGTCTTTGAATGTGCCAAGGTTCAATTCGAATACAAATGTCCTAATTTGGACAAATTCATACAAATTTCAAATGTGATGAATATTCGTGCACATCCCTAGTGGGAACCTCTGTGGACATCTCTCTGCAGTTTTCTGGGCAAAGGCACAGAAGTGGTTTGCCATTGCCTATTTCCGGGGAGTAGCTGGGGATCAAACTGACAACCCTCTGCTTTCTAGGCTCTTTGCTCGACCAATCTGCCCAAACAAGAAAGTGCCATCACCCTAACACTTCTGCTTGTGAGAGCTCTTTGATGAAAATACATGAAAGCAAATCCTGCTTTTATGTTCATGTGCCTGGGACAGGGCTGCATGATCTAGCTTCAGATCTAGATGTCTTTCACATGTCTTTCACATGGATTTTTAGCATATGGAAAGCAACATTGATGCTTCCAAGGGAAAATGCTAGAACACTTGTTCTGGATGACACGCTGCTGGGGGGGGGGAGGCAGCAGAGGGAAAGGGTTGACAAAGTAGAAAGACTAGGCAGCAGTGCTGGGAAGATGGACAGGGGACTCAGTCCTGGGCAGCGGATGGTGCTCTGAGAATCCCAGGGGTCACCTATGAAATGCTGAACGGCCTGCAAACCAAATGCCGGGGGAGCCTGTGATCTCCTTACCTTCGCCCTCTTGAAGCAAGTCCAGAAGAAATCCAGCAGCGGCATGGTGGAGTGACCAGGGCGCTGCAGAAGGAGATCAGGGCCATCAGCTCAGGACTGAGGAGGGGCTCCCCTGTCCTGGGGCAGCTCTGCTTGTGGATCCATGCCCGCCCGCCCGCTGGCCTGAACTGTGGGCTGCCGAACAGTGAGACCAGCAGCAGGGAACATTCAGAGCAGCAACAGGGAAAGAAGGGGAGGAAAGGGGAGGAGGCGGGCCGGGCAATTCAAACCCTGCACAGTTATTCCGTTGGCTGGAAATAGGACTCGGATGCCAATTGAAATTCTCCGAACATTACGAGAGCGAAAGAAGCTGCTGACTTTCCTTCCTCTGCCTTTAAATGCACCATTCAGCCTGTCATGGGACTGACGGGGGGAGGGGGAGGGAGGGAGGGAGGGGGAAACAAGCATAAAGCGTGGCAAGAAGCATTCCTCCAGACGGAAGGCGGGCAGGCAAACAAGTCCAGCATCTGGAAATGGAGCCCAGGACGGGCCGCCGGCCTTTCCTGGATGGAAGAGGCGCTGCATGAGCCAAGCTGCGGTGTTCCAACTTCATCGTGGCACCCAGGGCATCAGGACATCACAAAACCAGGGGACGCTCTGCTTTTCCTCTGTATAAAACGCGCTTGACTCCCCCAGCGACTGTTTGGTCAAAGGGTCCCTGCCTCTGTCAGTCTTTGGTACAGCCCAAGGCCATTGCCGAGTTGTCTCTTTTGAGTCCTGAGCTGATCTGGGGCCTCTTCGCACTTGGCCAAATTCTGGAATATATCTCAGGATAGGAGTTTGTTGTCCACATGCTGTTGCAGACCCAGGCAGGCCTCACTTGCAGACTGCTGTTGTCTATACGAGGGTGTGAACAGCAGGCACCAATTCCAGGATATATTCCAGAATTAAGCCAAGTGCGAACAGGCCCCTGGTTTGGAGTTGATAAAACTGGCTCTTCTTGCAGTTTGTGCAGCCTTGGTGATCCAGTCTGGTCTAGTGGCTAGGGAGCCGGACTCTTATCTGGGAATACCAGGTTTGATTCCACCCTCCTCCATGAAGCCAGCTGGGTGACCTTGGGCTAGTCACAACTCTCTTCTGAGTTCTCACAGCCCCACCTGCATCACAGGGTGTCTGTTGTGGGGAGAAGAACAGAAAGTTTGTCAGCCACTTGAGTCCCCTTAAAAGGGTGAGAAAAGTAGGGTCGAAAAGACAACTCTTCTGCTGCTGCTGCTGCCGGCCCTTTCTTCAAAGGTTCCCATCTTCCTTCTCTGGGTCTTTCACAGCCCTGTTACAAGAACGCAACGTTCAACTCAGCATAGAGGGCCAAAGGCAAGTTAGTTCCACGGTTCCTGCCTAATCCTTGAAGGTTTCCTCTGAAAACAGGCTCAGTACAGAGACTGGCAGCTCAGGCACAAAAGGGCTTGTTTGCAAGGCCTGGGGAGGCTGCACGGGGGAGACCCAGACATTTCCACCCCCTGCTTCCCCTTTTCGCCTCTGGATATCAAGTTGAAGGTGACTAATGCATTTTCGTTTTGCACAGACTGGGCTGAACTTGCTCCATTTGGTGCACAAAACTCCAGTGTGGATAGAGATTGGAGCACAACCTCGCCCTCCTTTTCTTACCTGACAGTTGCTATAGATATTGCAATAATGCAGAATATCTGAGCTCAAGGTTAGAGTTTCACCCTGCAGGTGTCCTCTGAATTCTTGGTGATGCTCCCTGGCTCGGTGGAAAAACATCTGGGGAAAGAACGTTGAGCTCAGAGAACTGATGCAATGCAATAACACAGTCAATCTTATCTTCCCAGACAGCCCGGTCCTATGCAGGAAAGGGATCTCGGGGTTCTGGTGGACAGCTCAATGAAGGTGTCAGCCCAGTGCACAGCAGCAGCAAAAAAAGCTAATTCAATGCTAGGAATATTTAGGAAGGGAATCGAAAACAAGTCAGCAAGTGTCATTTTGCCTCTCTATAAATCTATGGTGAGGCCACATTTGGAATACTGTGCACAATTCTGGTCACACCTCAAAAAGGATATTGTGGAACTGGAAAAGGTGCAGAAAAGGGCAACCAGAATGATTAAGCGGCTGGAACAAAATCCCTTATGAAATCAGACTGCAATGTCTAGGCCTCTTCAGCCTGGAAGGATGGCATTTAAGAGAGTACCTGACTGAAGTAGATAAAATCATGCAGGGCGAAGAAAAGGTGAAGAGAGAAAATTTCTTTTCTCTATCACACAACACTGGAACCAGGGGGCATCTATGAAGCTGATGGGCAGGAGAGTCAGATCAGACAAGGGGAAGGATTTCTTCACCCAGAGGGTCATCGGTCTATGGAATTTGCTGCCAGAAGAGGTGGTAACAGCTACCAGCCTAGATGGCTTTAAGGAAGGGTTGGCCAAATGTATGGATGACAGGTGTATCAATGGCTCGGGGAACAAGCAGGGTGCCTCTACAGCCATTTGCTGGGATTTGAGAGCTGGAGAACGTTTGTCCTTGTCTGTGTTTGAGATGCCCAAGGGAACTTGGTAGGCCACTGTGTGAGACCGGATGTTGGACTAGATGGGCTGTGGCCGGATCCAGCAGGGCTCCTCTTCGGTTCTTAGGTTCAATCTTATCTTCCCAGACATCCCTGGTCCTATGCGCAAGGAGGACAGGAGAACATCCAGGGGCGCCACTGCTGGAAGTGTTCTAGACAGGCGACACTCCAAAGAAATGCTTCACCCTAAACCAAGGCAGCTGAGGAAGACAGAGACTCATGTTTATTTCTAGGGCAGAGCTGGAGCCCCTTCTGCCCTGCACATGACCTGCCTGAAATCCTGCATGTGCCGGGTGCCATTCCATGCTTGGTTTACGAGGGACTTTTTTGGGAGCCTCTCCTCAAAAGCTCAGCTGTGGTATCCAGGGGGCGGGCGGCTGAGGGGGGGGGGGAGCATGCTCCAGCCAGGAGGTTATTCCTGTCACCCTGGCAGCCTCCAAGGCTCCTGCTGCCCTTGTTGTGAGACCCAAGAGCAAAACATCAACAGCTGTTTCCAGCCTACAAACACTTCTAGCAAGGCTCACGACTGTGCCTGTTGCTCATTCTGGCCATCTTGGGGGTGGTGGGGGTGGAAGGAAGGACTAATGTTTTTGTCCCCATTCAAGTGGGTCTCAGACTAGGAACCCCAAGCCCTGAGCAAGAAAAGTGATGGCCAGGGGAAAAGAAAGACCCACTTGAATGTGCTGGTAGTGGGAGAGACCCCTCCCCAGGTTGCAGCCACTGGGATGCCCTTCGAAAATAAACATGAGTTGATTCAATCCAGAAAATACCCAGGGACACACACACACCCCTGTTGTGGTGGTTTAGCCTCCCTCCCTGCACTTGACCAAGACAGAAAGGTGCCCCACGCAGAGTTCTGCCCTCCTTGTTTCCAGAGGGTCTGGGCCAGGAAACTCTGTGTATGCACAGGCAAACACAGACACACAGACAAACATACATACCAGCAGCAATCTACTTTCCCTGCCTGCAACAACTTCCTACAGCTGACCCACATTTACTTGCTCCTTGGGGGGGGGGGCAATGTGGGGAACCATAAACAGATGGGTTTTCAAGAGCCCCACACTCTGCCAGCGTCCAGTGAATTTCCACTTTCTGCCTGGTACAGGGAAAGAGAGAGGGAAAGAGTGTCAGGGGAGAAAGGGAACTCGTGGAGCCTTCAGGCGATTAGCATAGAAGTAACAGAAAGTCATTTATTCTCTTTCTGCTGAATTGATGCCTCGGAGGCCCAGAAGGAAGAAAGCGGGAAGAAGATTCTAAAGAAAAGAACGAGGCGAGGGCTTCTCTCCTGCCCATATGGAATGACAGTCACAATGGAGCTTTGGAAAGGAAAGGTTGCCCTGAGACGTGGAGGCAGGGAAGGGCTGGGTAGCTAGGCCTGTGCGAACCCTGCATCCCAATCCTTATGAGAAAATAAGAGGAGTCCAGCCTCCTGTCTCACCCAGTGGCCCACCAGTTGCTCCTGGACATCTCAAGCAGAAGACAAGGGCAAAACCATCACCTGCTCTCAAATCCCAGCAACTGGCCTTGGGAGGCCTCCTGCCTGTCTCTCCAACCTGGGGGTGGTACTTAAACATCCATTCTAGTAGCCATTGATACCATGAGTTAGGAGGAGCCCTGACAGATAGGCCTCGGCCCATCTAGTCCAGCATCCCATCCTACACAGTGGCCTGCCAACTGCTCCTGGGCATTTCAAGCAGAAGACCGGGGCAGAACTTTCACTGTCCAACCAGGAAAGCTCATGAAGAGCTTCCACATCGTGCTGGCAAGCCATGCCTCTCCTTCCAAGGGCCTGAAGCAACCAAGAACACACAACTGCAGAGGCGTCCACTGCCACAAGAGCAACATGTGACAGGGAGGCGTCTCCTTGGCCTGGAACTCTTTTCACCAGCAAGGGAGGAATGCTTGCCCAAAAAGTTCAACCTCAGCTCCTTTGGAAGCACAGAAAAGGAAAATACAGAGGGAAGAAAGGGACCACAGAATGTGCTCTTGGCCTTCTTGGACAAATTCCTCCCTCGGTACCAGGATGCCATATGGGCAATGCTCGTGCCAAAGGATTCCATCAGGGGCAGGAGGAGCAAACCTGGTTGGCAAGCAGATGTCCTCATTGTCCAGCTAATGGAAACACGGGACACTGCCACTTCCAGGTCAACTAAGGCCTCAGTCTACCTTATGGGATTCAAGAAGGCCACCAGAATAAATTATGCCAACTAGAGATGCGCATGAATTTTTGTTGACATTCTATTCGAATTGAATCAAATACTTGAAAATCCAATTCGATTTGAATCTTTTAAATTCGAATTTACAAGATTTGATTCGTATTTACCAAATTCGTATCTACTCGTTCAATTTTTTTATTTGAATCTGCACATACGAATGTCGACAACATTCATATGTGCAAGCACGCAGCTTCCCCACATCCATATGCGTCTGTACACTTCCATATGCATCCCATAGTTATCCCGTACGTAACCTGTTTTCGTCCTGTACGGATCCGTACAAATGAATACGATGTGAGAAAAATGTGCATCACATACAAACCTGTACATATACGAATGTCTGGATAATTTGAACGAATAGATCCAAAATTTGATTTGAATGTTTACATTTGAATTCCGGAACATTCTATTTGAGTTTGAATGTCAAAATTTGGCACATTTGATCGGATTTCGAATGCCTACGAATATCCGTGCACAACCCTAATCCCAACTTCTTCAGCTCTATCCGGTTTTGACTTTCTCCACCGTAAACCTCACAGCCTCCATCTTCTCTGCCACACTCATGCCAAGGTTCCCAGGGAGGCTGACCAGGGCAGCCCACGCCCAAGGCACTGCCAGACCACACCATCTATGTGTTCTGCTTCTTGAATGCTGACTTTGGTTAGTTCTAGGCCTCCAAATATAAGAGGTGCTTTTGGAGGGTCTGTAGGCACACGGACACACACACACAAAGCAAGAAAGATGTGACTTGGAGAAGATCTTTTCTGTTTCCTGTTAAGAACTCTGCCTAGGAGACATTCTGTGAAGATGAAGGAAGGCCCGAGCACTTGCTTCATAGGCTTGTGTGTTTTGGGGGATCAGTTTCCCCAGCCGGATCTCCGGCTGCTTCTTGGATGTGAAACTTGCTGCCCGTGAAGATTGACACGCCATTATGTAACCTCCGTCCCGAGTCTGCAACTCACAGCAGCTGCTGCTGCTGTTCTTCCAAGCTGGATGATGTCTTGGGGCTGCTGGCCAGCTGCCCTGGGAGGGGAGGAGGAGTTCCTGCTGGAACAGAGGGAGTGTCTGCTACTTCACCAAAGCAAGGGGAGACCAACTAGCCACAGAAAAGCAGGGCCCCCAAAGTCCCTCTCACCAGGATTAAACCGCACCGTCGGTGAAAGCGAAAGATTAGGACATCCTAAAGTGAAGCAATGCCTCCTTGTGCATGGTACCCTGTGATTCCACACTGCAGGCAACCACCATTGAAAGCAAATTGGGTGTGGATCACTGACTCTGCTCGCTGCACTTCACGCAGAGAATGCCCTGCTGTGTACTGGGCAGAGAAGTGTGGAAAAGATCCAGGCTGCATCCACACGCAGTTAAAAAAGACAGCTCAGGAGCAGCTTGGAGGTGGGTAGAAGTTAGCATTCCCATTCCATCTCTATTATGCAATAAAGAAGAAGAGTTGGCTTTTCTCACCCGTTTAAGGGGACTCAAGCAGCTGACAAACCTTCTGTTCTTCTCCCCACAAGAGACACCCTGTGAGGTGGGTGGGGCTGTGAGAGCTCAGAAAAGGAGCTGTGACTAGCCCAAGGTCACCCAGCTGGCTTTGTGGAGGAGCGCAGAATCAATCCCAGTTCTCTCAAGATAAGAGTCCGGCTCAGTAACCACTAGACCAAACTGGAAGGAAAGCATTTCCAGACTAACTTCATGCGCAACAGAGGTGGGGTGGGAGGGCAGATTGGGATCACCTCCAAGTTGCTTTTGAGCTGCATTTTTCAGTAAGTGCGGATGCAGACCGAGAGATGAAGCTGCAGCTTGAAATCACCACCACCATCCTGCTGCTTTCAGAACTTTTTAGAGGCTGAAGGATTATAGAAGAACTGAGAATAAACAAACGGAAGAAGTTACTCAACACTCTGAATGTCTAAGTGTTTGGGGAAAACAAACCAAAATGCTCTCCGGTTGGAGCTCTCGCTGCTCTTTGCTGCTTCTGTTATCACCCATCTCAAGAAAGACATTTATGTTTGTTTTGAAATTGGGCCGGCCATGTTTACTCACACTTTCAGCCCCCTTGCCTGCGTTCCTCCTACTGCATCTGAGTGAGCCTGGGACGTTCCCCGAGGTCTTCAAGCCTGCCAAACAGAGACCAGGTGGGAGGGGTAGCAATGAATGGCGAGGGGAGTGCACAGCAGGAATAAGCAAGTGGAATTCTGGGGGTGCAGCAGAGAAAAGCCACAACCATGCCAATGGCTTTGCTGCTGGCGCCCCAGGAGGGTCAGGGGAAGGTCAGTTGTTTATTTACAGCCTCTCTAGTAAGCTTTATGGGATGCAGAAGAGGATAAGGCAGGCCGGGGGTGAGCAAGATTCTGGCACAAGCAGTAGCAGCGACATGGGATGCCTGCCTATCACGTAAAAACGTCTCCTCCCAGGACAAACCAGGGGCACCCACACCCCTCCTTCCATCTGCTTGGAACTGGAATAGAGCCAACATTTCTCCATCCCACTGGAAATAGAGACGCCTCTCAACACGTTGCATCTCCTGAAATAATGTACCAATTATTGTTTCTGCTCTGCCGACCAGGAAAAGGAATACTGAATGGAGAATGGAGGAGAGCCCAAGACCTGCAGGAGGCCTTGCCTACCAGGTCCCATATACTGTGTCCTTGGCTGGCAGCTCCTGGATCTCTGCCATCTGCAACACCCTGATTCTGGGTGCAGCGGACATGGAGGGGCGAGAGTCAGTTCTACAGTGAACGATGGTTGAGCCACCCTTCTGGATCCCAATCCAGAAACCAAGGAACTGGAGTCAGTTTGGAGAAGCGCCAAGAACGCAGTGAGGCACCTGGAGAGGAAGCCCCGTGAGGCTGGCCGAAGGAGCTGGGCTTCTGCTCAGGTTTAACAGAGATATCAGAAAGGAGAACCAGCAGCAACAGTGTGGAATTAGAAGCAGGGAGATTTGGCCAAAGACAAAGAAACTCCTGGCTGCCAGAGGTGCTAAGCAGGCAACCTTACGTATTGTGTAACCGGCACATTCTCCTTATCTCCCCCATTTTATACAACTCATGCATTCTGTGTGATGCATACACATTTTGAGCAAGTTACACATTCTGTGAAAACGCAGTTTTGCTAACCTAGACCTTTCGCCTACCTTGATGCATTTTATACATTTTACACAATTTATACCACGTGCCCGTCTTACACTCTCAGCCCCAGCAGTGTGTGCCATCATCCCAGCATGCAGCCTACCCATGCTGTGTTTTAAGCCAGCCCCAGAGTGTGATTCAGGAAAATGTTGAAGCTGTTGGGGCTCTGGTGGTTTGTCTTGGGTGGAGCTTTCCCCACTGTCCACACAAGCAATCTGGAGGCCTTGGGAAAACAGTCCTGTGGGAACTCATTGTGCACATAGTCAAGGAATCACAGGAAGCCAGAGGGTGCAATCACCAGGGCTCCAGTATGTCAGAAAGGCAGAGGGCTGACCACTAAATACAGCAGACAGGAAAGCAAATCGCTATGGCAGACAACAGCATGGACCCATAGTTCTGCCCAAAGACATGACACATGAAAGGGTCAACAGGAGTGTTGTCTTTCTCCTTGCATCTTCTTAAGTGTTAACCCCAGGCAGAAAGTAGGGGTCACCTGGGCTTTACCCCAGCTCCTAATCTGAAATGCCAGATAGCTCTTCTCACCAAATTATTCCTCACAGAAAGAATCAGCCGAGAATTTTCTTTTTTGGCCTCCATCAAGACCAACAACTTGTCCTCATCACCTAACAGGAGGACCAGAAGGGTCTTCAGAATGGTGCTTTGAAGCTCAGCCCAGTGCTCCATGTGCAATTTACATGGACTGTCATGAAAGTCAGGTGGTGGCAGATGTGTAGGCCAGAGAGGGCAGCTGGGAAGGACCTTCCAGCAGAGGGACTGGGAAGTCACAGAAGGGCGACTCGTGTGAAAGCTCCAGTAACTGGTGGTGCATGAAGGGAACACTCAGTAGAGTGACCAGCATGGAACTTATCAGCTAAACCTTAGAAAGACCATGAGTTGGGGGAACACCAGCGTGGACATTGACAATCACTCGTAGGATCTTCTGGGCCTTCCCAGAGGATTCTAGCTGATTGCAGTGAGAAGCAGCAAATGGACAACATGAGTGAATTGACAGTACTCAAAATAGTTCTGCTCCCTTTGGAAATTTTGCCCTCACAATCTCAGTTTGGATGTAAAGGTAAGTTTCTCCCTGGTGGCCACCATCTTCTCTAATGTGGCCAAGGAAGCCATTTTGCCCTTGTTCCCAACGGAAGGCCCACCGTACGGGCTGCAGGTACTTACCACCTCAGCTGAAGGAACACAGCTTCCTCTCTGTACCCCTGAGCAACAGAGAACATCACCCATCCACCACTTCCATTTCTGGAAATGACTTTTATGTTTCTCAGACTCCCAGACAAGGCAGGATGTGACCGACACTCTTGGAAAGAAACCCTTTCGCAACCCTTTTCCTGTTCTAGGTTCAACCTGGGGCCCAAGAAGAGTAAAAGGTCTCACCAGCAGTAGCCCTGTAAAATCAGCAGGCTTCATTTTAGGATTCTGCCCCAGCCTAGCAAGATAAGAAATGTTACAGTGGAGGAGAAAATGCAGCTCCCATGACCAGGGGCACCACGGAACAAGCATAGCAGAACAAAACCGCTGTTTTCATTCTTGACGGAACAGGCTGACATGCGCTGAGGCTATCTGTCAAATTACCATACGAGGCTTTATTTATACCAAACCCAAAACTAAGAAAGAATTTGAATTTATACAGGTGTAAGACATGGTAAATTCAGAAGGCGGAAACTTTGCGAGGTTATACATAATGCAGATCAGCAGCTTAACTTTAAGGCCCCCTGTGGGCCAGACTCATTCACAGCTTCCAGAAGACACCGAAACACACTGAACAGGCAATTTTATGGCCGGGGGGGGGGGGGGTGTTAATTAAGAAGCCCTGGCTCCCCAAGGGTGGCTTGCACAGCAGGCCCATTAACGCAGGTCCAGATTCCGGCTTTTGGGAATTCCTGAGCAAGCCAGAGCCCTGTAAATGAGACACTTACAGGGGCTCTGATGTTTCTTTCCCCATCAGGAAGTGAGAAAGCCGAGCGGGAGAGCAGGCTGTGAATCCAGGACGGCCACCATCAGCGGTTAAGGTGGCAGTGGAGAAGGGCAGACCCAGACAAGGAGAAAATGAAAGCTACAGCGGTGTCTTCTGAGTATCGCAGGACACCCTGCCTAGTATTTCATATGTCAGCATGCAAAGGATCCTTCACGCTAATGCAAACTCTTTCAACCCCGTTTTACTTAACAGTAAAACGTGTTTTCTAAAAAAGCAACTCAGTGCACGTTTTTACACGTTCATGGCTGGAAATGTGTTTCTTCTGCCCTCCCCATTGAGGGTCACCAGTGCCTGCTCAGAAGCAGCAAGTCACAGGAATGCCTTCAGAGGATACAGGCCAGATCTGGACGGGCAGAGACTGTGTCCAGTGACTTTGCCAGGGGCAGTGGACATTCACAGCCCATCCTTGCAGAAAGCTCCCCTCCATTTACTTTTAAGCACGCAAGGCATTGCTTCCATCAGTTGCAGAGGCTGCTCTCCTGCAGAGAGAGCTGAAGGTGCAGCAACGGCAGCCCAGCCAAGATCCAGAAAGCCCATCCGAGACTGAAGCCCACCCAACCCCTTAAAGGCCCTCCGTCCCTTCCAGGATGGATCCAGAACAACAAGGCTTGCCTGATGCACTCCATGGGTTCATGCTCTCTTGCCAGAGCTCACGTGGAAAATCCCAGGCCAGCAACATCCTGACATCTGCAGCCAGGCACAACGGAGAAACAGACTGACCTAAACCCTTCTTTCCCCAGGACCAAACACACCTCTAGTTCTTCACCAGTGATGCAGACTGCCAGCAAGCTCACAACTCCCAGGCTGCCGCGGCTGCACACAATGGATCGAGTCGATCAGGCATGGGTTGCATCCACACTTTCTGGGGAAAACATTTCCAAATCTGATGTGTTTGGCTGGGTGCAAAGTGGCCACACTCAGCATTTACTACAGTGAACTGAAAAACAGGTGAAGAGAATCTCTAAAAAGCATCTTCCTCTTACGTATTGAACAGACTTTTTCTTCAGCTTCTTCTACCCAAAGTCAACAGTGTTTTAAAACCTGTAAAGCAAGATCCTTACCAGCAGCAAAAGCCACGAGGGTGGACGCTGGGCCCAAATCTCCAGTGATCAAAGAAAGGACGGCACTCAACAACACGCCAGCCCTCCTCGAATGAGGCAATCCTGCCCCCTGCTGGACATTCCCAGCAAGGGCAGGACAAAATAGACAGACCATGGAGGTGCCCTCAGAAACAGAAGTAACACGGAAAGCTTCGGTCCTGACTCTTTGGAGGATGTATGGTAAATAAATACAGAAGTTAACTTAGAGGAGAATGGGAGGGCGTCACAAAACCAAAGCCACCTTCGTCCAGGGTGGCCATCCTGGCTGATGACACGTCCTCACGGCGCAAAGGTGAGGATCATCCAGCTGATCACAAAATAGAAGAGGAAGATGGGATAGACCACCAGGGCTTTGCGGTTCGGAGGCTGGCTGTCTGCCAGGAAGGCAGTGGATGCTGAAAAGAGAAAGAGAAGCCTTGAAGAAAAGATGCCACTCCAGGTGTTGGGACTAAACTTAGAACACAGATCGGCTCCAACGCTGGTGGCAAGACCTCCAGGTAGAGACAAATCTATGTCGCGCAGTCAGGTATTTATTTAGCTTCAATTCTTCCTTGAGAGAGAAATAATTTTAAATGTAAATATTGTCCAAACCATACTTTTATTATAATGAAACGTGTGCCAGGAGAGAGATTCCTCTACCAGGAAAGCAGAAGCCGTACGAGGGAAACCAGAGCGTTCCATAGCCTGCATCTTGGACAGCAGCTACGGGGCCTCTGTGACCGGCCCGACAGGGCTGTAGAGCATCTCCCCTGGAGCCTGATCACTTTCTGTCCAGGATGAAGGGGACAGAAGGGCAGAATCACCTTCGCTCGTCTCTAGCCTGCTCTCCATTTGTAAAGGACACATGGCACAGAAATGTTCCTCTAAGCGCTTTGGCTCTTGCATATGAGCTGTGCTACTCAAAGCAGCAAGCAAAACCCCAACTGTATTTCCCCAGGACAATTCTTCTGCCATTACCTTCAGCACCCTCTTAAGGAACCAAATGGAATGGATTTTCAAGGAAAGGAATGGAACTGAAATCCAAATGTCCTTGGGATCTCTTTAGTCATCCTCTGCACCTTTTCAAGAATGGACTAAAAAGCACTTATATTCTTCTATTACCTAAAAAAAGACTGTGTGATGTGTCCTTATGAATGGAGAGTGGGAAGCATTAACCCAGCCATGCAAATTGTGAGGCATGTTATGAATATGGCCTTCTGTTTGCAAAAATGCAACCCCATGGGCAGCCCCTAAAAGGTCCCACTGAGCTCACCCAGAATGACAAGCGAACCCCCCTCCTCCACGCTCACCTAAAGTCGACCAGCCGAACATGGCCATCACGACCAAGAGGCGCACGATGAAGCCAGCCGTGTTTGCCTTGACTAGCAGCACAAGTCTGCACACCAGCAGGGCCACCGTCAAAGGCAGGATACAATAACCCAGGACGCAAAGGCTCTGGAAGAATGAACTTGGGGAGGGAAAGAGAAGAACCGTCAGACGGGGACCTCCTCAAAGCAATTATGGGCATCCTTTTTGATTCCTGAGAGATCATCTGTGGCAACCTCTGTGCTACTTGGAGATGAGAAGATGCAGACAGAGAAAGCAGCATATGTATCCACCATGCAGATTTGGGCAGCTACCACCAGCCCTGGTGCCATTTCACTGGGAAGGAATTCCCATGTTCACTTAGTATGCAATTTCCAGAATGCCACTGAGGCATCTCAGCACTTTTAGTCACAGTGCAGACACCTGGTGACTGGGATTCAGAGACGACAGTGTTACTCATGCACATGGACCGGTCAGTGTCCCAGGAGTGCATTTTGCTGGACAAATGGCCTCCTTGCATTACTGGCTGCAATTCAAGCTGACCACAGGGTACCACAGATCACTTGCAAGTCTGGACCTCACACAGAGCAGATCATGGAAGGGTTTTATGCATTTCAGAAGACCTTTGTATTTGTATTAGTTTTAAAATAACGTAAGGAAAAGAATTTAAGCAGCTTGAAAGACAATTATGAAAACTATTACATGAATAATGCACTGTACAGAGATAACCGTTATTAACAGAATAGAAGAGCAGCATATTACAGAGAATGAACTAAACTTTACGTCCATATGAACATCATCCTGCAGACAAAATAAACATCTTGCAGTGCAACCTACTAGCCAAAATTTTTAACTTCAATGTCCCGTTCAGGATGAGAAAAAGTGTGAGGTGGCAGAAAACCCTGCACTAGGAGAGTATTTTTCATTTTATGTTGTGTACCACTGTTCTTAGAATAATATCCTACATTGTAATTAAAGACTCTCCCTTGACCCTAGAGAGGACTTGCTTAACATAAGAACATAAGAGAAGCCCTGCTGGATCAGGCCACAGCCCATCCAGTCCAGCATTCTGTTGCACACAGTGGCCCACCAATTGCCCATGGGCATCTCAAGCAGAGACAAGGGCAAACCTTCTCCTGCTCTCAAATCCCAGCAAATGGCCTTAGAGGCATCCTGCTTATCCCCACAGCCTGAAAGATGTACTTAGGCATTCCAGTAGCCCTTAATACATCGGTCATCCATAAATTTGTCTAACCCAGTGGTTCTCAACCTGGGGGTCGGGACCCCTTTAGGGGTCGAACTACCCTTTCAGAGGGGTCACGACGAGTCTCCTGCTGCCCTTCCCTCCCACCTCCAAGCTGCTCTGCCCCCATGGTTGGGGGTCTCCACAACATGAGGAACTCCATTAAGGGGTCCCGGCATTAGGAAGGTTGAGAACCACCGGTCTAACCCTTCCTTAGAGCCATTTTAAAACAAACCCGCACTCACATGGTCCCCCCCAGGAGCTTGGAATTCAGCGTAATCACTACTGCTCCAAACCAAATGATGACAAAGACTTCTGCAAACTGTGGCCCTCGCTCCTCCGCACTGTCTGCCGCTCTGCCCTGCAGCATCCTAGGGAAAAAGCAAAGCCAGAGAAAGAAGAGTGGCAGGAAAATTTCTTGCATGCCAAGGAAACCTGCCTGTTTTGGAGTTTGACTTTTATCAATGATAAATGTCCATGCCTGAGGGCAGCTCTTAGCCAGCGAAAGGTATGCACAAATGTAACAAAACTGTAGTAAATTATCAACATACAAAAATGTCACTCAGCATAGAGATTAAACAACCACACTGATTTCTGCTCAGAACCCAAATGCCTATTAGTTGATTTCTATGAAGTTTAGTGTTTATATTTACTTTTGCAACTGTTACGTCTTGTTTGGCTACTTTGATTCCCCAAAATAATACAGCAACAAAGAGAAAAAAGCAAAATTCACATGAGAGTACTTACAGTGCAAGTAAGACGCAGAGGATTAAGGGCCCCCATAAATCCCCTGAAAAGAAAGAAAGAACAGCTATCATCCTGCAAGGGAACCTAAAGCAGTAACTTTTCCCCTTTTCTCCCCAGACACCCAATCCCACGCCACAAGAGAAAGGCACGTGCATTAACACAGTTAGTCTCAAAACCGCATGGATACCTACAGTCTCTCAGCAGCGTGGTGCTCTTTTTGGGGTACATAACGTGGACAAATTTCTTCCCAACGGCTTTCAGGTCTCGCATCTGAGAAATCCAAGTGATTATTGGCATTACTCTACAGGTGTTCTCTTATTAAGAAAATAATTTTTACCCTCCCTTTTTATGGCTGGCAACAGACTTACAATGGTGTCTTTCACGGGCTCATCAAGCGTAGAGTAGTCTTCATCTGGGGAATGTGATCCAACGGGGACCGTGATTTCTCCCTCCACCGGAATATCTTCTGATATCGACACATCTGCAAGACCTGCAAACTAAGCATTTTCCACTTTTTTAAAGCAAATGCAGCACACAGTAAAACACCCAAAGAGCAACAACAGCAATGTTGGAAGATAAATCCACTAAATTAAATCTCTGCTCATCCAGAAAATCCTAACACAAATGTGAAGGTTTATTTATTTAGATCATTATACCACTCAGTGTCACAGGGAAGAAAACTGCTCTATAAGCTTCTAATAATAAAACTTCCTCTTCACTACACCAACTGAATTCCTGCCTGTCATTTGGTCAAATTCTCTGTCTTCACTGCCTCAATCCTGGCGGCTTATTATTTCTGGCTACCACGGACCACCCACTGGCAACACCAACAATTATAGACCTTTGTACATTGGCCCTTATTCCAGAATATATCCTGAAATGAGGACCTGCCATCTGCATGCTGGGGCAGGCTACAGCAGGCCCTGTCCACAGCCTGAAGCAGTCTGCAGTAGAATGAAGATGGTAGGTCCCTATCCCAGAATTAACCTAATCCAGAATAAGAGCCAATGCAGAAAAGGCCAATATCCATATTAATCATTTGGCTCAGGCAGGGAAGTACAGCAAGGGCCAAGACCCAGCTGAACTTTGCCATGCAGGGCTTCTCTTTATTCTGAGAATGCCACTTTCCTCACCTGGCTGCTGATCTTCTGCCGTCGGCTACCACTGACTCCTACACTCTGGGCTGCTATCACGAGCCTTCCTGTCACCCTTGCAGGCACCCTTGAAACAAAGGCTGTGCCTTCCAACAGGCTTGAAGCCAGTGGGAAACCATCTTTGAAACAGATCTTTAGGCATTGGGCCTAGCCCGTGTTGGTGTTGCTGCAACAAAACAGAGAATGTTCTTGGAATATTTGCTTTCATAGGGGGATTTTTATTTGCAAATGGATCTGGCCAGGAGATCCTTCAAATTCTTTGGGGCTTGCAAAGGTGGAGAGAACTGAAATGGTCCTCCTGGCAGGTTCAGGGTGCTGGTGACTCACTGCCACACACAGGCTGTGGTAAGAGTTAAGGTTTAATCCAGCTTCAGTCCACCTTCAGAACAAGAGAACAAATCAGCAAAGTGACCAGTAATTTTCTTTCCACATTATTTGTTCCAAAGGAGAATTTTCTGAGGCCGTGGTCACACTTTAGATGTAGTCCAGCTTCAGTCCACTTTCAGAGTGAGAGAACACATCCGTGAAGCAACAAGCTGTTTTCCTTTGGCATTATCTAACTCAGAAAATTCACCTTTAGGTTAGAGAGTGTGGAAAGAAAATTACTAGTCCCTTTGTTGGTATATTCTCTCACTCCAAAGATTGACTGAAGCTAGATTAAATCATAGGTGTAACTTCAGCTATTGTGGACACAGCCGAAGTCCTATGCTGTAGTCACACTTAAGGTTTAATCCAGCTTCAGTCCACTTTCAGAGTCAGAGAATGCATCAGCAAAGTGACAAGCTGTTTTCCTTCAGTGTTAAATAACCCAGAAAATTCCCCTTTGGGATAGGTAATGTGGAAAAGAAATTACTGTCCACTTTCCCTTTCCTGTTTGGGGGTGGTGGTGGATGTGGGAGGGAGAAAGGGAGGGTGATATATATATATATATTTCTTTTGATATGTTTTATTCTTATTGTAAGCAGCCCTGGGATCATTTAGTGAAGGGCAGGATATAAATTTATTAAATAAATAAATAATAATGTGGAAAGGAAATTACTGGCCACTTTTCTGATGTGTTCTGTCATCTGAAGGTGGACTGGAGCTGGATTAAACCTTAGGTTTGACCACAGCTAAGGTTTAAGCCAGCCTCAGTCCACTTTCAGAGCAAGAGAATGCATCAGCAAAGTGACAAATTATCCTCTTTCGGTGTCAAATAACTCAGGAATTTGACCTTTTGGGATAGAAAATGTGGAAAGAAAATTATTACCCACTTTGCTGATGTGTTCTCTCACTCTGAAAGTGGACTGAAGCTGGATTAAACTTTAGGTGTGACCACAGCCACACACTGTGACACCCACAAGCCAACCAAGGTTTGGTCCAGGCCCCAATGGAAAGAGGAGTAATTCCAGCTAAGAGACAGGCTGCTGGATGTGGCCAGAGCACCAGCAGCGGGCAAAAAGATGTGAGTGGGAGCAAAAGGGCCGCATGAGGATATCCAAGCTCTTGTTTTCCAGAGCAAACCCAGCCCTGGGGGTGAGTGTGGCTGAGAGGAAAGCATCGGAGAGTCAGATCTGACAAGGGGAAGTATTTCATCATGCAGAGGGTCATCGGTTTATGGAATGTGCTGCCGGAAGAGGTGGTGACAACTACCAGTCTAGATGGCTTTAAGGTAGGATTAGACAAATTATGGATGACAGATGTATCAATGGCTACTAATATGAATGCCTAGGTACATCTTTCAGGCGGGGGGGGGGGGGTAGTGGGGTGCTTCTAAGGCCATCTGCTGGGATTCTAGAGCAGGAATAGGTTTGTTCTTGTCTCTGCTTGAAATGCCCATGAGCATTTGGTGCGACAGGATGCTGGAACAGATGGGCTGTGGCCTGATCCAGCAGAGCTTCTCTTATGTTCTTATGTTCATTAGGCACAAATTTATCAATCATTTACTTATTTTAAGAAATTTGTTTGTTTCTTTGCATTTTTATCCTGCCCTATACCTGAAGGCTCGAGGTAGGGTATATATATGTGTATCTTTTAAAAATAACAGTATATATTAAAACAATATCACTTTACATCCTGCCCTTCACCAGACAATCCCAGGGCAGGAAACCATGTCCTAAAAGGAACGGTTGCAGGATCTAGAAATGTTTAGCCTGCAGAAAAGAAGACTGAGAGGAAACATGATAGCACTCTTCAAGTCTCTGAAAGGCTGTCACATTGCAGAGGGATTGTCCCTCTTCTGGCTTGCACAAGATGAGAGGACTAGAAACAACGGGATGAAACTTCAAGAAAGTCAATACAGATTAGATATCAGCAAAAATATCCTGACAGTGAGGGTGATCAATCAATGGAATAGGTTGCCACAGGAGGTAGTGGGTTCTTCTTCACTGGAGGTCTTGATGCACAGGCTGGACCTACATCTTCTGGGATAGTTTTAGGAAATCCTGCATCGAGCAGGGGGTTGGACTGGTTGACCCTAGAGGTCCCTTCCAACTCTAGGATTCTATGATTCCAAGAACGAAAAGTGTCCAACATTGAAACCTAAATAACATTACAACAAGAGGCAGCAGGAAAGTCCGCAGGGAAAGGGAAGCGAGGAGGGGCGGGGGACTCCCAGGGCCTCCTCGCCGTCCCAGGGCACCTGCGGGGGACCTCGTCCTCGCCTCCTTCGCCTCTTTATTCCCTGCCTCGCCGTTTCCCACCCGCCCCTGCTGCCCAGCAGAGATTCAAAGCCGCCGCCAGGGCTGCGAGTCCATCCGCAGCCCCAGCGCCCACTGGCCCGAGCCTGGCTCTTTTCTTGTGGCAGAGAGTTCCGCCGGCCCGCGCCTGCGCACAAGGCGACAGTGAGTGCACGCAGCATTCGACGCCCGCTTTTCACTAGCCGCTGTCCGGCCAGTTTGCCGTCAGGCCAACCAGGCCTTTCTCCCGCCCTCGCGTCCGCCAACGCACCAAGGGCTTCGTGGCTCCATCCGCTGCCGGAGCGGCCTCTTCGGCTGCCGCCATCTTGGCCCCGTGCCTGCTCGGTGCCCACCACCGAAGACGACGTGGAAGCGGCAGGACGTCATTGGCCCGCGGCCCTGACGCCGCGCGAACAGTCGCGAAGAGATTACGACAACTCCCACTTCCGCCGAGGAGCTCGAGTAGCCAGGGGAACGCGTTGTAGTGCGTTCGCAAGGTCTGCTGGGAAGAGTAGTGAAATGGGAACTACGACGACGTTGTCCACAGCAGCAGCAAGCAGAGATTACATTTTAGGCTGCATTCACACTTAGGTTTTAATCTAGCTTCAGTCCACTTTCCCAGTCAAATGGCACATCAGCAAAGTCACAAGCTGTTTTCTTTCGATATTATTTAACTCTTTAAATCAATTTTGGGGATAGATAACATGGGGGGAAACGACTAGTCACTCTGCTGACGTGTCCTCTCACTGTGAAGGTGGACTGAAGCTGGATTAAAACTTAGGTGTGGACGCATGTGTTTGCCTTCCACTTGGAAACGCAGCCAGGCTTGTTCCAGGGAACTCAGTGCGAGGTAGGACGCTAGACTAGATGGGCTGTGGCCTGATCCAGCAAGGCTCCTCTTAGGCTGTGGTCAGAATTAAGGTCTGATCCAGCTTCATTCCACTTTCAGAGAGACAGAATACGCTAGAAAAGTGACAAGCCGTTTCTTTCCCAGTGTTAAATAACTCATGAAATTCGCCTTTGGAATTGATATTGTGGAAAGAAAATTCCTGGTCGCTTTGCTGATGTGTTTTCTCGCTCTGAAGGTGGACTGAAGCTGGATTAAAGCTCAGGTGTGACCACAACCTTAGGTCCTTAACAGCCTTTCCATCAAGAAAGCCTCATCCCTGACAACCTTGGGACTGTTAATGTAGTCATGCATTTGTCTTTCTGTTGGAGGAGAGTCCTTGGGAAGCAGCAAGGGGCCCAAAACCACCCATCGAGCTTTAACAGGATGTATACCTTGGGCCCTCAGGTCCTGGCACGGAAATTTTTCTTCTGATACCTGAAATTGCCCTTTATGCTGCTGCATTTTTCACATTCATTGGCTAAAGCAGTGATTTGTGTCATGTATAAAAAGTAATAAATGTTTGGCTTGGATTATTTGGGGAAGCACACAGAGAATTTCAGCACCAGTAACATATTGCTAGGCCATCTGCCCATATCTTTCTAGAAAATTTCATCCTCCCATTGCAGCCCAAATGCCAAAAGCACAGGGGCTGGTAAGATCACAGCTGCTTTCCTTTCTCAAGCTTGTTTTAAGCATCTCACCCTAGAGGCACTGTGGAAAAGGAAGGCATTCCCTTTAATGTGTTCTAATTAGTCACATTACAGATAAAAACAATGAGAAAACACTAATTAAGTGAGAAATCAATTAGGGTGAACACTACAGAGCCCTTTTTAACAAGTCATCAAGAGCAACCATAATTTCCTAAGTAGAGAAAATCTATTAAAAACATCATTATTTTACATACCCAAAAACATTTAGGTAAGGCAGTTTACAAAAGTAATTACAAATAAGCCATAAATGGGGAAATTGATAAATACTTTAATAGCTGTATTTAAGAATTTATCAGCATCAAGGGTCTTCTTGTCTTAGGCTGCCAACAGCCTACTTCAATCACATTTGAGCTGGTTCCAGATGTTTCCAAAAGGGACAAAATTAATTATCTCCTGAGACCAATAAAGCATTCACTTCCCAGCAAAACTCTACCCAATGATGTGATTGCAAGGACAAGGTTTATTTTCAATTTCTTTTTCTGGGACCTTAAAAGCAGTTAGGGTTAGGGCTCCATATTCAATGACCAGTAAAAGTTGAAGTCAGGAAGCGTTTCTAAAAACATCATTATAACAGCCCTCATTTTGAGGCTTTTTCTGCACTTAGCTCTCTTGGATCACTCCAGCTATCCCAGTTAGTCTGTTCTGCATCGCAAAGCTGGAGACATCATCTATCATTGGCTAAGCTCAGCAACAATGCGGACATGCCAGAGATGTTCCAGTCCACACAACACACTCCTCATCCAAGGTGGCAATTGGCCCAGGCCCCATTGCTCATAAGCCATGTCTGGAGCACATGGACAGGGAGAGGGAAGCAAAACAGACCAGAGGACTTTCTGCACTTGGCCTTATTCTGGAAGATATCCCAGTATAGGGGCCTGCTATCCACATGCTACTGCAGACTCTAGAAGGCCTCAGATGAGCCCTGCTATAGTCTGCATTAGCTTGTGGCCAGCAGACCGCTATCACGAGATACATTCCAGAATAAGGCCAAGTGCAGAAAGGGCCCGGATGTCAAAGGTAATGTGGCTGGTCCTACCTCCACGCCAGAGTTCCAAAAATGATCGTCAAAGCTTGCATAAGCTCCGGAGATGGGGCTGTGGCGTTCCTCCACCTTCCCAAGCAAGTGCCGAAACACCAAAGGCTAGACTAAGTCAAGTCAGTTGTTGTCCTCTTCAAACAGGTCTACAGCTTATCCAGGGCAGGGACCTCTTGGAATGGATCAGGACTGGGATAGAATGCATAAGGGAAGTCTCTATACCCCACCCCTGCCTTCCTATCATGGGACAATATCCCAGGCAGACAGGCAGAGTTTGAGATGATCCCATTGCAATAACACTGCATGCAGCTTTTCAGCAGCCACAGAATTTGTTTGTCATTATAGATTTCTGGGGAGAAGCTGGATACAAGCAGCAACCGATGAGGTAGGTGAGTCACAAGTGGATGCTGTTCCCTCTTCTGACATTCCTTAGCAGCCTGGTCACAAATCAGGCTATTTAAAGTAGCTTTAAACACTTTCAAAAGCTTGTCAACAAACAAGGTATTTAGAAGAATCTTCCATTTGTAAGTACCCCCCACCCAGAAATCACTGCGGAGGATTAAACCAGTAAACCTCTCTGCTTTGTAGGTCACTGTTCTATCATGAGCTGCATCCATGCTTTGAAAGTAAAGCTACAGAGATAAAATACTTTCTTGATATTTACTTAAAGTTTTAAAACACAAGACCTCAAAATTGTGAAGGATTTGATTCTGAGACATGGAACATTCATCTGTTACCGTGCATAAAAATATAATCAAGAAAAATACTGCTTTTATTCATTTTCATTGCATAAATTAAACATTCAGCATCTGATGAAGTTCAGGGAAGTTGACAAAGCCCTGAATTTCTTCCCAAACAAAACTCAGAGGTCAGAAATCAATTATTAAGACAGAGGAGCTTTGAGAGTTTTTGCTTTCACAAAAGATAACGAAAGACCTTTATGTCAATGTTACATTGAAATGTGGCTTTTCCTTTTAAATGGTATTTTCAAAAGGGCCAAGACCCTAGTAAACAAAAGTAAAACATACAAAAACATCAGTCATAAAATCAATATCATTTTGTTAAAATAACTTACAATGTAGAAAAACAAACTTCTTATATGATAAAAAGGAGAAACAAACGAAAACATCTGGCGACCCCCCTGAGGCAAATGCTACAAAATTGAACTGATCACTACAAACAGTCAAGTATATATAGAGAGGAACTGGCTAATTTCTCCTTAAATTCCAAAATCAGTCAATTAATTTAATTATCATAAAACTTTCAAATTCCAGATCTGTGTAAAATCTATTAAGACAAATAATTCACCATACCAATGCTAAATTTATGCAGGTGCTAGAGCACCAAAAACAGGATTTTCAAAAAACCTCCTGTAGAATGAAAAATATTTAATTGATATTTTATGCTACCAAGAAATCAAATGCTAGAAATTTGTAACAAAAAAATAAAATATTTAAGAGTCCTCATAGTAAAAACTACACAAGCTTCTTCCCTTTGCCAGGAGCCAAGCGAACTGTCCCTGTAGCATTCTGGTGTTGAATTCAGAATGTCACGAGAAAAGGCATTTCTGGCAACTTGAACAGGGTCTGAGGTATCTGTTCCAACAGCCCACTCTGGCAGCATTGGTGCAAGGCAGCTTTCCTTCAGCACCATGAAACAGAGGGCCCTTGCAGTTCAATACCATCATGGAAAGTAAGCAAGCAAACGCTGTAGGCCAGGCTGTCCCAGTAAATTTGTCCATATATACACCCCAGGCCTATCGCTTTGTTCTTCAACAATCACCCTGTGATTTGCCTGCACAAATGTGAATTCTGTTCTCCCTTCATCTGAGCGATGGAAAGAAAATAACTTTTAAGGAAAGTCTGACGCACTTTCAGATATTTTCACATTTCTCAGAAGCGGCTGCTTCCTCTTGGCTGTTTAGCGCTTCACAATATGAGGCTGCTATGCATCATGTATTGCTAAATTCACACAGAGTATGTATTTCCAGCACCTTAAAAAAAAGTTGCATTTATTCAACCAGATTTTTTTTTAAAAAAAAGACTTTCCACTGAAGCTATAAAACCATCTTTCCTATGTGCATATTTTGTGACAGTTCTCAGCAGGGAACCCAGAATACAGGAAGCCTGGGAAATAGCATAAAATATGTTAGTGTTAATAGACACCATTACCGGGGAAGCCATTTAATGCAACCAGAGTTTCTTCAGTTTCCCAGTGTGTGTGTGTGTGTGTGTGTGTATCACAAACGACTGTGCCAAAAATTAGATTCAGCAATGTAAATTGTGTGATATCTGAAACAATGAAGCATTTGCATTCATTCTGAGGTATTAGGCAAATCCCTCTATTGTTCTGGATTTCATGCCAGGAAATAGATTAACTTTGTAATTTGATACGCAAGCTATGGAGCAAGCACAGAATTATTTCCCCGTGGAAAGTGAGTTAAGTGCTGTTTAATTGAATCAAGGTGCCAGAGTAGCAAATCACGAGCGCTTGCAGTGGCCTTGAGGACATATAATTGCCCTGGCATAGTCCAGATTTCACAGCCCAAATGGGGAAACTGCAAATTCTTCAGGTCATAAAAATGGTGTGGCAAACGGATGAAATAGCTGCCTGCTGTACAGGGCCAGAACGAGGCCACATTCTGGCTTAGCACCTTGTCACGTAATAAGAAGGTGACATCAGACATGATAGGTGAAAATACCCAACGCTGTCAAAACTATGCAGTCGGAAATGTGAACCAAGCACATCTCTGTTAGAAAAAGAATATTCACAAGGAGAGAGAAGAAAGGGCCCCCTCATACATTTATATGAGAAAGCTGAGGTGTTGGACAGTTCCTCAGAACGACAAAATATCCAGGGCTACAGAAAGAGAAGGAAAGACATTTTCAAAATGGCTGAAATATGCCCATCGGCCTATAGTGAAGGGGGGGGGGATTGGGATCTGCTTTCCTCAAACAGCCATTTGGAGAGTCCTATTTCCACCAAATAAGACTTCCACAATCGAAGGAAGGAAGGAAGGAAGGAAGGAAGGAAGGAAGGAAGGAAGGAAGGAAGGAAGGAAGGAAGGAAGGAAGGAAGGAAGGAAGGAAGGAAGGAAGGACCATGCAGAAGCACCACTTCTCCTGTGTTCTGACAAATGCAAAGCATATTTCTTCTCTCTCCCCATTATTTAGCTGCAGTGCCAAGTGGCATCACAAGGTGGAACATAAGACATGTTGGCATGTCAAGAAAACAGGCCCCGTTACATTTTGCCTTCCTCTGCCCATCCTGCATGGCACGAGATATGCTCATTGCAGCATGGAGTGAGCAACCCCATCTGGGAGGAGGCTGGAACTGGTCACTCATTCCACCACCCCAAATATCACTTTGTGAGGAGGAGGGGGAGGCAATGTCGCATCACAACCTCTGCTGGCTGCACAAAAGGTGAGCTTCTGACACAAAAGGTGTCCCTGAGTATCTGCTTCCATCACATTTCCACACATTTACTCCTCTCAGGAACCAGCGATTCAAATGGGTGATTCAAAGTCAGGCCGGTTCCTTCCTGTCCTGATACCGGAGAACAGACAATCTGGCTCCAGTCCAAAGAGACTTGGAAACCACTGAAGCTAAAACTTTGGTCCATCCATCAGCAAGCCCAAACGGACCATCACATAGAGAAAAGCATCCCCTGCCAAACATTTTTGCCCATGGAAATGAGAAAATGAAGCAATTGCTTTGAGCAAAGCAATGGAATCACGCTCGGACAATCTGTATCCTGAAACCTCCAACACATCGTTAGTTCAGCAAACCAGAAAACTAGAACAAGAGTTTGCTTAAATGCTACAATCCGTAAGTAAACAAACAAAAAAAATGGAGAAAGAACAATTCCTCAGCAAGGCCAGAGTCCGGTTAAAGGCAACTGGACTCTTATTCCCTCAAAAGTCTTCAGGCAAATTGTGAAAGTAGCCCTATTTGCAAAATTAATCCAGTACCCTCCAACAGACTGAGTCACCTGGACTCCAACAAATACTGGGTAAAATGGAAGGATCTACAGTGAGGAGCATGAGAAAAGATGTAGGAACTCAGAAAGAAAATGCCCTCCCATCCCCTGGGAAAAAAAACCTTCCCATTCCTTTGTGAATGACCCATCTGAAATGTTCTAAGATGCCGCTGTCAACAAGAAAGCTTTGGTTCCCAGGAGAAGAGACCAAATAGTTTCTTTCCTGGGTTGCAGGCTGCAGAGAAAAATGTAAAACACAATTCGGTCCTCCACGCTCCAGAGATCAACCTTTGGAGCAATAAAAAGTACGAATAATGTTACCGGGAACTGGTAGAAAGCAGCTGCAAAATATCATGAGTATCCTCAGACATGTGAAAACAATAAAATTCCCTTTAAGGGTTCTTCCACAGGATGGGAAACTTAAACAAAGAAAAATCCCAGCCACGGCAATGCAGCAAGATCTGTTTGTCTCTCCAGATCTGTACAAACAAGGTGAAACAACGGCTCCAGCATGCCTGGCCTGGCCTGGCCTGACCCACTGGTCACTCAGACAACCATCCAAGGAGGAGGAAAAGATCTTCATTTCCAAACCATGAACAAGATAATCCAGAAGAAAAGCTGTATGGAGCGGATCCCAAAGAGATGTTGTGAGTCCAGGGTCTCCTTGATTGCTCCTGCTTGACAAAGGACTTTACTCCAAGGTGCAAGCGACGCAAGCAAAAGCCCTGCTCCAGCAAGCTGCTTGCTGCTCTTGGACACCTTTCACTGCAGGCTGAGCTGAAGTTTCAGAGAAACATGGCGGGCCAGAGCCTAAGACTGCAAGCCTGGGACAGGGTTGGTGGTGAAGTGATCATAGAGTAGAAGCAAGGCATCAAAACGCTGCAGCTTCTGCAGAGACTGTGCCAAGACGAGGACCGGTACAGAGCTTTCACAATGGCCAAGGTGCGCTACAAGTTCTTGGAATCCAGACATCTGGCTCAGTTGAGATGGCAGGAGACCCAGTTCCATCCCCAAGTGGCTGAAATTCTTGATCCCAGGCAAGGCTGGGTCCAACTGGAGGCCCAGAGACAGGACCAGAGGATCCGGGAGACAGGCTACTGGGAGCCCTAGGGAGAAAAAGGACAAGGCAAAGGTCAGTGGTAGCAATCCAAGAACTGACCCAGAGCAGACTTGACCAGAAGCGTCACAGACATCTCCAGGCAGTCTTGCTGGCAGGTCCAGAAGCGATTTGCCAAACCAGCAACCCTCTGCTTTCCTGGCCGTAAGACAGAAGGGTGCAAGACTAGGGATGACTAGATCGATGCCCTCCCCGCTGCAGTGTTCTCTTGCAGGGCCTGCTTAGAGGTGGCACACTGACTCACAGCCCCTCCCCAGGAACTTCTGTTGGAAAATGCCTCACTTCCATCATCACTCACCGCACGTGAGTTGCCCGATCTTTGTCACCAGGCACTGACTGTCTTCACCCTGATAAACACAGAAAACACCATAAACATCACTGGACTGTCTCCCCATCACAGAGGCATTTTGGCCCATTGGAATACAGCCATAAGCCAGGCTGCCAGGGGTGAAATCCACGTGCCCATGACTGTTCTGCTTCACCCCCGCCCACTGCCTCCCAAGAGCCCTCAGAGGCACTGCTAAGATCCCAAAGACCATTGCAGTTTCCATCTGGCCATCCTTTTGGAGGTGCTTGCCCAAATACCACTGACATGGGTCAGTCCCCCATGGTATACTGACCACGGGAATTCACCATCCAAATGTCTCCATGGTCTAGTATACTGGCCCCGGATGAGTTGTAGACCTGGGGCCTTCTCGCACTTAGCTGATTAGTCTGCCATGCACTAGGGCTGATAAACTTCTGCTAAAGGTGGGCCATTTGCACTTGCCATGAGGAAAGCTTCCCCAAAGCATCCATTACCAGCCAGTAGTGCAAATGGTCCTCCTGCTGACCAGCCCACACCACTGTGTCTAAAGCCGGAAGTCCCTGCTCCTCACTGCCATGATTGGCCGTTCCGTGATGTGCTCAGACGGCATTGCAGAGGGGTGTGTTGAAGCAGAGGGATGCATTGCGGCCAATCACATCAGCACCCATGACTGAATGTCCCTCTCATGACTCTATGACCACACACCACTCCTGGGGATCAGTGGTCCAGTCGTGTCAGAGGTCAGCGATTGAACACGGCCACCAATGCCACTGAGTGTGTGTGGACACTGCCTCCCCCACCCACCAACCACAGGGAACTGGAAGAAGAGCAAATGGTCGTGCTGCTGGATGCTTCAGGTAAGCTTTTGGTCAACGTTGGCAAAAGTGTGGATCACGATTTAATGCTCCACCTCTAATCAACAGTTAGTGAACTTCTGGGGAGGCAGGGCACACTTGGAGGCTCCATGTACGGACGCTCTTCACCAAAAGTTCATTAATTGTTGATTTCCAGCCAAAGTGTGATTGGACCCCTGGATGGCTACAGCTGTACCAGGCCAGGACACCATTTTGGTCTGCAGTTCATCCAGGGCAGACAAAAAGTTGCAGTGTGAAGCCCGCCATGGTCCGCACTGGTGCAAGGGGCAATACTGAGTTGCTGCGGCCTGCTTAAGAAGTTGCAGTGACGCCATGGGGCACATCAGGGCATGAGGCAGTGATGGGAGAGCTGCCCTTTGGAAACTGACCTTACGATTCCTTTATTGAGCCGCTGGAGTGCTAGAAACTCCTCCCAGCCACCTTGGCACGGGGAGCAAATGTTTCTGGCCACCCTGGGGGCCTAGTAGAGATGCCTTTGCTGCTTAATGGAGATGCGTCCTTGGTCGTTGGAGAAACAGTTAAAGAACATCCAAAACCTTAAGCCAAAGTGAAGCCCCTTTGGGGTCCTGATGAAAGAAGCCAGCCACAGGAAACACTTACTAGCTGCTCCCCACTTTCAACAGTGGGGTTCCTGAACGAAGAAAAGGTCCCTTGGGCAGATTCCAGGGAGAGGTGGGACTCCATCCCTGTGCAAGCCAAACATGGACAGGTCTTGGCGACTGTGGCGACTTTGGGTCCTCTCGGTGCCTCCTCCACCTCAGGATCCTCCACATTCCGAAACTCCACCTGGCTGGAGAATTTCTGCAGATCCAGTTCAGTGCATTCCACCGGGGTGTGTGGCCAACAGCGCTGTGCCTCACTGGCGCAAGACGAGGCGGGGGCTGTGCAGCTGGGAGCTCCACCAGAGTCACGCCCGGAGTCCGGGAAGGAAAAGCCCCCAGCTGAACAGTCGCTGCACCCAGAATTCCTGATGAGAGGATGGGTCTCCACGTGGTTCCTGGCCAGGTGGTTTTGGGTGGCAGCTGGCATCAGCGGGGGAAGGCACTGGTCGGAGTGCTGGCCAGGCCGATGGAAGTGAGGGACCCCTGCCCCTGGGACAAAATGAACAGCTTCAGCAGGACCTAGAGTCAAAAATCAAGGCCAGGTCAGTTATTTTTCAAAGCCACCCTTCTCTTGCTCCGCATGAAAGGCCAACCAGATGTGGAACAGGGCAACCGTCCAGCTGATTGAGGAGATCCTAAAAGAAACCCAGTTGCTGGTTCTCATCAGCTCTACCTACTACTCCCGCTATCCCTGGCTTCTTCTCACTTTGGGCAAGCAGAAACCCCAAAGGGCAGGATTCCAACCCCCTGAGCAAATACAGTGGGATGTCCCCGCTGTTTCCCATGGAACGGCCCTCAGAAACAAACTGCAGGCCTACAAAAGGCACAGGCCAACTATCTGTGTAACAACCATCTCTGCTTTGGATGGATGATGCACAATTATGACCTGGTGTCTTCTGTGCACAAAGGGAAGGGCCTGCACTTGGGCTACAGAAGAAGAAAAAGAAGAGGGAGGAGGAGGAGAGTTGGGTTTTCCAAACCACTTTTCTCACCCATTTTAGGGAACTCAAAGTGGCTGACAAACCTTCTGTTCTCGCCACAGCAGACACCCTGTGAGGCAGGTAGGGCTGTGAGAGCTCAGAAGGAGAGCTGTGACTAGTCCAAGGTCACCTAGCTGGCTTCATATGGGAAGAAGAGTTGGCTTTCCTACACCACTTTTCTCACCCCTTTAAGGCGACTCAAAGCGGCTGACAAACCTTCTGTTCTTCGCCCCACAACTGACCACCATGTGAGGCAGGTGGGGCTGTGAGAGCTCAGAAGAGAGCTGTGATTAGCCCAAGGCCACCCAGCTGGCTTCATGGAGGGGGGCGGAATCAAACCAGAAGACTACCAGATACGAAACTGGCACTCTAACCATTTGACAAAACTGGCTCCCAGTGACGGGGCTTGGCCATCATGGGAGGCAGAGAGCGATCGTGGCTTTCTGCCTCTGATGGCTCTGTGGCTTCAGGAAGGCATATCCAGGGCCAGATATTCAGGGGACAGATAAGCAGGTCAAGGGTCCAGCCCAACCAGGGCAGGAGAAAGCGATGCCCAGAAAGGACTCACCACGCTGGCAATGGCTCTTCCAGAAGGACCGGCAGTGGACGACGGAGGCCAGCAGCAGCAACAGCAGCAGAATGATGACCAGGGCACTGCTGGTCAGCACAACAACGGCCAGGTTCTGGGCCGAAGCAGAGGGGTCCTCCACCACCTTGATCAGGCTCAGCCTGGAACGGCCTGTGGAGGCAGAGGCAGAGATCAGGCCAGGGATCGTCCACGGCCCTCAGTTGCAGCTGCTCTCCGACCAGGTTCCTTGAGCAGCTGCAAAGCGGGAATTTTGCATCTGTCAGATCTTTGCAGGCACCAGCTCCTTCCGCTTTGGGGGAAATAAACCGCCAGGGTCAGGCTGGGGGAAAGGGAGCTGCTTACGGAGTGGGAATTCTACTTTGCAGGCCAGAGTGGAGGTTGCCTGAACGCCCTTCCGGAGGGAATCCCCAGTGCTGAAGGAAAGCTAAGAGAAAGGGGAAGGGACTGGGAATGCGACACATTCTGTCTCTTCAAAGGGAAAGGAAAGGGAAAGAGAAAGAACGGGAAAGGAAAAGGAAAAGAAGGGAAGGGAAGGGAAGGAGCTGTCTTGCACTCTGTAGGAAACATAGCACTGTAAAAACCTCACGGAATGTTCCCTGTTCCAGCCCTCTTGCCTGCAGGGGTATCCTGAAGGGCCAGGGAAAGGAGCAGAGGATCAGGATATTGGTGCATCACTGAACCAACTCAGTTTTTCCCATGAGCAGCAGAAGCGCAGGAAGTGATGCAGATCACAGAACCCAACTTTCTCCTTGGCTGTTTGCAGCCCCAGAAGCAGCTGCAGCGCAATTCAGAAGCAAAGCGACCCGGGAAAACACCCCCCCCCCTGGGTTGGGACGGGGAAGCATGGGAGGAGCCGAAGGAAACCTACACTGCAGTTCGGAGGCAGGGGTCCGCTTTGTGCATGGGACACACTCCTGGTCCTGGGAACCACCAATCTGCGTTTTCCTGTAGAAACTGTCAGGAAAAGAAAAAGGAAGCAGGACCTGAAGGCAGAGGCTTTTCAAGGGGGCCCGAGAAACAAAGGACAGTCCCTGTCTGCCCCATCCCTTCCCCATCCCCAGTCCTGCAGTTCCTAGATCTGCAGCATGACCACAGCGAACTCAGCACCAGCCACCTGGCGAGCTGCTCAGATGCTGCTTTGGCCATGGGCCCACTTCACAGGCCCACCAATGTCCAGGCAAAGGCTGGGATGTGCGTGAATATTCGGACAAATTTGTACGAATTTGGACATTTGCATATTAATATAATGTTACGACACTCATACATTGACATATGTGTTCGACCTCTTACTCAGGTCCATCATGGAGAAGGGTGTGAGCAATGCAGGCCAGAGCAAGAACGGTCTGAGGATGACCTACAATAGACTGGGTGTGAACAGAACTTGTATGACCTAGAGATGTGCACAAATGTTTGTTTTTTTTACACTCTATTCAAATTGAATCGAATACCCGAAAATCCAATTCAATCTGAATCTTTTACATTCGAATTTAACAAGATTCGCAAGTACCAAATTCAAATCTATTTGTTCAAATTTTTTATTTGAATCTGTACATACGAATGTCGACAACATTTGTATGTGCACGCACACATCTTCCCCGCATCCGTACGCATCCGTACACGTCCATATTCATACCGTAGTTATCCTGTGTACAACCTGCTTTCATCCCGTACGGATCCGTACAAATGCGTAAGGATGAGGGATAGATGCAGATCTTCAAGTACGCATCATGTACAATACCTGTACAAATATGAATGTCCGGATAATTCAAATGAATAGATCTGAAATCTGAAATTTGATTCTAATGTTTACATTTGAATTTCGGGACATTCTATTTGAGTTTGAATGTCAAAATTCGGCACATTTGATCAGATTTAAAATGCCTACGAGTATTCGTGAGCATCCCTACGACCTCAGATCGAATTAACAAATAGGCCATCCTGTCCCATAGAGGTGTGACGAGGGCCCTTCTCTGAAAGGAACCAGCTCCCCAGCTCCAGACAGGGACCTGCTCCTTTGCTCAGTGCAAAATGGGCACGCAGTGGGGACTCATGAGCCAGCTTTGGGTTTCAAGCCAACTCATTTCCACATGACTGTGAAAGGGAAAGAAGCCCTGAGTCCAGCTCAGCTCCTGGCAGCTCTACAAACACATCTGTGCAGTTTTCTTGGGAGCTGGATGGAAGCTGTTTACCATTCCCTCCTTCTGCAGAGCTGCCTGTAGATATATATATATATATATAGAGAGAGAGAGAGAGAGAGGGAGGGTTACTTTTGAGGGGACCCTTCCCCACCTAATCACACACACCCATCCGGATCCTCTCTTTGCCAAGCCAGAGAGCAGTCAAGCATATCTGATTGGATTAAGTGCAACACTCGCACTTTGATTCTGCCACAAAAGGCACAAGCGTTCATCCAAGAATAAACTTCAGCTCGGCTGAGGGTTCCAAAATAAGTCACAGGCCCCCGGCCAAAAGGTCTGATGATCCTGGACAAGCAAACGCTTAGCTCAGGGCGTGGGGCTGAGCTAAATCCCCCAGCATTCAGTCCGGCTGGCATGGAATGCTGGGGAATGCAGTTCTGGGACCTCTGGAGGGCCACAGTCTGGCATCCATGCGCTGGACCCCAACAACAGCCATCTTGCCTATATGTCTGAATCCAGCTGGTGTGCAGCCAGTTGCAATGGAAGAGCGGGGAGCTGGACCAAGAATACAGTCATGACCCAAATTCCTGGCCAGGCCAGCATTTAAGGAAAACAGGCAAAGAATTTCCACCACTCAGGCAACACCCAGAGGTGCATCACACAGACCAGCAGCCCCTGCCTGCAAGTCGACTGAAATGCACAAGGAAATCCAAAGCCCCAAGCGAGGTGCCTTTTAGGTAAGCACATCTAGCAGGGTTTTGCTCTAAATGAATGAGGCCCTCCTTGCTAAGTGCTGAAGGACTGGGATGAGGCGGGGGTGGGGGTGCTGAATGCGGGGAAAACCTCTACCAATTGCCTGAGAATCCCACACATTATCCATGCTCTGGTAACCTCCAGACTAGACTACTGTAATGCCCTCTACATGGGGCTGCCCTTGAAGACAGTTTGGAAGCTGCAGCTGGTGCAGAAGGAAGCTGCTAGGCTGCTGACCGGGACAGCTGGCCACATGCACATCACGCCAGTCTTAAAAGAGTCGCAATGGCTGCCAATTCACTACCGAGCCCAATTCAAGGTGTTCGCTTCCTAAATGACTTGGGCCCCAAATGTCTAAAGGAACGCCATTTTCCACATTGACCTGCCTGTGCCTTAAGATGTGAAGGGGAAGCCCTCCTGGCTGTCCCACCACCCTTAGTAGTAAAAGGGGTGAGCACCCAGGAGAGGGCCTTCTCAGTGATGGCCCCCAGGCTATGGAATAGTCTCCCCCTTGAGGTGTGTCAGCTCCTTCACTGTATATGTTTAGGAAGGCAGTAAAGATGCACCTCTTTGCCCTGGCTTTTGGCTAAATGGGAATATACTGTCTCTCTCCACTTTTGAGACACTGTTACTGTTTTAATATATACTCTTGTTGTTTTAACATATGCCTGATTTTAAGTGTTGTTACCCGCCCTGAGACCTTTGGGTAAAGGGCAGAATAGAAATACAAATTAAATAATGAACGAACGAACGAATGAAACATTTCTCCTCAAGATAACTTCACTTTAAGGTCCCCATAAGGTATTGGCCCCCAATAAGTGACCTCTGGGCCAAGCTTCATCTCCTCGAAATCCAGCCTTGTGGCTTTGATCCTTCTGCACCACAACCATGGCTGAGCTTGGCCAAAGGAGTTGGTCTCAGGCAGGCCACACGGCACCCACCAGTCACCTTCCGCTTACCCTGGGAAACACTCCCCGCAGACTGCATCCGAGGTGGCGGTGCAGTTGGCCTTCAGGATCCGGTTGATGAGGGTGCAGGAGAGGCAGGGCCTACAGCCATGGCGGCCCCAACTGTCCTTGAATCTCCTGGGCCGGCACGGGGTGCATTGGGCATCACTCCCTTCACCATAACCACAGTCCTGTAATGCAGACAACACACCCTTAACTACAGCCCTGCTGGAACATGCAAACTCTTGGCTGGACAACTTCAGCATCAGATGATTGCACGAGAAAGAAAGGGAGAGAGAGCAGAATGAAATCCGAATGGTTTTCATAAGGTCATGGGACCACACAGCCGCCAGGGGTCCCACAACAGTGACC
The DNA here is from genome assembly GCA_023333525.1 of Aspidoscelis tigris stejnegeri. Classification (NCBI taxonomy): domain Eukaryota; kingdom Metazoa; phylum Chordata; class Lepidosauria; order Squamata; family Teiidae; genus Aspidoscelis; species Aspidoscelis tigris. The sequence goes on along the minus strand of JALMGA010000012.1, from coordinate 16,088,868 downwards.
TGGTGTGATCTAGTCTAGCAGGTGCCTGACCCAAGCCTAGGGATGTGCGCAAATATTCATAATATTAGATATTTGTACAAATTTGTACAAATTCATACATCCATATACCAATCAAACGTAAAAACACTCGTATTTGTACGAAGAAGAGTTGGCTTTTCCATCCCTCTTTTCTCACCCATTCAAAGTGGCTGACAAAGCTTTCTGTTCTTCTCCCCACAACAAACACCCCGTGAGGTAGGTGGGGCTGTGAGAGCTCAGAAGGAGAGCTGTGACTAGCCCAAGGTCACCCAGCTGTCTTCATGGAGAAGAGGGGAATCAAACCCGGTATTCCCAGATAAGAAACCGGGAGGTGGGAAAGCGGCTTCGCCAGTCACACCTGCAACGGATCCAGAGTGCATCAACATGGGTTGAGAGCAGATTCAAAGTGGATTCAGGGTAGATTTGATACTTTTAGAGGGGAGAGGTTATGGGGACAGGTTACGGGATATGTATCAGCGACATATGCAGCCATATTGATATTCATACGAATTCATACAAATACATTCATATCAAATAGAATCCTATCACATTCAAAGGGGCTCGGTTTGAACAAATACAAATTTTCTTACATTTGATTTGATATGAATCAAATGCAAAACAAAACCCCTTCATGCATATCCGTACTAAGGACAGTTCTTAATTGTATTGTGTCTTTCACCCCCCTTTTACCTTGGACAGCTCCAGTCCTGGGCCGCACTCTCTGCAAAGGACACATTTCCTTTGGCTGACGTCCAGGTATTCACCCTCCTGGCATTCCACAGAGTTTGCCGACAACTGTGAAACCTGATGAAAGAGAGGCTTGTTGGGCTACTGACAAGGGGTCTCTGTAAATATACAACCCCCAAATTACAACCCCCAGCTTAATGTCTTTCGCACCTGGTCACACAAAGCAGAAACCCATGGAATCGGCACTGGGTCATCTGCCTACATGAGACACATAGTTTACGGAATCCCGCTGGTTCTTGGAGGTGGGCTGCCATCAGCCCTTGCTATTACAGATAAGTGGGACAGGGTGGCTCAGAGGCTTCAGGCTGCAGATATCCAGGGGGACCCATGGGGATCCCCATCACTAGCTGATGTGTGAACCCTCCCTGGTGCAGGAGTTCAGATGTGGACACACAGCTCAATCAGTGGGTGCCATGGGTGCCTGGCCTGTGCCCAAGTCGGGTCATGAATGTGAAAGCCGTGACCAAGACATAATGGAGTAGGTCCAGTGTGAAATGTGCCATTCTCTGGTCCAGTACAGAGGTCACTCAGTTGCTTTTGCAATGCCAGCATCTAAGCAGTTAAGCACCAGTCTTTTCCAGTTCCTGAGCTCTAGGCATTGGGGACTCAAAGCTGCTGAAAAGCCTTCTTCTCTCCACAACAGACACCCTGTGAGGTAGGTGGGGCTGTGAAAGCTCAGAAAAGAGCTGTGACCCACCCAAGGTCACCCCACTGGCTTTGTGGAGGAGTGCAGAATCAAATCCTGTATTCCCTAACCATTAGACCAAACTGGCTATAGAAGCAGGGAGATTTTTTCCCTCTAGACCACGGGGTGGGAAAACTCGAGGTGTTCTTGAGCTACAGCTCCCAGCATTGCATACTGTTGCCAGGAATGAATGAGACTGCATCCAGACACCGTTTACTTATTCCACCATATTTGGATACACAGATATAAAACATCAGAATACCCATCTTTTATTCCCAAATATTCAAATACAGGCAGAATAAGGAGATGACACCTGGATGGAGACCAAGTCTCAGGGCACTGTAGTCCAGCAGTATCTGGAAGGCCACTCTTTTGGCCAGGCCTGCTGCAGCCCCAGCCTAGGGGTTCTGTTATGAATTGATCTCCCATTCCAAACTGGACGCTAAGTGTCCAGTGTTGGAGGCATGATGCAGAATTCCATCTTCCCCAACAGCAGCCCCCTCCCACTTCTGAAGTTGTCTCACTGGATGGAAGCCATCAGTTAACCAGAGCAGCATCCTACCAGGACAGAAAGTATCCCCACGAAGGTCCAGGCAGCCTTATTCATTGTGTCAGCAGGCGTGAAACTTGTCTGCTCCTTAACCATGCGATCACTGCGGCTTCCTTGTGAATGAGAAACTTTGTAGCCTAAGGGACACAAACACAATAGATGTATTTTTAATCTTTCCCAGAATTAAAGATTTCCTCATGCCCACCTTGACAAACGAGAGCAAAGTCAGTCCACAGCTTGCAAACTAAGGCTGTGGTCACACTTAAGGTTGAATCCAGCTTCAGTCCACTTTGAGAGTAGCTGAGGCCATCCTTAAACATTTAATCCAGCTTCAGTCCACTTTCAGAGCAAGGGAATAAATCAGCAAAGTGACAGGCTGTTTCTGTCAGTGTTAAATAACTCAGAAACTTCACCTTTGGGACCAATAATGTGGAAAGGAAAGTGCTGGTCACTTTGCTGATGTGTTCTCTCACTCTGAAGGTGGACTGAAGCTGCATTAAACCTGAAGGGTGGCCACAACCTAAGATGCAAGCAGAAGGGAGGCCACCCCTTGATCCCTCCTGCTGAAAGTTCAAGGCATAAATTATGAAAACTGCCATAAAAGAGAAAATGGCCAAAGCCACAGAAGCCCACAGGTCTTGCTCAAGGGTAGTCAGTGAGGGTTTTGGAGGTAGTGGGTTCTCCTTCATTGGAGGTCTTCAAGCAGAGGCTGGACCAACATCTGCCTGTGATGGCTTAGGAAATCCTGCATTGAGCAGGGGGTTGGACTGGATGACCCAAGAGGTCCCTTCCAACTCTAGGATTCTATTACTCTAATTAAGGCTGCAGGTTTGCGGGGGCATCAGGAAGGACGGGATGAAGGTGTCTTCTCTGACATCCTCCTCCTGCTCATCCAAATGCTGGCAAACTTAACAGCCATGGACAGAGCGGACAGGTGGCCTTAATGGATAAGCAAAATAGCTAAAGGACGGTGGGGTGGGGGAGTAAGTGGGTTTTCTCTGAGCGCAGATGTGTACCAAGTGGGCTCTTCTTCGGTGTTCTAACAGAAAAAGGGGTGCTGGTGGTGCCAGGAAGGGGCCCGCGTCCCTCCCTTCTTTGGAAATGCAGCATCCACGCAGGCCTGGGCAAGTGGGCGCTGCGGGCGAAATCCGTCGCTCAGCGTCTCTCTCGGGGCGACCCGGGGCCCCCGCATCGCTGGCCTGGCGCCTTCGTTCCGGGTTGGTTCCGCTGCAGTTCCATCTCGACCCACAGTGTCCTTCCCTTCGCAAGCACGGGAAGGACCCCAACCCGGCGCTGCTGCTGCTGCGGACACCGGAGGGCTCCGGCTACGGACCTCTCCCGGGGAGCGGGGTCAGCGCCGCCAATGCCACCTTTCCTGGGCCGCCTGTCGTGCCAGCCCCGCGGCCCCCCTCTGCCCAGGCCAGCCAAGAGCCCCCTTGCGCTCCAGGCGGCCCCCTCCCTCTCTCCTTCCTTCCTTCCCTTCTCCGATGACGGCTGCAAGCAAGCCCAGGCTTGCCCGGGCAGAGGAGCCCACGTGCGCCACCGGCCCGACTCCCTTTCCCGCTGGCCGCCTTCCAGACCGGACCGGACTAGACCGGCAACACCCCCCGCCAGCACCGAGCAGAGGCGCCCGGGCTGGGTCGGGCTGGGTCGAGCCGGGCTCGGCTGCGCTGGACCCGGACGGAACGGGCTTGATCTCGCCTCCCGTGCGCACAGCGGCGGCGGCGGCGTGGCGTCCCTCCGCTACGGAGCTCCTCTCGCCGCCGCCGCTTCCCCAGCAGCCCACCGCCCTCGGGACGCGGAGGGAGGTCGCTGCAGAACGGGATGGCATCTGCCCAGGCATGCCCGGCGGACGGCGACCCTGCCCCAGCCCGAGATGCGCCCCTGCGCTCCGTGCGCACGGACAGGTGCGCTTCCGCCACGAGCCGCGCCCGGAGCCCGAGGAGGCGCGCAGGTGAGTCGCCCCGACGGACCGGGACGCCCCTTACCTGCTCGCCGTCGCATCGCATCGCATCGCATCCCCCCCCCCCGCGCGCGTACGGTGGCTGCTGCTGCTGCGCCACCGCAGGAGTCCCGCCCGAGCTGCCATTGGCTGCTGCCCGAGCCGCTATGCAAATCCCTCGCTTGGGGGCGGGGCTTGGGGGGGATCCCGGGCACGTCGAAAAGTGTGTGTGTGTGGGGGGGGGGGCTTGTTTGCAGCCGCCGCGGTGCAACTTCGGGGCGAAACCCCAATTGGGACGGCGGCGATGAGCGCTTTAACGGGGCTTGCAGGAGCCAGGCGGTGAGCTTCCACATAGGTCAACAGATGCAGGATGAGTCATCGGACGGTGCTCGGGCGGAACAGAAGGGGCGCCTCAGGGCCTGGAGGGGGTGGCCCCCGAGCCCCGAGCCCTATCTGATCCACCTTTTCTCCCTCTGAATGTCCGGGGGGGGGGAGCGGAGAGGGGCAGGCTGCTGTGCGAAGCATCAAACTGGAAGCCTTCCCTAAGACCCCTCAGAGAGATGCTCTCTGTGTGTGGGTTTATTTTATTTATTTAGCTAGCCTATGGCAAATTTACACTGTTACACATTAATGAAATAGCTAAACAAAGATAGAAAGCAGTAAAAGCCTGTAAAGATCAAATGGTAAGATCACAAACGTATCTGAGGGTCTAGAAAAAAGATGTTTATGTTTGGAGTTTTGCATAGTTTAAACAATGTGGCAGAACCAGGAGATCACTAAAATTGTCTGGTTTTCCACACCTTCCAGGTTAAGATAGTGGCCTCAAAGTGACTGCTCTGTGTGTGTGTGTGTGTGTGTGTGTGTGTGTGTGTGTGTGTGTGTGTGTGTGTGTGTGTGTGTGTGTGTGTGTGTGTGTGTGTGTGTGTGTGTGTGTGTGTAAGAGAGAGAGGGGGACAATCAATAGATGACCCTGGTAGTCCCTTCAAACTCTTCAAGTCCATGATTTGAGGGTACAGGGAAAACATCAGTTTTATCAGTACACATATCTACAATACAGAAATATATATATTTAATGGTGCTGGTCTGTGCTCAAGATTTAATCCAGTTTCAGTCCACTTTCAGAGCGAGAGAAAACATCAGCAAAGGCTGCGGTCACACTTAAGGTTTAATCCAGCTTCAGTCCACTTTCAGAACGAGAGTATACATCAGCAAAGTGTTAAATAACTCAGAAAATTCGCCTTTGGGATAGATAAGGTGGTCACTTTTCTGATGTGTTCTCTTGCTCTGAAGCTGGATTAAACCTCAGGTGTGACCACAGCCTAAGGTAAGGAAGAAAAAATGCCACTTTGCTCTCACCACACAAAATCCAAGATTAATCTGGCTTTCCCTGCTGTTCGGAATTGGGCTTGTATGGACATCATGGGGTAGGTAAGGTTAGAAGGTGATGAATGGCCATTAACCATTCAACAGATCACGGAAGGCTTAGTAGGAAACTCTGTCCCCATACATTCTGAAGGTGTCCAGCTGCAGAGCAGGGGCCTTTTCATGCTTGGCCTGGAGACAGTTCCAGGTGGATCATGGGGGGGAAGAAGAAGAAGAAGAGAGTTGGCTTTTCTACCCTGCTTTTCTCACTCATTAAATAGGACTCAAAATGGCTGACAAACCTTCTGTTCTCCCCACCACAGACACCCTGTGAGGTGGGTGGGGCTGTGAGAGCTCAGAAGAGAGCTGTGACTAACCCATGGACACTCAGCTGGCTTCATGGAGGAGGGCAGAATTGAAACTGGTATTCCCAGGTAAGAGTCTGGTTCCCTAACCACTAAACCAAACTGGCTCACTAAGGCCTCTCATCCGTTCCTGAGGCTTTTCTGCTGTGTGGATGACTTAATAGCTGTCTTTGACGGTCCGGAACGGTCCTCGAAAAGCAGTGCCAATGTGATGCTTCCAGGTGTTGCATTATGAATGTATGCACCTCCTGCCACCCTGTCACAGGTAGAGGTGAATGGGGCACCTGACACCTGGACGGCAGGCCTGGAATATGGCCATTTGCACACCTGGTGTTGCTGGTGGTGGTTAGGAACAGGAAAGTTCCTGCAGCCAGCGTGCAAATGCCCCTGTCTGTTCTGATCATTGACCAGCCTGGAATTGTCTTCCAATTGTGATTCCGCTCAGGTAAGTTTAGATTTGGCCTAAATAGCCAGTTTAAGTTTACTGCAGTCATATACCATCGCATAAGAGAAAATAGCCTGAGAAAAATCATATTTGTAAACAGAGAAGCCTCTTATTCCGTCTTTCAGCCTGTATGAATGACAGCTGTCCTAGTGTGTGCTCCAAGCCAAGGTCCCAAAAGATCTACCTGGTCACCTTTGACTGAGATGCCTTCTTTCCAAGGGCTTGAGATTCACCTCACTTTGCATTAAGCAGATTGATTCAGGGCTGGTCTAGTGGTTAGGGAGCCGGACTCTTATCTGGGAATAACGGGTTTGATTCCGCCCTCCTCCACAAAGCTAACTGGGCTAGTCACAGCTCTCTTCTGAGCGCTCACAACCCCAGCCACCACACAGGATGTCTGCGGTGCAGAGAAGAACAGAAGGTTTATCAGCCGCTTTGAGTCCCCTTAGAGGCGTGGGAAAAGTGGTGTAGAAAAGCCAGCTCGTCGTCTTCTTCCTGCACAGGTGTGCCCTGTCACCAACTGCGGGGCCAAACGGCCCACAGGCTTCCTAGGAGGCCTGCTTAGCTTTCCTCTTTCGGTGCGTGTCTTGCTTGGAACACAAGCCTGCTTAAGACAACGCTCTTTGCGGGCTGCAACCAACTGAGGTGCTTTGCCAATGCAGAGGTGCTGAAGCAATGCTGAGCAAACCGCTGGGTGAATTCCTGTGTGGCTGGAAAGAGCTGATTTTAGGCCTCTACAGATGGATTGACAGGCAAAGGCAGGAGAAATTCTCCCTTGCCTTGGAGAGTTTATCTTGAGATCAGGGATGCTCATCAGATCGACACTAATCAATGGGTGAGTGGCTTCCACCTTCAGGCTCACAGCAGGGTGTCCCTCCCTCTTTCCCACCTACCCACCAACCAGGGAGGGGAGGGGAGGGGGGCAGAGGGCCACCCACCTTCCCACCCTCCCTCCCTTGGCTTCAGTGAGGAAGGAGAAGCCAATTCCTGCGGTTTCTCACCTGTTAAGGTTTAACTGATTATAACCCACCCTGAGACCTCCAGGTAGTAAGGTGAGATGAAAACAGAAAGAAAGAGAAAGAGAAAGAAAGAAAAGAGAAAATGAAAGAAAATGAAAGAGGGAAAGAAAGAGAGAGAGATTGAAAATGAAAATGAAAGAGTAAAAGGAAGAAAAAGGAAGAAAGAAAAGAGAGAGTAGATTCCTGCTGATTCATACATTTAACAATATTTTAAAGAGATTGTTCCAGGCAGAAGCAAGCCAAGAGCACTAAATGAGTTCCATGCTCTGAACGGTGATGGATTTTTGTGGTTCTGTGTTTAGTCTCGCAGCCAGTTTGGAAAGCAGGACTTGGACGCTTCCTCCATCTCCATCCTGAGCAGAGAGAAGCTCTGAAGCTCAACGAGTAAGGTTAATTTTGCTACTATCAGGCCTGGTCGGCCACTGAAGTTCAGGCTCAGCCCTTGGGGGCAGGAGAGGGAAGAGTGCGGGGTGCTGCCCGGGGCATGGAGATCTCAGTGGAGTTGTTTTTCAGAGCCAGACTCCACTGTTGGAGTCAGAGGGCGAATTCAATGTCCGTCACGAAATCCTGTCACTTCCGTGGCTGCTTGCCGCCTTCCGTAACGGGCCGTTCTGGCTCTCGTATCAGCTGGGTGACAGTTTGGCTCTGGCGGCCTGACAGGAGAGCCCCTCAGGATGATGAATGGATTGCGGCTTAATGTGCGCGGCGCACATCTGACCTTTTCATAGCGCTGGCGATGACATTCTCTGAAAAATGGCTCATTTGTGTGGCATTTGTATGGCGTATTGCCATCGCTAAGAACTTTCTGGGCTAGTCATAGAGCATTCAACCTGAGTAACGAGAGGGGCTTCTAGGTGGTGGCCCCCAGGCTGCGGCATCGCCTCCCTTCAGAGGTGCAGCAAGCTCCTTCCCTCTGTACCTCCATGGGGTAGATGAAGATGCGCCTCTTTACCCAGATCTTGGATTAACTATGCCTCTTCTGGGTACTCTAGGATTTTTATCTGTTTTTAATTTTGTCCTTATGTATTTCTAATGATTGTAACTGGCTCTGAGGCCACAAGGTATACGAGGGGGACATGAATGTAGATAGGCAGCATAAAACATAATTTTCAAATCAATGAAAGTACAGTCTGTGCCAAATTTTGAAAAGCCTGGGTTTATAGGAAAGGCCTTTTGGGGTGACCGGCAGCCCCAGGGCAGCCTTACTGGGAAAGATGGTCCAGGCAAGGCTAGGAACCTGTTCCCCTGAGATCTGGTGGGCATGCTCAGTAGAGGACCTCTTCCAACAGGCATGGAACCAAGTCATTGATGCCCTAACCATGAGCCAGTTTGGTCTTCTATTTAGAGCACTGGACTCCTATCTGGTATTCTCCTGGTTCGATTCTAGATTCCTCCACGAAGCCGGCTGGGTAGCCTTGGGCTAGTCACAGCTGTGCATCTGAGCTCTCACAGTCCCATCTACCTCACATTTTGCCTGTTGTGGGGAGAAGAACAGAAGGTTTGTCAGCCACTCCAAGTCTCCTTAAAGGGTAAGAAAAACAAGGTATAAAAACCAACTCTTCCTCCTCCATGAAGCCAGCTGGATGACCTTGGGCTAGTCACAGCTCCCCTTCTGAGCACTCACAGTCTCACCTACCTCACAGGGTGCCTGTTGTGGGGAGAAGAGCAGAAGATTGTCAGCCGGATTGGGGCCCCTTAATGTGGGGAAAGTGGGGTATGACAGCCAACTCTTCTTCATTTTTTTCTTCTTCAAACCTAAGCAGACTGGGAGCCAGGGCAGCAGAAGAGATCCATTTGGGGCACAGGCCCAGTGGTCCAGGCCAGGTGCTTGTCTTCAGGCTGTCCCATTCCTCAGAAGGATATCAGGCTATAAGGAACGATGATCTACTGTGGCAGTCCAGAAGAAGTGGTTGAATATCACGTCTCACTAGAAGCTAATTCAAAGCACCTCAAGGCAGAAAGGCCTTTTGAACCTCCTGTATCAAAGCTACAACTGTGCACAGCCGGTGGTTCTTTAAAAAGTGCAGCTGCACCTATGACAAGCTGAACAACACTTAGAGCTAAGAACGTGAGACCAAATCAGGTGCCGTCTCTGTATCAACCATGTCTCAAGCCTGAGCTCTCAGTGATGTTCCATCACACATAGCTGCCTCCATCCTTTGGGCAGGTATGCACTTCTTTTGCCCTGAGACAGGAGGCCCCACCACGCCCACCTGCTTTCGTTCTGTTTTTGCTTATTGACTCAACAGTTTATTGCTTCTACACTGTCATATGCTGAGCTTGGTTTGCTCTGCACAGAATTTACTGTCGCTATTTAATTTTGCTATAATTGAAATATTTTTCATTATTTATGATTACCTTTACAAAACAAAACAAAATCAGCCACAAAAAAAATTTGTTCCTCCTCCCAGTGGGTCAGTTTGGTCTAGTGGACAGGGACCTGGACTCTTATCTGGAAATACCAGGTTTGATTCCGCACTCTCCCACAAAGCCAGCTAGGTGACCTTGGGCTAGTCACAGCTCTTTTCTGAGCTATTGCAGCCCCGCCTACCTCGCAGGGTGTTTTGTTGTGGGGAGAACAGAAGGTTTTGTCAAACAGTTTAGAATTCTAATTGTTCGTCAGGAACTAAAGAGTCACAGTGAGTCATCAACTCGTGACTCAGAGTCTTATGACTCAAAGTCTCATGCTGTTGCAGTAATTAGATGACATCATTCTGAAACCTCATGATGGCTTGCACTTTATGGGCTATGTAAGTATGTTTCATAAAAACTTTGTCTTTGGCTTATTGTTTAAAGAGAGGTTTATCTCAAAAAGGATTCTGAAATAAAGCTGCTGAACCTTCCACTGAAGAAAGAAATACTTTTTCTCTGGATTTATTTGACTGAATGACTGTCCAGTTATTCTCCTCCTCCTCCTCTTCCTCCTCCCCTGAACTGTCTTCCCTTTCCAACCAACTTCTTTTATATATCATTTTGGAACAAGGGGGTTAACCCACAGAGTTCATTTCATACCTGCTTGTTCGTTTTCTGCTTGATATAATTCACTGTTGTGACCAATTTATTCCTTGCCTTGCTATATTACCTTCAAGCATCTTTTTCCTTTGGTCTTACACATCCCACTGCATAAACTGAATTACATCGTCCAACCATCCATTTAGATCTGCTTTGGCAGAGTTTTTCCGGCCCCATACAATCACAGATTGAGCCGCTTTAATCACCACCTCTATTAACCTTATAACCTCTGGCTTCTCCATGCCACCATCCATTTTTTCCTTATACCAGCTTGTCACCTGATTACTTACTCTGTTGGTTTCCTCTGTTATTTTCATTCCAGAATCTGCGTAAAGCCTCACATCCCACCATAGCTGCAACATATGGGACTTACTCCTCCATTTATGTACCTCATCTGGCAGGATGTTACGGGCCAATTAGGTGTAAGTTAAGGATGTGCACAAATATTCATAAAATTCAAAATTTGTAGAAACATGGCTGAATTTGGACATTCGGGCATTCGTATTCTAATCAAATGCTGGCACATTCGGAGATTGGCATCCAAATTTGAATCAAATGTTTCAATATATTCGTATGAAGCTTCATATGGGATTCGCATGCTATTTGTAAGGGACTGAACATTCATATCGAATTTGAATGCCACTACATTCAAAGGGGATCTATTTGAATGTGTAAGAATTTTCCTGCATTCAATTCAATACAAGTCGAACACAAAACAACAACAAACATTTGTACACATCCCTAGTATAATTTTCTTTTTCTTTTTTTAGCTCTGGTGCATTGGATTTCTTTCTGCTTTGGGTTTTCTGTTATCAAAAGGGCATCATCTGCAAATACACCAGTTTGCACTTCATCCAAAAGTTCATGATTAGGCAACATCTGGGCAGGTATATCTGCACCTGCAGGAGGTGCTTACAGCCTACAAACATCCCCTGCCTTCCCAGATGCTGCCTAATCATGAACTAGCTGTGGTGCATGAAATCGCGCACCACAAGCAACCAGCACCTACCTCTGGCCTGTTTAATCTTTCTCTATTCTCCTGCTGAACCAACTTCTATAGAATATAACCCTCATTCTGTAATTCTTCTTTGTATAGCTTCTCATAAAATTTCACCATTATTTCTCTAATTTTCTCATCTTCCCCTTCTCCCTTCTTTACTTCTCAGTTTAATCATTGCTCTATTTTCCTTTTTTTAAACTAATGTGTCAGTCTCATCATATTAGACATATCCCATCTTAAATTCATTCTTTAAATATATATTATTTCCTATTTATTATTTCATTCAAAACATCCAAATCCTTTATTTTTATGATTTTTGTCTTGAATTACCAACTTCTAGTTGTTCCATGTGCTTAATGTGCCATTTCTAAATTGTCCCTAAATTGTCATCTTTCAATTTTTTTAACAAATAGTTGAATATTCCATACTCCCTCTCTGTTTATCTCAAAATAATTTGTATTTCTCTTTGCATTATATGTCTGTTGCCATCTTTTTTTAATTATAATTGGATCAAGCCCCATCTCCCACCAGAACCCCCATTGCTACCATCATGGGATCATGATCCGATGTAAATATTTGTTCAATCATTGCTCCTTTTATTTTTAACTTTGTTCTTTGGTTTACCAAGATGTGCTCAAAACACGTGTATCCTTCATGTCTCACAGAGTAATATGTGGTCCAGTCCACTGTGATTCCTCCCTCCTTTTTCTCTGCCATCTAATAAATTCCATTTAGTTATATTAATGGTGTTATCCTTCTGTAGCTTTAAGCACTTCATGTATTTGTATCTACAACTGACAAGTATTACAATCTGCTTTGATCCCTTCTGGTTTAAGGGAGGCTAAAATTAAGCCAAATGAAAAACAAACAGATTAGTATAGCTAATCAGGCATAATACTTTGACATGCAATTTTCCAGTTAAAGGCCTCAATGCTCTATTTCCTAGCACTTCATTTACCCAGGAACTGTTCACAAGTGAGCAGTCGATTGAAACGTTCCACATGTTAAAGTTAGCGATGTGCAAAGTTCTGTCTATCTTCAAAAATTCAGTTGAACAGTTTGGGTTCTAAGGTATTTGCATCGAACCAAACGTGACTGTTTGAACATTCAGTCTCCTGCTCACGAAGGAGTCAGACCTGACACTGTCATGAATCCAAATGAAATCTTAAACTGGTTTCACTGCAGTTGAATCTGATTTGCTCTTAAGTCATGTCCAACTCTTTGTAACCCCGTGGACTGTGGCATGCCAGGGTGGGCCCTTCTGTCCTCTGCTGCCTCCCAGATTTTGCCCAGGCCCATGTTTGTTGCTTCCATGATACCATCTATCCATCTCATCTTCTGCTGTTCTCCTCACCTTCTGCCGTCCATCTTTCCCAGCATCAGGGTCCTTTCCAAGGAGTCCTGTCTTCTGTAGGGATGGGCACAAATATCCATTTCGCATGCAAGAAGATTCATATTCGTTCAAATAGATCCCCTTGGAGTGTGGCAGGATTTGTATTTGATACAAATGTTCAATCCCATACCGATGCATACGAATCCCATACGAAGCTTCGTGTGAATGTATCGAAAAATTTGTTTTTAATCTGAATGTCAATCTTTGAATGTGTCAACATTTGATTTGAATTCAAATGTTCAAATTTGGCCAAATTCATACAAATTTTGAATGTTACAAATATTTATGCACATCCCTCTGTGGTCAAAGCATCTGAGCTTCACCTTCAGGATTTGTCCTTCCAATGCACAGCCAGGGAGGAATTCCTTTGTTGTTGCCCTTCAGTTATTCATTCATGGCCTGCAGCAAAGTTTGCCCATGCTCATCTTCATTGCTTCCATGACACCATCTATGCGTCCCATCCTCTGCCAGCCCCTTCATCTTCTGATTTCCTTCTTTCCCAGCACCAGGGCCTTTCCCCACATTCAGTGCACTGTAGGGGTGTGCATTAATATTTGAAGGTATTCTAAATTTGATCAAATTTGTCTGAATTTCAACATTCAAACTTGAATTGAATGCCCATAAATTCTAATTTAAAACATTGAATGAATTTTGAATTTCAGATCTATTCATTTGAATTATCTGGATATTCACATGTGTAGGGGTTGTATACAATGTGCACTTGCACATATGCATCTTTCCCGCATCCGTACGCATCCACACGGGATGAAAACGGGTTGCATATGGGATAACCATGGGATGCATACGAACATGTATGGATGCATATGGACGTGTTGTTGACATTCGTAAGTGCAAATTCGAATCCAAAATTCAAAGAAATAGATTAGGATTTGCTTAATTCAAACTGAATTTGGTTCAGTTCGAATTTTTAAGATCTGAATTAAATTTTTGGATATTTGATTCAAATGGAATGGAATCTCAAAAATTACATTCATGCACACCGCTAATGCACCGTATGTTACCCCAAAGCCTTCCCATGCATGCTAGAGTGATGAGGATGGTCCATGCTTGCTCCTTCCCTTTGCTTCCTTCCTGAACAATCCAGAGGTGGCATTTTCTACTTAGTTACTTAGCTGGTTTGTTTATATGCTCCTCTTAAACCTCACAGTGCTTTTGGAGCTGCTGTCTTTGCCTACAGGCTGACCATCTGAAAAAGCATCACCCATGAGCAAAGGGGGAGCAGGAGGGGACCAGGGGTTGGGGAAGCTTAACAGCCACATCGTTGCTTTGCCACAGCCCAGATGGAGAAACCTTCTAGCACCACCCTGGCCCCCGTGATGGAAATGCTGCCTGGTTAGAATTAAGGGAGAGCATCAGATTTTCCATGTTACTCATAGGACACAAATACATTATTGGTAAAATGTTTAAATTTTCTCTTCTACTCCCTGGCGCGGGGCTAGTGCCCTCAAGACCTTTTTTAAACTCGGGCTAATGGGTGTGCGAGCAAAAACATCTGGTGGATGAACTATGACTTACCTCATCCTCTTGTAAAATCACATTAGGTAACTTTATAAGCTGAGCCTCCTCTAACCTCCAAGCTTGGATTTTTTTTAAAACTGCCATTACCTCATGAGCCAGTTTGGTCTAGTGCTTAAGGAGCCAGACTCTTATCTGGGAATACCAGGTTTGATTCCACCCTCCTCCATGAAGCCAGCTGGATGACCCTGGGCTAGTCACAGCTCTCTGCTGAGCTCTCACAGCCCCACCTACCTCACAGGTGTCGTGGGGAGAATAGAAAGCTTTGTCAGCTGCTTTGAACCCCCTTATGTTATGATATTCATATGCTAACATTCATAAGAATAAGAATGTTTCCAGACATTTGTACGAATAGTTCAGACATTTGTTAGATCGAGGGTGTGGAAAAACGGAGCGCCAGTCACATCCACAGTGGATCCAGATTGCATTCAACATGGATCAACAGCAGATTAAAATTGGATTCAGGTCGGATTTGACAGTTTCAGAATGCAGATATGTTACAGATACGTATCGGATAGGTATCGAATACATATTCATTCGTATCGGATACGTATCAGATATATATTCAGTCATATCCAATATGTATCAAATATTCGTACAAATATATACAAATAGATTTGTGTCGAATAGAATTTTACCACATTCGAATATGATCTATTCATATGAATACGGATTTTCAAACACTAGATTTATTATGAATCAAATGTCAAAATGCATTCGTGCAGCACCCCTAGTATGCATTTGTATGGGATTCATATGGGATTCGTATGGGATTCATATGGGATTCATATGGGATTGAACATTCATATCAGATATGGATCCTGCCACACTCGAAGGGGATCTATTTGAATGAATATGAATTTTCTTGCATTCAATTCAATACAAATCAAAAACAAATAAAACTTTCATACACATCCCTAAGCAGCAGCCCTTCTTAGCATTTGGCATATTAATCCTCCCCTTCTCATTTCACTGCAATGGGCAGAAGGCAGAATGAGGCCTGGGTCTGGTTGTGCACCCAGTCCTCTGCAGGGCACCGCCATTTCGATTTTTGTGCCCTGAGTGACTATGCGTGCACTGTCGCTGTGGTGGCAATGATGCTTTGTGCATGCGCAGTCACGTCAGGGGTCATCTGAGGTACCAGTGCGCTTGCACGGTTCTTCAGATGATGACCCCTAGCACCTGAAAAGGTGCATATAGTCACCTTCTGGATGCACCAGGTAAAGTTTTGTTTGGATTGGGGAGAGAAGGGGCAGAGAAGAGAATGGAAAACTCCAATACCAGAGGTAGAGCTGTTGTTGCATGATATTTTTCCCATTTGCACTGACTTCAAAACATCTTTCTTTCCCTTCTTTTCCATGGGTGGTAGAAACTGCCCAGGCACCTCAGGAAGGGCCAGAGACCTGGCATTGGATGCAGGTCGTACTTCCTCTGAGGAGATCAGATTTCCAGGTTCTTCTACTTGTCCCATGTTCTTCTGTTCTTTTACCAGCAGAGAGCGACTGGAGGCTGCTTTCATCACTCTAGGCTGGCACTGGTGTTGTTGCTGTTGGATTTGAAATCAGGGATGAAAGAAGGGGAGCCATTGGCTGAAAGATGGTGCAGGATGCAGAAACTCTTCCACAGAAACTTCAAGCCTGCATCCAGATGTTAGCTACTTATTTCACTGTATTTGAATACTCCAGAATATCCGTTCTTTACTTTGGGTGTCTGGATGCAGCATTCTATTCCACCTCCTCATCACAGCTGTCTGCTTTTTGGTTTTGTTTTTTATCTGCTTGTGTTCCCCCAAGTACATAAGAAGAACCGAAGAGGAGCTCTAATGCATCAGGCCCCAGCCCATCTAGCCCAGTATCCTGTTCCACAAAGTGCCCACCAATTGCTTCTGAGCATCTCAAACAGAAGATGAGGGCAAAAACTTCATCTGCTCTTGAATTCCTGCATATGCCCTTTGGAGGCATCCTGCCTGGTAAGAACCTGAGAGGAACCCTGCTGGATCGGGCCATAGCCCTTCTAGTCCAACATTCCATCTCACAGAATGGGTCACCAGTTGCTTCTGGGCATCTCAAACAGAAGATGAGGGCAAAATCTTCACCTGCTCTCGACTCGCTGCAATTGGCCTCTAGAGGCATCCTGCCTGTCTCCCCAGCCTGGAAGATGTACCTGGATATCCATTCTAGTAGCCATTGATACACCCGTCATCCAGGAATGGGTCTAACTTCTTCCTAAAACCTAGTTATGTTGAGCAAATCTTCCAGGCAGGACTTTCCACCATGGCCATTTGTATCTTTCTTTGTCATAATTGTCCCAGATGGTTGAAAATGGTTAGTAACAGTTTCATAATACTAAGGCCGCATTCCCATTGCAAGCTTAATACGGTTTCCCTAAACTGAAATAATAGAACTGGATGCAAACGCGAATTTGTCTGATCCCATTACTTTCAACTTAATCGCGTTCGATCTGGATTCTGAGGATCATACGTGGCATACGTGACTCAAGGGGGGACTCAAGTGGCTACTTTCTAAAAGCCGCTTTTCGGGGCTGCCCTGCCTTCTTCCTCCTGGCGTGAACGCACCACCCATAATGGACCCCTTCACAGAGCCTAGCTGGGTGGCTGCCGCTTGCCTGGATGGAGGAAAAATGGCACCGGGCAGCCAGCCATTCTTTCCCCTCCTCTCCCCATTGCACACAGCAGCAGCAGCTCAAGCCCCCTTCACCCGCTCACCGCCACAGCCTTAAAAACATTCACACATCTCCCAGAACCTGCAGCTGCTTTCCTTTCTTTTCCCTTTCCAAAGGTCAGAACTTTCAGAATTGCGCAGAATTGCAACATTGTTATCAGGTGTGAAGTGGGTAGATTGCTACAGTGTAATGGCTGCTTACGGGGTGGATTTTTACAGTGAAATCACTATCTTTGGAAGCAAGCTATTGCGGGAGGGAAACCCTAAACATGCATTCTCATCCCACTAAAACTGTACCGTTCCCACAGTAAGAAATGTAAAATGTTTCAAATGCACGAACTGGAGCGAGACCTGTTGAAATAAGTGTTAACATTTACAATGCTGTGGGGAGATTTAATACACGGAAAACGTGTTAAGCCAACCTGACGTGGGGACTGCGAGGATCAAAACCGTTTCGCAACCGTTTTAAGCTTGTAATGGGAATTCACCCTAAGTTGGGTCTATTTATTTTAGCCATTTGCCTCCAAAGCTGCAACTGTAGCCAAACTGTCTTTACTGGAATAACAGGAAAAGCAAACAGCATGCATACCACACAGGAAACACCTTATTAAAAATCAGAACAAGAAAGAAAGAAAGAAAGAAAGAAAGAAAGAAAGAAAGAAAGAAAGAAAGAAAGAAAGAAAGAAAGAAAGAAAGAAAGAAAGAAAGAAAGAAAGAAAGAAAGAAAGAAAGAAAGAAAGAAAGAAAATACTGAGCTGGGAAATTCTTCACTGCTTCCTGGATAAAATTAGCCCTAGGTGAGCAATTCATTTGTTATGTTTGGCAAACAAATACTTAACTTTCTGCAGAAATATTTATTTACAGATCGGCTATCTTCCTTCCAATAATTATTTTCCCAGCAGTATGCAGACAGGTCGGCAGACCCTTTCTTCTTAAGGAAAAAGCAGCTGGGCAACGGAAGCAGCAGAGCTGTCCAGAGTTCAAAAGGGAAGGAAGGAAGGAAGGAAGGAAAGAAAGAAACGAAAGAAAGAAAGAAAGAAAGAAAGAAAGAAAGAAAGAAAGAAAGAAAGAAAGAAAGAAAGAAAGAGAACTTCTGCTCCTAACAGAGGCTTTTTTGAAACATGAGATTTTCTATATTTCTTTTGATATAGGAAGCCCTATGAGTTTGCAACTAGGATTATTAATAAAATCTTTGTTAATATTTCTCTTCTGGAGTTTTAACCATAATCTGACAGATGCAGTGATCACATGGTTGGAAAGAGGAGAAAAGCAGAGTTCTTGTTCCAAGTTTGCAATTCCCTTATTCAGAACAGTAATTTTATGTTAAAGTTGTGTGGTCTGGATCTTTCTTTTTTTTTCCTTCTCTCCCTTCTGCAGCCAAGATATGCAGTTTATATAATCCTGGGACTGCCCTGGAGATCTTGTCACCCAGCATAAATGCTCATTTAAGCTAGAGGTTGCACAGCTGCAGCATCAGTGTCAGTTCTGTTGGGTGCAGACCTGGAGCCTATTTGCACTACAGTCCGTAGTGCATGATTAGGGAACTTCTAGGGGAAAGTATCTACACCTTCAGGAGGCTGTTGCATAATTAGTGCACTCCTTGGGAAGAGCATCTGCACATCGAGTAGGCTGTTACAGCCTCCAAGCGTGCCTGCCCTCCGCCAAAATGCATGAACCATTGATTAGATGTGGGGCACAAACATTACCTATTTACTTACCTGAAGCGTCCAGCAGCATGACCACTCACTCTCGCCAGGGCTCTGGGGTCGGTTGAGGTCCCTCAGGCTGGGACCTCAGACAATTGTAGACACAACTGCATGTGTGCAGAGTGTCAGCATCATCAAGGTGACAGAGTTGATAGACACACAGTCACGGATGTGCCGCTGCCAAAATGGCGGTGCCCAGAAGAGGACCAGGTCCCAGATCGAATAAGGTGAGTATCCTATCCCATGGGGAGGGAGCAGATTAAGTTGACTAGCACTCAACTGAGAGCGCTAGTCAACGTTGGGTCATCACGCTCCTTTCCCATCCAGCAGACAGGAAGTGTAGTGCAAGAACACCTCAGGCGCCCCTTGCCTTCCCAGAAGTTCCCTAATCATGCACTAGGTGTGGAGCATGAAATCATGCTCCAAACCTTTACTAGCCTTACTCAGGGACTTATCCGGTTGATCCAGTGGTGAGCATCCACACTTTTTCTGGTACTCTGGGGTCGTCTGAGGTCTCAGCACTTTGGATGACCATAGACACAACTGCATGTGTGCAGAGTGTCAGCATCATCATGACAGCAGTCGTGGAGGGCGCCGCAACCAAAATGGCGGCGCCATGAAGAGGAGTGACCCCAGGGGCATGGGGTGGGCTGTAGTTACCTAGTGCTTGCAAGTGCAAGTGCTAGTTAAGACTGGGTGATTAGTTCGTTTCCCATCCAGTGGACAGGAAGGGGAAGTGCAAAACACCCCTGGTCCCAGTGAGGTTTTGGGATTTGGCTCTGAAAATCCTTTAAACTGAGTGACTCTTAGAAACCCCAAAATGCAGAATGATTTGATAGAATTTGTACCCAAAGCAGTGACGATGAGTGGCTAGATGCAAGGAGCACACCTGGAAATACAAGGAATTGGGGTGCATAGCCTTACTGGCATTGTCTGAGTTGCAGGGGTGGTGGCCTGTTTCTCCTTGGTCCGAACCGCTCCAGCTTGGATCAGAGGAAGATCTGCCACAGCACCAAGGCTTTGGTCACACTTTCTCTCATCTTCAGTTCTGACTGCTCACACCTTGTCATTTCTATTGGTTTATTTGTGAACCCTCCATTTGGACTTTCCTGAATGGAAACTCCACAAACAAACCAGGTAAGAACATAAGAGGAGCCCTGCTGGACCAGGCCACAGCCCATCTAGTCCAGCATTCTGTCGCACACAGTGGCCCACCAAATGCCCATGGGCATCTCAAGCAGAGACAAGGGCAAACCTCCTGTTCTGGAATCCCAGCAAATGGCCTTAGAAGCATCCTGCTTGTCCCCCCAGCCTGTAAGATAGACATCCATTTTAGTAGCCATTGATACATCTGTCATCCATAAACTTGTCTAACCCTTCCTTAAAGCCATCTAGGCTGGTAGACGTTACCACCTCTTCCAGCAGCAAATTCCATAAACCAATGACCCTCTGAGTGAAGAAATACTTCCCCTTGTCTGATCCAACTCTCCTACCCCATCAGCTCCATAGATGCCCCCGGTTCTAGTGTTGTGTGACAGAGAAAAGAAGTTTTCTCTGTCCACCTTTTCTATATTGTGCATGATTTTATCTACTTCAATCAGGTCCCCTCTTAAATGCTGTCTTTCCAGGCTGAAGAGACCTAGATGTTGCAGTCTGATTTCGTAAGGGAAGTGTTCCAGCCTCTTAGCCAATCTGGTTGCCCTTTTCTGCACCTTTTCCAGTTCAACAATATCATTTTGGAGGTGTGGTGGCCAGAACTGTACACAATATTCCAAGTGTCACCTCACCATAGGTGAGCAGTCAGAACTGAAGATGGACTGAGGAAAGCTAAGTTGTGACCATGGTCCAGGACTCTAAGCAATTTGGACTGGCCAGTACAGGCTCGTTCTGGGCGCTCCTGGTACTGCCTTCCAGGTGCCATGGATGCTACTGGTAATGCTGATTGAGAACAAGCACAAAATGGTTGCAACCAGAAATTCGGCAATATGTAAGTCAGAATGGCCTTAAGTGTTTCAATGGCTACTAGAATGGATACCCAGGTACCACCTCCAGGTTGGAGAGACAGGCAGGAGGCCTCTGAAGGCCATTTTCAGGGAAACAAGAGGTGAAGTTTTCCCCTTTGGCTTCTGCTCTTAAAGGCCCAGAATCACTTGGTGGGCCACTGTGAGAACAGATGCCAGACCAGATGAGCTGTGGCCCAATCCAGCAGGGCTCCTCTTGTGTTTCCAACATGTACTGTTCTGTTTTGGAATCGGCTGAAGTCCAACCATTTCCCCAGCTATTCTAACCAGAAGACGTTCTCCCCCAAATATAATTTATGCTATATTTTGTGAACAGTTATAACCATCTAGAGTGGACAATTTTGTGGCTTTATCAAAACAAATGGTTACCCTGTTTATTGAAACAAAATATGTTCTGTCAGTTTAAATTAGAAATGTTACTGTTAGCAACAATGCGAAAATGTCACTTATGAAATTACAGGATTTTTGTTTCAGCTCGCAACCTTGCCAAGAATCTTGTGGAAACAAATCAAGAAATTCTTTCTCTTAAGCTGGTGTTTGAACACAAGGCTTTAAAAAACATTAACAGCTAACATCTTAGCTTCTACTGTGTTTCTGCTGAACTCAATGCAAGAATAGAATGCGGACCACTAGCCTTCACCCCGTCCCATTGGGGATGAGTAAGCAATTTCACTTCCTTTCGCTCTTTGCATGCAAAAATACGAACATATGAAAGTTCCTCTCAGCAACATACATACATCCAACAGTTCATCCAGGATTCCAGAAGCTCTGTGGAAGCATCCCCTGTTCCCCTACTTGCAGGACTGGTTCTCTTTTTGGAAATTTTGCGATGGGTGCAAATACACAAAGGAGTTTTTTCAGCAGCCCATCTTGACAAAGTGATACATGTGGGTGGAGTTCATCAGGTGGGGGACAGACTCAACCTTCCTTCCTTCCTTCCAAGTCTGTCTGTCCTCCCTCCTTCCCTCCCCACTTCCTTCCAGGCACCTAAATCCTGCTGCCACAGTTAGTAGGCAAGCCTTGGAAAGTGACCATTGGTCAAGCCTGCCTTTTGGCTAGGGGTCCCATAAGTTAGAGAAATGCTCTGTCTTTGCCACAGCTGTCTGGTTGACCTGCACACATCAGCTTGGGCTGGCTGGTGACCTTGGTGTAGCTGTGCTCCTGAGTGTCATAAAGCTATCAAGAGTTCTTAAAGGGCCCAGAGGAGCCACAAGTCATCTGTCCCTGTGCAGGGAGGAGAAGCAGAGGGTGGGAAAGGGCTGGGATCCCCTGATTGGCCTTAGGATGAAAGAAAATCCCCCGTGTAGTAGAGAGAAGCTGCACCCAGTGAATATCCGCCTGTAGGTTTGTGTGCATAATGAAAAACTGGACAGAGTGTAGTTTTGGCTAATCCTCTAATTTGCTTGTAGTTTTGTCCTTGTAGTGCTGAGTTTGCTGAGTTGTGGGTGGCCTTTTGCAGGCAGTATACAGCTGTGCCTATGAAAGGTGCCTTTTGCCCAGCAGGGGGCGTCAGCTGACTTCACAAACTACGCTCTACCCTCAGAGGTAATAGCTGTAGTTGGCCGTAAAGAAATTTTTTGTGTATGTGTGTGTGTGTTTGGGGAGGGGGGATTAATTTTGTTTCCAGGCCACCCAAAGTCACATTGGATGCAAAAAGAAGCAAAGCAAAACCCTTTGCTTCTTTCCACTTTCACCTCTGTGGCCACAAAGAGCTTCAGTTAATGATCTACTTAGACCAGCTGCTCTGCACCCACCGAAGCAAAACCCATCCTGATGCCAGGAGGTGCCAGATAGCCAGGGCAGAGCCTCAAACCAAGGGTCTGGCAGCAAGAGGAGGGGCGAGATGTCTCCCATCCTGCAGCCCCTGCCATCTATTGCAATAAACCTAGTAATGAAGATCTCTGGCAGGATAGCAGAACTATGACAAGAGCCCCACTTTGTGGTCTCAAATTGGGCAGGTTAGGGATATGGACAAATGTGGGGTTTTATTTTTATGTGTGTATATGTATTCAATTTGTACTGAATTCAATTCAATTCATATTGAACTGAATGGAAGAAAATTTGTATTATTTTGAACAGATGCTCTTTTAATGTAGCGGGATTTGAACTTGATATGAATGCTCAATCCCTATCTTCAAACGTGCCAACATTCAATTGGACTTTAAATGTCTGAATTTGGCTGAATTCATATGAATTTTGACTATTACGAATATTCATGCACATCCCTAGGGCAGGTCTGTATTGGAAAATATCCTTCAGATATTCAGGGCCCAAACCATTTAGGGCTTTAGGTATCTATATAACCAACACCTTCAATTGGGCCCAGTAGCAAACTGGCAACCCATGTAGTTCCTTCAAGACTGGCATGATCTGCCTCCGATCAGACTCCCCTCAGTGTCTGAGCTGCTGCATTCATTCTGCACTATGTCCAGCTTCCAGGCTGTCTTCAAGAACAGCCCAACATACAGGCCACTACAGTAGCCCAGTCTGGAGGTTACCACTGTGGCCAAGTTTCCCTGATCCAGGAAAGTTAAGATTCAGTATAGAATCTGTGCATGAGATCAACCACTCAGTTAGATGGCAACTCCTTCTTGCTTTTGTCCTACAAAGTGCGAGGAAAATCCTGACAGTCGAAACGAGAGGCTTTTAAAACAATCTGAAAAATCATCACCCGTTGTGTCATCCCTCCGCCGGAGTTACCAAGGAGTCAAGGAAAGCGGATCCAGACGGCCAACAGCAGTTCACGAAAGAGCTGTCAAAGCGGGATGCTCAGAGCGGGCTGTGAGATAGCTGCAGGGGTTGATCCCTTTCCAAGCAGCTGTTCCTGGGACAAAGACCCTGTCCTGGGCAGGACACATTGCTGGCAACTTGCAGAGTCAAATGATACATCTCAGCATCCCCTGAGAGGGCTCTCGGGATTAGGAAATACGCAGTGCAAGCCTAGGTCAACGCCGAACGAAGTTCCAGTGAGTTCAGTGGGCAGACTGATTCCAGTGCAGAGGCCTCCAGTCTGCAAATGCCGCATGCCGTACGCATCCCGTTTTCATCCCATACATATCCATACGGGTACATACAGATAGGAACAAGATGCATATAGGTACGTATGCCATGTGTACGTATCTGTACACATACGAATGTCTGAATTATTTGTACTAATAACTCAAAATATTTCTATGCATACGAATACTAAGAAATGAGTGTATATTCGTATATGAAGGTCAGAATTCATCCAAATTTGTCCAAATAATGTTTTTTTTTTAAAAAAATATTTGTGCACATCCCTAGTGTGTAGGGCATATCAACAGCACATGAACTTCTTTCCTCTCTGGAGAGAGAATCCACACTCGGAATGGACTGGTCTAGAGCATCCTAAAAGTGTTCTCAGTGCACGGAGAGACCAAATGGCCAGGGGTCACTTCCTTCTGTGCCTTGAGCCAGTTTGGTCTTATGGTTAGAGTGTCAGACTATTATCTGGTGGACACCTCGGCTGATTTGCACTTCGGCCGGTAGTTGATAATCAGGTAACATCTGCACTTGCAGGAGGCATTTACAGCACAGAAATGCCCCCTGCCTCCCCAGAAATTGACTAATTATCAACCAGCTGTGGAGCATGAAATCAAGCTCCTCAAGCTTACTAACCTTCCCCAAAGCTTAACTGTTGTGTCCGGCCAGTGACCATCTGGTGGATGGGAAGGGCAACGTAGCTGCTGCGCAAGCACACTGGCAGCTCTGCTCACCTGACACAACTGCTACTGTGCAGAGCGTCAGCGTCATCACGGACGGGAAAGGGTGAAATTACCCCCAGTTTGATTCCGAACTCCTCCATGAGACCAGCTGGGTGACTTTGGGCGAGTCACAGTTCTCTTTCTGAGCTATCACAGGGCGTCTGTTGTGGAGAGGAGAACAGAAGGTTTGTCAGCCATTTTGAGTCTCCTTAAATGAATGAGAAAAGTGAATTAGAAAAGCCAGCTTTTCTTCTTCTGCCACTGCTGCTGTTAAATGACTAAAACTAGAGGCATTAACTCCAACTTCACACATGGGCCCATTTGGGCTCTGTCAGGGGATCTGGTCATGTGGCTTTTCAAGGCACAGAAAGCAACAATAGAATTTTCAGGAGTTGTATTTCAGTTAAGGTTGGTAAAGGTGTGGAGCACGTTTTCGTGATCCACACGTGATGCCGGATTAGGGAACTTCTGGGCAGGCAGGGGGCGCCTGGAAGCTATAACATCCTCCTCAAGGTGTGTTGCTCTTCCCTGAAAGTTCCCTATCATGCATTATGGGCTGTAGTGTGAACAGGCCTCTGGATATCAAGTGCCCATGCTGTGTCCCTGGCCCGGCCATCCAATGGGGCAATCCCCTTGCACCCAGGCCAAGCCCCTGGGTGCTCCTGGATGTGGTTTCTGTTCCCACTACAGACTTCCAAGACGATGACAGCAGTGTAAATCAGAGCTGCTTGTGCCGCCTTTTACAAGCCACGCGTAGACTGACAGACAGAACATTAATTTGAATTTCATCTGGGCCATTTTATATCACTTGTTTCATTAGGCAACACATTTTATGTGGTCTTGCTTGCCCTGAACTATTTGGATGTTGCAGAGACAAAATCCAGGCAAATAATCTAAGCTCCCTCAGCAAAAGCTGCTGACTTAAGCCTCCAGGGAGAAACCAAGAATTCAAAAGTTGTTCACGTTATGTGCTGAAGCATTGTGAGTGGAGTCTGTGCTTACTGCAAATGAGAGCATTGCCAAAAATCATTCTTTGTGTGTCTCTTCCTTTGGAACACGGAGAAGAAGGAGCAGGGTTAGAACAAAAGAACCCAAGAGGAGCCCTGTTGGATCAAGCCACCACAGCCCATCTAGCCCAGCACTCTGCTTCAAAGGGTGGTTCACCAATGTCTTCTTCTGGGTACCTCAAAGAGAAGGCAAAGGCAAAGCCCTCACCTGCTCCCCACTCCCTGCAAACTGCTTCGCAGCAGCTCCATCACAAAATTGGGTGAACCCACTGCCTGGCATCCAGTTGATCAACTGTGCCCCCCCCCCCAGGTGCCCCCACCATTCTTTGGCTCTGCTTGAGATGCCCATGGACAATTGGTGGGCCACTGCATGAGACAGGATGCTGGACTAGATGGGCTGTGGCCCGATCCAGCAGGGCTCCTCGTAAGGAAGGGGATGTTGATCTCTCAGCCAAAGGCCAAGGCAAAGAGATCCATCTTCTCCTACCCTCTGAACACTTAGGGCATGTTTCCACTGTCACTAAAAGTACCCATTAAGTACCCATTAATGGGTACGAAATGGCATTTTTGTACCCATTAATGGGTACTTAATGGGTACTTTTAGTGACAGTGGAAAAACACCCCTACAGTGAGGGTGCCTGATGCATCTCAGAGGAAGGATTGTTCCATAACCTGGGGGCAACAACTGAGAAGGCCCTGTCACAGTTTCCTCCTGATGCATACTATCTTGTGCCATGCTGATCTAAATGATTACCTAAGGATTACTTCCATCTTTCTTTAAAAAAAAAAAGCTTTTCAATAAGCATAAATGAAATGTACAAAGGTACAGATCCTAATAATAAGCACACAAAGGCCAGTGAAGGAACATTCTATCACAAGTGGTGGACTTGTAAAAAAGAAATAAATAAATAAAATTGGATACAGATACATGGTGCAATGAGAAATATTTTTAAAATGAATGTACGATTTAGACCAGAAACGTTTTCATTAGGAATAATAGATGAAAATCTAGATTATGTGAACTCTTTGATTCTTTATATGGTAACAGCAGGAAGAATACCATATGCACAAAAATGGAAAGATGCTGAAATCCCTTAGGTGGAGGACTGAATTAGCAGAGATGGACAATAACAAACTTAAAAAACAGAACATAGATAAGTACTTGGGATGTGCATGAATGTGCTTTTTTGTATTTGATTTGTATCAAATTGAATGTAAGAATCTATTCGTTCAAATAGATCCCCTTCGAATGTTGTACGATTCGTATTCGATATGAATGTTTAACCCCATACGAATCCCATACAAATGCACGCAAAGAGCATAGAGATCCCTTATATCAATGTGGAAGCTGAACCTATTGAGATGGTCCACCCCCAGAGGCTTATGGAATCTGAGCGATTCCTGAATGCCCTGGGGGATTTTCCAGTTGGCATGACTGGCGCACCTGTTGAAGCTCTGGTTTCTCTCTGGAACCGGGAGATGAGCAGGGCTATAGACACGATCGTTCCCAAGTGTCCTCAACATGCTTGTAGAGCCCGAAAAGCTCCCTGGTATTCCATAGAGCTACAGGTCATGAAACAGGAAGGTAGATGGCTAGAGTGCAGGTGGCGTAAATCCGGATGTGAATCTGACTGAACGTGGATTAGGACGCACTATTATTGCCTACCACATAGCGGTGTCAGCATCAAAAAGGAGTTTTTTTCTCCACCACCTCTGCATCTTCAAGTAGTTGTCCTGCAGAGATCTTCATAGTAGTAAATGGCCTTAGAAAGCCGGGCTCGAGGAAGTGCGAGTCAGGGCCACACAATATCTGCTGTGACAGTTTTGCAAGACACTTTGAGGACAAAGTCGGTCAGATTTGTAGGGGATTGGATGTCACAATTGGACATAGTCCAGGGGAGGTGTCCAGAGAACTGTATGGTCCAATTTTTTTTGGATCAGTTTCAGTTATTGCAGCCTGGGGACTTGGACTAGCTGAGGACTTTGAAGCATTGTGAGTGGAGGCTGTGCTTACTGGACATTTGAATTCGAATGTCCAAATGCGTCCAAATTCAGCTGAATTTTGAATGTTATGAATATTCTTGAACATCCCTAATAACTGCTGGATTAACTGCTGGGTTTGACCAATTCTCAAGGGGACAGCTGAAAGAAAGAAACTACCAGTGAGAACAAACATCAAAGAGATAAAGAAGAGATCCTGAAGAATTGAGGGAAGTGATTTACAGTTAACAACTGAGCAGTGTATTATTACTGTATGTAAGATCTCATATGGAAAATGAAGTTCTAAGGTTGTGATATAAAATTATTAAAAACTATATTAAAAAAACCTAATAATCAGCACACAGACAGGTCAGTTATCTTCTGCTGTCTAATACCCATGTGCCACTGTCTTACGTTGTGATGTGTTCTTAATATCCCATACAATAATGATATTCTATCAACCAAATGATTAAATGATTTAATTTAAAGCATAATTAACATAAGCTGACAACGAAGCACCAGTCTAATTACAGCCTACTCTTGTTGGTCCCAGCATGTCTTGATTGACAGCCAACTATTTTTAAACTAGCAAAGCAAATATTGGATACTAGCTAACAGCCACATGAAGATTGTTGCTCCATAGCCATGATTAATAGTTTTCTTTCATTGCCTTTTCTTAATTGAGTGGAGGCTGTAAATCATATTGCTAAATACCAGATATTATTGCCTTATTGGTTTCATGTTGAAAACTCATGCATTCTTCATGAGGAAGGTGCTGTTTTCAATTGCTGTCAGCAAATACCAGCCTTAAAAATAAAAAAAGAACCATATTCTTCAGCAATTCCACTAGATTCAGGTATAGCAGCGTTCTCACAGTCTTTAAAGAATCAGCACCTTTTGTGAACTAAAGCTCCTGAACAGCAGAGGCCTATTTGCACTAAGCCTCTCAAATGCGAGTAGGGGAACTCCGGGGCAAAGCATTTGTGCTGGCTGGAGGCCGGTTCCATTCGGAACCATCCCAGCCCATCATAGAGCTGCCCTACTCACACTCTGGGTGTAGAGCATGAAATCACACTCTACTCCCATTCCCAGCTGTCTCAGGCCACCCCGGGCTGTCCCACAGCTGTACAGGAGGGAGAGCATTCACACTCTCCCTCCCGGACAGCTGCGGGGCCCTCCCCCCGCTGCCGCTATTGGGCTGAAATCGGCCCAAAAGCTGGCAGGCCCATGCAATCGCCTTACCTTGCCGGACCCGGGGTGCTCCTCACGCAGCCTGGAGAGCTATCTGTGCAGGCACACGGACTCTGGTAGACCAAACCCACGCTGACCCATCAGGTGAGTGCGGGGCCGAGTTACTGGAGTGTGTGCACCTGCACAGATTGTGGCACATCACTCTCCAGGCCCGGACTCAAGGTAGGGTACCGCGCATGTGGGCTGGTGGTGGCGTGAGCCCCTGGGTGCTGTTGGGCACCCAGGGGTTCACTGTCAGCTGTCACAATCCGATTGGGACTGCAGCAGTCGGTGTGACACCAGCATCCTCAGTTCGGTCTCCTTCTGCCCCTTTCAAGGGCGGGGCAAGACCAGGCTAGTGGTGTCTTCGGTCGGAGCGATGGTAGATGGGGCGCGTGCTGTCAGCGCATCAAACCCATGCACTGACAGTGTGGGCCCTGTCTACCCCCGGAGCAGCACATCTGCCAGCGCATTGGGGTGGATCTTCGGCCTCTGTGGGGCTCAGCTGCCTAGATCTAGGTGGTTGAGCCCTGCTGATGCCCCCCGGGACCCCCTACCCACTCAGGGCCGAGGCCTTCCCAGGGATGAGTGCCTTACCTTCTCGCCGCCATAGTCCGGGCTGGGGGTGGGTGGGTCCGGTCAGTGGTGTTGTGCATCTGTGTGTGCCACCGGCTCTGATTGGCTAGTGGCCCATGCCTGCGCAGAATGCCTGGCGTTGAACCAGGCGTTCTGCGCAAGCATGGGCCGCTGGCCAATCAGAGCCAGCGGTGCATGCAGACACAGAGCATCCGTCTACTTGATAATGCCGATCTAGGAACGCAGATTATCTCAAGCAGAATATCTTGTGTGCACACACTACGTGGTTTGCCTTGGCTGTGGCTATTGTTCCTTCCTTTCTCCCTCAACAGCCAACTGCTCCTTTGTTTTTCTCTCAAGCTCACACATATATGCACATGAATGAGCGTGGAAAGCTCAGAATGTACCCACGCATGGCTTCTTCGATGTTCTTGAAACATACAGACTGAAGCATCCATTAACTGACTGTTTAGAGGTACAGTGTTCAGACACCATTGGCTTTACAGCTTCACCCCCAGAAACAACGCTATGGAACGAGGAACACAGTTACCTGCAAAGTATCAACCTATGGATAAATCAAGAAATCCGTAACCTATTAGAAATCAAACTAGACCTTGATCCATCCCTAGGCCTTTTATCCATATTTTCAGGTGAAGAATCAAAAACCCAAATATAAATTATTGATTAAACTCATATTGCACACTGCACAGCTTCTTACAGCACCGACAGTGGAAGTTTGCTAAAAAAAAAACCACACACCTTACATTAAAATCTCAGTATCTGAAATAATATTATACGAATATGCTTGGTAAATACTCTAATTTGGATGTCCACACTTAGAAAATGAAAACAACATTTATTAATGTCTCCAAGATTTGCTGTTGAACAGTACTGTCTGGGCGCTTTCTCTTTCTTTACACTTGCTCCTAGCTAATTGATGTAACCTAGATACATGTCTGATTCCACAACTGTAATTTTTATGTATATACGTTTGCTGATTAAATTCAATAAAAAGGCCTACAAATACTATTTAATTATTTAAATAATTAAATATTTAATGCACTAAAATCCAGGCACTCTGAGCCTGTGTGGAAATATTATCAAATAAAGTGCCTGCAGCCACCTCTGTTCTTAACTACAGCTGCTGAAATAGCCTCTCAAATTGAATGATTGACCCAAAATAAGTAACTAAATAGAAGAAGTATATTTGCTTAACAGAGTGCGAACAGCACGTAAAGACTTTTTGAGTTAATTTGCTTCTCTTGTATTGACTTTCTGGAGGAAAACTGTGATTCACTTATTTGAAATATATAGACTTATTCTCTTGTAGTTATTTTCCATTTGTGATCATTATTGGTTATGTATATAAAAAAAAACAAGCTGATATCCCTTATATAAGCCCATCAGGACCTAGCATATAGTGATTCATCATCTCTCAAAAAGAGGCCATGGCTTGCATAATGTGAATGTCACAATCTGATCAGTCAGGATTGACACCTGAAGTATATAACTGCCAGTGCCTCATGAATAGCAGAGGTGAGGGCATTCCACTGGTCAGGGGCTACCACAGAAAAGGTCTGGCTGTGGCACCATCATGAGGTGACGTTCTGCAGTTCGTGGGGCACACAGCAGGAATTCTCCAGACATTCTAAGGGCTCATCCAGATATGCCACAGAGGAGGTGTTTAGATACCCCTGTCCCAAACCATTTAAGGCCTTAGCCTGCACTAGCGTGTGGATGGTTGGTCCCTGTTCTGAGATATAATCTAGAATAAGTCCTAGTGCAGAAAGGGCCCAAGTCTGTGTGCAAAGTGGCTATTCTGCAGTGTGTTAGAAGCAACCTGAGTCTCCTCTGAAGCTTATCAGTCACGTATACAGGGCTCTGAAACCTTCAGTCTGGGAATTTAGCCCTGAGGCTGACTATTGCAGCCATCAGCCTTTTTGTTAGGAAGTAAAAGATTGTCATGGGCCTTTCTGCTCTAGCAGGTTTGGTTTGGTTGGGGAACCACATTCTTATCTGGGAATACCGGGTTCAATTCCACACTCCTCCATGAAGCCAACTGGATGGCCTTGGGCTAGTCGCAGCTCTCTCTCTGAGCTCCCACAGCCCCACCTACCTCACAGGGTGTCTGTTGTGGGGAGAGGAACAGAAGGTTTGTCAACAGCTTTGAGTCCTCTTCAGGGCGAGAAAAATGGAGTATAAAAGCCAACTCTTCTTCTTCCTCCACAAAGCCAGTTGAGTGACCTTGGGGTAGTCAAAGCTCTCTTTCTGAGCTCCCACAGGGTGTCTGTTGTGGGGAGAAGAACGGAAGGTTTGTCAGCCGCTTTGAGTCCCCTATTGGGAGAAGAACTGGTTTCTCAGGGGCTTTGAATCCCCTCAGTTTCCTTCTTTGGCCACATAATTTGAATGCTCACACACACCCTTGCCTCATGACAGTGCTCCGTCAGGCTGTCATGCCAGGCAGCCCAAGCGCCCTTGGCTTTGGGGCTCAACCCTCAGCCATGGGCTGAGGAGATGCTGTGTGAGGACATCATAATCTGCCAAGGGAAGAAATGGGAGGGAAAGAATTCGGCATCCCAGGCAGGTGGGGGGGGGGGGAGGCGAGGACTACAATCTGCCTTGAACTTTAAAAGGAAAAAAAGGGGGGGGTATACTGAAGAAAGTATTCTTGTGTGTGTTTCCAGAAAAGAAGATAAAAGCCCCAAAGGTTGAGCTGCCGCCCTCCGTCCCGAACCGTCAATCTCTGGGCCAGCCTAGCTGCCTCAGGGCTGCAGTTTGGCCTGTGTTTCTGGGTCCTCTCCGGTCTCTCCACCTGGATTGTGGGGGGGGGGGTGGTCAGCTGAGAAAAGGCCACCGGCTAAGCAGCTGGCCTGGATTGGGGCCCCTTCTCTGGCGGTGGCTTGAGAGGGTGAAGGTGGCTTGGAACTGTGTCCGCATGCTTAAATGCAGGCTGGAGCAAGAGACACCCTGGGTGGGTGAGTGGGAGCCGGAGATGGATTCTTTGTTTAGCCCAGGCGAGGAGCGGGGAGGCAATGGGAGGGGGCCATCTGCAGGGCAAGGAGGCTCTGTGGCCAAAAGGCCAGACCATCAAAGGGTGACTCTCGGTCCAAACAACACAGAGCAGGAGGCCAAGGCGGGCTGTGTGCGTGTGTGAGTGCGCACGCGCATGGGCGCCTGTTGACCGGGAAGAGTTGGATTTCGGCTCTGGAACTGCTGAGGCAGCACCCGTCAGGCAGCGGTGAACATGAGGAGGAAAGCTGGAACATCACGGAGCTCTTTGCTTAAACAAATCAACGGGAGCAGCAGTTCAACGGACTTCTGAGATCAAGGGCCTGGAGGATGAAAAGGGGCCTTCAGTGTGTCTACAGCTGGACCCAGGCGGGTGCAGCCATGTTGAAGCTGAAGGCAAGGGAGACGTTCCTGGTCCACAGATGCTCAGTGGCAAAGTCTATTGGTGGGTTTTTGTTTTCTTAAGGGGAGTTCTCAATTAACAGTTTTGTGTTTGGACCTGCTGGGAAGCTTAAGAGGTGAATAGGTGAGCCAGCTTGGTCTAGTGGTTAAGGAGCCAGACTCGGACTCTTGTCTGGGAACACTGGGTTCAATTCCGCACTCCTCCACGAAGCCAGCTGGGTGGCCTTGGGCTAGTTACAGCTCTCTTCTGAGCTCTCACAGCCCCACCCACCTCACAGGGTGTCTGTTCTGGGGAGAAGAACCGAAGGTTTGTCAGCCGCTTTGACTCTCCTTAAATGGGTGAGAAAAGCAGGGTAGAAAAATCAACTCTTCTTCTTCTTAATTGGCAAAAGAATGAGTCTGAGTGAATAGGAATCCTTTTCTGGACTGGAGCACCTGTGGTCCTCGGCCAAAACAGATACAATCGGTTAAGGTAAATGAGAGTTGTAGCCTCCCTCACCCTGACAATGAAACATTTCCAAGTATGGAGCATATGACCATAAGATCTACTGAGTCATAGGCCCGTAAATCTGTCTCTTTGGACCACCCAGACTTTCAAAGGTGTGTGGGGATGCCATGAAAAGAAACACTTGAATCAACCCAAAGACACTTGACTGGAGGCAGCAGAGAAGAAGCTGGCGGAACCTTTTCTTGATGAGAAGATAGTTGGAGGCACCAAGGAGGTCCAGGCAAAGCCAACTCAAGGATACCCAAAGCCTCTTCTCTGGGAGACCCTCTTCCCAGCCCCAGTAGCAGAGTCTCATTCAAGGCTATTCAGGGCCAAGAAGAAGGTTCCACCAAATACATCTCACACAGGCCTGCTGATCTCCTTTGGAGTCTCTTAGATGCTCCACTAATCCCTCCGTGATCAAGCAAAGAAGCAAAGATGATGGACGAATTTGCACAGGGTTTTTCTGGGTACCTCCACAGGTCCCCACTGACAGGGCACGCTTACACACACACACACACACACACGCACGCATGCATGCATGCACTAAGAAGGAAGCCACATGAAATCCAAAACAGTGTTTATCCACCGAGGGCAAATATTACTTGTAGAAATGATCTTAAAGATTGTTAAAATGGAAAACTTGGGGAAATCGAAAGTGGGCTGGAAGAACTGTAACAAAGTTCTCGGGCCTTATAGGGCAAGTTCCCAAAGACACTAAAGTCTGGATGGGGTTCGGACTCAGGAATGAGCGTTTCCATTAAATCGGCCTGTAGTCCGAATCCAGGAAGGGTAATTCCCATGCCAGTTCTTTCCCCCCGGATTTTCTGCAGAAACCCCACAGAAAACCGGGGGGGGGGGGCTGGATTGGAAGAGGACTTTCCAATCCGGCCTGGATTTTAGTGCCGGAGAAGGCGAGAACCAGTAGCCGGCCAAGGTGAGCAGCAACAAGTTAAGTTGAGCACGTGAACAAGGAGGGAAGACCGCACACACACACACACACACACACACACACACACACGTTGTCCGATGCCACCCCACAGGTGTGGGGGGAGATTGCCTATCCTCCCCACACACACCCATCTGATGGAGCTCTGTGAGCGAGGAGGGGAGACTGCCTATCCTCCCTGCACCCCCCTCATCAGATACTGCCCTGCAGGCATGGGGGGGGGGTGAGAAGCAGGCACCCGAGGATCAGAGGAGGCTGGCAGCAGAAGCGGCAGGCAGGCAGATGTGGGGGGAAGAAGCAAGGAGGTTGCAGACAACTGAGGATTGGAGGAGGAGGAGGCCAGCAGCAGTGGTGGTGGCAGCAGCGGTGGCTCCTGTCCAAAAACTGCCGTATCACGCTATTCGCTGCTGTGTTTGTGCACACTTGTGGGCTTTGTATGGAAAGAGCCCACAAGTGTGCTCAGTGCTGTTCCGGCCTCCACTTAAATCCGCAGCAGAACCCAGAACAGAGAAGTCTGGATTTGCTGTAGGTGGGAACACACCCATGGTGATTGCTAAGCAATTTGCTCAACTGTGGGTGCGTTCCCATGGTACTAATTTGTATCTCTATTGCCCCTCTACTGAAGTGGATTAAAGAAAAGCAGGTTCAATCCGGATTTAAGCGTTCCCAAGGGGGTAAGCAAAACACACATTTAAAATGAACGGACCGTCCCCAAGGAAGCGTGTTTTGTTTACCTGCATCTTTTTCTCCCCGCCCCTCGCTGTTTCATTGGGTGATCGGGCGGAAGGAATTTCCAGCTGCCGAAACGCCTCCCCCCCAGCCAGCGATCCTGCAATCCTTTCCTTCAAAAAGACCAAAAGAAAAATTTAAAACTTCTCTGTTCGTCTCCCCTGCTTGCGAAGACTGCAGCCGGCACTCTTTACAAGATCTCCACCCAGCCAGCTCTTTTACACTTTCACTTTTGCGGAAGCAATTCATCACAATGTATCTTTGCTGTTTCTCTTTGGGATTGGAAAGAGAAACAGCAAAGAGAAAATGCCTGCCTAGATCGGTGTTTGCATAGATCGCTGGCTGGATGACAGGCAAAAGAGAGACAGACAGAGAGAGAGATGATCTCTTCGGCTGGCAATTCCCACCTGGGAGAGAATCCCCGCCCCTTTTGCCACGGAGCGACCCCATGGAAAATGTTGCGCTGAAAACCCGTGTCTTCCAGAAAGTACTACTTTAAACAGGTATTTTTTTAAAGCGGGTTTTCCCCATTAGCGGCGCTGGAAACCCAGATTAAAGCCGTGCATGGGACCGCTCCATGGCAAAAGAAGATTTTCAGCAGACTTATTATTGCATGGGAATGGAGCCACTGAGAAGGATTTTGCACCTTTGTCTCAGTGGCTACTGGCATGGATGTCCAGGTACATCCTCTAGGCTGTGGAGATAGGCAGGACGATTCTAAAGGCCATTTGCTGGGACTGAATAGCAGGTGAAGTTTTTGCCCTTGTCCTCCTTGAGATGCCCAGAAGCAACTGACAGGCCACTGTGTGAGATGGGATGCTGGACTAGATGGGCTGAGACCTCATCCAGCAGAGCTCCTCTCAGATCCTTAAGTTCTTATCTCACCCGCTAACCACTTTCAGGGCATTGGTTGCCCATCTAGTAGAAAGGGAAAATGTTCCAAGCCACCTCCAGGGATGGGGGGTGGGCGGGTGGGTGGGTGGAGGCTTAACAACCCACATTCTTGCAAACCAGGAGATGCAGTTGCACCAAATGCAGTTGAAGTCAGTATCCTGTAGATGGCCAGGAAATTTTGCAAGACCTTTTGTATACCCGCCACCCAAGAAGGCAAGCAGGAATAAGGCACCTCAGCTGGAAAAGAAAGGAAAGAAAGAAAAATAGAAGAGTTTGTTGACCAATTTGATCCTCTGCTCCTTTCAGGAGGAAACTGCAGGTCTTGAAGGACCCGAGTGGCTAAGCTGCAATGTTGGTGAAGGTTCTCTTGCTTTTCGCCAGACTACCTGAGGCTGACGGGGCCTGGGCAGCCCATGCAAGACAAAAGAGAAGTGTTTTGTGTGGATGCATCCCCAAAAGACTTATTTGCCGCTCAACTGTCCCCTACTGTCAATCTATTCAAGCGGACTTTAAAAGTGCCGTGCAAATCAGGAATAAGTGTCCGCATGAGGCTCAGCAAAATGTGCGTTTTTAACGCACCTTCCGTCCCCATGGGAGCTGTGTTTTCTTTGCGCGCATCTTTTTCTCCCCGCCCCTGCTCTTGTTGATAGGGTGCCAGCGGGAATGGGGAGGGACTGTGCTCGGCGCGGCCATAACCAGGAAGACAACCCCTGACAAGTCCAAAGGAAAAATAGCCATTGGTTCTCTGTTCATCTCCCAGATCTTCCGCCCCCCGAAATGGCTTCTCGTGCCAGCAAAGGCAGTGGCTGCAGCCATCAGCCGCGCAATCGCTCATTCACTCTCACAGCTTTCCCTGTTATTGCTGTCAAAATCCACCCCGTACAGTAGCAATAATCCACCCATAGCGATTGCAACAATGTTGCAATTCTGCACGATTCTGGCTCTTTAGTTCTGAGCTTTAGAAAGGGAAGTTGCTTGTGTTATTTGCTGTGTATGTAGGTGGCAATCCCCGCCCCTTTTTCCATGGAGCGTCCCCAAGGTAAATGTCGCGAGGAAAACCCGCAACTTCCAAAAAGAGACTCATAGACTTAAACCAACAAATACCTGAACCTTATTTTCCTTTCTAGTATTGCTTGTGTAAAATAATAAACTTGTTTTAGTTTACTGTTTAGACCGCTTGCTACCCGTGTCTGTGTTTTACACTGTAGTACTCACTCGGCACTTTTTTTGTTGCGTGTTTTCCTCGTTTTGTAGCGCTGGAAGCTTGTTAAAAACCCTGGCATGGGGGCGCTCAGAGGCAAAAGAAGATTTTTAGCAGACTTTAAATTGCTTGGGGATGCACCCTGTGTGTGTGCGTGCGTGTGTGCATGCATGTCAGACAGAGGCCTGTAGAATTGAACAAATGCACCAAAAAGTGTGTACTTTGATGGGGTATAAATGAGTTTACTAATTGTGACAGTTTCAGGGGTACAGGCTACAAAATGTTTTGCTTTCTGGCCTTGCAGGCTTCTAGCAAGCTGCATTAGCCAGCCTCTTTGCAAACAGCCTTTTGCAAGTCCTGGGTTTTGGGCTGCAAAAAGGGCAGGAAATCTTGTGTGGGCCTGAGTGCAAGGATTGGCTACAGCTGATTTTTGGAGGGAAAAGCTGTCCGGGGATCTGAGTGCTGGAGGGGCTAGAGGAGGAGTTCCCACCAATCAGGGGTGAGGGACAGGAGTTTCTCTTAGGACTCTCCAGCAGCATTTTATTCCAGCAGTTTTCCCCAGGAAGTGGCAGCCAATCAGGGCCACAGAAAAAAGGTATAAAGGAACACAGAGTACAGCAGAGGGTGTCTTCGTGCTGGGACAAGAGCTGAAGGGAACAGAAGAGAGCTGAATCCTGAAGGAGCTGGACCAGTAGTTGACCAGGGGTCTTTTGACTGGAAGATCTTGGAGGAAGACTTCGCAGGCAATGGACCAGGGGGTGATCGGGCAAGCAAGGACGGAAGGAGCCTTGTGATCATCCAGAGCTACGCTCTAGTTCACTGGCTAGGCTCGGGCTGAAGCAGAGCTGGTCAGGAGGGTGGAACGTGGAGAGGTTTCACTTTAAAGGTGAACTATTTTCCTTTAGAGGAAGGGGAGCCGACAGGCTGGGAAGCTGGTAACCTTAAGAGACTCATAGACTTAAACCAACAAATACCTGAACCTTATTTTCCTTTCTAGTATTGCTTGTATAAAATAATAAACTTTTTTTAGTTTACTGTTTAGACTGCTTGCTACCTGTGTCTGTGTTTTACACTGTAGTACTCACTCGGCTGTTGCACGAACTCAGCATCCTAACAGGGCCAAGCTACTCCTAGAGAGGGCAGGCACTTGCTGGGACACTGGGGATCGTGGCACTAATTAGGAGGATTAACTATCATCTCTTTCTCAACGGCTGCCTTCAGACTAGCAGGTGTCCCAACAGGAAAGGCAGTTCCGTAGCTTGTCCTGTTGAAGCTGCGAGAGTCAGCGTGCACCGGCATGCCGGTTGAGGCAGCCAATCAAATCTTGAGCTGGCCTTCTTGTTTTGTTGACATCTCATCTGCTTTTTTCGCCCTCCTGCGCAGTGAGTGTCATTGATCATTAAGGTCAATGCGCAGCCCCAGTCATATAATGTGGTACCATGAAGATCAATCAGTCACCGTGTGTGACGGCTTGATCGGGACTGCGCATTGCAATGCACAGTATAAATATGTCTGGACTCAGCCAATATCTGGAAAAGCAGTCTATAGAGGTGCCTGCTGAAATCTACGTTCAGGATTTATTTCATTTCTTCTTCTTCTTCTTCTTCTTCTTCTTCTTCTTCTTCTTCTTCTTCTTCTTCTTCTTCTTCTTCTTCTTCTTCTTCTTCTTCTTCTTCTTCTTCTTCTTCTTCTTCTTCTTCTTCTTCTTCTTCTTCTTCTTCTTCTGTGGGATTTTATGTTTTAACTGCCAGGTAAGTTTCTGATTGTGTTCCTGCTGGAGCAAAAAAACAAAAACAAAAAAGCAAACACAAAGAATCCTCTGTACTTTTCACAAATGACTGAGCGCAGGCTGTCGCTGCCTTGCCGGAGATCAAAGCAATGGATTTCGTTTCTTTTCTTTTCTGTTTTGAGGTTTGGAAAGCCTTCTGGGTTTCAGACAGCAGATAACTTGCATTTTTCAGAGGAAGCTACTGAGCCCGGTCTACAGATGCCATTCGTCTCTGTGGGACAGATCAAGCAGCGACTCAACACAGCCAGAAATCGAGTGTGGAAAATGGAGTGCTGCTGCCGCTGCTGCCTGTCTTTAGATCCCAAGAACACACTTTCTTTTTCTAGCAAAGAGCCCATATGGCACATGGCGAGCTTTCAGTCCCAAGATGGGTGGAAGGTCTCTGAAAGTGAACAACAGCACCAGCTACCCAATTTAGACCTCAGCTGGAAGGCTGCACTCAGTTTTGGTTGCCACATGACCGGGCAGGGTGTGAAATCTGGAGGAAAACTCCAAGGAGAGCAGTGGGGAAGATAAAGCTTCCCTGAGGTTTAATCCAGCTTCAGTCCACTTTGAAAGTGAGAGAACACATAAGCAAACTGAGGATCTCATTTCCTTTGGCACTAGCTGGCTCTGCAGAAGATCCACCTTTGGGATAGATTATGTGAAAAGAAAGCAAGAGGCCATTTTGCTGTTGTATTGTTCCATTCTGAAAGTGGATTGAAGCTGGATTAAATCTTAGGTATGAATGCACCCATGGGTAGGGGCACATCACTATGGCTGGGAACAGACAGAATTCTGTGGTAACCTTAGGTCTATTCTCACTACAGCCTCTAGTGAAGAATTAATGAACCTCCGGTGAAGAGCATCCGAACATGGAGTCGACTGTTACAGCCTCCAAGCATGCCCTGTCTCACCAGAAGTTCACAAATTGTTGACTAAGTGTGGAGCACGAAATTATGCTCCACACCTTTACCAATGTTGACCAGAAGCTTACCTGAAGGGTCCAGTGGCACAACCATTTGCTCTTCTTTCTGTTCCCTGCAGTCAGTGGGCAGGGAAGGCGGCATCTGCTCAGGTGCGTTGGCATTGGCGGCCGTGATCAATAGCTGACCTCTGACATGACCGAGCCACCGATCCCTGGGAGCGGCTTCCGGTCATTGAATCACGGGAGGGGCATTTGATAAGCAACCGGGTAGTGGGCGCTGCGCAATACATCCCTCTGCTTGAACATGTCCCTCTGCAATGGCATCCAAGCATGTCACAGAACAGCCAATCGCAGCAGCGAGGAGACTGAACTTTCGGCTTCAGATACAGTGGTTGAGCTGGTAAATGGGAGGACCATTTATACTTCTGACCAGTAATGGACGCTTTGGGGAAGTTTTCCTCATCACAAGTGCAAAGGGCGAAAAGGGCCCTTGTCCATGCATAAGCATTGAGATGTTCTGGTTTATTTTTTTTTAATACACTTTCTGATTGGTTTAATATGCATTTTGGGATGCAGGTGAAGTCTTTTATGTCATTTCCCCTTCCCACCCTCTCAGTCCCTCCAGCATTCTCACCTGGGACTTACCAGCCCGTAGTGTGTGATTAGGGAACTAGTGTGAGTAATCCACACTAGTTACAGCCTCCAGGCACCCCCTGCCTTCCCAGAAGATCCCTCATCATGCACAACCTTTGGAGCATGAAATCATGCTCCACATCCTCCCCAACCTTCCCTGTTGTGTCCAGCTGAGGAGCATTCACACCTCTGCTGGATGAGGAGGTCAACAGGGCCACCACCCAAGAGCACTGGCATCCCTGCTGAGGTCCTGATGTGACTGTGACTGCGCATGGGTGCGTGGGTGCATGCATGCGTCAGCATTGTCATGGTGACAGCGCTGATGCACATGCAGCCATGCAGGGTGCTACAGCCAAAACGGCAGCATCCAGAAGAGGACCAGCCCTGGGATCGAATAAGGTAAGGGAGGAAATGGCCAAAGTTGACTAGCGCTCCGAGTGCAAACGCTAGTCAACGTTGGTTCATCACTCTCCTTTCCCATCCAGTGGATGGGAAGGGAAGTGCGAAATCACCCCTGTTCTCACCTGCAGCACTAGGCTTCCCAACCTGAAAGCCAGATGAAGGTTGATGTCTCTATCTGATAGCTCTCCATCCAAAGGGCAGACATGTAAAACCTTCTGTTTGGAGACACTGTCGGGACAGAGAAAAATGAGCATTTCATCCCTGACTCAGAGGCTAGAATAGACGTGTCTCCGTGTACACTGAAGCAGACAGATATCTCAGATCGCTGTTTCCAGCAATGAAACTTTGAAACATCCAAACTGTCACCCTGCTCGGACCATCTGTTATAAGAGCTGGCACTGCATTACGGGCGGTTCTGTTCCTTGAGCCAAAGGTCATGCTCATCAGTCATGAAAGAGAAGCTGCACCACTCACATCTGCATGGCTCCTGCTCATAAGTATGGATGGAAGCGCTCCCAGTGGGTCACCTATGGAAGCACCGAGATAAACCAGCTTCTTGGCCTTTATAATGAATGGGGCAAGATCAGGGGGCCAAGATCAGGAGATCCAAACAGGGGAGGCCTTTATAAAGCCCATTTGGTCTAGTAGTTAGGGAGCTGGACTCTTATCTGGGAATACTGGATCTGATTCTGCACTCCTCGACAAAGCCAGATGAATGGCCTCGGGCTAGTCACAGCTCTCTTTCTGAGCCTTCACAGGGTGTCTGTTGTGGGGAAAAGAACAGAAGGTTTGTCAGCCACCTTGAGTCCCCCTTAAATGAATGCAAAAGTGGGGTAGAAAAGCCAATTCTTCTTCCTCCAAAAAGACAGCTGGGTGGGCTTGGGCTAGTCACAACTCTCTTTCTGAGCTCTCACAGCCCCACCTATCTCACAGGGGGTCTGTTGAGAACAGAAGGTTTGTCAGCAGCACTGAGTCCCCTTAAATGAGAAAAGCAGGGTAGAAAAGCCAACTCTTCTTCTTCTCCTCCTCTAATGTCCACTGCCTCCCTTTATCCTTTGCCTCGTTTATAACCTACAATGTACATTTTCTTTAGTATTTTCCCCCCTTAAAGGCAAGTTCCTCTTTACTTTTGCATCTTTCCTACCACAAAGTCTGCCTGAGGCTTGAAACAGATCTGAGCACCTGGAGTTTAGGGTCCTTTCTGCACTGGGCCTTATTTCAGATTATGTCTCAGGCTAGGGACCTGCCATCTGCATGCTCATACAGACTACAGCAGGTCATTCAAAAGGCCTAAACTGGCTTCAGTTTTGACACAGATGTCATTTTCATATGAACACAGCTGTCAGCTGCCATTAGGACTCTATTATGCTTGTGTTTAAATTATGTATTAATCACCCGTCGTTATATCCAACCAAAGTTGTGGTGGTGGGGGGATGGGGTAGAAAGTCAAGGGCAACACAAATAAAAAAGAACAGATCTATGAAACATCCATAACACATCCTTAAGGCACCATTGACAGTATTAAAGTGCCAATAAATCATTGCTGGAATGGTCATTACTGTCCACACGCAGGGAGAAAACGCTTCATGTGCCAAGTGCCACAAAATCTGGCTCAGAGAAAACGTGAACAGATGGAGAATTTAAATGGGTGGATTTTGCAAATGGGCACTGTTTGTTTGGTCACATATTTCTAGTCTAAGAAAGTTAGGGGAGGTCAGGAATTTTTTTTTTGGGGGGGGGGTGGCATTTGGCTGGAGTCCTAAGTTCAAAACAGAGCTTAAAAGGTAAAGCCAGAGGCCGTTCTGCACTTAGCTGATTAGGCTGCAGTGAATAAGTGCTTGTAAACTTCAGGTACAGGTGGACCATTCGCATTTGCCAGGAGGAAAGCTTCCCCAAAGCGTCCACTACTGGCCTGAAACGCGAATGGCCCTCCCACTTACCAGCTGACGCCATTGCCTCGGAAGCCAAAAGTTCCACCTCCTCGCTCCCACGATTGGCCGCAGTTGTGAGAGGTGCATGTTCGATCAGAGGCTAACCTGTGATCGAATGCCCCTCTCGCAATTCTACGATCCATCACCGCTCCCAGGGACTAGAGGTCTGGTCATGACGTAGGTGAGCGATCGATTACGGCGGCCACAGCCGCTGCGCCTGTGCGGACACCGCGTTCCCTGCCCACCAAACACAGGGAACCAGATGCAGAGCAAATGGTCACACAGCTGGACGTTTCAGGTAAGCTTTAGGTAAACATTGGTAAAGATGTGGAGCGTGAAATCATGCTCCACACCTAGTCAACAACTGGTGAACTTCTGGTGAGGGTAAGCAGGCTTGGAGGCTGTAGCAGCCTAGTTGACATGCGTATGCTCTTCACCAGATGTTCACTAACTATTGACTAGTGGCCAAAGTGCGAATAGACCTCTTATGAACTTTTCTGTGCTTGTTAAGATGCTCACAATGGCTTCTATAGGCTCCTCTGCTTCCAACATCAGCAGGGCCATGGTCACCCCTTCGCAATAAACCTCCTTCGGTCCATCCTGGAGGTCTGACGGCTCACACCTTTGCATTTCTATCCATTTGATTTGTGGACTTTCCATTTAGGAAAGTCCAAATGCTGGTTGGAAGGTCCAAAATAAAATGGACAGAAATGAAAGCAGTCAGATATGAAGATAGACAGAAGAAGGTTTAAAGGGAAGGTATGGCCATAGCCAAGGCAAGATCGGTTCAGGCCCCTCCTGCTCCTCTGTTGAAGTGTGTTCAGGCCATAAGACAGGTGAGGAAGAAAGAAGAGCTGGCAATTCAACCCTGCTTTTCTCACCCATTTTAAGGGAACTCAAAGCAGCTGACAAACCTTCCATTCTTCTCCCCACAACAGGCAACCTATGAGAGCTCAGAAGAGAGCTGTGACACACCCAAGGTCACCCAGCTGGCTTTGTGGGGGAATGCAGAATCAAACCTGTTATTCCCAGATAAGAGTCTGACTCCCTAACCACTAGACCAAACTGGCTCACAGGAGGTGGTGTCTAGTACCAAGCCTTGAATGAGGCTGGTTCTGGAGCTCAGCAGCACCCATCATTCATGCTTACTCTTTTCTTCTACTGAAACCATCTCATGGGTGAGCATCCTCCACGAAGAAGAGCACATCCAGTTCTCTTGGAGGACCTGTTCCAGAGTCTTTCATTTTCTCCTCCTCCTCTTGCTTCCTGTAGAATGAATCCTCCAAACATCTTGACACCTCTGGGGCAACACTTGTACATGTCCCCTCCTCCACCTGGCTCCTGCTTCACCCTCCCTGCCCCAAGATGCTCCATGTGGTGGGAGGGAGGGGGGAGAAAGGAGACAACCTTTTGGTGTGGTTTTCACCTGGGCCACCTGGGCAAAAAGTGTCTTGACTTTCTGGGCCAATTTGGCCTGGTGTAAAAAAGTAGCCTGGAGTAAGGCTGTGTGCAAATGTGTGGGGGATTTTTTTGCATTAGATTTGTATTGAATTGAGTGCAAGAAAATTCGGATTCATTCGAAAGATCCCCTTCAAATGTGGTAGGATTTGAATTAAGTATGAATGTTTGACATGAATTTTATTTGAATCCCTCTACGAATCACATACGATTCTCCTACCTATTCTATATGAATCCTTTATGTATCCGATACATATCCCCTACGTATCCACTCTAAACGCATCGAATCCTCCCTGAATCCACTTTAAATTCACTCTCAATTCACTTTGGATCTACTCTGGATCCATTGCAGATGTGAATGGCGCAGCCACTTTTCCACCTCCCCAGGTTCACAAATGTAATGAAGTTTGGCCAGTTTGGTCTAGTGGATAGGGAGCCGGACTCTTATCTGGGAATACTGGGTTTGAGATTCTGCCCTCCCCCCACAAAGCCAGCTGGCTGACTTTGGGTGAGTCACAGCTCTCTTCTGAGCTCTCACAGACCCACCCACTTCACAGGGTATCTGTGGTGGGGAGAGGAACAGAAGGTTTGTCAGCCACTTTGAGTCCCGTTAAATGGATCAGAAAAGCAGGGTAGAAAAGCCAACTCTTCTTCCTCCACGAAGCCAGCTGGGGGACCTTGGGCTAGTCACA
Source organism: Aspidoscelis tigris stejnegeri (assembly GCA_023333525.1). NCBI lineage: Eukaryota > Metazoa > Chordata > Lepidosauria > Squamata > Teiidae > Aspidoscelis > Aspidoscelis tigris. Next base: position 16,044,385 of record JALMGA010000012.1, on the reverse strand, counting down.
AATGTTCCAAAGCATTTTATTACAATTCAAATGTCAATCTTTGAGTGTCCCAACATTCAATTTGAATTCGAAAGTCAGAATTAAGTTGAATTCATATGAATTTCAAATGTTAAGACTATTAGTGAAAATCCCTACCCAGTTTGCATCTGTCTTTCGGATCAGTTATTAAATAACCAATATACTGTAAATCCCTCTGTATGCCCAAGTTGCAGACATGGATTACTAATATGCTAATAAAATGTACCGTACAGCAACATGCAACCCATAGTCCTCCCTGACACCCCCCCCCCAATCTCTGAGAGTGAGCGACCTTCTTTTGCTTGTATGCCAGACCCCAGTGAGTGCAGGAACAAGAAGATTTATGGTCTTTGCAAACAATTATCTGGCTGCTTTATAGAGCCAGTTTGTAGCTGCAGAGCTGGTCTCTAAGAGTATATTTGTTTGCTTTGGGCATGTGAATTATCTCTGTTTGCTTCCAGTGCTTTAATTTCATTTAATCATATGCCTGCTAGCTTTCCCCTCTCCTACAGGTATAAGATAGTTCTTATGTAAACTATCTCAAATGTACCCAGCAAGAAGGGGGATTATCTAATGGAGTTAATGCATCAAGACCCAGGCAATAATGTGCTTAGCTTTTGCAGTACGTTTAAAACGTAATTAATTCATCTATTAATTGATTTCATTTTTACGCCCACCAGGAAATAGAGTCCTTTGGGGAACACACAAAGACAAGTATAGATTAAAAAGCCTTCATAGCTTAAAATAAAATAAATAAGCTCAAACTGGAGAAGGTTTGCCCTTGTCTCTGCTTGAGATGCCCAGAATCAATTGGTGTGCTACTGTGAGACAGGATGCTGGACTAGATGGGCCGTGGCCTGATCCAGCAGGGCTACCCTGAGATTCTTATGGACTAGATGGGCTGTGGCCTGATCCAGCAGGGCTGTGCTTAGGTCCTTATGTTCTTAAACTGTAGAATGAAACAAATTTAAACTTGAGGTTCTAGGTCCCCTCTTCCTGCCCTTGCTTCTAGGCTAAGGTGTGCATTTGTGATACAAAACAGCACATGACATAGCCTCATCAATGGTTTGTGTACTGCATATCGCTTTAAAAAATCACCTAATTTTCATCCCATTTGAGTGTTTTGCATCTGGTTTGCCAAAGGATAATTCTGATGCAGGAGGAACGAACTAAATTTTTTTATAGTGAGGAAATGCTAGCAGAACCCCAGCAGTGCCTTGCAAATAGCAGCATGCATGGCTTCTCCATCCTTAATACAGAATGTAACAAAAGGTACAAAAGGAAGAACTTGGAGCATCTGCGCAGAAAAGAGCAAAGAAAGCATGAAGCAAATGGAAGGAAAAGGATCTCTCCCTCTCTTTCTGGTGTCCAACTGTGCTTTTGTATGTCGTCAATGGCTCATCCCTCTCAGCCTGAGAAAGCCGAATGTGAAGCTGCCGTGGTGCCATCTGATGCACAGAGAGGCTACCTTCACACTTGTTCTTTGGCGCGCATGGGGTTGGCAGAGCATCTGCACATCCTCAAGGGTCCTGCCTGGTGTCTTCTCCAACTCCTCGGAGGAAGGTCCCGCTCCTGCCAGCCAAAGCAAGGGAGGCACACCTCAGGGGCCAAACTTGGAAACTCCTTCTGTCCCCCAAATGGGGATAGTTTGGACTCAGACGATATGCAATGCCCAGCACCGAGTTGTCTCTGGAGAAAAGGGCAACAGCTGTGCTGCTTGGCTCACCTCTGTGTGAAACAGCTGCGCTGGCGAAGGCGTGACTCTCTGCATCCTACTTAAGAAATGCCCAACTCTGCACCCGCCATTGCAAACAAAGAATCTCCTTGGCGACCCCGACTCATGTGAACCTTGAGTCTTGACTCCTGACTGACTCCCTACTTACGACGACTCTCTGGTACCCTGATTTTTGGCCTGTTTGACTCCACGTACTCTATATCCCCAAGAAATCTGGAAACTGAATTGGTGGCTTGCTATCACTAACTGGGCACATGCGTGTGCGAGTGCTTCGTGGTTGCTGCCTGCTCTGGACATGGCACCATGATCAAATGTGGACCCCCTCCTTCGTCCTCGTTCTCCAGTTTGGTCTAGTGGTTAGGGAGCTGGACACTTACCTGGGAATACCGGGCTTGATTCTGCCCTCCTCCACAAAGCCAGCTGGGTGACCTTGGGCAAATCACAGCTCTCTTCTGAGCTCTCACAGCCTCACCTACCTCACAGGGTGTCTGTTGCGGGGAGAAGAACAGAAGGTTTCTCAGCCGCTTTGAGTCCCCTTAACTGATTCTTCTCCTCCTCCTCCTCCAAAAGGGGCAATGTGCTTAGTAACCAAGGAGAAAGGACTTCAAGATCAGCTCCTTTGGAAGATTTGGCGTGGAGAGCATGGCATGGATTGCCACCTCACGACATGGGATTTGGGGGCCACATATTGAGTGCACAACCCGATTCCCGAAGGATCTGGAGAGACCAGTTGGACGACTCATCCTGACGCATTTACCCAGAAGAGAGATGTTCTGGAAGCTGCAGAGAAGTGGGACAGACCTTCAACTGGTTGTCGAAGCAATCCTTCCTGGCACGAGGCTGCCTCCCGTAGCAGTTGGCTGCATCCACACGGACATATCTGGGCAGCAGAAGCCACATCAAAGGGCAGGCTGCACATCTTCTCCAGCCCTGGCGTTGGATTCAACAGCCCTTCTGGTCATATTTCGTGCAGTGCCAGGGTAGGGATTGAGTTCTGGTCCTTTGCTTGAAGCAGAAAAATATCTTTTCAAGCCATGGCCCTGACAAGGAAAGGGATGATGATTTCTCTTCCAGGCTGCTTCAGAGACGAAGGCTTCCAAGATTGCTGAAGTGGCCAGCCTTTTACTGGCCAGAACTCCTGAAGGCTGCAATCATCGCCAGGTCGTGGCCAGTGAGGCTATTTGGCAGCTCTAAATGGGCTTTGGGGAAGCAAGTATAGCTGACACAGCATTCGCCATTGCTAGTGCCAGGGGTCATTCTTTCACATTATGTTACAGTAGCAGCACAGGGTGCAGCCAAATTCAAGTCATGGGCCCCCACCCCAAATTTCCAGCCCCACCTGCTTCATTTTTTCAGGAAGCCTTAAGAGACTTGCAACAGAGAAGGGCTTTTGACAGTCGTGCTGAGCGCACACAGTTCTACAGTTCCTCATGGTATTCATTCTTTGGGGAACATTGGATCATCATGAAAGACTCAAATCACAAAGGGAAAGAAACACGGGATGGGAAAGGAAGTGTGAAATTGCCCCTGGTTTTGCCATTTTTGCCTTACCTCTCTTGCCATCAGCTGTGGCTTCTGAGAGAACCATCAACCTACCTTTCTAGCTTGTTAATCATTCTCCTCTGAACCTTCATTCCTTCTCAAGCTTCAGGTCTTCTCAGCCTCTTTTCCACCCCATCAAGAGCCACCAGGTGACAAATCCTTTGAAAAGGTTCTCAGCAGTCAAGCCAGTGATCCATAAATGCCAGCGGAAAAAAATTGTGCCATGGGCTTTCTAGAAAATTCCATGGCCATGCAATTTCCCAATTTTCTAATCTTTGGAAATCATATTTCATGATTACTATTCCCCACCTATCCTTCATGGAATACAATACTATGAGTTAGTACAGTTTAATGAGAAATCTGTGTATTAGGTCAGTCTGTGGCTGCCAGAGTGGGCAAGGGAGGACGAGTCAAATGGATAAGGCCCTGAAACAGCCCTTGTGACTGCCCAGAACATGTCTGCTGGCGGAACCCATCAGCAGAAGCAGCATCGCACCAGTAGGATCTAGAAACTGGGGCACACACACTGTGTGCAGCCTGGGACTCCAGCGTGAGATTTGGCATGGAAGCAAACCAGCCATCATGAGGTGACCTCAGAGGAGTTTCTCTGCCTCTTTTGGTCACTGAGGCAGGAGGTTAAGTATCTGGCACAAGGATGTGAGGACACTGTACTCCCCAAATCATCCTGTATCATTGTTAGTCACTAGTTCACATTCACAAATGATGGTGGACTGAAAAAAACTATGTTATGCAAGCCATTATCACTTCTTGGCCTTGGCCACACCTATATGAGATAGGACGTCCCATTCATAATTTGATCTGAGGTCGTATCAGTTCTGTTCACACCTAGATCATTATAGGTTATCCTCAGGCCGTTCTCACTTTGGGCTGCATCATTTACACCTTTCTCCACAATTGACCTGAGGCTCTCCACCCCCTTAGCTGCATCAAATCTATCTCCTTTCTTATTGGATGCTCCCTGACCTCCATGCCCCCTGCTCATGCCACCCTCCCCTCGACATTGGCCGAAGGAAAAAACTGGACCTCACCACCACAGCACAGTTCAGCCTCCTTTAGCCCATTGCCCCACTCACGCTGAGGAAGAGAAGATGGCCTGGGATGCCAGAATGGGCTGAGTCCTCTGGAAAAGCGGACCCTTCTTAGAATTATCTAACAGGGGTAGGCTGGCTGGGGAAATGAATTGAATAAAAATAATGTAACACGACCAGAAGATGACCTGAAGTCATCTTAAACTAATGGTGTGATCAGGGCCATAGAAACCTGAAGGCTAGAGCCCCAGTCTAACAAGGTAAGTCAGTTACATTCCACAGACTAACATTCAGTATTAGAAGTTTTTTGGACTTTCATTAAATGAAGAAAGTAACATTTTACTGACCATGTAAGAATAAAGCCATGCTGTTAAAAAATACACAAGGAAAGAAACATTTTACTAGCTCTGTACAGACAAAACCATCTTAGGCCATCAGTGTGACCTGTGACAAATTAGCAGTGTTCTACTGCCTTGGTTCTGCTGCCTTGCCTTTGAATAATGACTGGTTGGCTGCCTTCCAACCCCACTTTCCAGCGTCCTTACGGGAATAGCTCCGTCCCTCCTTTGGAAGCCACAGACTGAAATTTCTGAAGGTTCCTTCCTTCTTGACAAGGTTCCTTGAGATGCCCATGGGCAATTGGTGGGCCACTGTGTAAGATAGGATGCTGGACTAGATGGGCTGTGACCTCATCCAGCAGGGCTCCTCTTAGGTTCTTATGGACTAGATGGGCTGTGGCCTGAGCTAGCAGGGCTCCTCTTATGTTTTTATGAACTAGATGGGCTGTAGCCTCACCCAGCAGGCTTCCTCTTAGGTTCTAATGCTCTTATGTTCTCCATGTACCCAAAGCTGGCCTAGTAGTCCTCAGAAAGAGATGGCTGATATTGTGAACTGTGCCCAAGAGGCGCCCTCAGAGCTCTTTACTCTACCCAGGAGAAAGGTCACGTTCCCAGGCCTGCAGCAGACATCTAGAGACCTCTGCTTGCAACTGCATGGGATCCAATGAGCCCATGGTCTCTTGTGTCATCTCATTTCCTGAATTTTTCTTTCTGGCAAAGCACAAGTAGAGCCTAGTGCTTCAGACCATCTGAAACTTGGAAGTAGCCCTTTTTGTTCTCAGATCACTTTCCTTCCCTTTTATCTCCGTGATCATCTTTGACAATCTGGATCTAGATTAGGTTATCATAGCAAAAAGCATGGAAGTTTTCTGGAGTTCGTATTATTATTATCATTTTAACTTTTAAGAAAACCCAGCTTGAACAGTTTATTCCTCTTCCAAAAGGACATTATTTATGAAAATCAGTAGACATAATGGAGCCATTCAGTATGAAGGGGGGAAAAAAGCTGGAAAAAGAATCATCATAACCACAGCAATTAAGTTAAGTGATTCCACATAAATGGATATTCAAATTGCATCTCCTTTCTTAAGTGCGGTGTCAAAACTATAGCATTGGAGTCTTTCTTAAGCCTGCAAGACAGCATGGAGGACTTGTGATAAAGTGCACAAAAGGTCTGTTGGCTGTGCCTGACAAAGGCAATTATCTTCCTCCAACTATCTCTGGATGCCTTCAACTAGCACCTCTTCAGAAACACCAAAAAAAAAAAAAAAGTTCCCCTAGAAATGGTACCAGCGACTGGGACAAGTCTTCCCAGCAGAGGTCTCACTCATGGTTAGTCAGGCGCCCTCGGGGCATGGAAGGGGACGTTCCTGGGTCAGAGTTCGTGCTAAAGTCCATTGCCATATGAACTCCAAAGGAAACTATTCTCCCCTGATTACAGGGAGGCTTGATGAAACATAAATATACCAGGACACAAAATGCCAAACACAGAAGTCAGTATTTTTATTCTTTCATTCTGTCTCAGCCTTAGAAGTTATTTCTTATTCCAGTAATGGGGCGGGTAGACCACCATGTACCTTCGATCACTTATGGTCTGCTGTCTATCTGTAATGCAAAAAGAGCAATTCTCCCTTTCAAAATCCTAACCTCTCTGTGATCTGTTTGGACTCAAGATATTCTCGGTTGTCAGAAGAGAAAATGGATTTTGCGGCGTCCTTTGCCTTTCCAACCGGTGTTTAATATCAGCCTGCCATGTTACAATATAAAGCTGGCCTGTAGCTGTCAGGCAGCCCAAGACAGGCTGACCTTCTTCTGACAGATCCCATGGATAACTCCAGGTGAGGGGCGGTCGTGCTGTCCTGAGGGCCGACCCAACCTGGAAAGACTGCAGCACCAGTGAGGAAACTCAGACACACACACACCCCGCCCAGCCTGGCTTTCAAACTCAGGTGAGGGAGGTGGAACAGTCATATGGACGCTCTTCTGGGGAAAGGAATCTGACTGTTGGCCAGGCAATGCTACATTTATTTTGTTCCCAGGGGGAAGATAACAATAAACTAGAGAAAATCATGAAAAATTGGTGAAGGTGCTTGGTACATTGGCAATGGATATTGCTTCTGTAAAGTATATAGACAGACAGTGGGTGAATTGGCACTTACCTTGTGGATATCTTCCAGAGAGGACCTACACACATTCCGCAGAGCTGCTTTTATACCAGCCGCAGGACTGGGAAAGCCCTACTTGCTCCAGCCATAGAACCTAAGAACCTAAGAGGAGCCCTGCCGGGTCAGGCCACAGCCCATCTAGTCCAGCATCCTGTCTCACACAGTGGCCCACCAATTGCCCTTGGGCAACTCAGGCAGAAACAAGGGCAAACCTTCTCCTGTTCTTGAATCCTAGCAAACGGCCTTAGAGGCATCCTGCTTGTGCCCCCCCCCTCCCCAGCCTGAAAGATGTATTCAGGCAATCATTCTATTAGCCACTTTCCCCCTTTCCCTTTTATGTCTTTTAATATAAATATATGGTTTTTAATTAATATTTGATAAGGTCATAATGACTAATCAATAAAGATTCTGATAGTGACTGATAGTAGCCACTGATACATCTGTCTGTCTAACCCTTCCTTAAAACCATGTAGGCTGGTTGCTGTTACCACAACTTCTGGCAGCCAGTTCCACATAGACTGATGAAATACTTGCCCTTGTCTGATCTGACTCTCCTACTCATCAGCTTCATAGAGGGGCCCCTGGTTCTAGTGTCGTGTGATAGAGAAAAGAATATTTCCCTATCCATTTTTTCTATACTGTGCATAATATTAGATCATTCAGTCAGGTTCTGTCTTAGTTCCACCAGGTGGAAGAGGTTTGCTTGGTGCTTGGGACTTGCAGTCTAGGTCTGCTTGCATGCTGCCCCTTCCAGTCACTGCACCAGTGATGCCACAGCAATGGTACGGTCACTGCAATGCGCTGCAAAGCAGCTGTCTTCTTAATGGAGGCAATTCACACGTAGCTGGCACCTAGTTAAGCACCCGCTAAGTTTCAAATGGTTCAGGTGTCCTTAAGCTCAGGAGTCCACCCACCATCTCACAACTTTGCTTCCTGGGATGTTTTCTCAGGGAAGGCAAAGTGCATAACAGCCCCACGTTGGAACTTATAGATCCTGAATGTTACCCACCATGACACCCAGATGGACAATCATTGTGAAGTCAGCCAAAGATGCTGAAATGTTACCCCTTGCAGCCCCATTGCCACACCTTCACCGATGCCATCTACCCCTGTGTCATGATCTTCTGCAAGGCTGTGGTCACACCTAAAGGTTAATCCAGCTTCAGTCCACTTTCAGAGGCTGTGATCATACTTAAGGGTTAATCCAGCTTCAGTCCACCTTCAGAGTGAGAGAACACATCAGCAAAGTGAGCAGTAATCTATCTCAAAGGTTAATTATCTGAGTCATTTAACACCAAAAGAAGACAACTTGTCTGCTGATGTGTTCTCTCACTCTAAAAGTGGACTGAAGCTGGACTAAACATTATGTGTGAGCACAGCCACTCTGAAAGTGGACTGAAGATGGATTAAACCTTCTTGGCTGTTGTCACACCTAAGGTTTAATCCACCTTCAGTCCACTTTCAGAGTGAGAGACCATATCAGTAAAGTGACCAATAATTTTCTTCCCACATTATCTATCCCAACGGTGGATTTTCTCAGATATTGAACACTGAAAGAAAGCAACTTGTCCCTTTGCTGATGTGTTATCTCACTCTGAAAGTGGACTGAAACTGAATTAAACCTTAAGTGTGAGAACACATCAGCAAAGTGACCAGTAATTTTCTTCCCACATTATCTTCCCCAAAGGTGAATATTCAGAGTTATTTAACTCTGAAAGAAAACAGCTGGTCACTTTGCTGATGTGTTCTCTCACTCTGAAAGTGGACCGAAGCTGGATTAAACCTTAAGTGTGACCACAGCCCAAAAAAGAGGCAGGGAGTGGGAGTGGAGCCTCCCCACCCCATATAAATTCTGCAGACACGCCGCTCTCCTTGGCTTAATAGGAGGTGCTTGTTCAAGACTTAGGCTTGAAGTTTTGCAAGGCAGGAGAACGTCATGGAACTCCCACCAACTTCTCTCCCCACCAAAACACACACACACCAACCCTCAGAGCAAAAGGGCTGTTTGGGGGTGCACTCTGTGTGATGCATTCCCAGCCAGCCTGTTCCCCATGTCACCAAGGGATGCAGTTTGTCTGAGAGTTCTGAGCAGCGTTTGCATGAGCTAGCTGCGCACTGTGTGAGCATCCCCAAAGAGCGCCCCTTCAGACTGAACAGAGGCTGCTGTCTTATTTTAAAAGTGCCTTTGACTACTTCTGAGTCCATGCTCTCAGGCTCAGGCATCGGTTAATCTCTCAGTGAAAATGAAAACACGGGAACCCAGAACCCCCCAAGGTGCTGCTGTTTGATTTAGTGCTCTGTGGTCAGTGAGACCCTGCGGGCGGCGGCGGGGGGGGGGGGCAGTTTTGCTGTAGAAACCTGCAGAAACAAGTCTTTCCTCTCCTTTTTGCTGATCCTCAGGTTGCCCCAAAGCCATTAGCTTCCACACCTCTGTCACATCCAATCGGAACAGCAAGATCTTCTGGCTCTGATGATGGATGGCTTGTCCTTCCCCTTCCTCTGGTGGGACTGCCTTGATCTTCAGTTGATGCTGCTGTGTGCTCAGGTACTCAGAATGGTTGCCTTTTCAAAGGAACAGGTCACAATGTGGCAGTGATAAGTAACTTAGCAAGGAGACAGCAGAGCAGCTTAAACAATGGGGAGCACAGGGAATGGCTTGGGGGGGTGGGCTTGTGATGCCTCCTCCCATAGCAACCTGCCCATGCCTTAAGATCTGCAGGGAAGGGAGACCCTCCTCGTTGTACCACCACCTTCCGTTGTTAAAGCAGCGGGGACCCAGGACGGGGCCTTCTCAGTGGTAGCTCCTGGACCTAGACCATGGAATGGTTTCCCCCTTGAGATGTGCCAGGCACCTTCACTTTGCAACTTCAGGAGAACTAGGGAAGATGCCCCTCCTGGACCTGGCCTTTGGCTGCAGAAACAGCTTTCCTTCCTTGCTTTTCAAGCACTTTTCCTGTGCTCATGTTATATTTTGCTTTTATCGCTGTAATTCACCCCAAGACCTTTGGGTATAGGGTGGGACGGAAATGCAAATGAACAAACGAAGAGTCGCAGTCTTTCTCCATCCCCTTTTCCTCCTAGTTCTACTCCTTTGCATGAGCCTTGACATTTCTGCCTGAAGCCCTAAGATAGTAACAGCTCCGTGCCCAGCCCCAAAGGTTGCTTGCAGCAGGTGGCCCCTCCCAGAACAGAGGGGGTCTAGTGGTAGCAGCCTAGACCCCTCTGCCCTCTGGGTGACTCTCCAGCCTGGATGGGCCCTGATAATTTGGAGCTGCTTCCTTGCAGGACTTGGTCCTTCTTGTCAGCTGCTCTGGACTCCATCTACTCTACAGCTATACCAGAGACCATAAAGGACAGCTGCTTATGCCATCTCTCCTGGGGATGATCTAGTGGTGGCAGCCTAGACCCCTCTGCCCTCTGGGTGACTCTCCAACCTGGATGGGCACAGACATCTTGGAGGGGGTGATTCTTTGTGGGACTGGGGCCTTTGGTCAGCTGCTCTGATCTCCAACTGGTCTCAGCTACACCAAAGACCATAAAGGAGAGTTGCTTATGGCTTTCAGTTGCCGGAAGCCCTGCCCAAGGAGGAGAACATTGCCATCCCTCCTGGGTGGTCTAGTGGTGGCAGCCTAGACCCCTCTGCCCTCTGGGTGACTCTCCAGCCTGGTTGGGCATGGACATCTTGGAGGAAGTGATTCTTTGTGGGGCTGGGGCCTTTGGTCAGCTGCTCTGGATTCCACTTGGTCTCTGCCGTCTCAATTTGTGTGTGTGTGTGTTTGGCTTATTTTGCAATGTTTTGCATGATGTGCAATTTTTATAATGTATTTTTATTATAATGTTTTGATTATTATAATATTATAATATTTTGATTATTGCACTGTCTATTTTCTGTTTGTTATAAACCGCCTTGGGCAAATTTTCTTTTGGAAAGGCGTTATGCAAATAAAATGCAAATGCAAAAAATGGAAATGAAATGAGATTCTCTGGGAATGCCAGGGCCTTCCATAAACACCACTTTTATTTGCTTCTGGGAGTCTTGCAAGTCGGATTTACGAGGGGCTCTGCCTTTGGTCCCCAGTCACGTAGAAGAAATGATTTATGTGACCCAGAGAACAATTCTGAGGCTGTATTACATATATATGTATGTCAGAACAATATCATCATCTGCTCTGTAATGTTTAATTTATGGCCGGATTATTGTTTGGCTATTCATCCCCTTCTCTGGCTTCTCCCTGCTCACATTCGACAAATGTTGCTTTCTTTTGGCAACGGCATTTGCTCCTCTGTTGTAATATAAAACAGAAGTTGGATCACTGGAAGTATTTAGGTCATTTCCACAGTGCTGCGTTCTTTAACACTGAGCTGGTGGGCTGGTGCCAGGAAATCTCTGCTGATGGAACCGGAGAATCTTTATCCCAGCTGTTGAGCCGGACCCTGGTTCCTCTCCAGTGCTCTCTTTTCTTATGGCGGTGGACTGAGCTAGCAAGGACCAGCCACAAGTCAGATCAGAGGGTGCTGGGAGATAGTTCAGTGAAAATCTTGACCCCAAGTGAAAGGTTTTGGGAAAGGTTTCCTGCACATGCCAAGCCAGCTTTGGAATATTGGGTTAACACCATCCTTGTACGCACATGAGGGTTAAATACCTGGAGTCCTTAGTAAGAAAGGAGAATTTGAGCAATCAAGCTGGAATCTTCTTTTTGCTGCAAGTTTTAAGGAATTCTGTTACTGCTGATGCTTTATTTGCACTATACAGACGTCTGTCTAGACCAATGGGGTGAAATGCCCGGGCAGTGCAGAAAAATAAGATCTGATCATTTTCGTTTCTACATTTTTATTATTTAGCTATTTTTGATGAATGATGTTCCACATGAATTTTTAATCTTGTTTCTCCATACTGTATTTCGAAATGGTCAACAGACTATTCAATAAAAGTTATCTTACATTTTATATCTTACATATCTGCGTTTTGATGCCAGGAGTGGCAGTTTGAAACAAAAGTTGATTGATGAAGTCTATTAAGTGCTGAACTGAAAATAAAGCTGCCCAATGCTAGAATGCTTCAAGTTCTAAACAATTCTTTCCCACTGCTCAAGCTTTATTTGAAAAAGAAGAAGAGTTGGTTTTTGTACCCTGCTTTTCTCACCGATTTAAGGTGACTCAAGGTGGCTGACAAACCTTTCACCACAAGAGACACCCTATGAGGCAGGTGGGGCTGTGAGAGCTCAGAAAGAGAGCTGTGACTAGTCCATGATCACCTAGCTGGCTTCATGGAGGAGTGTGGAATCAAAGAAGAAGAAGAGTTGCTTTTTTAATACCCTGCTTTCCCCACCCTTAAGGGGACTCGAAGCAGCTGGCAAACCTTCTGTTCTTCTCCCCGTAACAGACACCCTGTGAGGCAGATGGGACTGTGGAAGCTGAGAAAGAGAGCTGTGACTAGCCCAAGGCCACCCAACTGGCTTTGTGGAGGAGTGCGGAATCAAACCTGGTATTCCCAGATAAGAGTCTGGCCCCCTAAACACAAGACAAAAAGACTGTACATAGGAGGGTCTTATCAGAGCAAAATGAGGTGATATGTGAACCTATTATGACCACACTATGAAGGCCAACCTTAAGATGCAATATAGTGGTACTGGAAAAGGCCTATGAAAGGGCAGCTAAAATGATCAAACATTCATCCCCTTCAGAAATCAGTGACAGTGTGAGAACAGCCGATGCACCATGTTACGGTATCTAGATTCCCCGTAGAGAACTTCCATGTGATTCCACCTGTGAGTATCCATGACAGGAGATCCCACATCCAGGACTTCTTTGGAGAATAGGTAAGAGGCACGGATAGGAGAGATCTTCATCACATCACACACAGTGTGGGAAAAGCCAGTATGAGGATGTTTTTATAACTTTCCCAAAATCTGCGAACCCAGGATTTCCCCACAAGAGGGTAATCTTGGAAGAGATAGAGACAGACAGAAGGAGGGATGGATTCTGTTCTTTGTGCCTAACACAGAATGCATTCCTGAAAAGCAGCTGCCAGGATCCCATTACTAAGTTTAGTCCTATTGTGTTCGTGTTGTCCTTACGGGTATCACATTGCAAAAAAGTAGACAAGTTGGACTGCTGACCAGCAGGGCATAACAAGGGGATGAACTCCTGGCAAACGGATAAGACTGAAGATATTGAATGGTAGAGGCTGCAATTCATGGAGAATGTAAATATGTCCCAAGTAAGCCTTTAAAGGCTTCATTTATTCTATGCTTGGAAGGAGGCCCTGTAAGTGCCTGCTGAAAACATCATGTGGAGTTTGTATCTCAGGCAGTCAGGGAGCTAAGCAAGGGTTATAGGCCTCCTTTCTCAAAGGATGAACCTCTCCCAAAATCCCTTTGACAAATGAAAAGGTGAACCGTATGGTGCATCCTTCGGTCAGGCTCCACGGGCACTTCCCACACGTGGCCTCTGTGGCATTGTGCATATGGTCCACTCAACTGTTCTGGCTCTGCCTGGCACTTGGTCTAGCTAGTGCTTAGGGAGCCAGACTCTTATCTGGGAATACCAAGTTTGATTCAACACTCTTCCACAAAGCCACCTGGGTGGCCTTGAACTAGTCACAGCTCTCTTTCTGAGCTCTCACAGCCTCCACCTACCTCATGGGGTGTCTGTTGTGGGGAGAAGACCAGAAGGTTTGTCAGAGACCTCAAGTGCCTTTAAGGGTGAGAAAAGCAGGGTATAAAAGCCAACTTTTCTTTTTGTTCTTCCTCCATGAAGCCAGCTGGGTGACCTTGGGCTAGTCACAGCTCTCGTTCTGAGCTCTCACAGCCCCACCTACCTCACAGGGTGTCTGTTGTGGGGAGAACAGAAGGTTTGCCAGCCACTTTGAGTCCCCTTAAATGGCTGAGAAAACCAGGGTGGAAAAGCCAACTCTTCTTCTTCTTCTTCTTCTTCTTCTTCTGTGTCCCATCTTCTGCCCACTGTGCCATGTCAGCCTCCTGAAGGCCTCTGCCTTGTCTGCAGCAGCCCCTCAGAGGTGAGCTCTGCTTTCTTGGCCTTCCTTGTGCACCTTCACTTTGCACCCGAAACACCAAGGGAGCTTTCATCCCAAAGGGAGAGGAGGTAGCTTTCCCTCCCTGCCTTCTTCCAGAAATGTTTCTTGAGGCCCAGAGGTGCTCTGCTTGAATGAATAGCTACAAAAGAGAATTTTAATTAAGAATTAGAACTATAAATCAAGGGCAGTTTTCTTTTCGCTGCAGCGGAGAAGCCAAAAACAAGTTGATACTTGCCTGGAAAAGACCAGCTAGGGCAAGAAAACAAAAGGCACAAAGTTTGTGATGTGATAGATGCTTGCATTGTTTTCTCAGCTGATAGGCAAACCAGCAAACCATGAAGAGCCGATTTCAAGCGGGTGCCCCCTTTCCTTAATCCTTCATCCTGGACCCTGGATGACTTTGTCCTTTCCATCAACCGACAATAGATACAGGTTCAAGTGCGGTGGGAAACCATTCACCCATCGCATTTGTTGTGGCTCTTGCAGCAATAGACGATGCTTAAACGTCCAGGCCATAAAATGGCAGCAGTCTTTGCAAAATGCAAGTTCATCATAGACTATTTGGATTAGAAGAACTCTATCTCTGGCTGCATTCACACCTGAGCTTTAATCCAGCTTCGGTCTGCTTTCATAGTGAGGGAACGGATCAGCGAAGTGGCAATCTGATTCCTTTCACCATTTTCTAACTCAGAAAATCAACCTTTGAACGAATACATGTGGAGAGAAAATGACCATTCACTTTGCTGATGTGTTCTTCTGCTCTGAAAGTGGACTGAAGGCAGATTAAAATGTAGGCGTGAACACAGCCTTCTCTTTTCTCCCAGGGCTGCTTGTCAGAAGAGAAAAACCCCTGCCCAATGATGGCATCAAATGCTGCATCTCCATCCCAGGCACCAGGTTGTCTTCACAGTCTATGGATTCCTGCTGGTTCCTCAGTGTGGACTGATTAAGGCAGGAGGATCCCGAGGGAGTGGGGAATAGAATGCAACCGATGGGCAGGGCTGTTCTAGGCTTTCCTGTAAGGAGTAAAAAAAGACGGGTGCAATTGTGAGCCAGTTTGGTCTAGTGGTTAGGGTGCTGGAGTCTTATCTGGGAATACCGGGTTTGATTACGCACTCCCCAATAAAGCCAGCTGGGTGAGCTTGGCGAGTCACAGCTCTCTTTCTGAGCTTCCACAGTCCCATCTGCCTCACAGGGTGTCTGTTACGGGGAGAAGAACAGAAAGTTTGTCAGCTGCTTTGAGTCCCCTTAAGGGTGGGGAAAACAGAGTATTAAAAAAACAACTCTTCTTCTTGTTTGATTCCGCGCTCCTCCACGAAGTCAACTGAGCTCTCACAGACCCACCTGCTTCACAGGGTGTCTGTTGTGGGGAGATGAACAGAAGGTTTGTGAGCCGTTTTGAGCCCCCTTAAGGGTGAGAGCAGAAGGTTTGTCAGCAGCTTTGAGTCCCCTTAACAGTGAGAATAGCTGAGTATAAAAATCAACTCTTCTTCTTTGTACTTGAAGCCAGCTGGGTGACCTTGGGCGAGTCACAGTCTCTCCTGAGCTCTCACAGCCCCACCTACCTCACAGGGTGTTCTGTTGTGGGGAGAAGAACAGAAGGTTAGTCAGCTGCTTTGGGTCCCCTTAAATGGGTGAGAAAAGCGGGGTAAAAAAAGCCAACCCTTCTTCAAAGAAAAAGGCTTCACCAAAGCATAGGCAGGGACTGCTCAGCCTCTAGAGCTCAAAATGGGGAAGAGGGTAGAATCCCACCCCTCTGTCCCTCCTTTACAGACAGCTACGGCTTTGCACTTGCACGGTCTGAGGGTGCCTGTCCTTAAAACTACAGAAATGCCAGATAAATATCACAATGCGTCTTCCGCATCAGTGCTCTTACTCAAGGGCCGAGTTTCTTCTCCGAACTGGGGAATTTCAGGTTGTATGGCAGGGTTCTGTCAGTGGTGGGACAGAGGGGTTTGCTTTATGGTTCTTTCTGCAGCTTCACACATTAGAAGGAGGAGGAGAAGGACTGGCTGTTATACCCTGCCTTTCTCACCCATTTAAGGGGACTCAATGCTGCCGACAAATCTTCTGTTCTTCTCCCACAACAGACACCCTGTGAGGCAGATGGTGCCTTGCACATGAATGGTGGTTTGTTTGTTTTTTGTATTCGATTCGTATTGAATCAAATGCAAGAAAATGCATATACCTTAGAATACATCCCCTTCAAATGTGATGGTATTCGAGTTCGATACGAATATTCAATCCCCTATGAATCCTGTCCGAATCCCATACGAAGCTTCGTACGAATGGATTGAAACATTCTATTTGAATTCGAATGTCAGTCTTTGAATGTGCCAACATTCGAATTTAAAGGCCTGGATTCAGTCAAATTCATGCGAATTTCAAATGTTACAAATATTCGCGTACAAGTGTGAATTGGCCACTGTTATCCAAATCTAGGCAACAGCAGCGAAATGCCCTCCTGTGGACGCTAGACCGGTGAACTCACAGTAAGGCTGCGCTTGCTTTAGCTAAGCTCAAAAACAGTCTGGAGGGCTTCCTGGTACTCACAGGGTCAACCTGAGGCTGTGGTCACACCTTCCCTTGACACCGTCTCCAGCCCATCTCCAGCCCTGAGTGACCGCTCACGCCTCTTCATTTCTGGATGATCTGTGGACTTTCCGTCCAGGAAAGTCCAAATAGAGGCATCTGAGAGCTGCGTTCCTTGGATAGAAGAGCTGCAAAAGCACACGGAGCAGGGTAGGAAATGCCTATGCTGAAAAGAAAGCCAAAGGCAATCCTACGCTGCTTCCAATTGTGCTTCCAGTCCTGACACCAAGCTGCTCTGCTGGCATTATTTGCTCGGTGCGCAAACTGTTTGTTCAACAAAGGCCTCTTAGGGTGGTTTGCATTAGAATCAATCGATCAAACAAGCATCAGTCAAACAAGCACAAATGTGCCGGGGAAGACTGGAGGAAAATTCACCCGCCTTGTTTCACATCTCAGGGGCTTCGAGGAACTGCTGGGTCTCACTCTCTTCCTCAAAAGACAAGAGACTTCATGCCATCACCTTTCAAAGTGGGAGGGGGCGGTAGAGGGGGTCAATTTCCCCCCATCTCCTCTTCAGCCTTATGAAGCTGCTAACAGACAAGGAATTTCTTGCAGGAATACAGGAAATTTCTATTGGTTGAAGAGTTTATACCTCCCTCTTCACCGGACGTTCCCAGGGTGGGTCAAAAGAATTGAATATAAATTATAGGGCATATCCATGAAACATATTTAAAATGCAAATCCTTTCTCAGAAAACACTTAGGAAAATAGCAATCAGGATGCCAAGGAGACAAAAAATGTAATGCAGATAAAAGACACTGAGGCTTAAGGTCTAATCTAGCTTCAGTCCACTTTCAGAGTGAGAGAACACATCAGCAAAGTGACCGGCTGTTTTCTTTCAGTGTTAGGCTGTGGTCACACTTAAGGTTTAATCCAGCTCCAGGCTACTTTCAGAGTGAGAGAACAGATCAGCAAACAGACATGCTGTTTTCTTTCAGTGTTATTCACCTTTGGGATGGATAGGCTGCGGTCACACTTAAGGTTTAATCCAACTTAAGTCCACTTTCAGAGTGAGAACACATCAGCAAAGTGACCAGCTGTTTTCTTTTGGTGTTAAATAACTCAGAAAATTCCCCTTTGGGAAAGATTATGTGGAAAGGAAATTACTGGTCGCTTTGCTGATGTGTTCTCATACTAGCCAGATGCATATCATGCCGGTCTTAAAAGGGTTGCATTGCCTACCAGTTTACTACTGAGCCCAGATCAAGGTGTTAACTTTGACTTGCAAGGCCCTAAATGACGTGGGCCCCAAATATGTAAAGGAACGCCTTCTCCCATATCGACCTGCTCGTCACTTAAGATCTGGAGGGGAGGCCCTCCTGGTTGTACCATCACCTTCAGTAGTGAGGCAGGTGGGCACCCAGGACAGGGCCTTCTCAGTAATGGCCCCCAGGCTATGAAACAGTATCCTGCTTGAGTTGCATTAGGCTCCTTCTCTGTTTATGTTCAGGAAGGTGGTGAAGACGCACCTCTTTGCTCAGGCCTTCGGCTAAATGTTGATTACGTTTTCCCACCCTGCAAACACTATTGTTTTAACTGGTATTGCATTGTTTTTAACATGCTGGATTTTAAATGTCGTGATGGTTATTATTATTTTAATATAAGGTTTTTGATATGCTGGATTTTAAGGTTGTTACCCGCCCTGAGACCTTTGGGTATAGGGTGGGATAGAAGTATAAATAAAAAATAAACTAAAAAGTGACAAGAAGCTGTTTTCTTTCAGCGTTGAATAACTCAGAAAATCCACCTTTGGGATCGATAATGTGGAAAGGAAATTATGGTCCCTTTGCTGGCATCTCGTTCCCTGTGGCTCTGGCCCTGATGCTTATGCCTAAACTGGCATCAGATGAGGTGGAACAGATGAACCCCAACTGATCTGCAGTGGAAAGCAAACTGGTGTTCAAAGCAAGATCTGTCAGCCTGACATTTGGGCCACCAGGCTCTCTCACTGTGGACTTTGGATGGCATCCTTTCCCTCCAGTTCTGCTTCCCGGACTTGTTTGCATCCCGACTAATGAAAGGAGCTTGTTTCTAAGCTGTTGGAGGGGAAATGTTAGCAAATGAGCCTTATTTGTTCATTAGGCTTCTTCCTCCGATCTCTTACTGGCAGTGGTTTGGCTTCCCAGGTGAGGGAGTCAGAACAGAGAGACCATCTCATGCGCAAGAGATGTCAAAGCTGCTTAGAGCTGGAAACCCCCGTTGCACTGTGTGCCTTCGGGTTTGATTGTCTTCTGATCCTACAGTTGCAACGCTGCTCCTTCAGCTGCCCCCATTGGCCACAGGCACCATTTCTTTGAAGGGGCAGCGCCAGATGTTTATTCCCGGGAGGGGAGGGGGAAATGACTTTTAAAAGATGCAAGAGCTATGTGCTGTGTGCCGCCCTTCATTCCGGCAAACTGAGGGCAAACTCAGTGATGACCTGGACAGCTGACCTGGCAGGCTGGCACGGGAGTGGGAAGTCTGGCCCACATGTGTGCTGGCAAAAGGAGGACTCTGGTCGGGGTGCCCTGTGGCAGGATTGTGAAAGCTTCTAGCAACCACTTGCCAATCTCCCTAAAGCAGCTGCCCCACCTTGCTCTCCAAAAGTGCCACTGCCTTTCTTGCTGTGGTCAGACCTAAGGCTTAATCCAGCTTAGTCCACTCAGCAAAGTGACCGGCTGTTTTCTTTCAGTGTTAAATAACTCAGAAAATTCACCTTTGGGATAGATAATGTGGAAAGAAAATTACTGCCCACTTTGCTGATGTGCTCTGAAAGTGGACTGAAGCTGGATTAAACCTTAGGTGTGACCACAGCCCCAGAGTGAGAGAATACATCAGCAAAATGACAAGCTGTTTCTTTCAGTGTTGAATAACTCAGAAGTTCCACCTTTGGAATAGATAATGTGGAAAGAAAACCACTGGTCACCTTGCTGATGTGTTCTCTCGCTCTGAAGGTGGACTGAAGCTGGATTAAACCTTAGGTGTGACCACAGCCACTCTGAAGGTGGACTGAAGCTGGATTAAACCTTAGGTGTGACCACAGCCTCTCTTCTGCTCAGGGCCATCCTCTGTCCAACGCCCAGCAAGCCTCTTTTGTAGGAAACTGGAAATAATCAGGCCAGCGTGGAAGACATGCCCAGGCAGCTGTGGCAACCTGATAGGAGCAAGAGGGCCTTGCAGAACCAACTGGGAAAAGAAAACCATGGAGATGGTTTGCTGTGGAGTGGTCGTTTCTGCTCTGAGTGTGCCCAGAGGAATGATGGGCAGCCAGGCCACCGGCCCTGCCTGTCGGTTAGGAAAGGGAAGCGGGTGGCTCCTAGTCAGGTCATGTCCTCCCTGACTGGTTAGGTATCTGTCCTCCAGGAGTAGTCACACAGTGGTAGAAGTGAAGGTCTCAGGTTTCATCTGCACTTTTTTTAAAAAAAATGGAGTGTCCATTTGGGATGCCTCAGGGGAAAAGAAAGTAGCACACAAGGAGCCAGAAGGGAATGCTGACTTTGGAGGAATGTGCATGGCGTGATTTTGGGCTAACAGGTGAGCCCAAAGGATTCTGGGATCCCACCTCAGGAGTGCAAAGCAGAGAACAGAAAAAAAAAACAAAGAATCTGCTCTCAGGGTACTTTCTGCCACGTTCCCAGGACACCTGTGGCAGCCTCTGCCCAGCCCAAATGGCAAGGACACAAAAAGTGACCAGGGGCCCAAGTCCTCTTTGGGGGCTGTTCAGCCTGGGACCTTTATTCTCTGGCCTTGCTGCCTTGCTTTAAGGAAGAGAGGACTGGTATATCAATGGCTACTAGAATGGATACCTAAGTACATCTTTCAGGCTGCGGGGACAAGCAGGATGCCTCTAAGGCCATTTGCTGGGATTCAAGAACAGGAGAAGGTCTGTCCTTGTCTCTGCTTGAGATGCCCACAGGCAATTGATGGGCCACTGTGTGAGACAGGATGGTGGACTAGATGGGCTGTAGCCTGATCCAGCAGGGCTTCTCTTAGATTCTAAGGGACTAGATGGGCAGTGTCCTGATCCAGCAGGACTCCTCTTAGGTTCTTATGTACCTACTGGCAACATCTCAGTGTCCCTTCCACCAGATTTCTCCATGATTAAGTAATTTTTTTATGTTGCAACCAAGTCTCATTCAAGACATTTCTACCTTTTTTTAAAAAAATCTTCATGACAGAAGTACAAAATTAATGCAGGGAAACACACTGCCATAGAAACAGCTGTACACAGTCAGCTAAGAGATCTTAATGGCAGAAAATGCCTGGAGGATCCACAATTAGGGGCCAATCCCAGAAAAGGCCCTGCTGTTTGCTGGACATTTTGAAGAGAGTCTCCAAGGGGAAAGTTGTTCTGCACCTCCCATGCGCAATGCACCTTTTTCTGTGCAATGGAGATGCACGCAGCTGCAAGACCCCTTCTAGGCATGTTCTGGTGGAGGCTGGAGAGGAACCAGTTGGAGATGCCTGGATTTGGGTGCCTGCCTGCAGGAAGCAGGTAGTTGGGCGCCACGGCCCAGAAGTCCCTAGCTTTAAATGTAGACCCCAGACACACAGACAGACACCCTCCCTCACACTGCCAGTGAAGCAAGAAAGCTGTGTTTCCTCCTCTGCCCCCCCCCCCCGCCAAAAGCCAGGCCTGCTCTCCTGTGGCGAAGGCACCTGCCAAGCAAATGCTCCGCTGAGGATGTGCTGGCAAGGCAAGAACAAATCTGTGCACGCCAACAGCAGCCCAGGAAGCAAAAAGAAGGACAGCAGCATCTCTTTCTCAGCACGCCAGAAGGAGTTGGAGGAGGCTGATTTGGTGGCACCTGCGGGGACAATGCGCTCGCTCGCTTGCTGCTGGCTGGGGAGGCAGCAGCAGGAAGCCTCCACATGTACAGTTGGCACAGAGCAACAAAGTCATCGGGGCCTAGCCGAGCAGCCGTCGACGCAGGCAGGCAGCAGGACGTGTGAAGCTGCAGGACACCAAGCCGACATGATGGCATCGTTGGCTATGAGGGTGGGTGGGCGCAGAAGCAAATTTAAACCCCCTTTGGAGACTGGAGGGAGGCCGGCAGTTGCCCTTTCTTCTTCAGCTGAACAGAACCAGGGAGGTGCAAAAAGAAGTTGGGGGGTGGGGAGGAAGAAAAGTCCCCCGGTCCCTAGGTGGCACCCCTGGAAAGCTCAGGAGGACTCCAGAAGCACAGCAAAGGGAGCATAGAATTGACATGATATTTTTACACCCCCTGTTTTTGTCAGATGCCTTTTTCTTTTCTTTCTAGTGCAGAGTTATGGATTGTGCAAAGCAGCAGCAAAACACTGTCATCTTTTTCACCAGCTTGTGATTGTCAGATGGATTTTTTATTCTTTGCATAGAGATGTGAACGAAACATTCGTTATTTGGATGAATTTGTACTAATTCGGACATTTGTACACAAATTGAATCTTACGATATCCATGCATTAACTTTCGAACAGATACAAATGTTTCAGATTTTCATGCAAGTAGTTCAGACATTCATTAAACTGGGGAGGTGGGAAAGTGGCTGCACCAGTCACATCTGCAGTGGATCCAGATTGCATTCGACATGGATCGAGAGTGGATTAAAAGTGGATTCAGGTCGGATTTGACGTTTTCAGAGCGGATTTGTTACAGGATACGTATCGGATACGTATGCATTTGTATCAGATACTTATTGGATACGTTTTGGATATTCCTACAAATTGGTATGCATACATTCATATCAAATTGAATCCTTCCCCATTCAGAGCGGATCTATTCAAACAAATATAAATTTTCTGACATTCGATTCATACAAATCGAATGTCAAAAAACCCATTCGTGCACATTCCTAGCACTGATGTTCTCAAAGCTGTTTCGTGGTTGCAGCTGCTACATGCTCCCTTTTCTATCCTGTCTCTAATTTTTCTGGTCTTTAATATTAATTAGAGGCAGGATGGAAATGGGAGGGTGTGGCAGCTGCAACTAGCAAACCCATCTTAGGCCCTGTCCCCAAGCAATTTAAAGCCCTCTAAAAATCTTCTTTTGCCTCTGAGCGCCCCCATGCCCAGCTTTTCAACGAGCTTCCAGCGCTACAAAAGGAGGAAAATCCGCAACAAAAAAGTGCACTTTAAAGAAGAGTTCCAGCGCTCTTTTTGGAAATCGTGGGTTTTCCTGGCAGCACTTACCATGGGGACGCTCCGTAGCAAAAGGGGCGGGGATTGCCGCCTGCACACACAGCCATAAAACATCCACACATCTCCCAGAAGTGCAGCAGCTTCCCTTCCTTTCCCTTTCTAAAGCTCAGAACTTTCAAAGAGCCAAAATAGCACAGAATTGCAACATTGTTGCAATTGTTATCAGGTATGAAGTGGTGGATTGCTACAGTCACCGCTGCTATACCGGGTGGATTTTGACAGTGATCTGTGAAAGTGTTGAGAGTGAATGAGTGAACAGTTGTGTGGCCAATGGCTGCAGCTGCTGCCTTTGCTGGCACAGGAAGCCATTTTGGGGGGTGCAGATCTGGGAGACGAACAGAGAACCGATGGCTATTTTTCCTTTGAACTTGCCGGGGGGTTCCTCCTGGTTGTGGCCGCGCAGAGCACAGTCCCTCCCCGTTCCCGCCAGCACCCTATCAACAAGAGAGGGGGCAGGGAGAAAAAGATGCAGGCAAGCAAAACATGCTTCCATGGGGATGGAAGGTGCATTTAAAATGCGCGTTTTGCTGAGCCTCATGTGAACGCTTATTCCATAATTGCACGGCACTTTTAAAGTCTGCTTGAATAGAGTGACGGTAGAGGGAAACTAGAGAGGCAAATAAGTCATTTGAGGATGGAGCCTTTGAGTTCCTGGAAAACAAAATCCCTGGGCAGGTGAAGCCTAAAAGGAAAGGGTTCCTGGCAATGGAGCATCACTTCTAGGTCAAGATGCCACTTGGCAATTTAATCCATTTTTAAACCTTAAAAAAAATCAGCAGCAAGGTCTGGTTTTTTGTGCTCCCACTGTTACCTTATAATGTGGACTCACTCTCCATTCTTCAGTGCCTGGCAGGGCAGAAGCCTTTGTGAATTTCAGGCCACTTTTATTCATCTTAAACCTTGTGCTGGGATTGGGTCCAAGGCAGGTAAAACAGTGGACTATTTTAAAGCATTAAAGTGAAAAGAAGAAAATGAAAGGGAGAAGACTTTGGGAACATCAGGGCAAGGAGATGTATACACAGAGTGACTAGCTCTCTGATAAAGGATAGGTGAAGCCCAAGCAACAAAGGCTGTGGTCACATCTAAGATTTAATCCAGCTTCAGTCCACTTTCAGAGCCAGAGAACACACCAGGAAAGTGATCAGTAATTTTCTTTCCACACTACCTCTCCCAAAGGGGAATTTTCTGAGTTTACACTGAAAGAAAAAAGTGTGTCACTTTGCTGATGCGTTCTCTCACTCTGGATTATACATTAAGTGTGACTGACCACAGCCAAGGTGGCATCCACGGCTCAACTGAAATGTTCTACTCCTGCATCTCTACTTCCAAGGAGAAGAGCAGGGGAGGCTTTGTGGAGAAAGGCAGCATCTTCTTCCCTGTTTTGAAGCCAGGAGCGCCGTTTGCCACAGCTTCTCCATGCAGGGTGCAAGAAGGCATTTTGCGCAAGAGGTGTTTCTGCCGAACCAGCGCAAAGCACTCATTTACAAAGATGGAATTGGGGTGCCTTCTTGGACCAATGAGGGTGGCCGAGAAGGATGAGCAGAAAGACAACCTGTGAGAAGACCGAAGTTCTGTGGTGGATCATCTAGTGTTCAGGCAGAAGGTTCCACATTGAACATGAGTCAGCAATGTGATGCAACTGCAAAAAAAAAAAGGCAAACGCCTTTCTAGGATGCATCAAGAGGAGTATAGAATCTAGGTCATAAGAAGTCATTATTCCTCTTTACTCTACCTTGGTCAGACCTCATCTAGAGTTCCGTGTCCAGTTCTAGGCACCCCAATTCATAAAAAACATTAACAAACTAGAGCAAGTCCAAAGGAGGGCAACCAAAATGGTGAGTGGTTTGGAAACCATGTCCTACAGGGAACGGTTGAAGGATCTAGGAATGTTTAGCCTGCAGAAGAGAAGACTGAGAGGAGACATGATGGCAGTCTTCAATTATCTGAAGGGCTGTCATAGTGCAGAGGGATTGTCCCTATTCTCACTTGCATAAGATGGGAGGACTAGAAACAATGGTACGTAACTTCAAGGGAGTCAGTACAGATTAGATATTAGGAAAAACTTCCTCACAGTGAGAGCGATCAGTCAGTGGAATAGGTTGCCACGGGAGGTAGTGGGTTTTCCTTCGCTGGAGATCTTCAAGCAGAGGATGGATGTACATCTGCCTGGGATGGTTTAGGAAATCCTGCATTGAGCAGGTAGTTGGACTCGATGACCCTGGAGGTCCTGAGAAGGATTAGAACTGATAAGAAAAGTTTTAAAGAGAGATGTGTGCTAGAAAACCAAAAAGCTGCTATTTAGAAGCAATAAGGTAGATGTGCCAAAGAATAAGTGATGCTGCTATATTAGAAGCACTGTAGTAAATGAGTGATGTAGAAAAGCCAAAGTTTATGAACATGTGCCTTTGTAACTTTCGGGGGCTGGAGCCCCTCCTTCCTACTGTATAAAAGCTGTGAACTCTTTGTTCTCATTGCGCAGTTGTGAAAGCAATTCTCTGTGCCTATTTGCATGCAAATAAAGACTCTCTTTCTGATGAAACAACTTTTCCTTTTGAATAATTGCTCCTACCCATAACAGTCCCTTCCAACTCTATGATTCTATGATACAGTTCCTCTGGTGATCTCCTTGCCAGTAGACAGTGGCACATCCTGCGGTGAAGAAAACCTGGACTTGTTTGCACATCCTCCTGTATCTGAGTTCACTTTGAGGGTGACTTTCCATTAGATTTATTTATTGCATCTGTAATGTATTCTCCACCAACAGATTTCTAAAGGCAACGAAGACAACAATGAATGAAAAACCAAGTAACTATCAAAATAAAAAGAAGGATCCATTAAATAACATGATCTTTACCTCCCTTTCCTGGAATTATGCTGGTCAAAAAGCATTCAAAGAGCTAAATCTGCACTCGTGAACAGCACAGGCTTAGAAGCTGCTTTTAAATCAGCATTTTGTCTTGGTTAGTCTCTGGAACTCAAGTTTGTGGTGCCGCCCCAGTCAATTTGGACTTCTGTCACAGCCTATGAAACTCCCTCTTTTATTCAATACCATAATAAAGGATCCAGGATGATTAAGGGTGCTGTCAATACTTGGTGACTAATGGAGCAAATGGAGATTAGTCATTCGCATTCAGAAAGGGTCTGAAAATTTGCACCGCATAGGGTCGCTCCCTGTCCAAGCCCATCTCATGTGCCCACCCAGGGGTCTCTCAGCACGGTCTGTATGGGGACAGAGCAGCAACACTGTGGGCCCACAGTGGGAGGCTGTTTGCAGTTTGCTGGATTAAGGGCAGGGCTGGCAAAGGCATTCAGGATTCTCTGAAATAACAGCTGGAGGGATTGTTAATGGAGTGCCTGTCAGCCTGCCCAGAATGGAGAGGGAAAAAATAAAAGAAGAGTCCTTCAGAAATGCAAGTTTATTGTTGGTTTATGGCATTCTCGTTTTAATTGGGACTGGAGAGTGTTTTATGTCACATGGCATTCAGATGTGGTTTAGGAGCATCCCTTTTCAATCTGGATTCATGCACAGTTCAAGAGGATGCAGAGGAACATGAGATCCTAAGAGGAGCCCTGCTGGATCAGGCTACAACCCCTCTCGCACGGAGGCCCACCAGTTGCTCCAGGGAATCTCAAGCAGAAGCCAAGGGCAAAACCTTCAGCTGCTCCCAGATCCTTGTGAATAAGCTTGAGAGGCCTCCTCTGGGTCAACAGACATCAGGGCTATCACTGGCTATTAGCCCTGATGGCCATGGGGGTGCCTCTATCGATATGCCTCTGAAGACCAGCTCTTGCAAGACTGAGCAGGAGAAGCCATGTGCTCAGGTCCTGTTTGTGGCCTTCCTTGCATAGCTGGCTAGCCCTGTAAGAGCTGGATGCTGGGCTAGAGGCGTCATGGGTCCTATCCAAGCAGACACTTCTTCTGTTCCTATATTCATGGAAGCTAGGGCTTTCAACAGCTGATAGGCCTGATGCCTGGGCAACTGCCGCTGGTCACAGGGGGCAGAAGTGTGGTTCTCAAGGAGGCCAGCTGATGGGAGACTGAACTGGGCATACTGGGTAGTGGCATCCTGCCTTGTACAGCTTCCTTGTACAGTGGGTTGGCTGCTGTCATAACAGACTCCTGGGCCCTGTCCGTACCTGGCCTTATTCTGGAATACATCTTGGGACAGAGTTCTGAGGTCTACATGCTGATGCAGACTATGGCAGGCCTCTCCTTGTGCCTGTCATAGAATACATGAGCATGCCAACTGCAGGCCTCTATCCTGAGATATATTCCAGATTAAAGCCAAGTGCGGAAGGGCCCCTCGAATCTGACCCAGGAGGGCATTCTGAGGTTTTTAGGCCTCTGCATTCAGGCTGCTGGGAGATTGAAAGCAGAGCAACCTCTGTGGCTATGTTCAGGGGTGATTTCACGCTTCCCTTCCCATGCGCTGGATGGGAAAGGAGCGTGATGAACCAAAGTCAACTAGCACTCGCACTTGGAGCACTAGTCAATGTTACCTGTCCCCCATGATTGAATACTTACCTTGATTCGATTGTGGGACCGGTCCTCTTCTGGGCACCGCCATTTTGGTTGCACAACTGTGTGTGTATCAGCACCGTCACTGTGCTGTGGGTACAGTTCAAGAACAAGGAATCTTCATCAGGGTCACATGGCACAGGTGCAGGTGGAGTCACGTCCATGGTCATATTTATTTATTTATTTATTTATTTATTTATTTATTTATTTATTTATTTATTTATTTATTTATTTATTTATTTATATTTACATTTATATGCCACCCCATACCCGAGGGTCTCATATGAGGTGCCAGCGTGCTTGTGCGGCACCTCAGACAACCCAGGAGCACCAGAAGAGGTGCAAATGGCTGCTGCCCCAATGGTTAAGGTGTGGAGTATGACATTGTACTCCACACCTAGTGCATGATTAGGGAACTTATGAGAAGGCAGGGAGTGCCTTCTGAGCTCTTGCAGCCTTACCTACCTCACAGGGTGTCTGTGGTGGGAGGAAGACCAGAAGGTTTGTCAGCCGCTTTGAGTCCCTTTAAATGGGTGAGATAAGTGGGGTAGAAAAGCCAGCTCTTCTTCTTTCTCCACAAAGCCAGCTGGGTGACCTTGGTCTAGTCACAGCTCTCTTTCTGCATTCTCACAGCCCCACCCACCTCATAGGGTGTCTGTTGGTGGGGAGAGGACCAGAAGGTTTGTCAGCCGCTTTGAGTCCCTTTAAATGGGTGAGATAAGTGGTGTAGAAAAGCCAGCTCTTCTTCTTTCTCCACAAAGCCAGCTGGGTGACCTTGGGCTAGTCACAGCTCTCTTTCTGCGTTCTCACAGCCCCACCCACCTCACAGGGTGTCTGTTGGTGGGGAGAGGACCAGAAGGTTTGTCAGCCATTTTGAGTGCCCTTAAATGAGTGAGAAAAATGGGGTAGAAAAGCCATGCTATGGTTCTGCTGCCCTGCCCCAATTTGCTGCTTAAAGCCAGAGTTCTAAAGTGAAAACCCCTCAGTGCAGATTCAAATGTATTGGTCCTGGCTGGGTGTAGCTGTCAGAACACTCCCATAGCTGTGGTACATTCCAGGTCTTCTGAGGAGAGTTTTAGAGATAAGAACGGCCTATGTCTAAGAGAAAGCAGTATAGGCCATCTTTATTAATGTTGTGGGTATTTTACCAGGTATACAAATTAGGCAACAACAAAATAACAGCAAGTTCCTTCAGAAGCAACACACAAAGGCACAAAGACAGCGGAACCTTTGAAACCAAGACAAAGTACAGAGCCAGAGCTTCAAAGTTCCTGTCAGAGTCCGTTTTGTGTTCAGCTGAGGGACACATAAAGTATTTGTTCATTTGCCTTAAGAGAGAACCTGAAATTGTTTGTGTTTTGTTTGCCTAAGAATAAATCCAGCAATTTCTGTTTGAATAAAGACTCAGAGCAATTCTTCAGGAATTACTTGGAGATAGACCTACGATGTCCCCTCAGGTAACAAAACATAGGCCTTACTCATTAGAGACCTGAGCGGCCATCAGAAGCCAACTCTTTTTTTTTCTTCTTCACAGAATAAAGCCAAAAATCTCACACAAAGTCACTCAGAGCACTATTAGACTATAAAAACTTAAAGCAGATATATTTTAAGCACTCCACTGGATGAAATGTTTGTTTCTCAGCACATAAAACTCTCCAGCCAGTTTATGCTTTCTGACTCTGCACTTGAGAGAATCTTCATCGTTGTGAACGACGCTGCCAAGACGTTCATTCCTGAGAACTTATTCACTAATTTTCTTTTTCCTCTCAAGGGTTTGTGTTGTGCATCGAGCCTCCCTCCCTCCCTCCCGCGCTTGCCAGCCAAGGCTCCACACTGCGCACCATGGAACATGTTTTATTAACCTACCATGTATTATCTCGATATTGAGCTGTTCACACACAGGACTGCAGCAGGAGCCGAGTTATACCCCAGGGCCAAGACACAAAGAAAGGGCTGCGCTTAAGACACAGTTAATTTCACTGTGGGTGTCTGGTTCACCAGAAGGCACACGGCGCAAAACTTGGAATATTTCTCTTTTCAAAAGACTTGGTACTGCAGTCTCCATTTTGGGTCTTAGAATGCTGCATGGGCACATGGCTTGAAGGTCACGTTCATACCCGTGCTAGTCCACCCTCTCTGCTTAGGTGTTGGGGATGCGTGACGTTCAACAGGCTCAGACACCTGAAGTTTCACCAGGTCTCCACCCCACACCCCAGTTCCCAGCACCCAGCACCCATGCAGACATTGCTATTCTGAAAAAAGAAGCGGAGTTGGCTTTTCTACCCCACTTTTCTCACCCATTTAAGGCCCCTCAAAGCAGCTGACAAACTTTCTGTTCTTCTCCCCAGCCCTGTGAGATAGGTGAGGCTGTGAGAGCTCAGAAGAGAGCTGTGACGAACCCAAGGTCACCCAGCTGGCTTCGTGGAGAAGGAAGAGAAGAGTTGCTTTTATACCCCGCTTTTCTCTCCCATTCAGGGGGACAGAGTGGCTGACAAACCTTCTGTTCTTCTCCCCACAACAGACACCCTGTGAGGTAGGTGGGGCTATGAGAACACAGAAAGAGATTGTGACTAGCCTAAGGCCATGCAACTGGCTACATGGAGGAGTACGGAATCAAACCAGCATTCCCAGATAAGATTCCATCTCCTTAACCACTAGACCAGACTGGCTCACTGCTATGGGTGGAGGAACAATGTAAAATGCTATAGTGGCAAATATCTTGCAGCTTGGAGCCAGTGGCTTGCTGTCAACATTATCAACCCCAGCAGTGTATTTTCAGCTGTTTTGGTTTTTTTTGCAGATATTAAAACTGTGACAACCAGTGCCAACTGGAAATCAGCTCTATCTCTATGTGATGACAACTCCCTATTGCTTAAGCAGGCAATAGAAATGAGCAACATCTTCCATTTTTTCCTATTTTCCCTCGAGTCTACCCCCCCCCCCACTCCAAGTTTTCAGATGTAACTTTCCCCAAAACCGCATGCTAACAAATGAGAAGCAACTGTATTTTCAATTTCAGGATTTGGACCCAAGTCAAGTTAGATTCCAAATGGAAATTGTCTCTCAAGCTTCATTCGGGGCTGATTGATTGCTGGGGACTCAGTGAACAGAAGCAGCAAGATTTGGCGAAAGGGAAGAGGACAGGGACACAAAGCCCTGGTCTACATGCTGGATCCTGCGTCCCTATTTTAGAAGAGTTGGTTTTATACCCCACTTTTCCCACCCTTAAGGGGACTCAAAGTGGCTGAGAAACCTTCTTCTCCACACAATATTCACCCGGTGAGGTAGGTGAGGCTGTGAGAGCTCAGAAGAGAGCTGCGACTAGCCCCAGATCACCCAGCTGGCTTCATGGAGGAAGAAGAAGAGTTCACTTTTCTCACTCTTTCAAGGGAACTCAAAGCAGCTGACAAACGTTCTGTTCTTCTCCCCACAACAGAACACCCTTTGAGGTAGGTGGGACTGTGAGAGCTCAGAGAGAGAGAGCTGCGACCAGCCCAAGGTCACCCAGCTGGCTTCATGGAAGAGGGCAAAATCAAAGCCAGTATTCCCAGATAAGAGTCCAGCCGGCTCCCTAACCACTACTAGACCAAACTGCCTGAACAAACAAGATTGCTCTCCCTGTCCAATAATGTCTCTCCAGGGTTCAGATGATGATGATGATATGTGCCTGGAAACACCATGGGTAGAACTAGGGACCCTCTGAACCTAATGAAGGTTCCTTGTTCTTGAACTGCGCCCCCTTGCTTGAAATGGCAAGCTAAATTGGCTCTGCCCCCTTCTCCCCTCACTCCAATCTCTCTTCTCTGTTCACATCCTTCTGTTCTTCCACAAAAAGCTACAACAACTATGAAGGGGCTTAATTTACAAACTTTGGAAGACATTTCAGAAAACTTATCAGTCTTTACTTCCTTTGCAGTATTTAGGAACAATCTGTGCTCTTTTGACCTTAATTGGTTAGGACTACAGTATATGGCATATATAACTTGCTATGACAGATGAAAACCAAATTTAATGTAGTAAGGGATGAAACTACATTTGAATATAAACTAAGAGATCTTAAACTGTTGCAATCTGGCTTTGCAACCTGAATCCTTGGCTCTGGGAAACCTGGGGGAGGTAGTTTATGGCTACCTCGGTCTTGGCTGCAGTCCTGAGAACCACAGCGATACGTGGTTACAACCCCAAGAGGCTGCAACGACCTTGGTACCAGTAGACTGGTACGATCCACCGGGTGTTACAAAAGTAAATCCCTTATTAGCCACCGGCATGCTATAAGGGATCACCATGTGCTCTTATGGAGATTTAAAGACAGATAGCAGAGGAGAAAGAAGTTAGGTGGGAGACAAGATGGGCTGGAAAAGAGAGGGCTTTATTTTTGTGCAGAGTTTTAAATACCGCGCCACAGAGGGGTGGGGAAGGAAGTGACCTCAGGAGAAAATCCAAGGAGGCGATAGGTGCAGCTGTGTCAGCTGGGCAGGTCAGAAGTCTTTCTGATGTCATATCCTGTGGCAGGCAGGAAGAGGAAGGTTGTTCTTTACCCTCGCCATGCGGCTGGGTGGCCATTCTGCCTTCAGGCTAAAAGTCCAGCACCCTGCTGTGCTGAGTGTGTACTGCAAGCTATGAGAGCAGGAAGATTCTTTTTACTCTGAGGCTTGAGAAGCTGGTGGGAAAAACCTGGGCAAATTTACAATTGCTACATTAAACCATTCCCACTGGGGTTTTATTGAGCTTTGAAAATGATTTGAAAATTCTTTGGCCCCATTACAGATTGGCTTCCCACACTTTCTGAGGTGTAAATCACCCAAAAACGCATTTTTAAAAACCCTCGGAAAAACAACTCTCACTCCCATTTTTGCTGCTAACATGCTTTATCTTTTTTGCTTTGGGAACAGTACCACAGTATTGGGAGATTGCATCTTTAAGGTTTCCCCCCCCCCCCATAGCCTTCTGTCCAATGTCTGTCACTGTTGTGGGTGCATCATTAAATGGGTGGGGCTTCACTCTCAGTAGGGCAGCCCCCTGCCATCCCTCCCATGAAGCAGAGAGAACTTTCATCACCAAAAAAGAAAAGAAAGGATCACACCAGACCACCACTGGCTGAGCACAACACACAGCCTTCAGGACGCAATTGAGAAAATACATGGCTTTCTCATGTCTGAGGGGAGCCCCCTCTGCTTGCTTCCAAAATTAGCAGCACATTATGCATGGCTGGTGGATGGGCAGGTGCAAGGGGAAAGATAGCTTGACTGGCTCCTTTTTTACCTGCATGAGCCAACCTCCCCCCCCCACACACACACACTTGGGAACTAGCCTTTGCATAGACATCCAGGATCCATTTAGAAGTCAGAAGCGGATGGAGAATTTTAAAGAGAGAGGGCGAGAGAAAAATCACCCCCCTAAGCCTAGATCTAGTCCATGTTTTGCACCCGGCAGTGGGGGCGCATTACAGTTGAGAAATTTCTCTCTCGCCCACCACCAGGCGCAAAGCATGGGCCAGATCTAGGCTTAGGGGGGTGATATTGCACAAGACCAAAGCATTGTGGAATTGATCTCCGTGGCGTGAGGGATTGCTAGTCTGAAATTACACAATTGTGCAAAAGAGGCTGGCTATGCGATCAAAGGATGGAGCTGGAATCCCCCACCATCATCCATATCATCATGTTAACTGTGGGAGCGAGACCAATCAAAGGAGAGGGGTGGGACCCCCAACTGGCAAAGGGTGGGGAGGAAAAGATGCACTTTCCCCAATGCATTTTTGGAGTGTTTTCAGTGGGAACAGCAAGAATCAGGGCTGACTGCGATTTATAATTTAAAAAATTGGAATGGGAAGAATGCACGTTTACATAAGATTTAGGCTAATTTCATTTTTTTAAAAAGTGGGAATGCAGCACTGATGAAAAGAAACTATTTTCTAATCTATATAAGCTGTTGTTGGACTTTCATATATCTAGCCTTATAGGAATCAAATCATTGTGGGAATCAGACTGTGGGACAAGAATAGAGGAGGAGACTTGGTCCAGAGTTCCCTCTAAATTATACAGCACTTTTAAAAGCCAAAAAGAAAGGAAGCTGTCTTTGAGGATGCTGTATGGATGGTACTTTACACGACTAAAATTGCATCACATATCAAAAACAGCATCATCTTTGCGTTGGAGGGGTTGTGGTTCTTTAGGAACATATAAGCATATGTGGTGGGAGAGCCCCAAAGTAACAGCATTCCGGGAACAGGTGAACCAAAATGTACAAATAATTACAAAACAAAATATTCCTTTCACACCAATTCTGGTTTTCTTACTTTTATTTCATAAAACAAACTCAAACTGTAAACATAAACTGCTTATCGAGGCTTTAATAACTAGTGCTAAATTAATTATATCTCAGTTCTGGAAGAATTCCCAATCATTATCTTTGGATTCAAAAAATATGGCCAATATTTTTCACAGCGCAAAAGAACATTATGGTTGACTCTTCAGAACAGACCTGGTTTTTGGAAAAATGGTCAACATTCTTGGAATCCTCACTTATCTCTGTTGTCTCTCTCCATCTATGTCCACTTTTCTCAATAACAAACTTTCTGCAACCTTTCCTCACCTGATTCAACTTGTTGCCACTAACTAAATTGAGTTACTACAGGTAAACCATGAGACTTGCTAAAGTAATTTAATGTTAGACAGTGTTAATAGAATTGTTTTCTTCTGATTTACTGGATGTTATACACAGATTGGATGTATGAAGTTATTGTTGTTCTAAAGTCATAAAAATTAAATTAAATTAGAAGAAAAGAACTACACCCTCAGCCATGTGTTTTAGGGATGTGCATGAATATTCTAAACATTCGAAACCTGATCGAATTTGTTTGAATGTGGACATTCGAATTTAAATTGAATGTCTTCACATTCGAATTTAGACATTAGTATGGATTTGCTAATGTTCCGAAACATTCGTCCGAATCATTCAAATCATTTTAATGTACAGAAACATATGTATTGCATACAAATCTGTACGAATATTATATGTGTCTGTACACATTTGTGCTTATAATACAGAATGAAAGCGGGATGCATATGGGATAAAACGGGATGCATTCCAAATGCCTACAGATAGGTATAACACATATAAATGTTGTCAACATTTGTATCTTTAAATTCATATCCAATATTCGAACAGATTCGAATTGGTTTTTGTTGCATTTGGATCTTAAACATTCAAACTGAATTGAATGTTTTATAGTTGAAGATTATATGAAGAATTCAGCCCTGCTGCAGCTCTTAAAATTCTTCAGGTGCAAATGGCCATATTAGCCAGAGAATGTCACCATAGTTCTCTTTTGGGGAAAGCATCCTCTTATTACCACCTCATTTGGCCTAATGGAGATTAAGACCTCATAATTAAGCCTTCAGCATTTAAAACTCTTGTTTGCTTGATTGCTTGTCTCTGCTCTGGAAGGATAATGCAGTTTGATTCCAGTTCCCCCCCAAATGAGCACATCATTGAAGCCTTTTAGACAGGCATTTTATGGCAAAGCCATTTAATTTCATCTGTCTCTGGCAACAATTAAAGAAATTCTCTTTTATTACGGGACAGAAAAATCCAAAGCTTTCTTGGGTTTTCAGACCTCTGTAATGGCAATAATAAATAGATGTTGAAATTATCCATGCAAAATATCAAGTACGGAAAAAAATGAGCAGGAAATTATATTTAGTTATTAAAATGCTGTCATCGTGAACAAGAACTACGCCTCCCTGATACTCTGTGCATCTGCAGTTTTCCCTTGCTTTGATTAGCACCGAAAGTAAACTTGCTAATTGCTATGTAAAATATTTTTCATTCCACTAGGTGCAGAAATGGGCATGACAGGAAATGTGTAAAAATGCATTTGCCTGAGCAGTTGCTGATGATATTCCAGCTTTTCTCTTCAATAAAGGGAGATGCAGGAAAGAAGACAGATTGTACTTAGTCCTAGACTTGGCCCAGAAGTCTTAATATTTGCACAACAACAGTAACAACAACCTAAAGCAAACTAAAACAGACGTTGAGCTACTATGGCTCTGTGCAAGTCAAATGGGGACAAAGGAAGGAAGGAAGGAAGGAAGGAAGGAAGGAAGGAATTACTTCAGGGGGTAGAACTGAGTAGAAAAGATCAGAGAACAGTTATCATACACTGAACTCTGAAGGCTCTGTGAGGAGCAGACAAGTTGAGTTTCAATAGTTATTGGCCAACTGAATACAATGTAGAAGTAACTCAGTAACAGAGGCTGTGGTCACACCTAAGGTTTTATCCAGTTTCAGTCCACCTTCAAAGCAAAAGAACACATGATCAAAGTTACCAGTAATTTTCTTTCCATATTATCTATCCCAAAGGTGAATGTTCTGAGTTATTTAACAGTGAAAGAAAACAGCTGCTCACTTTGTTGATATGCTCTCTCAGTTTGAAAGTGGACTGAAGCTGGATTAAACCTTAAGTGTGACCACAGCCAGAGACATGAATGAGCTTTTTCTGGTTTAGTTTGGTTCCAATTTGAACTTTGTTCTTTACACAGGCATGGAGTTTGGTTCACTTCAAACACCTTTGAACACTTTTGAACTTTGTTCAGTCTATGTTTGAGAGATTTGTTTGAATGCCCTTTTGTTTGTTCAAATTCAAACTCTGTTTTTGGGCAGGGTTTTTCCTTTGAACTTTGAACCTTTTGAACACACTCTCTGTTTGATTTGAACTGGTTTGAACCCAAACCAGTTCAGCACTTCCCTACTCAATAAATATTTGGAAGACATCAAAATGAACAAGCACCAGGATGACAAACAAAACAATACTTGCTACCCTCATCCCTCACCCTAAGCCCTAAACTCTAAACCACCCTAAAACCTCACCCTAAACCCCTAGACCCTAACCTTCTTTGCAGATACCTTGCTGTTCCAAAGGAACAAATTCATGATAGATCCCAACGCCAGTCATTACATCTGGTGTGCTGTGCAACCAGCACATTTAAATCATTTGTCCCATAAGTCAGTTCGTCTGTATGGTACCACTAAAAATGTTTCAGTTTGATTCTGCCCAGCATTTCAAGCTGTTTTTGTGGGGCTGGGCTAGAGGAGTGGGAGTACATTCCTTATGCCTTTGGAATCTCGGCCATGACAACACAGAAGCTGAGTGCAGTATTGTGTCTGCCAACATCCAGGAAAATGCCTCACTATTCTATATTAAGAATTTTAAAAAAGAAAAAAGACAACTTCTTATTCTTTTTTGGATAAGTTCAAACTTATGTACACACGCAATCCATTTCCTATTTCGAAAAAGTTAGATTAACTGTGAAACAAAGAAAGGGCTGGCCAGTAGGTTAGGGGTACAATTATAGGGTTGTAAACAGTCAATTATATGGTTTATTACCCTATTTTTGTGACTGCATGGGATGGAGGCACCATATGGATTTTCTGGCTCAAGCACCCAAGTGCTTCCATGTCTGGGATCACATTCCAGATGTTTAAGGATATCCAGATGAGGGATTTCAGTCCCCAGGCCTGAAAAGAAACTTTCTCAAAGTAGGGTGTACAAAGGATGCTTCATTCAGCATAAGCTGCAGAACCCCACAGATGCCCACAGGTCATACATGCCTCTTGTCCAGACAAAGAGGTGGCAGAACTGGATCACTGGGACTGATCCACTCAGGCTGACTGCAGGAGCCAGGGAAGGATGGATTTGGATAGGGGTCATGATGGCAGCTTCCACACAGCCAAATGGGGACCAGGTGTGCTGTGTCCATTCAGTTTTGAGTCCCAAAGAAGGGCCAGGCTCTCCTTGATGAGCTACATCCACGTGGAAACCATTCCTGGCCACAAAAACCGTGCCTGGGATTGGGATGCGAACAAATGTGCCTTTTTTGCATTCGATTCGTATTAAATCAAATGCAAGAAAATTCGTATTTCTTCAAATAGATCCCCTTCAAACGTAGTGGGATTCAAATTCAATACAAATGTTCAATCCCATACGAATGGATATGAATCCGATACATCCGCCATACAAATCCCATATGAAGCTTCATACAAATGTATTGAAACATTTGATTCAAATTTGAATGTCAATCTTTGAATGTGCCAACATTTTATTTATTTATTTATTTATTTATTTATTTATTTATTTATTTATTTATTTATTTACCCCGCCCTATACTCAAAAGTCTCAGGGTGGGTAACAACTTTTAAAATCCAGCAAATCAAAAGAAACAATATTAAAATTTAAAACCAACACGTTAAAAACAGCACACTCTCAGTTAAAACAGTAGTGTTTGCAGTGGGGGGCAAACATTAGGAACATTTAGCTAAAGGCCTCAGCGAAGAGGTGCGTCTTCACCACCTTCCTGAACCTAATCAGAGAAGGAGCTTGACACACCTCAAGGGGGAGACTGTTCCATAACCTGGGGGCCATTACTGAGAAGAGCCTCTTCTGGGTGCCCACCAGCCTCACTTCTGAAGGCGGTGGGACAACCAGGAGGGCCTCCCCTCCAGATCTTAAGGCACGGGCAGGTCGATATGGGAGAAGGCAAATGTCCAAATTTGGCCAAATTTGTATGAATTTTGAATGTTACGAATATTCGCGAACACCCTAGCCTGGGATTGTGCCAGTGGGCGACAACTTTAAGGTTCCTTCCTCACAGTCTGCAGCTGGGTTCTTCTTCTGGCCCAGTCATCCAGACAAACAGCAGCAAGATGAGCATTTAGCCCTGGGGTCTGGACATGACCCACTTCTGGGGTATAAATGAGTGTGCCACACTCAGCCCCAGCCAAGCCATGGAGAAGCAGCATGAGAGATACAGCCAAATTTAGGAAAGGACAGGGCAGCTGATCCCCCCAGCCACTGAACTTGGCACGTGCAAGCAGCTCTTGAATGGTTGCCCCACAAGCTTGTTAGAATCTAGGAGAGGGAAAAGCTAATAGGGCATCTCTAGCAAATTCAGAATGATGGTTGGCGAACAGGGTGGCCAACTACAAGGCAGTCCGTGTGCAGCACTGTGGACCAATCAAGGGCAACCCAGATTTTAAACCTGGAGTGATTTCACATTTCCCTTCCTGTCCCGTGGATCGGAAAGGTGTGTGATGAACCAACACTGACTAGTGCTCACACTTGCGGACCCTAGTTGCTGACAGCTCATCCTCCTGTGTGATCAGTCACCCACCTGTGTTTGATCGCCGGGCTGCTCCTCCACTTTGAGTGTGGCGCCCTGCGCAACTGCGTGTCCATCAACAGCGTCGCTACAGTGATGCTGACACTCGGTGCCGGTGCAGGCACATCAGGGGTCATGTGATCTGCCAGTCCAATTGCACGGCAGCTCCAATGACCTCCCCAGCCTGCAGAGGTGCGAACGGTTGCTGGCTGGATGCTGTCAGGTAAGTCGTAGTTGCATGGGGTAAGGGTTGGCGGACTTGTGGTGCACGATTTCATGCACCACAGCTAGTTCATGGTGAGTGAACATCTGGGAAATTGGAGGGCACTTGTAGGCTGTAAGCGCCTCCTGCTAGTGCAGATGCACTTGCCCAGATGTTCACCTATCCTGAACTACAGGCCAAAGTGCGAATTGGCCTCTGTTTCTGATTCGTTGCAAGCAAAATATGCTCTGGGGCAATTTTGCACTTTCCTTCCTGTTCATTGGACAGGAAAGGAGCACAATCATCTAACCTTAACTAGCAGTCACAATTGGGAATTCTAGTCAACATTAGGCTCCCCTGCCCCCCATGATTGAATATTTGCCTTCATTCGATCCCAGGGCAGGTTCTCTTCTCTTCAGGGCTGTGCATTTGTGAGTGCCATTGCCATGATGATGCTGATGCTCTGCACAGTCACAGTTGCATCAGGAGGGCAGGTGAAGAGTGGATGCTCCCTGATTGGACACAATGAGATAAGTTGGGGTTAGGGTTGGGAAGGTTTAGTCAAGAATTAGGCAACATCTGGGAAGGCAGGGGGTGCCTGGAGGCTGTAACAGCCTTCTCTAGGTGCAGATGCTCTTCCCCAGATGTTGCCTATTTCTTGACTACAGGGCGAAGTGTGAAAAGGCCTTTGGTTTATATAAAATATGCACTCCTGCAGGGGGGGGGGTGTCAGTCTCAGAGTGAGCACCAAATGCTGCAGACTTACAGGGTGCATCCCCATGGGCACTTTAATCCAAATTCAATTCAAATTCGGGAAGGAGTGTCCCCCATAGCTACTGTAATTAATCTGAACCAAATCCGGATTCAGCACCCAGTGTCCCCATGCAATTCCCTATTCCCAGATTTTATGAGGACTATCCTGCCTAAATACGGAGGAAAAAAAAGTCCTGATGAAAACAGGACTCCATCCCCTTTTTGGAGCTGAGTCCACTTATTTTATCTTGCACATTTGCCGGTAATTGTAAAAGGGAAGTAATTAAAGACCCTTCGTATTTGCTTCCTTTATTGCAGGCAGGCTTTGCATGGGGGGGGGGGATTTAAAAGTCCTGGAGTTATTTACCTTTAAAAATAGCCCCCAAATTTCTATATCACACTGGGTTCAAAGTCTCAGAGATGTGCATGAGTGCTCTTTTGCAGGTAATCTCAAAATGAGGAGGTGTGAAAAAGAAAGTATTGTCGGCTGGAATTGATTTTTAAAGCTTCTGTTTTGCTGCCTTTATTGCAGGCAGGGTTTGCATGGGGGGAGGGGGATTTAAAAGCCCAGTTCTTTACATTAAAAAATAGTCCCAAAACTAGAACTAAAAAGCAGCATGGGGACAGCTATATTCAGAGTAACTGACAAGGACTTAATTTGGAATAAAAATAGTCCCCAAAAATAGTCCAAACAGTACTGAGCTCGCATTAAAGAATCTGCATGGGGACGCACCCACAGACCCACCACCACTTCTGGCAGGAAAGGACCCCACATCTATTGGTCCTCAGTCAGTGAGTCTGAATGCATTGCTCAAGGGACCTTCACAACAGGACATGGTGGAGCTTCCTGCCTTCCTGTGAGTCAGTTTGGTGTAGGGTTTAAGGAGCCAGACTCTTATCTGGGAATACTGGGTTTGATTCCACCCCTCCTCCATGAAGCCAGCTGGGTGACCTTGGGCTAGTCACAGCTCTCTCACAGCCCCACCCACCTCATAGGGTGTCTGTTGTGGGGAGAAGAACAGAAGGTTTGCCAGCCGCTTTGAGTCCCCTTAAATGGGTGAGAAAAGCGGGGTAGAAAAGCCAACTCTTCTTCATCATCTTCTTCTTCTTCTGTCCCACACCCACCCGCCCATCGGCACCCTTTCCTTCTTGACATTTGCAGTGCTCCTGCCTGGCATTTTGGATGTTTGCCTTTGAAAAGAAAGTTACACAATAATAGTCTTTAAACAAACCTTGCGTCGTATTCACAGCCCTTGCCAGGAGTCCATTTTGCAACCCACTTGGTTTCACTCTGTTCTCCTTCTCCTATTGTTCTTCCTAGTATTATAATGGGCATCTGTCACCCTGCTTTTTCAGCCTCAATTCAGGAAAGGATTTCGGTGCACACTTAGCTCGAAGCGTGTGATTTTCAAGTCCTTGCCTGACTCAAAGCCTTAGAGAGCCTATAAACAGCTATAGGTAAGAGGGGAAAGTCTTTGATGTGTTCTGAAAGAAGGGGTGGTAGTGGAGCATCTGGCGTATTTTCAGCCCTTATAAAATAACAGTTTAAATAATTATAGAGTTAGAGCTCCAGAGCTAGTTGGTAAAGCAACAGCCAACCTACCATGGAACTCAAAAAAGGAGTTAGTGTAGGCCTGGTAAAGCTCTCCACACACGGCAGACTTTTACTCAGCCCCAAGGTCCGTCCAGAGGCATGGGCACCCAGTTCTTGCAGCCCCAAAGGATTCTGTGGGAACATGTCCATGGACACTCTGCAGGAAATGTAGATGTCAGGATAATTGATGGTTGTATTAAGAGAGCAAAAGGGGATGCATTGCTAGGGTCAAGCTCAGTTCTAGTTAATGGGCTTTTCACTTTCCTCTGGAGAGGATGTTGTACGCTGCTACTCTGAAGAGGGAGCATTGCAGCCCATAGAAGAGGACAGAGAATCCTTCCTGTCTGCATTGACTCGGCTGGGACCCTGGGTGCTCACAGGCCAGGTGAAGCAACTCTCCCTTGCTCTCTGTAACTGAAAGACCTTCATTTGGATGCACTTTGATACTTAGGCTGTGGTCACACCTAAGATTTAATCCAGCTTCAGTCCACCTTCAGAGCAAGAGAACACCTCAGGAAAGTGACTAGGAATTTTCTTTCCCCATTATCAATCCCAAAGGTGATTCTTCTGATTTATTTCACACTGCAAGAAAACCACTTCTCACTTTGCTGGTGTGTTCTCTCATCCTGAAAGTGGACTGGAGCTGGATTAAACCTTAAGTGTGACCACAGCCTCAGTTTGAAGGTGGATTAATTCTGAGGCATAGCTGAGGGTCCCCAATCATTGGGCGCCTTAGAGCCCCGAACCAGCCGCGCCACCCAAAATGCCTCAGAGATTCCTAAATCTTTGCTGGGAATGGGAATTAATAATTCCCAAAATGGCAGCCATTGCCCCAAACACATGTAGCTACAAGAAACAAACTGAGACCTGGGTGGATGAATTGGGTGGGCCTAGTCTTGCCCAGCTTTGTCCCCCAGGATACGCAGTGCAGCACTGCTCCAGACCAGAGGGGAGGGGAGGGGGTGTTGCTGTAGTCCATCGGACGTCCATCCCCCTCACCGGACGACCAATTCGCAATGTAACAGGGGTTGAAGGCCTGTTTATGCTGTTGGGCCAGAGAGACAGGATAGGGATGCTGCTGGTGTACCGTTCACCCCACTGCCCAGCATCCTCCCTATCTGAGCTGGCTGAGGTGGTCTTGGACGTGGTGTTGGAGGCCTCTGCCACGGTGGTGTTGGGGGATTTCAACATCCATGCCGAGGCTACACTCAGTGGACCAGCTCAGTTCTTCATGTCCTCCATGACAACCATGGGGCTGTCTCAATTTGTATCTGACCCGACTCATATAGCAGGTCACACCCTTGATTTGGTTTTTGCCTCAGAGCGGACTGGTGAGTATCCGTTGATAGGAGGGCTGACTGTCAACCCGTTGTCATGGACGGATCATTCACTGGTGAGTTTTGGACTTTCAATGGCAGCTCCCATCTGTGGGGTGGGACCTATTGAAATGGTCCGCCCCCGGAGACTTATGGAATCTGAGCGATTCCTGAATGCTCTGGGGGATTTTCCGGTTGGTAAGACTGGCGCGCCTGTCGAAGCCCTGGTTTCTCTCTGGAATCAGGAGATGACCAGAGCTATTGACACGATCGCTCCCAAGTGCCCTCGGC
Source organism: Aspidoscelis tigris stejnegeri (assembly GCA_023333525.1). Taxonomy (NCBI): domain Eukaryota; kingdom Metazoa; phylum Chordata; class Lepidosauria; order Squamata; family Teiidae; genus Aspidoscelis; species Aspidoscelis tigris. The sequence continues at coordinate 16,001,924 of JALMGA010000012.1, read as the reverse complement.
TTGCTTGTGGAGCCCGAAAAGCTCCTTGGTATTCCATGGAACTCCGGGCGATGAAACAGGAAGGTCGACGGCTAGAGCGCAGGTGGCGCAAATCCGGCTGTGAATCTGACCGAACACAGGTTAGAGTACACTATTGTGCCTACCATGTGGCGGTGACGGCGGCGAAAAAGAACTTTTTCTCCACCACCATTGCGTCCTTGAGTAGCCGTCCGGCAGAGCTTTTCAGAATAGTAAATCGGAGTTATGGTGCTGGGTGTTATCAGTACGCTGATGACACCCAAATCTATTTCTCCATGTCTCGCTCGTCGGCCTCGAATTCCAATGGCATCTCTTTGCTCAATGAATGTCTTCAAGCGGTAATGGGCTGGATGGGGAAAAACAGATTGAAACTGAATCCAGACAAGACGGAGGTGCTCACGGTAGCGGCCCCGAAACCAAGAATTGGGTTACAACCTCCAGTCCTGGATGGAGTCACGCTCTCCTCCAGTGACTGTGTTCGCAGTCTGGGGGGGGGGGGGGCACCTTGACTTGTCACTCCTGATGACAAATCAGGTAAATGCGACGGTCAGGAGCACCTGCTATCAGCTTCGGCTGATATGCCAACTGCGCCCTTTTCTGGAAGTAAGAGACCTTGAAACTGTTGTGCACGCACTGGTAACCTCACGCCTGGACTTCTGTAATGCGCTCTACTTGGGGCTACCCCTGTACTTGGTTCGGAAGCTTCAGCTGGTACAAAATATGGCAGCCAGGCTTGTCTCTGGTACATCTAGGAGGGACCACATTACTCCGGTTCTGAGGTCCTTACACTGGCTGCCTATTAGCTTCCGGACCCGGTACAAGGTGTTGGTTATTACCTTTAAAGCCCTAAATGGCTTGGGTCCAAGCTATCTCAGGGACCGCCTTCTCCCGTACAATCCTCCCCGCGCTCTCCGCTCCTCTGGGAGGAACTTACTGCAGCCTTTAAAATCCAGGCTTGCGGCAACCTCCCTGAGGGCGTTTTCTGTTGTCGCCCCCAAACTCTGGAACGACCTGCCGGATGAGATCCGTCAGTTGACATCTCTAGACAGCTTTAAAAAAGCTGTCAAGACGGTTCTCTTCCGGCAGGCCTTTCCAGATTAATTCTTCCAGATTAATCATCCCTGCTCGGGCTCCCTGACCCCCTCATTCTTCTCATGGCCCCATCTTTAGTGATGGTTGAGGAGCTCTAGAGGGACACTAGGGCAGTTTGTCCGTTTAATTACGTTTAATTATGTTTTATACTCTTGATACTGTATTTTAATTTGTCATATTGTTTAATACTTTTTAAGGGGGGGAGGGACTATAATGTTTTAGTCTTATATGATGTTCTTATTATATTTATTGTTGTTAACCACCCGGATTGGTTTGCCACAGGGCGGTATACAAATTATTATTATTATTATTATTATTATTATTATTATTATTATTATTATTATTATTATTATTATTATTATTATTATTATTATTATTATTATTATTATTATTAATGGCCTCGTAAAACCAAATTCAAAGAAGCATGAGCCAAGGCCAAGTAATATCTGCTGTGATGAATTTGCAAAGCACTTTGAGGACAAAGTCGCCCAGAGTCGTAGGGGATTGGATGTCACAATTGGACACAGTCCAAACAAAGTGTCCAGAGAACTGTCTGGTCCTGTGTGGCTGGATCAGTTTCAATTGCTGCTTTCGGGGGTGCGGCCAACGACGTGCTCTCTGGATCCGTGCCCTTCGTGGCTGATAAAGACTAGCTGACAAGGTATGACCGGGTGGATCCAGGAGGTAGTGAATGCCTCTCTGAGGGAGGGGGTGGTTCCACTGGCCCTGAATCAGGCTGTGGTGCACCCCCTCCTGAAGAGGGCCTCCCTGGATCTGGAAGACCTAAATAATTATCGCCCGGTGGCCAACATACTTTTTTAGGCAAGGTTCTGGAGAGGGCTGTCGCTGCTCAACTGCAAGCATGCTTGGAAGAAGCTGATTATCTAGACCCATTTCAATCTGGCTTCAGACCCAGTCATGGCACGGAAACTGCCTTGGTCACCCTGGTTGATGACCTTCTCCGGGAGAGAGACAGGGGGAACGCTACCTTGTTGGTTCTCCTGGACCTCTCAGCGGCTTTCGATACCATCGACCATGGTATCCTTTTGGAGAGACTACGGAGCTTAGGAGTGGGAAGCAATGCTTGGCATTGGTTCCACTCCTATCTCCCGAATAGATCCCAGATAGTGGCCATGGGAGATACTGTTTCGACAACCTAGGAACTCACCTGTGGGGTTCCTCAGGGATTGATCTTATCTCCCATGCTATTTAACATCTATATGAAGCCGTTGGGAGAGGTCATCAGGAGATTTGGAGTAAGGTGTCATCAGAACGCAGATGATACCCAGCTCTATCTCTCTGTGCCATCTGAATCAGGAGAGGTGGTTGAAGTGCTTGACAGGTGTCTGGTGGTGGTAATGGGCTGGATGAGGGCCAATAAATTGAAGCTGAATCCAGACAAGACAGAGGTGCTGTGTGTCACAGGGTCTCAGGTCCGGGTAGTTGGGAGATACCCTGTGCTTGATGGGGTTGCAATGCCCTGGAAGGGACAGGTGCGTAACTTGGGGGTTCTCCTGGACTCTGCGCTAACACTTGAAGCTCAGGTGGAGGCCATGGCCAGGAGCGCCTACTCCCAACTACAGCTAGTCCGTCAACTTAAGCCTCTTCTGGATAGAGACGACTTGGCCACAGTTATCCATGCTCTGGTAACCTCTAGATTGGACTACTGTAATGCACTCTACATGGGGCTGCCCTTGAAGACGGTTCGGAAGTTGCAACTAGTGCAAAATGCAGCTGCTAGAATGCTGACCGGAACATCTAGCCGGATGCACATAACGCCGGTTTTAAAAGGCTTGCACTGGCTGCCAGTTTACTACCGAGCCCAATTCAAGGTGTTGACTCTGACGTACAAGGCCCTAAATGATTTGGGCCCCAAATATCTAAAGGAGCGCCTTCTCCCATATCGACCTGCCCACGCCTTAAGATCAAGTGGTGAGGCCCTCCTGGTTGTCCCACCACCTTCAACAGTGAGGTTGGTGGGCACCCAGGAGAGAGCCTTTTCTGTGATGGCCCCCAGACTATGGAATAGCCTCCCCCTTGAGGTGCGTCATGCCCCTTCCTTATATATATTTAGGAGGGCGGTGAAGACGCACCTCTTTGCCCTGGCCTTTGGCTGAGCTGCTTATGTTCCCCCTACCCCCAATAGTACAGACACTGTAATTTTAAACATATTGTATATGTTTTATTCTTGTTGGATTTTTAATGTCTTTTACTGTTATATTCTATTTTAATCTGTTGTTACCTGCCGAGAGACCTTCGGGTATGGGACGGGATAGAAATGTAAATAATAAATAAATAAATAAATAAATAATAAGATTACAGTTCTTTAAAAAATTCAAGAGCATTAATCGAGGAAGCTTCAAAATGACTGAGGTCACATCTACACCTAAGTTTTATTTCAGCCTCAGTCCACATTCAGAGCAAGAGAACACATCAGCAAACAGTAATTTCCTTTCCATGTTATCTATCCCAAAAGTGAATTTTCTGAGTTAAATAATGCCAAAGGTAAACAGCTTCTCACTTTGCTGGTGTTTTCTCTCACTCTGAATGTGGACTGAAGCTGGGTTAAACCTTAGGTGTGACCACAGCCCTAAAGAGTCCTGGGCTGTGGTCACACTTAAGGTTGAATCCAGCTTCAATCCACTCTCAGAGTGAGAAAGTACGTCAGCAGACTGAGAAAATACATGAGCAATGTGATAAACTGTTTTCCTTCAGTGTTTAATAACTCAGAAAATTCATCATTGGGATAGAAAACATGGAATGAAAATTACTGGTCACTTTGCTGATGTGTTATTTCTCTCTGAGTGTGGACTGAAACCTGATTAAACCTTAGGTGTGACCACAGCCCTGGTTGAGCAGAGACATCACCCCTTTGCCTTTTGACCCATGCTTTCTCTATGCGCTCCTAAGTCAAGAAAAAATCCATAGAACATGGAGAAGACAGGAACACGATGCAGCCCAGTAGCTTCTTGCATTTCAGAAGAGCATTACACATGAGAATATCTGAGCCTGTTACAAATATGAAGTAATTAATCTTCATTAGTACAAGGACAGTAATTACTGAGCCCTGTAATTCTACAAACCATTGTGTGCCTCCAATGAAAAATCATTAGTAGAAAATTGCACAATTTGCACAATCCAGGGAGGACTTGGTGTTCTGGCTTATCACTTTCAGGGATTTTGCAGGTTTCCAGCACCTTCACCTGCCTTTTGCAAAGCACCTCCTCTGACTGTTCCAGGAGGGAAGGCGAAAGAGCAAACAGGCTTCTGTGGCTGACAGACGGGTGTCAGTCAAGCAAAATCATGTTTCATCCTAGACTTTCTACCTCTTTTTCCTCCCCCATCCTCCACGTTTCAGAATGGGCCAACCAAAGTACTTCTTATTTTCTACCCATTATTCACACCAAACAAGGCTTTGCAAGCAGGGACCCCTAATATTTTTTGCAATCCCTCAGCTGCAGCATTTTCATAGACCGTGATCACCCCTAAAGTTCAACTGCTGATGTGTTCACTCTCTCTGAAAGTGGACTGAAGCTGGATTAAACCTTAGGTGTGACCACAGCCCTAGACTTCTTTGATGCAGTTTGGTCTTGTGCTTAGAGTGTTGGTCTCCTGATTTGACTCTGCATTCTTCCAGAAAGCCAGCTGGGCTAGTCACAGCTCTCTTTCTGAGCTTTTACAGCCCCACCTGCCACACTGGGTGTCTTTTGTGGGGAGAAGAACACTAAGGTTTGACAGCCACCTCAAGTCCCCTTAAGGGTGAGAAAAGCAGGGTATAAAAGCCAACTTTTCGTCTTGTTCTTACTCCCCAAAGCCAGCTGGGTGAGCTTGGGCTGGTCACAGCTCTCTTCTGAGCTCTCACAGGCCCACCTCCCTCACAGGGTATCTGTTGTTGGGAGAAGAACAGAAGGTTTGTCAGACACTTTGAGCCCCTTAAGAGTGAGAAAAGCAGAGTATAGAAGCAAGCTCTCTTCCTCCTCCTTGCTTAAATCTGTAGGGAGAAAAATGGGTGTGATCTTATGTTACACAGATCTGTCATGTTTAAAGCCAAAAATAAACTCTGATTTCAACAAAACTTCCTCTGAATAAAAAGGGAACTGAGTGAATTTATTTTGCTGTATTTTACTTATTTCAGAATTTCTATCCCACCTTTTACTTGTTGTGTTCCCAAGGTGGGTCACAATAACAACAGCAAGAAGAATTCATAAAAATATCACTCTGTAGCTAAGAAGCTGAGATGAACATTCCCAAATTCTTAATGTGCTCAGGATTTGGCAGGCAACACATGGTACTTAGCTAACACCCCATCAGAGCCTCTCATTAAAAAAAAGGAGGCAACAAGTCCAGAATGCCAAGACAACAGATAGGGGTGTAGAAGTCCAACTGTATTATATACAAGAGTTTTAGTCTATGGGTGCATCCCCATGGGCTGCCAATATCTCGTGGTTGATTAGGGGCAGTCTTAATGTGAATCATAGTTCACATTAAGGAGTCCCCATGGTAACAGAAGACAGTGTGGGTTCAAGCTGAACCCACCCATCCCCATGAAAACCACGGTAAATCCCTGCATTGGAATGCCACAGTTTTCTCCACCCGCTTCCCCCACTTGCCTGACCGTGCAATCGCCTAGGTTAGGGCTTGATTTACCCTAAATGAGCGCCTGACAGCTTCCCTGCAGTCAACTGAGCAGCTGTCAGATGAGTATAGGGGCTGTCAAGCACGCAAGCAGAGCTCCAGTAAAATAATTAAAACAGCCACGGCTTCAAATGAGCTGCTTTCCTGCGGCTGTTTTAATTCTTTTGCTGGAACTCCACTCGTGCATTTACAGCCCCTATACCCATCTGACAGCTGCTCGGAAACTGCAAGAAAGCTGTCAGGCACTCGTTTGGGGTAAATCAAGCCCTTACCTAGGCGATCCCGCAGTCAGGCAAGGGGAGAAAGTTGCAATCGCAGCATTAGCAGAGGGGACAGCAAAACCCCACCTGCTAATGCTGCAATAGATCTGCAATAACCCAGGAGTGTCCCCATCCACCCTGGATAATCCGTTCTTGCCTCCTAATTCAGGGTGAGAACAGTTACAAAGGGGGGCTTTTTTGCTCCGTGTTTTTGCTTTTTGTGCCTCATGTAGCCTGAATTAGGGCTTCACATGGGGACTCTCCCAAGTATCCTGATCATGGGGACAAAATCTGCTCCCTTTGCTTTAACACTCTGTGATTCTATGATCCTTTCTATCCTGGGTGAGTTTATAACCCAGAACAGGGACCCACCACTTGTGTGACGATGAAGACTATGGCAGCAGACTCCACCTGGGGCCTGCCCTAGTCTGTACCATCATGCAGACGGCAGGTGTCTATTCTGGGAGATAAACTGGAATAAGGCCCAGTGTAGACAGGGCTTATTACCCTTTGCAGGGCTCTCCAGGGGCTTTCTGCTTTTCCCCAGTGTTATCAGAGGCTTTCACACCAACGCGACATCTTCCAGGATGTTAGGATCCTGCATTTTTCATAGGTTTATAGAAGTGACAATGCCACCTGGAAGTAGAGGTTCATTATGGCTGCAGGGCTCGGTCTGCAGTGTGGGTTTTGCCCTGGGGGCGGTGGGTCCCTTCAAGCCTTTGCCCCATGGCACATGGAGATCTGATATCTGCAGCACTCCACAAGCAACAGGATCAGCACAGTGGTGGATCAGGTGCTTCCTGACCCGGAGCACTTGGCCTTGCCCTGGACCTATCTGGCCTGCTGTTCATATCCATGGCTGCAATCATCTGAGACGGACCTTGGATGCTTCAAGCTAAAAACTAAATTTCTGGAGCCAACGGCCTGTATATCCTTTCTCATTTTTAGCACCTTTCCAGAAATGTCATCGGCTTGGCTCCCTCATTTGATATGCAGCATCTTCTGAGAGAGAGAGAAAGGGGTGGGCTGCCAGGCTTCATGAAATTGATGTTACACCAAAGACAAATGGCTCCGTAATTTGTTTCAGTGCAGCCAGCTCAGTTCCCCATTCATGTGATGATCAGGGTGTGACTTTGGAGGATTGAGTAAGGGACATGGGGAATAAATGTTTCAACTTATCAAAGTCAGCCGGTTCCTAGCTAGTTTGAAGTCTAGTCTCCTCTCCATTCCTGTTCCAGCAAAGCAATGCAAATGTGTATGTGAAATGCAAAAAGGCTTGGGGATTTGCTTTATTTCCAGAATATGCTAATGCTGGGGGGACCGTGGAATTTGTTCGATAAATATGAATGTTTTGTGCTGGATTTGAATGGAGGCAGGATGGAATCAAGGAGAGGAGGACAGGACATCCCAATGGTTAATATTTTGCAGTTAGGGCCTATTGAATAACAAAGGCTATTAAGGTATTAAATCAGGAGCACCTCTTGTGCAGCTCCAATCGGCAGCTCCCAAACATTTCTTGCCAGCCCAAGATATCCAGATTAAATTATAATATTGGCATCAGGATGGATTTTCTTTGATTATTATGGGTGTGTTCCTATCTACAGCAAACCCGGACTTCTCTGATCTGGGTTCTGCTGCAGATTTGAGTGAAGGCCGGGAACAGCACCAAACGCACTTGTGGGCTGTTTCCAAATGGAGCCCGCAAGTGTGCACAAACGATGGCGCAGCACAGTGGGTTTTGGACAGGAGCCACCGTGACTGTTGCTGTTGCTACTGCGGCTGCTGCCAGCCTCATCCTCCAGTCCTCAGGTGCCTGCAACCGCCTCACTTCTCCTCCCTACACCTGCCTGCCTGTCGCCACTGACACTGGCCTCCTCCTCCTCTGATCCTTGGGTGCCTACTTCTCCACCCACCCCCACGCCTGTGGGGCAACATCAGACAGTGAGTGTGGGGAGGTGAGGCAGTCTCTCCCCCTCCTGCAGGGTGGCATCAGATGGGGGATGGGGAGGAGAGTGTTCTCCCCTCTTCGCTCGCTTGTTCACACGGTCAGCTTCCTTGCTGCTGCTTGCCCTGGCCGGCCACTCGTTCTCGCCTTCTCTGGCACTAAAATCCAGGCTGGATTGGAAAGCCCTCTTCCAGTCCAGGGTGTTTTTTCCCCTGGTTTTCTGTGGGGTTTCTGCAGAAAATCCGGAGAAAAAGAACTGGCGTGGGAACGAGCCTTCCTTAGATTCGAACTACTGACCAATTTAATGGAAACGCTCGTTCCCGAATCTTAATCTAGTCCAGATTTTAGTATCTTTGGGAACACACCCTATGTGAATTTTGGAAGGAAGATTGGTTCAAAGTTAATAAGAGCTTCCAAATCATTAAAAATACTAAATATAGCACAAAGAAAGAGTAGAAACTGTCCAGTTGGTCAACCATGTTTGTTTGCAGAGCAGTAAATGTTTCATTTGACATTTCATTCATCTTTTCCCTTTGAAAAAGTGGTGTAAACTTTAAAGCACTAAAAAAAATGAACCAAGAAAAGGGAAGGCTGAGTGTGTCAAACTTTAGGGTGAATCCACACTGGCAGGTATACCAGAGCAGGAAGTGTACTAGACCCTAGCTTTCCCCGCCCCCGACCCCCCACATGGCCCCATTCTGTGGCAGGGCCTCCCTAGTCACTGCACCAATGTGTGGAAGGGAGACTTGTTAGGGAGAGTTCACTTCCAAAAGGAGCAATGATTCCGGGCGTATCCTTGGACTTATCATGATTAAGCCCAAGAAATCTCCCTTCTGCTTTGCCCATGGACATAATATTTATTTATTTAAGATATTATTTATACTGCCTTATACCAAACCAGTAAAAACAGCAGTAAATGATGACGAATGTTAACCTCCAGATGAACTAGTGATGAGCAAAGGTATTTCCACTATGTGTTGAACTCGGTGCGTGGAAGGTCTCATAGCTACATGAGGTCTTCCCCTCTCTTCCCCCACTCTTTGGTTTGTTTGGCTTCTGGTCAGTTTCTAACACTAGGTGGTGCTACTGGATTAAATCTCCCACCCTGGTAGTGGCCACTGATGTAGCTGGACTTCCTGATGGCTCACTGAGCTGAAAGGCTCACATTGGGCTAGAGAGAAAGGTTTAGAATTGGTCTCCATGCCTGCCCTTCACTTAAATTTTCCTTGGAAACAGGTGGACTCCTTTCATGTAATGTTCCTCTTGCTCCCTCTTTCTTTCTCCTTTCATCTAGGAGACAAGCAATCCACTGAGAAATTATGAAATCGATTTCCTTTGGGATGCTTTGGAAACTCTCTGCCCATAGCCCAGCTTTTAAAGATGCTTGTGAGTGGAGTTGGCCAGGGCCAAAATAACCCAGCAACACAGCTAAAAGAACATAGGAACATTCATGAGGCAAGCCCTGCTAGATCAAGCCAGTCTATCTAGTCTCTAAGAACCTAAGAGAAGGTCTGCTGGACCAGACCACTGCCCATCTAGTCCATAAGGACTTAAGAGAAGCCCTACTGGATCAGGCCACAGCCCACTTAGTTCATAAGAATTAAAGAGGAGCCTCAGTGGATCAGGCCACAGTTTATCTAGACCATAAGAACCTAAAAGGAGCTCTGCTGGATCAGGCCGCAGCCCAACTACTCCATAAGAACGTAAGAGGAACCCTGCTGGATCAGGCCAGTTGGGCAATGGGGTCTAGAGGAGGTGCAGGGGGGCACCCATGGGGGGGGGTGCTCCAAACTCAAAACTTCAAAGCCCCTCCAAAGTCCCTCTGAAGTTGCCTTCGGATATTAGCACAGGCTCTGAAGAGAACCCCTTGCGAGAGCAATGCCGCTCTCAAAGGCTCCGGAGGATCTCCGAAGTTAGCGGCAGATCGTTCCGGAGATTCTATGGAGCCGCATTGAAGATTCTCCGGAAAGTCTACAGAGATTGCACCCCCTGTCCTCCCAAACACCTGGGGTGACAGGCAGACCTCTTGTGGGTAGATCCAGATTTGCACATGGTTGCTCTGGTGTTCCCACAGCAGGCTATTGGGTGCTGGACCACCCGTGGAAACACATTGGGTACTTCCCTTAATCCTAAGTCTAAATCTATTCCAAAGGACACTAGAAAAGGTCATGCAATATGGAAGTATGGCTTAGTGGTGGTGGATGTGTTGAGATGAGTGATATTCATTTTGTCCCAGGTGAGGCCCATTTCCACCAAGGAATCAGGTGTGCAGTTTGGAAGGGCTCGCAGATCCAGGCTCAGTACCTGAGCAGATGAGCTTTGGCTGCTTCACCTGAGAAGGGACACTTGACCACACTTTGTTCACTGGTAGTCTTTCACTTAGGTTGCACCAACATCCATTTAACAAGAAGCTGCTTAGAGGCAATAGCAGGTGGCAGCTCACTGTGGAAAGGGTTTTCTCAGTGGTGGCCACGTGGAACCATCACTACACGTTTCAGTGCTAGCCAAAGACCTCTTCATGCACTCTGGCATTTTTATACATGGGCCTAAAGGAAGTTCCGCTGTTGCCTTGATTTTTGCATACAATATTTTAATTTTTTTTAAAATGAGTTTGTTCTACAAGCTTCCTAGGCTGATTTTGCACTAGCAACGAGACCTCATTAAGAACCCGATATGTACACAATTGGTATGGATCAGATATATACCTTCTGCACACAGGACCTCATTCTGAATGTGCTGTACTCATGAGTGCTGGTGAAATCCAGATTTAATGGGGTCTTTGGGCCCTTAAATCTGGATTACCGGTAGACCCCTTTAGCAGTGTCTTCAGTCTGGTCTTCTGCCACAAAGACCGGATCAGAGATTGTGTGCCCGCACAGGCTTAGAGGCTGCCATTTGCACCAGGGCCTCTTTTGACTCAGAGGCATGAGATCTGGATTCCAAAAGCTTAAGCACTCCCAGACTCTTCTGAAGGCCTTCCAAGGGAAGGGAGACTCCATCAGTCACCCATCAATCAAGGCCTGCTCTGACCACTATGCACAGGGTCATCAGGGAGAATAAAATGTGCCACCGACTTGGCCTCAATACATGCAGCTTCCTTGGCAGCCATGTGTTGGTGGGCCACCATTGACGCCTACCGCTTCTGGACGCCAATCAGCTTCCTGTGCCTTGCTGAAGGCAGCTGCTGTTCCTGGATGGTCTCCCATCCAAGCCCAAACTTGACTCCCTCCTGCTTAGCTTCCAAGGTCAGGCAGATCCGTGAGAGACAGCTGAAGTGCTTCAGTCCTTGGTTTTATCCATGTGGAATAGCACCCTGGAGGAGCAGGGGCACTGAGAGGCAATTGCAGGGTCTAATTCACCTCCTGCCATCAGCTGAAACTGGAGAGGGAAAAGCGGGGACAACTGGAGTTCTGAGCCACAAAAGCCTGCTCCCCTCAACCCCTCAGCACCTCTGGACTCTCTGATACTCACCTATGTTTGCCACCCTCCCGTCTGGCTTGGTGCCCAAACATGCTGCATGGAAACCAAGATTCAGGGGAGGATCCTGCCACCTTGCAAAGACTGTCAGGTGTTGGAAAGTCTTCATTCATGGAACAGGATGACATCTGGGTAGGGATATGCATGATTTTTTAAAATTTAATTTGTATTGAATTGATGCAAGAAAATCCATATTCGTTCAAATAAATTCCCTTTAGCGATGTGCACAAATGGGTTTTTTTTTTGCATTCAATTTGTATCAAATCAAATGTAAGAAAATTAATATTTCTTCAAATAGATCAACTTTGAGTGTGGTAGGATTCTATCTATATGAATGTATTTGTATGAATTCCTACGAATATCTGATACAAACTTATCATACATACCCTGTAACTTATCCACTCTTAAAGTGTCAAATCCACCCTGAATCCACTTTGAATCCGCTCTCAAGTCATGTCAGATGCGCTCTGGATCCATTGCAGATGTGACTGGCACAGCTGCTTTCCCACCTCCCCATTTCACAAATGTTCCAAAGCTTCGTATGAATGTTCCAAAACATTTGTATTCGTACAAACATCAATGTATGAATGTCGTAACATTCTATTCATATACGAATGTCCGAAACCATATGAATTTGTACAAATAATGAATGTTACTAATATTCATGCATTTCCCTAATCCCCTTCGAATGTATTGGGATCTGAATTCAATATGAATGTTCAATGTCATATGCATCCTGTATGAGTCCCATACGAAGCTTCATACGAATGTACTGAAATATTCAATACAAATTCAAGTGTCAATCTTTGGATGTGCCAACATTCTATTTGAATACAGATGTCCAAATGTGGCAAATTCATATGAATTTTGAATGTTACAAATATTCATGCACATCCCTACACCTGGAACCATCAGGGCCCACAGGTCGGCATGTCTCCCATCCGTCCAAGAGGTTTAATTGCTGAATTGTCCCGTTCATCCATTTGAAGCCCCTTTCCTGTCCGAATGCCCTTGGCCGTGACAGATGGAGACGATTTATTATCCCTGCGCCTGGTACTTCAAAAATATTTTGTTGTAAAATGTGAACAAAACCTGCACAAGTCTTCCAGCTTAAGCGCTTCCTTTTGCCTGGTTCCCAGGATGTCGCTAAACCCTCGATGCTCACTGGCTACATTTCAAGTATTTTGCTCCTGTCGTATTTATTAGATGTACTTATGTGACTTTTGGTTCATGAAGGGAAAAAGAGATTTACTTTGTGACGTAAAATTAGGCATGTTTCAGCCTCAGCAAGACATTACATTTCCATTTCAAAAACTCTGCAGTCACCTTTTTTTAAAAAAAGAACTGTCAAATTGTTTGAGCTGCAGCATTATATTTTCGAGAAAGACATTGCATAACATTTCTTTAGGGCTGCAATCTGAAAGGTATGTCCTTAACACAGCTTTTTTCTTCACCATCTTTCTTCAGGGTTCTTCTGTCTCCAAGTAAAAACAATGGTGCATTAATCTTCCAGCTAATATCGCTGATTTGGCCAGAGGCAGCAGACACCAAAAGGGCCCTCTCAAAAGCCTCCATGGATCCTGGGGGGGGGGGGTGAACCTGGCAAGTGATTAGAGAAGGGCAACATTTGGTTCCTGTTTGAAAATCCAGCCAAATGGTTTGTGGATGTTCCCATAAAACTGAGGATGAAGTGGTTCACATATCCAGAAATTCAACTGAACTGAACTAGTGCTCCATAGGAATGGGCATAAATGGTTTTTTGTGTTTGATTCATATCACATTGATTGCAAGAAAATTTATTTCCATTCCAATTTGTATGAATTCAGACATTTGAATTTAAATTGAATGTTTTGATGCATTCATATGAAGCTTCACATGGGATTCGTTTGGAATTGAACATTCGTATCAAATTTGAATCCTACTACATTTGAAGGGGATCTGTTGAGACGAATATGAATTTTCCTACATTCAATTCAAAACAAATAAAATACAAAAATAAACAATCATGCACATCTTTAGTGGGATTCAAATTCGGTACAAATGTTCAACAAGAACTTGATTTGAATCCCTGCTGAAAATCCCCTGTGAATTCCCTATGTATCCCTCCGTATCCACTCTGAACGTGTCCAATCTGTTCTCAATCCACTTTGAATCCACCCTGAATCTGCTTTGAATCCACTTTGGATCCATTGCAGGTGTGACTGGTGCAGCCACTTTCCCACCTCCCCAGGTTCACAAGTGTAACGAAGCTTCATACAAATGTATCAAAACATTTGCTTTGAATTCAAATGTCAGTCTTCAAATGTACCAACATTCAATTCAAATTCAAATGTCCAAATTCAGACAAATATGTACAAATTTTGAATGTCATGAATATTCGTGCACATAGTGCTCCATAAACAGTTAGCGTTTGCTATGTCGTTCCCCTTGAACAGGGCTTTCCCCAATGGGTGGAAAATTTGTATTTGGTCCTTTTCAAACATGTTGGGAATCAGACATGAACAATCCTTTCTGGTTACTGTTGGGCCAAGCAAAGAAATATGCAGTTTTTGTTGGTGCAGGCCCCTAACATTGATTTAGGCTGCAGAGAACCTTGACGGGTCTCCTTGTGGTGGGTCAGGCCTTTCTGTGTACAACGGCAATGGCTGGATTTTTCTGCCCACAGGTCATGCATGGGCAGCTATGCCTGTGTTTGGGAGCCCCTACATGAGCCTCGCAATGCTCCCCTTCACCTCCACCTCACACACTCACAAGTAATGTATCTGTAGACACCCAAGGCATTTCTTTGAGCTAGTTTGATCTTCTGGTTAGAATCCCGGAGTCATATCTTGTCACCATGTTTGATTTTGCCCTCTTCCATGAAGCCAGCTGGGTGACCTTGGACTACTCACAGCTCTCTTTCTGAGCTCTCACAGTCCCACCTGTCTCACAGGTGTCTGTGGTGGGGAGAACAGAAGGTTTGTCAGCAGCATTAAGTCCCCTTAAGCTTGTAGTAGTAGTAGTAGTAGTAGTAGTAGTAGTAGTAGTAGTAGTAGTAGTAGTAGTAGTAGTAGTAGTAGTAGTAGTAGTAGTAGTAAAACAAGAACTTTGATTTGTTCCAGACTCTAGAAATGCTGTAACACTGAAAGCACTGAATTGCAGATCACAAGTTTCTATGTGCCAACATGTTTGCCAAACTGCTTACTATTGCAATTATCCCCATGCTAATGGGCTACAGATCGAGTTCAGCAAAACCTGCACTTTACCCTGGGCTCCCTTAAACCACACCGGCATGTGGAAGAGAGGCTCCCCAGTAAGCTTGCTAGTCTGGTATACTGGTCAGGTCAGCAAAGCAGCATCAAAGCCAAGCCCTCTGGATTGGTTTCTAGGGACTGACTCTGTAAAACGTCTTTAACAACCATGCTCAGTATCTCAGACGCTGCTTTCTTTCATGGCTCCATCAGATGCAGCCTCTCCGGAGACCAATTAGCTGATTTTAAAAAATAAAACAAACTAAAACGTGATTACCTTACATTATATCCCTGTACCTTCCCCCTGGCCATTCCTTTGCTACAGAATATGTAATGAATGAATACTTTGCAGTCTGATCAGCAGATCTAGCTGCCAATGCTGTTAAGAGACTTAAACAGCTTCCTCTTAATATAAGGAAGGCTTCCCTCTTACAACTGCTAAAAGAAGTTTTGGGAGAACTATACTAAGCAAGTAAGTAAATAAATAAGTAAATCCTATATTCCAAGGTTCAAAATCAGACAAAAAGGATTAAATGATTTATTCTAATATCAGAGACACATTGTGTCCACATGGATTTTTAATCCAGCTTCAGTACACCTTCAAGGCAAAAAAAAAAAAAAGCCACACACATCAGCATTTGCTTTCCATGTTATCCAACCCAAACGGTGAGAAAGCCAAATGCAAGCTGCTTGTAACTTTGCCAGGGCGTTCTCTCACTCTGAAAGTGGACTGAAGCTGGACTAAAACATAGATGTGAACCAGAACCAGAGATTATTTTATAGTGGCCTATTCCCAAGAGTAAGCAGAGTGGAGCAGATATTTCCAGTGCAGGCAGTTCCTGGGGTGGCAGGCCCCTCCTGTGGAAGATGTGTCTGGGGTGCCTTCCACCAGACAGCTCTGTCTGCCACACCCTGGAGATGCCTTCTCAGGCGCTACTGTATGAGGTAGCCTTGTTTCATTCCCTTGGCTACTGTTTACATTTGTTTTGCAAGGGCCCATTGCAGTCTGAGGAGCCAAACTGGTTGAACAGCTGCATCACATCAGACCTCCCCTCCCCTCTCCAGCAAAGAAGAAGAAGAAGAGTTGCCTCTTATACCCATTTTTCTCATACTTAAGAGGACTCAATTTGTGAAGGAAGGAGGAGAAGCTGGCTTTTCTACCCCACTTGTCTCACCCGTTTAAGGGGACTCAAAGCGGATGACAACCCTTCTTCTCCCCACCACAAAATCCCTGTGAGGCAGGGGAGGGGGCTGTGGTAGCTCAGAAAGACAGCTGTGACTAGCCCAAGACCTCCCAGCTGGCTTCACATGGAAGTGTGGAATCGACCCGGGAGACCTCCAGATAAAGAGTCCAGCACTCTAACAAGACCGAACTAGCCCACAGGGAGTGGAGATAAAGTGAGCTGCAGTCTACCACAGGGGCCTACACCTGAGGCATTCCAGCATAAATGAACAGGTGACACCATCCCCTTGTCGCCATATATATATATATATATATATATATATATATATATATATATATATATATATATATATATATATATATATATATATATATATATATATATATATATATATATATATATATATATATATATATATATATACATACGTGGCATACTTGTATTTGATTTGTATCGAACCAAATGCAATATACTTAGCGCTACCCATCCAACGTGAAACTCTAATCTGGATCACTTTCCATTTCCAGACCATTTCTGAAGAGCATCACCACTGATAACACAGAATACCCCACAGCTGAGAGCAGGAAGACATGGCCAAAATCATGTCCCCAAGCATCACAGACTTACCCATTAGCCTCTCCTAAGTTCTGCTCCGCATTTGAATTCAGCAAAAGGCGACATTTTGCCACCAAAAGAGGCCCATTAAGTCCAGAATTTAAAATTAGCCTCCCGCGCCACTCGCTGCTACGCCGTATTTGCGCACACAGAGCGAAGTGCTCTGTTGCCTGCAGAGTTCAACGTGTTCAACAAACAACCCTTTCTATGGCACTCCTTCTCCACGCAGAAGATGCATAATTTAAAGTAAATGAACAAAAAGTACTTTGAATAGCAGTAGTAAAGGCAGATGGGGAAATTACTGCTCTGCTGGCTTTCCTTCGTGGGAAACATGTGGGATAACAAGTGCTGGTAAAAATAAGAAACATCCAACACCTGCTTGCGTCCTCTGAATCCTCTGCAAAGGTGAGAAGCAGCCAAACAGCATCACCCCTTTCCCTCCTGTGGTTCATTCTGGAGCAGAAAGAGGAGAGTTCAAAGGCAGACGGCAAGGCAGTCTGCAGGGCCCAGAGGCCTTTTCGTATTAGTCTGGCTAAGACAGTCTGCGACTGTTTCCCCATCTGCACGTAGGAAGGTAGGAACACGTTTACACGCGTTCCTACCTGCCTATGTGTGAACGAGGAAACCGTACCAGCCTGTCTTAGCTTGGAAAGGCCAAACAGGGTTGGGACACTCCTCCCAGGCCTGCCCGCAATTGGGTAAGATCACCCAGGGGCAGTCAGACCTGGCAGGGGCCCTCCCCCCAGTTCCTGCACGTTGTAGGGGACCGGATCGGGTCCCCTACAGCTGGCAGGAACCCACCCTGTGGAAAAATGCAGAGTCGAATCAGGGACCACTAGATAAGAGTCTAACACCCTAAATACAAGGCCAAACTGGATCAAGAAAGTCTTAGGCTGTGGTCATGCCTAAGTTTTGATCCAGCTTCAGTCCACTTTCAAAGTGAGAGGATACATCAGCAAAGCGACAAGCTGGGTTTGTTTGAGTGTTAAATAACTCAGGAAATTCACCTTTGGGACAGAGAATGTGGAAAGAAAATTACTGATCCCTCTGCTGATGTCTTCTCTCACTCTGAAGGTGGACTGAAGCTGGGTTAAACCTGAGGTGTGAACACAGCCTTACATTAGTTCCCAGTCCTGGTATTAATATATAACGCCCGAAACAGGAGATGCAGGCTTCCCAAGAAACAATAGGCTGGATCATTGCCTGAAATATCAGCAAGTGAGTTCCAATCCCTCCCATGGGTGGGGGTGGGTTGGTGCCCCATCATACTGTGTTTGTCTTGGATATGATTTTGTTTATTGTATTATAATTGAGACCTGCATAATATGTTTGTGTTTACTCTGGTAACTTTCCAGTGCCTGGTTAAAACATTTTGGAGCTGGTTATTCATTATTATTGTACAATATTCAGATAGAAAAACAAAGCAAACATTTTTTTTTCTGTAGTGAGACAGCAGCTAGCATTTTGTACAGTGTTTCTATAACATCCTCATAAATGGTGCCACAGAGACATATAGCCAAAGGGCTGAGGTGGGGCAAGCCAGCACTGATCCTGGTCTGGGTGGTGCCTTTAAATTTATTCCTTCCCCCCAGACCCAGTTCTGATCACAGCTGCCATAACCTGAGTCATGCAGAGTCATACAAGCCCTTTCCCTGCATTCTGTCTGAAAAGGCACTGAATTTAACCTGCAAACAGTGAGGCAGCTTCAAGCCAAAGGTATACTGACATTTTTCCCCCCAAGGTCCAATTACTTCAGTGCCCTGAAATTAAAGGAACAGCATTTATTTATTTATTTATTTATTTATTTATTTATTTATTTATTTATTTATTTATTTATTTATTTATTTATTTATTTATTTATTTATTTATTTATTTATTTATTTATTTATTTATTTATATTCCACCCCATACCCAAGGGTCTCTGGGCGGCTCACAACATTTAAAAACAAACATAGCAAAACCTAGCAAAAACTATCAGTCCTAAAAATAGTACTAAGTTTAAAAATCCAGCATTAAGAAAAATACAGAGGCAGTTTAAAAACAGTAGTGTTTACGATGGGGGAAGCATGGGGAACATTTAACCAAAGGCCTGAGTGAAGAGGTATGCCTTCACTGCCTTCCTAAACAGAAACAGAGAAGAGGCCTGACACACCTCGAGGGGGAGACCATTCCACAGCCTGGGGGCCACTACCGAAAAGGCCCTCTCTCGGGTGCCCACCCGCCTAGCTGCTGAAATTATTTGGGTGAAAGCCACATTTCCTTCTCCTGAAGACACTTGGAAAAATTATTGTGGCTGCAGAATGGCCACGTGGCTTTCGCCATTTTGTCTTAACTACCAGTTTTGTCACAGTATAGAAAATCCAACACTGTTTAGCAAAAGATGCTTTTTTAAAAAAAGGAAAGCAAACTTTGGAGAACAGGTTCTACATAAAAATTAAAGCTGGCCTCCTCAATTGTGTATATGAGATCTATTTAAAGAAGAGATAAATGAAGTTTGTCCAAGTGCTTGCTGTAGCAAATGCAGTAGGACATGGTGTACTGTGGATGACCAGTCAGCCAGAGGGCATTGTCCTCATGTCTACTGTGTAAGGAAAAGGGGGGGGGGAGATACTGCAAAAGATTCGAATTTGGGAAGGAGTGTCCCCATGGCCACTGTAATTAATCCAAATTGAATCTGAATTCGGCAGCCAGGGTTGCCATGCAATTTCTTATTCCTGGATTTTATGAGGACTATCCTGCCTAAATCCAGAGAAAAAAAGTCCTGATGAAAACAGGACTGAGTCCCCTTTTTGGAGCTGAGTCCACTTATTTCCATTTCCATTTTTATTTGTATACCGCCTTTCCAAAAGGCTTTTGCTCAAGGCGGTTTACAACAAATAGGAAAAAAAAATACAACACAGATACAATCATTACATGAAGAAATATGGCAAATATAATCAACAGCTTACATCAAAAACAATTTTTGCCCCAGGCAGTTTACATAAGAAAAAAAAACCTCATTGCATAATATAACAAATGATACACTATATAGTTAAAAATTTTTTATAAAAATGTATAAAGCAGTTGGGACAGCCAGCTACTGAGCCTCCCTCCCCTTGTCCATACCGGTGTTGGGGCTGGTTGCTGCAGAGGGTTTGTAGCTCTCGCAGCAGGTGGGATGGTCGAACGTTGAGACTCCCTCCCCTGTCCATGCTGGTCATTCCTGGCAGAGATGCTGACATGGAGGCAGGCTGCTCTTGTCTCCTGTCCCTTCCACATGGGGATGATACTGGGCTATTTGGGGTTGGTGTCTAGTCTTCTGGCTAATGGCAGCCAGCTGTGAGTGTGTTTTTTTACAGATGCAAAGCTCCCCTCCTCCCTTGCCGGGTTCGCAATGCTAGAACCCATTCGAAAAAGGCAGAAATGGGAGAGAGCTGCTTGCCTTTTAAAAGGGCTTTAAAAACATTTTCACTGGAAATATTTTGTATCTTTTTGAAAAGATAGATGTGAGAAGCTTAGGAATGCTTTTAAATACTTTAAATACATTGAAATGCTTTGCAAGGATACATTTTACTATGCTGGGTTCAATCCTTCACTGCTCTGCTTGAGTGCACAGTGGCTGGTAATCTCAAAAGGGAGAGGTGCGAAATGGAAAGTAATTTTAATACTGCCTTCAGTGAGAGTTTTTGCCTTCTTTATTGCATGGGGGGGGATTTAAAAGTTCTTTTTTTATGTTTAAAAATACTCCCAAAAATAGTCCAAGCAGGACTAAACCAGGACTAAAAAAGCTGCACGGAGACAGCTAAATTTGCATTAATTGACGGGGACTCAATTGGGATTAAAAATAGTCCCCAAAAATAGTCCAAACAGGACTAAACCAGGACTTTAAAAGTTGCATGGGGACCCTCAAACTTCTCACCTGCTTTTCATTGACCATGGGGGCTTTGAAAAAGAACCTGGTCACACTCACAACCCACCTGTGCCCTGGATTTGTTTGTGTGGGGAGTGAGGAGAGATAATGGGAGAGACCCACACAGGGAATACTTGTGGACACTCACAGGTTAAAATTTAAAATCTTTTATTGCATGTGGGAGACTGTAAAATAAGGGGCACATGGGGGCATATTTCTTTATTCCTGCTGCCCTCCCAAGCCTCTGTCCGTGCCCTCTAGAGGCCAAAATAGGCCTTCTGGAGCCCAGAACCGACACTTCTGGTTCAAATGTCCACAAGTGGACAAATTCATATGACTTTTGAATGTGAAGAATATCCATGAGCATCCCTACTGTGTGTAACTTAATCTTATTCAGCTACTACTGTGTGAGATGTTTGCAGTCTTTGCGCTAAGTTCAGACTGAGACAAACACCTGAATGGTGAATACAAATCTATGAAAGAAACACCCCAAAGCTTCCCACAAGAATAAGTTTGCTTCCCATCAAAATATGGGAAGATAATACACACAGAGTATCAAACAGAGATGTCCAAAGATATAAAGATGTCCAAAACCAGATATGGCATCACAACTGTAGGAAAAGTTACCCTGACTGAGAAGGGAATGAATAAAGCCCAAATGAGGAATTTGACTTGGAGTGCCAGTTAACGTTATGTTACTTGCCCCCCCCCCATCGAATACTTACCTCAGTTCAATTGCAGTGCCAGTCCTCTTCAGGGTGCCACCATTTTGTTTGCAGCATGCATCAGTGCCATTGCCATGATGACGCTGACATATATATGGTCATCCAAGACTCCAGTGCACTTGCGCTGCACCTCAGACAACCCTGGAGCACTGGAAGAGGTGTGAATGGCAGCTGCCTGGACACCCCAGGTAAGCTTTCAGTTAAGGTTGGTACAGGTGTAGAGCATGATTTTGTGCGCCACACCTAGTGCATGATTAGGGGAATTCTGGGCACCTGGAGGCTGTAAGAGCCTCCTCAAGGTGCGGATGTGCTTCCCCAGAAGTTCCCTAAGCATGCACTATGGGCCATGGTACGAATAGGCCTAAGTTCCTTCATTCTTTCTCATCTTTAATATATATTTAAAAGGTTGAGGGTGGGGGAACCTTTGCTTTCTGTCAGAGATGATCATCTGCCTTTCCCTTTTCTCTCTGGACCTCTGTGCTAGCCAGTGCAAATCTGCCTATGGAACAGCCAGGTTGTACTTTCCCTCTTTTCATTTTATAACCCCTGACATCTGCCCTCCTTAGGGACGCGCACGAATATTTGCAACATTCGTCCAAACTCGATAAATTCAGACATTTGCACACAAATTGAATGTTACAACATTTGTACATTATTTGTGCGCATACAAACATTTTGGAGCATTTGTACAAATAGTTCGTACATTCATTAAACTGGGGATACGTATCAGATATGTATCAATACGTATGCATTTGTATAGGATACATACGCAATATGTATGCGTTCGTATGCAGGATCCATATCCAGGATCCATATACATTCGTATGGGATATTCATACAAATCGAATCGAATCCTACCACATTCGAAGGGGATCTGTTTGAACGAATATGAATTTTCTTACATTCGATTTGTTATGAACTGAATTCCAAAAAAAAACATTGTTACATTATTGTTTTAATGTTTTAATGATATTAAATGATGTTTGATTTTAGATTCGGTTGCCTGCCTAGAGACCTCCGGGTATAGGGTGGGATAAAAATATAAATGCATGCATGCATGCATGCATGCATGCATGCATGCATGCATACATACATACATACATACATACATACATACATACATACATACATACATACATACATACATACATACATACATACATACATACATACATACATATGCATGCGCCCTATCCCTCAGTTTCTTCATCAGACAATTAACCAGGGAGAGCTCCACTAAAAACCAAGGACTTCACCTTCAGCTGCAGGGCTGACACAGACTGAAATGTGTGGAAACTGAAAGGGGAATTTAGGTCGGTTGGGCATCCTGAAAAAAAATGTTTTGAGCTCCACTGGGAGTAAAATTCATGTTGACTCTGGTTGACTCTAGACCTGGGTGGGTTGGCAGCATGAAGAGGGAAACAGAGCTTTATTCAGTACAGAGCTGCCTTGGTTTCTTCTTTCCCTTGGAATTCTTTCCTTGGTCCCTAATTGCATTCCACCACCACCACCACCCAACACTATGGCACACACCATTCGTGTGCCATTGTTCTCCAGGAAGAACCTACCTGCGTGCTCCAAGGGTGTTTGATTAACATTAGTCTGAGTGGTTCAGTAGAAAAGTTGGACAGAGAGACATTTTTATTCCTGGCACCTCATTTTCTAACGGCACAAGCATTTCCTCCATCTTGTTAGTTGCTGAGGTGACTGGACAGCTAATTCCTGCCTATTATATTGGTCTGTTAGCAGTCTATTATTTGATTGTAATAAAGCATATTGAATTTCTGAGCTGTGGAAAGAACCCTGAGTACTTAAAAGAGTGAGTTGTTTCTCAGAGCACACTCTCTGAAGCCTTGTTTCGAAGGAGACACACGTTCTCCACCATTGCAACACTGTGCTGCTTGCTGCCCTTGTACAAGAAAAAAAAAATATTTTTTTTTAAAAAGTATTTTCCATCATGGCATCATTCAAGGAAGGAGTGAAGACCTAGGGGAATCAGCCCTTCAAAATTCACCAGAAAGCCTAACATCTCTTCAATGTTTGGTGGCTCTGGAATTTCTCCATTTCCAGTGGCCATTTTGGGGCACTGGAAGCGTTCTGAAGAGAAACAGAGGCATCTGGACTCAGAAATAAAGCACAGAGAAGCAGCACACAGAAGGCTGGCCAGTGTCCAGTGTCCGGCAGGAAAGCATCTCCCACCGGATCAAACCTGTTGCACTGTTGCGGATTCAGCCTGGCTGCTCTTTGCACAAAGCCAACCACGTCCGGCTGCCTTTTGCCTGCCTTCGATGGGAACTGGTGGGCATTGATTTCTTCCTCCAACCGTCTCCAAAATAGCCCAGTGTATTCCGGAGCAGCTTCACCTGTTGTGGCTGAAGCGCGCTTCTTTCGGACCCAGACAAGACGTGCCCTGCTGAACAGGGAAGCAGGTAAGTTCTGCTCCATCTCTCTGCGCTTCTTAATTCCTCTTCCCTTCTCCTCCTCAGTTAATCTTTTGTACTTTCCTTTGTTCCTCGCCGAGGTACTTAAAGTGAAATCTCATCATCCCACAATATAAATCTCTCAGCAGATGAGTCCTCAAAGCCAAAACCAAGCCACAAAGAGCTCTCGCTGCTGACAGGCACAATTGCAGAACGGCCCTTCAGAAACCACTAATGGAATGCTTCCTCCCCAGGTGCGGATTGGGAGGGGGCCTGGTAGCCATCCGTTTTCGCCACAGAGAGGGACCTGGCAGGAGGAACTTAAGGATAAAGAGAAGAAAATGGTCCCCAGAGCCTACTAGCTTTCCCCCTCCCTCTCCTTGAGGGGCTGCGGAAATGTTTGGGGTGGGCCTTCGGGATGGACGGGGGATCAGTGCTGTTTATGCTGGGACAACCAAGCAAGGGGATCCAAGGAGGGGGGAACGGCCCCCAAAACGGACTTTAGCAGCCCTGTGAGATTCTAGTGATGGAAAGTGAAAAATCTCTGGCCGCGATCTGGTTGCCGAAAAAGAAAACAGAAACATGCTTCACCTAGGGATGTGCATGAATGAGTTTTTTAGCATTCAATTCTTAATGAACCGAATGTTAGAAAATCCATATTCATTTGAACAGATCCCCTTTGATTGTGGTCCAGTTTGGTGTAGTGGTTAGGGAGCGGGACCCTTATCTGGGAATACTGGGTTCAATTTCACCCTCCCCCATGAAGCCAGCTGGGTGATCTTGGGCTAGTCACAGCTCTTTTCTGAGCTCTCACAGCCCCACCTACCTCACAGGGTGCCTGTTGTGGGGAGAAGAACAGAAGGTTTGTCAGCCGCTTTGAGTCCCATTAAATGGGTGAGAAAAGCGGGGTAGAAAAGCCAATTCTTTTTCTTCTTCTTCTATTTGATACAAATATATTCATACGAATTTGTATGAATATCCGATATGTATCCAATGTGAACAAATACATATCTGATACGTATCCCATTACAACAAGCTCTGAAAGCCTCAAATCTGACCTGAATCCACTTTTAATCTGCTCTCAACCCATGTCAGATGCAATCTGGGTCCATTGCAGATGTGACTGGCACAGCCGCTTTCCCACCTCCCTGGTTTAACGAATGTCTGAAACATTCAGTTTGTATGAATGTTGATGTACGAATGTCATAACATTTGCTTCATGTACAAATGTCTAAATTCGGACAAATTTGGACAAATAACAAATGTTATGAGTATTTGTGCACATCCCTAGTTTCGCCACGTTAAACTCTCCTGGATGGAATGTTAGAAGCCACAAACCAAATTTCCTCTATTTTTATTGCCTCTTCTGAGTCTCCTCAAGTCATTCTGAAGTAAGGTGGATTTCTGGCCTTTAATGTGGATTAAGGCATTGGGTGTGTGCACTGTACCACCTCTGAGTCTGTTTCCACATCTTCTGCAGTGGACACCAAGTTCCAAGAGCATCATGCTGGAAGCACCCATTCACTAGGGCTCCAAAGGGCCTGGGAGTGTCTTCTACAGCGGCTTTCCTCAGGGCAGATACAACGAAGGAGGAGGAGGAGGAGGAGGAGATGGCTTTTCTACTCTGTGTTTCTCACCCATTTAAGGGGACTCAAGTGGCTGACAAAACTTTCTCTTCTTCTCACCACAATAGACACCCTGTGAGGAAGGTGAGGCTGTGAGAGCTCAGAAGAGAACTGTGACTAGCCCAAGGTCACCTAGCTGGCTTCCTGGAGGAGTGTGGAATTGAACCTTATATTCCCAGATAAGAATCTGGCTCTCACCACTGCCATGTAGACACACAGTGGTGGCAAGACCAGCCCACACAGCACCATCCACTATTTCTAGGACATCTTCTAACACAACGGAGGACTGTCCACATTCAGAGCACACAGATCAGCTCCAAGTCCTGAAGGCACTGCATGCTACTGCTTAAGAACCAGCTCATCTGCTTGTCTCCAAGCTTGGCCAGAACCACAGAATCACTGAACTTTGGCCCTTCTGTGATCAGTTTGTCGGTGACAGAGGGACCTCAAAGTAGACCCAGGGAGCTCACACACAGCCCCACGCTGCCATGGAAATACCAAAAGTGCTTCCATCACACAGCAACATCTGGAAGGGACAGTTCACTGGAAGGGTTTCATAGGCTTACATGAGCTTTCTTTGGAGGAGTATGGAACAGAACCCAAGCTTTTTCTGACAGCCCTCCAAGAAATCTTGGAAAAACTTAGCTAACTTTGCTTCTTTTGCCGGGAGAGAGCAGAGAACACCAGACAGAAGAGATAAAACCATAGGGTGTGTGTGCATTGAAGTATGTACATCCCTGCAGACCCTTGCTCGCTTGTGATGCTAAATCATAGAAGAATAAATAGATGGAACACTCAAGATGAGAGAAGTAGTGGCCCCAGACAAGCATCATAAAAGGACAATTTGCTTTTTTGGGCCTGGAAATCAGCCCATCACTCAATAAACAAATACTAATTCTCTGTAGTGGCTTGGCAGGACACAAACAAGATGAGGCCACCACGAAACATAGTACGACTGGGATGGATTTAGAAGATCACAGTTACTTCACCCTAGATTATATTACCACCACTGAATGTGGAAACTGATATGACTTCTTTTTCTTGAAAGCCAAAATCCTTAGCCCAGGTTTTTATCTAGGATCACTTCCACATCTTGAATTAGACCGGGGCCATGTTTAAAGTTTGCCATTGGGAAGGCTGCAGCCCATGAGCTAATTTATAGGCCTCCTTTGCTTGCACAGGCCAGCAACTGGGGAGGTGACTTTCTATTTGGGGCTTTTTCCCAGAGAAGCAAGACACCACTGCTAGAAATGTGCACGAATATTTGTAATATTCAATATTCGTACAAATTCATACAAATTTGGACATTCGTAGGAATCAAATGTTAGAAAATTGGTATTTGTTTGAATAGATCCCCTTCGAATGTGGTAGGGTTCTATTTGATATGAAGGTATTCATATGAATTTGTATGGATATTTGATACAAATGCATACGTATCAGATACGTATCCTGGATACGTATCATTGATACGTATCCTAAACAAATGCATACATAACAGATAGGGATCCCCCTCCTGTTCTATAGACACACACCTGGCCTCTCTCTGTTTCTCCAAACTTGTGTACCCTACTGTCTTAAACGCACACACCTCGCCTCTCTCTCTGTTTCTCCAATCCTGCTTCCCCTTCTGTCTTAAACACACACCTCTTGCCCCCCTCTCTCTGTTTTTCTGAACAGGCTTCCCCATCAGTTTTCCTCCCCAGTTTAATGAATGTCCAAACTATTTGTGCGAATGTTCCAAAACATTCGTATTCACCTAATCTTGACTCCCTGCAAATGCCCTTGAGAGTCCAGCCTCTCTTTGAAGACCTCCAGTGAAGGGGAAATCACTACCTCCCATGGCAGCCTATTCCACTCACTGACAGGAAGTTTCTCCTAATATCTAATCAGTACGGACTCCCTTGAAGTTTCATCCCATTGTTTCTAGTCCTCCCATCTTGTGCAAGTGAAAAAAGGGACAATCCCACTGCACTGTGACAGCGTTTCAGGTACTTGAAGACTGTTATGTCTCCTTTCAATCTTCTCTTCTGTAGGCTAAACATCCCTAGATCCTTCAACCATTCCTCATGGCTTTCCAGACCACTAACCATTTTGGTAGCCCTCCTTTGGACTTCCTCTAGTTTGTTGATGTCTTTTTTGAACCGGGGTGCCCAGAACTGGACGCAACACTCTTGACGAGGTCTGACCAAGGTAGAGTAAAGAGGTATAATGACTTCTCGTGATCTAGCCTCGATAATTCCTCTTGATGCATCCTTGGACATTCTGGGCATCCATTCTACAAGCCATCAATACACCTGTCCTCCATGAATTTGTTTCAATTGTTTTTGGTCAGCTGTTTCAAGAGAACCTTCCTCAACTTTCCACCCCATCCATATAAGTAAACAAATAAACAAATTCAATTGAAGACCCCAAATCTTTATCTTTTTTATAATTCATACATACACCTTACTAACGTTTGTAAAATGGGAAATTCCCATAGAAGACAAACAGTGTGTGTTTGTGTTTACCTGTCTCTCCCAAGCAATCTATTCAGTGAGTCTCTTGTCTGCATAGAAAAAGGATGTTCAGGCCAATCATTGCATGGGTTCATCAGGAAAGACTAGCCCAAGATATGAGTGGCAGAGATCCATAACTTCCTCGTTATACTTAAAAATGGAGGCAATTGCAGAATTTTTCTGAACTAAATTACCTTACAGAAATACCAAACAGAGGATGTCTTTGTTGCAGAACGTGGGGAGAACTTCCTGCAGTGTGAGCTTCAGAGGCCCAGCCCCAATGCAGGCCTAGTTAAAACTGGAGAGACAGATTGAGGGGGGGGGGGGGGAGGGACAGAGATTCAGGGTTGTTTGGAAGAAATCTGGAAGAAGCAAGCAAAGTCTTTTTCAAGGGCGCCAGACTTTCTCAACCTCGGTCAAGTCTATCCAAAGCACCTCTTGCAGGGATGTGTATGAATATTGGCCAAATTCAAATGTGAATCGATTGTTTGCACATTCGAAGATCGACATTCAAATTCAAATCAAATGTCTTGATACATTTGCATGTACCAAGCTTCATACGAAGCTCCATATGAGATTTGTATGGGGTTCATATGCTATTTATATACATTTGTATGAGATTCATATGGGATTGAACATTTGTCTCGGATTTGAATCCTACCACATTCCAAGGGGATCTATTTGAACGAATTGAATACAAAAAGTTTTTTGGGCACATCCCTAATTTGTTGCCTAATGTTTCAGTACCTTGGACAGCTTCCATGGCAACATTGCTCCCCTGTTCCAAAGAATGTTGTCTCAGCAGAAACCTACGGCCGGTCACCTATGGCTTCAAGCATTTGCCAAGTCCTGTTCTGCAGCTGGCTCACATCTTACTTAATTACTTTAATTTGAAAAGCCTTTGCATGGCATTGCAAAACCTGATATCTGTTAGCAAAGTGGATGGATGTCTCCAAATGCCAGGCAGCTCTTAACGTCTACCAGCCTGCTGAGTCCTCATCAAAATTTGTATCTTTGCCAGTATAAAACCAAGGACTGAGTGTAGGCGTCAAGGTACATCTTTTCAAAAAGAACCAACAGTGGGTTCTTCACTTTTCCAAGATGTGTTCAGGCCCTCCTAGTCACTTTTTCTAGTTTTGTCCATTATGGAGGGGTTTGTGGTTGGGTACTATTGATTTGGCTCCTGAAGCATCAGCGTCTCCGTGTAATTTCCACTTTCTCCTTCTGAGGAAAGGCTGAGAACAGAACACACAACCCTCTATTTTCCAGCACACTTGCTCTGTGACTAAGCTGTAGGCACTTCAAACCTTTATGGAGCCAGTTGGATGACCCTGGGCTAGTCAAAGCTCTCTTCTGAGCTCTCACAGCCCCACCTACCACACAGGGTGTCTGTGTGGGGGAGAAAGAAGGTTTGTCAGCAGCTTTGAGTCCCTTGAAGGATGAGACAAGCAGGGTATAAAAGCCAACTCTTCTTCTGTGAGGCAGTTTGGTCCTATGGTTAGAAGGTTGGTCTCTTATCTGCTAGTCTCCCAGTTCAATTCCGCACTCTTGCATGAAGCCAGCTGAGTGACCTTGGGCTAGTCACAGCTCTCTTTCTGAGCGCTCACAGCCCCACCTTCCTCACAGGGTGTTTGTTGTGGGGAGAAGAACAGAAGGTTTGTCAGCAGCTTTGAGTCCCCTTTAACGGGTGAGAAAAGTGAGGTAGAAAAACCAACTTTTCTTCTTCTTCTCCCTCTGGACACGTTCCTAAACATCACAGCTTCTATCTGTCCTGATTCACTGTAGCTTTTGTAGTTGGTCTTTGTTCTGATATTTGAGGATATAAAGTTTGTTGAAAACTTAAAACCCTCCAGTTGCCTTTCCATTGACCAAGGTACTTGGGCCAAGCTTTCTGGAACACACCAGGAGAGTGATCTAGGGGCTCTGGTGGATAGCAATGAAGCCCAGTGTTCAGCAGAGTTCAAAAAAGCTAACTTAATGCTGGGAATAATTAGGAAGGGAATAGAAAACAAGTCAGCAAGTGTCATTTCGCCTCTTTAGAAATCTATAGTGAGACCACATTTGGAATATTGTGTACAATTCTAGTCCCCACACCTCAGAAATGATATTGTGGAACTGGAAAAGGTGCAGAAAAGTGCAATCAGAATGATTAAAGGGCTGGAACACCTCCTTTACAAATCATGCAGCAAGGTCTAGGTGTTTCAGAGGGGACCTGACTGAAGTATATAAAATCATACAGGGTGTGGAAAGTGGATTGAGGAAAAAATCTTTTCTCCATTGCATAGCACCTCAAACAGGGAACTTTCTATAAAGCTGATGGGCATTTCTTCACCAAGAGGGCCATCAATCAATGGAATTTAATACTGGAAAAGGTGTGACAGCAACCAGCCAGGATAGCTTTAAGAAAGGATTAGATAAATTCATGGCTACTAGAATGAATGCCCAGGTCCCACCTCCAGGCTGGAGAGATGGGCAGGATGCCTCAAAAGGCCACCTGCAGAAAGTCTAAAGCAGATACAGGTTTCTTCTTTGCCCTTTGCTTAAGATGCCCATGGGCAATTGGTGGGCCACTGTTTCAGACAGGATGTTGTACTAGATGAGCTGTGACCTAATCCAGCAGGGCTTGTCTTAGGTTCTTAGGTCCTGATAGCCTTAAGAAAGAATTGATAGCTTTAAAGGAAGGATGAGAAACATTTATGGAGGACAGGTTTATCAATGGCGACTAGAATGCATGCCCAGGTACCACCTCCAGGCTGGACAGACAGAGAGGATGCCTCTAAAAACCATGCAGGAAGTCTAAAGCAGATAAAGGTTTCTTCTTTGTCTTTTGCCTGAGATGCCTGTGGGTAATTGGTGTCCCACTGTGTGAGACAGGATGCTGGACTAGACAGATTGTGACTGATCCACTTGCAAGTAAGGCCACTTTATGGGAAAGGATTCCCTGGCATGTGAATTCATATAGTCTTGTATTTCTGCTCTCTCTCTCTCTGTAAATGCCAGATGACAACACCAGCTTCAGATCTGTGTCTGCCAGCATGAGTTTCTGAGATTCAAATTAAGGAAACATAAATTTAGAAGCTTTCTTTTGTTGTTCCCCAAAACCAGTCTTGTCTCTAATTTATTTGAAAGAGCAATGCAATATTCTAACTAGTCAGGACCAGTTACCTGTTGGAAGATGTCCAAATGTGTTATTTATTCAGGTAACGACAATACCTGAAGGATTCTTTAAATCATCCAGTGACAGACCAGGTATGTGGACCACATCCCACCATTTTATGGGGTAGAGAGTTTATTTTTGTAAAACCGATCCAAGCCATTGTTGCTGTTACCAGTGTATTATTAATCTGCAATTGCCACCTGGTGGCCCAGTCAAAAGTCCACGACAACAGACAAAACTAATTCAGAGCTCAATCATTATTGTAAAGCTGTTTTCTGGTTCTCCATACCCAGCCACCCCTTGCAAAGCCAATGTTTGAAAGGCAGGTTCTTGGCTCCAATCCCCCATGGGCAGTACCATGGAGAAGCCAAAAGGTTTGGCCTCTTAAAAATAGCACCCACCAAGGGTGAAGACTGCTGGAGATTCTGTGCTGATCACAAGTGGAGATAAAATGTTCTTTTTCTCCCAGATCTTGGCCATGCAGCCAACACTTGTGCTCTGTAGTAGAAGTCTGAAGAGGAAGCAAAGGAAAAAATGTCTCTGCAGACACCAGTCTTGGAATTTGTGACTACAAGGCAGTCTGCAAAGGACACGGTGATCTCTATCAGGTCCAGAATCTTCTAGTGCCTTCCTACATTCCTGCCTCAGATCACTGGATGCAGGACAAAAGACAGCAATTAGCCTGTAGTTCATGTTCAATTAACGTCAGTTGTGTTTTGGGATTCTCCCACCATTAAGGTTTGCTTTCCTAAAACAAATCATGGGATCACTGTTGCCACTTGTCTGTACTGTGTTGGCCACCGAAGGGCAGGACATGGACCTCTGCTGTGATGCCCCCAAGTGCAAACACAAAGAGTAGAGAACGCTTCCATTTGGATTCTGGAAATACCTCGAGGTGTTGACTGACATCCCTTGTGAAACCATTTGGAAATATCACTTTGGAGTGTTTCTCTGTGCCTCCACCTGTTCTACAAATGTTGCAAAATATTAAGAAATGTCAACTGATGTTCTTCCAAGAAAAACTGGACCTAGCTGAACTTTTTTTTTCCCCCTAGAACTTTTCACTATTCAGAGAAGTAGGAGAAGAATGCAGAACAAGTTGAGTTCTGTGTAGTCCAACCCTGGCCATTGCTCCTGTAGGAACCACTGCATGGCTGGGAACTGCGACAAAAGAGACAGAGTGGATATCTTTTTGATGTCATCTCACCTTTATGAAGGCTAGTTTGAGAAGACATGTGGGCATGGAACACCCTATGAACCAGAAAGTGGGGAAAACATTAGATTAAAAACTGTGAGCCAGTTTGGTCTAGTGGTTAGGGAGCCAGATTCTTATCTGGGAATACCAGGTTTGATTCTGCAATCCTCCATGAAGCCAGCTGGGCACTGTTGGGCTAGCCACAGCTCTCTTCCGAGCTCTTACAGCCCCACCTACCTCACAGGGTGTTTGTTGTGGGGAGAAGAACAGAAGGTTTGTCAGCCGCTTTGAGTCCCCTTAAATGGGTCCCCTGTTTGAGTCCCCTGTTTCACGAATGTTCTGAAGCATTCATATGAATACAAATGTCAATGTATGAATATTGTAAAATTTGATTCGTGTACGAATGCCTGAATTCATATGAATTTGTAAGAATACCACGGCCGCATCCCCATTAGAAGCTTAATCCAGTTTCCCTAAACCGAAATAACAGAACCAGATGCAAATGCAAATTTGCCTGATCCCATTACTTTCAACTTAATCGCGTTCGATCCAGATTCTGAGGATCGTACATGGCGTATGTGACTCAAGGTGGGGACACAAGTGGCTACTTTTTAAAAGCCGCTTTTCGGGGCTGACCTGCCCTCTTCCTCCTGTCATGAACGCGCCACCCATAAGGGACCCCTTCAGGGTGCCTAGCTGAGTGGCTGGGTAGCTGCTGCTTGCCTGGAGGAAAAACGGCAGTGGGCAGCCAGCAATTCTTTCCCCTACTCTCCCCGTTTCCCAGGGCACACAGCAGCAATGGCAACTCAAGCCACAGCCACAGCCTTTAAAACAGAACCCCCAGCTGCTTTACTTTCTTTTTCCTTTCTAAAGGTCAGGACTTTTAAAGAGCTAGAATTGTGCAAAATTGCAACATTGTTATAAGGTGTGAAGTAGGTAGATCGCTACAGTGTAGCGGCTGCTTTAAGGAGTGGATTTTTATAGTGGCTCTTTTGAGGGGTGGATTTTTTCAGTGAAATCACTATCTTTGGAAGCAAGCTATTGCCGGAGGGAAACCCTAAACACAGATTCTCATCCCTTAACACCATACGGTCCCCACAGTAAAAAATGTAACACGTATCAAGCGCACGAACCAGAGTGAGACCTGTTGAAATGAGGATTAACATTTACAATGCTTTGGGGCGATTTAACACGCTGAAAGCGTGTTAAGCCAAACTGACGTGGGGTCTGCGAGGATTGAAAATGGTTTGAAAATGAAATAAGTTTGTAATGGGAATGCGGCCCACATGTTACAAATATTTGTGCACATCCCTAGTAAAGGCTGTTTCGTTCAGAAAACAAATCCCGTGAACATGAGAATATCTGATGTTAGCATTTATCTCAGTATTTTAAATTTAACACCATAAATTCCTCTTCAAGAAGCAGGGACTCGGCCTCTCCTGGATTCTTTCACTCAGGAGTTATGGCGACCCTTTCACCTCTGCTGCCAAAAATCGCCTTTGGTAAAGACGAGGGGTGCTCCCTTCCCCCCCCCCCATATACGCCTGTGGGTGGAGGTTACTCAATGCAACTTGATTCTGGGAAAGCTCACTTGTTCCCATCAATTGCAGCAAGAATGGAGAAGATGCTTTTGCCATTGATTTGTTTCCAAAAGGCCCTGAGCTGTTCTTTAATAATCTGTAATTAATTCTAATGCACTCAGTCAAAAGGCTCTGAGCGAGGCCACTTTTCTAATAGGGAAGAAAGCAAACAGCAGCAAGCACTCCTGCTCAATATGATGCAAGGAACAGGAAACACAGAACTATAAACATTTGGCTCTTGCCATGAGTTTCTTTTCTGTATTTTTTTTTTTTTTACTTCAGTGTAATCCAGCCAAAGCTAGGTGGGTTTTTTTGTTTTGTTTTGTCTTGTTTTTAGGGGAAGCGGCTTTTGTTTTAATAGTTGTGGTTCAAATTAGGCAGTAGAGATGTCCATGAATATTCATAACATTCAATTTGGACAGATTCATGCATTTGTATATGAATCTAATGTTCCAACATTCATACATTGACATTCGTATTTGTACAGATGCTTCAGAACACCCATGAAACAGGGAGGTGGGAAAGCAGCTGCGCCAGTCACATCTGCAACGGATCCAGGGTGAATTTGACATGGTTTGAGAGTGGATTCAAAGTGGATTCAGGATGGATTTGATACTTTCAGAGCAAATGTGTTACGGGATCCTTATTGGAGACATGTGTTCGTATCAGATGTTCATACGAATCCGTACAAATACGTTAGTATCAAATAGAATCCTACCACTTTCGAAGGGGATCTATTTGAAATAAATATAAATTTTCTTGCATTTAATTTGGTACAAATCGAATGCAAAAATAACCCCATTCATGCATATCCCTACTCACTCTAATTTTAGATAAAAAAAGAATTAGGGAGCTGAAGTAAAGCCCATTAAAATGACAACTGTCATACGTGCTAGAAATCAAAACACCTTCCTTACAAAGCCAGGCTGCAACATCTGGGCCTCTTGAAAGGAGGCGTTTAAGAGGAGACCTGGCCAAAGTCTTTAAAATCATGCACAGTATAGAAAAGGTGAAGACAGAAAATTTCTTTTCTCTGTCACACAATACTAGAACCAGGGGACACTCTATGAAGCTGATGGATAGGAGAGTCAGATCAGAGAAGGAGAAGGATTTCTTCACTCGGAGAGTCACTGGTCTATGGAAATTGCTGCCAGAAGAGGTGGGAACAGCAACCAGCCTAGATGGCTTTAAGCAAAGTTTACACAAACTCATGGAGGACAGGTGTATTAGTGGCTACTAGAATGGATGCCCAGGTACATCCTCCAGGCTGGGGAGACAGGCAGGTTGCCTCTAAAAGCCATTTGCAGGGTGTCAAGAGCAATGAATGTTTTGTCTTTTGTCTTCTCTTGAGATGCCCAGAAACCACTGATGGGATAGAATGGTGGACTAGATGGACTGTGGCCTGATTCAGCAGGGCTTGTTGAAGAAGAAGAAGAAGAAGAAGAAGAAGAAGAAGAAGAAGAAGAAGAAGAAGAAGAAGTGGCCGACAAAGCTTTCTGTTCTTCTCTCCACAACAGAACACCCTGTGAGGTGCGTAGGGCTGTGAGAGCTCAGAAAGAGAGTTGTGACTAGCCAAGGTCACCCATCTGACTGTGTGGAGGAGTGTGGAATCATACCCGATATTCCCACATAAAAGTCCAGCTCCCTAACCCCTAGACCAAACTGCTGAGTTAGGTATAGCAACTAGTGTTGGGAATTTCCTTGTTCACAGGAACTAGGTCTTGTTCAAGCTCTGCTGCACACATTTAATGCTCTAAAAAGGAACCATCTAAATTTTAAAGAACTGTGGTGTGTAACGCAGCCTCAGCCCACTTCTGTGGTTGGCAAATAGGATGCCTATGATTGACAAGAGCTGTGGATGAGAAGTACTGGCATATCTACAAACTTCAGAGTATGGAGAGTCCAAAGTTAAGGGAAGCGTTTTAACATCCTCCAAAGGCTCAACTAATTTCCTCAGCTGTCCTCACTTTCCTAACATTTGGATCCCTGTTCTTTTGCAAATCTCCAAGATCCCTTAGGTAATCTGCTTCATAGCTTACTCTCTGCTGCTCAACTCCTGCCATCTTCCCTCAAATGCACAGGATCACTGCTGGCTTGATTAGCTACCATCACATAGCCCTACACTTTTAATTAAAAAACCAGAGGACCACTGGATGGTTGGATCACCCATATGGGGTGTGATCCCACTGCGGTTTTATTGAGCATTGAAAACATTTTGAAAATTCTTTGTCCGCATTAAAAATTGGCTTCCCTCACTTTCCAAGGAGTAAATTGCAAAACAAAAACAAAAACCACCCTGCATTTAAAAAAAAAAACTTGTAAAAACAGCTCTCGCTCCCATTTTTGCTCCTAATATGCTTTATTTTTTTTCCCCTTCGGGAACAGTACGTCACTATTGGGGGAAACTGCCACAAAAAGTGCAAAGAAGCACAATGATCTCGCTCGCCACCCGGCACCCAATGCCCCAGGAGCACCTTGGCAGCAGCAATAGCAGCAACAGCGCAAGCCAAAAGGGCAGCTGGGCGGGCAAGTGGGCTGGCAGGGCTCTCTCACTATCTCGCTTGCCGCCTGGTGTTCCTCCTTCCCATGCTGTGGGGAGAAAAATAGAAAGCTTTGTCAGCAGCTTTGAGTCCCCTTAAATGGGTGAGAAAAGTGGGGTAGAAAAGCCAACTCTTCTTCTTCTTTGTCCCTTGTGGGTTTTCCCTGCATCTTCTGATCCCTGCTGCTTAGGCTGGAGGATCACCTGTTGCGGTCAAGAAATCCTGCCTAATTCTAATAGACCCTCCCCCCATTATCCACTTCTTCCTTCAATGAAGTGAAGGAAATTATAAGGAGCAATTGCCCTCCTTTATTAATATTATGATTTATGATGCACGCGCACACACCTGATACTCAAAGACCACAAGAACATGGTGTAACCAGGTTGGGCATATATGTAATGGAGCCGAACACAAAGGAAGATGAAAGAGCAGGGAGAACAAAGATCTCCGTAGTGTGACATTCTACCAGAAAAGCAAGCGCACCCTTCGTGAATCAGTTCCATCACCCACAAAGCGAGTATTGGTCATGAATCAACAGGTGATGAAAGAGTCTCCTTTCATCTTGCTCCAAAAGGACGGTATAATCCTATATACTGTATATTCTAGCATATAAGACTACAGCAGGTATATCTCAAACGCTATATTTTAACTGGAAAAGTTGCGGGTCGTCTTATACGCCCAGCTGTCTTATACGCCAGAATATACGGTAGGTCTACTCAGGGGGGAAAACAAGGCAGCAGGTGCCAAAGGAAATATTCCCCTATAATATTTCCTCTCAATTTGGTGAGAAATGTTCCAACCTTCTTCCTTTTCTCCCATTGGCCTCTTCCCATTCTTATTTCCCTGACTGGGTTGTGGACTTTTAAATTTTGCCTCCTAACCTCATCCCTAACATGCTGCGGGTCTGTTTCGTTTTGTTCTGTTTTAAATTATTTTTTCTTAAACAAGTGCAGAACATCATACAAAGCCAAGTGGTGCAACAGCACCAGTTTGAGGTTTGAATCCAATAACAATTCTGTACACAAAGGGCCTGTTCGCACTTGGCTTAATTCTGGAATATATCCTGGAATCGGGCCTGCTGTCCACACCCTAGTATAGACAACAGCAGGCTGCAACAGCATATGGACAACAAACTCCTGTCCTGAGATATATTCTAGAATTTGGCCAAGTGTGAACAGGCCCAAAGGACAAGTCCCCACAGGGCACGGTTAATCCACATTCTGACCATTCCCACATGTTACTGATAAAAAGGACTAAATTTGAATTTCCTTGTTCCCAGTGACAATGGTCCCCATCTTTGGCATTGAGAAATGGTATCTTTTTCTCTCCTCCCACTCACCTCACTGATTGAATTTGTACCTGCCCTTCAAATCATGACTTAGCTTGAGGGGGGGGGGGAGTTCTATCTCCACCCTTTAGTCCCATCACCCTTCCCTGATACCACAATGCAGTGGCTGTGCCATATTGTTCTTGGGCAAAAACCTACTACGGAACGATCAACACTTGCTGCACAGTATCAGGTAAATTTGAACGTTCCTGCTAGTACGGACAGGATGGCGAGAACAGTGAACGAAGCTGAGCCTGCAGCTCAGCGCCCCTTCCCATGTGACACTATGGGGGCTGCAGAAGTCTGGATGCTGGACCGCCACTTTGCAGCAGGTAAACTGCGAATTTTTATATAACTGCAGATCTAATCTGCTAATCTGGAAGCTGCCAGGGTTTTGTGTCCCTCTAAACAGAGGGTCAGCCATTTGCCATGGTACCACCGGCACCCCACTATCCTGAACATGCTGCATTCCTTATCACTGTAGACCTGACAGAAAAGGTGATCGGCAAGAACTCCAAGGCCCACTCTCTTTGACGTCTTGCATGGCAAAGGGAAGGGACCAAATTGTGGGATACTCCACTTCCCAACCCAAACCCTGTATCCACCATGTTGAGAAGAAATACCCTCAGCCCTTACCATATCCCAGAGGCAATTGTGCCAAGCGTAACTTGTGGTGTTTTTTCACGTGGACTTGAAATAGCACTGCGCGTCTCTTATTTGTATTGACTTCAAGATCAGTGCTGAAAAGAAGAAGAGTTGGCTTTTCTACCCCACTTTTCTCACCCGTTTAAGGTGATCCAAAGCTGCTGACAAACCTTCTGTTCTTCTCCCACAACAGACACCCTGTGAGGCAGGTGAGGCTGTGAGAGCTCAGAAGACAGCTGTGGTTCGTCCAAGGCCACCCAGCTGGTTTCGTGGCGGAGTGCAGAATCAAACCCAGTATTCCCAGATAAGAGTCCGGCTCCCTAACCACTAGACCAAAGGAGCACCGTTAAAAGTGCAAACATCTGATTTGTAAGTATTCCATAAACTTGAGTGTCCAGAGTACTTCAAGCGTGAAAGCAAACAAATCTACATAACCCCTGCCTTTGTTTTGTGCCTAGACTTTTCTTCCACTGGGATAAAAGAAGGGACCATCAACTTGTAGCGTGTTGCTCGTGTTCTTATAGGCACTTGCACTGCAAGACTTGGCAGTTCTCTCACGTTTCAGAAATGAAGCCTTCATTCATTCATACCTTTCATTAGTGCTCTGCCCAAAGAAAGCCCGTAGTGAAACCCCAGTACTTTAATGTCTTGAATGCCAAATAAAATATAAGTCAAGTAGATGTATCATGTTAAGATGCCAAAGAGGATTTAGGAGATAATGACTATTTAAAATTACTGGCACTGAATGCAAGAAAGTCTGATTAAGGTAGGCAAATGAAGATGCCTGCTGTGTGTGTGTGTGTGTGTGTGTGTGTGTGTGTGTGTGTGCACGCGCGTGCAAGCATGTTTCCAGCCACACACATGGAGATGCTAATTCTGTGCATCTTGAGTGGCATTCACAACCATTAGCACAATATTCTATTTGATGCTTCCTCAAAATAGGCTGAAACCAGAAAACAAAGCCACAGCAGCTCCACTGCAAATGATGATAAGGCAGAGCTCCGGGTCTAGAAACCATCTCCTGGAAGGATTAATATTGAAATTGCTTGCACCATCTGCTGCTAATGTTTCAGAATTTTCTTTATTAGCTCATCTTCTGTTTAATTTCCTTTTTGAAATGACTGGTTCCCTGATGAGGTACAGCCAGCCTGACCTGGATTCCCCATGGCAGCCCTACGCACAAGTACTTGCCACCCTCAGACTTGCATCCAGTCCAATCTCCAGAAGCAGACAATGGCAAACCCCTTCTGTATCTCAGCCACGGAGTCTGGCAGGGGCTGCAGCTCAGCGGTAGAGCATGACTGCCTGTAAAGCTGCTGGTTTGATCTCCAGCAAGCCTCTCCCTGGAAGAAGGCAATGGCAAACCACTTCTGTATCTCTGCCAAGAAAACTGCAGTGCATAGTGGGGCCCATGGAGTCTGGGAGGGGCTCAGTGGTAGAGCAAACTGCCTGTAAAGCAGAGGATTGCTGGTTTGATCCCCAGCCTCTCCCTGGAAGTAGGTAATGGCAAACCATTTCTGTATCTCTGCCAAGAAAACTGCATAGTGGGGCCCATAGAGGTACCTATGCCCTTAGTCAGGAGCTGGCCAATAGGAGGAGGAGGAGGAGGAGGAGGAGAAGCCTGTTCTCTTCATTCTAGAGGACAGATCTTAAACTAATAACACTGTCCAGCTGCTGGTTCTACGTTTCTTCCATTCAGCTGATATAGCTGTGAACAATCCAGGGTTAGTACCACAAAAGAATGCTGAGAAGCAGAACATGGATAGCTCAGCTTGGCCGTGTCTTCACGGCATAGTTATCTCGAATTCAAAACGTTTTGAGCTCGCGCAGTTCAGACGGCACTTCGGATTAACACGGTATTTCCATGTTAAAGGACGTTATCCCGATTTGAAATAAATCCTGATCTCAACAGGTCTCACTCCGGATCGGGCGTCGATACGTGTTTCCTTTTTAACTGTGTGGACAGTATCGTTCCGGGATGAGATTCAGTGTTAAGGCTGTCCCGCCCCCCCAATCGCACTGTAACCAATGGCTGAACGTATTAGAAGCACGTCATGTTTAGGGTTTCCTTCATTGAAAAAATCCACCCTCAAACACCCACTATAAACCTCCAGTCCTTAAAGCTGAAACACTGTATCAATCTAAGCACTTCACACCTTTAAAACAATGTTGCAATTTTGCACAATTTCAGACCTTTGAAGGTTCGGAACAGTCACTTTCAGCCCCCTTAAGGGTGAGAAGGCTTGTCAGCCACTTAGTCCCTTGAAGGGTGAAAACAGAATGTCAACCGCTTTGAGCCCCCTCTAGGCTACTTTGCCTGTGGTCACACCTAAGGTTTAATCCAGTTTCAGTTCACTTTCAGAGTGAGAGAATACACCAGCAAACTGACAAGCTGGTTTTCTTTCAGGGTTAATAACTCAGAAAATCCACCTTTAGACTAGATAATGTGGAAAGAAAACTACTGGTCACTTTGCTGATGTGTTCTCTCACTCTGAAGGTGGAGTGAAGCTAGATTAAACCTTAGGTGTGACCACAAGCCAAGGTTTTAATCCAGCTTCGGTCCCTGTGAGGTGGGGGGGCGGAGTTCCCTCCCGGCCACGGGGGGGAAGAGCAAGCGAGGAGCCCCCTTCGCCCTCTTGTCCACCCCTTGGCTCTCCTCCTCTGCGGGGCAAAGTGGCGGCAAAGCGGGGGAAAAGCGGCAGCGGAGCCCCAGGGAGAAGCCGCTAGCGCCGCAGCCCCGCAGCGCCTGGATGGATGGATGGATGGATGGATGGATGGATGGATGGATGGATGGATGGATGGATGGATGGATGGATGGATGGATGGATGGATGGATGGATGGATGGATGGATGGATGGGTGGATGGATGGATGGGTGGATGCTGCTGCTGCTGCTGCTGCTGCTGCTGCTGCTGCTGCTGGGAAGGGGGAGGGTGGACTGGGCAGGGAATTCCCGGCGGAGCATGACGCAAAGAGAAGGGAGGGTGGGATCCTGGCAGGGAAAACCAATCACAGGAGAGAGTGTGGGCAATGGGCAGGAGGACAATGCTGCCGTGTGGACTCCGAGTATTGATCCCGCGTTAAGGCTGCCATCGGAACCGGATCAACTTGCAAGTCGTCTGGACAGCTTTGTTCCGTTTCTTTTATTTCGAATTCTTTAAACTGAAATAACACATGCCATGAAGACGCGCCCCTACTGTTGGCTGAGCTTTATCCAGGGCTCCTGGTTTCATTTCAAAACAGAACTTCTCCTCCCATCATTCCGCACTTGCACTACATCCCAGTTCAGTGATAGAAGGCCTGTCCAGGCCATTTCTTTTTTCTGTTCTGTTCTAATATGGTGGCTTGTCTGATCTTTTGGTTAGAGAGCCAGACTCTTATCTGGGAACACGAAGCTTGATTCTGCACTCCTCCACAAAGCCAGTTGAGTGACCTTGGGCTAGTGACAGCTCTCTTCTGAGCTCTCACAGCCCCAGCTGCCTCACAGGGTGTCTGTTGTGGGGAGAAGAACAGAATGTTTGTCAGCTCCTTTGAGTCCCCTTGGATGGGTGAGAAAAGCAAGGTAGAAAAGCCAACTCTTCTTCTTCTTGCTGCTCTGTGCTCATTTCTAGCTCTTGACACAGGTGAAAACAGCACATTTAAGCTCTTCTTGCTCTTATTCTTTCCGTTTGGAAAGCATCTGAAATATTTAGATGCTTTTGAAAGCAGAGGGATTTACGGCACAAGGCAGCATCCACCTCGTGGTCAAATTCTTCCAAGAACCCGATAT
This sequence comes from Aspidoscelis tigris stejnegeri, assembly GCA_023333525.1. Taxonomy (NCBI): domain Eukaryota; kingdom Metazoa; phylum Chordata; class Lepidosauria; order Squamata; family Teiidae; genus Aspidoscelis; species Aspidoscelis tigris. The sequence goes on along the minus strand of JALMGA010000012.1, from coordinate 15,960,102 downwards.
TTAAATTTCACAAATGAAATGCAATATTTGTGCCCTGCACAGAGGTTTCCTCTCTTTCTGGGCTTATTGCCATGCCGATCTTATTATCAGAGGCAGAAAAGCGAGGCTGTGAAGGCCTGTTATGGAGACCTGCAGCAGAGAAACAAGTGCTGCTCATAAAATCATAGAGTTGGAAGGAACCTCTAGGGCCATCGAGTCCAAACCCCTGCTTAATGCAGGATTTGGACCCCTCAGGGTTCATTCAGATTCATGCATCACACATCTGTAAGAGACACGTAAGTGAGTCCAGACCCCTTCTTCCTGCAAAAATCCAAATCCAAGCCTCTCTGCAGACTGTCTTTGAACACAGCCGGGGAGGAAGATGCAACCACCTCTCTAGACATGTCTTGACTGCAAGAAATATCTGGGGAGTGGGGAGTAGAATGAAAAATCTCCATTCTAAGATGGCAGAGAGTAAGGCGTGGCCTTCTCCCCTGTGGCACCCCTTTCACAAATTTAAAGACCATGACTGTATCCACCACCACGCTTCACCCAGTCCTCTCCCAGACCCTTCCAATCCCTTGCCTAGTGAAGCTTCCTCCAGCTTCCTTCCCCAGGTGGCTGAAAGCTTTCTGTGTTATTTCCTAAGAGTGAACACAGAAAACACTGAAAAAGGCAGGAAGAGGAGATTTCTGCTGTTCTCTTCTTTCAACTGTTTAAGAAAATTGGCAGGAGGCATTTCAGCCACCATGATGAGCAGCAGGCACAAGTTGGGCAACTGCTTTAAATCAAAAGCAGGGCTCCTCTCGCTGAACGGCTGCCTTCTGCCAGAGTGTGTGCAGTGCAGTGCAGGTGGGGCTGTGGGAGCTCGGAAAGAAGGCTGTGACTAGCCCAAGACCACCCAGCTAGCTTCATGGAGGAAGAAGAAGAGTTGGCTTTTATATCCTGCTCTTCTCAATCACTTAAGAGAACTCAAAGCTGCTGACAAACCTTCTGTTCTTCTCCACACAACAGACACCCTATGAGGCAGGTGGGGCTATGGGAGCTCAGAAAGAGAGCTGTGACTAGTCCAAGGCCACCCAGCTGGCTTCGTGGAAGAGTGCAGAATCAAATGCCATGACTGTGAGATGTGAGTCCGGCACTCTGACCACAAGACTAAATTGTCTCAGGGTCCTACCCCCTTCCCAATACCTTTGTGCTTCCAACCCACAGGCCAAAACTGTCTGCAGAGTAATATGGACAGGAGCACCTGGTTTCCCTCCGCTCATCATGGATTTCATTAGCATGCAAAAGACAGAGAAATTTCCATAATGCACAGCGGCAGAGAAAAATGTGGAGGGAGCAACTTATCCAAAGTGCAAGCTAATGGCATTAAAGGACACTTTGAATTGCCTGGAGCTCATGAATAAAATGCTTTAATTTGAGGAGGGACATGGTACATATTCAAAGATGCTGTAGAAGAAGGAAAGAACAGAGTTAAACTTCTTGTACCCCTGCCAGTTCAGAATTTAACTTTCAATCAGCTTCAGGAGGCCCCAGGCTAAATGCAGAGACGGTTGTCAGTCGTTCCTTATTCGTTAAAATGCCACCTTTTCTTCCAGGGGCAACTTCACAAGAGAATTTCCATTCCATAAGAAAATCAGTTGGGCTGCAACAGCTTCCAGGTCCTTCTCTTCCCTGGGCACCATTTCAGAAGGAAATGGCCAAGCGGCCAAGTTGAGTTGCAAAATATAACAAATGGTGGAGATGCAGCTCTTCACCCTGGCTTTTGACCGGGAGAAAAAGGATGCCCTCCTCACTGTTTGCCAGCTTTAATCATGGTTTTATTGTGACATGCCTGTGACTTTGGATTGAGAGCAGATTCAAAGTGGATTCAGTGCAGATTTGACACTTTCAGGGGAGATTTATTACAGGATATGTATCGGATACATACTCGTTCATATCAGATATTCATATTAATTTGTACAAATATATTCGTAGCGAATAGAATTTTACCACATTCGAAAGGGTCTATTTGTACAAATATGAATTTTCTAATATGAATTATATTCTAATATGAATTATATTTGTTATGAATCAAATGCCAAAAAACATATTTGTGCACATCCCTAGAATGCATATGAATAGGATACAAATTCCATATGAACCCCATATGAATCCCATACGACGCTTCATACGAATGTATCAAAACATTTAATTCAGTCTTCACTCAAGCCATGGTCACACCTTTTCTTTCACCCTCCTTCATTCCATCTCCACGTCTTGAATGCTCACATCTTTCATTTCTATTCGGTTTATTTGTGGACTTTCCACCTGCCATTTGTGCTTTCCTAAGTGGAAAGTCCATGAATAAAACAGATAAAAATGGGAAGGTGTGAGCAGTCAGACCTGAAGATGGACTCAAGAATATTTAAAGTGAAGGTGTGACCGCAGCCTTAGTTGCCTGACCTCTCCAGTGAGTCTTGGCGTGGAGTCCTCTCCAAGCCCATCCCAGTGTGTCTACACAGTTGCAGCATCTTCCAGGTGTGGGCACAGCTGGGTAGACTAGAGCCAAGTCCATTGTAAAACCTAATTTTGGGATGCTCCCATCTGTTGCCGGTGAAAGGAGGTTTCCAAGGGTGAAAGGAACATTTCTTGTTTAGGGATGTGCACAAATGTTGTGGGTTTTGTTTTATTTTTGTCTTTTTTGTATATGATTCATATTGAACCAAATGCAAGAAAACCTGTATTCGTTCAAATCAATCCCTTCAAATGTAGTGGGATTCGAACTCGATACAAATGTTCAATCCCATACAAATCCCATACAAATCCCATAGAAAGCTCCCACTGCGGGGAGAATCTCCACGGCAAGCTTATTTTGGATTCAATACAGGTTCAGTCCTTGCAGAACCCACATCAGTTTGGCTTAACATGCTTTCTGTGTGTTAAATCGCCCCAAAGCGTTGTAAATGTTAACCCTCATTTCAACAGGTCTCACTCTGGATCATGCGCTTGATACGTGTTACATTTTTTACTGTGGGGACCCTACCATTTTAAGGGATGAGAATCCGTGTTTAGGGTTTCCCTCACCCAAGAGCTTGCTTCCAAAGACAGTGATGTCAGTGTAAAAATCCAACCTTCACAGCAGCCGCTACACTGTAGCAATCTACCACTTCACTCCTGATAACAATGTTGCAATTTTGCACAATTCTAGCTCTTTGGAGTTCTGACCTTTAAAGGGGAAAGGAAAGCAGGGGCAGGTTCTGGGAGATGTGTGAATGTTTAAAGCAAGGGGGCTTGAGTTGCTGCTGCTGCTGTGTGCCCGGGGCAATGGGGAGAATTGCTGGCTGCCCGCTGCCATTTTTCCTTCACCCAGGCAAGTGGCAGCCACCCAGCCAGGCTCCGTGAGGGTGTCCGTTATGGGTGGTGTGTTCAGGCCGGGAGGAAGAGGTCAAGGCAGCCCCGAAAAGCGGCTTTTAGAAAGTAGCCACTTGAGTCTCCCCTTGAGTCACGTGTGCCACGTACGATCCTCAGAATCCAGATCGAACGCGATTAAGCTGAAAGTAATGGGAACAGGCAAATTCGCGTTAGCATCCAGTTCTATTATTTTGGTTTAGGGAAAGTGGATTAAGCTTATAATGGGGATGCGCATTGGGTCTTGGCAACTTGATATAGATATGACAACAGAAGAAATAAAAAGTAACTTTGGTGAAACAGCAAGAGTAAAGCACTTGAGAGTAAGAGAACTACTCATGAAATTAGTAACAAAGTGGTATAGGACCCCTGCACAGCTAGCTTATATAATTAATAATTTTTCATCCAATTGCTAGAGGGGATGTGGTATGAAGGGCACATTCCACCATATGTGGTGGATGTGCCTTAAGATTATTCCTTTCTGGAATAGAATCTTTGAAGAGATTAATGATATAATGAAATTGAATATTAATATGTACCCGGAGACAGCATTGTTACTGATATATAGAGAACAAGACGTACAAGAAAATAAAAGATATATGCTGAGTCAATTGCTCAGGGCGGCACTGGCAACTATAGCTGTATCATGGAAATCAGCAGATAAATGTAATTTGGAAACGTGGTACTATTATATTGTTGAACAGTTTAGATATGATGTATATAGACAAAAGAGATTGAAATGTATGGGCATTAATATAAGAATTTCTGCTGAAACAGCTTGGGAAAGGTTATATTTATACACCACAAGACAAGATAGAAATAACAAACTGATAGATGATGTTAAGAAATTTATCATGAGTCTAGGTTGAATTAAATTTGTATTAATTTTATTTCACTTGGGGGGGGAGAAACTGTAAAATTTGTGTTTTGTATTAAATTTGGTAAGAAATGATGTTTTGTAAATATGTAAGATAACACAAACTAAAAATAAATTTAAAATTTAAAAAAAAAATTTAAAAAAAAGAAAGCTTCATACACATGTCCCAAAGAATTCTATTGGAATTCAAATGTCAATCTTCGAATATGCCAACATTCAATTTGAATTTGAATGTGTGATTCATATGAATTTGTACCAATTTTGAATGTTACAAATATTTGTGCATATCCCTATTCTTATTATCTTCCATGTCCTTTGGCATGTAAAAGAGCAAAAGAGTACCATGGCTTCCTTCCTAACCCATGATGAAGTGGCAGCAGCCAAGATCTTTCTATGAGAAGGGCTGCTATTACTCTCACAGCTTCTGGGTGAGCCAGTTTGGTCTAGTGGTTAGGGAGCTGGAGTCTTATGTGGGAATACTGAGTTTGAGTCCACCGTCCCCCATGAAGCCAGCTGGGTGACCTTAGGCTAGTCACAGCTCTCTTCTGAGCTCTCACAGCCCCACCAGCCTCACAGGGAGTCTGTTGTGAGGAGAACATAAGAACATAAGAACATAAGAGAAGCCTTGCTGGATCATGCCACAGCCCATCTAGTCCAGCATCCTGTCGCACACAGTGGCCCAACAAATGCTCACGAGCATCTCAAGCAGAGACAAGGACAAACCTTCTCCTGCTCTCAAGTCCCAGCAGATGGCCTTAGAAGCGCCCCAGTTCCTCCCCCCCCCCCTCAGCCTGAAGGATGCATATAGGCATTCGTTCTAGTAGCCATTGATACATCTGTCATCCATAAATTTGTCTAACCCTACCTTAAAGCCATCCAGACTGGTAGCTGTCACCACCTCTTCCGGCAGCACATTCCATAAGCCGATGACCCTCTGGGTGAAGAAATACTTCCCCCTGTCAGACCTTATTCTCCTACCCATCAGCTTCATAGAGTGCCCCCTGGTTCTAGTGTTGTGCGACAGAGAAAAGAAATTTTCTCTATCCACCCTTTCTATATCGTGCATAATTTTATATACTTCAATCAGGTCCCCTCTCAAACTGAAGGTTTGTCAGTCACTTTGAGTCCCATTAAATTGATGAGAAAAGCAGGGTAGAAAAGCAAACAAAGAAGAAGAAGAAGAAGAAGAAGGAATCATTCCAGATTATATGGATTTATTAAGAAGAAAAATAAGACAAGGCAAGATTTGGTTCCAGATGTTGCTAAATAGGAGTGTGCATGAATGCAATTTTTGGCATTCAATTCGATTCAAACCAAACATCCAAAGATTCAAATGGATTCAAATGTTTAAAATTTGAATGTATTCATATTCAATTCAAATCTAATACATTCGTATCTATTCACACCAATATTCAATTCGTATTTGAAGATATGAATGTCGACAACGTTCGTATGTGTCTGTACACATTAGTACGTGTCCCATTTTTATCCTGTATGCATCCCATTTTTATCCCGTACCTATCTGTACGAATGCATTTGGATAGAAATAAGATGCATACGGATACGTATGGACTGTGTATGTATCAGTACACATACAAATGTCAGAATAATTTGTACAAATGATTTGAAACGTTCAATATCCATTTGAACATTTAAATTCAAATGTATGGACTTTCCATTTGAATTCAAATGTCCAAATTCAAATGAATTCAATCAAATTTCATATGTTTTGAATATTCATTCACATCCCTATTGCTAAATACAACCGGGCAAAGACAATCCTGCATTGGGCAAGGAAAAAATGACTGAAGGTTGCAAAAGCCTTCCTGCACCAGGGCAAATAAATATGCATGTTCCACGATGTGCGGTGCATGGGAAGTCCTATCCACCCAACCAACAAAAGCCTGGGTTGACTTTTCCTTTCATTTCTGGAGTCAAAGAATTCAGCAGCACAGCTATATTCAGAGGAATAATTGCCAAACTGCCCTCCATTAAAGAACTGCTATTGTGCCATAAAAATGCTTCATAAAAGGAAAATGAAATTCCAGCCAGTGATCTGAAAAGAAAATAGGGCGCTGCAACTCTCGGGCCGTTCACGGTCCCATCTGCACAGGAAAAAGGAGTCACAGGCTAACAGGAGGCACAATCCATTTGGCCAAAGCTGGAGTGTGATAATAGAAGGGATTGCACCATGGGGGTGAAGGGCATGACCGTATGGATCACACAAAGCGCACAATGTTTAGGCAGAAAGTGTTCCATGCTCATGGTCGTCTTGCTCATAGGGGGGAAAGATGCTGGTTCTGTTGGTTTCGCTTTCTGTTGCGATAAAACAGCTCGAAACCATTAGCATCACCTCTTCACCTTGCTTTTAACATCACAGATTAGCCACCAATAAACAAGTATTTCTTCACCCAGCAGGTCACCTGTCTATGGAATTAGCTGCCAGTAGAGGTGGTGACAGCAACCAGCCTAGATGGCTTTAAGGAAGGGTTAGACACATTCATGGATGACAGGTGCATCAATGGCTACTAGAGTGGATGCCTCACTACATCTTTCAGGCTGGAGGGACAAGCAGGATGCCTCTAAGGCCATTTGCTGGAATTTGAGAGCAGAAGAAGGTTCGGCCTTATCTCTGCTTGAGATGCTTACGGGCAATTGGTGGGCCACTGTGTGAGACAGGATGCTGGACTAGATCGGCCTTGATCTGATCCAGCAGGGCTCCTCTTCGGTTCTTATGGACTAGGTGGGCTGTGGCCTGATCCAGCAGGGCTCCTCCTAGGTTCTTATGGACTAGATGGGCTGTGACCTGATCCAGCAGAGCTCCTCTTAGGTTCTTATGGACTAGGTGGGCTGTGGCCTGATCCAGACCAGCAGGGCTCCTCTTAGGCTCTAAGTTTGGTCTAGAGGTTAGGGAGTCAGACTCTTATCTGGGAATACCAGGTTTGATTCTGCCCTCCCCCATGAAGCCAGCTGGGTGACCTTGGGCTAGTCACAGCTCTCATCTGAGTTCTCACAGCCCCCCTCCCCCTACCTCACAGGTGTTCTGTTGTGGGGAGAAGAATAGAAAAGCTTTGTCAGCCTCTTTGAGTCCCCTTAAATGGGTGAGAAAAGAGGGGTAGAAAAGCCAACTCTTCTTCTTCTTCACTAGATGGGCTGTGGCTTGATCCAGCAGGGCTTCTCTTGTGTTCTTAACAAATGTCAGCGATCAGGCTTTCTTGCAAGACACCATAAACATTAATGAGTTATTCATTAAGTCAGCAAAGTCCTCGGCCAGCCTGTGGCCTACTCAGCTGCCACACTGAACTTCAAAAATGCAGCAAACAGAGGGGCTGGTTATAACTCATTCAATGGCATTGATGCCCCTCCCTGTGCTTATAGGGCCCCAGGGTCACAGCAAAGAGGAACAGTAGAAACTCCGTTAAAAGCAGATTAAAAGCAGAGCTAAAACAGATTAACATAAGGATTAAATAAATCTGAAATAGAAATTTCCACTGTTCATTAGTCCACTGTAACATCTTTTTCAAATGACTAAGGCCTTCCAGAATGAACGGCAGATGAGAACAACGTGGAACCACGGATCCCAGACTGTTGGTGTCAATTGATGCTCCTCCTGTTGGTGTCAATTGATGCAGTTAGGGAGCCGGACTCTTATCTGGGAATACCGGGTTCGATTCTGCACTCCCCCACAAAGGCAGCTGGGTGACCTTGGGCTAGCCACAGCTCTCTCCTGAGCTCTCACAGCCCCACCTACCTCACAGGGTGTCTGTTGTGGGGAGAAGAACAGAAGCTTTGTCAGCCGCTTTGAGTCCCCTTAAATGGGTGAGAAAAGCAGGGTAAAAAAAGCCAACTCTTCTTCTTCCTGCACTGCCCCTTATTCCGGGGTGAATTCTACAATAAGGGGCAGCACCTCCACACTGTGGACGGATGAGGCCAAGCTTTGCCCAGTCACATTTCACCTGCATTGGAAAAAATGTGAATAAGGGAATCTCTGGGAAAGAGCATCCACAACTAGAGGAGGCTGTTACGGCCTCCAGACACCCCCTTCCTAACCAGAAGTTCCCTAATCATGCTCTAGTTGTGGAGCATGCTTACTTACAAAATCATGCTCCACAAATCGTGTTCCACACCTTTACCAACCTTAACCAAAAGCTTTCCTGGCGCATCAAGGCAGCAGGCATCTGCACCTCTTCCGGTGCTCCGGGGTCATCTGAGGTGCCACACAAGTGCGCTGACACCTCGCGTGACCATAGATGTACATCAGAGGATCAGCATCATCTTGGCGATGGTGCCTGACATGCATGCAGTCGTAGATGGCGCCGCAACCAAAATGGTGGCACCTTGAAGAGGACCAGCCCCAGGATCGGTCACAGGTGAGTGACCAATCGGATGAGGCATGGGGCATAAGTGACTAGCACTCCAAGTGTGAGCACTAGTCAACATTGGTTCAATGCGCTCCTTTCCTGTGCATGAGTTGGGAAGTGCGAAATCACCCATGATCTCTCTCACACATGGAGCTGTCAGCCAGGCCCAGACTCATGTGTGTTCTGGTTTTGACACCTTTTCCCCCAGCTGCAGGAAGGTAGAGCCAAAAACCTTGGCTGTGTTCACAATGAAACTTTATTCCAGTTTCAGTCCACCTTCCAAATGAGAGAGCCCATCGGCAAAGTAACTTGCAATTTTCTAGCCCAAAGATGGATTTTCTGAGTTAGATAAACCCAAGAAATAACAGCTGGGGCCTTCTGCTGGTATGTTTTCTCATTCTGAAAGTGGACTGAAACTGGGTTAAAACTTGGGTGTGAACACAGGCACAATCAGTTCTTGTATTGTGTACCTCTAGAACTCTTCCAGTAAAAAAGAAGAGTTGGCTTTTCTACCCTGCTTTTCTCAACCATTTAAGGGGACTCAAAGTGTCTGACAAAGCTTTCTGCTCTTTTCCCCACGACAGACATCCTGTGAGGTAGGTGGGGTTTTGAGAGCTCAGGAGAGCTGTGACTAGCCCAAGGCCACCCAACTGGCTTCATGGAGAAGTGTGGAATCAAACCCGGTATTCCCAGATGAGAGTCCGGGTTCCTAACCACTAGATCAAACTGATAAAGCAGAATTTTACAAAGAAATAAGAGATAGAGAGAACTATTCTAAGTGCAAGGTTCAAGCAAAGCGAAAGTGTGGGCCAGAAGAATGCAGCTGAGATCAGATTAAAGTGAATCCACTAGTGCTGGAGGCAGGCAGGCGTACACATGCCAAGCCACCCACCTGATCTACTTGAGCAGAATAACTATTCATAACCTGCTTCCTATTAACAATTATGACAACCAGAAAGAGGATTACTTCTACTTATTGGATTAGCAGTTTTAACAAAAGAGGGGAAAACATCAAGCACTGCATTTAGCAGCTAGGACATCGAGACTGGGTGGTGTTGTGGATGAGATGCAAAACCGAGCACTGCAATTAGAAGCTCGGAAATGAGATTAGAGGCTGCATTTATAAACTGTTCTCGCCTCAAATTGCAGGGTAAGAACGGGTTATCCTGGTTTATGGGGACACTCCCGGGTTATGATTGCAGCATTAGTGGGGTGCAACTGTCCCCCCTTGTCTGAGCGTGCAGTCACCTGGGTAAGGGCTTGCTTTATCCCAAATGATCACCTGACAGCTTCCCTGCAGTCAGCTGTGCAGCTGTCAGGTGGGTATAGGAGCTGTCGCACACACAAGCAGAGCTCCGGTAAAATGATTAAAACTTCCTGCAGCTGTTTTAATCATTTTACCGGAGCTCTGCTCATGCGCATGACAGTCCCTATACCCAACTGACAGCTGCACAGCTGACAGCAGGGAAGCTGTCAGGTGATCGTTTTGGGGTAAAGCAAGCCCTTACCTAGGTGACTGCATGCTCAGGCAAGGGGTGGTGGTGGAGAAAATAGCATCCCGATGCAGGGATTTACCACAGTTTTCATGGGAATCGGCAGGTTCGGCTTGAACCTGCCCTGTCCTCCATTACCAAGGGAACTCCTTAAGGCAAATTAAGATTCGCATTAAGGCTGCCCCAAATCCAGCCTGAGGTATTGGCAGCCCCATGGGGATATGGCCTGGGTGGTGAGGTGGATGAGATGCAAATCAGGATCCCTGATGGGAGGGGCTAGGAGGAGGGGGAGGGGGAGGAGAGGGGTTTAGACTTGAATGAAATGGGGGCATGGATACCTCTGTGGCTTCTGAATGATAGAGTGTGACCTCTTGCCCTTTTGCCTTCATCCCTTTGGGGTCCATATTGCCCATCTTCTGATCACAATGTTCATGCCTCTCCATTCCTATCTGTCTCATTTGTGGACTCTCTACCCACCACGTGGACTTTCCTGAATGAAAAGTCCACAAATAAGATGGAGAGAAATGAAAAGGTGTGAGAAGACAGAACTGAAGATGGACTAAAAGGAGAAGGAGAAGAGTTGGCTTTTCTACCCCAGTTTTTTCACCCATTTAAGGGGACTCAAAGTGGAAGACAAACCTTCTATTCTTCCCACAACAGAATCCTGTGAGGTAGGTTGGCTGAGAGAGCTCAGAAGAGCTGTGACTAGCCCAAGGTGACCCAGCTGGCTTCACGGAGGAGGAAGAGAAGAAGAGTCGGCTTTTCTACCTCACTTTTCTCACCAATTCAAGGGGACTCAAAGCAGCTGGGAAACCATCTGTCCTTCTCACCACAACAGCGGGAAACCATCTGTTCTTTTCACCACACTCTGTAAGTGGGGCTGTGAGCACTCCGAAGAGAACTGTGACTAGTCCAAGGTCACCCAGCTGGCTTCAAGTAGGAGTGTGGAATTAAATCTGGTATTCCAGAATAAGAGTCTGGCTTCCTAACCACTAGACCAAACTGAACATGGCTGATAAAAGAAATATAGGAAATAATACAGGAACCAACTGACTCATACAAATAATGTGTCTCTTGGGCAGAATGTGTGTGTGTGTGTGTGTAAATTGTTGGGCTGTGGTCATCCTTAAGATTTAATCCAGCTTCACTCCATTTTCTTAATGAGAGAATAAATGCATCAGCAAAGTGAGAAGCTGTTTTCTTTCAGTGTTAAATAACTCAAATAATTCACCTTTGGGATAGATAATGTGGAAAGGAAATTCCTGGTCACTTTGCTGATGTGTTCTCTCGCTCTGAAAGTGGACAAGGGAGAGGTAGAAATATTATGTATCGAAATCATTTATATTTGATACGATAAGAGATTTTTAAAAATGAAAATGGAAGGGGACAAGATGAAGACTGGATTCGGGAGACTTGGTTATGAATTAATATTGAGACCACAAAGGATCAAGAGGAAAGAGAAGGAGGTAATGATTAGGGATTGGTTTTTTTGCATTCGATTCAAATCTAATTGTAGGAAATTCCTATTCGTTCAAAATAGATCTCTGTCGATTGTGGTAGGATTCTATTTGATACAAATGTATCTGATATACAACATCAAATCCCCCCGAATCGACTTTAAATCCACTCTCAATCCATGTCGAATGCACTCTGGATCCGTTGCAGATGTGACTAGCGCAGTCACCTTCCCACCTCTCCAGGTCATGAATGTTCCAAAACATTCATACAAATACAAATGTCAATGTACAAATGTCATAATGTTCGATTTGTTCATGAATGTCCGAATTTGTCTGAATTCGTACGACTATCGAATGGTTTGAATATTAATGCACATCCCTAATAATGAGATATTTCTCAAAAGAGACAGAAGAAATAATTGAAGAATGGATCAGCCAAAGAACAGAGATACCAAATATTGGTTTACTGGGGAGGGGGGGGGGTATTTCCTATATAATCTTACACTGTATTAATTAACATCTGCATATCCAACAATAAAAAAAGATAAACATGAGGCTTTCACTACTGGGATGAAGCCAAAGCATTTCTAGTTTGGTCCCCTTGCTAAAAGAGATGCCCCCTCCTCCGGAATCCAAAGAGACGTTGCCTCTGGCAAGGAGATTCGGTCTAGCTGCCGTGATCATAAATAATGACCGCTCCTTGTTTCTAAAGCCGTCTTGTCTGGGGCATCAAAGGACACGAGATCAATACCGAATGCTGGTTGCAAATACTTCTTTGCTCTTTGTCATGCCTGTTGTCAGTTTGGTTTTGGTAAACTCCCTTGAAGGACCCTTCGAACTGCAGCCAGGCTGAAATCAGACGCAGCGTCTGGGCTGCTGTCTTAACCAGGGATATTATTTGAGAAATTCCCTCTTCCCGTCGAGTTTCGAGGGCACCCTGAAATAAAAGCAAGACCCCAGGGCATGAATGAAAGGGGCAATTTTGAAAAGAAAAAGGAATGCAGGAATCCACAGCTCGCAGCACTGCGTCCTGTAGCTTTACTTCCTAACAGACGGTGTACCTTGTGGCTGAGCCAGAATTGGGCTCCCTCTGAAGCTGGGATCAGATGTCAAACGGCCCATAATGTTTCGGTCATTTCTGTTACTAAATTGACGGTGACAGCGCAGTTGCCCTGATGTAGCCGGCTAAGGGGTGACAGAAGGGGAAGGAACACTTAGGACACCTTAGAAAACAGGCTGCCGAATTAGTTAAAGGTGTTACACAGGGACACGCACAGTTGTCACATGTGAGTAAATGGGCCCCAATTCTATATAATATTTTCTGTCCACGACAAGCATGGAATGAATGGGTGCCTTAGATTCCAAGCCTCAGTTTAGGGAGAAAAGAGGATGTTGTAATTCTAGATAATAGCCAAACCTAAACCAGAATGTCAAAGTCTAGAAAATTATTTATGGGTGAGAAAAATACTTTCCACTTGCCACTGGGTATTCTCAAGCAGAGCAAAAACTTCACCTGCTCTTGAATTCCTGCAAATGGCCAGGAGGAGGAGAGGAGTTGGCTTTTCTACTCCGCTTTTCTCACCCATTTAAGGGGACTCAAAGATGCTGGCAAACCTTCTGCTCTTTCCCCAGAACAGGCACCCTGTCAGGTAGGTAGGGCTGTGAGAGCTCAGAAGAGAGCTGTGACTCGCTCAAGGTCACCCAGCTGGCTTCATGGAGGAGTGCAGAATCAAACCCGGTATTCCCAGATCAGAGTCCAGCTCCCTAAGCACTAGACCAGACCTGTCTCTCCAGCCTGGAGGATGTACCTAGTCATCTATTCTAATAGCCATTGATACACCTGGCCTCCATGAGTTAAGAGGAGCCCTTCTGGATCAGCCCACAACCCATCTGGTCCAGCATCCAGTCTCGCAGAGTGGTCTATCAGTTGCTTTGGGGCATCTCAAGCAGAAGACCAAGGCAAAACTTTTACCTGCTATCAACTTCCTACAAATGGCCTTGAGACTGAGGCCTCTTGCCTGTTTCTCCTACCTGGGGGCAGTACCTGGGCAACCACTAGCATCCTATGGCTTTATGCACCTTTGGACTATGATCTGAAAGCACAGGGCAAGCATCCCAGTTTGGGAGGCCAAAAGGTCATCTTCCAGGCACATCAAATGTCACTGGAGTCAAATAGCCCCAGAGTACAACATAACAATTAAAATCAACCATTGTACAGTATATAGTCCTTAAATACACAAATGAAACCTAGGATGTTACTGGCATAGTCAGAAGGTAGTTTTAGGTCACCACCTTGATTTTCCAGTTTGATTGTTCCGGCTAGAAATTTAACTGCTGCAAAGGCCACACTTGCTTATGGTCTGATAGTTTTAAATATGCCTGATGAGGATGTATGTATGTATGTATGTATGTATGTATGTATGTATGTATGTATGTATGTATGTATGTATGTATGTATGTATGTATCTGTCCGTCCGTCCGTCCGTCCGTCCGTCCTGCCCTGTACCCACGGGTCTCAGGGTGGGATACAACCTATAAAATGAACACATTAAAATCAATAACATATTAAGCATATTAAAACCATAGCAGCGTCTGAATGAGGGCAGCAAAAGGCCAGGGTAAAGAGATGCGCCTTCACAGCTCATCTAAACACATGGAACAAAGGTGCCTGATACACCTCAGGAGGGACACTTTTCCACAGTCCGGAAGCCACCACTGAAAGGGCCCTAACCCGGGTGCCCATCCCTTTGGCTGCTGTGAGTGGCGGTACAACCAGGAGGGCCTCCCCTCCAGTAATGCTGAGATAAGATTTTTTCTTAAGTGAACATAAAAGTCACAACAAAATCAAAAGGGGCTTATTCCACTGACCGAACCTCTTTGCGTTTATATTGCCCACCCCATAGTCCTGATCCACAGAGCACTGTTAGCAGCCCTGGGTTGAAACTGTGCAGATTTCCATGCATCTTTATAAAAGAAAAACGCATGGTGCAAATAGGATTGTGAAAAAAATATGCTACCATAGCAACATAAGGAACTGATAGCATGAAATCAATCAATACTCAATAGGGATGTGCCTGAATATTCATAACATTTGAAATTCAGCTGAATTCGGACATTTGAGCTGAAATCGAATGTTACAATATTTGTATGCTAACATTTGAATGAATACAAATGTTTCCAGACATTCGTACGAATAGTTTGGAAATTAAGCTGCGGAAACATATCAGATATGTATCTGTTCATATGCAAGTATGTACAGTATCTGTTCATACATATCTGTTCAAATCTGTTCATAGCAGATAAATATCTATTCGTATCAGATACGTATCTATTCGTATCAGATACGTATCTGTTTGTAGCAGATACGTATTGAATGTTTGTATGACTACGTACAAATAGATTCATATCGAATAGAATTTTAACGCATTCGAATGAAATGCCAAGAAAACATTCATGCACATCCCTAGTATTGAAATTCAGATCTCTGCTGCTGCTGTTCAGGACCAGAACTATAATTGCAAATTGGGAAGCTGAAGTGCAGCTTAAAGTGAATTATGCAGCTTAACCGGGTTGTGGACCAGAGGGTGAACGCTGCTTTCCTCTCGGTGAAATGGATACACTCTTCTTTCTTTTCATAAGCTTTAATTAATGCCCAGGAAACACTATAAGGACTGACGGTGGAAAGATTTAGACCACTTTACTCCCAGAGAAGGATGGAAGGAAGAGGCCCCGTCTTTGTATTTTTCCATCTGATAGTCAGGGCTATCAAAGTAAATTTCAGCTTCAAGCACTGGAAAAGCTTTCATTATCTGTGATGGAGTGTGGCCTAAATAGCTTGTGATTTTTCATTATGTTTCTTTTTACCATTTTATACACCTTACTAAGATTATAGTTCATTGTCCCGATAGTTTTCACCTGCTTCTTACAGTTTGATTTACTCCTGCACTTAAGAGGAGTCTTTCTCTAGTGCGAGTCTCTCTCTGAGTTGCTGGTTACAATAATTCAAATTGTTAAAGGTCCTTCTTTCTCCCCTTCTGAAGACAGGAATAACTGGTATTTTATTTTTACCTGCTAGCAAAAGGCTGCAAAGTTCTCGGTTATCCATTAACTCCCAAATTATTTTTCCAAGGCATCGGCAGACTTGTTAAAAGCGGAGAATTAAAGTTCTTCAAGCTTGTTCTTAGGAAGGAAGTAGGATCAGTACAAACCATGGACTTCCAGTGCAATTCTGAAAAATCTGAACTCATTTGAAAATATCAAAAGCAGCTCCCTGAGCCTTCAACTCTTGCTTCTTTTAACATTCAAGCAGGACAGGATCCTAACCCCATGCCCAGGCGAACAAAATGGCAAGGCGCCAACTCACAAGACAGCTAGGATTTTTAAAAAGAGAAAGTGAGGATGGGTGTATGCTAGGGATCAGCACGAATATTCGTGTTATGCGTTATTCATATGAATTTGTACGAATTCAGGCATTCGGATTCAAATAGAAAGTTGGCACATTCAAAGACTGACATTCGAATCGAAATCTTTGGAACATTCGTACGAAGCTTTGTTACGTTTGTGAACCTGGCAGGTGAGAAAGCAGCTACCCCAGTTGCATCTGCAATGGATCCAGAGTGGATTCCAAGTGGACTGAGCGCAGATTCAAAGTGGATCCAGAGCAGATTTGACATGTTCTGAGTGGATAGGTATGGGATATTTAACAGATACATATGGGATTCTTATCTGACATCCATATCGAATTTGTATCCTACCATATCCTACCATGTTCAAAGGGATTTATTTAAACAGATACAAATTTTCATGCATTTGATTCAATATGAATTGAATGCAAAAAAACACCCATTCTTGCACATCCCTAGTGTGCCCATGTGCATTCATGCTTATAAATACACAAACATTTTTCAAGGCAACATATTAATAGTTGTTGCAGCCTGAGCCCTCCCACTCTCTAAATGTCACAGTGATGCCACTGGCCTTTGTGGATATGAAAACTAAGGACCGGTTCCATGGAAGGTGCTGGTTGTGGACCCAGTGGGTCTGTTCCTAAGGCAATTATCTAAGGACAATTCTGACTGGCCGGTATACTGGACCAGCAACGAGTGCCCGCATGCTAGTGAGGCCTGAGGGAGTCCCCCACCCCATTGGCCCATCCCAAGGGGGAGCTGAGCCAGGGAGGCTCCTGAGGCCAGTAGACCAGCCAATGTGGGATCACCCACATTCAGTAGCCTTAGCAGGACAAAGAGGTCATCCTTGGCAGCGCAGCTAGACAAAAGGCATGCCCTACTTTCATTTGAGAAGGAGCCAAATTCTATATTAGAAGCAGGGCAAGTGAGGAAGTCATGGGGTGGTTCCTTATCACACTTCCTCTGCCCTTCCCTGGTGCAGATTTCTGCCTCCTCCACATCCACCCAGTCCTATGGTAATCTTTGCAATGCCAGCCAGAACTTCTTCCAGCAAAGGGATGAAAGCCTTGGGTGTCAGGGCAGGGTTAATTAACCGGCTGCACCCTCCAGAGGGCTTTGGGGAGACACCCTGTCCTCCTAGACAGTTTGGTCTATAGTTAGGGAGCCAGACTCTTATTTGGGAAGAGTGGGTTAAATTCCTCATTCCTCCACAAAGCCAGTTGGGTGTCCTTCAGCTAGCCACAGTTCTCTTCTGAGCTCTCACAGCCCCACCATGAAGCCCCTCCATGAAGCCAGCTGGGTGACCTAAGCTCTCACAGCTCCACCTGCCTCACAGGGTGTCTGTGATGGGGAGAAGAACAGAAGGTTCGTCAGCTGCCCTGAGTCCCCTTGAGGGTGAGAAAAGCAGGGTATGAAAACCAACTCCTCCTCCTCCTCCCACAAGGCAAAGGCTGATGTTAAAGGCAGAAGTTAAGCAACTTATACATGGAGTTCCAGAGCCTCACAAGGCAATGCCGAGGCAGCCTTTGTATTAACAGGCGGAAAACAGAGATGGCCGTCCTGCAATTGAGAATCAATAAAACTACTTGAAACACAATGCGTCTCATTTTATGGGATATTACTCAGAGCAATAAAAACATCTTTGCAACATAAACCGATCTGTGCGCTTCTTGCCACCAGAGCTGATGGAGGGTGGGGGGTTGAAATGGAAAGGCACAGCTTATGCTTTGTATTTCAGCAGGAGAGGAAAGAGGGAGAGAGAGAGAGACGACGGCGAGGACAACTTGGCAACAGCCAACCGGAACCTCAGATGCCTCAGTGGTGGCGGTGGTGGGGAAATCGCTCTATTGCCTGGCAGAGAAAATGATTGGTGAAACATCATTAGTGAAGATAACTTTTAGCTCTGTACAGATGTCCAACTTTGTAGTTACTGGGAAAACTGGAGGAGGAGGAGGAGGAGGAGGAGGAGGAGAGGAAGAGGAGTTAGGGAGAGGACAGTTGGTTTTTCTACCCCGTTTTTCTCAATCATTTAAGGGGGCTCAGGGCACCTGACAAACCTTCTGTCCTTCCCCCCACAACCGACACCCTGTGAAGTAGGTGGGGCTGTGGGAGCTCAGAAAGAGAGCTGTGACTAGCCCAGGACCACCCAGATGGCTTCATGGAGGAGGAGGAAGAAGAAGAATTGCCTTTTCTACCCTACTGTTCTCACCCAT
The DNA here is from genome assembly GCA_023333525.1 of Aspidoscelis tigris stejnegeri. Taxonomy (NCBI): domain Eukaryota; kingdom Metazoa; phylum Chordata; class Lepidosauria; order Squamata; family Teiidae; genus Aspidoscelis; species Aspidoscelis tigris. The sequence goes on along the minus strand of JALMGA010000012.1, from coordinate 15,941,923 downwards.
TTAGTGGCACAAAGTGGCTGACAAACCTTCTGTTCTTCTTCCCATGACAGACACCCTGTGAGGCAGGTGGAGCTGTGAGAGCTTAGGTCACCCAGCTGGCTTCATGGAGGAGTGCAGAATCAAACCCAGTATTCCTGGGATAAGAGGTCTGGCTCCTTAACCACTAGACCAAACTTACTTTTACCCATTTGTGAACTTGCTGCCTTGGACCTAGGACCTCTAATGGCCAGCCAGGGATGGATCCAAGACATGGATCCTGTGAAGATGAATGAAGGCCACCTGAGCTTCACCACAGTTATGCCAATATACTCATCAGGTCCTGAAAGGGGAGTGACTGGCAACTATCCTGGGGTGTTTTTCCACTTAGCACTTAATGGGTCCTTAATGGGTCTTTAATGGGTACTCTAGTGCTAACCATTAAAGACCCATTAAGGACCCATTAAGTGTTGAGTGAAAAAACACCCTAGCACTAGAGTACCCATTAAGGACCCATTAAGTGCTAAGTGGAAAAACACCCCTGGCTGTCGGCAGCAGCAGCAGACCATTAGCAGTGCTAATTGGCTGCTCTAAGGTCCACCTGCCGGTCCAGGGAAGCAGCTCAAAGTTCCCTCTTTCAGCACGGGCCTTCATAATACACAACTGTTCTTGCTGCAGCTGATTCTGTGCTTCCAGGAAAGTTCCAGGGCCAAAGAATCTCTGCCTTACAGTTCAACGGCTTGTAGGCAAAATGTAACCTGATCTCCGATCCAAAGGGCACGAAGTTAACTGGAGTTTATATTATGCCCTTGCTATTTTATGTTAGCCGAGTTCATGACCCAGTTCCTCGTAAATTCCAGACAGCTTTTTCTCTAGGAAATGTAGCGACCAAGAGGAACCCTCCTTCTTTCAAGGAACTCGGGTGAGGAGACACAGTGCTGAGCCAAAGGAGCCCAGAAGCACTTTCAAGAAGGTAACGTTGACTTCTGTAGACCGCTAATTGGAGACAGAAAGACTCAGGATGGATTTAGCTCCTTGCTGGTCAAGATCAGAGGCCTATTCACACTTTGGCCAGTAGTCAACCATTAGTGAACTTCTGGTGAAGAGCATCCGCACGTGGAGGAGGCTGTTACACCCTCCAAACATGAAGCCTATTCACACTTGGCCTTTTTCTGGAGTATATCCCAGGTTAGGGGTCTATCGTCCAAATGCTAATGCAGACTCGAGCAGATTTCCCTTTGGGCCTGCTGAAGCCAGCACTAGCCAATGGACAGCCAGTCCCTATTCCAGGATATATTCCAGAATAAAGCCCAGTGCGAATAGGCCCATGGTTTCCCCAGAAGTTCACTAATTGTGGATTAGGTGGGGAGCACTAAATCATGCTCCACACCTTTACAACATTGACCAGAAGCTAACCTAAAGCATCTGGAGACATGACCATTCGCTCTTCTTCCGGTTGTCTGTGGTCAGTTGGCGGGGGAGGAGTTGTCTGCGCAGGTGCATTGGCAGCTGTGATTGATCGCTGACCTCTGACACAACTGGAACGCTGATCCCCGGGAGTGGTGTCCTGTCATAGAGTCGCGAGAGAGGCGTTTGATTAGCGACTGAGTAGTAGGTGCTGCGTGTTTGATCACAGGCTCTGATGTGATCTGCTCAAACAAGCCCCTCTGCAATGTCATCTGAGTATGCTATGGAACAACCCATCACAGTAGCAAGGAGGCAGAACTTCCTGCCTTAGACACAGCAGCCCGGGCTAGTAAACGGGAGGATGATTTGCACTTCTGGCCCATAATGGACACTTTGGGGAAGCTTTCCTCCTGGCAAGTGTGAATGGTCCACCTTTACCAGAAGTTTACCAGCCCTAATGCATGGCAGCCTAATCAGCTAAGTGCAGAAAGGCCCCAGATGCTGGGCGGCTTTTTCCCAAAAGGCTCTCAGCAGCAATGGTGCTCGCAGACAACAGTCCTCATAATGAAACAATAAATCATGATCCCCAAAATAGGATTCTTTCAGCCAGCCAAATGTGTGCCCTGTTTTAAACTAGCCAAAAAGAGGAGGAACTTTCAAAATGTGGTCTTAACAAATTGGGAAGGAGATTCAGCAGGCACAAAGCAACTGGTGGCCAAATGTGGTTTTCGTCTCTCACAGGTCAGTGGCTTCTGGGCTGTGTATGTGTGTGACACCGCCATCACCACCAGCCTAGAGTGTGGCTTCCTCCTTTTGCCCTGCCTTGACTTGGGAGAATCTCCAGACATCTTGGATAAATGCTGGCTTAAAAATCAATGCACCCTTTTGTTGAAGATATTGTTCTGTGTAGATCCCCAGACATGCAATCCCATGCCAGGCCAGCGTAGATTGTGCCAAGCACAACACAACAAAGAAGTAAGCCAACTCTTTGAATGGAGTGTGGAAACTTCTCCACTTTCTTAAATCTGGCATTTAGGGAAGAAAGGCCAAGGCAGGCCCGACCACTAGAGAGGCTGAGGTCAACCAAAGAGCAGCAAAGCTGCAGGAATTTGGCTCCACGATTTCCATAGCAGCTGGTAAAGGGCACCAGGTATGTGAAAAGGAGATGGTGAATGATAAGCAAAAAGGGGGGACCTGAGGATGGCAGCATGTTCTCATTCCATCTCAATTCATAGAATCATAGAATCATAGAATGGTAGAGTTGGAGGGGACCTCCCGGGTCATCGAGTCCAACCCCCTGCTCAAGGCAGGATCTCCTAAACCATCTCAGACAGATGGCCGTCCAGTCTCTGCTTGAAGACCTCCATCGAAGGGGAACCAACCACCTCCCGTGGCAGCCTGTTCCACTGGTTGATCACTCTTACTTGTTAGAAATTTTTTCCTAACATCTAAACTAAATCTTTTCCCCTGCAGTTTCACCCCATTGTTTCTAGTCCTTCCTTGAGAGAGTGAGAACAGGGCTGATCCCTCTGCCCTGTGACAACCCTTGAGGTATTTGTAGACAGCTATCATGTCTCCTCTCAGTCTTCTTTTTGATAGACTAAACATTCCTAGTTCCTTAAGCCGTTCCTCATAGGACATGGTTTGCAGACCGTTCACCACCTTTTCTAGCCTAGAATGTCCATGAGGAAGGAGGAGCAGGCTGCCGTTCAGGAAAATCCAAATGGAGGGTGGAAAGTCCAACAAGAAAATGGATAGAAATGAAAAGGTGTGAGCAGTCAGACCAGAAGATGGACTGAAGGAGGTTTAAAGTAAAGGTGTGGCCATGACTTCGTGTTCTCATCCCATCTCTAATCTACACTTTCTAGCCTAGAATGTTCATGGCAGGGGCAGGGGGGGACTGGTATCTGAATGATCCCTCCTGCTGCCTCTGAGCCTCCTGGTGCATTTTCACACTTTCCTTCCTGTCCACTAGATGGAAAAGGAACGCGATGAACCAACGTTGACCAGCGCCCGCACTTGCAGTGATTAATATAATATTGTAACCTGCCCTGAGACCTTTGGGTATAGGGTGGGATAGGAATACAAATAAATAAATAAATAGTCAGCTTTGGCCATTCCCTCCCCCTGGGATCGAATACTTACCTTATTCGATCCAGGGCTCGGTCCTCCTCTGGGCACCGCCATTTTGGTTGCCGCGCCCTCCACGACTGCACATGTGTTGTGACTATGGTCATCCGAGGTGCCAACAGAGCACTGGAAGAAGGCTGGATGGTTGCTGCCAGGGGGCTTAAGGTAAGTCTCTGGTTAATGTTGGTTAACGTGTGGAGCACGATTTTGTGAGCTCCACACCTAACCAATGATTAGTGAACTTCTGGTGAGGGCAGGCACACTTGGAGACTGTAATAGCCTACTCCCCATGTGGAGGCTCTTCACCAGAGGTTCACTAGTTGTGCACTAGAGGTCATAGTGTGAATAGGCTTCTGGTTCCCCTGGAGGGGCAGAGCAAGTCCAATAAAATTTGGCCACTACTGACCCAGAAGTTAGGCTCACAGCTAGAGGAGCAGAGCCAAGAGGTAGACCTCAAGAGAACTGTCAACATAAGAAAGGCTTTAGTTTGGAAACAATTTCCACTCACCGTGCCTTTATTTTGGGGTTGGGGGTGAGTTTTGACAGCTTAATAGATCTGAAAAAAATGAGCTGCGATAGAAGAACAATCCATTGTGGGAACCATAAATAAGCAATTATGAAATAACAACCAGGATTCCCCAAGTGCCAACAGCCTGCTAGCATTCCATTAAGACCCATAAATCTGCCAGTGGCCTGGGCTAAGCAAATTTCCTCCAGTGTATTAAAACCCTTTGTTTACAGGGAGGGTAATTAAATTACAAGTCTCTTTAGTTTAAATAGAAAAACCCACTCTGTCTCCACAGAATACAAAAATTAAACAAGGACATTTTGTTCTTGTCAGCTACTTGACACCCCTGGAAACAGCCTTCCACAACAGCAATAATCCAACCTCTGCAAGATTACAGGATTATCTCGTGGTTAGGAGCAGAAGCTCTGCCCCTTTCATGGGCTGCCATTTTGGAAAGGAGTTGAAACTCTAGGGCCATAAATAACCATTGGGGAAGGAATGGCAGCCCATGTTCTTGCAGGGCAGGCAGCCCCTGCTGAAATTGGCTTCAAAGCCTCAGGCACTCTGTTTGCTTGTTCCTACTCCAGCCTGTGCTATTAATACTAATTAAAATGGCAATCCCTTCCTTTTAACTACTTGGAAAATTCAAACAAGCAAGGGCCATCACCTGGATGTTTCACCTGAGGGGAAAAGGTGATGGCAGTACATGCAGCCATTTGGATCTCCATGAAAAAGGTTTGCAGGTCTGACTGAACTCCTGTGTTTTGTTTTGTTTTTCCTTCCAAGATGTACAAATTCCTTCCTTTATGGATTTTACTTGCTCGTTCAGCTCAAAATATTCCTTCAGACAAAATCTATAGGTATAGGTGAGCCAGTTTGGTCTAGTGGCTAAGGAGCCAGACTCTTATCTGGGAACATTGGGTTTGATTCCGCACTCCCCCATGAAGCCAGCTGGATACCTTAGGCTAGTTACAGCTCTCTTCTGAGCTCTCACAGCCCCGTCTACCTCACAGGATGCCTGTTGTGGTAGAAGAAGGTTTGTCAGCCGCTTTGAGTCCTGTTAAATAGGTGAGAAAAGGCGGGCAACTTTTCTATTTCTTCTTCTTCTAAAGCCAGTTCTAGAAAACCCTGAGCGATGAGTAAAACTGGGTTGCACTGTGCAATAGCAGTTCTCCAGTGCGACCTTGTCTGGAGAACTCCAGCATGGTTACTCTGAGGAACTTTGGATAGGTTCCTGACCTGAAAAGGTGACTGAGGCACACATGGGCTTTGACCACAATGTTTAATCCAGCTTCAGTCCACTTTTAGGCTATGGTCACACTACAGGTTTAATCCAGCTTCAGTCCACTTTCAGAGCAAGAGAACACATCAGCAAAATGACAAGCTGTTTTCTTTCAGTGTTAAATAACTCAGAAAATTCACCTTTGGGATATATAATGTGGAAAGAAAATTACTGGTCACTTTCTGGTCACAGAAGCAGTGTGGGTAAGAATACCAAGCCAAAAAGGAAGCCTAACAATAGGGACATGCTATCGTCCTCCTAACCAAATGCCCAAAGGAGATCAACAACTGGAAAATGAGGTAAAGGAGGTATCCTAAAAAGATAGGGTAGTTATAATGGGGGACTTCTGTTATCCTCACATAGACTGGGTGAATTCCTATTCAACTCAGGAAAGAGAGAGACAATTCCTAGACCTGCTAAATGACTGTTCCATGGAGCAAATGGTCATGGAACCAACCAGGGGAAAGGAAGTCCTGGACTTGATCCTAAGTAATGCTCAGGACCTGGTAAGGGACGTCACTGTGGCTGATCCAATTGGGAACAGTGACCACAATGCAATAACCTTCAACTTAAATACAGGGAGTAAGTTATTAATAAAGTCTAACACAGAGATCTTAAATTTTCATAAGGAAAACTTCCCCAAAATGAGGAAATTAGTAAAGAGGATATTGAAAGGGAAAGTTAGAAGAGTTCAATCACTTCAAAATGCATGGAGGCTACTTAAAAACACAATAATGGAAATGCAACTAGAATGCATTCCTAAAAGAAGAAAGGGGACTTCTAGGTCCAAGAAGAAACCAATGTGGCTCACAAGTGCAGTAGACGAAGTCATTAAAAACAAGAAGAGTTCATTTAGAAAATGGAAGACTTGTCCAAATGAGGAGAACAGGAGGGAACATAGACACTGGCAACACAAATGCAAGATGACCATTAGGAAAGCTAAGAAAGACTTTGAGGAGCACATTGCTAAAAACATCAAAAGAAATAACAAGAACTACTATAAGTATATCAGAAGTAGGAATCCAACCAGGAAAGCAGTTGGACCATTAGATGGTATAGGACAGAAAGGGATAATTAAAGAAGGCACTGAGATTGCAGAGAGAATAAACACATTTTTGCTTCCATATTCATGGAGGAAGACAGAGGCCGCGACCCTATGCACGTTTGGTACTGTACCGAACGCAGGATCAGCAAGGGGCATCCCCATGCATTTTGGATTTGATCCATGGAACGTGGACCAAATCCCTCCAAACTGTGCCAGAACAGGGCCAAATTTGACAACCAAAATTACAAGTCTCGGCACGGTTTGGGGGTCGTGGCACGCATCGGTTAGCGAGCCTGGACCACGCATGGGGACGATCACGGGCTATCCGGGGAGAAGATTGGTGCTCACATCATTAGGAGGTGGGGTGTGCTTGCCGTTTGTGCCCTGTCTTTGGAGATCGCAGCCACTGACATTTTAAAATCTCGATTGCCAAGGCAGGCAGGATACTGGCTTAATTTTTGTGCATTTCCCACAGAAATATTTCCACCCCCATTTCCCGATTGCCAAGGCGATCATGAAGTGAAGGCTTGATTTTCTCCCTGTTAAACTTGGCTGGCGTTCCCGCGCTTCCCGTTGGAGCAGAATGCACAAAACTGCTCAAGCGCCTAACTGCTGCTAAACCTCGTAGTGGCTTTCAGTCTTTTAAAATTATTTATAAATTTATTATTATGAAGTAAACTTTATTTTAACTTTTTCCCCATGCCTCCCAGCCCAGTCCTGGCTTTCAGTGCCGCTAAGGGAGAGGAGGATGCGGCACAGGGGTGGGCTGACATCAATCCAGCTTCCAATGAGGAGAGGGGCGGCAGAGAGGAGGGGGCGCTGCTCCCCTGTGCCAGGGCTAGAGTTTGCATTGGGATGCCTCCATCCACGCCCAACCCGTACCTAGCCCGCATTGCTGGGAATGTCATGGGTACAGGCTGGGAGCCAGCTCGGACCTGCTTCCGGTCCCATGCTTTCTGATCCCGCTCCAAATGGCTTGCATTGGGATGTGGCCAGAGGATACATGCCAGTAGTTGAGCCTATATTTTCTGGAATTAAACTGGATAGAGATAAGCAAGGAGGGCTTCTCTTATGTTCTTACATTCTTATGTTGATGTGTTCTCTCACTCTGAAAGAGGGGTGAAGCTGGATTAAACCTGAAGTGTGAGGCACAAAAGCAGGTTAGTTCAGTTCCTTGCTTCCCCTTTCAATCTCCATACATCTTGCTGGAATCTCTGTTTGGGGGAATGTTAGATCACTTTTGATATTTAAATTGTTCAACCCTATTCAGCTTTTCATCCTAACAGCCCACACAGCAAGCATTATTTTCCTCTCCTTACTGTCATCTCAAATGGGTTAGCCTAAAGCTGTGGTGGTCACAACTGGGTCGCATCTTCACGGCATGCGTTATTTCAGTTTAAAGAATTCGAAATAAAAGAAATGGAACAAAGCTGTCCACACGACTTGCAAGTTGATCCGGTTCCGAAAGCATTCTGACTGCAGCCTTAACGCGGAATCAATCCTGGGAGTCCAGACGGCAGCCCTGTCCTCCCTTGTGATTGGTGTTCCGTCCCAGGATCCCACCCTCCCTTCCCTTGCATCATCCATGCTCCGCCGGGGATTCCCTGTCCGATCCGGCCCGTTCTCTCCCCTCCCCCTTCCTAGCAGCAGCAGCAGCAGCAGCAACAGCAACCATCCATCCATCCTGGCGCTCCTTGTTGCCCGCCGCCGCCACCGCCCGGAGCGCGCTCGCAGCGCCCGCCACTCCATCCATCCATCCATCCATCCATCCATCCATCCATCCATCCATCCATCCATCCATCCATCCATCCATCCATCCATCCATCCATCCAGGCGCTGCGGCGCTGGCGGCTTCGCCCTGGGGCTCCGACGCCGCTTTTCCCCGCTTTGCCGCCACTTTGCCCCGCAGAGCCGCGGCCGCCGCTGGCTGAAAGAGGAGGAGAGCCAAGGGGTGGACAAGAGGGCGGGCAGGCGGGCTCAGCGTGCCCACCGCTGGGAGGGCGAAGGGGGCTCTTTGCTCGCTCTTCCCCCCGTGGCCGGGAGGGAACTCCGAGAACGGGGATAGTGGGCTGGGAAAGTTCCCCGGGGACTCCCCTTTCCGTTCCTTTTGAAAGTTCAGAACTGCGCAAAAGTGAAACTTCTACTTGCTACAGTGTATTTTTGGAGGTAGTGGGTGGATTCTTTCAATGAAATCATTTGAAAGCAAGCTATTGGGGAAGGGAATCCTAAACATGACGTGCCTACAATACGGAGAGCCCATTGGTTACAGATCTCTGCTGAGCTCTCACAGCCCCACCCACCTCACAGGGTGTCTGTTGTGGGGAGAAAAACAGAAAGTTTGTCAGCCGCTTTGAGTCCCCTTAAATGGGGGTGAGAAGTGGGGCAGAAAAGCCAACTCTTCTTCTTCCTCCATGAAACCAGATGGGTGACCTTGGGCTAGTGACAGCTCCCTTCTGAGCTCTCACTGGGTGTTCTGTTGTGGGGAGAAGAACAGAAGGTTTCTCAGCTGCTTTGAGTCCCCTTCAATAAGTGAGAAAAGCAGGGTAGAAAAGCCAACTCTTCTTCCTCCATGAAACCAGATGGGTAACCTTGGGCTAGTCACAGCTCCCTTCTGAGCTCTCACTGGGTGTTCTGTTGTGGGGAGAAGAACAGAAGGTTTGTCAGCTGCTTTGAGTCCCCTTCAATAAGTGAGAAAAGCAGGGTAGAAAAGCCAACTCTTCTTCCTCCATGAAACCAGATGGGTAACCTTGGGCTAGTCACAGTTCCCTTCTGAGCTCTCACTGGGTGTTCTGTTGTGGGGAGAAGAACAGAAGGTTTGTCAGCTACTTTGAGTCCCCTTCAATAAGTGAGAAAAGCAGGGTAGAAAAGCCAACTCTTCTTCCTCCATGAAACCAGATGGGTAACCTTGGGCTAGTCACAGCTCCCTTCTGAGCTCTCACAGCCGCCCCCCACCTCACAGGGACCGAAGCTGGATTAAAACCTTGGCTTGTGGTCACACCTAAGGTTTAATCCAGCTTCACTCCACCTTCAGAGTGAGAGAACACATCAGCAAAGTGACCAGTAGTTTTCTTTCCACATTATCTAGTCTAAAGGTGAATTTTCTGAGTTATTAACCCTGAAAGAAAACCAGCTTGTCAGTTTGCTGGTGTATTCTCTCACTCTGAAAGTGAACTGAAACTGGATTAAACCTTAGGTGTGACCACAGGCAGAGGCAAAGTAGCCTCTGAAGGGGGCTCAAAGCGGTTGACAAACCTTCTGTTCTCACCCTTCAGTGGACTCAAAGCGGCTGACAAGCCTTCTCACCCTTAAGGGGGCTCAAAGCGACTGACAAACCGGTTCTCACCCTTAAGGGGGCTCAAAGCAGCTGACAAACCTCCCATTCTTCTCCTCACAACAGAACACCCCTTCAGAGAAGGGGCTCCACTGCCGATGCCGCCCGCCACTCCTCCCTCTCACTGCCCTCCTCCCCCCCTTTGCCTTTGCTGCTGCTCCTGTGCATGATTGATCGGCCTCCTCCAACTGAAGGAAGATGCTCCGCTGCCGCTGCCGCTGCCGCCATCGCAGGAGCAGGAGCAGGTGGGATTGATTCAGCGCAGGGCTTATCCAGCACTACGAGGGGTGAATGGCAGGCACCCCCTGCCCGCAGCAGGATGGGGGGTGTCGCTTCATTTCCCCAGCAGCGGTAGGAGACGGAGGCGGTGGTGGAGAAAGGAGCAGCCGTTTCGCCGGTGCTGACATCGGGCTCCTGTAGAGCGGCGGCTGAGGCAAGGCACCGGCCGCACATCCCCTACCGAGGCGGGGTGGCAGTCTGGTGGGGAAGGAGGAGAGAGGTGTCAGATGGATGGCGGGCGGGGGGCGCCTGCCGTTCACCCCTCGTACTGCTGGATAAGCCCCACAGCTTTTAAAATACAGGCTCCAGGGCTTTCCTTTCCCTGTTTTAAAGTTCAGAACCTTCAAAAAGCTGAAATTGCGCAAAACTGCAACATTGTTTTTAAGGTGTGAAGTGCTTACATTGATACAGTGTAACTTTAAGGACTGGAGCTTTATAGTGGGTGTTTGAGGGTGGATTTTTTCAATGAAGGAAACCCTAAACATGACGTGCTTCTAATACGTACAGCCATTGGTTACAGTGCTATTGGGGGCGGGACAGCCTTAACACGGAATCTCATCCCAGAACGATACTGTCCACACAGTAAAAAATTAAACACGTGTCAAGGGCATGTTCTGGAGTGAGACCTGTTGAGATCAGGATTTATTTCAAATCGGGATAACGTCGTTTAACACGGAAATACTGTATTAAGCCGAAGTGCCGTCTAAACTGCCCGAACTCAAAACATTTTGAATTCGAGATAACGACGTCGTGGGGATGCGGCCCTGGTGTTTAAGACAATGCGAAGCAGTCTCTTCTTCTATTCTGGGACCTCACTCAAAAATGCCATTCGGGTTTTTATCCAAGCAACCGCACTCCAAACCAAACTAACCATCCCTGTTCCGTAGTCTGTTTTATTTTCAGAGTGTGATGGTGCAAGGGGACTATTGGTGGTGATACCCAAACATTCCAGGAAGAGCAGAGTGAGGGTTTCCTTTCCCCTCTCAGAACAATCCCAAACACAGACAGAAGGACGGACATGTTCTAGGGTGCATCCCCATGGGCATTTTAATCTGAACTGAGTCCACATTCAGAAAGGACCATCCCCATGACTTCTGTTATTAGTCCAAATAATCAAAACTCAACACCCAGCATCCCCATGCAATTTCTTATTCCCAGATTTTATGAGGACTATCCTGCCTAAATCCAGATTAAAAATAGCACTGATGAAAACAGGATTCCGTCCCCTCTTTGGAGCCGAGTCCACTTATTTTTCCCCCACATGGAGACGGTACCAGGCTATTTGTGGGTGGGATTTAACAGATGCAAAGCTCTCCCCTCCCTTGCCAGGCTCACAATGCTAGAGCCCTGTTGGAAAAAAGGCAAAAGGGGGTGAAAGCTGATGATGCAGATTTGCCTTTTCAAACATTTTTGCTGGAAACGTGTATCTTTTCTGATGCTTGTTATCAGAAAAGATACACTGTAGTAGCAGAAAGGCTTTGCAAGGACACATCTTAGAAGCTCCAATCATGCTTTGCTGTTGCATTGCTTATCTGCTTCAGCTTACATCTACCTGTAATGTCAAAAGGGAGAGGTGTGAAAAATAAAGTAATTACGGTTAGAAAGTTTTAAAAACTGCTTTTAATTTAAGCTCACTGGCTTCAGGTTTTGCTGCTTTTATTGCTGGCAGGGTTTGCACAGGGAGTGGGGGGGGTGTTAAAAGTCCTGTTTTTTATATTTAAAAATAGTCTCCAAAATAGTCCTAACAGGGCTAAAACCAAGACTAAAAAAGCTGCATGGGTACAGCTATATTTGGATTAATTGACAGGAACTCTATTCAAATTAAAAATAGTCCAAACAGGATTAAACCAGGACTAAAAAAGCTACGTGGGGACCAGTGTTGCACTGTTAATTTGCTTCAGGGTTCTGTAATGGCTACATCTGAGCAGATAATGGATGAAATAAAAATAGTTATAAGTATGAATCAGCTAATCTATATGGAGACAACTGAGGAAAACAGCTATGAGTGTTTGTTGATTGCATGCTGTCACTTCTCCTCAGTTCTTGGAAGGTATTAAAAGGTTACAATACAGGAGGGTCTTCAAATCATTCAATAAAGTTTAATGCCCAGGAGATGCAAGGTGGCCTGGGAGTTTGTTCCTTGTACTTGAGCCATTTTTCTTATCATCTACCGACCCATTTATTACTTCCTATTTTGCTCGGGTGTCTCAGTAAGTCTGCCTCCATGGCTTGCCAGAGCTGAGCTTCCTTATGAAATTTCCTCTGCTAACGAACAGACGTTCCCTTGCAATTCCCATAATACAATGTATAGTGCTAGGCTTGTGTTAAATGACCCCTTTTGCACAAAGATTGTGCAGGTCAGTCAGGTGTGCGTGTGTGCGTGCGCGTGTGGCCCCTTTTTGCACCTGCACAAAGACCCCATTAGGAGCCTGATAGGTACACAATTGGTACAGATCTGTTACGTACCTTCTTCACTCACAACCCTTAAGGACCTCATTAAGGCCCCATTCTGAATGCATTGTCTGCACAAGGGCCATCGAAATCTGGATTTAATGGGGTCTTCAGACCCTTAAATCTGGATTAATGCAAGACCACTTTAATGGTGTCTTTAATCCAGTCTTCCACTGTGAAGACCAGATCAGAGGCTGTGTGTCCACATGAATACCAGCTCTGGCTCTGGCCCTCAATGGACACACTAGGTAGGCTCACACGTCCTTCATAGTGGTCTACGAATCAGAGCAGAAGCTCGATAGTGGCTATGTAGGCAGCTATGAAGCCGTGTCCCTCCGCCACGCCCACTGTAACCAGAAGTGACCTCTGATTGACAGCTACACAGGCCAATTGCACTGTGCCACAAGTGGACCTTCCTGCTCGGACCTAATCAGAGCCTATTGGTGGGTTCTACAGTGTCCGCATGGCAGCCCTGCTTATCACCTGTTGCCATTGGGTGCTAGATTGCCCATGCAGACACATGGGGCCCTCGCCATGAGGCAGAACTTCAAGGATCAGATTCCAAAAGGACTGGATACCAAAGATCCAGATCTTCTTTAATCCAGATTAAGAGAGGTATGTGCAACAAGGACCCATGTGTGTGTGCAGCCCATGGGGGGGGGGCATGCCCAAATCTTGCCAACTTCCTCAGATACTTTAATAATACACCACCAAACTGGGGGGTAGGAATACCAAGGGGCACGTGAAGCTGGCTTGATGTTATGGTCTAGCTATTACAGCTGCTGTCTGCTGTGTTGTTATACTTTCTGTATTATGTTTTGCATACAGAATGCTCTTTTGGGATTGCAGCCTACCTAAGAACCTGAATTGGTGAGGGAGTTTGGGGAAATTATTTAGAATTAATTAAAGCAAATATTGAATCAAATTAAGGGAACTGGCAACTAAAAGCAAGACTTGACGGATTATGCTCAAATAAGAAAGGAAAGATCCTCTTTCCAAGTGTTTGCAGATCAAATGGAAAGCATTGGCTGCTTTATTGCTCAAATATCCTGAGGCTGTTGAATGGAACTGGCAAAGCTGCCTGTCCAGTATGGCTCAACCCTCGAGTTCTCTGCAGGACAACTGCCACCCGCCCACGGTGGTTGATGTTTACCAAGCATGGTTGAGAAACTGCTCATGTTTGATCCTCATGCTACTGGGAGGATTTATGTGTCACAGAATAAACACCATATCTACTCCCTATCCAGTTCTGCAGCCCTTTACCCTGGCCTTCAGCTGAGGGAGTAACAAACCCTCCCCATGAGGGCCCTGTTACTGTTTGAGCAAACTGATTTTATCTGATTGGATAAGTGATTTTGTTGTGGTTCACCCACCCTCTATATAAAACATTCAGTTCAATTCAAATGTTTAGAATCTGAAATATAAATAAATAATCGTGAATGGTCTTTATCCTCATCCAGAGCCTGGATTGCTTCCTCTTGGGTCCTGCTCTGACACAGGATTTAGTCAGGCTTGAAGTTGGCTTGAGTTCTCCCCGTCCTGATAGTTTGCAAGGGATTTCTCATTTCTGTGGATTAAAAGTCCTAAAACGTGGAGAATCCCTATTCAGAGTGAAAGGGGTCTTGCTGCTGGATTTAGAAATAATCCTCACTATTTAGCAGTGGGAATGCAAGCAGGTTTTTTTGGGAGGGAACCATGCTTTAGGGGTGTTCTCCTCAGTTTCCCCTAATCATGGGAAGCCATTATTTCCCCTACCCTCATCCTCTCTTCCGCGGGCTGTCCGCCATTACATGCCAAGGGGATCAGCTAGCTGAAAGGGAGGTGGGGTTGAGAAGGTGAAGAATGAAGAGCCTGTAGCAGCTAACAAGAGATAACATGGATCCAGGAGAAACATGAAACAAGAGATACATGCATCCAGGGATCAGATGTATCAGGTGAAGTGTCTGAGATTTTACAAAGAGATCAGTGGTCATGAAAGATTCAAAGCTGATCTCTCCATTCCAGCGTTGCCTCTTCAGTCACCTCCTTTTGCCTCACCTCTGCTGTTTTGTGCTGTTCTGATCTAGCAGTCTCACATGAAACAAAGGGAAAGTGATCTTTAATCTTCTACTGCCTTGTTAACACAAGGAAGAGGACTCCATGATCTGTGGGAGCAGGTTTATATAGAGGGTGGGGTTTGAATTGCCTGCCCCAATGAAGTCAGGGTATGATGGTGTCCAATTGCTGGACGCATGGGAAGGGGTTTCTGCTGAGGGGAGGAGAGAGGGGAGGGGGTTCCTCCCCTGCCAGGCACTGAAGAATGGAAAGTGAGTCCACATTAGTGGGAACACAAAAAATCAGACCTCGCTGCTGATTTTTTTTTAAAAAAAAAGGCTCTAAAACTAGCCTTGCCTCAAGCCACACTAGAGTTGAGTTCCATCAGCATGCCAATGGCATTGCAAGCCAACAGGTGAGGAATCCAGGGAACATCCTCTTGGGGTGTGTGTGTGTGGAAATCTCTGCCCAAAGAGTGGGTCTTGCTAGGGATGTACATGAACATTCTAAACATTCAGACTTCAATTGAATTCAATCAAATGTGGACATTCGAACTCAGAATGTCTACATATTCAAATTTAAACATTCAAATGAATTTTGAATGTTCCAAAACATTTGCTCAAATGATTCAAAACTTGAATGTACAGATGTGAATGTACAGATACATGCATCTGTACGCATCTCATATGTATCTGTATGCATTTTTGCATACAGATATGTATGACACATACAAATGTTGACAATCAAATCTTCAGATTTGAATCTAAGGGTGTTTTTCCACTGTTACTAGAAGTACCCATTACGTACCCATTAATGGGTACTTAATGGGTACTTTTAGTGACAGTGGAAAAACACCCTAACATCTGAACAAATAGATTTGAATGTATTCTATTCAAATTGAATTTTGTTGCATTCAGATTCTAAACATTTGAATTGAACTGAATGTTTTGGCATTCGATTTGAATTGAATTCAAATGCAAAAAACCCTCATTTGTACATATCCCTAGGTTATGCTATGAAAGGAAGCAGCTGACTGCAGAGCTTCTCCACTTCCCCTCACCACAAAGGCCCTTTGAATAGTAGGCCACATTGTTCTACACTCCTTCCTTATCCACCTTTTGTTGCTGATCTTATGAAAAACACCAATCCTAGATTTGGAAATGTTCACATAGGCCACTAGGTCCAACTGCAGCACCCAAACCCAGCCATCCCCAAGGGATGTTTGCTCATTTTCTTCAAGACTGTGGTGACACCTTCCCTTTAAACCTTCTTCAGTCCATCTTCCGGCCTGATTGCTCACACCTTTTCATTCCTATCCATTTTATCTGTGAACTTTCCATTCAGGAAAGTCCAAATAGAGGAAGTAAAATCCACAAATAAAATGGATAGAAATGAACAGGTCTGAGCAGTCACAGGCCTGAAGATGCACTGAAGAAGCGTTAAAGGGAAGGTGTGACCACAGCCCAAGGGATGCTTGTAATCTTGTCCATATGGTCCCATGTCTCTCTGATTCTCTCATGTTTTCTCACCCTGGGAACAATTACTGAGGGATTCTATCAAGCATTTCATACTATCCAATGAACCCCATCAAGTCTGCCTTGGGAATTTCTCGTCAGTAAATAGTCCA
This sequence comes from Aspidoscelis tigris stejnegeri, assembly GCA_023333525.1. Lineage (NCBI taxonomy): Eukaryota > Metazoa > Chordata > Lepidosauria > Squamata > Teiidae > Aspidoscelis > Aspidoscelis tigris. The sequence continues at coordinate 15,925,853 of JALMGA010000012.1, read as the reverse complement.
AGATAGGGATGCACACAAATGTTCTCTTTGTATTCTATTTGTACTGAAACAAATGCAAGAAAATTCATATTTATTTGACTAGATTGCCTTCAAATGTAGTAGGATTTGAATTTGATCTGAATGTTCAGTCCCATACGAATCCCATACAAATCCCATAGGAAGCTTCATATGAATGCATCAAAACATTCTATTCAAATTTGAATGTCAGTCTTTGAATGTGCCAACATTCAATTCAAATACAAATGTCCGAATTCGTATGAATTTTGAATGTTTTGAATATTTATGCACAACCCTAGTTCAAGCCGATCACAACCATCATAGGAAATGAGGCGCCAAATATATCAAAGTCTCTGAACAGGAAATGCTACTTTTCAACCCGTGAAAAGACCAGGAGCAACGCTGTGCTGGGCCAGAGCGATTTTATACACCTATTTGTTTGTTAGCATTGCAAAGAATGAAAATGATGGAAGAAATTAGTGACCACAGGCTCTGGAAGGAAGAGGCTCTGCTTTCACATGCATACTAAGTTTTCTGCCTCGTGGCCCAGACCACCAAATTTGGTCTTTGGACAGATTTCAGGAAAGTCAAAACATTTTGCTGGTAGAATCCCTTTGCTAGTCAGTTTTCTGAAACCTGAACATCCTGTGTATGAACAATGATTTTGTTTGAAAAAAAAATCAATTTTTTTTTAGACCTTTTAAAGATTAGTAGACAAAAACAGAATGACTAATTCCATGGAAATGGGTAAACGCATCCGATCAGGATTGTATGTTTAATGTAGTTTGGAATGTTCAATCACCATGATGAGTAAGCTCTGACTATAATTTTGTTCAAATTAAGTGTGTCTGTTTCTTTGGTGTATGAAACATTTTATTTTCATTTCCCCACCCCATTAAACGCCACAAACTGTGCTGCAAATGAATTGTCTCCATCTAAATAAAGCTCCCTTTCTGGAATTCTGCCACATCAGAACTCCAAAATCCATAAAAACTAGGATGGTGTCCGACTCCCACATGCCAGACCAACCAGGAAATCATTTTGAGTGTCAAGAAACTGAGCAGAAATTTTGGATTTCAGATCCAATTGGTCATGCTGCCAAGGCTGGCTCTATACTTTGCGGCAACCCGGTTATGGCTCCAGGACTGCTTGGCAACTTCTCGTCCAGACGTGGCACCAGTGTAAGTGTAAGCAGGCATGCTTGCTTGCTGGGCCGTGATGATTGGCAGTTAATGCCCACGGAAGGTGTAACCTCAGAGCCACCTGTCAGGTACCCATCAGGGCCCAGCTCACACCAAGTCTGGATAAAAAGTTGTGTCTCCAACTCAGGTCATAAGAGCTTGCTGATGGGGATGAGGACCATCCAAGGTCCTCAGATCCTGAGGTGAACAGTCACAAAGGCCAGGTATCAGGAGATTTACCAGACCAGAAAAGGCATGCTGACAGGAGGAAGATCAGCTCCAGCTCCTGGTGGAAACCCAAAACCACGTACAGTAGTGGTGACATTTCTGCCCACCAGGATCAGCAACCATACTGACAATAAAGCATTTCCTGATGTGAAGAAAGAAAATCCAATAATAAAATGGAGCCAACTGTCTCTTTCGGTCAGCCCACTCAAAAGCGTTACAAGTCAAGTAGCTGCTGCTTTCAAAAGCAACCATATAATGTATGAGAGTCAGTTGCCAAGACACCGAGGACACTCATTTAGCAGACCTTTAAACACTGTGATTTACTACTAGACTGTTTCTGGAAGTTCTTGACAGAGTCTGCTTGGCCAAGCTGCCAACCAGACAAATTGCTATTGTATGGGAAAAAAAAAAAGAAAAGAAAAGGTTCTTACCTGCCAGTAGCTGAGCTCCTGGGGCTCCTACCTGTTGGACCAACTACAACAGTCATTTCACCTTGTGAAGAGGTGGGGTGGACGGTTGCTTTCGCCATCTGCCTTCCCACAGGCATCTTGGAGAATCTTCTTCTTCATCAGGAAGAAACAGTGAAGATGGGATGCCAGGCCCCCAAGCATGTGGCTGAGGTGAACATCACACAGGCATTATGTCTTGTCTTCCATTTTGGTGCAACTGTGCTTCAAAGAGGCAAATACAGGCCAAAGGGCCAGTCTCCATTCTCCCAGCAAAGGAACCCACCAAGGTCTTGGCATCAAGGTCCTGGTGCTCAAGTTGCTACACCTGCCCACAGAAGGACTCTTTGTCCTCCTTAGGCAAGAACAGCAAGAAAATTTAAGGACCTAAGAGGAATCCTGCTGGATCAGGCCACAGCCCCTCTAGTCCAGCATCCTATCTCCCGCAGTGGGTCACCGGGGCAAAACCTTCACCTGCTCTCCTTGATCCCATTCAAACATTGTTTAGGGGCATCCTACCTGTCTCTTCAACTTGGAGGTGGTACCTAGGCATTGATTCTATCAGCTTCAAAGGCAAGCACAATAAGAGAACAAGAACCTAAGAGGAGTCCTGCTGGATCAGGCCACAGCCCATCTAGTTCAGCATCCTGTCCCACACAGTGGCCCACAAACTGCTTATGGGCCCTGGAGTTTTGTTGTTCAGGTCATGGGCAACAACCTCAGAGAATGTTCACACCGTTAACCTTTTTCGTCTTGGAGGGGCATTAAAGCCTCTCCAAGCATTCTCATGCCCCTTTCGCATGGGCACACAGTTACTTCGACAGCCCTCCAAGGTGTCTGCCGTGCCCCATGGAGAAACTAAGGCTGCATCCGCACACCTATTTTAAAAAGCATCTCAGAATAGGCCAGGGGTTGGTGGCGTATGGACTCTAGTGCTTCCATCCCACCCCTTGCCTTTCCTGCAGATCAGAGGCACCGAGTGTGCACCTTCAATCCACTGCAAGATGTTTTTCAGACACCCTCTTACTGTATGGAAGCCAACTACACCTCATTAACTTTATGCATTTCATTTATGGAACTTCTATATATACACCACCCTACACCACAGTTCAAAGGCAGGTTGTCATGAAAATTAAAAGGCACTTAAAATAAAATAGAATACACTAATTGCAAAAAGCTGTATAAATGCCTTCTGACAAGACCCCAAAATTCTGCAGTGTGGATAGTGACCCTTACTGAATGACAAGAAGATATTACCATTGTTACTACTACTACTACTACTACTACAAATGTGATTCTAATTTTAAAGATGTTTTAAAGTATTTCCCAGTTATTATAGAGTGCAGATGTCATGTCGAACTATTCAAAGTTAGTTCCACAGGGTGCGGTGTTCTGTTCTTTTTTCTGCTAAATAAAATTCTTGCTCCAGGTAAAGGCACAACAGCCACCATTCAGAGAGTGGAAGGTGGGTTGCCCTCTGTGGCAGTTGCTGTTTCTCTTGCATTGTTGAGATTTTTTAAAAAATAGACCAAGCAATCTTCCAAAGAGTCCTCTGTTTAAGCCATGATCTGTCTGTCTGTCTGTCTGTCTTATTCCTCCCCATATTCAGACACTGTCATGGTTTTAACATGTTTACTAGGTTATTGGTTTTAATGTGTTCATTTTATATTTTGTAACCTGCCCTGAGATGCTTGGGCAAATGGCAGGATAAAAATAAAATATAAATAAAATAAAATAATAAGCCAGCCAGCCATCCCTCATTTACTGGAATAATCTGTTTGCTAAAATAATCCGGAACTGTATCCTGACTTCCCAAGGACAACGGTCAGACCTTCACTTTAAACCTCTTTCAGTGCGTCTTCAGCCATGACCGCTCACACCTTTTCATTTCTATCCCTTTTATTTATGGACTTTCCATTCAGGAAAGTCCAAATGGAGGGTGGAAAGTCCACAAATAAAAGGGACAGGGTCTGTTTGAACTTGGCCGTATTCTAGAATATACCTCAGGATAGAGGTCTGTTGTCTGCACTGTCATGTGCCCTGGTTCCAGGATACATTCCAGAATAAAGCCAAATGTGAACAGACCCACAGAAATAAAAAGATGTGAGCAGTCGGACCTGAAGTGAAGGTCCGACCACTGCCTTGGATAGTGGCTCTTTACCTGTGATGCAAAAGGATCCAGAAGTTCTAAAATGCCCGCGATGGTGGCCCCATTCAGAAAGAACAATGCAAAGTATTTTTGCATCATCATTTATGTATCAGTACATTAAGCATTTATTGCTCTTAGTTTTCAGCCGTTCCCAGCCAAAAATCTAATCGGCATAACCGAAAAACTCTCAAAGCATTCTGTGTCTCCTTCATCCCTGGGAACAGGAGCAAGTTTAGGGTCTAAATCACGTTCTCTGACATGGCTTGTTATATAATCTAGAAAGGGGTGGCTGGCAGGGAGACTGCTGGTTGGATTAGCAATCATTTTAGATCTTTTTCATAAGCTCCTTTTTAGCAGTTATTTTCCCTAATAGTTGCATCCAAGAAACTTTATTTGCTCTGGCAGCAGCCAAACCCAGGAAAATTATGATGACTGACAGGTTGGTTAAAGCAAGACCTCGGCCGTAGCATTTTAGTTTTCCTTCAGATACTAGGAAACCATTTCTTCTTGCTCGCTATATTGGATAATTTTGTTATTTGAAGTGTTTTAATCTCTGTGTTACTTATACTATAAATTTCCTATAGCCTTTGGCTACCGCTGCAAAGTGCACTTCAGTTTTATTTGATTTGTTGGTTTCTGAGAGCCCAAGAGCTGGCTGCCAGGCATTTAGAACCTAAGAATTATTTCAGGCAACACCTGTTGTCTCCAAGCTGTCAGACCTTCTCCATTAGCAGCAAGAACATTGCTCCAAGAAGCCCCAACTTCGGGACAAAAGTCAAGTTTCACTCCGAAAGGTGGGCAATCCATTCTTGCAGACAGGTGGTTATAATGGGGCTCCTTTTTCTTAGCACTGTTGCATGGAGGAAACAGCAAAAAGAAATTCTGTCGATGACACAATTACATTTGGAATGAAGGGTTAATGAATTTATCTCACATCAAAATTTATTTATTTTATTCATGTGCATGTTGTGGAAATTGTTCAAGGCCAAAAGCCAAAACTGTCATTTTCAGAAATATGAAATTAGAAATGATTTCCACCAAGCATTTACACCTTCACTTTGGTCTAGTGGTTAGGGAGCCAGACTCTTACCTGGGAATGCCGGGTTCGATTCCGCCCTCCCCCGTGAAGCCAGTTGGGTGACCTTAGGTTAGTCACAGCTCTCTTCTGAGCTCTCACAGCCCCACCCACCTCACAGGGTGTTCTGTTGTGGGGAGAAGAACAGAAGCTTTATCAGCCACTTTGAGTCCCCTTAAATGGGTGAGAAAAGCAGGGTAGAAAAGCCAGCCCTTCTTCTTCTTCTTCTTCTTCAATAGCAATTCAGCCTCTTATGCAGTGGTAACAGACTAATGGATATATGATAAATAGATATATACTGACTTCTAGTAGAGATGCGCATGAGTATTTGTAACATTCGAAATTCATATGAGTTTGGCTGAATTTGAACATTCAGATCTGAATCAAATGTTGGCACATTCAAAGACTGACATTTGAATTCAAATAAAATGTTTTGATACATTTGAGCGAAGCTTCGTTATAGATTCATATGGGATTCGTATGGGATTGAGCATTTGTATCAAATACGAATCCTACCACATTCGAAGGGGATCTTTTTGAAAAAATACAACCTTTTCTGCATTCAATTCGATACAAATCGAATACAAAAAACATTCGTGCACATTCTAGTTTCTAGTGGTCATAGATAAATAGATTTTTCTACATATAGGCAATGTATTAATTATTAATTATACTATCTTGTTCTTTCCTGTTATTTATTCTCAAGATATATTAAGTTTTATATTCTTGGGGAAAATATATATTGGATTATTATGTAACTGTAATGATTGTATTCAGAATTAAAAAATAAATCTGAGAAATACCATCAAAATGATCCTGATTTGTTTTCCATGTGGTTATCTAATTTTCTTTTGGGAGATTTCTCTCTCTCTCTTTTTTTAAGGTGGCGGAAATATTCCACTGTTAATTTTGTTCGTGCTACATTTACAGACTGTCTAAGGCCCATTGAGTCTTATGTGACAAAAAACAAAGCAGCTCAAAGGAAGGAGAACCTATATGGGGTGAGTATAGGTAAATCAACAGGTAGGTCAGATACAACATGACTAAGATGCTGTTCAAACTCCATCATCAACCTCACTGGGCACAGTGGGTTATGTGTATCTTAGCCAGTTCTGAATTGAAACAGGCAGAAAGGAGCAAGGGACAGAAGGAGGGTGGAGGGGTGTGATCCTCCTCATTTGGTGGCCATGGCTTCTCATGTGATCATAAGAACATAAGAAGAGCTCTACTGGATCAGGCCACAGTCCATCTCGTTCAGCATCCTGTGCCACACAGTGGCTCAACAATAGCTTATGGGTATCTCATGCAGAGACAAGGGCAAAACTTTCACCTGAAAATAGCCTTTGGAGGCCTCCTTCCCAGCTCCCCAGCCTGGAGGATGTACCTCGGCACCAATTCTAGTAGTCACTGATACACCTGTCCTCCATAAATTTGTCCAACCCTTCCTTAAAGCTATCTAGGCTGGTAGCTGTTACCACCTCTTCTGGCAGCAAATTGCATAGACCAATGACCCTCTGGGTGAAGAAATCCTTCCCCTTGTCTGATCCGACTCTCCTGCCCATCAGCTTCATAGATGCCCCCTGGTTCCAGTGTTGTGTGATAGAGAAAATAATTTTTCTCTATCCACCCTTTGTATACCATGCATAATTTTATCTACTTCAATCAGGTCCCCTCTTAAAGGCCGTCCTGAATCAGATGATGAATCAAACACATCCTTCGCTCCCTCCTGACTTTGTCCTGCTAGTCTGTTCTAGTGTGAAAGGCCTGTATTTTAATTACACTTTACATTGCCTCACTGAGTTTATTGGATTTCTTTTAGTTTAATATTGAGATTCACCATCAAATCTTTGGGTGAGGGCAGGAATATAAAGGTTTAGAAATAAATTAAATTGCACAGTTCCATCTTTCAAATTGCATAAATATTTGTCTCATACAGACTTGGATTATTTGCCATTTCAAATATTTATCCAGGTGTGAAGATTCTTAATAGTTTTTGTAAGTAATATGAGGTATATGAAGATGTTATAAATGTGGAGGAGGGGATGAAAGAAAGAATTAGCAGTAATGATTTTTGTGGCAAGAGCGGAATAATATACCCAAAATGTTATGTGTGTATGTGTGTATAAGCCCACGTGCAGAGGTATCACACGTGGACACAGGTTTTTTTAATGAAAGGGAGGGAGGGAGGGAGGGAAGAAGAGTTGGCTTTTCTTCCCCACTTTTCTCACCCACTTAAGGGACTCAAAGTGGCTGACAAACCTTCTGTTCTTCTCCCCACAACAGAACACCCTGTGAGGTGGATGGGGCTGTGTGTGAGAGCTTAGAACAGAGCTATGACTAGCCCAAGGTCACCCGGCTGGCTTTGTGGAGGAGGGCGGAATCAAACCCAATATTCCCAGATAAGAATCCGGCTCCATAAACACTAGACCAAAATGGCAAGAGAGCATAGAAGAGATGAAAGGGAGGATGAGAGAGAGGGGGGGAGGAAGGAGAGAAAGAGATCATAGAAGGAAAGGAAAGAGGGAGGGAGAGAAAGAGAGCATATAAGATGGAAGGAAGGAAGGAAGGAAGGAAGGAAGGAAGGAAGGAAGGAAGGAAGGAAGGAAGGAAGGAAGGAAGGAAGGAAGAATCTCGTCTGTTGTCCTTGTTTCGTTCTGCATTTTCCATTTCTCCCTTTGTCCTTCTTGACTGATATCTGTGCAGCAAAACCTGAAACAAACTTGGAAACAAACTGATCAAATGGGCCAGACATTCAGAAAGTTCAAAGGATGATCAAAGTCCATTTTCTGGACATTTGGCAATCATTGGCAGAGTTCTTAAATCAGACGCAAAGCCCCCTGTTTCTGCCACGCCTCACCTCGCCTCGCCTCGCCTCCGTTGCCTTGCTGGTCTTGCCACAGCGCCGTGGCGTCCTGGCAAGCCTCTGCCTCCTGTGCAAGCACGCAGACTTGAGGGTCTTCGTGCTGAGCAACACCTGGCAACCAGGAGCCAGGTAATCCTGAAGGGCCCTTCCCAGTGTCCCCTTCTTGACGGCTCCCCCTCTCCCAGTTTCTCACACTGCTGAGTAAACCGGAGAGCTGTACTCCAGAAGAGGGCGGCTGATTTCCAAGGCTGCTCTTCCATCCATGCCAGTCTCCGGGCAGCGGTTTGAAAAGATATTCCAATTTCCATTTTGCACAGTCAGATCTGGGCCAGTTTCATGTCAGCCTCATACTGTACTTCTCTGCCTCTTCCAAGCTCAGTTATGTGCCTTGAAAATGTTACAAAGGCAAGAACTAACAGCTTCTGATGGAAGAAGCCATAACGTGGACATTTTCACGGTGCGCTCCTGGCAGGGAATGTGTACGCCTTCCCTTCTTTTCCACTGATGTGGAGCTGAGAGGGAACGTTGTCAGCTCAGGAAGGTTGTCCAGGAGATTCGGAGATTCGTCGCTGGGCGAGAATCCGAAACCACGCTGGCCCTTCCTGCCAGCACATCAACTGCAGCCATCTAGACAGGTCCAAGAAGAGCATTTCCATCCAGCCCACAAACGATCTTCTTTGATTGCTCAGAGATCTGCAAAGGCTCTTCATCTTCCATACCAGCAGAAGTTCATTTATGGGCTGAGGGGGCAATTCTGGGCCTCAAAAGCTTATGTGCGAGATAACATTGGTCCCCAAAACATGAGAGTTGTGCTGAAGTATGTGGACAGGGGAAACATGCAAGGAGGAGGTGGATGGTGTGGCTCTCCTGGTACCTCAGTTGTCCACGCTGGACCTGCAATCTCTGATCTCCACCAAACTATTGGGGAGGGGGGGGGTCCAGCTGCAGTAGGAATCCAGTCCTTGGTCCAGCCTAGCTAACTCGAGAGGTAAACCTGTAGATACACTGAACCTGTAGAGCTCTGATGTAAAGCCCATTGCAGCACCCAAATTCTTTGGACACCTTCGCTGTGGCAATAAAACCTAATGAGCAGGTAGAGAAGCAGCCAGGCTGGATGCTGCTCCTCAACCCTTGCCAGAAATCTTGCCTGTCTTTCCATGGCCAAGCCTGCTAAGGATGTGCACGAATATCTGACAAAGTCAGAATTTGTATGAATAGGTACAAATTTCAACATTTGCAGACGAATTGAATTGCGCTTACAGTAGATCCCTCAGCCCTGTTCGTCCACGAATCAGATACTCGGGTATCCGTTGAAGCTTGAGTCAAATATGGATATTTTTACGAATCAAATGTCAAAAATCTCATTTGTGTACATCCCTACCCAAGTTCATCAGCTCGGCACTAGAGAGCCTTAGGTGGTATTCCTTGTTGTTTGGTGCTGAGAGTTCCATGTGGCTAGACATAAGAACATAAGATGATCCTTGATGGAGCAGGCCACAGCCCATCTAGTCCATAAGAGCCTAAGAGGAACCCTGCTGGATCAGGCCACAGCCCATCTAGTCCATAAGAGCCTAAGAGGAGCCCTGCTGGATCAGGCCACAGCCCATCTAGTCCATAAGAGCCTAAGAGGAACCCTGCTGGATCAGGCCACAGCCCATCTAGTCCATAAGAACCTAAGAGGGGCCCTGCTGGATCAGGCTGCAGCCCATCTAGTCCATAAGAGCCTAAGAGCAGCCCTGCTGGATCAGGCCACAGCCCATCTAGTCCATAAGAGCCTAAGAGGAGCCCTGCTGGATCAGGCCACAGCCCATCTAGTCCCTAAGAACCTAAGAGGAGCCCTGCTGGATCAGGCCACAGCCCATCTAGTCCCTAAGAACCAAATAAGGGCCCCATTGGATCAGGCCACAGCCCATCTAGTCCATAAGAGCCTAAGAGGAACCCTGCTGGATCAGGCCACAGCCCATCTAGTCCATAAGAACCTAAGAGGAACCCTGCTGGATCAGGCCACAGCCCATCTAGTCCCTAAGAACCAAATAAGGGCCCCATTGGATCAGGCCACAGCCCATCTAGTCCATAAGAGCCTAAGAGGAACCCTGCTGGATCAGGCCACAGCCCATCTAGTCCATAAGAACCTAAGAGGAACCCTGCTGGATCAGGCCACAGCCCATCTAGTCCCTAAGAACCTAAGAGGAGCCCTGCTGGATCAGGCCACAGCCCATCTAGTCCCTAAGAACCAAATAAGGGCCCCATTGGATCAGGCCACAGCCCATCTAGTCCCTAAGAACCTAAGAGGAGCCCTGCTGGATCAGGCCACAGACCATCTAGTCCATAAGAGCCTAAGAGGAACCCTGCTGGATCAGGCCACAGCCCGTCTAGTCCATAAGAGCCTAAGAGGAACCCTGCTTTATCAGGCCACAGCCCATCTAGTCCATAAGAGCCTAAGAGGAACCCTGCTGGATCAGGCCACAGCCCATCTAGTCCATAAGAGCCTAAGAGGAACCCTGCTGGATCAGGCCACAGCCCGTCTAGTCCATAAGAGCCTAAGAGGAACCCTGCTTTATCAGGCCACAGCCCATCTAGTCCATAAGAGCCTAAGAGGAACCCTGCTGGATCAGGCCACAGCCCATCTAGTCCATAAGAGCCTAAGAGGAACCCTGCTGGATCAGGCCACAGCCCGTCTAGTCCATAAGAACCTAAGAGGAGCCCTGCTGGATCAGGCCACAGCCCATCTAGTCCCTAAGAACCTAAGAGGAGCCCTGCTGGATCAGGCCACAGCCCATCTAGTCCATAAGAACCAAATAAGGGCCCCATTGGATCAGGCCACAGCCCATCTAGTCCCTAAGAACCTAAGAGGAGCCCTGCTGGATCAGGCCACAGCCCATCTAGTCCATAAGAGCCTAAGAGGAACCCTGCTGGATCAGGCCACAGCCCGTCTAGTCCATAAGAGCCTAAGAGGAACCCTGCTTTATCAGGCCACAGCCCATCTAGTCCATAAGAGCCTAAGAGGAACCCTGCTGGATCAGGCCACAGCCCATCTAGTCCATAAGAGCCTAAGAGGAACCCTGCTGGATCAGGCCACAGCCCGTCTAGTCCATAAGAGCCTAAGAGGAGCCCTGCTGGATCAGGCCACAGCCCATCTAGTCCATAAGAGCCTAAGAGGAGCCCTGCTGGATCAGGCCACAGCCCATCTAGTCCAGCATCCTGTCCCACGCAGTGGCCCACCAATTGCCCATGGGCATCTCAAGCGGAGACAAGGGTGAACCTTCTCCTGCTCTTAAATCTCAGCAAATGGCTTTAGAGGCATCCTGCTTGTCGCCCCAGCAGGAAAGATGTACTTAGGCATCCATTCTATTGGCCATTCATAAATCTGTCCAACCCTTCCTTAAAGCCATCCAGGCTGGTTGCTGTTACCACCTCTTCTGACAGCAAATTCCACAGACCAATGACCCTCTGGGTGAAGAAATCCTTCCCCTTGTCTAATATGACCCTCCTACCCATCAGCTTCATAGAGGGCCTCCTGGTTCTAGTGTTGTGTGACAGAGAAAAGAAATGTTCTCTAGTATCAACTTTTCTATACCAGGCATGATTGTATATACTTCAGTCAGTATACAGAAAGATTCCTCCTGCAAAAAAAGCAGCTGGCCATGGTCCTTTCCTCAAAGACCAAATGAGCATCTCTCTGCTCTCCATAGGGTTGCTCTGCCACCAAACTGCAGCCACCTCCAGGGTCTAAGGATCACCACACTTGGCTCCATCCCTGGTCCAGCATGAGCAAGATCCTTAAGAACAAAAACATGTCCAAGCAAGAGATGACGGCCTGGGCACTTTATGGCTGCAGATGCCCACAGATCTTTTCCTTCAGCAAAGGGAGCTTCTTCCTGCCTGAAATGTGCTTTGCATGGACAACAGAAGCAAAGTCCATCTCATTCCTGTAGTCATTAGGATGCTGTGATTCAAATGAGGTTTAAAATGTGAAGCTACAATGTGTTCCGAATGCTTTTTAAAATGAGGGTTGACAAAGTGTTTCACGATTATGACTGTCTCAACACAGCCTTCGCCAGCATGCCAGCTTCCAGCTGTTGCTGTTGCTGGCTTGGACCGATGGGAACCACAGTTCAAACAAAATAAATATGAAAGCAACCAGCTTAGCAAAGACTGTTTGGAGCGTGTCAGGAATGCAGAGTCCATTGTATGTTAGAAGGCCAAAGGGTTTTGAGTTTGACAGTTTCTGGTTTTCCACCAAGTTGAACTAGACAGGCTACAAATATGTCATCTCCATAAGAGGTGAAACGTCTTGCACAATTTTTTTTCCCTCCAGCTCCCTCGTTTAGATATTTTGTCTCTCCAAACTGTCTGGATCTAGGCTTTCAAGATCTGTCTGAGTGGGGTTTCAAGTATAACTCTGGCACAGAGATTTATCTTGATTCTGCACCACAATAATCATTTGTCTCCCTATTCAATCTGGGGAAGAGGAGGAAGAGGAGGATAGGGATAGGAGTTGTGTCTGCACATCCACATTTTCACAGCCACAGAAAATGCACCATGAAGTCACCAGTTTCCCATGTCTGCAGGAGCAGGACCATCACAGCTGTAGTCATGCCTCAAATTTAATCCAGCTTCAGTCCACCTTCAGAGCAAGGCTGTGGTCACACCTAAGGGCTAGTTCAACTTCAGTCCATCTTCAGAGTGAGGCTGTGATCACATCTAAGGTCTAATTCAGATTCAGTCCATCTTCACAGTGAGGCTGTGGTCACACCTAAGATCTAATCTAGCTTCAGTCCACTTTCAAAGTGGCTGTGATCACACCTAGGGTTTAATCCAGCTTCAGTCCATGTTCAGAGTGAGAGAACAACATCAGGAAAGTGACCGGGAATTTTCTTTCCAAATTATCTATCCCAAAGGGGAATTTTTTGAGAAAATTCTGAATTTTCTCAAAGAAAACAGCTTGTCAATTTGCTGGTGTATTCTCTCACTTTGAAAGTGGACTGAAGCTGGATTAAACCTTAAGTGTGACCAACCACGGCTCTATGGTCACACATCTCTGTGTGGAGAGATGGCTAGGAAGAAGGCTTTGGTGGTTGGTTTATATTTCTTACAACTTTGTGAGGTCATCTGCATCTTGTATTTCACAGGCTCCCGTAAGGAAAGAGTGAAATCAATTTTTAAAAAATACCGATGCTCAAGAAATACTTTGAGATGTAATCTTTTTTGCCTGTTACAATTTTGCACGCATCTGCTGACATGGTGCTTTCCAGTAAATGCATTTTTGAGAGACAACTCTGTTGCAAAATTCAGCGTCCTAAGTACACCTTCATGTCAATGAGCTGGCTACATTGGGAAGCGTGAAGTTGGTGAATTTGCATTTAAAGCAAATTAAAGAAATTTCTTTCTCATCCTGTGCTTCAAGCAAACGTTCCAAATGAGTAAATCAGGTTGAAAAATTCAATCAGTTAAAAGAGAAAAGTCAATCAGAGACTGTCAGTCGCTATCGTTTAGATACAAATTTTTATCTGAAATAAATATTTATTCTATATCATTCTTGCTCCAAACTAGAAATAAGTATATGTGGTCTGCTTCAAAAGTAGGGAAAGGCCTTGGATAGAATTATTATAGACTTAAATTTCCAAGTTTTCAGAGGGAGAGAGAAAGGTATAAGCATCATTTTTGATAGAAACAGTGTCATTGTTTGATGCTCTTTCGTTTTGAGTGTTTTTCCACTGTCACTAGAAGTACCCATTAAGTACCCATTAATGGGTACAAAAATGCCATTACGTACCCATTTATGGGTACTTAATGGGTACTTTTAGTGACAGTGGAAAAACACCTTTTATTTCTTTGTATTTTATTAGATAAACACATGGCAGCTACTTTGAGCATTCCATGGCAAGAAAGCTGGCAAGAGGCAGAACTCGGTGGCCAGACTGCTGCCAGGTTGGAATGACCACGGATTGTTTTTCTTTTTAGGTTTGAGTCATACTGAATCGAATGCAAGCAAATTTGTATCCGTTTGGATAGGTCCCCTTCAAATGTGGTAGGAGTCGAATTTGATACGAATGATACAAATTTGATATGAATGTTTGATATGAATTGCATACAAATAGGGATGTGCACGAATATTCAAATGCATTCAAAATTTGATCAAATTGACTGAATTTTGACATTTAAATTCAAATCAAATGTCCTTAAATTTGTATTTAAAATTTTGAATTTCGGATCTATTCATTTGAATTATTCAGACATTTGTATGTGTATGGGTTTGTACATGATTCGTACTTGAAGATTCACATCCTTCCCATATTCATACATATACATGGACCTGCGGAAGATGCGTATGGGCATCTACGAATATTGTCGACATTAGTAAATGGAAATTCAAATGAAAAATTCAAACAAATAGATTTGAATTTGCTTAATTTGAATCAAATTTGGTTAAAGTTGAATTTAAAAGATTCAAATTGAATTGAATTTTTGAGTATTCTATTATTTGAATCAAATCAAATCATGAAAATTGCATTTGTGCACATCCCTACATATGAATCATCTATGTATCCACTCTGAACACGTCAAATCTGCCCTGAATCCACTTTGAATCCACACTCAATCCACTTCAAAACCACTCTGGTCTGGATTCATTGCGGATGTGACTGGCACAGCCACTTTCCTACTTCCCCAGGTTCACAAACATAACGAAGCTTTGTGCAAATGTTCCAAAGCATTTGATTTGAATTTGAATGTCAATCTTCAAATGTGCCACCGTTCTATTTGAATTCGGATGTCTGAATTTGGATAAATTCATATAGATTTCGAATGTTACAAATATTTGTACACATCCCTACTGGCAGCCCCTATTGGCTGGATGTATCCCACCAAGGTCATAAAGGAAATGTCCTGGTTGCCTGTCTGCAACCAGTCCAGTTCAAGGTATTAATTCCTTAAAGGAGAATATTTCTCCACCCAGACCTTGCCGTGCATTAAGATGAAAAGTCCAGTATAGCTGCTAAGCACTTGGAAGGCTGAGCCCCTGCAGCTGTTGAAAGCTTTAGCTGCCATCATTAAATAAAAGCACACACCCCCATCTGGGCTTCATCTATATGAGAAAGAACTTGGCAGCAGCAGACCACATTTATGTGATAACGGCAGCTTGTACATCTGGTCCCAAATCCTGGTAAAGAAGGAGGGTTGATTCTCTCCAATGCATCGTAAACCTAGGCATGAACCCCATGGACTTCAGGCTTCAGGCGCACCAGAGGCCTCCCAGAGCATCAGGGATAGTGAACAACCCTAAACAGGGACCACATGGAAAGCTGGCAAGGGTTGAAACCAAGAAGCGATACCAGCAACAATAAAAAGAAATGGGAACTTTAAAAAAAATTCACATTGAATGTGAAAATAGAGTACCATACTGGGGGGGGGGGAGGAGGAGAGTTGGCTTTTCTACCCTGCTTTTAATCCATTTAAGGGGACTCAAAGTGGCCGACAAAGCTTTCTATTCTTCTCCCCACCACAGAACACCCTGTGAGCTTTTGTTCAAAATAAATAAATAAATAAATAAAAGGACCCAATTCAGCCCTGTTCACTTGGTTGGGAGTCCATTCTGGGTGGAGGCTTTAGATTCTCCCTAGTCTCCAACGCTCATTTTCACATGCAACTGGGTTCCTTTGTGTTCTCTTGCTAGCAAAGGACTCAGGGAGGAGCAGAGCAAAGAGTTGGATCATCAGTTTGGTTTGCTTTCCTCCTCTGAGTGGTTGATGATGGTAAAACGATTCCCCCAGAGTGGAGCAGGCTTCAGATCAAGGCACAGGACTTTGGAAGTTTCAGTTTGATCTGACTAAACTTCATTTAGAGTCACAGCATCAAAACAAGCCATTCGTTGAGATCAAAGTGAGGTGAGCAGAGAGGGCAGTCTTTCTGGGCGTCATTTGCATTAGACTCCAGGGTGCTGGGTGCTAGGGATGGGCACAATTTTATTTTATTTTATTTTATTATTGCATTCGAATTCAAGTCGAATCAAATGTCAAAACATTCAATTCGATTTGAGTGTTTAAAATCTGAATGCAACAAAAACCAGTTTGAATCCAATCCATTTGAATCTATTTGTTCAAATCTTGGATATGAATCTGAAGATACGAATGTCGACAACATTCGCATGTGTTATACGTATCTGTATGCATTTCGTATGCATCCCACTTTCATTCCATATTATAAGCGCAAATGCATACAGGTACATATGAGATTCAAATTATTTGAATCCTTCAAATGAATGTTTTGGAACATTTGGAATTTGTTTGAATGTTTAAATTCGAATGTGTAGACATTCTATTTGAATTCAAATGTCCACATTTGGTTGAATTTGATCAAATTTTGAATGTTTAGAACATTCGTGCACTTGCCTACTGTGCGCAGGAAACATGTCATGGGTGCTTTATTCTGGAACACCCAAATGTAGCGGAAGAAGTAAATGATGCCTGGAAGCAGCTTAAGAGATTGGCTCTGCTCTGTGTCTTGGGCTGAGAACTGTTTTGATTGTCTCATCTCAGAAAGAATTTCATGTTGGTGGAAAAATGGCTGAAAGAAGAATTTAAAAAATAAACAGCAGCTTTACCATGCTGCAAGCTGAAAGAAAAAGAAAGGTGGTCTTTCCTTTCATGGTGGCATCTCCAACCTAAGTGAACGCGCATCCTTCCTTTTGCAGTGCAGAATTCACTGTTGGAACCCATGCCATTCCTTTCCAAAAGGAAGACAAAAGACTGCCGATGGAGGCTGGATATCGGATGAAGAAAGAGCCTCAGGCCCAATGGAGTATCTCCTTTCACATCTTCCATGCTAGAGTCATGAGACTGGGGAAAGCTGTGACTTTGTGCTCCGCTAGAAACCTCAGGATGACAGCACTTTGGATGAAAATACAGAATTACTAAATGGCACGATGTTGTTTCCTCCCTAGACGATGGGCTTTCTTTCCAGAATGAAAGCTTGGAATGGCAGTCAGCTGGAAGGGTTGCAAGAAAAAAATATGGCCTGTGGAGAGCAGAAATGTTCACTCATCTGGCGATCAAAAGAGACCAGGAAAGGAAAGAACAAGGGGCCATGCAGATGGTAGGTGAAATAAAAAACCATGCAGGTGGATTATGGAGAGCTGCCTAAGTTGTGGAAGAAACCTGGGAAGACCTCCAGCCGTGGACCAAGAATGGATGATGGCTGAGGACAGACTCTATCCTTTCCTCATGCCTAAACACACATCAGTCATCGGTGGAGGTCCCTTCTCACCCCCCTGTACACTGAAATGGAAATCAGTGCTACCTGAGGCCTTTTCCATCCCACTCTGCAGAAATGAATGCTCTGGCTTCAAATTTCTACACTCCCAGTGCAACTGTGAATGTGAGGGAGATCATCCAGTTGTCCCTGCTGTTGTTTGGCTGCCTACAGCTCTTAAACATACAAAATCCTGAAGGAAGCTCAAAGCCCTTCAAGGAAGGGATAGTTTATGGGTCTTTTCCCACTTCCCTGTTGGGAATGCTGCCACACACTCTGGGACAATGCTCCATCCACACACTACTGTGCTGCCTCCATCCCAAAGCATCCCGGAGAGAGCAGGAACATTCCCAATCCTCCATCTGAGTTCCCAGGTGCAGCCTTCACACTATATCCTTGTGCAAATGCTACGCGGAGGAGGCCTTAGCAACTTAAAGAGCCAGATGGTGCTGGAGCTCATGGTGCAAACGCTGGTCACTATGCCTGAACCCACTGAAGTCGGGTCTCTGGTGCAAAAAAGGTTGGGGACTCCTGCTTTAAGGCCATTTGCTGGGATTCAAGAGCAGGAGAAGGTTTTGCCTTTGCCTTCTGCTTGAGATGCCCGTGAGCAAATGGGGGGCCACTGTGTGAGACAGGATGCAGGACTAGATGGGATGTGGCCTGATACAGCAGGGCTCCTCTTATGTTATGTTCTCTTATGGATCTACCCAACCCAACATGGTTCAGCCCCCTCTAGCCCGGTTTCCTGCCTACACATGACAAGAGAAAACGGACTGCTCCCCTCCCCCCAAGGTGGATTGAGTCCTATGTAAAAATGGACTCCAGAGAAGCTGACTTGAGGAAACACAGTCTGCCCCTAAGCAAGCCTGGGGCGTAAACAATTGTAAGTGATACAAAGAGAAGCCGGCTGGAGGATGTCTTGAACTATGGGTGTGATCTCAGCCTGAGCCTCCTCGGTTGGGTCCTGGAGAAACTTCTTTGCCCCAAGAAGGCAGTCAGAAATCTTTCCGTTGCACAAGTTAGTGAAAGTGTTGGATCTCACGGCTGCCTCTGCATCCCTCTGTTTGACCTGAGGACGTCCATTTGGGCTAGAAAAGTGTGAGGACACTGGCTGAGAACCAGCAAGTGGCTTTGGAAATCATGCCACGCCAGGCAGCCACTGTGCTTCACAACAGCTTCCCCATTGGAGACCGTGTTGACAGAGGCTTTATTGTCTTCTCAGCTGCCAGATCCATGATTTGAAGCCTGAAGAGCAAGTGCCAATTGCCAGGACTTAGAGTGTTTTAAATCTCTTTGGCTCAGGTGCATCTGTGGCTGAAACTCCTGCAGGGGGAGAAGGAGAAGAGAAGCCAAATAAATCATCTTTCTGACACAGACTCTTTGAGTCTTTGATGCAGAAATATTGAAGAAAGCTCATTACTGCATTTCAGATTTACCAACCATCTCTACACCCAAAACATTAATGGCCTAAACATTAGACATTAATGCACTCCATTTGGTTAATCATTCTGTAGAAACAATGGGAAACAAACCTGAATAAATGAATAAATAAATGTATGAAAATAGTGTGTCTGTTCCAAGCAGTTTTCCAGCATTGTACTTGTGGTTCTTTCTATACTGGCCCTTGTTCCAGATTATATCCCAGAATAGGGGGCTGCCATCCACACGCTAATGCCCTATATGGGTGCAGTGCAGAGTATCTGTCAGTCAGCAAGATTGCTGATGCATTCTGCATTATTTACTGTCTTCAAGGCAAGCCCACGCAGATCATACTGCAGTAGTCCAGTCTGCAAATCACCAGAATATTGATTACTGTTCTCTGCCCAGAAAAGCTATAACCGGTGAACCATCTAGAGCTGGAATTGGTCACTCCTGGCCACCTACGCCACCAGATCCCCTAGCAAAAGCAAATTCTATTGCCTGCATTTCTCAGCAGCCAGTACACTATATTTCCTAATCTTTTCTTTCCCTTACATTTCTGCTTAATGGTGCAACAATAGGAATGTGCACAAATATATGTAACATTCATTATTTGTGCTAATTCAGATGAATTTGGATATTTGTATACAAATCAAATGTTACGACATTCGTACATTGACATTAGTATGAATTCAAATGTTTCAGAACATTTGCACAAACCTTCGGAACATTCGTGAAACAGGGAGGTGGGAAAGCGGCTGCGCCAGTCACATCTCCAACAGATCCAGAGTGAGAGCAGATTCAAAGTGGATTCAGGGTGGATTTGACACTTTCAGATATATATTGGATATGTATCGGATATGTATCAGATAAGTATGCGTTCATATCAGAAATTTGTACAAATTTGTACTAATGCATTCATATTGAATAGAATTCTACCACATTCGAAGGAGATCTATTTGAACGTATCGATTCGATACGATTCTGTTTGATTATGACGGTTATATCTAGCGTATTGTCCATTTTTCTTGCATTGTATGCAATATCCTCTCTAGGCATATTTTCACCTCACTGCATTTGGATAACGGTGATGAATTTATTTTATTTTCATTTAGGAAGAGGGGAATGGATGGAGCAGGCCAGAGCCGAGGGAATCCAGTGCAGCTGAAATTAAGACAAACCATTGTTAGGCTGCCTTTCCAATGTGGCGTTTCAGACAACTTTGAGACAGCAGATTTATCGCTTGTGTCACAGGAAACTTTTGCGCTGTAATCCAACTCAAAATCATCCTTTTTACACATGGAGATGGGGTCTTAGCTCATGGAATGCATGAAATGTCACAGAACAAATAATCTGGTTGTATCTTTGCTCTCATATCATATAATGCATATAATGTCTTTCCCCACATATCCAATGGCATGACAGAAATGAAGAAGCATTTTCCCTTGTGCTCCCTGGGGCAAAGGAAGGGATGGGCTTTGGACAGGAAGCACAAAATTGGAGTTTACGTTGTGGGAGAAAGAAACTGGTCTCAGGGGAACGACGTCCTCCCCTCCTTTGGTAGAAGTGAGCCAGTTTGGTTTAGTGTTTAGGGAGCCAGACTCGGATCTGGGAATACCAGATTTGATTCCACACTCCTCCACGAAGCCAGCTGGGTGGCCTTGGGATAGACATAGCTCTCTTCTGAGCTCTCACAGCCCCACCCACCTCACAGGGTGTTTGTTGTGGGGAGAAGAACAGAAGGCTTGTCAGCCACTTTGAGTCCCCTTAAATGAGTGAGAAAAGCAAGGTAGAAAAGCCAACTCTTCTTTCCAGATGTATTTTGGTCAGATGTGTCTCTCTTCCCCACATTTTTAGCATGACATTGAGTGATTCCTAACCAATGCATACCACAAAAATCATTGTCAAAGCCATCAGTGTTGTAAAAGCAGGTCTACAGGATGCTTTTTTTTTTTACAATAAAGCTTTTTTTTTTTTTTTTTTGCAGTCTCTGCAAGGACAGGAACCCCCACGTAGATTTCCCATCCTCCAAGAAAGTTCCAGGTCAGAACCAAATTCTGTCTCTGCTGAAAGCATGCATTCCTTCTGTCCCAGATCAAATTCCCTCCCTCCCCCAGTGCAACCTTTCTTTTGGTCAGCAGGTCCACTGCAAGGACATAAATGTTTGGCTGCATCCACATGCTGGTCTCTAAATCCAAAATGAAGATTAGAAAATGCAGTTCTCAAATGCATTTCCTGATTTTTAATCTGGATTAAATTTGGGATGGGAACTCTAGCATCCACACGCTAGCACCTCTCAGCTGCTTTTTCCAGTAGGGGCCCCTGGAGAACATGCCCGTTTCCTGTAAGGGGTGTGTCCGATGTCTATAGGCCACTAAGAGTCCATTTGCACCCTCCGGTGGACGTGTGATTTCCACCCAGGGATGTCCATGGCGTGACGGAAGGAGTCGCCGTCACCCTCGTCAGCAACAAGGCAGTTTCCCTGCTTCCCTTGGTGTTCTTTTGGGAGAAAAGGAGGAGCAAAATTGGGCGTGTGGAGGGAAGAAATGACAAGCATCCCTTGTTTCTTGCAGCGCGGACGTCTCTCTCAGGTGCGCAGAAGGGCACGACGCTGCTTAGGACTACAAAGAATTATGTGGTTCCAATCTCTTTGGAGAGAGATAACTTGATTTGCCTGAAGAAAGCATCCAGGCTGGCTCCAATTTTCACTGCTTGCACAATCCCATGGCAACCAGTTGATATGTTCAGCTCCCCTACTCCGAGTAATTTTGCTTTTGAAACTCTTTTGGCTCTCTTTCAAATGAAATTCGCTGCTGCTCAAAGTCCCGTCTCTGCCCTGACCAGATCAGAGGCCTTTGAATAGAGAAACTCTGAAAGAAGGAGAAGCAACCCTCAATACCTTTCATGATTGAGTCTCTCCAAACATTATCTTTGACAATGACTGAGGGCCGGAGCCTGATTATGGCCGGCAGAATAGCCCCGGGGAACAGTGGGCTGCAGTCGGACACGATGGCCTGTCGCAGCCGCTTCGCATCTCAGCCCTTTAGCGGATGAGAAGTCAGAGGGGAGCATTTGCTCCGGCTGAGCTGGGGTCGTTTGGAAGTTGCTCGTCAGCCCTGGGCTTCTCAACACATCTGCTGTTTTGAGACTTGAGCCAGAGGCCTTTTTGCACTTACCTGATTAGGCTGGCGTGAACTAAGGCTGGTAAACTTCATTAAAGATGGACCATTCGCATTTGCCATGAGGGAAGCTTCCCCAAAGCATCCATCACCGGCCAGAAGTGCAAATGGTCCTCCCATTTACCAGCCCATGCTGATGCCTCCAAAGCCGGAAATTCCACCTCCGTTCCAGGCACCGTTGCAAGAAGGGCGTGATCAATCGCTCACCCATGCCGTGATCGAACTCCCCTCTCGGGGATCAGATGACCAGTCACGGCATGGGTGAGCAATCAATCACAGCATGGGTAAGCATATCGATCACAGCCGCCACCACCAGTGCACCTGTGCAGACACCACATTCCCCACCCACCTAATGCAACAAACCGGATGCAGGCCGAATGGCCGCACTGCCAGACACTTCAGGTAAGCTTTTGGTAAATGTTGGTTAAGGTGTGGAGCACAAAATCCTGTTCCACATCTAATCAACACTTAGCGAACTTCTGGGGCCTATTCACATTTGGCTTTATTCTGGAATATATCCTGAAACAGGGGCTTGCTATCCAAATGCTACCGCAGGCTACCGCAGGCCCCAAGTGAGGCCTACCAGAATCTGCATTAGCATGTGGGCCACAAATCCCTATAATGAGATATACTCCAGAAAAGGGCCAAGTGCGAACAAGCCCCTGGTGAGGGTGGGCAAGCTTGGAGGCTGTAGCAGCCTAGTCGGCAAGCATATGCTCTCCACCAGATGTTCACTACTTCTTCAGTATGGTATAGGTGCGAATTTCACCTGTTGTCTACATTTCAGGATGGGAAGGTGTTCCACTGTGCCGAGGAAAACGATGCCTCCATGTCTCCATTTTGAAGCACAGAGGGCAGTGCTACTGGCAGTGGACAATGGCGGCAGCCCTGCGCAGGGCATGAAATCATCAACAATGGCCATCACACCAGGAGAAATCAACCCAAGTCATGTGCTGCCATCAGAGATGTGGTTGAAGGAGGCACTTTCTTCCGTGGACACAGAAGCCTCAGGTGGTCAAGAGCTTGCTTACACTGGGATGCAACTAGGGATGTGCACGAATGTTTTCTGACATTCTATTCGAATCAAATCAAATACCCAAAAATCCAATTCGATTCGAACCTTTTAAATGCGAATTCGACAAGATTCAATTCATATTTACCACATTCGAATCTATTCATGCAAATTTTTCATTCATATCTGCACATACAAATGTCGACAACATTCGTATGCGCACGTACACATCTTCCCCACATCCATACATGTCCGTATGCGTCCTGTAGTTATCCCATATGCAACCCATTTTCATCCCGTATGTATCCATGCAAATGCGTATGGATGCAGGAAAGATGCAGATCTTCAAGTACGCATTGTGTACAAACCTGTACACCTACAGATGTCCAGATAATCGGAACGAATAGATCCGAAGTTTGACATTCAATTTAAATATTTGCATCCAAATTTTAGGACATTCTAATCGAGTTCAAATGTCGAAATTCAGCACATTCGATCGGACTTCAAATGCCTATGAATATTCATGAACATCCCTAGATGCAACATCTTGGCTTTAGCTCAGGATTTTTTGCTGGCTGGCACAATTCACTCCTATGGGAATGTAGGATAGTCCCTGTGGCACCCACCTGTCCCAAAACAGCTCCCAATCTGTGCAGCAAATGGTTTTATTAATGCATATGGCAGTGTCCAGACATGTTTGCACTTATACAGTCTAGCAGGAAGATACCGTGTAAGAATGAAAGGAGGCCTTGAAAAAGGATCCAGCTGCTCACCTGACCGTGAAATGATCACCAATGTAGCCCTTGTGCTGTGGTCACACTTAAGAGTTAATCTGGCTTCAGTACACTTTCAGAACAAAAGAATACATCAGCAAAGTGAGAAGCTGTTTTCTTTCAGTGTTAAATAACTCAGAAAATTCACCTTTGGGATAGATAATGTGGAAAGAAAATTCCTGGTCACTTTGCTGATGTATTATCTCACTCTGACGGTGGACTGAAGCTGGATTAAGCCTTAGCTGTAACCATAGCAAAACAGATGACTGTGTGAGGACAGAAATCTAGATATTTGGATTGTCTAAATAAAACAGAGGACAGACAGAGTGGGTGGGAAGCTAGAATTCCCAGGCTAGTATCGCTCTCTCTCCAAAAAGGAAGCATTTGGGATGGAGGCAAATTTCTGATGTCCACAATGAATGTGGGGTTTTTGAGTAACAATAGTGACCAGGATGAAGGAAGACCAAAACTGCACTGAGAATAATAACAGTGAACTTTATTCATTTTAGAGGTCTCACTGAAGTCGAATTATCTATAAAAGTTATTTATCCCTAACCTGGCCATCTGCTTCCATTGAAGGAGGTGATAACTCTTCACCATTTACCTCAGCCAGGTTGGTCTAGTCGTTACAGATCCGGTCTCTTATCTGGGAATATCTTGTTTGATTCTGCACTGCTCCATGAAGCCAGCTGGGTGACCTTGAACTGAGGCCGTTTTGCACATGCGGTTTTGGAACGTGCGGAAGACAGCCCGGGACACGGCATTCGCATTGCCGCGACCGGGTTTGCGTCCCGGCACGTCCTGGGCTGTCTTCCGCGCATTCCAGATGCAGAGCACTTTAAAGTGCTCTGCATCCATTCCCGCGTGTACAAAGCGTCCCGGCGCGTTCGGGGAGAGAAGAGTTCGCGCACGCTTCTCTCCCTGACAGCCGCGGGCATGCCTCCCCTGTCAGCATGGGCCAAAAATCGGCACAGCAGCTGACAGCGGTCAGGCTGATTGCCTTCCTTGCCGGGCTGTGGAAGCGATCGCGCAGCCGTGGCGAGGCTGGTTGACAGCGAGGAGACCCACAATTCGAATTGTAGGACCCCTTGCCGTCTGCCAGCCTCGCCGGTGCTGTGCAATCACTCCCGCAGCCCGGCAAGGAAGGTGATCGCCCTCCACGGGGGGGAGCTAGGCCCTTCCCGGCCCCGGCGGCCCCATTGCGGCTGCCGGAGTCGGGGACCTGGGAGCATCGGCTTCCTGTAGCCCCTTTCCGGGGTGGCAGGAGGCCGAGGCCGGGCTGGCTGGGGGCGAGGAACCCCTTGGGCAACCGGAGCGCATCGCTCCGGTCAGCCAAGGGTTCCCCCCCCCCCCGCCGCCCCCATCGCGACCGTCTGCGGGGCGCGGGCACCCCGCAGATCAGCTCCCCACCCCCCCACTCCCCAAAGCCCCCACCCCCACCCTCCGAGCCCGATCACGCCCATCTTCGGGGTGTAGGCGCCTACACCGAGGCACCTACACCCCAAAGATGATTCTCCCCCCCCCCCAGGGCCCTGGGAGGACGCGCACGCGCGACACAGCACCTACCTGCTCACTGTCCAGCCTCGGAATGAGGCAAGGATGCCGGGAGCGCGCACCACGTGGCCCAGGGACGCCCCCTATTGGACAAGTAGTTCACGTGAACTGCTTGTCCAATAGGGGGCGTCCCCGGGCCACGTGGTGCATGCTCCCGGCATCCTTGCCTCATTCCGAGGCTGGACAGTGAGCAGGTAGGTCCTGTGTCGCGCGCACGCGTGTGCTCCCGGGGCCCTGGGGGGGGAGAATCATCTTTGAGGTGTAGGCGCCTCGGTGTGGGCGCCTACACCCCAAAGATGGGCACGATCGGGCTCGGACGGTGGGGGGGTGGGGGCTTTGGGGAGTGGGGGGGTGAGGAGCTGATCTGCGGGGTGCAGCTGCCTAGATCCAGGCGCCCACGCCCCGCAGATGGGGAGGAACAAGGTTGGGGGGAAGCCTTTGGCGACCGGAGCCAGGGGCTCCAATCTCCAAAGGGCTCCTGCCCCTGCCCCAGGATGGGAGGTGCGGGTTCCAGGGAGGGTGCCGAAGTCCCGCAGAGCCCCCCACACACACCCCTCCCGCCACAAGATCCAGGCGGGAGGTGCTTTTACTCCGCTTCCAACGTGGAAGCAGGAGTGAAAGTTTTCCTTCTCCCTGCCAGATCGCTGGCTTGGAGGGGTGGGGTGGGGCACGCCCCCTGCTGCAGGTGGGCACCCTCGGGGCCTCTCAGCAGCAGGTGGGAGGGAGCCCCATGCCCCTCCCCCCAGCGATCTGGCTAGGTAAAACTTTGCTTCAAAGTGAAGTGGGGGTGGGGGGGGCGATCGGGGGGGGCGATCGGGGGGGGCCTCCCTCTCCCCCTCCCTCTCCCCCTCCCTCTCCCCCAACCCATCCCAGGGTGGGTGTGGGGTGAGTGGGGGGTGGGGGTTAGTTGCGGTGGGGGTGGGTGGGAATCATCTGCGAGGTGTAGGCGCGTAGATCCATGCACCTACACCCCGTAGATGGCTCCGATCTCCGAAGGGCTCCTGCCCCATAGGCAGCTGCTCCAGGGTGGGTGCCCGGATGCCCGGGCACGTTTGTGCCGGCTGCATGGGCCCGATCCGGCCCCGTGCAGCCGGCAAGATGGCGGAGCAGCCGGCTTGACAGGGCTGCCCACCCCTTGGGTGCTCGCACCCAAAGGGAGGCAGCCTCGGCACCTGTCTCCCTGCCCCTTGCCGGCATTTGCCGGCTAAGACACTTTGGAACGCTTTTACCATTCACACACAGGTGCGCCGGAACGCGTTTACACGCGTTCCTGCGCTCCTATGTGTGAATGGTCAAAGCGTCCTGAAGTGTCTTAGGCTTCCCGTCCTACACCCATTCCAAATGGAATGGATGTAGTGCGAAAATGCCTCTGGTCACAGTTCTTTTCTGAGCTTTCAAAGCCCCACCGGCCTCACAGCTGCTTTGAGTCCCCTTAAATGGGTGAGAAAAGCGGGGTAGTAGGGCCAATTACTCCTCCTTCTAGCCTGTTTGGTCTGGTGGTTAGGGAGCTGGATTTTTACCTGGGAATACCAGGTTTGATTCTGCACTCCTCCATGAAGCCAGCTGGGTGACCTTGGGATAGTCACAGTTCTCTTCTGAGCTCTCACAGCCCCACCTACCTCACAGGATGTCTGTTGTAGGGAGAAGAACAGAAGGTTTGTCAGCCATCTTCAAGTCCCCTTAAATAGGTGAGAAAAATGGAGTAGAAAACCCAACTCTTCTTCCCCAGAGACTCCAGCAGGTTGTCCTTTAGAAAGTTGAATGTGCCGCGATATTTTCTCTGTTGTAAATCGAGAAGTACCTTTGGTGCCTTAACAAAAGGTGAAAAGGTGACCTTCAAACAAAATGAAACCATCAGTCGCCCCTTCCTGATATGGCCATCTGAAACCTTCGAGTATCTCACAGGCTCCCCCCACCCCTCCCGATTCATTGCCGGATTTACATCTATGGGCTTTTGTCTCAAGCGCCTCGCATCTGTGGGAGCATCAAAGCTGCAAGGAAGACACAGCGCCTGTTAGGACTCCCTAAGGGGTGTGATAAAACCAGCAGCAGCTTCTTGCGGTGGTGGGAGGAAGGAAGCACCCTCCGGATGGCTGATCCCAGGGAGGAAAATGGCAGGAATTTTATTCCTGGCAAGATCGGGAAAGGGCAGGCTCCGCTTGGCAGCGGAGAATAAGCACAGAAGGTGCCCCCTCGCACAGCAGGATGGTGGATGAGGAAATATCAGCATTTTGGAAACGGAGGGGAACACGGGGACATATTTCCAGCGGCTACTGGAACAGGAACGCCGTTTTCTAGCCCAAAAGACGGAGTGGGCCAGGAAACCAGCCATACATGAAAGAGAAGCACTCAGCGGCAGTTCATGTTGCAGCTGCATGCAGAACTTCATCACCCCCTTGATGTGCGTCCCCGTAGGCCTATTTGCACTGCAGCCTCTAGTGATGAACTAGTGAATGTCTGGTGAAGAGCATCCGCATGTGGAGGAGACTATTACAGACTCCAAGTGTGCCCTGCCTTACCAGAAGTTCACTCGTGGTAGATTAGGTGTGGAGTATGAAATTGTGCTCCACGCCTTTACCAGAGTTAACTTGAAGCTTACCTGAAGCATCCAGGCAGCAGCCATTTGCACTTCTTCTGGTGCTCCGGGGTTGTCTGAGGTGCCGCGCAAGCGCACTGGCACCTCAGATGACCATTGACGTGACTGCGCGTGCACAGAGCGTCAGTGTCATCATGGCAACGGTGCTGATGCACACACAGTCACGGATGGCACTGCAGCCAAAATGGTGGCGCCCAGAAGAGGACCGGTCCCAGGACTGAATAAAGTAAGTATTCGATCCCAGGGGGAGGGAATGACCAAAGCTGGCTAGCTCTCCAAATGTAAGCGCTAGTCAACATTGGTTAATCACACTCCTTTCCCATCCAGTGGATAGGAAGGGAAGTGTCTAAACTGAAGCCATCTTCTTCACCCTCACACATCGGCCTAGGAAGAACACAGTGCTCACCGGCAGCCAGAGTGGGATGGCAGAGGATTATGGGTGTGATGCATCTGGAAACATCTGGAGGGCTGCAATTCATTTCCCTTGTAGGAGACAAAAGTATGGAGTTCTGAAGCCCCCTCTTCCAACCCTGGCATTTGTTTTCACCTTTAGAGATATTTTCATGACAGGAGCTCTAAATTCACGTGCTTTTTGTTTCTGGCCACACTTCCTTTGAG
This sequence comes from Aspidoscelis tigris stejnegeri, assembly GCA_023333525.1. Classification (NCBI taxonomy): domain Eukaryota; kingdom Metazoa; phylum Chordata; class Lepidosauria; order Squamata; family Teiidae; genus Aspidoscelis; species Aspidoscelis tigris. Next base: position 15,897,514 of record JALMGA010000012.1, on the reverse strand, counting down.
AACTCCTTTCCTCCAGAAGGGCAGGAAATTGCACAAGAGTCGTCCCAGCCAGTTCTCAGGTGTCTCCACAGATTTCTTTTTCCATTTTTCTGAAATGTTCTCTGACAGATCTCTGAGAGACAGAATAGATCCCTGTTCCAGGTCTGCAAACGCTCCTGATGGTTTTTTAAAAGGTCCATTCTTCTAGGCTTCCCCCCTCCCTCTACTAATGTCTCTTTAAACTAGGGCCCCCCAGCAGCATTCTAGAGGGTTCTGGAGCTCAGGGTCCATTTTTGTAGGGGCAAATCCAGCCCTGTTTGGGCTCCCTTTGTGCAAACTGTTTTGGAAATTCTGTTTCAAAAGGCAGGAATGAAATAAATATATGGTTTGAAAGTGTGGTTTAGAAGTCGCTCAAGGATGGAAGAGTTTTTTAAATAAAGGTTCTTATGTACATTTTTTTCTTTGTTTCCATTACATTCATGTGGACTTCTCTCTATCCTTCTCTGATGAACCCACAGATGCTTAGGAATAAGGGGAAAAGGCACAGAGATGGACCAACACTTTTCTTGCCTACCTCCACTTCCAGAAAATTATACAGATGGATGGACCAATGAGAGTACACTCTTCAGTTGCTGCTGCCTTGTATATACATGCAAAAAAAGAAAAGAACAAAAGTCCATTTATGCTTTTTTACTTATGAATTCACAGATTTTTATGAACAAGGGAAAAGGGCAGGCAAAACAGAGATTTCTAGGTTGTATGTATAAGAGTACCAACACTTTTCCTGACGATCTCCACTTCCAGAAAAATATACAGATGGATGGACTGACAAGAGTATGCTGTACGAAAGCAGGTGCCTGGTATGCACATGTGAAAAAAACAAAGAAAGAAAAATATCCATTTATGTCTGCATTTTAACAGTCAAGGGCTGCTTAACATGAACTTTCATTTAAACACAAATTATATTCACATCTTCCTCCCAATGGAAAGACTGGATGTGCCTTTGACACTGGGTGTTCCCTTTCTAATCCATGCTTGAACATGCTGATAACTTTTTGGAAGGAAGGAAGGAAGGAAGGAAGGAAGGAAGGAAGGAAGGAAGGAAGGAAGGAAGGAAGGAAGGAAGGGCAGATGAGTGGCACTGTTAAGGCAACATTGGCTGTGGTCACAAGGTTTAATCCAGCTTCAGTCCACTTTCAGAGTGAGACAACACATCAGCAAAGCGACCAGCTGCTTTCTTTCAGTATTAAATGACTCAGAAATTTCACCTTTGGGACAGATAATGTAGAAAGAAAATTACTGGCCACTTTGCTGATGCATTCTCTTGGTCCGGAGGTGGACTGAAGCTGGATTAAACCTTAGGTATGGCCACAGCTATTGATAAAACCCTGCACCATTAAGTGTTTCTCACCCACACATCCATAAATGAAGAACAAATTGCAATTTTGCTCCAACGCCTCGAGCGTTGCCTCCAGCCCTGAGCCAAATGATGTTGAAATCTTGCACCCATGTTTGCAGAGAAGTATCCCATCAGGTTTTCAGGAACACACTGTTTTGCAAGCTTATAGACTGATAATGTTCTATCATAAAATAATAAGAGTCTATCATAAAGACTCATTAATGATAACACCACCATCACCTTTAGCAGTAACTGCAGCAGGGCACAACATATGCACATGCTTGCAGGTCTTGGATTTCCAAAGCTCCCTGAGGAATAAAGGGTTAAGCAAATAGTAATATTAAAATCCTTGCCCGTTCAGATCCTTCACTGAAGTGTGTCTTGGTGCTACAGAATTTCATTCTGTTCTGCCAGAGTCATAATGTTTGGTTACTGGACTAGTTTAGCTTCATCACAGACTGCATTGGGCACTTCTATTGACACCATCAGGCACACACAGGCTGTGGTCACACTTGAGGTGTAATCCAACAAAGTGAGAAGCTGTTGTTGTTTTTAGTGTGACATTTTTCAGTAAATTCACCTTTGGGACAGATAATGTGGAAAGAAAGTTACCGGTCACTTTGCTGATGTTATTCTCTCACCCTTAAAGTGGACTGAAACTAGATTAAACCTCAGGTGTGACCACAGCCTCACTCTGAAGGTGGACCGAAGCTGGATTAAAATTTAGGTGTAACCACAGCCTCATTCTGAAGGTGGACTGAAACTAGATTAAACCTTAGGTGTGACCACAGCCTGAATGTGAATGTGGAGTGAAGCTGGATTAAACCCTAGATGCGACCACAGCTTTGCCCCGAAGGTGGACTGAAACTAGATTAAATCTTAGGCATGACCACAGACTGAATCAGAATGTGGAGTGAAGCTGGATTAAACCTTAGATGCGACCACAGCCTCGCTCTGAAGGTGGACTGAAACTAGATTAAACTTCAGGTGTGACCACAGCCTCACTCTGAAGGTGGACCGAAGCTGGATTAAAACTTAGGTGTAACAACAGCCTCGTTCTGAAGGTGGACTGAAACTAGATTAAACCTTAGGTGTGACCACAGCCTCATTCTGAAGGTGGAGTGAGGCTGGATTAAATCTTAGGTGTGACCACAACCACATTCTCTTTGTGGAGGTGACCAAGGCACAGACTGTGATAAAGAACTCCAAGGACAGATTTTGCCCCCACTTCCCAGGGTTGAGGAGAGTGATGGCTGTGAGGAAGACCTTACTGAGGGTAGATGCCACCTGGTGCCATTAACCACCACCCACACAGAAGACAGCTGACTTCCATGGGCACCTCTTACCCCTCAGGTGGCCATGGAGATGCTACCACCTTTCTCAGCCCTCGGGTGGTCTTCTTCTGGAACCACCTGCCACCACCAGATCTAAGTCGGAAACTTTCTGGTTGGGATGTAATAATAAATCTCTCATAACAAGATCTGCAAATGTGAGGTTCAGTAGGATTTGATCTTTCCTGGGAACACACAACAGGAGGAAATTCTGGGCACCCCAATTTAAAAAAGACATTGACAAACTAGAGCAAGTCCAAAGGAGGGCTACCAAAATGGTGAGTGGTCTGGGATGTATGAAGGTTCTACAAATGTTTAGCCTACAGAAGATAAGACTGAGAGGAGACATGATGGCGTACTTCAAGTATCTAAATGGCTGTCAAAGTGCAGAGGGATTGTCCCTATTCTCACTTGCAGAAGATGGGAGGACTAGAAGCAATGGTATGAAACCTCAAGGGAGTCAATACAGATTAGATATGAGGAAAAACTTCCTGACAGTGAGGGCAATTAGTCAGTGGAAAAGGTCGCCATGGGAGGTGGTGAGTTCTCCTTCGTGTAAGATCTTCAAGCGGAGGCTGGACCTACATCCGTCTGGGATGGTTTAGGAAATCCTGCATTGAGCAGGGGTTTAGACTCGATGACCCTAGAGGTCCCTTCCAGGATTCTATGATAACACTAGTCATTAGAGCTAGTCTCACCGCCTTCCCCACCCTGCAGTTCTGCATTTCCTTCTGGCTTCCTAAATGCTTGTGATGATTGTATCCCCACTACAGGCCATCTTTCTATAGTAGAACTGTGGGCAGATCTGACTTTGGCAGCATCTGTCCTTTTCAATCACCAAGATTTAAAGCCCTTGTCTGCGGCCCTGGGTATTGAGTTCAAGGACAGGGCTTCTTGCTATATAAATCACCAAATAGCTTCAATTAATGGCACTGAACAGCTGCTCGCAAATGGCTTTCTCTGAATCTTAAAAGGTGACGGGGAAGACCTTCTGCAGTTCTTGATGGGCATCTTGAATCCAGATGTTTCAGAGGGTCAGAATCTGTCCTAGTTGCTGGTGTCTGCTTCCTAGTGAAGGCTTACTTTTTTCTAGCTAGGCGTTCTAATCATCTTCAGCTTTGTAAGTGAAGTTTCTTCCAAGCATTCTGAACTGGGTGCCACTTCTTTTTCTGATTATGGACTTAATTATGAGTCCCCGCTGTCTTGTCTTGGAAAAGAAAGTTAAAGATTATGGCAGGAAGTGTTTTGCTCAGAACCTGAGGCCTATTCATATTTCAGACAGTAGTCAACAATTGGTGAACTACTTGTGAAGAGCATCTGCACTTGGAGGAATTTATTTTTTAGTATTTGTATGAATATGAATATATTGAGTTATTTGTACGAGTAATTCAGACATCCGTATGCATCCGGATACGTACACATTGCATACATATCCATATGCATCTTGTGCATATACATACACATCCATACGGGTCGAAAACGGGATGCATACGGGATGCATACAGATGTGTATGGATGCTTATGAGTTTCATATCATTGGATACATATAGAATATTTGAACGAATAGATACTAATGTATTCATATCGGTTCGAATGTCCAGAGATTTGTTTTTCTTTATTCGTACGAATTCAGACATTCAAATAATTAATTCTAATCGAATTGAATGTCGAAAATTGCATTCATGCACCCCTACTCCACACCTTTACCAACATTGACCAAAAGCTTACCTGACGCATCCAGCGGTTTGACCATTCACTCTTCTTCTGGTTCCCTGCGGTCAGTGGACAGGGGAGGTGCCATCTGCACAGGCGCGGTTCATTGCTGACCTCTGATGTGACTGGACCTTCGATCCCCAGGACCGGCCTTGGCCGTGATGGGAGTGGTGTTCTGTCATAGATCCGTGATAGCGGCATTTGATCATGGGTGCTGATGTGATCGGCCACAATATCCCACTGTTCAAACACACCCCTCTTGCAATGGCATCCATGCACGTCATGGAACAGCCAATTGCAGCAACAGGGAGGCAGAACTTCCGGCTTTAGACTCAGTGGCACGGGCTGGTAAACGGGAGGACCATTTGCACTTCTGGCCGGTAATGGAAACTCTGGGGAAGCTTTTCGCCTAAGTGAGAATGGTCTACCTTTACCAGAAGTTTACCAACCCTGGTTCCCAGTAGCCTAATCAGGTAGGTGCAAAGAGGCCCCTCCTTTCAGTCTGAACAGGATTCCTGCAGCAAAACACCTGCCTAACCACATTTGGCTTCCTCAGGACAACTGCATCTCTGCTCTGACTGGATGGAAATGTTCTCCCCACTTTTAGATGCTCCCTGTGATATTCATCCATCTTTCTCCAGCCGTCCAGACTTAGGTTTCCCAGGACTTAATTTACGCAGTTTTGCTAGTCAAATACCGTATGGCATAATCACTCCTAGCAAGGTTATTAACCGTGATGTCCTTTGCGACTGGCTATTATCATGGGCGCTCTTCTGCTGTTACCTTCCCCATTGCCTAGGCAACTGACGATCTAAGCCAGGTAGCAGGAATGACAAAGTTACATTTCAGCACTTTTTTGGCATTCTAAGCAAGGCATGATGCAAGGCTTATCACTGCCTACCCAGGGGACACTCTCACAACACTTCCTCATAAGAGGGAGGGAGGAAGAAGGAAAGGGAGGGAGGGAGGGAAGGAAGGAGAGAAGGAGGGAAGGAGGGAAGAAGGAGGGAAGGGAGGGAAGGAGGAAAGGAGGGAGGAAGGAAAGAGGGACGGGGAAAAGAAGCAGGAAAGGAAGAGAGGGAGGACAGAAGGGAAGAGGGAGGGAAGGAGGAAAGGAGGAAAGGAAGGGAAGGACGGAGGGAAGGAAGGAAGGGAGGGAGGAGAGAAAAAAGGGAGGGAGGGAGGGAGGAAGGAGAGAAGGGAGGGAGGGAGGAATACTCAAGCTTTTAGCCCTTTCTTCTTGGCTTTTCTATATAATTCTGGTACACTGCAATCTAAAGTGTGCTTTTTTCTTAAGTGGTCCCAGAAGCGTTTGGCAAAGAGAGAAATGGGAACCCACCACAAACTTTGGCCAATGGTGCTACTGTTCTCGTGGTACCTTCATCTGCTCACCTGAACTGTTTCCATTCCAGGGACCTCCCTGTGGTTCCTTCTTCCCAGCAGATAAGTTTTCAGATAACATTTTTCAATTTGGCCCAGTCCAGCTTGCCCATAAAAGTGGAAATCAGGGCACCAACCTTGGCTGAAGAAAGACTCTCTTCCCTGACATCACCTTCTGGGCTTCAAAATCCAACACGCTTATTTGGTCCACAATCTGAATCACATACATGCATACCAACCTACATACGTGTCTGGAATTAAAATTTTGCACATTTAAGGGAGAAAAATAGCAAAAAGCAAAGTGCTAAAGTGTTATGGAGGCATCTGATGCCATCCTCCTAACTCCTTGCTACCTAATCACCTGGGCTTCTGCCACACAAACCTTTCAGCAGCAGTTCCATAAAGATGAGCAAGAGCTTCATTCCTCACTCCTACACATCAACCCATTCAAACCAGGCTGACCTGTTTATGATTTTTGTTTACAATTATTTTCTTTAGCTTCTCATCCCCTACTTAGCCTTAAAACACTGGGGGCTGCTTGGGCACATTCTGTGGCAAAGTGCCATGTAAAGAGCGATGTGTGATCCCATCTCAGCCCAGTGTGCAGAAGCGTTGGCACAAATGCTGATGTGCAAAAGAAGCCATCCTGAGCCAGCCAGCCCCTTTGAGGAATTCCACCTTTGCCTCTCTCCAAGCCAAGTGGAGAGGAGCAAGATTTACAATGCACCCACACAGATGCACATTGCCTCCCTTTAACTAATCTCAACTGCCAGTTCTGGATTTCAGGTATCCTTGGCTTAGAGTAGTGATCCTTCTAGCCAACACTGGTACAGTGCCAAAGCTGACACAACTTGTAGAGGTGGACCTTGAATAGGTTACAAATGGAGGGAACATTCAGCCATAGAGGTTCGAGGAGCTTTAACAGAACACATGCTGAGCCACAGTTTTGGAGAAGCCATGGAACCTTTTAGAGTTCTTTAGCAATTTGCAAAACTTGTTTGACCAGAGAAGGAAAGCTTCAAGCCCCACAGTCACCTCGATTCTGCTGCTTGCAATCCTCTTGGAAGCTCTTGTTGGTGTGCATATTTGTTTACAAGTCTCTCTCTCTCTCTCTCTGTCCCATGCACAGATGCATGCTCCAACGCAACCACTGGGAAAGCCCTCCAATTCCCCCCTGCCTTGCTACAACTTCAAAGGATGCAACCAGAGTCCAAGAGCTGTAAAAATGAAAGACCCTCCTCAGAGACGACAGGGGTCTGTGCCCACTAAAGAGTCTGCATGCAGTTGCTGTCAGCTAGATACTTTGTGGGATTCAAGGACTTCCAAATCCACCTCCAGAGGGATTGGATTGCCGCACTGGCTGTCAGAATTGCTGCTGGGCACCAAGCAGGCTTTTCCCTTGTTGTTGTTGTTGTTAAAAGGATTGTTTGTTTGTTTGTTTATTATTTACATTTCTATCCCGCCCCATACTCGAAGGACTCTGGGTGGGTAACAACCATTAAAACAACAGATTAAAAACAGAATATACATTATAAGCCCTTTAAAAATCCAACAAACCCAAAACAACACACTACATGTTTAAAATGTTGATATCTGTACTGGGAGGGGAGGTCTTCCTGGGAAAAGCCTTCCAACATGACCGCGGTTTCATCCTGTGCTACAAGTCTCTGTGTGACAAGGGAGAACTACAGAGACATAAAGCATGGACTTATTCTCTGCCTGGCTGCCAGAATTAATCATCCATGTATCATGAGACTTGTGGCAGAGAAGAATTCCAGCAGATCTACGCGAGACAGAAAGAATCAGCTTTTGAAGGCCTGTTAACTGATCTGAGCGATGCATCCATCAGCAGCCGACAGCCTCAGAGAGCAAAACTGTTAGCGACTTCCAAATCCTGCATCTCACCTCCCTTCTGTCCATTTCTCACCTCCCTTCACACAGGCTGGAACTGCAAGGCAGATGAAGGAGCCCAATTCAAGGATTTCACTCTGACTTAGAAAACCCTGAACAACTCGGGCTGCAAATATCTACAGAAGAGGCTCCTCTTGTGTAGACCTACCCACGGAGAGACCCACTTGACGCTCCCAGAAGCTTGCATTAGCGATGTGCACAAATATTTGTAACATTCAAAATTCGTATGAATTCATCCAAACATGGACATTCAAATTTGAATCGAACGTTGGCGCATTCAAGGATTAACATTAAACTCGAATCGGAACATTCGCATGAATCTTCGTTACATTCATGAACCTGGGGAGGAGGGAAAGTGGCCGCACCGGTCACATCTGCAACAAATCCAGAGTGGATCTGGAGTGGATTGAGAGTGGATTCAAAGTGAATTCAGGGCGGATTTGATGCATTCAGAGCAGATACATAGGGAATTTGTATACGTTTCATATCGAACATTCATATCAAATTTGAATCCTACCACATTTGAAGGAGATCTATTCAAACGAATACAAATTTGCATCTCACAATGTTGGCTGAGTCTACGAAAGCTCATGCGGCCAACTTCTTCTCTGTTAGTCTCTTTGGCACAACTAGAGCCCCTTGCGTACTGATCCAGACTAACATGGCTACATCTTTGAACTCCATCCCCTTTAGGCACGTGAAAGTGTTGTTCCTGGTCAAAATCAGTGGAACTTACTAAAGCACGATAACAGGCACCCGGAACTAACTATTAAAGAAGTAAGTTTTCTCTGTAACGAAGTGCAGTATATTCACGCCGTGTCACGCCTCACAAGACCGTTGGATATCACTGCAATTCTCCAGCGTTTAAACAGCTCCGTGGCTCCACATTAACTGTTAATGTTCCCGCAGTTTTAAAATGGCCGAACCCGAGCTGCGCGAAGGATGCACAGAAGTTCCCGCCATAATGAGTTGTGATATGATGTACAATGGCCCCGGTTCCCGTGTAAAAACTGTGATACGTGCCTACTTCTTTCCTTGTTCTGTGGGCGCAGCTAAGCACAGTGCGGTGGATATTCCCATGTGATCCTCACCAAACTCCGGTGCAACGCGTACCCCCACCAAACCCTTCCTGTACCCCTAGGGTACACGTACCACACTTTGGGAAACACTGCTCTAGGCTGTAAAATGGTCTCCTGTCCCTCTCAGCTACCAAGGGACTCCCAGGATGCCTTGGACGTAAAAAGTATTTCTCTTCCTCTTCTGTGCACTGTGTTGTTTTTATCCATGCTTAATCTTGTTTTTAGGTGTTTTAATCCTTGTAACCTCCCCCTGAGATCTCATGATTTAGAGGAGTGAAACACTGAAGTAAATAAACAAACAATGTACAACCCACAGGGGACAATTTTCCTTAGATGAAGATAAGGTTACAATCGCACAATGATCTTCGCTAAGCTACAGCTCTGCCCTCCAAGGAGATCAGCTGGGGGCACCCACTGTCATCTTCAGTCCCCTTTCAAAGAACCTAACAGGAGCCCTGCTGGATCAGGCCACAACCCATTCTCACAAGGTGGCCCATAAGTTGCTGCTGGGCATCTCAAGCAGGAGGCAAGGACAAGACCTTCACTTGCTCTTGACTCTCTGCAAATGGCTTTTAGAGGCCTGCTTCCTCTCTCTCCAACCTGAAGGCAGCATCTAGGCATGCATTCTAGTGGCCAATGATACGCCCGTCCTCCATGGATTTAGCTAACACTTTCTTAAAGCCATTCAGAGTGGTTGCTGTCACCACGAGGATGTGCACAAACGTTATAAACATTAGAAATTCAATCGAATTCGATCGAATGTGGACATTCCAATTCGAATTTAGACATTTGAACTAATTTCGAATGTTTCAAAACATTTGAATTGCATACGTACCTGTACGAATTTCATACGTATCTGTACGCATTTGCACTGATAGTATGGGACGAAAACGGGATGAATATGGGATAAAACAGGATGTGTGCAGAATATGTACAGATATGTATAACACATACGAACGTTGTCAACATTCGTATCTTCAAATTCAAATCTAACATTCAAACGAATAGATTCGAATGTATTCAATTAAAAATCGGATTTTGTTGCATTCAGATTCTAAACGTTCAAATCGAATCGAACGTTTGGATATTCAATTCAAATGTGAATGCAAAAAAACTATTCATGTACATTGCTAGTCACCACCTCTTCTGGCAGCAAAATCTGTAGACTGGAAGGCATTGGTTGTTCACCTGAACTCCTGAAACGTGTGGGATAGACGGGCTCTTTCAATCTCTTTGCAGATCTCTAACTGAATCTCTTTAGAGATCTCTAACCAACACAATTCTCAGAGAGTGTCGGTTCAGCCACAAACCGCCTGCAGGGGTGGAGATGTCTGAGCTGGAAAAAAGAGGGAAATTTCACTTCAGTGAATATTGGAAGCCAAAAACTCATTGTTGACCATTTCAACTGACCTTGTGCCACAAGGTTCCATCTGTCATAGTTATTTTATTTTTTTACCCAGTTGGCAAAATGTGACTCCCCTGGCAGGGTGGCTTTGATTTTAGAAATGACTGGGCTTACTAAGCATTAACTACTCTAGGATGGTTAAGCCAGTTTGGTCTAGTAGTTAGGGTACCGAATTCTCATCTGGGAATACCAGGTTTGATTCCACACTCCTCCATGAAGGCAGCTGGGTAACCTTGGGCTAGTCACAGCTCTCTTTCAGAGCTCTCACAGCCCCACCGACCTCATAGGGTGTCTGTGGGGGGAGAAGAACAGGAGGTTTGTCAGCTGCTTTGAGTTCCCCTTAAATGGGTGAGGACAGTGGGGTAGAAAAGCCAACTCTTCTTCCTACATGAAGCCAGCTGGGTGGCCTTGAGCTAGTCACAGCAGTCTTAATTCTGAGCTTTCACAGCCTTACCTACCTCACAGGGTATCTGTGGTGGGGAGAACAGAAGGTTTGCCAGCCACTTTGAGTCCTCTTAAATGGGTGAGAAAAGTGGAGTAGAAAAGCCAACTCTTCATCTTCTTCTTCTTGATGGCTGATCAGCTTTGGCTGATCAGACGGACCTATGGCCCAAGGCAACCGCTGTCTACCTACCTTTGGGTGCCAACTGCTGAGCTTGACCGCACACGGACAACTTTCACACTGGAGAACAGGAAGAAATGGAGGATTGTTGGAACTCCAGAAAGGGCCAACCTGGCCAACCTCAGACCTGTGTTTTGGGGCTCCTCTGATTACATCTTCTGCTCCTCCCTCCTTCCACCCAGGGAGAAAGGCATCACTCCATTCTTCAGGAGAGACTTTGTTGTTGCTTCTCCCTGACACTTAACTAGAAGCTGCCTTGTAAGCTGAAGCCCACGGGATGACAGAGAGCAGGTAATGGCTCCAGGTGTTGGAGCCTGATCCCCTGGCGGCCTTTGTTCTCCAGCCCAGGATCCACCCCAAAACTGTTGCCTTCTCCTGCTCTGAGCTCCTTCCAAGGCATCTCAAAGGTTTTGCACCTGCTGCAGTTAGGACCTGCACCTGGCAACGCTAAGGATCCTAATCCACCAGCAAAATACATTAGTTGGGAAACACGGAGTCTCCTTTCCTGTCTCCATCATCCCATCTGTTTCCTTAAAATATCCAGCTGGGCAACCGTCCAAGAAAGCTCTTAAGCACATGCTTAAGTTTCAACCTGTGAGAAATCCCAGGCTGACTTCAAAATAAGAAAGTGATTCTCCCACCCACCCCACCCCACCCCATCCCACCCCCAGCCATTTCCCCCCTGGCAAATGGTTTCATGATGTTTTGGAGAAATGGAACATCTGCCTCTCATTTGCAAGGCCTGCTGGCTCCCCAGATGGGGCTGAGAAAAGCCTGTGCTGACCTCATGTGGCAGCCTCCACTTGGCCTGGGGAAAGAGGAGGAGGAGGAGGAGGAGCTGCAGGGCTGTGGGACCACAAGAGAGGGATGTGGCCCTTGGACGGCAACCATTCTTCCAGGCAAAGTGCGGGGTCCTCACAGGCAACAGCAGTAGAAGGCAGGGCACCTGCCACCCAGGGGCTTCCTGCTGCCCAAAACGCCTGCCATGCATAAGGCCCTTGGGGGCAGATGCATCACCTTTCCTTTCTTCAGAAACTTTGCTCAGACGCTGTGGTCACACTTAAGGTTTAATCCAACATCAGTCCACTTTCAGAGCAAGAGAATACTTCAACAAGGTGAGAAGGTGTTTTCTTTCAGTGTTAGGGTGTGGGCACCCCTAAGGCTTTATCCAGCTTCAGTCCACTTTCAGAGCGAGAAAATACAGCTGAGGTCACAGGTAAGGTTTAACCCAGCAGTGGGAGAACACATCAGCAAAGTGACCCACTCTTTTCTTTCAGTGTTAAATAACTCAGAAAATCCACCTTTGGGATAGATACGGTGGAAAGAAAATCACTGGTCACTTTGCTGATGTGTTCTCTCACTCTGAAGGTGGACTGAAGCTGGATTAAGTCTTAGGGGTGACCACGGCCTGAGGGAAGTCTGCAGGCTGACCCTGGCCCAGATGCTGACTCCCCTGTACCCTACGACCTGCAGAGGCTGCTCCTCTGTGGCCCCTTTTGCACTGCTGACCTTCTTTTGCACAGAAACACACGCCGAGGTCCATGCTGTGCAATAGGGCAGTGGCAGCCATGGGGAGGGAGTTCCTCTCCTGCAGAGGACCAACTGCCAACCTGCGACTATTCCAGCCACCTAGAAATCGCCGTCAGCACTTCAGCCGTCTACCCTGCCTGGCAGGAGTTCCCTGTGATGCTGACAAGCGCCATGCAACACTCTCCATCTGAGGTCTCCAGCCTGAACAAGATGGCTCATTTTGGGTGGGAAAGCAGCCCCTGCTCTTCTCCTTGATGAAAAGGACTTCCCCTGCCAAATCTGGCTACGTTTATTTGAACGGTCTCCAGACTCTGGAAGAGCAGATCGAAATAGACTCTGCCCTGCTCTGCTGCGTCCTTTTGCAATCTGATTTCGTCTCTACACAGTCAATACAGTCAACCTGGAGCCAAGATCCAGGGGGAAGGGACCACTGCCTGGATTCCCTGTACACAGTTTGCATTGCACCAGGGAGGCCCTGGGACAGAACTGCCAGCACTGAACACGGGGTGACTAAACAAATGTGCTTTGTTAAGTGAGACAGTTTGGTCTAGTGGTTAGGGAGCCAGACTTTTATCTGGGAATACTGGGTTTGATTCCGCACTCCTCCATGAAGCCAGCTGGGTGAACTTGCGCTACTCACAGCTCTCTTTCTGAGCTCTCACAGCCCCACCTACCTCACAGGGTGTCTGTGATGGGGGGAAGAACAGAAGTTTTGTCAGCTGCCCTGAGTCCCTTTGAGGGTGAGAAAAGCAGGATATGAAAACCAACTCTTCTTCTTCTTCCTAAAAGAAGCCAGCTGGGTGCCCTTGGGCAGTCACAGCTCTCTTTCTGAGCTCTCACAACCCCTCCTACCTCAAAAGATGTATGTGGTGGGGAGAAGAACAGAAGGCTTGTCAGCCGCCTTGAGTCCCCTTAAATGGGTGAGAAAAGCAGAGTAGAAAAGCCAACTCTTCTTCTTCTTCTTCTTCTTCTTCTTCTTCTTCACCTGAAAGCTCCAACCGAGTGGCAAATCCAGCTGCAGGACATGGAATCCCTTGTGTCCATATAAAGGAGTGGGACAGGGCGGGGGACGGGGTGATGGGGACAGGGGCATCAAGACAGGGCGGGGGACAAGGCAGCACTGAGGGGCCCCTGGGGTCAACTCATGTGGGCAGCCCGGAGGGTTGTCTGGCGGCCACGATGCACACTATACCATGGGGAGTTGGAAGATAGCAGGAGACTTGGAGAGAAATGCCCCCCTTGCAATTCAGAAGGAGAAGGAAAGGGATGGAGCCTGAGTCATGAAGAAGATGGGACATCTAGAAGGGGTGCAACCTTTTCTCTGAGCCCTGGCAGGCAGCGAATGGATGGAGGACTCCCCCTTTGCCGCAGCCAAGGCTTCCAGGGTGGTCGTTCTGTGAAATGGACACCATAGACCGGCTGCTCGCAGTTACTGGCCTGGGGTGAAGGAAAGGGCAGGGATTTATCAGCACTCTGTACTTTGCCCCAGGCAGGCAGGCAGGCAGGGAAGCTGACGGGGGCACCCAAGCCAAACTAAGGTCAGGCGAACACTTTGCACTTGCAGCATCACATCTGTGGCATCGCAGGCTCTGCCCAGGGACAGGAACAGGGCCCAGGAGGATGGGGCGGCAGGCAGAGATGGAGCCTCCATTGCACTGGGTTGGGGATGGGCGTCTGAGGATGGCTGGAGTCCCTCTGACAGTGTCTGCTTCGAGGATAAAGACAATGTGTTTTGCACACGGCAGCACATTCGCTTTGGTCAGTTGTAGGTATGTGCACAAATAAGTTTTGGGGCATTCGATTCATTTTGAATCAAATGTAAGAAAATTCATATTTGTTCAAACAGATTACTTTCAAATGTGGTAGGATTTATGTCTCTATTATCTCTCTATCCATCTATTCATCTATGTCTGTCTGTCTGTCTGTCTGTCTGTCTGTCTGTCTGTCTGTCTGTCTGTCTGTCTGTCTGTCTGTCTATCTATCTATCTATCTATCTATCTATCTATCTACATCATCTTCTGTCTGTCTGTCTGTCTGTCTGTCTGTCTGTCTGTCTGTCTATCTATCTATCTATCTATCTATCTATCTATCTATCTATCTATCTATCTTCATCATCATCTATCTGTATCCATCCGTCTGTCTGTCTTATTACCTTTATTTCTATCCCGCCCTATACCCGAAGGTCTCAGGGCAGGTAACAACCCTTAAAACAACAAATTACAAACCAGTACATATTAAAAACAATAATATACATAAAAACACTTTAAAATTCAGCATATTTAAACCAGTATCCTATTCTATTCTATTCGATATGAATGCATTCGTATGAATTCCTATGAATATTAGGTACGAGCACATACATATCTGATACGTATCCCGTAACATATTCACTCAGAAAGCGTCAAATCTGCCCTGAATCCATTTTGAATCTGCTCTCAAACCATGTCGAAACAGACATCCACCCATGCGCTGGCAGAATACCTAGATGCACGCACAAAGACAGTGCCGGATATGGCGTCATCAGACCAGCAACTGCCCGGGGAGCAGTTCCCCACCTTATCCCCTGCTAGCAAGAAATTTGGCTGCCATATAGAAGTGGCTGTAACTTGTGACCGGGGCCTTGAAGAAGAATGCTCACTACAGTCTAACCACGAAAGGTTCAGAGACCCAGGGCAATTTTGTACTTCCCTTCCTGTCCGCTGGATGGGAAAGGAATGTGATGAAGCAACAGTGTGTAGCGCTTGCACCTGGAGTGCTGGTCAACATTACCTGTGTCTCCCACCACCACCGGGATCAAACACTTACCTTGATTCGATTGCTCTTCTGGACATGCCAGTTTGGCTGCACCGCCCGGTCCGACTAAGCGTGGGTCAGCACTGTCGCCATGACAACACTGATGCTCTGCGCATGTACAGGTGTGTCTATGGTTGCCCAAGGTGCCAACGCATTTGCACAGCACCTCAGACAACCCTGGAGCAGCGGAAGAGGTGTGAATGGACACTGCCTGGACGCGCCAGGTAAGTGATTGGGTAAGGTTAGTAAAGGGATAGAGCTTGATTTCATGCTCCACACCTAGTGCATGATTAGGGAACTTTTGAGAAGACAGCGCATGCTTGGAGGCTGTAACAGCCTCCTCAAAGTGTGGATGCTCTTCCCCAAAAGTTCCCTAATCATGCACTATGGGCTGTAGTGCAAATAGGCCTCTGGACCCTTTCATGGCTGGCACCCAGAGGTGTCAGGTGGCTTTCTTCCTTTGTGGCTGTAGAAACGGCCATGCAAGCATAGCTTTCAGGGGAGTTGTGAGGAACTCTTTCCACTTGCAGTGCTTTTGCAATCCCAATCCATCAGCCTGCCCGACCACAAAGTCTCTCAGATTTTGCTTCACGCATGGGAAAGTAATTTCCTCTCCTCGTGTATTTATTTAAAAGATCCAACTTGCCAAGAGACTCGGGGCGGGGGGGGGGGGCAAGAGTATTTTTCTCTG
The DNA here is from genome assembly GCA_023333525.1 of Aspidoscelis tigris stejnegeri. Classification (NCBI taxonomy): domain Eukaryota; kingdom Metazoa; phylum Chordata; class Lepidosauria; order Squamata; family Teiidae; genus Aspidoscelis; species Aspidoscelis tigris. The sequence goes on along the minus strand of JALMGA010000012.1, from coordinate 15,881,681 downwards.
CTCGCCCTCTTCTGAGCAACATCAGGCTACTTTGCAACTAGCCCAACTGCAAACAGTCATGATCCCACACACAGAAGGAGAGAGGAGATTAGCAAGTGGGGTTTTTATTTGCATTGGCGAGACTTGTGAGGGCATTGGGCGGGCGGATTTCGTCTCATTTATCACTCGGGGAATTGCCTGTCAGGCCTTTGGAAGGGCATGAAAACCCAATGCAGGCTGATTGTTTTCCAGTAATTCTTTCCTGTGGAGTTAAGCAAACTGTCACCTCGGTAGAAGTAGGAAATGCTAAAGACCAGGAACAATGGAGAGACACCAGACAGACAGACAGACGGGCATGGCTTTATGAGCAGGTTTCTACCCCATACAAATGCAGTCTTTGGAGCACCAATGGCTTTGGTAGCTGGACCCTCAGAAAGGCACGTTCTTCAACCTACAGGTTCAACCTGCTCGATTCCAAACAAGAACTGAGGTGGTCATTTTATGGCATCTCCAAATATCTCACCTCCATGGTCAAACAGTGGGGCTGGCTGTGGGCTTTCTTTGGCATCCAACCCAGCTCTGATCCACAGTGGATCAGTTCTGAACAGAGATGCTCCAAACTGGCTTGGACTCAAACGGCGTCTGAATCAAACAGGGGTGTTTGAAGAGCTTCCATTCAAACTTAAAACCCTGCCTGTTCAAAGGTAAGAGTTTAGATTCAAACCGGACAAAGGGCTGTTCCGGGGAACCTTTGAAACACCCCATTCTTTGATTGTGATCCAGAGGTGCTTGAATTCAACCAAACATCCTGCTGGTTCAAGAAAAAAAAAATGCCTGAAATTGAACCCAATCAGTCAGTTTGGTCTAGTGGTTAGGGAGCCGGACTCTTTATCTGGGAACACTGGGTTTGATTCTGCTCTCCTCCACAAAGCCAGCTGGGTGGCCTTGGGCAAGTCACAGCTCTCTTTCTGAACTCTCACAGTTCCACCTACCTCAAAGGGTGTCTGTGGTAGGAGGAAGAACAGAAGGTTTGTCAGCAGCTTTGAGTCTCCTTAAATGGGGAGAAAAACAGGATAGAAAAGCCAACTCTTCTTCTTTTGTCTGGTTTGATCCCATGATTAGTGTGTATTAAAATGGTCTTCCATATCACGGTGAGTCCTTTTGGTATATATAAACCCAAACAGGCAGACAGAACACATCCGTCCCTGTTTAGGGGATCTTCAAGACTCCGTGGAGACCCAATCTCATTTGCTGTCCCCAAAAACATTTCCTGGCAGGAACATTACGAGGTTTCTCTTCCCGCTCCCCCTGCGGAAGAGGTTTAGGGTAGTAAGGTGAACTATTTATTTCTCTTAATGTAAGCAAGGAGTGTAAGATAGTAACGCAAGCAGTGCAAATGGGAGCCCACTTGACGATGCCTTCAGGTTTGTCATGGCGATGAGCAGGTGGTGGCCCATTACGGGCCTGCTGCGCTGTGTTCATGTGCCTCTCCTTCATGAGAACTGAATGTGGAAGGACGTGCCTGGCACAACGCTGTTTTCCTTCATCTGAGAGGGCCAAAAGAGGCTGGTGATACCTTGGATTGGTGAAACCTTGGCACTGAACCAGACTAGCTCTGTGGCACCTGGATTTCCCCAGTGTGCTTTGCTGTGGCCGTCGCTCTTAATGCACACCAGGGAGAAGGCAGGGGAGGTTGCAGGCAGCTGGTTGAGGTTTGAGATCTGGGGCCTATGCACACTACAGGCCATAGTGCATGGTTAGGGAAATTCTGGGGAAGAGCATCCACACCTTGAGAGAAAGAGAGAGAGAGAGAGAGTTGGATTTTCTACCTGGCTTTTCTCACCCATTTAAGGGTACTCAAAGCGGCTGACAAAGCTTTCTATTCTTCTCCCCACAACAGAACACCCTGTGAGGGACATGGGGCTGTGAGAGCTCAGAAGAGAGCTGTGACTAGCCCAAGGTCACCCAGTTGGCTTCATGGGGGAGGGCAGAATCAAACCCAGTATTCCCAGATAAGAGTCCAACTCCCTAACCACTAGACCAAACTGGCTCACTGCACCTTGAGGAGACTGTTCCAGTGTCCAGGCGCCCCCTGCCTCCCCAGAAGTTCCCTAATCATCCACTTGTGCTCCACACCTTAACCAACCCTAACCAATTCATTACCTGGCGTGCACAGCGGCGAGCATCTGCACCTTTTCCGGTGCTCTGGGGTTGTCTGAAGTGCCGCACAGGTGTGCTGGCACCTCGAACAACCATAGAGGCAACTGCACATGCCAGAGCATCAGCATTATCATAGCAACGGCCCGGACGCACACGCAGTTGCGGAGGGCACCGCAACCAAAATGGCGGTGCCCTGAAGAGGACCGGCCCCGGGATCGGTCACAGGTGAGTGACCAATCACGTGGGGCTTAGGCTGTAAGTGACTAGCGATTCCAAGTGTGAGTGCTAGTCAACGTTGGGCGATTGTCCTCCTTTACCACACATATACAAATCTCTGTACGCTTTCTTATTCTTCTATAAACAAAAATTATTAACTAATTACCCCACTCCCCCCCCCTCAGGATTGGGTCAGCGAGTCCTTCAAAGGCCCATCTTGTATTGCCCTTTCTTTAGGGGGTTTCTCATTCTTAGCTGCTGCTGCCTGTGCAGCCCCACCCACCTCACAAGGTGTTCTGTTGTGTAGAGAAGAACAGAAGGTTCGTCAGCCACTTTGGGACCCCTTAAGAGTGAGAGCAGAAGGCTTGTCAGCAGCTTTGACTCCCCTTAAATGTGTGAGAACAAGTTTGGCAGCTGCCTTGAGTCTCCTTAAATAGGTGAGAATAGTGGGGTAGCAAAATCAACTCTTCTTCTTCTTCTTCTCCCTCCTCCTCTTCCTCTACATGGTGAAGAAAAACCAATTTACTCCTTGTAAGAACGGTAATCATTGAGTTTACAACCAGTCTGCCCAGGGAGGGCAGACATAAATTATCTGGGAGCCTCTCTTGTTTCTGCAAGATGTGGGAAGAATTTCATATTGCAGTGAATTTACAGCTCCACCTTATAAAATTATGAGCAATAAACTTTAGCGTTTGTGGCAGGAATGTAAAAAGGCAAAGGAAATGTGCTAATTCTCTGTGCCATTTGCATTCCGCAGGGAGAAAGTATGCCTGAATTGATTGTGAAATATACAACCCTCAGACAAAACATGCCCCTCCCCCATCTGCTTTTACTTCTTAACGAAGGAGTGCAGACGGACATTGCAAGACACAAATGCTTGCAAGTATTTCCAAGGGGAAAATCTAATGCAAATGTCTGGAAAAGAAATCTGGGCTCAGGACCAGCAGTCATTCTCGTCGTATAAATGCAAGTTAAAGAAGTAGCTTGCTTTAAATATATATTGCTGGAGAAACTCTCTTCAGATGCATAAAGCAAGGAAGGTTTTAATGATCCACGCCTCCCAATGCCAAAAGCACTTCCTTATTCCCTGGTCCTCAAACCAAAAAAACCCCTCCATTCCAAGAAGTTTCAAAGGGCACAGCAGCAAGTGAACGACTTGCATCGTGTACAATGTGTGAATACCATTAAATGTCCTTCAGTGCTTCAATGGCTATTAGAATGGATGCCCAAGTACAACCTCCAGGTTGCAGAGAGAGACAGGATGCCTCCGAAGGCCATTAGATGGGATTCAAGAGCAGGTGAAGGTTTTGTCTTCATCTTCTGCTTGAGATGCCCAGAAGCAACCGGTGGGCCATTATGTGGAACAGGATGCTGGACTAGATGGGTTGTAGCCTGACCCAGCAGGGCTCCTTTTAGGTTCTTATGTTTAACCTCATAAATTACACAGAGTAAAAGGAAATTATGGGTGTTTTTTCACTAGCACTAAGTACCCATTGAGTACCCATTAGGGACCCATTAAGGACCCATCAGGCTCAGAGCAGGAAGACTCCATTTCCACTGCAGACCCCATTAGAGCCACATTTGTTTCCATCCATTCTAGGGAAATCCAGATTAAATGGGTCCTTCAGGACCTATATTCCAGATTTCTTGTAGACCCCATTAAAGGGGTCTACAATGGAGTCTTCAGGCATCAAATCCGGATTATATGGAGCACGTTTCCACCACGATCGGGCAATGGGGTATAGGGGGCGCTCAGGGAGTGCACCCATGGGGGGTGCCCCAAAACCCGAAGCTCTGAAGCCTGTGTATAATCTCCAAAGATGGCTCTGAAGATGGCTCCAGAGGAAACTCCAGAGAATGGCACAGGCTTTGAAGATGATCTGTCAGAGCAATGCCATTTCTATGGAGCTTTTGTCCAAAGCTCTGGATAATTCCTGGAACAATGTGCCACAATCTTCTAAGATTCTCCAGAGCATCTACAGAGTTTGCACACACACCCATGGCACCCCCCCCCAAAACATGGGGTGACGAGAGGGCCCCATGTGGGTAGATTCAGATTCGCCACATGGGTGCTCTGGCATTTCCACTGCGAGCACACCTAGCACCCACTGTTATTGGGTGCTACACCACCCATGGAGATGCATCAGGCACCTCCTTAGATCTGGATCTATTAAATCCTGATTAGTTGAAGGACCCATTCCTTAGATCCGGATTAAGGAGGAACCCCCCCTCCCTAAATCTGTGTCGATGGTTGTATGGTAAAGGGATGTGCATGAATATTCATAACATTCAGTATTCCTGCAAACTTCTACAAATTCATACATTCGTATATGAATCAAATGTTACAATATTTGTACATTGACATTTGTATTCCTGTGAAGCTTTGAAACATTCCTGAACCAGGGAGGTGGGAAAGCAGCTGCACATTTGCAACAGATCCAGAGTGCATTGAACATGGGTTGAGAGCTGATTCAAAGTGGATTCAGAGCGGATTTGACACTTTCAGAGCTGATAGGTTACAGGGTATGTATCAAATACATATGCATTCGTATCGGATATTTGTACAAATTCGTACAAATACATTCATATTGAATAGAATCCTTCCAACGAACGAATATGAATTTTCTTACATTTGATTCGATACAAATTGAATAGTAAAACTCATTCGTGCACATTAGAGATGTACATGAATGGTTTTTTGACATTCTATTTGAATCAAATCGAATACCCAAGAATCCAATTCAGTTCTAATCTTTTAGGTGGGGCTGTGGGAGCTCAGAAGACAGCCTTGACTAGCCCAAGGCCACCCAGCTGGTTTTGTGGAGGAAGAAGAAAAGTTGGCTTTTCTACCCTGTTTTTCTCACCCATTTAAGGGGAATCAAAGTGGCTGACAAACCTTCCCACCACAACAGACAAATTGTGAGGTAGGTGGGGCTGTGAGACCTTGGAAGAGAGCTGTGTCTAACCCAAGGCCACCCAGCTGGTTTCATGGAGGACAGCGGAATCAAACCCAATATTGCCAGATAAGAGTCCGGCTCCCTAACCAAATCAATGTGTCTCCATACAGCATAAAATATGGGAAGAGGCTTTATGGCAGGGCACGCAAACATATGTAAGGCAAGTCTGAAATTTCTTATACAGACTAAAATCTAGAATCCGCTTCTCAGGGCATGGAGTGCAGTTTCCATAAAAACATGCCACAGATATGGAATCGAAAATGTGAGAGATCACGGTAATTATTTTTAAATAACCACTAAGTGTGTGATTCTTATGAACTTGTTTATAAATGTGTATTCTCTGTTTTGTAAAAACAGTCTCTAAATTAAATCAGCAATTCCAGCTGCTTTTGGAGTTGGCCCGGGGATCCTCTCACCTTCTGCCGATTGCATTCCTTCCCCTAGCAACAGCTTGCCTTACACTGACTTTTAAGCAAGGAGAGTGTTTTCCCTTGGAGCAACTGTGGGCTGGGAAAAAGTTTAAGCGGCTGCCCTGAAACAGGAGATGGTGCTTTGCGGTCACTTGTGAAAATGCGGCCAGGGGCACAGACGGTCACAAACGTCCTTCACACATGCCAAGCGTAAAGTAGCAGCCAGAAGGGGGTGCTGTGGAAGCCGTTCTCTTCGTCTGCTCTTTGAAGATCCACTCCAGTGTAATTATAGCTCTTTCTGCACTGGGCCTTTGCCTGGATTATATCTCAGAAAAGGGACCTGCCATCCACACCCTAGTGCAAACTGCAGTAGTTTTTTCCTGTGGTCTGCTGTGGTATACACTAGCATGTGGATGGCAGGTCCCTCTTTGAGGATATAATCCAGAATGTGACCCACTGCAGAAAGGGTGCATAACACCACCACCGCAAGGGCTTCAAAAAAGCCAGTGAACTTGTAACAGAGGTGGCCTCCCACCTGTGACCCCCCTCGTCCTAGCCACTGATGCAAAAACACACACCTTCTTCCGTCTCAAGCCCACAAGCCCCTCCCTGCTCAGCCGTCGAGCTCTCTTCCAGACTAAAGGATAAAAATCTGCTCTTATATAAAAATTCACAGCTTGCCTGACTGCAAAGTCATGACGCGTTGTCCCCACTCAAAATGGAGGTTCGCAGCTTCCTCCTCAGCAGCTGCAAGACATCCGTGTCATGCACGGTAAGACACGCGTCATGTGGGATCGGGCCCTGCTCTCACTGGCTGTTTCTTACCATCCTGCCAGGCTAGAGGAAACTCCAAAATTACCTGATATTGCGGAGCGAGGGTTGATCATTCCACAGCAAGTAAATCCTAAGTAGTGGTAGCATAATGCACCACTGTTATGAAGTACTGGGCCTCAGGTGTGATGCCTACGCACTGACTGCGCATTAGAATGTGCAGTATCCCCTAGTCTGGACACATCCTGACTGGCACCTGCAATTTCACAAATGTCCAGCTGGGTGAATAAAGTTGAGCATTCCTAAGAATTTTGAATTGGCCTGTTAGGTATATTATTATTATTATTATTATTATTATTATTATTATTATTATTATTATTATTATTATTATTATTATTATTATTATTATTATTATTATTATTATTATTATTATTATTATTATTATTATTATTATTATTATTATTATTATTATTATGTAAAAGCAGCAGTTACACACACCAAACGAGATGACTATGCTGGATTTCGTATTATATCACTAGTCGGGCACTTCCCAAGCACCTAGGACTGCGTGATGTATCGGCGAATTATGCGAGCAGACCCCAGTAAAGTGGCTTTTTGTAGCTGGCAGATGGATATCTTGTCAATGCCAATGGTTTTTAGGTGCCCGCTGAGATCTTTTGGCACCGCGCCCAGTATGCCGAGGATGACTGGGACCACTTTCACTGGTTTTCGCCAGAGTCGCTGTAGTTCAATTCTAAGATCTTCATATCTGGTGAGTTTCTCCAACTCTTTCTCCTCAATTCTGCTGTCACCTGGAATAGCAACGTCTCTTCTCAACAATTGTAATATCAGGAGTGTTATGCTCCAATTTTCGGTCAGTCTGAAGCCTGAAGTCCCAAAGTAGTTTTGCCTGTTTGTTTTCAACAACTTTTTCTGGCTTGTGATCCCACCAGTTCTTTGCCACTGGTAGATGATACTTTTGGCACAAGTTCCAGTGGATCATTTGTGCTACAGCATTGTGTCTCTGCTTGTAATCAGTTTGTGCAATCTTCTTGCAGCAGCTGAGTATATGGTCGATTGTTTCATCCACTTCTTTGCAGAGTCGGCACTTTGGATCTTCTACTGATTTTTCAATTCTGGCTTATATTTATATTATTATTGTTGTTGTCGTCGTCGTCGTTGTCATCGTAGTCATCATCATCAACATAAACAAACAGTAACACAGCAAACAAGATATTTATTCTGGTTTTACTGTTTTACGTCAATAATAATTATTATATTATATTAACAATTATCATCATCATCATCATCATCTCCACCTCCCTACTATAATTTTCTTTTATGCGCTGCCAACTTTTTTTTTGAAAGATGTTTTATCAATGAATTTTGATGCTGCAAAACAAGGTGTTTTGGAAACCCATGAAAGAATTGCTATACATTTTGTGCATTATAGCTGCTGAAACAAAAATGGATCCTAAAGGACCTCCCAGAATTGCACATTCCACACTGAGACCAGGCGATTTTACCAAAACACATTGCTGTATATGAAGAAGAAATCCCCTCTGTGCATTCCACGCTGAGTACCTGGTTCTGATTTTGGAAGGTGTTTTAACTTGCTGGTCCTTCAGTTCATTTTAGACCTGTTTGTACACATTTTAAACCTTATTTACTAGGTATAAACTTACCTGTGAGACCAGAGTGCAGAGTCAAATAATACACCCAAGCCAGCAAAGCCTCCAGATCTAAAAAAGGGGGAGAATATTATTACATGCCATTTTTTAGGCATACCACTCCTTTGCAGTAGCCCTTCCTACATGCTCTCTGAAAGCTTCCAGGAAATCCCATATAATCCTCACCTCCTTTTAAATTTACGGAATTGTAGGCCTCCTTTTACCTGTGAGTGGGCTCTGAAGACAGAAAAATCCCTGAAACAGGAACTCCGGGAACTCTGGAGGGGGAAATATTTTAAGGTATTCCTTTCCAACAGTGCTTGCGGTCTGCTGCTTGTTGCTGCTAGAATTCATTCTTTCAGTTCCTTTTGCAAATTCTGAGCTACCTTTATCTGCAGTGGCAGATGCAGACCTCCTCTCCCATGCCACACTGGCCTGAAGCTCCCATGGAGGCAGAATCTTGCTGTGGAGCTTCAAAAAAAACCAAACAAACCCCAAACCAAACTCTGCAACAGCAGAGGGACTTCCACCCTCAGCCTCTCTCAGGGCGAATCCCCACAACAAGCTTATTTCGCTTTCCCTAAACTGAAATAAAAGAACCAGATGCAAACGCGAATTTGCCTGTTCCCATTACTTTTAACTTAATCACGTTGGATCCAGATTCTGAGGATCGTACGTGGCGTACGTGACTCAAGGTGGGACTCAAGTGGCTACTTTTTAAAAGCCACTTTTCGGGGCTGCCCTGCCCTCTTCCTCCTGGCATGGATGCATCACCCATAAGGGGCCCCTTCACCGAGCCTAACTGGGTGGCTGGGTGGCTGCCGCTTCCATGGATGGAGGAAAAATGGCAGCGGGCAGTCAGTGATTCTTTCCCCTCCTCTCCCCATTGCTCAGGGCACACAGCAGCAGCAGCAGCAAGTAAAGCCCCTTTGCTTTAAACATTCACATTCAGCTACTTTCCTCCCTTCCTTTCCCTTTCTAAAGTGAGATCTTTTAGAATTGCGCAAAATTGCAACATTGTTATTCCAACCATCAAGGTGTGAAGTGGTTCCATCGCTACAGTGTAGCGATCGCTGTTAAGTGGATTTTTACACTGAAATCACTGTCCTTGGAAGCAAGCTATTTGGAGAGGGAAACCCTAAACATGGATTCTCATCCCTTAAAACGGTACTGTCCACACAGTAAAAAATGTAAAACGTTTCAAGCGCACGATCCGGAGTGAGACCTGTTGAAATCAGGATTGAGATTCACCACGCTTTGGGGTGGTTTAACACAGGGAAAGGGTGTTAAGCCAAACTGCCGTGCAGACTCCGAGGACTGAAAACGTTTTGAATCCAAGATAAGGTTGCCGTGAAGACACGGCCTCACTGGCTTCCCTGATGATCTGCTTCCTCTCATGAAAGCAATTACCTCTTCCCCTGCAGGGATTATAAGTTACAATTTTTAGTGCACCTCCTAGGACCAGCAGAGAAGACAATGGAGGAACTTTTCTTCTTCCTTTGGCTCCTTCTGCACCATTCTTGCTCTACTCAAAGAAATTATTCCGTGACCATCTTCCTCCTGCTTTTCTGACCCCATCAGTTGCACATCTAGTTCCAAGTCCAGTTAAGAACCTGAGAGGAGCCCTGCTGGATCAGGCCACAGCTCATCTAGTCCAGCATCCTGTTCCACACAGTGCCCCACCAAAAGCTTATGGGCACTTCAAAAAGAAGTGGCTGCAAATGGCCCTTAGGGGCAACATGGCTGTCTCTCCAACCTTGAGGTGGTACTTGGGCATCCATTCTAGTAGCCATTGATACACCTGTCCTCCATGAATTAAGAGCAGCCCTGCTGGATGAGGCCACAGCCCATCTAGTCCAGCATCCTGAAATCCAGATATGTAGTAGAAAAGAAAATCAAATATATAGGAGTGACTTTGACCAACCAAAATATCTCACTGTACAAAAACAATTATTTGAAAACGTGGTCAGGGATTAAACAAGATCTCTTGAAATGGTCCAATTTGCAGTTATCACTGATAGGAAGGATACCAGTGATAAAAATGAACTTACTCCCAAGGATGATGTTTCTATTCCAAGTTTTACCTATTATAAATAACATAAAAGACTTTACAAACTGGCAAAAGGACATTTCAAAATTCTTATGGCAGGGAAAGAAGCCCAGGATAAGATTCACACTGATGCAAGATTCTAAAGAAAGAGGAGGACTGGCGCTACTGAATTTGAAGCTATATCATGCTGCAGCCTGTTTGGGTTGAACTGCAAAATGGTTTTGGTTGAAAGATCAAACATTACTGCAATTGGAAGAAGGTCTCAGATATGGTTGGCATGGTTATTTGCGGTATGAAAAAGCGAAAGTCAATGCAGACTTTAAGAATCACTTTGTGAGAAACGCTTTGTATAAGATTTGGTTGAATTATAAAAATAATATTTATAAGAAAATGCCGCTTTGGGTATCACCACATGAAGGTTTGCTAAAAGAATTTGGGGAAGGAAGATCCTAGTTTAAATATAAAGATATGTTATACAAAAAAGATGATACTAATGAACCTCATTTTAAATCAAGGGAACAGTTAAATCAAGGGGGTAAATATACAGTGGTTTACATATGTTCAACTAGCAGATACAGTATATACAGAAGAGGTAAAGAGAATATTAATTTTCAAGGTGAAAAGGCAGAAAGGGGAATAATTGGTATTATGTATAAAGCCCTACTTCAGATTGAAAGGGAACATGAACAGAGGCCATTTCGCACGAGGGTTTCTAGAGCGCGTCTACGACAGGCTGGAATAGGACATTCGCTCTTCTGGGGTGGGCGGTTGTGTTCCAACCCGTCCCAGCCATCCCAATACGTCATAGGCGCATTCGAGTTTCAGAGCACAAAATTGTGCTCTCCACCCATTCGGCCCATCCCGAGGCATTTCCTCCATGACAGCTGGGCCCCTCCCCCAAGCCATTCCCATTGGCTCCTGTGGAGCCAGGGTTGGGCAGCCCTGGCGCCTCCTTCTCCTGGTGTCGCGCCCACTCCAGGGGCCAGCGGGACCCCCACCCAACACCCCACCTCAGGGGCGTGCGCGTGTGCACGCTCCTTACCTGTTTGGCATTGGGCAGCAACTGGGGCGAGGAGGCCGGCCATGCTGTGCGTATGTGCATGGCATGGCCTCTGATTGGCCAGGCACCCGTGCCTGAACAGATCACCCATCGAAGTCAGGCAGGTGCCTGGCCAATCAGAGGCTGCGCTGCACATATGCGCACAATGCGGCCAGCCTCCTCACCCCAGTTGCTGCCCGGGGCTGAACAGGTTAGCCCCATTCATGCCACGCGCACCTGTGGGGTGGGGGTATCGGGTGGGGGTCCTGCCAGCCCCAGGAAGCCAATCTGGGCCCCTAGAGCGTGCGAGAGTCCAGGGAAGGCACCCGACAGGCCTCCCTGCCCTGGGTCTTGCCTGACCAATGGTGGGAGGCCGGGGGAGGGGCGTCCTGCCCCCATCCCAGCCATTCCAGGCTAGGTCACACAGGAACGCCTTCTCCATTCCAGCTGTAGTGTGAAGAGGCCTCAGGTTAAAGAGCGTATGATTACATGGGCAAGAAATTTTGGGTATAATATTCAATGGATCAATGGTAGAAATTGTGGACAAAGGATATGAAATTTACAACTTGTATGTTATTAAAAGAAAATATTTATATGATGTATATAGATTTTATTTATTTATTTATATCCCGCCCCATACCCATGGGTCTCTGGGTGGCTCACAACATTTAAAAACAAACATATCAAAACTGTATCAAACAATACTAAACCAGTACAAGGTTTAAAAATCCAGCATAATAATAATAATAATTTTAAAAGATGATACAAAAACAGATTAAGGGAAATATACCAAAATATGTCAACTTAATGTTGGAAATGTAAAAAAGTGGAGGGAACCTTTTATCATATGTGGTGGATGTGTGAAAAAGTAAAAAGAATATTGGGTACAAATATATAATCTGATTAAACAATTTTTAAAGAGACATTTTATATTCAAACCAGAATTGTTTCTGTTGGGAATTGTAGACAATACTTTGGATAATATAAATTATTTGATTTTATATATGGTGACAGCAGCTAGATTACTGTATGCACAAAAATGGAAGGAGGAAGAGACAGCTTCAGGGCAAGAATGGCTATTTAAGCTGATGGACATGGCTGAAATGGACAAATTTACAAATTTACTAAAAGACAGAACAACAGATAAGTTTATGAAAGACTGGAGTCCCTCTATTAACCATCTACGAGAAACAGAAGTAATGATGGACGGTTTTGACTAAAAATTAAGGGGTCAGGTGAAAAGCAACAAGGGACAGAAAAGGGAAGCTAAGAAAAAAGCAATATCAAGAAGAGAAGCCGAAAAAATGGAGGAAGTCACATATAGAGTAAAAATGTAAGAAGTTTTTATGTTTTTTTTAAAATAAAAAAAAGGAAAAAAGGAAGGCTAGGCCACGTGCGGACGGACTACCTGTACGCACCTAGTCAGGTAAGGACACAGATAGGCTGGTCCCGGCCCATCCTGGGTTCCCGAAGGCCGTAGTCAACCCAATCAGGTCAGCTACAGCTTGCAGGGACCCACCCTGGGCACCACACCCACCCAGGACCACGTGCCTCCCCCCTCTGGTCGGCACCAGAGTTCGAACTGGCAAGCCCAGGGGTGTAGCTTGCTGGTTTGGTCGGTGGCATTGTTCACCTGCGTGTGCCGAAGCCTGTAATTGGTCAGCCATGCATGTCTGTGCAGAACACCTGGTTCGATCCCAGACGTTCTGCACAGGTACATGCCGTTGACCAATCACAGGTGGAGAACATTGCTGACTGGACCAGCAAGCCATGCCTCTGGGCTTGCCAGTCCAGTTCCCAGAGCCAACCAGTAAGACATTCCTGTGCCTCCGCGGTGAGGCGTGCAGCCCTGGATGAGGGGTGGGCCCAAGGGGGGCCTCCACCGCACACAGCCGGCTAGGTCTAGGTGACTGCACCCTGAGGAGGCCGAAGATCCGCCTCAGTGTGCTGCCAACTGGCGCGGCCTGGATCCTGGAACAGCCAGCTGCCACAAACCCCCTAGGTGCCTCCTAGGACAGTATGGGGTTGGTCTACCATCACATGCACTTCCTCACAGAGCAGCACATTGCCCTGGTCAGCCACATGACCACATCGGACCAGAGGGTCCAACAAGGTAAGTCAGTGCACACAGGCCTGGTGGGTGGCGTGGGCCTCTGGGTGGGTGGTGCCCATGGTGCCTCCATAAGGTGCTTGCGCTCCATGGAGGCTGAAGACACTACCAGCCCGGTGTTGCCCCGCTTTCAAAAGGGGTGGGGGAAGACCAAACCGAGGCTGTCTAGTCGGACTGCAGCAGCTGGCAGTGAATCCCACTCGCACCCGGGGGTTCACACCCCACGCGCATGACCCCTTACCCCGTCGGGCGTTGAGTCCAATGTTTGCATGGCCTGGCAGAGCGATCTACCACTCTGTGCGCAGGTGTGTGCTCTGGTAGCTGGGCCCCACGCCGACCTGAGGGGATGAACATCAGGCCAGCGTGGGGTCGGACTACCGTCAAATGCGCCTGCGCACAGAGCACCAGATTGCTCTGCCAGGCCACGCAAGGAGGACCCCAGCCCCAACAAGATAAGTTGATTGCGCGGGACTGCCAGCTGTTGGGCCGAAATCAGCCCAATGGTGGCAGCCGGGGGGTGCAGCCCACAGCTGTCCAGGAGGGAGAGTGCAAATGCTTTCCCTGTCGTGCAGCTGTGGGACGGCCCGGGACAGCCGGGAATGCCCTGGGATGGGTGTAGAGCACAATTTCACGCTCTACACTCAGAATGCAATTAGGCCACCCTGGGACGGGTTGGTATGGTTCCGGATGGAACTGCTGGCCCAGCAGAGTGAATTCTTTGTCCCAGGGCTGTCCTAATTGCATTCCAGAGTCCTAGTGCGAATAGGCCTCTGCTGCTGCTAACCTGGCTGGCTCATCTCTTGGGGCTGGCGTCCACACCCGGCCGCTGCCGCTGCTCCTTGAGCTGCTGTTGCTCCAAGGTCCAGACTGCGACAGGTGGGCACATAATAATTTTATCCAATTTCCTCTCTTAGTCCAAGGCAGCCACATGCCGCCAAGTTCCAATGTGGGCTCCTCCCCAACCTGGAAAGCAAGCGGAGCTGTGTGCCCGGCCAGGAGATTTTGCTTCCATGACTCTTACCGGCCACGGTTCGGCTTTTGCAGAAGAGGCAAAAGCACCACTCGGCGTTAAAGCCAAGATGCTCCCACCGGGAGAGGAACCAGAAAATGCCAGGGGAAGCCACAGACAACAGCAGAGAGCCCTTTTCGGGTCTGGAAAGGAAGAATTTAAGGCGGCCTCTCCTAAAGTGACTCTGCCACTAACAGGATGTGGCTCAGTTTCCTCTAAACATTTTCAATAAGGTGAGGCGGTTGGCATGAAAACAAAAGTGGCCGTTTAAATTATTTGATGGTGAACACTGTCACCTCCTGGTCTCCTCCTAGCTTAAAGGGCAGCGCTAACAGGCCTCTCACTTTAGGCTACTGGATGACCATGAAGAGGCTCCCAGTGGACGATGGATGCTGCTGCTGCTGCTGCTCCTTTTCGTGATGAAAGAGAACAGATCCGGGTCTAACAACTCACAACTGTGGCAGGGGTTTGCCACAGCAGCCTGCAAGCAGCCTTGTGTGGACAATCCCGGTGCTTTGCAGAGTCCACGGGCAAATTTATGCCCAAATGAGACCCTTCAGGCCCATGCCAGGCGGTTCCTTTCGCATTCTCCTCTATGCGCTTGCAGTCCTGCACCTTAAAGCAGGGAGCCCTTCCACTACGGATGGGAGATTTTCACGAGGAGCCGAGCGCTGCCTGTTCGGCCCACTGGCTCCTGCTAGGGGATGGAAGCACTTCTGGAGGGGCAGTTGCTTGCGGGTAAAGCCCTCTTGCACTCCCCCTTGCCACATCTGTGCAGCGGGCACCAGGAAGCCCAGGGAAGGGCCGGATAAGGCCAGCCCCATGTGCAGGAAAGGTGGTCCAAAGTGCACAACAGCCCTCCTCACTTCCGAGGCACAAAACCAGGGCCCTTAGCCCAGGGGTCCAAGCGGGTCCGGGAACCCTCACAAGGGCCACAGCTCATTTCCTGGCGGCAGGGAACGGCAAGGCAGCGCAGGCGGACAGGCGCCATCGCCTCTCACTCCCCATCTGCGGGAAGGAGGAGGGTCCCGGGTTCACCTCCTCTGGCAGAGCTGCCCGGTAGGCTAGGATGCCCACAAGGGCCCTTGGCAGCAGGGCCCATCGAGGTGCCGCGGAGCCAGTCAGGGGAGCGGATACGCTGCTAGTCTGCGTGCCCCAGAGCCCAGCCTGGCACAGGCAGTGACCCTTCCTGTCCCACCTCCCCACGGTGCGCAATTGCCAGCAGTGGCGAATTGGCCTTGCCCGGGCCAAAGCAGGGGGAAGGGAGGAAGGGGAGGGGAGGGAAGGGAAGGGGCGGGCAGGCGGCGGCCACTCGGCGCAGCCCTTGCCGACCTCTCTTTGCGCTGCGCCTGGCTGGCGAAGCTCACAGGGCGGCGCGCGCGCCAGATCGCGCCGCCGCCGCCCACCTGGAGACCCTAGGGGCGCGCGCGGGCACCCGCCCCAGCCTGCCTGGCTCTGCCCGGGCCGCTCCTCCCGTCTCCCGTCCGTGGCGGGCGGCAGCCAGCGGCGCGGCACAGCCTCCGGGCACGTGGCGTCGGGCGTGCGCAACCGAGCGGCGGCGGCGGCGGCGTCTACATAAGGACGGCGCTCGGCCACAAGATCAAGGCCGCTCGCCCGCCCAGGACCAGCAGGGACGGCGGCGCCCGCAGCCTGCCGCGCAGACGCTCGGCCGTCCTCGGCTCACCTCCGGCCGTCCGGCTCGAGCGGGCCAGAGGCGGGTCGCTCGTTCGGGGGCAGGCGAGGGAGTCGCTCGCCCGCCGGGCCGGGCCGGGCCCTCCTCGCTCCGCCGCTCCGCCGCCTCCTCCTCCTCCCCCGGCGGCCGCCTCCACTTGTTGCCACCCCTGCCCGCCCCGCCGAGGAGCCGCTGCCGGGCGCTGATTGGGCCGCCCGCGCCGCCCCGCCTCCTGGGTGCTCGCCCTGCCGGTCGGCCGGCCCGTAGGGCGGGGGCCGAAGGGAGCAACGCCCGCCCGCCGCCCCGCCGCCCGAGCCGAGCTCGTCTTGCCGGCTGGTTCGTCTCGCGTGTTCTTCTGGCCCGGCTGTCCGCTGCGCAGCGGCAACTGCCTCGTCCTCCTCCTCCTCGGCCGCCGGAGCAGGGCCGCGCTCCCGCCCGCCCCACTCGCCGCCTCCCCGTCGCCGCTTACCCACGCCGTCGGCCTTCGCGAAGCAACAGTCCGCCGCCGGCTCGCTCTCTGGACAGCCGTCGCCTTCCTCGCTCGTCGCGGGATCCCGGTCGGGGGTCCGCCCGGCCGGCCTCTCGGCTATTGCACCTGCTCCCGCGCGCCCCGACGGTCCCGATGGGTGGTCCCCGGAGCCGCGTCGCCTGCTAGAGGCGCCCTAGCCCCGTCGTCGCCCCTCGAGGAAGCACGCGGCGGACGCGGACGGTCGCAGCGGCAGCGATGGAGGTGCACGTCGGGCTGGGCAGGATCTACAGCCGGCCGCCCACCAAAACTTTCCGCGGCGCCTTCCAGAGCTTCTTCCAGAGCGTCCGCGAAGTGTTCCAGAGCCCCGGCACCGCCACGCAGGTCCGCGAAGAGGCCGGCCAGCAGCAGCAGCAGGAACAAGCAGCGACGGCGAGCGCCTCCTCCTCCGGACAGGGTCCACCCGGCGCTCGGCGCCCCCGGCCGCCCTCGCCCTCCTCGCCCTCCTACCTGCCTCTGGACGAGCAGCAGCAGCAGCAGCAGCCGGGCGCCCGCGCGCCGCTGCCCCCGGGCGACGGGCGGGCATCTCCCGCGCCCGCCGCCGCCCGCCCGCCCTCCTCGTCCTCGTCGTCGCTGGCGCTGCTGGGCTCGCCGTTCCAGGGCGACCTGAAGGCCATCCTAGGCGAGTCGGGCGCGGGGGAGCCGGGAGCCGGCGGCGACGCGGCACCGCCGACGCAGCCGCAGCCGCCCAAGGAGGACTTTCTGGGCGAGAGCGCCAAAGAGCTCTGCAAAGCCGTCTCGGCGTCCATGGGGCTCGCGGTGGAGGCGCTGGAGGCGCCCGGCACCGACCTGACCCCCGCCCGCGGAGACTGCATGTTCGCGCTGCCCGGCGCGCCGGCCCGGCCCGTGCCCCTGGGCGCCTGCAAGATCGTGGAGGCGCCGCCGCCGCCGGGCTCAGAGGAAGAGGGCGGCGCGCTGGCGCTCGACGGCGGGCTCTACAAGGGCGCCTCCGAGCTGGATCAGGCGGCTGCGGCGGCCAGCAGAGACTACTACAACTTCCAGCTGGCGCTCGCCGCCTCCTCGGCCCCGTCCGCCCCGTCGCCCCACGGGCGCATCAAGCTGGAGAGCCCGTTGGAGCTGGTGGCCGGCGGCGGAGGCGTGTGGGCCGCCGCGGGGCCGGGCCGCCGCGGGGCCCCCGGGGAGCTGCCGGCGCTCCCGCCCCACTACGGAGGCCCGCCCGCGCCCCCTCCGGGCTGGCACCCCTTCTTCGCCGACGAGGGACAGCTATACGGAGCCGCCGAGGGCGCCGCGACCGCGCCCTACCTCTACGGCCGGGGCCAGCCGCCGCCGCCGCCGCCGGGCCAAGAAGGCAGCGACCTCGCCGCCGAGTTCTGGTACCCGGGCGGCGTGATGAGCAGGATGCCCTTCGCGCCCGCCGCCGCCGCCGCCAGCGGCTGCATCAAGACGGAGCTCGGCCCGTGGATGGAGGGCTACGCCGGAGCCTACGGAGACCTGCGGTAAGGGGCGCGCGCGCGGGGACGCGGGGAGTCCCCGTCGGGTCGGGCACGGAGAGAGGGAGGGGGTCGCCAGGGCTCTCCCGCAGGCGGCGGAGGGAGGCGAGACGAGCCGTCGGGAAGGGAAGGGAACGCCGCGCAACCGGGAGAGCGAGCGCGCAGACCGCGGCGCATCCCCGACTGGGACGGCCCGCCGGCTAAACGCCGACGGACTGGGACGGCAGGGAGGCTGTTGGGAGGGAGCTCCGAAGCGGGCGCGCGTCGCACCTGGCGGGCGGGCGGGCGGGCGGGCGCGCCGCGGGAAAGCTGTCCGGCGGGCACAGACGCACCGGCTGGGCGCCCCCTTGGTTACCTGGCGGGGTGGTTGGTGATGGTTCTGGCTGCAGGGCGAGGGGGTGGCGGCGCTTCCCTGCCGGCCGGCCGGTGGAATCCTCGCTTCTTTGGCGCCCTCGACGGAGACGGCATTGCCCGCTGTGGCTCCGTGGGAAGGCGGCGGTTGCGCCGGACTTTCCCTCTTGGAAGAAGCGAGGAGGGGGCGCGCGAAGGTGATCTGGAGAGGATCCCTTGGGGACGCACAGCTGCCAGGACAGGAGGCCGATTCTTCCTCCTCCTCCTCCTCTCCCGATTCATTCCATCCATTCTTTAGCTGGGGGTGGGTGGGTTACATCGGGCTCCCGTGAGATTGGCCTGGGTCACTTGGGGACCCCTTTCTCCTTTTCAGCGCCATCAGTGCCGAGACTTTAGGAGGTTTCCGAGGGTGCTGAAAAACATCCCAAGACGATGCTGAATAAAAAGGGCATTTCTAGAATTTCGCTTTAGAAATATGGACCAGCAACTTGCTGGGATTCACCTAGAGGTGGAATTCCCCGCAAAGGCTCCCCAAGGGCTCTGACGTCTTTTAGGACCAACATTGTTGTTGCACTGTCCATAGTTGTTTCTGCCAGTTCTTGTTTCCTTACACACAGAGAGCATTTCAATGAAGGTGCCCGAAAAAGTTCTGTCTCTTGAAGCAGCGGTGACCCCCCGCCCCTTCCCAGGGCTCATCTTCTCCCTACAGATGCAGAAGAGGCTTCCCTTTTCCCCAGCTAACCTGTAGGCCTTGGAGGCTATTTCGTCCCCTTTCTGGCCTCGTGTCCTCAGCCGCCGATGCAGCCTTGGAGGTGCTGCGTTTGCTCCGCTGGGCAGCAGATGCATTTCTGTGCCGGTGGACCCCTTGCCAGCAGCAAAAGGGGCGGCCTGCCTGAGCATTGGTATTGGTGAAGATCCAGGTGAGGATGGAGGTCGGCCCTTTCCCAGAAAGCAACTGGGGAGAGCCTGGATTTTGACGGCCGCCATCCCTGCTTCCCTGCTGATCTCCTAGGACTGAAAAATGCCTCCTCTGTCTCTTATCAACCTTTTATTTTTGCAGAGTAAGGCTAAGTGGTCTTTTCTGGAAACAGCGACGGCGGAAGCTTTTCCCAGGGCAGAGAAAAGTCTTGTTTTACTGCTTGCCAACAAAGCAAGGAGAGAGCACTCAATATGGCCAGTTTCAGTTTTCAGGGCAATCGTCATAGTAATTTTGGACTATGTAGGCTTTCACGGCCGGATTCAATCTCATTTGCAGAAGTTTTGGGGCTGTTATGCCGTGTTCCAGGTTTCTTCTTCTGAGAACCTCAGAAGAAGAAACTTGGAACATGGCATCACAGCCCCAAAACTTCTACAAATGACATAGTCCTTTTGCATGTGACTGCATTCCCTAAGGAAGCAAATTCGCCCTTTCCCCACCAGTTTGCAGGAAGGTCCCTTCTGGGCAGGCCTGGGTATGCCAAAGGTCTGCAGCAGCAGGGACGGCCTGCTGGCCCAACTCAGCCAGGAAGCAGCTGAACACCAAAGTCTTTGCTGAAAAGCCTCTTTCTGCAGACAGTGAGTGGATGGAACCTCTGGAAGTTAGACTTCGGCTGGGGGTTCTTCCCAGGACCTTGGCGGACTAATCTACGCTTGCAGTTTGCACCTTAAAAGTCATTTCAAAAGGCTGGTTTGTGAAGATTAAACAGGGCATGCTTTCACCCTCTCTGCCTCTATTGTTTTACTTTGATAGTGAACTCACTGTTTCAAAAGCTGAGGAAGTGTGGTGCACAAAAATCAAGAATTATAATTTAAAAAAAAAAAAAAGCCTTTGTCTCAGGAGCTCATATTTCGCCCTCCTCCTCCCCCCAAAAAAGAAAAGTATCGATTCAAACCTGTTACAATGGCCTGGATATTTTGCAGGGAAAAGGATACAGGAAGAAAATTCCTCCAAAGAAAAGATTTGATAGATTGATACAATGTATTATTGCAATAAGACACTCTGTGTGGATACATGAATCAACAGAATAGGCAGATTCTGTAGTTTAATAGCCAAACAGACCCTAAAAATGTCAAAGTAAAAACAGCATATAATCCGCATCCTGGGAGATACTGTTTTTCTTTTTGCGTTCCCTTTGGTTTTGAATCTCTTCCCCTGGAGTTTCAGTTTGTTTGTTTGATCTTGCAGCGAAGATCCTTGTAGATTCCTAGAAATATCATCAAGGATTGCAGCCACATAATGTTTCTCTGTGTGCACCAGATTCAGGCCTGCTGCGGAAAGGTATCCTTGCCCGTCTGAAACAGAGACCCATTTTTGCAATCTCTGCAGGGCATGTTGCCACTGAGGAGACGGAACAATCATATGATTGAAGGAAGCAATACGGTTTCCTTAAAGAAAAGGCAGTGAGCAAGACACAGAGATAACTGGATTTGTCTACATGCAAACGAGTCATCCCTCAGTTCGACCGTACGGGGTTCACGCTCTCGAGCTGTCCGCCATTTTCTGCTCGTCTGTGCAATTTGGTTATGTAAGCAAAGAAAAGTAGTAAAACCTTCCTTCTTATCTGGCGGTTTACAGTTTGGCTTTGTTTGTGCGAAGAGGGGAACGGTGTTCACTTTAGATTGCTGACCGATAATGCAGATTGCATTGACCTGCTGTAGCAGGTAACTGTAGAAAATATCATAGGTGGGGCCTGAAAGCTGAGGTCTCAGTTGTCGTCGTCGTCGTCCCCCCCCCCCCCCACCGAAGCTCAAAAGTCAAAGACGAGTGTGCAGGCAAATCCATGTTAATGATTGTTTACCAAAGAATATGGAGAAAGCAACTTTCGAGAATTATACGATTGGGCTCTGAATGGAAGTGATTTTGAACCCATCTCAAAGAGACGTTTTGACTTCATTTCGGTTATTGTGGAGTAGGAGGTCCTTTAAAAAATACATCAGTAAATATAAATAGATAAACAAAAGATGGCTTCAACAGTTTTCACGCATCAGGTTTGAGTATATCGTTTTAATTAAAATTTGTTCCCACCAAAAGTATTGGAGACCCAGATGTCGGAAGGGCCGATTGACTTGTTGGGGGTTGCTAGATCCGTGTTTGGTTATATATGTACAGGATTGTGTGGAGTTGATCGTCCTTTGCTTTCCTAACATGTATCTTGGGCTTCATCCAGCTTTCTGTGAGATCCGAGGGACGATTTTCCATTGACGTCAGTAGGCCTAGATTAGACCTTTACATTTTTGGGTCTTGCAATTGCTGTTGGGTTCCATTAGTTCTTCGTTGTGTGTTGTGTCCACTTTTTATTTGCATTGGAACTGGATTGCAGCCCCATTTTTGCTGAAACTCGATGTCTCACTGGTGTCGTTCCCCCCCCCCCCCAATTGCACAGGGACATTTCTTGCCTTTCCCAGCGTCTGGCTATAACTAGATACCTGATCTTTAGTGTGATACCGAATGCAAAAAATAAAATCATCATCATCATCATCATCATCATAAACATCAAAGCCACTTCTGTGCCCTAATAAGCTTGGAGTTAGCCTTAATAAGTACTTTGAAAACATGGGTTTTTTGCTTATTAACAAGCCGTCTGGCTTTTAGGTGCATTTTTGCCGTAAGGGAGCACAGTTGTGAGCTATTAGGTAGGAAACGGCCAACACCCAATTACTTATGAAGTGGAAGGGCAGGAGCAAAAAAGTGACCAGGGTCTCCCCTTTATTTCATCTGAGTGAATTAAGGGTCTGTTTAAAGAATGGTTCCTGCGCAAAGCAACGTGCTGGGAATGTTACACACCGATAATCAGAAGGCACCAATGCTGGGCAATTCAGAAGAGGTTCTGAGATACTTTATGAATACCTTGAAAAAGAGGAAGAGATTAAGAATTCCTCAGGAAGAAGAGTTGGCTTTTCTACCCTGCTTTTCTCACCCAAACCTTCTGTTCTCCCCACAACAGGCACCCTGTGAGGAAGGTGGGACTATGGGAGCTCAGAAAGAGAGCTGTGACTAGCCCAAGGTCACCCAGCTGGCTTCGTGGGGGAGGGGGGAATCGAACCCGGTATTCCCAGATAAGAGTCTGTCTCCCTAAGCACTACACCAAACCGTCTCTAGCCAGGCCTTGTGTTTCAGAAGCCCGGAGGTGGGTTTCAGCTCTGGGCAGATTTGCTGGGGACTTAAGGGTCCGTCAGGCTGCCTTGTCTGGGGCTTTGAGTCTGAAGCTGCCTCCAGCATTTTGTTCTGCCTTTGGTGCATCCAACGTACCCTCCCTCCCACTCCTCTTTTCATATTTGAGACTTCTACAGCTTGTTTCTTTCCCAGCAGAGGCAACACAATTTCCATTTGCAGTGTATCAGGCTTGGAAAAGCAGCGATCTCTTCTGGTTGGCGTGCCTTCGGTCCCTCAGCCGGTCTCTGTTTCTGATGGCCAGGTGCACAGGGAAATTTCCCATTCTCTGGCATTTTAAGGTGAGAGCAGCATTCTGATCAACTGCTTCGTGGGCTTGTTTATTCCTTCAAGCACGTAGATGCTGTGCAACGTTGCCACTCTGTGCCTGGTGCAAGGCTCTGGATTTACTTTGGATGGAAGAAGCCAAAGCTTTCATGGTTCTGATATATAAAGGTTTCTCTTTTATACATGGGGCTCTCAGGTAGACTAGAGGCAGGGAAACACTTTTGGCCATCTGGGTTTTCCACTCTTTTTTCTTCCTAATATTTGCACCCCTCCCCATTTGAGTGAACCCCTAATGCATGTTCTCATTTATTTTAATTTATTTTATTTTTTTTAAAAAAACACAAAAAACAAAACCAACCCCCTTGGTCATACTTGGAGTAGAGCCAGACAGGCATGCTGGATGTGGAAACAGGGCAGTTGCTTTTTGCGCCATAGCGTTGGAGCGCAATGCTCCCGTCTCCTGGGCCCTGCTGGCTTTCCCCGGGTACTTCGGGGTTTATCTCTGCAAGCTTCCAACAAGCCAGGGAGACTGGGTTTCTAATTGGGAGGCTTGTGGGACTCAATGGGGTCGGGAGGAGATTAGGCCGTGGTCGCCTGACTTCCTTTTTGTCCAAGTCAATTGGCCCTTCAGTTCACGCCCTATAAGTTCAAAGGCATGAGCGATGCAAAAGCCAAAGAAATTCATAACGTGCCTCTCCTTGGGGCTTTTATATATTTGAGACTGGGCTCTCAGAATTATTGAATCCTCGTGCTGATGGGTTTGGAGAGCCCTTTTCCCTTCTGCCTGCCTGCCTTCCTGCTTGACCGTGTTCCACAAGGGCCTAGTAAACAGACAGGGTACCCCAAAAGTAACTTCCCAGGCCCAGGCCTTCCATGGGGTGCCACGACTTTCCGCCTCCCCACCCCATCCAGGTCTTTGGGCTCCATTTTTGCCATGGTTGTGCAGGATCCTGTCCCAGAAGCTTTTTCTTTTTTCTTTTGCGTCTTTTGCTGGCAAAGTTCAGTCCTGTCCTGCTGTGTCGCCTGGATGTCTCCTTCTCTCTCACACACACACCCAAGTCATCTTCTGCTGTGAGTCATTTTAGCTGATTTATTTATTCAAAGGGAAGCAGGCATCTCCAGGCTTGGTGTCACCGGAGTAGCCGTAGCCGGGCAAAGGCAGGGTTGATGGGGCTTTCCACCACTTGATGGTCATCAATCTGGATCCCATTTGCATGCAAAGCATCTCTGGTCACTCTTGGCTGGTGACGGCCTCAGAGTAGCCGCCTCTGCCGCGTTTGCCGCCACCTCTGGCCCAAGGAACTCTTGTTTTTCTGTTTTGCTTTGAAGGCATCGGGGCATCTGGTGCTTGGAGGAAAAAATAAAAACAAAAAGAAGCAACATTTTCTGGAATCCAGATTAAAGGGTGCAGCTTTTTGTGCGTTTGTGCCGTTTGCATTTCCCTGTTGGAACATTGTAGATATTTTTGTTTCCTGATTTCATTTTATTTTTTTAAAAAGGGGAACAAATGAAGGGGAGAGAAGAGAAGGGAGGAGAAAACCAAGCATACCTGGATTACTTTCAAGGCTTTTTGGCCACAGCAGATTATTTTCTAGAAGGACACCGTCGGGTTGTTTTCCATGCTTCTCTGTGGCTGTTTTAGCACAATACGTTCGCTAGGATACCATCATCAGCCTTTTCACATCTTGTAATGGAAATGTTCGAGTCCAGAACTGAAAATGGAGCACGAGAGAAGCTTACAGATGGAGAATATATAGGAAACTTTGTGTTACACTGGCTTAGGGATTAGACAGAGGAGAGAAACCGGGGAAAGTTGAATTAGGCCGCTTGCAAGTGTGCTTGACAGTCATCAAATGGCTTTTTACCCCCCTAGATCCTGCCTTTTCGGCCTCCTCCTGAAATTTATTTCATTAATTATATTCTTGTTTGTTATGGGTTGTTGTAAAATAGACGGTGGCCTTTTCAAGCTGGGTGCCGCTGGTTCAGGGTATACTTTTGCCAGTTCAGAAATACATTTTTGGCTCTGCCTTTGGGGCATCGCCTTGTACAAAGTCATTCCAGAAAAAAAGAAAAGAAAGATATTTTCTTGAGGTTTGGTTAAATGTTGCAACCATTAGGCAGAAGTGGCCTTAGAAAGGAGTATTCTAGATCCCTTCCCAGATCGCTTTTTGTGATCGGGTTTCTGAGCCTAAGGGTTTTTTGCCAACCGGGCAGCCAACCAGCCTGTGCCACGTCTCCTTTCTGCTCCCAGGGAGGGCACACCTAATACCAGCTTTTGCAAAAAGGGCAGGAGCTCTGGAGAAACGATTTGCTTCTGCCAGGGTGAATTATTATTTTTTTTAATTTTTTTTACTCCATAAACCTCTGAGGCGCTTGAGCCATATCTCAACTTCCTTGCAAGGTTTTGCCTTGAGGTGCTGCAGTTAATTTTGTAATATAAACTTGTTCTTCAGGATATGCAATTAGTAGGTCGCCCCCTGTCTCTACTTACAGGTTAAATAGCTTAGACGTGAGCACGGCCTATTAGAATTAATAAAGCATGTTTCATCAAGATTTGGACGGGGATCTACTGAAAACTGGTATTTGTGTTCCAACGAGTTTGTTTTAATCAAAGCATCGCCGTCATCTGTGTTTGGAATACTCTGAATGTATGCTTGGGTGAATGTGTATTTAATATCAGTTTTGAACTCCTGTTTATCAAAACTTTGAAGTTTCATCTCAGGTCATGCTCTCATGGTCTGGCGGGGGGGAAGAAATCTAAATGATAAAAGTTCAGGACTATAAAATTTCTGATGGATATTTTTATTTCTTCCTCCTCCTCCTCCTCCCACTCCCCAAAGAAGTTCGTACTGGCATCTTTTAAGAAAAGGATGGGGCCTCTATTTTCTAATGGTTTACCTCTGACCTTTTCTGCCTCTCGTTAATGGAAATAATATGTAGATATTCCTTTTGAAGATAAATTGCGCGTGGAGGAATGCTGTTTTTTGAAGCCTAGCCGACCCTTCCTTGGAGATTTGTTTGAGCCTCTCGCAGTCCATGGCCGCTACGGCCCACGTTGCATTTTGTGAGTCCGAGGTGATTTATTTGTGCCATGGTAAATTCTGCGTTTCGTATTGGGGGCTTCTCTGTTCCTCCGTTCCTCATCTCCCTGCTTGCAACCTCGGTTATTCTTAGAGCGAGTTTAAAAAACGAGAGTGTCAGGACGACATTATCTCTTTAGCTACAACCAGCCTTTTCCCTTTGCTCCCAGTGGGTTGGGAAGTCATGAACTTTGGAATATATGGAGGAGAGAGCGGCTGTAAATGTATGAATGAGCCCGGGAAAAGCTTGTCTGCCTTAATTTGTCCCTGTGTATGTTACCTGGGGCTACAAAACATCGTGTTCCATAATGTACTTTAAAGCAGGGGCAGCCCTCGGTAGTGGCTTAAGAGCTTTGTTCCTTCAAAGTGCCACAATTGTCATTCTGGCTGACTGCATGCAAACCTATTGTTCCAGATCTTTGCAGATCACTTGCCTGTGCAAGTCTTTGCATGTTCCTGCTGGAAATATACCCTCAAGTCACTGTAGCTATGTTAGATCAGGGATGCAAGGGAAAAGAGAAAAACTCCTAGCAGCTGTTCTTAAAATATGGCATTATAATTCTTTCTTTCCTCGAGAGCTACTGAACTAATCAGGCTTATGCTTTTTCCAGGAATAGGAGAAAGTCTTTTCTGCTCGGACTGGTTTTACCCCGTGTCAGGAGACAGATAGGTATACCAAAGTGTAGTTTAAATGTAGGATTATCCTGAATAAGCTTTCTCATCCAGGCTTCTGTTAGCTTGCCTGTGTAATAGTGGTTGTTATAATTGACAGAAACCCAACAATGGAACACGACACGAGGGAAGTGCACGAATGGGATTTTTTTGTATTCGATTTAATTAGTATTTTATTTATTTAAAATGTTTATATCCCGCCCAATATCCTAAGATCTCTGGGCGGCTTATATTTAAAGACCCATATACAAACAAAACATGAAATACGTAGTAGTAGTTCATGTATTGAATTGAATGCAAGAAGATTTGTTTGAATAGATCCCTTTCAAATGATAGTGGGATTTGAATTTGAATGTTCAATCCCATGCGAATCCTATACAAATCCATACAAATCCCATACAAAGCTTCATACGAATGTATCAAAATATTCAATTCAAATTTAAATGTCATGAATATTCGTGCACGTCCCTACACGACGCCAAACATGTCAGCTTTGATATTTCATAATGCATCAGGATCTTCCCAAGTTGTTGATGGTGTTGTGATTGTTCCCATTGTATTTTGCAACCTGGGTCTAGGATTCAGGGGAGACCTGACCGTTCCTTGAATTCAACTGTTTACCTGGGGGGCCCCATTTGCTTCCCAGATCACTCCTGTGAGGCGCCGACGCTCATGGCCACCCTGACAAAGAGCTTTTCCAATTAAAACTTTCATTTATGTCTCTCAGATCCTGGGGGAGGATGGGTAGAATGTCCTGGCTTGGCTTATCATTATTTTTAAGAGCAGCCTTCTGGCCCCAGGGATGCATCTAACTCTTGGAAGAGACATGTGGGCGCGCTGTGATGAAGAGCACTGGCTGTCAAAGCAGAATTAAGTAAAAAGTCAAACCAAGGGAGAGTGTGGAGCTTTGAGCGCACTATTCACGGAGATAAAAAGAAGCCCTCTCTGTTCCGCTTTCTGATTGTTGCAAGGACAGAGAGGGGCCCCTTTCTGGAAAATCTTCTGGAGAAATGAACTTGTAGCTCCACGCAGAACTGCGATTCCCTGCATCGCAGGGCTCCGGGCTCCAAAGCCCCGAGAACCGAACAAAGGGGCCTCAAAGTGGCCATCGACAGTCACAGCGGCACGGTGTGCCTTGTGAGAGCGCAGAGCATGCGCGGGAGAACAGGTCACTGCCGGTCGGTGTTTGGGTTGATCTGCCGCCCCACTGCCGAAGCGGTCCTCGCTTGGGTTTTGTGGGGGAAAGAAAAGGAAGGCGAGCAAAAGAGGGGCAACCCAAGAGTTTAAAGACCCAAACGAAATCAGCGGAGTCTCCGATAGCAGCAGCAGCATATCGTACTTAGCAGCAGAACTATGTATTGTCATCTGTCTGCTTGAATAGGGTAGCTGGGCAAATAGCCCAAGTTAATCACGGACAGATCACTGGATAAAAATGGGACGTGGGAAGCATATCTCTAGGTGGGGGTTCCTCGTTTGCCCGTTTGCTTGTAGCTCCCCTGTCAAAGTTGTCAACTTGAGGGTTGTCTAGGAGGGAAGGGCTATTTTTGGCTTCTGGAAGGCAGCTGCCCTGTCCTTGCAGGGAGGCATAGCGAGTCTGAGTGCCCCCCCCCCACTTTCCTGCTGCTGCTGCCCATGTGGAAGCAGGAGCCCTTCAGCCTCCGCCGGCAGACCCTGGAATTGCGCCCGGCAGGCGCAGCACTCCTGCAAGGTCCTGGCCACTGGAACTGGCGGCCTCCTTCATCCCACACAGCCCTCTTCTCCCAGGGCCACGGAGGATATGGCTGCTGGGAGCCGTGCCTTGCAGCCGGAAACTGGCCCAAGCAGTTGCTCTTTCCAACAACCAAGCGTGGCCTGCAGGGTCCCCCCCCCTTTTTTTAAAAAGGGACTCAGCCCTGGGAAGGAGAGGAAGAATCAGAAGAGGATCGTGGTGCCCTCGGTCTCCTCCTGAAGTGGGGTCACTGCTGGAGGGAGGGTGAGAGCACTTCCCCCCCCCCTTCTGCGTTCCTTTCCTTGTTTTTCGGGCTTCCAAAAGTTTGCTCCATCTGTTGCCTGCTGAACAGTTTGTTCATCCTCGTCATATTGTGGCCATGAAGCCGGAATCTTGTTGACACATTTGATCCCCTTGGAGACACCAGTGAGGCTTCCTTCTTTCTATCCTGTGTCCCGATGACACACTATCTTGGTCCTGAATGAAGAGGCAGGCAGGAGGTGGGACACACACACACACACACCCCACACACATGACTCCATTGCACTTGGAACCGCTCTGCGCCTGCAAACTCCTCGCCTTTCTCTGGAGGAAAGTTGGGGGAAGATCTGGCTATTACCTCCCCCAGCTCAGGCTTCACTTTCAGGGCCTGCAGTGACGTCAGCTGCCCGGTGGGATCCTGCAGTCCCGCGGCTGAGCCAGGAAGCCTGCCTTGTATGCCTCTGGGCTCCTCCCGCCCTCACAAGCTTCGAGG
Organism: Aspidoscelis tigris stejnegeri; assembly: GCA_023333525.1. Classification (NCBI taxonomy): domain Eukaryota; kingdom Metazoa; phylum Chordata; class Lepidosauria; order Squamata; family Teiidae; genus Aspidoscelis; species Aspidoscelis tigris. The sequence goes on along the minus strand of JALMGA010000012.1, from coordinate 15,852,679 downwards.
CTGCTGAGCAGAAGTTTGACGGCTTTGGGGCTCCCCCCTGGCTTGAGCATCGCCGGCAGAAGGTTACCTGGCATCTCTCCCAGGTGGTGGCAGAGGGGAATAAGTGCCCTCTGAGCTGTTCCCTGAGCTTGCCAGCAGGGCAACCCTGGGAATCATTCCTCCCCTCCCTGGATTGGCTACTGCCTTGAGGGCTTTTTGGGACCAGCCTAGATGCAGCCACTGTGAAGTCAGGTCTTGGGCCTAGAAAGGCAGCCAGAGGCATCTTGGGAGAATTGAAGATGGCACTGAGGCAGACCTGTGGTGTCTTTTAGAGCTTCCCTAAGAGGAGCTTTTCTGAACTTATGTGCCATGTTCTGAGTTAGGGTGGGCTTGAATGGGTTGCTGGTGGAGCATTCAGTACCAGGACGTTTGCACTTCATTCCTTGCTGCTGCCTCTGGAGACGCACACACCCTTCCAGCAAGGTAGTGGCAAGCCTTTGGAGGCCAGGAATGAAGCGTTCCAGGCTGGCCAAGATCGGGGCAGATCCACTTCTGGTGGTGCTTCCTAGAATGCTGCCGGATAAGGGAATGTGCTGCCCACATTCCTATGTGGGCTGGGATATCACTGCTGCAGTAGTTGTGAGCTAGTTTTGTCTAGTGTTAAGGAGCCAGACTCTTATCTGGGAATACCGGGTTTGATTCTGCCTTCTTCCACGAAGCCAGCCTTGGGTGACCTTGGGCGAGTCACAGCTCTCTTCTGAGCTCTCACAGCCCCACCTACCTCACAGGTTGTCTGTTCTGGGGAGAAGAACAGAAAGTTTGTGAGCCACTTTGAGTCCCCTTAAATGGTGAGGTAGAAAAGCCAACTCTTCTTCTTGCTCCACTACGCCAGCTGGGGGACCTTGGGCTAGTCACAGCTCTCTTTCTGAGCTCTCACAACCCCACCCACCTCACATGGTGTCTGTTTTGGGGAGAAGAATAGAAGATTTGTCAGTCGCTTTGAATCCCCTTAAATTGGTGAGAAAAGCAGGATAGAAAAGCCAACTCTTCTTCTCCTAAAGAGATCTGCATCTATGCTGAGACAGGGCACCCTTTTTGGTTCCTTAGCCAAAAAGTTCATCCGGAGCGGACGTAGCATGAGGTGGTGTGGGTGGCTTGACCCAATCCCCACCAGTGTATTGACTGCTGCCCCTTATTCTGGAATTTATCATGGAATGAGGAACTATGCAGAAAGGTTTTCCTCTGGGGATGCAGGGAGCATTTTTCCTGCCCCAAACCTGCATGGAAACAGCTCCTTTAGAGACTTCGCTCTCACTCCGTCATCTGTAAGCCACAGTTAATCCTGGAAGGAGGCTCCGGAGAAACCACGCCGTATCAATGGAGAGCAATGCTGCTTGCCTTCTTATTGTTCAAAGAGCTGTTCCTGCTTATTTATTTATGATTACAGATTGGATAGGATTCAGTTCCGCTTTTCGCAGCTGCTAGTATCAGATTGGTCCGCGTCCTATTATAAAAATGGTAAAGCTGTTGCGATGCAGGGGAAGCAGCACAGAAACTGATGCAATTCCTTGCAGTGATGCAGAGAAGGTTGTGGAAAATGCCACAGAGCGCATTGCAAGTTGGCACCCAAGGGCTGTGCTGCCCTTAACTGTCCTCTCCAACAGCTGTTCGCTCCACAAGTGGTGCTTCTATCCCAGAGTGCTGCTCCTGGAAACTCTTGGCATCAACAGCCTCCACACAGCCCTTAAAAGAAAGAAAGAAAGAAAGAAAATGAAAAAAATCTCATATAGGGAGGTACAAATCCTCCGCGATCTCCTGATTTTATTACTTGTGTATCTGTATCTTCAGATTCGAATCTCACATTTGAACAAATAGATTTGAATCTATTCAATTTGAAGTAGATTTTTTTGCTTTTGGATTCTAAACATTCAAATTGAATAAAATGTTTTGACATTTGAATTGAATCGAATTTGAATGCAAAAAAAATGTTCACATCCCTATTGTTTTGACAAGTGAGAAGGGCTAGATTAGAAGAAGAAGAAGAAGAAGAAGAGTTGCCTTTTCTATCCTGGTTTTTCCCCCATTTAAGGGACTCAAAAGGGGCTGACAAACTTTCTGTTCTTCTCCCCGCAACAGACACCCTGTGAGGTAGGTGGGGCTGTGAGAGCTCCAAAGAGAGCTGTGACTAGCCCAAGGTCACCCATCTGGCTTCATGGAGGAGAACGCCTCAGTCAAGGTGCACTTCTGTTGACAGTGGGCATGACGGAGAGGCACAGCTTCATACCTGCCTAAACAGCAACTACGAAGCCTTGCACAGACTGCGTAGCTAATTTGCGCAGTCCAGTTGCAAAGGATGTGCAGGTCTATGTAGCTGTGAGTAGCAGGGCAGAGGCAGAGGGACCGCACTGGAAGTGGTGGCCACTAAGCCTGCAAACGTGCATCCTCTGATCCAGTCTTCATGGCTGAAAGCCAGATTGAAGACACCATTAAAGGTGTCTACTGTAAAACCGGATTTAAGGGTCTGATGATCCCATTAAATCTGGATTTCACCTTTGCTAATGCAAACAAATGGGGTCCTAATGAGGTCCTGGTGTGAACAGGGCATGACAGACTGGTACCTGTCGGGTACCGATCGGGTTCCTAAAGAGATCTAAATGAGGTCTTCATTGCTAGTGCAGAAACACCCTTCTTTTGACAAGTGATTCCACCAGTGACTAGATTTGCTATTGGATTTTGCCTGGAAGAGAATTCCAGGGCCTATCTGAGGTCCCAAATTGAAAGGGGAGAATGTTGAAGAATCTCTGATGAAGGAAGGAAAAAGGGATCTGGAGCAAAGCAAACGGGACTTGGTAAAGAGTTTGCAGCGATTTTAAACGGCTTTTATGTTTTCCATCATGCAGGGCTTTTTCTTCCTTTCTCTCTCCCTCTCCTCCTCTGCCTCCCTCCCTCCCTCCTTTTTGCAGTAAATTTGGAGATTTTGTTTTGCTTAAGCAAAACACACAAAGAATGTCAAGGGCAGCAAAGAGATAATATTGGTGAAATTCCTCTGCCTGATGTCTGTGCATCGGTAGCTTTTGCAGAATCTGATGGTGGGTGTTCTCCCATCAGATGTTTGATATATACAACAAACATCTAAGAATATTTGGCGGCTTTCAGGGAGAACAGGAAAATCACAGCCCTCTCTGGTTTTTGAAAAAAATTAACTCTCCTTCCTAGTTTTGAACTTGACGGTGAAGATCAATTCAGTCTTTTGAGATGGGAGTTCTGACCCCCTACCCCAGGACTGTAGCAAAATTTTGACTCTACTCTCCTGGACTAAGGCTGATGGCAATCGAATTTAAAGCATATCCTGCAATTTTGCCATCCTTGCCTGAAGGAGGACGCAGCCACTGACGCTGACCTCCGTCTGCCGGCTTCTCCCATAATGTTTGTTCATGTTCCAAAGGTACTGCCCACCAATGCAATTTTCAGCTTTCGATTCGATTCAGATAGAATATCCAAAGATTCGAGTTGATTCAAATGTTTAAAATTCGAATGTATTCACATTTGATTCAGTTCGAATACATTCGAATCTATTCGTACCAATTTTCGATTTGTATTTGAAGGTACGAATGTCGACAACTTTCGTACGTGTCCATACGCATTCGTATGCATCCCGTTTTTATCCCGTATGCATCCCGTTTTTGTTCCGTATGTATCCATACAAATGTGTACAGATAAGAATAAGGTGCGAACGGATATGTATGTAATGCGTACGTATCCGCACACATACGAATGTCCGAATAATTCGTATGAAAGATTTGAAAATTCATTCAGATGTTTAAACCTGAATGTATAGACATTCAGTTTGAATTCGAATGTCCCAATTCAGTCGAATTTCAATTGTTTAGAATATTCATGCACATCCCAGCTGCTGACGTGGTGAAGACAGTGATGGTGCTGGAGATGCAAACGCCTTTGTTGCTCTTGGGGTTCAACAGTGTTCTTCTGGTTAGAGTGCCAGACTTGTAGATCACAGTCACAGGGTTTGGTCCTACATTCCTCCACAAAGCCAGCTGGCTGACCTTGGGCTAGTCACAGCTCTTTTCCTGAGCTCTCACAGCCTTATTTGCCTCACAGGGTGTCTCTTCTGGCAAGAAGAACAGAAGGTTTGTCAGCTGCTTTGAGTACCCTTATGGGTGAGAAAAGCAGGATAGAAAAGCCAGCTCTTCTTCTTCTCTACCTATAACTCCTATTAATAAAGTTTTGGTTGCTAATGTTTTCCCCATTCAATTTAGGACCTCAAATAGGCCTTGGACACACCTCTTTGTGGCTAAACAAGGAAATGGCTTTCCTCCCCACATTAAGACATTCGTGCATTGTCGTGGTTTTAATGCTCATTTTATATGCTCACTGGTTTTTAATGTTATAACTACCCTGGACCTTTGGGTATAGGGCAGGATAAAAATTGAAATAAATAAATAAACTTTAGGACCAACAGCAAATAGATGTGCAGCACTCAAAGTATTTCACAGGAAGAAGAAGAAAACACCCCAGTTATTATTTTGCCAGAACAGCCCTGTAAGGTTAAGAAGAAGAAGAGCTGGCTTTCATACCCCGCTTGTCTCTCCCATTTAAGGGGACTCAAAGCAGCTGACAAACCTTCTGTTCTTCTTCCCACATCAGACACCCTGTGAGGCAGGTAGGGCTGTGAGAGCTCAGAATTAAGAGAGCTGTGACTAGGCCAAGGTCACCCAGCTGGCTTTGTGGAGGAGCAAGGAATCAAACCCAGTATTCCCAGATAAGAGTCTAGCTCCCTGACCACTAGAGCCAACTGGCTCACAAGTGAGGGACACGTTTCTCCAGGCTACAGGCAAAAGAACTGAAGTCTGCAAAGAGCCTGTGAACTGCAAGGTCGTTTTGCTTTTCCGTGTTTGCAGGAGATTTGGGAAGGGAGGGAGGTTCTTGTTTTAATTTGGAATCCTCCAGCTTTTCCTTTGTAAAAACTGCTGAGCAATGCTTCCTGGTGCTTTCTGACTTCCAGGCCTCCTCTGCTTCACTCGCCTGTTGCTTTCCGATGTCACTGCTGCCTTGACTTGTGAGAGAGAGAAGGGGAAAGGATGAGAGGAGAGGAAGAAGCCCATGGGGGAAGCCTGCTAGAATTCCCAGGAAGCCAGACCACATGTGACTTCCACGGCACTCATCTGCTAAAAGCAGCCCAGGCGCCACAGAGTTCACGGCTCTTGAAGGCTCTGAGCTTTTCAGCTGGATGCAGAATGGCTTTCATAACTGGAAGTGCAATTCCAGCAGAGAGATGGAATTCAATGGGAGCTTTAGGCCACATTTGCCCTGGAAGGCGTGTGTGTGTGTGTGTGTGTGTGTGTGTCGTTCTGCACCAGTGTAGGATGCTCTGCTCTGTGCTGCATTCACACATAAATTTTAATCCAGTTTCAGTCCACTCTGAGTGACAGGAAGACACATCAGCAAAGAGAGAAGTCATTTTCTTTCTACTTTATCTGAGATTTTCTGAGTTAGGCAGTGCTGTAAGAAAACGGCCTAACTCTTTCCCAGTGTGTTCTCTAGTTCTGAAAGTGGACGGAAGGCAGATTAAAACTTGGGTTTTAAAACTTGCAGGCCTGGGCTTTGGCCAAGGGTACGAAAACACACAAGCAGTGACGCTGGCAAGACCCTGGTAAACATAGCTCTTCAGTTGGCACCTAAAGAACAGGAGTTGTAGGTGCCCTACAAATATCAGAGGAAGGGACTATTCCAGAGGGTGGGTGCCACCACAGACAAGGCCTGAACCAGTGATTTGTGGTACCCACAGCAGAATCTCCATGGAGACCTTCACGATTTCTCAGGGCCACGCTGAGACAGGCGGTCTGCCGAGGAAGCTGGACCCAAGTCAAGGAGCTCGGTGGCCAAAGATGAAGCCTTCAGACTGGCCCAGTAGCAACTAGCAATCAATGCAGGTGCTTGAGCACAGCTGTGATGAGCACACCATGAGGTACCTCCCCCCCCCCCCAAATCAATGGTGCCACATTTTGTACTAGTTATGGCTTCCGGTCTGAGCACAAGGGCAGCCCAACATAGAGTGTGTGGCAGTAGTCTGGAAGCCCTCTCCCACTTCACCCAAACACATCCCACCACCTCTGTGCTCTACTCCCTTAACCTCATCTGATAGGCTCCTGGCTGCCCCGCCCGACTAGGGATGTGCATAAATATTCATATTATTCATTATTTGTATGAATTAGGACATATGGATTCCAGTCGAATGTTGGCACATTGAAAGACTGACATTTGAATTCTAATCTAATGCTTTGCGACATTCGTACGAAGCTTCGTTACATTTGTGAACCCGGGAGGTGAGAAAGTGGCCGGCCCATTGCCTCTGCAACGGATCCAGAGTGGATTCAAAGTGGATCGAGAGCGGATTCAAAGTGGATTCAGGGCAGATTTGACGTGTTCCGAGCGGATATGTATGGGACTCGTATCTAACATTCATATTGAATTTGTATGGAACATTCATATCAGATCTAATCCTACCACATTCGAAGGGGAACTATTCGGATGAATATGAATTTTCTTGCATTCAGTTCGATACGAATTGAATGCCAAAAAAAAAATAATTGTGCATATTCCTAATCCTGCTAGAACCCTGAAGGATCAATGAAGCAGCAAGATGATGGCAGAGCAAGTGTTCACCTTGTCCTAGGGCCAAATTGGCTAGCTGTCCCTCTTAAAGAACCTGCTCTCCCCCCATGCCGGGAGGATGTGGGCATTTTCTGTGCTTCGTCACACATGTGAAATGGTGTTTTGCCCGTGAAAAGGAGGCACCCAGTCAGGGTGTCGTCTCTGTGCCCCACTGGGCCTGCTGCACAAGTTGCCCCTGACTGGGCTCTTGGAACCACTTCAGCCCCTTCAGCAAGAAAACCACACAGATGTGGCCCCAGGCCTCCAGGGAGATGGCCTTCGCTTGGTGGTCCCTAGGAGCTACAGGGCTGCTTCTCTTTTGCAGAGATAAAAAACCTCTGTGAGGTGCCAAGGCCAACAGTCTCAGCTTGAATTTTGCTTTCCCCTTTCCTGGTTGAGGCATGGAGTTTCGAGAAAGCCTCTCCCAGAATGCTTTGCATTCATAGGGCTGGGATGGGAATGGTGGTGGTGGGGTTGAACATTGGAAAGCAGAGCATTTAGGGTCTGACAGGAAAACCTGAGAGCTCTTAACAGATTTAAAACCTTTCCGTCCGTCCTTCCCTCTCTCTCTCCTTCCTTCCTTTCTTCCTTCCCTTCTTTCTTTCTCTCTCTCTCTCTTCCTTCCTCTCTCTCCTTCCTTCCCTTCTTTCTCTCTTCCTTCCTTCTTTCTTACTTTCTCTCTCTCTTCCTTTCCTCTATCTCCCTCCTTCCTTCTTTCTCTCTTCCCTTCTTTCTCTCCCTTCCTTCTTTCCTCTCTCTCTTTCCTTCCTTTCCTTCCTTCCCTTCTTTCTCTCTCTTCCTTCCTTCTTTCTTTCACTCTTCCTTCCCTTCTTTCTCTCTCTTCCTTCCCTCTCTCTTCCTTCCTCTCTCTCTCCTTCCTTCTTTCCTTCCTTTTTCTTTCTTTCTGAATTCCAGTTCCTATAGAAACTTACTGCTGATTCTTAATGGGTAATCTGTCATGCTGATTTACACCCCTTCATAAATACAGTGTATTGGCCATCCTGATCTTTCCCATGGTATCTATAGCCAGACACAGTTTACAGCAGAATGTCGTAAAGTAAGAAATAGAACTGTTAAAATGTGAAGGAGAGAAAGCAGGAAAATGTCCCAGTTTTGTACATTGGTTTCCTGGTCCTTCTGAGATTATAGAATCATTGAACTGGAAGGAACATTAGGGGTGTACGCCTGGGTGCACTGGCACGCACGCACACAGGTACAACACAGAGTCTCATACAGGTAGGCAAATCAGAGCTTCTTCAGCAGGTTCCTCTCTGTCATCAGTCCAGCAGTTGAACTGGACTGGTAAGGCGGCCTGATCCAGCAGGGCTCCTCTAAGGTTCTTATGGACTAGATGGGATGTGGCCCGATCCAGCAGGGCTCTTCGTGTGCTCTATAGAAAAATTAATAGAGAACAAGTGTAGCAGTGACTACTAGTTTGGAGAAACAGGCAGTTACTCCTCATAGGACCTTTCTCCCAGTCTTCATTGCACTTTGCTTTTCTCAGAATCAGAGAATGGAGATGGGAGACAAGATGATTGGAGACCATGTAGCACACGCTAAGTTGACTATAGCCAACTAAAACAGTGGGCCAATTCGCACTTTGGCCCCTAGATAATAATTAAGCAACATCTGGGAAAGTGCATCTTTTCTTGCAGGAGGCATTTACAGCACAGATACACCCCTGCCTGCCCAGAAGTTGACTAATTGTCAACTAGCTAGCTGTGGAGCATGAAATCGTGCTCCACAACCTTATCAACTTTTACCAAAGACGTGCCTGAAGCATCCAGTGGTGGCCATCCACACCTCTGCTGGACAGGGAGGTCAATGGAGCTGCCCTGCTGACCTCCTGATGTGACTGCGACTGCACAGAGTGCCAGTGTTGTCATAGCAATGGTGTGGATGCACGCACCATCGCGGAGGGGCCACATTCATGATGCTGATGCCCAGAAGAGGATTGGCCTCAGGATTGGTCACAGGTGAGTGACTGATCACATAGGATGTGGGCTGTTAGTGGCTAGTGCTTGCAAGTGTGGGTGCTAGTTAACATTAGGAGATCATGCTTCTCTCCTGTCCACGGGAAGGGAAGTGGAAAAACATAAGAACATAAGAAGAGCCCTGCTGGATCAGACCGCAGCCCATCTAGTCCAGCATCCTGTCCCACACAGTGGCCCACCAGTGGCGCATGGGCATCTCTAGCAGTGACAAGGGCAAACCTTCTGCTCTCAAATCCCAGCAAATGACCTTAGAGGCATCCTGCTTGTCTCCCCAGCCTGAGAGGTGGCATCCATTCCAGTAGCCATTGATACAACTGTCATCCGTACATTTGCCCAACCCTTCCCTTAAAGCCATCTAGGCTGGTAGCTGTTACCACCACTTCTGGCAGCAAATTCCATAGACCGAGGACCCCACGCTTCATTTTTTTCCTTCAAATGCACTCCAGCCAGGCAGGCTTCACCTCTCTGGTATCCGAGCACTTTATTCTCTGGTCCAAAGTCCATTGCATGAATCAGCCCTTGCTTAGTGTAGTTTAATTTGTATCTCCTTGTAAAACACAGCCTCTACAACCCCTTCTCCTGATGCAGTCTGCCCAACCCAGCAGCGTCCAGAATCCAGTGATAACCGTAGCACAGCTTGTTTTATGGTTTTCAGCCCAGCGCTCTAAGCTAGATCAGCCTGAGTTTTGTTCCTCCTCTGCTCAGTTTCATGTCACCGTGCCAGTTTGGATGGAGTTTTGCATCTTTATTTATTGTATGTTTATCCCACCCCTTAACCTCCAAACGTTTCTCTGAGGCAGCTTCCTGTCTTAACCTGCCGCTTGCATTTTTTCTGGTGAATTATGGACCTCCCGTCAAATTCTGATCCTGCTTCTCCTCCTTGAGATGCAAGCTTTAAAAAATGCCCCCTTCCATCATGGCCCCATCATGCCCACATGTGCCCCCCACCCCGGCCCTTCCAGTGAAGTCCTGGGAGGGTGCAGACAGAGCCAAACTAGGAGTTGCTTGCTTTTTTTTTTGGCAAGCATTCCTATTACTCTAGGCTGTTTTTCTTCTTCCCCTTTGACTTGGAATGTATCTGCAAGAGGTGCTTTCTGTTAGTCTTAGGCCAGGATCACACTAGGCAATTTAATCTGGTTTTAAATCAGGGGTTTTTTTTAAATCAACAGCAAGGTCTGGCTTTTGTGTTCCCACTGCTAGCTTATAATGTGGACTCACTCTCCATTCTTCAGGCCCCCTCCCCTCTTTCCACCCCTCAGCAGAACCCTCTCCCCATGCAGTCAGCAATTGGGCCCCATCATACCATGACTTCATTGGGGCAATTCAAACCCCACCCTCTATATAAACCTGCTCCCAGAGATCATGGAGTCCTTTGGCAGCTGGTTTTGTTCACCACTTCTCCCCCCCCCACCATAGCACAGCTTCTTTCTCATGTTTACAAGGCAGTAGCAAATTAAAGATCACTTCCCCTTCTTATAATGATGTTTTGTGCGAGATCAATAGATCAGAGCAGTGCAAAATGGCAGGAGTTAGGCAAAAGGGGGAACAGGCAGGCTTTAAAACAAGAGCTGGTAGCTTTGAGTCTTTCATGACTGCTGATCTCTTTGTAAAATTAGACACTTCAATCTCAATACTTTGTTACATCTCACTCCCGATACATGTATCTCTTGTTAGCTACTGCAGGTTCTTCATTCTTGCCCTCCCTTTCAACCAGGGCATTCTCCTTAGCACGTAATGGTGGACACCCAGGAAGACGGGGCCAGGGCAGGAGAAATCACAGCTTCTCATTAGGTCAGGGGAAACTGAGGAGAATGCCCCTAAAGCATGGTACCCTTCCCCAAAAATTGCTTGCGTTCTCATTTGCCGAATATAGAGGAGTATTTCCAGATCCACCAGCAAGACCTGTTTTGATCTGAATATATATAATCAACGTTCCAGGACCTTTAATCCTTAGAAACTGTGGATTCTTCTCAAACTTTGGGAACAGTGAGCACTCAGAACAATCTTAAATGCCATCTTTCCAGGCTAAAGAGGCTTAGAGGTTGCAGTCTGATTTTGCAAGGGAAAGACATACAGACCTCTCTCTATCTGTCTCTCTCTCTCACTTTCTCATGGCAAAGTTGCTTGCATGGCAGGATTATTCAACCTCTCATATCTGCACCTGAGAAGGAATTTCGAGCACATGGAGCTTGTAAATCTGTTTCTTTCCCCCCATATTGATGCAATTAGCAGGCATACATAGAGTCCGTTAACACCATACAGCAGTTAATGTTTTATTGCTGTAAATAAATAAATTTCACAGGGCAAATTGCAATCAAATTGCAATAATCCTGCAACCTGCTCAGATAACAGTGTTTACTCCTTAACCTCTAGAAGCCTTTGATCTTGATGCCAAAGAGAAGTGGATGGGTTGGTTTCTTCCCTGCAGAGTTCACTGTGGGAAGATTTTCCTATCCTTGGCTGGGAGCAGAAATTATCTTCTTTCTCCATAATGCAGCCTGCACCAGAGAGAACTCTGTTGTGCAACTCTGCTGTGGTCACACTAAGGCTTAATCCAGCATCAGTCCACCTTCAGAGCAAAAGAACACCACAGCAAAGTGACCAGTAATTTCCTTTCCACATGACCTATCCCAAAGGGGAGTTTTCTGAGTTCACTGAAAGCAAACAGCTTCTCACTTTGCTGAGGTATTCTCTTGCTCTGAAAGTGGACTGAAGCTGGATTAAACCTTAAGTGTGACCACAGCATAGGACTTTGGCTGTCTCCACAACAGCTGCGGTCACACCTGCGATTTAATCCAGTGAGAGAGTACATCAACAAAGGACTAGTCATTTTCTTTCCACACTGTCTAAAGGTGAATTTTCTTGGTTAGATAATGCCAAAGGAAAACAGCTTGTCACCTAGTTGATGGGTTCTCTCTTGCTCTGAAAGTGGACCGAAGCTGAATTAAGCCTTATGTGTGACCACTGCCATTAAAAAATATCTGTCTCTTTGGCTGTGGCTACACCTAAGTTTTAATCCAGCTTCAGTCCACCTTCAGAGTGAGAGAGAACACACCAGCAAAGGGGCCAGTAATTTCCTTTCCACATTATTGATCCCAAAGGTGAATTTTCTGAGTTATTTAACCCTGAAAGGAACCAGCTTGTCACTATGCTGATATGTTCTCTCCCTCTGAATGTGGACTGAAGCTGGATTAAACCCTAAGTGTGGCCACAGCCTGAAAGACAAAAGAGTCCTGTCTTGGTCCTGGTGGAGCATCAGTCTTTTGTTCAAGCTTTGCTTGCAGCACAAGGGGACTGACTGGGAGCCTAGCCAGAGAGAGTAAGACTTTGTTTCTAAAGGAAATCCTCCCTTTATCCTTTACAAATAGCAAATGCTTCCTGCCTTGCTCTGGCTGCATGAAAATGTTGCTTGAAATTAGCGGTGGCTTGGGTGCTCCGGCTCCTCTGATAACTGGACCCATGGCAGGAATATTCAGCTGCCAGATGTTCCGCTACAACTTCATTATTCTGCTAGCCTGCATGGCTTGCTGGGAGCTGTAGTCCAGGAGCATCTGGAAGGCTGCAGCTGAGCACATCTCCCCCCTTCAGAAAAGTTGCACTGGGGACCTTTGGGGGATTTCCAGAAGGAAGATCATGCAGGAAGCAGGAAGGGCTGATGCTCTTGGCCCTGGTTTTTGGCTGAATAAGGAAACAGCTTTTCCTTCACACATCCAGGCTCTGTTACTGTTTGAGTATCTTCTTTATATTTGGCTTTTACTGTTGTAACTTGCCCTGAGACATTATGGGGGGAATAAGCATGCAAACGGGTGGGTGGGTGGCTGGGTGGATGAGTAGGTCATAGACAGATAGATGGAAAATAGATAGATTGAAGATGGATAGATAGGTAGACGGATAGATAGATCGTGCATGGATGGATAGATGGATGGTTAGCTAGATCATAGATAGATGGATAGATAAATGGATAGGTGGATAAATACATAGATGGATGGATAATAGATCAAAAATGGATAGACAGATAGATAGATCGTAGGTAGATGGATCGATCAATGGATCAATCCCTGGAGATATTTCGTGCCAGACTCATTTGAGGAGTCCTCTTGTGTTGGTGGAATTCTCTTTCCTCTAATAAATGGTGAATTCAGGATTCTTGTTGTTGTCCTTGAAGGGCAGTTACAGATTTCTAACCCCCCTCCCCCTCTCCCAGCATTCAAATATAATTGAACTGAAAATTCTTCCAACTCTGCCTCTCTGGAGGAAATAATAGTGTAATTTAAATTCCGTGGGCTTTGCTTGCAAGATTCTTTCAAAAAAAAAAATTGCAAATCTTTGTAAGTAATTAAAGGCGCAGCAGTGTGATAAATATTGTACACCTACCTCACCTTATGCCTTTTTAAGATGAAGAATTATAGAAAGCTCATACCTTTTAATTTTAGTTTGTATGAAAAGCCTAACAACCGATTACAACCCTGATTTTCCGTTTGGCTGTTCTGGTGTTATTTGAAGCTTCTTGGCTCAGCTGGTATTTTGTGGACCTCAAGGGATGTCCAAGTGGGAAAGTTCAGCAGAAACGCAGGTTGCACAGTGTCCCTGGTCATGCTTTGAGCCAGTTTGGTCTAGTAGTTAGGGAGTCGGACTCTTATCTAGGAATACCGGGTTGGATTCCACACTCCTCCATGAAACCAGCTGGGTGACCTTGGGCTAGTCACAGCTCTCTTCTGAGCTATCACAGCCCCACCTACCTCATAGGGTGTCTGTTGTGGGGAGAAGAACAGAAGGTTTGTCAGCCGTTTTGAGTCCCCTGAAATGGGTGAGAAAAGCAGGGTAGAAAAGCCAACTCTTCTTCTTCTTCTTCTTCTTCTTCTTCATCATCATCATCGGCCTTCTTGCCCTAATAGCCCCCAAACTAGACAACAGCCCATGGGGTGTAGAGGAAGGGATTGCCTAAGCCCCAAATGTCCCCCCCCCCCAAGCCAAGCGGGCTGCCCAGGGCGATTTCTGTAATGCTTCTCTGTCTCCCAGAAGACTTGGGAAATTCTGCTGTGTCCCACTGGGCATTTTCAGAACCAGAATGATTATCCTGCAAGGGAACGTAGTGTCCTTCTTTGCATAGAACCTGCTGCTATCTAGTTCTCCCTTTGGCAAATTTTTGCTCTTGCCAAAGGTAGTTTTTGGTTGCCAGGCACAGGCTGGTGTGCAGTGGGAGCATGTTCTTCCCGTGTGCTTTGTTGCTTAATCTTGAAGTCCCTGGGCTTGCAGGAAGTAAGCTAAAGCAGGACTTGCACTGGCCTGCTGGCGTGGGTGAGCAGCCCCCAAGGATCACTTTTGTCCACATTGCAGGCCATCCTGGAGGGAGGGGAGTCTGCCTCCTGGGGGAGCATGCTTGCGGGGAGAGGCGGCGATAAAGTGGCACCTCTCTGGAAGGTTCTCTCCAATGTTCTCTGCTAGTGCTGCAGATAGCCCTGTTTGGCTGATGTGGTCTACTAGGTGCGAAAGATTCCAGGGCTGTCTGGCCAGGCCTCCTGCTAGTGGAAATGCACAGCTTCTGAGTGTCCAGCGAAAACAACCATGTGTGGCTGGTGATTTTGGAGGATGGGAACTTTCACTGGGCTTGGCCAGGCCAGGCCAGGCCAGGCCAGGCTGCTGGAATATGGACAACCCTTGGTTGTGGTCTTAGATCCTGGGCCATATGGCTTGGTTTGGATCGAGGTGAGACCTGCAGGGCACAGAATGGTGTTGCCCCAGAGCAAGTAGACCTAAGTGTGGTATGTGGCTAACCTAGTGCTCCGGAAAGCTAGAAAGATCAGCCAAGTGGGATGGGAATGGAAGTGTGAAATCGCCCATGGATAAGGGCACTGGAGAGGGCTGAGTCACTCGGGGTTCTCCTGGAAGAATTCAGGTATGGTTCTCAGTGATAAGAAGCAACCTCCGTCCCCGTCCCAGAATGCCAGCGGGGAGTAGAAGATGTAGACGTTCTCACGCCGCTGATGGACAGGTGCCTTTGATGAACAGGCACAGTTCCCTTTTCTTAAACAAAAAAATTATAAACTAAGCACTGCTGGATCAGGCCACAGCCCATCTAGTCCAGCATCCTGTCTCACCTAGTGGCCCACCGATTGCCCATGGGCATCTCAAGCAGAGACAAGGGCAAACCTCCTCCTGCTCTCCACTCCCTGCAAAAGGCCTTCAGAGGCATCATGATCGTCTCTCCCAATTGGAGGCAGTATCTGGACTTCCGTTCCAGCAGTTATTGCTATGCTTGTCCTCCGTGAATTTACCTACAAGAACGTAAAAGAGGAGCCCTGATGGATTGAGCCACAGACCATCTATTTATTTATTTACATTTTTATCCCGCCCTATACCTGGAGGTGTCAGGGTGGGTAATAACATCTAAAATCAAACATCATTCAAACAATCCCAGTCTGGGATCCCATCGGCCACAGTGGCCCGCCAGTTGTTTCTGGGCATCTCGAGCAGGAGATGAAGGGAAAACCCTCAGCTGCTCCCAAATCCCTGTCTCTGTGCTCTCGCCTCTGCTTTTATTAATCCCCATTCCAGCAATAATGATGCACTAAATAACACAACTGAGTACCTGAAGGATTGATCAGAGAAACCTATTTTGTGCCAACTCCAGAGATATATAATTAGGCAACGGACGTAATTGAGCAGCATAAAGCATTAGAACCAACACCTATGCCCCCAAATAATTTCAGTGCTACGTGTGTGCATCCCTTACCGCCTGCTGCCCCCCAGACCTCACCCTCCCCAGAGTTTCTGCTGAACCTCTTCATGCTCATTATTTGAGATCGTCTGTGTGAGTTTCCCAGGGGCTGCTAACCTGAAGAACTGCCACCAGCACCCTTTTCAGACCTTTTGCCTGCTCCGTTTTCCTTCCTGCAAAGGTTCGTTGATGTGGTTTAGGTCTTCTGGCAGCGACTGTGACAGTTGTCCTTGCGTAATTGATCGCCACCTGATGAAATCATCAGCTAAGCTTTTAAGAGCTCGAGTCGGTCATATTAAAGTTTGTCAAATGGGAAGCATTTGTTGGCATGGAAGAGAACAGGAGTGACTGTATCCACAGCCTAAGCCAGTTGTCATTTTGAATTAACCAGACTGTCTTCTAAGGTGCTGAAATATAGATGGAAGAGCACAGGGGGCCAAAATGCAAGCCGGCCTGAACTCCTGTGCGGATAGCTATGGCGTTTGGTCACACAGTGTACAGAGGACATCGAATGCTTACAGCACAGTCCCCATAGCTTCTCACAGTACATGATAAATAAATAATAAAATACTTCTCTTGATATTCAGCCACAAACTGTGTCACAGTGTCAGGACCTTTTCTAGTCTAAGGCTGCATTCAGATGTCACTTAGTTGTTCTTCTATATTTGGATATTCTGGAATAAAGCATGGATGTCCTAGAGAATCCTTGCTCTGTTCCAGAGTGTCCAAATATAGCAGAATACATCTGGGTTAGGGTATGCACGAATGCAATTTTCAAGATTCGATTGGAATTGCATATCTGAAAATTCCATTCAATTTGAATCTAAAATTTGAATTTACCCAAATTCGATTTGAATGAAGCAAATTAGAATCTATTCATTTGAATGTTTGATTTGAATTTGTATGTGCCCATGCGCATTGTTACGCATGCTGTACGCAGCCGTACACATCCATCTGCATCCCGGGTTTATCCCGTATGCAACCTGTTTTTGTCCCGTACGGATCCGTACAAATGCGTGTGGATGCGGGAAAGATGTGTACATGCAAGTACGCGTCACGTATGTACCTGCACACATACAAATGTCCAACTAATTCTTACAAATAGATTCAAAAATGCAAAATTCGTTCAAATGTTTAAATTTGAATTTATAGACATTCGATTCAAATAGTCTGGATACAGTCTGAATTCTGGATGCTTCTTTAGAACTCTATGGTGAGGCCATGTTTGGAATATTGCATACAATTCTGGTCACCACACCTCAAAAAGGATATTGTGGAATTGGAAAGGTGTAGAAAAGGGAAACCAGAATGATTAAGGGACTGAAACGGCTCCCTTACGAAATCAGGCTGCAACGTCTAGGCCTCTTCAGCCTGGAAAGACAGGGTTTAAGAGGGGACCTAACTGAAGTATGTAAAATCTTGCATGGTATAGAAACGGTGGATAGAGAAAATTTATTTTCTCTATCACACAACACTAGAACCAGGGGGCACCTATGAAGCTGATGGGTAGGAGAGTCAGATCAGACAAGGGAAGTATTTCTTCACTGTCCTCAGACCATGGAATTTGCTGCCCATGGTCTGAACCAGCAAGGCTCCCCTTATCCTCTTATGAATGCACCCCAAGGGCAAATTGGCACCCTCACATTGCAGGGAAGTGAAGATCTGGAATGGATCCATGTGTGCAGTGTGCGATCCATCCCAAACTTTCCTGGTGCATCATGCAACTGCAGCTGCACTGTCCTGACCCATTCACCCTTTGCCTGGAAGAGTTGCAAAGAGCGCCTGCCAGGTTGTACTAGCTGCACGCCAGACATGGCTACTAGAGCTATGGAGCACGGTTTCCTGTTCCATCACTATCCGGCCAGGGTAGTGGTGTATTTATTTATTTATTTAATAAATTTATATCCCGCCCTTCACCAAATAATCCCAGAGCAGCTTACAATAGGAATAAAACATATCAAAAGAAAAAAATAATTAAAAATATCACCCCTTCCCTCTCTTCCACATCAACCCCCGCCCCCCTAACAGGACACCACCCTAAAGAAGCTATTTAGATGGCAAAAGCCTGGTTGAAAAGATATGTTTTCACCAGGGGCTGAAAAGTATACAATGTAGGCGCCTGGCGAACCTCAAGAGGGAAGTTGTTCCAAAGTCTAGGGCGGTGATGGCCAACCTATGACACGCGTGTCACAGGTGACACGCCAAGCCCTTTTGGGTGACACACCTGGTCACCCTGGCACCTGGGCGTGCAGTGCTTGTTTGTTCTTGAAGTGTATGAAATACCAACTTTCAATTGAAGATTTAGCAACAAAAGTCACTAATGTAAAGAATTATTTGTTATTGAGCTTTTAATAAAATACATATATCAAAATATAACTTTTTTACTAGAGCTACAAATATCACAAAATTATGGATATTTCTAGATGTGACACAGCACCCGAATTAAGCTAAGTTTTCTTGCGAATTTTGACACACCGAGCTCAAAAGGTTCGCCATCACTGGTCTAGGGGCTACCACAGAGAAGGCCCTCTTGTATGTCCCTATGCCTCGTACCTCTGCAAAAGAAGGAACTGCAAGAAGGCCCTCTCCTTGAGATCTCAGTGCATGGGTGGAAGCATCTCTGTGTACTGTGTATGCAGGGTTTTCTTGTCTGCGTTTTCTTTCTCTCTCCACCTTGCTTTCCACTCCCAAAAGGCCCTTTATGGTTTCCATCGGGGGAGAATAATCTTTCTAAGTCACATGAGTAAACACTGGAGGACATGCCCTGCGCTTTTGAGGTTACAAGGAGCGTTTAAAGCCAAGCAAACTAAATTTTGATTAGATTTTTCTCTTAATTGCCTTTTTATTTTGTGAGGAAAGGGCAGTAGTGGATATTAATTATAAACTCTGGAGCTGAACCAGCTGCTTCCTCTCCCTTGCCAGGGTGCCAAAATCCTCGCAAAGAGCCTTGGTAAAATAATTCTCTCACTGTCTTGTTTCTGCAAAGTCGTGCAAATGGAAGTTTTGCATATACGTGCCGTATTTGAATGAGGAGTCTGGGGACGAAACTGAGCAGGGAGCAAGTAGTTTTCTGCTGTATGTTTCTCTTATTTGCAGTGTTGTTTAACAGGGTAAAACAACCCTGTCCTGAGGCATACTGGCCCTTTGGCCACTAGTCAACAATTAGTAAATGTCTGGTGAAGAGCAATACATGTCAACTAGGCTGCTACAGCCTCCCAGCATGCCTTCAATGTTAACTAGAAGCTTACCTGAAGTGTCTGGCGGGTGGATGGATGGGTGGGTGGATGGATGGGTGGGTGGGTGGGTGGGTGGGTGGATGGATTGGTGTTCCCATTCTTCGGGGTCACTAGTTTAAGTTGGTTGGGACTAAGGAAATTTGTACTTCCACAGTCAAGAATGTGCTGTCTGCATTCTGCAAATGAATATGTTTCTATGATTGCTTTATATTTATTTATTTATTTATATTTACACTTCTATCCCACACTATACCCTTAGGTCTCAGGGCGGGTAACAGGATTTAAAATCAAACATGTTAAAATAGAGCCATATATATAAAACAGTAATGTCTGCAGTGGGGGGAAACTATAACCACATTTAGCCAAAGGCCAGATCAAAGAGATGGGTCTTCACCGCCTTCCTGCACATATACAGTTAAGGAGCCTGACACACCTCAAAGGTGAGACTATTCCACAGTTTGGGGGCCATTACTGAGAAGGGAGTCTCTTGGGTGCCCACCCATATTGACGCGCATCCAGTCAGCTGCCTGGTCAGCAGTCTAGCAGCTGCATTCTGCACTAGCTGCAGCTTCCTAACCGTCTTCAAGGGCAGCCCCATGTAGAGGGCATTACAGTAGTCCAATCTAGAGATTACCAGAGCATGGCTGACTGTGGCTAAGTCATCTCGGTCCAAAAAAGGCTTAAGTTGACACACCAATCATAGTGCATTAATGAGGGCAGGTATAACATTCTGATAAATGGCATCTTTCGAATAGGGTTGGTTCGGTTGGAAACAAACTGGCTCATAGCAAGTGGTTCAATCCGAACCATATAGATATGAACCAAATCGATAACTGCTAAGGTCATAAAGAGAGGAAAATTTCCTAGAAGAAATAGCAGGACCTTTAAGATGCTGCCGCTCCTCAGTTCTGTTGGATAGGGTGGCATGTCTGGCACTTTGCCTTTTTTCTTTGCAAAAAACATATCCTCTGATCGCCGGGGAGTGTTCCTGGGATTGCTTTCAGGAGTGAAATTGAGAGCCACAGCTTAGCTGCCACCTCAGGGCAACTGGCCAGCAGCCTATGAGAGAACCTGGGCAGAAGAAAAATGTAATGCAGTTTTAGAAATCCAAGGCTGTTTTTTTCTAGAAGACCTCTTCAGCCTTGGGTTTTGTTTTGTTTTTTAACTTTGTCAAGTCATCAAGTCATTTTTATCTCAGTGCTGGCTCAGATTGCTTGGTCGCCTATCGCTTTCTTTAAACTTCCTCCAGAGTTTGCAGATTCAAGGTATTTTCTGGGTTGCTAAAAGAGGAGGCAAGGAATTACCCTCCTATTCTCCTTGTCCCTCCTGTATGCATTTGGTTGCAGCTTTGTGGCCTTACCTCTTGTTCAGCACATGGTCTAGGGAAAAGCAAGCTGTGGCCAGAACATTCACCCTGCTCTCAATCCTGTGAAAAGAGCTGTTACAGGCATCCTGCCTGTCTCTCCAACCTGGAGATGGTGCTTGCACATCAGTTCTAGTAGCCTGTCTTCCATCAGTTTGTCTGATCCTTTCTTGAAGCCATCCAGGCTGGTTGCTCTCACCACCTCTTCTGGCAGGAAATTCCATAGACCGATGCAATCAGGTCCCCTCTTTGACATCATCTTTCAAGGCTGAAGAGACCAGAGGCCTTTCTGCACTTAGCTGATTAGGCTGCCATGAACTACAGTAGTGCTGGTAGACTTCTGGTGAAGGAGAAACATTCACACTCTGCATGAGGAAAGCTTCCCCAAAGCATCCATTACTTGCCAGAAGTGTGGACAGTTCTCCTGTTTACGCCTATGCCTCCAAAGCTGGAAGTTCCACCTCCTCACCACTGTGATGCTCTTGCAAGAGGGGCATCCCCTCTCACAGTACTATGATCGCTTGCCACTCCTGGGGATCGGAGGTCCGATCATGGCACAGGTGAGCAATCTATCATGTCTGCCACCACCACCCCACCCACCAAACGCAGGGAGCCAGATGCAGAGCAAATGGTTGCACCACTGGATGCTTCAGGTAAGTTTTAGGTAAACATCGGTAAAGGTGTGGAGGCTGAAATTGTGCTCCACACCTAATCAGCAATTCTTGAACGCCTGGGGAGGGCAGTCATGCTCAGAGGCTGTAGCAGCCTAATCGATGTGCGGACCTCTTCCCCAGAGGTTCACTAATTGTTGGCTAGTGGCCAAAGTGTGAGTAAGCCTCTAGATATTGCAACCTGATTTCATAAAGGAAGGTGTCCCAGCCCCTTGATCATTCCGGTTGCCCTTTTCTGCATCTTTTCTGGTGTCTGAAAACATCTGCCAGCAGCCTGCAACCGTTTTCTGGCATTGGCCTGTGGGTCAGGGCCACAGGTGCCATATTTGTAAAAACAGCACTGGCCCTTGACACTGAACAAGGGTTTGATGAACTGATAACATGTGTAATAGGAAGGATGATCACTAGGCATCATGGAGCTGATAAGAGAGGCATGTACATAGTCCCCCATATTTCAGTTGCATTCATATATATTTATTTTTAAATAGTTTTTACAAGTCAGTTTGCCCAAGTTAAATTAAATATTTTCTTCTTTCCGTTCACTGGATAATGTGCATCCTTCAGGAAAATAATGGCTCTGGTTTTCAGTAAACTAACTTCTTGCTAGCTCTGTCTTATCAAAGCAGCCTGATCCTCAAAGGTAATAAGCCTGTGCAGCGATCAGAGGAAAGATTTCAGTTTCTCCCGACAGTATGCATAAGTATGCGCAAAGTATACCCAGCACCCCCTCCATCTGATTCCTAGAAAGGCAGCCTTGCTATGCATGATGTAGCAGGGAGATATGTGTAAATAAGTATTTCTTTTGAGCTTTGTTTATCTGAGTATCTCTGAAATTTGGTAAAGAAATCTGCTTGCGTCTCCTGAGAGCCTGCTGTTGTAAATCTTATTTGAAGTGTTCTGCCAGAAATTAATTTTATTTTACTTTGCTCTTCTTTTATCAGCTTTCATCTCAAAATAGGCTGATTTGTTTTGGATTAAGCGTGCTTGTGTTCTTTTCCACCAATTAGCGGAAGCGGAATCACAAAGTCTCTTCAAGTGAAGAAAATAAAATGCCCTTATTCACTGATACTCAGATGAATCGACTGGTGGAGGCTGATCTCTCTCTTTCTCTTCTCTCTCTCACGCATGCTTGCACACACACTGACGCAACAGATCACCAAGCTTAACCAACTCAACCATGTTAACCATTGCTGTGGTCTACCCACTCATGGACCCACGATGGATTGATCTCCAAATTATATCTTCTGAAAGTATCCTTAGCTGCAGACTGTCTGGTGGGTCACCATTTGGACCTTGGGGAAACTCTACCACCCAGATGGCTTCCTTTCCTTCACAGCTTCTGGGCCAGTTGCTTAGTTCTGGGTTGACCCTTTGGGCTTCCTTCAGTGACACCTTGCTCAGTTCAGAGCAGGGAGAGAATGAGTCAGATCAGACAAGGGGAAGTATTTCTTCACCCAGAGGGTCATTGGTCTATGGAATCTGCTGGCAGAAGAGGTGGTAACAGCTACCAGCCTAGATTGCTTTAAAGAAGGGTTGGGAAAATTTATGGGTAACGGATGTATCAATGCCTACTAGAATGGATGTCTAAGTACATCGTTCAGGCTGGGGGGACAAGCAGGATGTGTGAGACAGGATGCTGGACAAGATGGGCTCTGTCTGGAGCCAGCAGGGCTTCTCTTATGTTCTTGTGTTCTGTGTTCTTATGGCATTGTGGTGTTTTAGCATTGAGCGCAGCCTGGGCCAAAGAAGTCCAGTGAGAAGTGACTGATTCAGCCAGGCAAGTGTTGGGGCTGGTTCTTGCATCTCTGCCTTCCCAGGTGGGGGAGGGACGCATATAAGGAAGAGCAGACAGGCCTCCAGAATCTTCAACTGGTGCATGGACAAGGGGACGATGGCAGACCCAGGAAGCACGAAAGGAGAATGTCAGACGGTGGCCCATCCCTTGAATGATTTTCTCTCTGGACGGTGGTCTTGTCTCCTTGTCAGGTGCATTTAGTCAACCATCCCCTCCTGTAGCCCCCATGTTAAGTGAAACCTTTGGAAATCCAGCTCTGGCCACCCTAGTGCCCAGAGGAAATTGCCTGGTGTCACTTCTAGTGGTCTTTCTTTGTCGTAATCTAAATAGTGGGGGATTGATCTAGTGGTTAAGGAGCTGGACTCTTATCTGGGAATACCAGATTTGATTCTACCCTCCCCCACAAAGCCAGCTGAGTGACCTTGGGCTAGCCACAGCTCTCTTCTAAGCTCTCACAGCCCCACCTACCTTACAGGGCATCTGTTGTGGGGAGAAGAACAGAAGGTTTGTCATCTGCTTTGCGTCCCCTTAAATGGGTGAGAAAAGCCACCCATCTCCCCCCCCCTTTGCCCTTCTTTTTGGAAGGGTTCAGCATGCTTGGAACCGGGTTCTGCAAAGATTATGGAGAAGAGCTTTCCTCCCAAATCCATAATTCTAGTGCAACCATTTCTAACTTCAAAAGAAGCATGTCTGAATTGATCAAGTTTGTGGCACAGCTTGTACCCACAGCCCAGCAGCAAAGAACCAGTTGATCTGGAACAGGCAGGCCTGCTGATTCTGAATACAGGGAGTCATGGGTGGGATCCATATCATCAGGAGAAGACTGCCCTGATCCAGACGAGCCCATGACATGGCCTTAAAACGCATGTGACCTCTGGGGTGGTTGCACTCCCATGCCTGCAAAACCTAGGAATTTTGTTCCTACCCTGGGGTCATAGGAGGGTGAATTTTGCCAGCATGCTACATCCTCCTGCAAATCTCTTGTGTCCTGGATCGGGGGCGCTAGTCCTGTGGGTAGACCCAGTTAAATGGGTCTGACCTCTTGCCACGAAAGCACTATCTTTTCCCTTCACCTGCTTAATCTGAAGGCTCTTACATAAGAACCTAAGAGGAGCCCTGCTGGATCAGGCCATGGCCCATCTAGACCGCTATCCTGTCCCACACAGTGGCCCACCATTTGCCCATGGGCATCTCAAGCAGAGACAAGGGTGAATCTTCTCCTGCTATCGAATCCCAGCAAACAGCCTTAGAGGCATCCTGCTTGTCCATTCTAGCAGCCATTGATACATCCATCATCCATAAATTGGTCTAACCCTTCCTTGAAGCCATCCGGGCCGCTTGCTGTCACCACCTCTTCTGGCAGCAAACGCCACAGACCGTTGACCCTCTGGTTGAAGAAATACTTCCCCTTGTCTGATCTGATCTTGTAGCTACTCAAATGAGAAGCTACAAGAGAAAAATGATTTTCAGTTATCGCCTGGAGTTCCACCCTCACGTTACCTGCTTTAGCAATCAAGTGGTAGAGCTGACTGCCAAAGCACTGAGATCAAGCATAGGAGCTGACTGTGCAAAAAAAAGCATAATTAAGTCCTTTAACTGTTTGGCACGGGGTGTGGGGTGTGTCCATTGCCCTGACTTTGGGAGGATTCCCTTCCTTGGGTGCCAGGTTGCTTGGGCCCAGCCGTCAGGAGCCGATCAGCAAACAAAGGAAAGCTTTTGTGATGTAAGTAGTTTTCAAGTAGCCTTCCTTAGGACATCAGGAAGCAAGAAAAACCAGAAGGATTTAGGAACACTTGATTGAATGGCGGCTCATCCATCCAAGAAGCCCGATGGCTCTAGGTACATCCAGGGGGCCAATTTGAACTACAGCCTGTAGTGCAGGATTAGGGAACTTCTGAGAAATAGTATCCACACCTGTTACAGCCTCCAAGTGCCCCCTTCCTGCCCAGAAGTTCCCTAATTATGCACTACTTGTGAAGCACAAAATTGTGCTCCACATCCTCCCCTACCTTCCTCAATCACTTACCTGTTGCGTCCAGCCAGGGAGCATTCACACCTCTGCTGGATGAGGTGGTCAACAGGGCTGCCGCACTCAAGATGGCCCCGGGATTGGCCACAGGTGAGTGACCGATTGTGCAAGTGTGGGTCCCCTTTGGTGGAGTACATGGCTTCCTCTCTGGTTGATAGGGAGAAATAGCGGAGGTCTCTTGATGGTCTGCAAAAACCAATCTCTTGGGTATTTTTCAGGTATCTTATTTTCCCTGACAGTGGATTTAAGGCCAGTTTGATCTTGAGTGGCTAAAGTGTCAGAGTCTTATCTGAAAGGGGTTTGATTCTGCATTCCTCCACGAAGGCAGCTGGATGGACTTGGGCTGGTCACAGCTCTCTTTCTGAGCTCTCACAACTCACCCACTTCACAGGGTGTCTGTTGTGGGTAGAAGAATAGAAAGTTAGTCAGCTGCATTGAGTCCCCTTAAGGGTGAGAAAAGCGGGATATAAAAGCCAACTCTTCTTCTCTTCCTATTCCTCAGAGGAGCCACAGGAATGATTCAGGACAGCCATTGCTCATAAAACCTGTAGCTAAGAATGACTTTTCAGGAGTAAGAGCTGAATGGCCTTAGCCTATTTGTAAATCCTCCCCTCCTTCTTCCTTGGGAAAACAGCCTTTTGCTGGAGGCAGGTCCGGTTCCCACTCAGAGGTTATTATGAAGTTAAGCACAGTTAATTGCAGCGAGACATTTCCTCCATCAAAGCATTATCCTGCCCTCTCCCCGCTTCCCACCCCCATCATGTCCCTCCTAGATGTGGCTTCTCATCATCCAAGGCTTATGTAACCCACCGGCACCCAGACTGTTGAGCCAATTAAAGGGGCATTCTGTCTCCACCTGCCTAGGGAAACGGATTCTTGCTATCTTTCAGGCTAGGGAGCCAAGCTCCTCTTAGGTCATTGTGGACTAGATGGTCTGTGGCCTGATCCGGCAAGGCTCCTCCGGGGTTCTTATGGATTAGATAGGCTGTGGCCTGATCCAGCAAGGCTCCTCTGAGGTTCTTATGAGCTAGATGGGCAGTGGCTTGATCCAGCAGGGCTCCTCTGAGGTTCTTATGAGCTAGATGGGCTGTGGCCTGATCCAGTAAGGCTCCTCTGAGGTTCTTATGCACTAGATGGGCAGTGGCCTGATCCAGCAGGGCTCCTCCGAGGTTCTTATGAGCTAGATGGGCTGTGGCCTGATCCAGCAGGGCTCCTCCGAGGTTCTTATGAGCTAGATGGGCTGTGGCCTGATCCAGGAGGGCTCTCTTAGGTTCTGTGTGGCACGCATTCATGCACGCACACACATGCACACACACAAAATCAAACAGAGGCCATCCACTTTGCATGAAGCAATGAGTCTGTCGGCCTAGCAAGCAACCCAACGCCAAGTTGTTGTATAAGATGTAGCTGCATGTGTGCAATTATTCTAATTAAGATAAATAGCATCTCATCAGCCAGTGCAATAAGCTGACAAGCTGGCCAGGTGGGATTTCTCTCTGGAATAGAAACAGATCCTGGTGGTGAGATTTAGAGGAAGGAAGCAGAATGGAAGGTCTCTGGACCCCAGGCCATTCGGTTATGCCTTGGTTAGCCTGGGGTTCTGGCTGCAGTTCCAGCAGGCTGCTGGCTTTTTATGCCACCTCTTGCAGTAGCCTGAGGTTAGAAGACCCCCCCTTGGGCAACCTAGTTGGTCTTCTTTCAAAGTTCAGGCAAATTGAACATCCCATCTACACAGTGCTAGAACCAGGAGATATTTATGAATCTGATGGGTAGGAAAGTCAGATCAGACCAGGGGAAGTATTTCTTCACCCAGAGGGCCATTGGTCTATGGAATTTACTGCCAGAAGAGGTGGTAACAGATGGCTTTAAGGAAGGGTTAGACAAATTTATGGATGACAGATGGCAATGGCTGCTAGAATGGATACAAGTCCTCTTCTGGGGGGGACAAGCAGGATGCCTCTAAGGCCATTTGCTGGAATTTGAGAGCAGGAAAAGTTATGCCCTTGTTTCTGCTTGAGGTGCCCATGGGCAGTTGGTGGGCCACTGTGTGCAACAGGATGCTGGAGTAGATGGGTTGTGGCCTGATCCCGGAGGGCTGTTATGCCAGACTGCAGGTTTCACCTTGGAACTGTAGGAACTGCAAGATGGAATAGAGACAGTTTTGGAAAGGGAATGAAGGCAGGAGGTGGAACCTGGTGGTACCTCCCCTGGTTTTTTCTAAGGTTTGCCGCAAAGCCACCGGATTCTGTCTTGCGGAGAATAGAGGCTGAACTTGGAGATAATCATTGAGGGGAGATTTGGGAGCAATTCCAAACAAATCTGAAAGTATTTTCTGTAAAAATGGCAAATTGCAACATGACTTGTCATGGGGGAGGATTCAGATATCTTCCGTTAAGAATGAACTTGAGTGCATTCTACTCCATTAGATGTCCTTTGGAGTTGAAGGCCATTATTTCCAAGTCATCTGGTCTGTTTCGTAGCCAAATGTAGCTTGAATAAAACTTGTAACATCAAAAACTCTGTAAAGGTTCACTTTCAAACGCATTTGTTTTGCAGGCTTTCTGTAGTTTCTTCTGACTCAGTTGAAGCAAACAAGCGGAGATGGTTTTTCTCTAGAACAGGGAATTAAGGAAAAGCTCTCAAGGCCATTAAGTCTAAAATTAGGCAATGGCAGCTGTGTTTTGATTTCATAGAATCATAGAGTTGGAGGAGACCTCCAGGGGCATCCAGACCAACCTCCCTCTGAATGCAGGATTTCCTAAACCATCCCAGACAGATGCAGGTCCAGCCCCTGCTTGAAGACCTCCAGCGAAGACGAACCCACCACCTCCCATGGCATGCCTATTCTATGGACTGATCCCCTTTACCGTCAGGAATATGTAATCTATACTGACTCCCTTGAGGTTTCATATCATTATTTCTAGTCCTCCCCTCTTGTGCAAGTGAGAATAGAGACAATTCCTCTGTACTGTGACGGCCCTTCAGATAACTTGAAAGCCACGATCAGAATGGAGACCATTCTGCTTGTGGTTCATATCTGCTTCCAGAGCAGAGGCCTTTGCACACTTAGGCTGGTAGCGCATGAATAGGGAACTTCTGGGGAAGAGCATCACACCTTGAGGAGGCTGCTACAGCCTCCAAGCACCTCCTGCCTGCTCAGAATTTCCCTAATCAGGCGCTAGGTGTGGAGCATGAAATTATGCTCTACACCTTTGCTAACCTTACCCAGGGACTTACCTGGCACATCCAGCAGTGAGCATCTGCCCCTCTTCCAGTGCTCCGGGATCATCAGAGGTGCTGCACAAGTGCACTGGCACCTAAAACAACCATAGCTGTACCTGCGCATGCACAGGGTGTCAGCATCGTCATGGAGATGGTGCTGATGCACACGCTGTCACAGAGGACGGCTCCTTGAACAGTCACAGGTGAGTGACGATTGTGTGGGGCTTAGGGTGTAAGTGACTAATGTTCGGAAGTGCGAGCGCTAGTCAACACTGGGTTATTGCGCTCCTTTCCCATCTAGCAAACAGGAAGTGCGAAGTCGCCTCAGGTCAGTTGCCTTCAGTAGCACAGTTTCGGTGTTTGTGTGGCCTACTTTAAGGCAAGTTTGTTTAAGGTGAAATCAATATTTTGTGATGCAAGAGTTGTGTTGAACAGCTCTGTATGAACGAAGCGTTAGTAAGTGGGTGGTGAAATGAGATGGTGAAATGCCATATTGTTGATCAAGTTGAAACTGACTGGTAACAGGGAGCATTTTGCCTTTAAGGTCAGTACTGTTAATATTACGTATGTAAACATCTCATAAAATGCAAATAGGAGAGCTCTTGGCAGTAGCCCCTCTTGGGAAAGTGGAGAAGTAACTTCTGGTCTCCCAGACTCTTCTAGTCTGATGTCTATTGTCTGGCTTGGCTCATTCATAAGATAATGACTGTTTTGAGAGAGGACTGTGGGAATTATAGACCAAAGAAGAAACTTGTTGAGAATCATAGGCAGCATCCAGATGTCACTTCCTTGTTCTCCTACCTGGCCATCACTGTAGTTCAGCTCCCAAACAGTGAGCAGAGGTCCCATCTCCTAGAAGAATCCATAGGAAGAAGGCAACCAGAAGCTTCATGGTTGATTGTCCCAGGAGATAAGCTTTCCTTCTATCAGAATGAAAATACTCCAGTGATGATCAATCTTTAAAAGATTCCTCACAGGCAGAATAAGGTCGGAAGTAGGGTGGAGACTTGGCAGAGGGTATGAAGGAGCTGCAGTTGTTCTTCATTACCTTGATGGCCTTGGCCAAGCTGCTTTTCAGCCTGTTTCATGTAGAGGCCACAGTAGTTGCGGGTGAGGCTAATAGTGAGGTGGTGACCCCTGATGGAATGCCTTGAATTCCCTTGCTCAAGTGGATGGACCTAGACTAGGGATGTGCATGAATATTTGTAACATTCGTGATTTGGGTGAATTTGGATGAATTTGGACATTCGTACACAAATCAAATGTTGCAATGTTCGTACATTAACATTAGTAGGAATAGTTCAGAAATTTATGAACCTGGGGAGGTGGGAAAGCAGCTGTACCAGGCACATCTGCAACAGATCTAAAGCGCATTCAACCTGGATCAAGAGTAGATTAAAAGTGGATTTGGGTCAGATTTGACTCTTTCAGAGTGGATATGTTACAGATACATATTGGATATGTATCGGATACATATGCGTTTGTGTTGGTTACATACTGTATACATATCGGATATGTATTTGTTCGTTTTGGATATTTGTATGAATTTGTACAAATACATTCATATCTAATAGAATCCTACCTCATTTGAAGGTCTATTCAAAATAATACGAATTTTCTAACATTCCATTCTTTATGAATCAAATGTCAAAGAATCAATTCTTGAACATCCCTAACCTAGACAATTTCAGCTCCCAAAGTAGACGATTCTGCGATTGCCAGATCCACAGCTGTCTTGCTGGCCGTTCCATGGAAATAATCTTAAGTTTTCTTCGTAGCAGAATGTAAACATGCCTTTGTGACCCGCGTGTTTGGTGTTCAGGCGGACACTTTGAGGGAGATGGCCTCAGATGACCAGCCATCAGCTTTGCATGCACAAGAGAACCCAAGTTCAGCCCCCTCGCATCCTCTGGGAAGAGAGCAGTTAACAAAATGGTTCCATCTCTTTGTCGGGGAAGCAAGAACGTGTGAAGCGGAGCAGCCCAGAAAAAAATAAACTAGCCCACTTATGGACCATCCTGCTGGGAGCCCCAATTTGACTGATGGAGGGCTGTGTTTTGCGTTCGTAAGAGCTAAGCTGACACACTCTGGTTGCTTCTCAGGAATGTTTCATCAGCCAGTCTCGGTGCTGCTATTTTGGAGCGCTTTTGATTTTTCTGTTTATGCAGAAAATAGCTCCACTTGCATGGAGGAGAGGCTTTTTGCTTCATTAACTTGAATAAGCACAGGGAGAGCAATACAGAGATGTCTCTTTCCTCAGAACATCAATCAAGGTTTGATTTTCCATCTGAAGCAATTCCAGGGTCTTGATAGGGGCAGGAGGTAACATCTCAGGCTGGGCCTTCTGAGCCTGCCTGTCCGTTCCTTTGATGGAGTTGTTGCTTTAAAGTACACAAATCGAAATGTGGTAGTTTGTGTGACCTTTGGCTAGCCCGCTTATGACTCTGAAATAGTATAAAGCTCCCCCACTTGGAACTGGCCTGAAAGTCCCTTCCTCCCAGTTTCCAGCCTACTTCTTCTGAGTTTTGCCCTTTTCCCCTCCAAAATGTCTCTTTTCAGTTAGAGATTCTGTTCTCCTCCGCAGCTGAAGGCCTGAAACATGTTCATTCCTGCATGATCTTCCTTTCCAGGAGCTCAACGAAATTATGGGGTTCTTTTCTCCATCACTCCTGTTTTATTCTCACCAGCCCCTTGAGGACCAGAGATGGATCTTGGCCCAAAGTCACCCCAGGAAGCATGTGTAGAGTTCCTTTCGCCAGCAGGCATGAAGCTGTTGCCTCGTTCACCTGACAGGACAAAGTGAGATACTTTGAGAAGGGCTTTCATTCCGGGAATGATCAGGATTGTCAGCAGGACCCCAGCTCTGGCTCAGGACCCAAGGCCTAAGGGCATTGCTAGAAGCCAAATAACCCAAAGTCCCTTATTCCCAAGGGAAGTGGTTGTAAGTCTTATTAGAACAGGACCCTCTCTGCACTTGGCCTTATTCTGGAATGTATCTCAGCATAGCGGTCTGCTGGCCACAAGCAAATGTAGACCTTGGCAGGTCTCACCTGGGGCCTTCCATAGCCTGCACTAGCATGCAAATAGCAGGTCCCTATTCTGGGATATGTCAGATTAAAGCCAAGTGTAGAAAGGCCCCTGAGTTCTTTGCTCTGGAACAGAGGCCTGCTGAACCTAGAACTTTGTTGCTCTGGAAGGATGAGATGGTTTGGAGGGGGCTGCCCTCTCCACAGCCTATTTTCTGCAGTTTGTCCAGGGGGTGGGGAAAAGCTTTATTTATTTATGGGTTGGTTGGTCACTCTGTTGGTTGTGCCTTCTTGCTGGTCTGTAATTAGGGAAGGGGCTTTTGCAGGTTGCCCCATCCTGCCGTTATCAGTCAAACTGCTGTGGACAGAAGGGCAGAAATACAAGTTGGAAGAAGACAGGTGTCCAGAGGTGCCAGTGAACGATGCCACAGAACCTCTCCATTTCAACTGCCCCATTGCCAGCCCCAGGTTCTCCTCTTGATGCTGTTTAAAGGCAACCCATGAAGCTGATGGGTAGGAGAGTCGGATCCGACAAGTGGAAGTATTTCTTCACCCAGAGGGTCATCGGTTTATGGAATTTGCTGCCGGAAGAGGTGGCCACAGCTACCAGTCTAGATGGCTTTAAGGTAGGGTTAGACAAGTTCATGGATGACAGATGTATCAATGGCTACTAGAATGGATGCCCAAGTACATCTTCCAGGCTGGGGGGTGAAAGCAGGACACTTCTAAGGCCATTTGCTGGGATTTGAGAGAAGGAAAAGGTTTGTCCTTGTTTCTGCTTGAGATTCCCATGAGCATTTCGTGGGCCACTGTGTGCAATGGGACGCTGGACTAGATGGGCTATGGGCTTCTCTTATGTTCTTATTAACCACCCCCACCCCCATCCCCATCCCCATCCCCCCATCCCAGCCTCTGATGAGAGAGGTGTCCTTCAGTGACTTCTTGTCTCTAGAAACCTAGGACGTCAGGGGAGATTCAAGACAGGCTCTTACCTTCTAGCAAATGTGGAAGCAAGTTGTGCAATGGGTACCAAGTTTTAAAAAGGTTAAATAGTGATACATGTTACTAAGGTTTCCTATTGGTCTACAGTATGAGTTATTTGGGAGGAAACTTTCCATATTGGTTTTCTTTGCACAATGAAAAGGGTTGGGGTGAAGAATGGGCAAGCCGTTTCTCCCGGCTCTAGCAAAAGCTGACTGGTTTCAGCTGGGGAGGCTAGGAAGAGCAGACGATGTCCCCTCGGATCAAATCCTGGCACCTCTGCTTGCCTCTGGGTTTTTGTTTTTCAACCAGCTGTTTCTCCTTGCAGAGTAGGAGCCGCACTGGGCTGTTTCAATCCTGGCAGCTCACTTCACCCTACATTTAATTAAAGTTGGGTGGGGAATCCAGGCTGCTGGTCTGCAATAGAGTTGTGATATGTTCCAGGGTAAGAGCTGAGCACCATTCCCAGAAAGAAGCCCAAAATCTGAAGAAGATTTAGGATAGCAAATGGATGGCTTCTCTCCATAGATGTGTTTCTGAGTTTGTAGGGTTTACGAATTTGCTGTTGCAGTCTGTTCGCTGAAGTTCTAGTGGAAGGTGCAGATCAGAGGACGAATGAAATGAACCAGACAAGAAATGAACCAGGCAGCCATTGGTCTGGTACAGCTTAGTGGATCCTGCCTTGAGCAGGGCGTTGGATGCAATGACCCTGGAGGTCCCTTCTGACTCCATCATCCGATGTTTCTATAAACTCTAGGAAGCTTGATCTTCTTTGGGGGCTCGGTTAAGGTCCAACTAGAGAGCGTAAGACTCCCAAAGCTGAAACTTGGCTTCAGAGGCTACCATAACACAGGGACGGTGGACAAGGCGGGGACCAGCAGTAAGGGGTGGGAGCAGTTAAACAGGGGCGGTCTCCACACTTCTCCACCGCCACCATGTCTAGAAATGTTTGGAGCCCTACAACCTGCTCCATAATCTGCGTTGGGACACCCGGTCCGTCCCAAGTTAGGATGACAGGTCTGTCTGCAGTTTGGACAGCCCACCACATCTCAGCTTGAACAGTGACTCCAATGGCCCTCATAGCTGGCGTTGGAGTTTTCAGAGGCTAGGAACCTGGTGGTGGCACCTCAGTTTTTGGTAGCCATTGATACACCTGAGGCCAATTTGCTCTTAGGGCTCTGGTCAGCAATTAGTGCAGCTCTGGTGAAGAGTGTACACAAACCCACTAGGCTGCTACAGCCTCCAAGCGTGCCCACCCTCACTAGAGGTGCCTTTACTCAAGGCTTGCCAACAGCGTCCGGTGGCATGTCCATTCACACGTTTTCCAGCTCACTGCATGGGATGGGTGTGGAGCGTGCCACCTGTGCAGTCCCGGGTGTGTTGCCAGTGCTGGCCGATTGCTGAGCACTGCCGCGATCGGGCAGGTCTCCGGCGGCCGGCGCCACAGCTGGAAGCTGACCAGGGACCAATCCACATGCCATTGGGAGACGTTGCCCTAACATGTCACCGGAATCAATCACACCCCTCTGCATCGGCCTGCAGGCACGTCACACAACTTGTGACTCAGCTGCTGGCAGCCACTCCTGGCAGCAAGGAGGCAGGACTTCCGGCTTTCAAAGTGGCAGCGCAGGCTGGTCAATGGCAGGACCATTTGCATTTCTGACCGGTAACGGATGCTTTGGGGAAGCGTCCCTCCTGGCAAGTCTAAGTGATCCTCCTGTATGTGACGCTGAGCAGCCCTAGTTCACAACAGCCTAATCACTTAAGTGCAGAAAGGCCTCTGTTCTCCATGAATTGGTCTAACCTTTTCTCGAAGCCATGCAGACTGGTTGCTCTCACCATCACTTGTGGAAGCCAATTCCATAGACTGATGGTCCTCTGGCTGAAAAAAGCTCCCCCTTGTCTGCCCTCACTCTCCTGCCCATCAGCTAGTGGTCTAGTGGTTAGGGAGCCAGACTCTTATCTGGGAATACCGGGTTTGATTCTGCCCTCCCCCATGAAGCCAGCTGGGTGACCTTGGGCTAGTCACAGCTCTCTTCTCAGTTCTCACAGCCCCACCTACCTTACAGGGTGTCCTGTTGTGGGGAGAAGAACAGAAAGCTTTGTCAGCCGCTTTGAGTCCCCTTAAATGGGTGAGAAAAGTGGGGTAGAAAAGTCTCCTCCTCCTCCGGGTTCTAGTGTTGTGTGTGAGAGAAAACCATTTATCTCTAACTACCTTTTCCACACCCTGCATGCTTTTATACACTTCAGTCCAGCCAGCTCTTAAATAGTGCTTACCTAGTTCTCTTTGAGGATCTCTTGCGTGAGGCAGGCTCGGCCGCTGCCTCCAATCGGTGCAGCTTCTTAGACCTTCTCAGTCCCACCTCAGTGTGATGCCCCTCTGGCAGAAAACGCCATGTACATTCCAAAACCCATCGCCTGCCACTTTTGCTCCAGTAATGCTCACCCTGCAGGAAGGGGAATTTGTTACGGACAAAATCGGGGAGGCAACAGATCTAATTATTTCGTCTGCTCCTTCACTGAGACTTTGAGCAGGCCGTATTAAAGCTCCACAGGGCCCTGGGGCGGTTTGCAGTGGGTCATAAAAGCAACAATGATGTGCCAGTAAAATGAGAAAATAGCTTTTTAAAAAAATCAAATAACCTGAAACATCATAAATAACCTCATACGGAGCAGAAATTAATACAAAATATCGAGCAACTAGGATGAGGGGGTACTGACTTTGTGGGCCTTTTCTTTTCTTTATTGCTTGTCTGGGTGAGAAACTATTTGCTGAACTTGACACTGTGCATTATGTGGGCTTCAGGGTTAAAAATTGTTCCTTTGTCCGGACACCCAAGGTGTGGAGCCACTGCGGTTCTAGGTTCTGGATCCTGGGCTCCTCCTTGTCAAATGTACACTTGCGATATGCCTCTGTGTCAGGGGTCCCTCTCTACTGGCATGGGCCGCAAGGGTAGGCAAACCATGGCTCGAGAGCCACATGCGGCTCTTTGGCCCCTCGAGTTGGCTCTTCCAGCTTAGGAATACTCTAATTAAGTTAATTACAATGTACCTACCTATATAGTTTAAGTTTAAAAAATTTGGCTCTCAAAAGAAATTTCTATCGTTCTACTGTTGATATTTGGCTCTTTTGACTAATGAGTTTGCCAACCACTGGATGGGGGATAAGAAGAGAACCCAGGAGAGCCTGCCATAGAAGCTCAACGAGGCTTCCTAGAATTGGGTAAAACCTGGGAGGAGAATGACTATGGGATTAAAGCCAGCATGATTATTCTGTGAAGGGACTATGTGCCTCTGTTTAGCTGGTGGAGTTGGAAGGTGCTGGGAGACCATATAGTATAAGGAAGGAAATGAGGACAGCAGGTGAAGGTTTCCCTTTGTCTCCCACTTGAGATGCCCAGAAGCATTTGATGGGCCACTGTATGAGACAGGATGTTGGACTAGATGGGCTGTGGCCCAAACCAACAGGACTCCTCTTAGGTTCTTATGGGTTAGATGGGCTGTGGACCAATCCAGGTCAGATGGGCTGTGGCCCAATCTTCCTCTTAGTTTCATATGGACTAGATCAGCTATTATCAACCTTCCTAATGCCACAACCCCTTAATGCAGTTCCTTGTGTTGTGGAGACCCCAAACCACAGGGGAGGGGCAGCTGGGAGGGGGAGGGAGGGGCGGCAGAAGACTCGTTGCAACCCCTCTGAAAGGGTAGTTTGACCCCCAAAGGGGTCATGACCTACAGGTTGAGAACCGCTGGACTAGATGGACTGTGGGCTGGTCCAGCAGGACGACTCCTAGGTTCTTATGGACTAGATGGGCTGTAGCTTCATTTAGCAGGGTTTCTCTTTGGTTCTTATGTTCTTAAATCTCCACTCCAGTGGATCAGAATGCAATTTTGCATATACTGTGGTGCACATAACTCAGATGCTTTCAGGAAATCCATTTCTGTGGCAGGTATCCCCTTTCGACTCGTGTAGAAGACCCAACCCTCAAGCAGCAGAGAGATTCTGCCTATGGTTCCTCCCTGTTCCTCTGTCTGCCTGGATCTCTGTCCATTTTTCACCCTGCCAGCCATCAAGAATTTGTCTTAAACCTGCCCAGATAAGCGCAGATGCTGTATGCCTTGTAGTCTCTTCAGACATCCTGTGGGGCTGGCACAGAATGGATGCTGGGATTTGTAGTTTAGGAACTGCACACCTGGGAGATGGCAAGTGTCATAGGTCAAAAGATCAAGGGACACACGTGAAATCATGGCCACTGGTTAATCTGGGGTGTTTTTCCAACGCGCTCCTTTAATCCAGATCTAAGAAGATCCAGATCAAGGGAATGGGTACTTCCCTTAATCTGGATCTAGTAGATCCAGATTAAGGGAAGTACCCAGTGTGTTTCCATGGGTGGTCTAGCACCCAATAGCAATGGGTGCTAGCCTCCCTGCTGTGGAAACACCGGAGCATCCATTTGGAAATCTGGATCTACCCACGAGGGGTCTGCCTGTCATCCCAGGTGTTTGGGGGCACAGGGGGTGGAATCTCTGAAGCGGCTCCGAAGTGACTTTGAAGTCATTTCAAAGTCATTTCGAAGTCTGTGCAAAATAGCTCTGGAACGTCCTTGAAGTCTGTGCTGATCTTCAGAGTAAACTTTGAAGTGACTTTGAAGTCACTTCGGAGTCACTTCGAAGTTCACTCTAAAGATCAGCACAGACTTCAAAGACGCTCCGGAGCTATTTTGCACAGACTTCAAAGTGACTTCGAAATGACTTTGAAGCTTAGGTTTTGGGGCTCCCCCCCAAGGATGCCCCCTCCCCCTAGCCTCCTCTAGACCCCATTGCCAAACTAAAGTGGAAACAGGCTCCCTTTAATCCGGATTTTCTGGCTGAAGACCCCGTTGTAGACTCCATTAATGGGGTCTACAGAAAATCTGGATTAAAGGCCAAAAAGCACCCATATGATCCAGATTTCCCAAGGCGTGGTGGAAACAAATGTGTCCCTAATGGGTGCCGTGGTGGAAATGGGGTCATCCGACTCTCACTCACATGGGTCCTTAATGGGTGCTAAAATGGGTACTAAGTGACCGTGGAAAAATGCCCCTGGCCTCAGTTTATTGACCTGCATCAGGTATAAACAGCCTGTCCATGAGTCAAATAAGCTTATAACAAAAATCAGAAGTGAAAATCGTAGGTTACATCCCAGCTGATTAAAACTAACGGGTGCTGCATGCATGCTGTCCATCAGCAGCCCTTATTGTCTGCTAAGTTCCTGGGGCTTAAGTTGCCCCCTGGGAGGGGCAGCCCTTGAACATTCGGGGCTGCTTGACTCTAGCTGTGATTTGGATCCTCAGCAGGCAACCGCAGCTCTTTTTGCCCTTGTCAGTGGCTGACTTTTCAGCCCCATGAACGTGGTGAACAAACAGTGTTTGTTTAATGCACAGCAATTAAGGAGTTGAACACAGCAAACACTTTAGCCCACTGCTAGTGCTATAAAAAAAAGTAAATAATGATGCAATTAATTAAGCCTTCATTACTTGGGATCTGCTAAGAGTATTGTGCTTGTCTGGCAAGGACGTTTCACCCATTATGGGTTGGTTATGTTTTCTGGCTTTTTGAGGAATGCAAATGTCTTTCCCTTGGTTTGCAGCCGGTTTTTATTTTCTTTGTAATTTCCCGAATGGAAGGTTGGATTAGCCCTGCTTTTGAACTCCTTGCACCACTTCTAAGCGCGCACCATTTTGCCTCACAAAGCCCAGTCCTGGCATAATCTGGAGCTGAACAGTTTTCTCCTTTGGAGTCTGCAGGAGCGTGAAAAGACAGGAGCAATTAGAAGCTTTTGAAGCATAATCGGTTTGGAAAGGGTCAGTGCCGTGAGTGGAGTACACTTGATCTCATGTTCTGAAATGCAAATCACGTCTGTTTGCATGTGTTTTCACTTCCCTCCACATTTGTAGGGAGCTCTCCTTCATGCTGTTGGACAGAGGCATTTCTCACTACCCTTCCCGCCAGTTGGATGGGAAAGGAGCGTGATGACCTGTGGGGGTGACTTCTGTGCTTGGATGGCAAACCTCAGCATAAGGAAGCGCTCAGGGCATGCTGACCCTTCTCATCCTTCTAGGGCATAAACATGCACCACGCGGAAAGACACGGTTTATGCAAGTGGTTCATGAGGACACCACGCGCCAGCTCAGCTGACATCTGAATGTTTCCTCTCTAATCAATTCTATCTGGTTTTTACCAATAACAATGTATCCTGTGCAAAGAGATATAAGCAACTGTGTAGCCTAATGACCCAACGTTGACTAGTGCTCACACTTCAGCACTAGTCAACTTCACCTGCTCCCTCCCCCCGGAATCAGATGCTCACCTTATTCGATCCTGGGGCCCGTTCCTCCTCTGGACGCTGCCATTTGGCAGTGGTGCCTCTGTGACTGTGCATACATCAGTGCCATCACCTTGACAACACTGTAGCTCTGCCATGCACAGTCATGACTACAGTTGTCTGAGGTTGTCCTTGCGCGGCACCTCAAATGACCCCGGAGCGCCAACAAGACCCAGTGGTTGCACCACTGGACGCTTCAGGTCATGAAGTTACATTGGTTAAGGTGTAGAGCACAAAATCATGTTCCACACCTAATCAACCATTAGTGGACTTCTGGGGAGGGCGGGCACGCTTGGAGGCTGTAACAGCCTACTCCCCCATGTGGATGCTCTTCCCCAGAGGTGCACTGATTATGCACTAGAGGCCGTAGTGTGAAAAGGCCACGGATGATCAGCAATGATCAGAAAGGTGGATGGTTGCACATGAACGAAGGCACCTTTCTGAGCCCCTGCAGATAGCAGTTAGCTTTTGGGTTCCACGTGGGGGTCATTCCATGTTACCTTTTTGGTCTGTTCACACCCGGGAGCACCCTTATTCATGCCTCCGCAGGTGTTGAGCCAGCTCAGTGGGCAGAGATCATTGACAGCCTGCTCCCTTCTTCCACCCTGGGAGCAGCAGCTTAGGGACAGGCCCTTGCCTCCCTTGCTCCAACAAGCTGGAAAAAGAGAGAGGGCAAAAAACAAAGTTGACAAACCCATGCAGGCTGGGAGGGGAGTTTCCGAGGGGGCCTAGGAAGAGGCTGCCTTGCCGTCCCTGCAGAATAAACATGCAGCTGAGCAGTTGAGCAACCTCCTTTGCAACATGTAAAATAAAGCAACACCCTGCTAATGGGTTTTGTCTGATCCTGTGGGAGTGTTTCTGCCATCCATCCTGGCTGGTCCTCTCCAGGGGACGGAATGCCAGGATTAAACCTATCTAGTTACTTGCAGTCTCTCATTGCCAGCAAAGGAAGGGAGCTCATAGAACCAGAGGACTGTGGCTGGAGGGAAATGAAATGAGACGTGATTACCCAGGACAGCCTGTTTCCTTGGGAACTCCTGTGAGTTCTCTGTGCACCAGCACCAAGGTCTTCACCTTGGACAGCCCAGG
Source organism: Aspidoscelis tigris stejnegeri (assembly GCA_023333525.1). NCBI lineage: Eukaryota > Metazoa > Chordata > Lepidosauria > Squamata > Teiidae > Aspidoscelis > Aspidoscelis tigris. The sequence continues at coordinate 15,813,540 of JALMGA010000012.1, read as the reverse complement.
TACTAGCAAGCCTCAGGTTAAAAACAGGGCTGGGGGGGGGGGGGTTACCGGCTCTGGGCTAGCTACCTTTTCTCTCTTCATGCTCACCCACCCTCCCTTCTTTTGCTCCCAAGTTGGTGGTGTTTTGTCTAACAATTAAAGGCAGGGTCAGTTTTTTGTGGAAAATGGCATGGTGAGACACGTTGCGAAATATTATCCTGGCCTTGGGCACAGCATATGTTAGAAGCTCCTGGAAATGGAATTCACACATCTTCCCACTTTTGAAATTGGTGCCCACCTTTGCCTGGGGGCAGATACCAGCTGCATGGCAGAGAGTTCCTCAGGGTGGGCAGAATGTGCCTTTGGCCTTGAGGGGTGAAACAGCTGTGCACTCCTTCTGCGAATTAGTTTGGTGTTGTGGTTAGAGTGTCAGGTTCTTGTCTGGTGGTCTCCCAGTTTGGTTCCGTATTCCTACATGAAGCTAGCTGGGTGATCTTGCCCTACTTGCAGCTCCCTTTCTGAGATCTCACGGGGGGTATGTTGTGGGGAGAAGAACAGAAGGTTTGTCAGCCACCTTGAGTCCCCTTATGGGTGAGAAAAGCGGGCTAGAAAAGCCGTCTCTTCTTTAATGATCCAGTTTGGTCTTGTGGTTAGAGTGCCGGAGTCTTATCTGGTAGTCTTCTGGTTCAATTCCACACTCCCTCCATGAAGCCAGCTGGGTGACCTTGGGCTAGTCACAGCTTTCTTAATTCTGAGTTCTCACAGCCCTAGCTACCTCACAGGGTATCTGCAGGTGGGAAGAAGCTGCTTTGAGGCCCATTAAGGATGAGAAAAGTGGGGTATAAAAACCAACTCCTCTTCCTCCTCTTCTAATGCTTTTACTCTGTGTAGTTCAGTTGCAGGTAGGAAACCAAAAAATTTTCAAGAAACGAGGGCAAAAGATAATTCAGCCCGCCTAAGAGTCTGATGGCAGTGATACCTTCACCTTCTACAGCCACACAGACAAATGAAGGCAAGGTATAGCTTGGCAACACAGAAGTCAAGGCTGCTGTTTTATGAAAGTGAAATGGAGTTTAGTACAGCTGCAGCGTTAAGCCTAGAAAGCAGCTAGAAGGGAAGAGCCTTTGGAAGGGTGGGGGCGCTTCATCTAATCTAAGCAGTTGCTTCCCTCCTGTGTAAAACCTCTAGGATTTCATGCATCCCCTGACTCAACTGCTTCATGTTTGGGTCTGGACTTGGGAAAGGGAGAGGTGGGGCAAAGGAAGACTGTGGCTGACTTAGGCTGCATCCAGATGTTAGTTACTTACTCTGCTGTATTTTGATATTCCAGGATAAAACATGGGTGTTGTGGAGTATCCATGCTTAATTCTGGAATATCCAAATACAGCAGAATAATTAACTGATGTCTGGATGCAACTTTGATGTTATGTGATGATGATGATGATGAAGAGTTTGCTTTTCTACCCCGCTTTTCTCACCCATTCAAGGGGACTCAAGGCAGCTGACAAAGCTTCTGTTCTTCTCCCCACAACAGACACCCAATGAGGTAAATGGGGCTGTGAGATCTCAGAAGAGATCTGTGACTCATCCAAGACCATCCAGCTAGCTTCATGGAGGAGTGCGGAATCAAACCTTGTATTCCCAGATAAGAGCCCAGCTCCCTAACCACTAGACCAGACTGGCTCACGGGTTTGAAATATCAAGAAACTTAGGGGTGAGTCCTGTGGAAATAATGGAAGCCCTGAATTTTCCCCATGGGAAGATTGTTTCATCCAAAATATTCCAGAATGGCTGAGTATTCCAGTCCACGTTTTAATCCTGGCTTTCCCAAGCACGTGTTTTTGTTCTTCACAGATTTTGGGAAAGTTTCCTTTGGGGACTCCCAAAAACCTGATCTTTGACCTGGCTGAGAGTTTAAATTGAGACTACGCAGGTGTAATCACTGTTGTTAGAGGAGGAGAAAGGTAGACTTGGCTGGTCCAAATCAGGAATACATTTCAGAGCAACAATGAAACTGATAAGCTGGGAGAGTGATCTTAGAGGAGGTGATCTAGAACGGATGCCCAGGTACATCTTCCAGGCTAGAGGGACAGGCAGGGTGCCTTTGAAGACCATCTGCTGGGATTCAGGAGCAAGTGAAGGTTTTGTCTTTGTCTTCTGCTTGAGATGTCCACAGGTGGACCACTGCATGAGTTGGGCTAGATGGGCTGTGGCTGATCCAGCAGGGCTTCTCTTATGTTCTTATGTTAAGTCCTAAGAAATAATTTGGCCCACTAATTACCCCTGAAAAGGAATCTTAATTCAGTGTTGGTTGCATCTGATGTTAAACAGATGTGTGGGCCAGATTGGCGGAATTCGGACGCTGAAGATATAAGAAGGAAATGTGCTAAGACATAGAAAAGCAGAGAACTCAGCCCGCTCTCGGGCAGCTGGAGTTTGGCAAACACCCTCTGCCTTTTTGAAGGTATTCTTGCATGGCCCAGCAGTTCATGAAGAATGTAGCCTGGAGGGCAGCTCAGAAGGTTGATAGCCAATTGCCCAGCCAGAATTTCAGTTTCTCAGAAATGGGAAGGCAATGAAAAAAAAAATCCGTTCCTGCAAAGAGAAGGCAAGGACCTTTGATAGTCTCAGTGCCAGCTGGATCTCTGTGTTGGACAGAGAAAGTATCAGGAGTGGAAACCACTGTGAGAAGCATTAGAGCTCTTTTGATAACCTTCCAGGAGATGAGCAAAGCCTGGGAACGCCTTAGTTTTCCATAAAATGGATCCAAGGCCAAAACTGAATTCTGCTGTTCGAAACAGCTGAACTCCACGGTTCCTCTGAGTTGAGTCTTCTCTCTTCTTACTCACCTTTGCTTTGTTTCTTCCTCCTTGTGGTGGCAGGGGAGCGTGGCGTCTACGCAGGTGCAGTCTCAGTGGTAGCCGTGATTGATCGCTGACCTCTGATGTGACTGGACCGCTGGTCCCTAGGAGTGGCATCAGCTCATAGGGTTGCGATAGGGGTGTTTGATCACGAGTGCTGACGTGATTGGCCACAATACATCCCTGTGCCCATACATGCCCCTCTTGCAATGGTGTCCAAGCAGGTCATGTCATGACCGATCGGGGCAGCGAGGAGGTGGAACTTCCAGCTTCGGATGCAGCAGCGTGGACTGGCAAACAAGGGGACCATCCACACTTCTGGCCAGTAATGGATGCTTTGGGGAAGCTTTCCTCATGACAAGTGTGAATGGTCCACCTTTACCTGAAGTTTACCAGCTCTGGTGCATGGCAGCCTAATCAGCTAAGTACAAAAACGCCCCTGGTCTCCTCAGGTGCAGAATTCTTAAAACAAATTGAAAATGTAATTCCTCCCTCCCTGGCCAGACAACACCCAGAGGATGCTAAACATCCAAGGCCAGGGCATAGATGGTTTTAACCATAGTTATACCAACATTTATGCCAACATCTGGTTGCATTGACTTCAGGAACACACATAGGTGTGGGAAGAAGGCAAGCAAATTGTTTGTTTGCTGTTGGTTGGCTTTCCTTTGGTGCTGGCTGGCAGGCTTCCAGATGGGTCAGGGATGTGGTCCAGCAAGATTTTTACTGTGTCCTTACAGGAGATCACAGTGATTCAGGCTGTCCTTAAATTAGGTTTCTTGCTATGCTCCTGCCCTTGTTTGTGCATTTGTCCTGAAAATTTTGGCATGGTTTGTGTGCTTTCTGAGTATCTTTCCTTGTTATATTTTACCTTGCGTTCACCACTTTCTGACTTGTTTAACCAAATGAACAAGCAGCGATAAACACTGTTGCAATGGAACCTGATCCTGGGAGTGTGGCTGTCTCAAGGGAACCGCAAAACTTCAGGGACCATGAAATTTCAGGTGGGAACTTCAAGGAGAGCCTTGATTTAGGCTGCGGTCATGCCTAAGTTTAATCCAGCTTCAGAGCGAGAGAACACATCAGCAAAATGGCCAGGAATTTTCTTTCCACAGTCTCCATCCCGAAGGTGAATGTTCTGAGTTATTTAACACCGAAAGAAAACCGCTTGTGTCCTCTCGCTCTGAAAGTGGACTGAAGCCAGATTAAACCTTAAGTGAGACCTCAGCCTTAGAAGCGTCTGTGTTTAAGTACCTTATTGCTGTGGTTAAATAGATGGCAAGAGATCAAGCAGATCTGCTTTGGGATTGGTCAACCTTCAGTGATGGTTGTAATACTTCAGAGAAAGATGTCGAAAGTGGGGTGGAAGTGAGTTCCAGATGATGAAACACCCAGGCACAGATGAGTTACAGATCTTTGTGACTTGGTCCCACCTTAAAAGGATGTAATTTACCTGTGTCTCTCACACACATAAACTCACACACGTGCTCTCTCCCTCCCTCCCTCCTTCTCCTCGTTGCCCAAATGGAAATTTTGAGCCAGTGCAATGGCAAGAGAGGAGGGCTGGGAAGGATACAATTTCTTATTCAAGGTTGCCCTCTGCCCATTGAATGTGCCATGAAAGACGGCTGATTGCTAAAGTGAACTATTGGCACACAGATGGTGATTAGCTGCAGAGAGGTTCTTGCTGGCTGAAAAATGCCTGCATTTTGCAAAGTGCTTTCATGTCCCTAGAGAGCAACAGGGAGCATTCTAATCACCTGCTTCCATCTTGTACCAAGGAGAAAGGGGGTGAAAGTTTGTTTCTTTTTCCCCTTTCAAAAGCCCTGCAGATTCATCTGACCTTGGCCTTTCAGTCGTGAACTTAGGTGGAATCTCTGGCTCACGTCATTCCTTCTCAAAGTAAAGCAAGGAATCCAAGTTTTACTCAGTAGCGTACTCCAAACTGTAACGACCCGCAAATTGAAAATCTTTATTAGAGGGATGAGACCTAAGTGGCAACAATTGTTCACTTTCCGGATGCGCCAGATGAAATCAAGATTTATCCAATCAGACCTCTGGGGTAGATGAGGTTTCTCAGGAGGAAACAAAGGTTTTTCAGTGACACTTGGCTTGGGGAGGGATTCTATTAAAATGGAGCCTCCTTTTGGTCTAGTGGTTAGGGAGCTGGACTCTTATTTGGGAATACTGAGTTTGATTCTGCACTCCTCCAGTAAGCCAGCTGATGACTTTGGGCTAGTTACAGCTCTCGCTCTGAGCTCTCACAGCCCCACCTCCCTCACAGGGTGTTCTGTTGTGGGGAGAAGAACAGAAGGTTTGTCAGCAGCCTTGAGTCTTCTTAAATGGGTGAGAAAAGTGGGGTAGAAAAGCAAACTATTCTTCTTCCTCCATGAGGCCAGCTAGGTGACCTTAGGCTAGTCACAGCTCTTGTCTGAGCACACACAGCCCCACATTCTGTTGCAGAGAGAATAGAAACTTTGTCAGCCTCTTCTTCTTCTTCTTCTTCTTCTTCTTCTTCTTCTTCTTCTTCAGCGTGTCTGTGGTGGGGCAAAGAACAGAAGGTTTGTCAGCCCCTTTGAGTCCCCTTAAATGGGTGAGAAAAGCCAACTCTTCTTCTTCCTTGTGAGTCCATATCAGCCAGAAAAACAACCCATCCAAGGGACAATCCTTCCTTGTGAGTCTGTCAATCCATCTACCCAGTGGAGGTTTCGAGTTAGAAGTTCTTCTCCCCAGTGACACAGTTATAGTAGGGAAAAGTGCTGTGACCTAAAACCAATAATCGCCATCAGTCAGAGATGCAACACTGAAAGCAAATCCGTCAGCAATCAGCTTCAAAACCCTGTCCGGTTCCCTCTGCCTTATCTTTGCTTTCTAGATTTCATAGCTGTGCTTTGGCACTCGGCTTGCATTTTTCAAGTTGCGTTTTCTGCACTGAAGAAATCTGTCGTGGAGGGAGAAGACAAATGCCAGACTTGCAGCGCTGTGGAATGAGACCCTCCTTTCGCCTGTCTCATGCAGAACTTCAGGCTAGTTTGAAATGGGTGCCCAGGGAATTGCCAGCCTATGATGCCTGGTAGAGATTTTCTGGTGGATTTTAGAACAAAGCAGGTACAGGCTGGCCATAGGCAACGGAGGCCTGGTCTTCTTTAGTCTTCCCCGTCGGGGTTAATGTTCTGCTCATGCTGATGACGCTGTTGGTGGACTTGGGTAGGTCACCGCTCAGAGAATGGGACATTTGCAGAGCTGTTGGGAGGATGCAAATAACAAAGAGGCTGGGAGGCTTCCTCCACTGACCTCTGGGTTAGTCTAGAGACCCAGTTTGGTCCAGTGGTTAGGGAGCCGAACTTTTATCTGGGAATACCGGGTTTGATTCCATCCTCCCCCATGAAGCCAGCTGGGTGACCTTGGGCTAGTCACAGCTCACTTCTGAGCTCTCACAGACCCACCTACCTCACAGGGTGTCTGTTGTGGAGAGAAGAAGGCTTTTCAGCAGCTTTGAGTCCCCTTAAATGGGTGAGAAAAGCGGGATAGAAAAGCCAACTCTTCTTCCTCTTCCTCTTCCTCCTCCTCCATGAAGCCAGCTGGGTGACCTTGTGTGAGCAACAGCTCTCTTCTGAGCTCTCACAGCCCCACCTACCTCACAGGGTGTCTGTTGTGGAGAGAAGAACAGAAGGCTTCTCAGCTTCTTTGAATCCCCTTAAACGGGTGGGAAAAGTAGTGTAGAAAAACCAATTCTTCTTCTTCTATATCCTAGTCCGTAGGCAATACTTCTGCATTGTAGCACTACCCATCATTGGTGTTCTGCATTCGTGTAGGATGGAACATAATCCAGATCAAGGGACCTGAAATCCAGATTGCCAGTAGACTTGATTAAACAGGCCCCAAACTGAAACACCTCCTTTTACTGGTTGCCAGTGCATCAATTTCACTGGTGCCTTGGGAACCCCTTGGAGCAGCAGTGTGGGGGGTGGGCTGGACCCATGCATGGTCCCTGCCCTTTCACTGCCCTAAGGTGAATTGACTGCGGCAGTGTTCAGATTTTAAAGATTTGAATCGAATTGCATTTGTGCTCACCCCTATTTGTAACATTTGACATTTGTACGAATTTGATCCTTCGTATATGAATCTAATGTTCTGACATTCATACATTGACATCCGTATTCATACGAATGTTTTGGAACATTCGTGAACCGGGGAGGTGAGAAAGTGGCTGTGCCAATCGCATCTGCAAAGGATCCAGAGTGCGTTTGACATGGATTGAGAGTGGATTCGAAGTGGATTCAGGGCTGAGTTGACCCCTACTATGTAATCTAAGAAATTACAGTACACAGAGCAGATACGTTACGGGATATGTATAGGATATGCATGTATTCATATCGGATATTCGTATGAACGCATTTGTATCAAATAGGATCCTACCACATTCCAAGGGGATCTATTTGAAGAAATATGAATTTTCTTATATTTGATTTGATACAAATGAAATACAGAAAAACCCATTCGTGCGCATCCCTAGTCTGAACTGCTGGAGGAGGGGCTTCTTCAGATTTCTGTGACCTGAGCCCCTGGGGGCTTTCTAAGTCACCTTGGCCCTCTTGGAGAGCCCCTTCCTGTTTTGCAGAGATCTGGGAGTTCATTGATGCTGCCCTTTGCGTGCAGCTCTCCGTGGTGGTTTTCACAGGCCAGGCTGCAGGGACGGTTGTTTCCTACCCCTGGGTGCATGCAGTCCTTTGGGGCCGCCATGGTAGAGATGATGCCAGAGTGGCAGGCAGCCGTAGATGAGCAAAACGGGCTGGTGCCCTGGGTTCAAATGCTGCTTCTGGTGCCCGGGAACACCTGGGCTGTGTGTCTGTCTTGAGGAGCGGGACCTGTCTTGGCTCTTCTGCCTGCTCAGGCTCTCTGCTCCCTCTTTCACTCAGCACCGGCTCTGAGAGACTATTTCTCAGTCCTTTGCGCAGTGGAGTATCCCAGTCGATAAACCTGCAAGCTTGACTGTTCCTCGCCACGTCTCAGTGGACAGCAAAGACATCATGCAAAGACAGCAAGTTGCCAACCCAGTTACGTCTCCCATATTTATCTCTCAGCACCTCCAGTTTTATGCACATTTCTGAACCTCACCTCCCCCTGCAAGATTACACAGGTGGGGATATAAAAGGTGATCCAGTCTTATGGGTGTTGCTTTGTGGCTGCCAGATAGAAGAAAGAGGGGAGAACAGACCCAGAGCGCCCAGAACCAATTCTTCTTTTTTTCTTTAACAGTGAAAACAGAAGGGTGTTGACATTACTTGTGAGCAGATGAAAGCACAGAGTGCTTCGTCCTCTTTTACAAATGCTGTCCTTATTCCAAGTGTTAGATGTTTCCAGGGTTTATATCGACACGGTGAACATGCCCTCTGCTATGAGGACAACACAGAACTGAAGCTGCAGAGCAGTTTGTGGAATTCGTCAAAGACGCCTTTGGGCACGTTCTCCATCATTCTCCATCATTGCATTGCCTGCTGCTGATGAGGATGATAGTCAGAAACATAAGAAGCTAAGAGGAGCCCTGCTGGATCAGGCTACAGCCCAGCTAGTCCAGCATCCTGTCCCACACAGTGGCCCACCAGGTGCTCGTGGGCATCTCAGATCCCAGCAAATGGCCTTAAAGGCATCCTGTCTGTCCCCTCAGCCTGGAGGTAGTACCTGGGCATCCATTCTAGTAGCCATTGATACACCCGTCCTCCCTGGATTTGTCTAACCTGGATTTGGCCTCTAGTAGCCACTGATACACCCGTCCTCCCTGGATTTGTCAGATCAGACAAGGGGAAGGATTTCTTCACCCAGAGGGTCATCGGTCTACAGAATTTGCTGCCAGAAGAGATGGTCACGGCAACCAGCCTGGATGGCTTCCAGGCTGGTTGCTGTGACCATCTTCTCTGGCAGTAGATTCCGTAGACCGATGACCCTCTGGGTGAAGAAATCCTTCCCCTTGTCTGATCTGACTCTGGGTGGCATCAGATGGGTGAAAATTAGGGTGGAAGTTCTGGAAGGGATAGATACACCAAAACAGGTTTTATTTGTACCTGTTTGGGACCCGTTGTGCCGTGTTCCAAGTATCTTCTGAAAACCTAAGCTTTCAGATATTGCTGCAATTTGGCTTTTGGAAGAATACGTAGTGACTGGCATTAATGGGCCAAAAACTGCTACAAATAAGATTGAATATACAACCACTGAAGCAATTCCTGCAAAACTAGGCTGCTTTGAGTCAGAATTTCTTCTGTGCTGCCCTCTTGCAAGGGACTGCTATCTTGCTTTGTGACTTACAGCAGTTAAAAATAATTAATATTCAGAGTTCCTTGTGCATGCCCCATAAAATCAGGGTTTCTGCTACAGTGCAGACAGTGAATTACTAGGCAATAGGGAAGCATGCTCAGTTAATTTATACCAGACACATTTGAAAACCCTAATCTGGAATTGGAATCACCTGGGCTGAACTCCTGAAAATGGGGGCAGGGTTAGGGCCCTGTCTGAGGAGATCAGGGGGCCTCTGAGTGCATGCAGAGTCACCGCTGATTCAGCAACAGGTTGCTTCTCAACAGGTTGTTTCTCCAGGTCTTTGACCTTCATCCCCTTTTCTAGGCTTCTCTTGCCTTCTCCTCGGTGCAGCACCCAGCATTTCCATTCAGGAATCCTAACTTTGTTGTGCACAATTGATTAATGAGAGGTATCTAATCCAGTAATTGAAGGATATTTGGGGGATGGATTTCCGGGGAGAGCAAGACGAAATTGAAAAGAACGCAAGGAGTATCATAAAGATGAAAAATATTAAATGGAAGGAGTTGACCTTGAAATTATTACATCATTGGTATTGAACCCCTGCATGGCATTCACATATGATCCCTACAATGACTTCTGCATGTTGCAGAGGTCAGGGGACCTATTATCATATGTGGTCGGATTGTCCGGAGGTATTAAGGTATTGGGGATAATGTAAGGATGGCATTTGGAATAAATATGGGACTGCATCCAGAAATGTTTGTTGCAAGTATACTGCAGACTACGGTTAGTACGGGAAGATGAGTCTATGGCTGCGTTCCCATGCAATAATAAGTCTGCTGACAGTCTTCCTTTGCCACGGAGCGGTCCCATGCACGGCTTTAATCCAGGTTTCCAGCGCTGCTAATGGGGAAAACCCACTTTAAAAAAATACCTGTTTAAAGCAGTACTTTCTGGAAGACGTGGGTTTTCAGCGCAACATTTTCCATGGGATCGCTCCGTGGCAAAAGGGGCGGGGATTCTCTCCCAGGTGGGAATTGCCAGCCGGAGAGATCATATCTCTATCTCTGTGTGTCTCTCTCTTTTGCCTGTCATCCAGCCAGCGATCTATGCAAACACCGATCTAGGCAGGCATTTTCTCTTTGCTGTTTCTCTTTCCAATCCCAAAGAGAAACAGCAAAGATACATTGTGATGAATTGCTTCCGCGAAAGTGAAAGTGTAAAAGAGCTGGCTGGGTGGAGATCTTGTAAAGAGTGCCGGCTGCAGTCTTCGCAAGCAGGGGAGACGAACAGAGAAGTTTTAAATTTTCCTTTTGGTCTTTTTGAAGGAAAGGATTGCAGGATCGCTGGCTGGGCGTGAGGCATTTCGGCAGCTGGAAATTCCTTCCGCCCGATCACCCAATGAAACAGCGAGGGGCGGGGAGAAAAAGATGCGGGTAAACAAAACACGCTTCCTTGGGGACGGTCCATTCATTTTAAATGCGTGTTTTGCTTACCCCCTTGGGAATGCTTAAATCCAGATTGAACCTGCTTTTCTTTAATCCACTTCAGTAGAGGGGCAATAGAAATACAAATTAGTACCATGGGGACGCACCCTATGTTGGATAGGTTGTTATGGGCTGCTCTGATGGTTATTGCAGGAGGTTGAAGGGATAAATCGCAGTGAGTTTTGGAAAAATGGCAGGATTATGTACAGATGCAGATTAATCTGATGCTTTTAGGCACCAAAGTCTTCTTTATTTCAGGGAGAGGCCAAAGAAAAGTCTACGGGGGTTATGGAAACATTTATATGAAGCTAAAGGACCAGACTCCCTACCGGAAAGGATAAAAGAAGGTGTGGAAAACGTTCAGGCTCATATAACAGTGGGAATTAGATTAGCTGATTTGAGAGGGAATTGAATGAGGAAAACATCTGTTTGCAATAATTTTGTATTGTTTAATGGAGGTCATATTGTAAAAGTGATAATAAAGATAATAAAGGGGGGAAGGACATAAAAAAAAGTTTTTTTGCACACAGACTACCTGAAGACTGGCATTCAGCTGCACAGTGTTTCTCTTGGCCTTCCAGAACAGGCACAAAAAGATTTGCTACTGAGCCCAATTCAAGATGTTAATTTTGACTTATAAGGCCCTAAAGGACTTGGGTCCCAAATATCTAAAGGAAGGCCTTCTCTCATATCAACATGCCCGTGCCTTAAGATCTGCAGGGGAGGCCCTCCTGGTTGTCCTGCGACCCTCAGTAATAAAAGGGGTGGGTATCCGGGAGAGGGCCTTCTCAGTTATGGCCCCCAGCCTTTGGAATAGTCTCCCCCTTGAGGTGCATCAGGCTCCCTCACTATATACGTTCAGGAGGGTGGTGAAGATGCACCTCTTTACTGAGGCCTTCAGTTAAATGAGGACATACTTTCCCTTCCCACTTGTATGGGGCAGTTTAGCACGTGTAGTGTAAATAGTCACCACTGTGCTACATCCTCAGCAGCCCTGTTACACCCGACTTTGCCCTTCATGCATTGCCCTAAGCCAGAGCAGTCCATCCAGGTGTGAGGATGGGAAGCAGTTTTCACTTACCTTGAGTTAGCAGTGGTACCTGGCGCGGTTTCGCACTTCCCTTCCCATCTGCTGGAACGCAATAACCCAACATTCCCGCGTGATTGATCACTCGCTTGTGAGTGACCCTGAAGCCACCATTTTGTTTGCGGCACTCTCCACGACTGTGCATGCATCAGTGCCATCACTATGATGACGCTGGCACTCTGTGCATGTGGAGTCATGTCTATAGTAGTTCCAGGTGCCTCAGATGACCCTAGAGCACTGGGAGAGGAGCGAATGGAATGTTGGTAAAGGTGTGGAGCATAATTTATTGCTCCACACCTAGTTCATGATTGGGAACCTCTGGGAAGGCAGAGGGTGCTTGGAGGCGCTAACAGCCTCCTCTAGGTGTAGATGCTCTTCCCCAGACTTTCCCTAATCATGCGCTACGGGCAGTAGCACTAATACGCTTCAGGCTGGCAAGGGTAGATGTCGCTTTCTTTTTTCAACAGATATCTGAAGGATTTATTAAGTGTTGATCTTTGTTCGTAGCAATGTGCTTGAAGAATATTTATCCATTTCCTTTTCTTTTTTAAAAAAGAAACTTCATTTTCTCTAATAGCTGGCTCCTCATGGACATCCTTAACGTTTCTGGCACATTGCCCTGATATTCAATATGCATTCAAAGCCAGTGCTTGTTATATTATAGAATTTCTGAATAACTGCAAGCATTCTGGAGAGATTAAAGCCTTGTGATTTTCCCTTTCATGTTCCTTTTTGCCAGTCCACATATTTAGAGAACTCCTGTAAGTCAAATTCAAATTATTTTCTCTCTCTGGGCCACAACCCCTGTTTCTACCCACGTAGATCTAATCCCTGCCCCAAGGAGAGTCATTTGACATTCAGCCCAGGATAGTTTTTCTTCTGGTTGGTTCCAGATTCAATGGTTCTAGAGCACATTCAGTTTACTTGACAGTATCTAGAAATTCTGACTTTTTCCATCTCGGTAACCCTTTGCGCATTTTACCCAGGCCCTGTGAAGATATTTGGAGACACCTTCTATGCAACCAGAGGCCTTTTCGCGCTTCCGCTGGATGGCTGAAGTGCACTACAGCTGGTACACATGGAGGACAGATCCACCATTCACACTGGCTGATAAGGGACACATTCTCAACACGTCCCTTTCCAGCCAATGTAGGAATGGTCAATCCGTCCTCTGCATGTACCAGCCTGAAAAGGCTGCCACTATCAGCCTGCTGGCTGGCAGCTCATTTCTGGGGCTGTCTTGGGGTCCCGCTGGCTGCAGCCGGCCCAGTTGGGCTGGCAGTAGCCAGTGGGGGCCTCCTGGGTACCCACCCCAATCCAGGGGTGTACACCACCCCCCAGTCCCCCATGCCTAACTCTTTGGACTGCTGGCTTGGTCCGATGGGTGCCTGCCGCTTGCTGGAGCGGTCTTCCACATTCTGCACAGGTACGCGCTGCAGCAGACCGCCCCCACACTGACTGTCAGAGCGCGGCAGAGCACTCCAGAAAGCAGCAGGGACCATCGGACTGAGCCCGCAATCCAAAGAGGTAAGTGAGGCGTGGGGAGCTGGGGGTGGCGTGCATGTCAGGGTGGAGGTGGGCACCCAGGAGGCCCCCACTGGCTGCTGCCAGCCTGAGACAGCCTCAGAAGTGGGCTGCCAGCCAGCAGGCCAGTAGTGGCCAATGGTGGCAACCTGAGCTGTCTGGCAGGGAGAGTGTGAATGCTCTCCCCGCCGGACAGCTCTGGGATGGCTGTGGCTAAGGTTGGGCCAGGTGTGGAACACAGTTTTGTGCTCCACACACTGGCTGTGATTAGGCCAGCTCTGGGACAGGCTGCGCTGGTTCTGGATGGAACTGCCTCCTGTAAATGCCTATATCCCAGAACTGTCCTAATCATTCACCAGAGGCCTCCGTGCCAACAGGCCTCTGGCCTCCATATGCGTGTCTCTTCAGCTTCATACCCCGATCTGACATCCCCATGTGTCTGTTTCTCAAACGGCAACATTTCGTCCTTGGTGCTGAACCACTTTTGTGCTTCTCTTCTACTTCTGCACACCCCATATGACTTTAGTGAGGGAACATACACGGGTGGGTGGGCGGGGGCTCTGGGTGGGAGCTAATGCCCAGGCTGTCACGATTTACAGCCTATTTTCTGAGCTCTTGCGGGTTTTTTTTTTTTTTTTTTACAGGGGAGGGTCCTCAGTCTATGGAATTTGCTGCCAGAAAAGGTGGTGTCAGCAACCAAACTAGATGCCTTTAAGGAAGGATTGGACAATTTTATGGATGACAGGTGTATCAATGGCTGCTAGAATGAATGCATAAGTACATCTTTCAGGCTGAGGGGAAAAGCAGGAGGCCTCTAAGGCCATTTGCTGGGATTCGAGAGCAGGAGAAGGCTTGCCCTTGTCCCTGATTGAAATGCCCATGGGCAACTGGTGGGCTACTGTGTGAGACAGGATGCTGGACTGGATGGGCTGTGGCCTGATGCAGCAGGGCTCCTCTTAGGTTCTTTTGGACTAGAGGGGCTGTGGCCTGATGCAGCAGGGCTTCTCTTAGGTCCTTACGTTCTTATATCCTCCATCTGTAGTCCAGCTGACCACTGTGGAAATGTGTTGACCTGTCTCGGTTACAAGCATTTATTTATTTATCTTTTTATTTGGAACCTCTTAACACAGTGGGCTGCAATTTGCAGTTGCTTTGGGCCCAGGGTCCTCTTGAAGGGAATCACGATGCTTTGTACAGTGGAACAAATACTGCTGAGCAGTAGGGGAAGTGCACAGGTGGTTCTTGAGTCGTGTCTGCAGACCCAACAGGGAACCTCTTCTTTGCGCCCCCAGAGCCTTTGGACTCGATCCAGGGAGTTCAAAATGAGGCTCTCAGCTCACCCCTGCAGAACTGAAGGAGAACCTTTTCCACCGATGAGTTCCAGGCTTCCAATACCTGAGACAGGAGAGGCAGGTGGTTCCAACAGAAGCCGCCTCCAGACCGTGGCCAGATATCTCACCAGGAAGCGATAGTGTGTGGTCCTGCTACCCCCCACCCCACCCCCCGGCATTCTTCCTTCCTATCCAGACTGTGACGGCCATCTTTTTTATGGCGCAGATGTCCTGGTATTCAACTGGCACGGAATACTCAGAAGACCACATCTCCACAGCCACCCATGTGCGGCCACCTCCTTTTGGCCTTCGCGCATTATGTGGTGTACGGAGCTATAGTGGCTGCTCCATCCCAAGGCAAGAAAAAGCGACGTTGCTGGAAAACCTGAATCAATTTTTTTGCATTTGTAGCCATAGTATTTCATGCTTTTTAGGGGGAATATGCCAGGGCCATGGTGGGCTTCCATAGATACTTGTGGCAAGCTCACCACAGCGGCACCATACTGGTCCTGTATCTCGCACCCACACCTGGTCAGGACGGAGGCTGAAGGAAGCCTCCGCAGAAGAGGTCTTTGAGCCCGGCGTCCTTGCTAGCAAGGTGATTGCCAGTATATCCCTCCTCTGAGTTGCTTTTTGTAGCTCTGCCATCCCAGGCCAGGGAGCCAGTAGCAGGCAGGGATATTGCCACAACCTGTGCCTTTTCCCCAGGCTGTTCATTCTCCCTGCCAAATAAAACTTGCCGTGAGCCTTTGAGCCCAGTAAATTCAAGTTGTCAAGGAAGGAAGAGTTCGCTGTCCTTTGCCAGCAGAACAAGAAGTGCTCCTGAGCGGGGTCACGCCTTCTGCTTTTCGAGGCCACGAGGCCTGCTCATGCTGTGGTTCTCTGGAGCTCAGGGATGAGGTGAGGACCGTTTGCTGCCTGAGGCAAAGGAGAGGCGGTGGTCAGCCAGGAAACTGGGAGCCCCTGCAAGGAGTCCCTCCCAGGGAGAGAGAGGCTGGCCTGTGTTGGCAAAGGGGTCCCTGGGCATCACTCAGGCAACTGTGCTTGGAGCAGCCTCCCCAGGGCCCCGCTGGCATCAGCTTCTGTGGAGGAACAAAAGAGTTTTCCTAGCGATGGGCCATTTAAGGGGACTCAAAGTGGCTGACAAACCTTCTGTTCTTCTCCCTACAACAGAACACCCTGCGGGGTAGGTGGAGCTGTGAGAACTCAGAAGAGAGCTGTGACTAACCCAAGGCCACCAGTCCTTCTCCCTCCATATAGCCAGCTGGGTGACCTTGAGCTAGTCATAGCTCTGTTCTGAGCTCTCACACTCCCACCTGCCTTACATGGTGTGTGTTGTGGGGTGAAGAACAGAACGTTTGTCAGCCGTTTCGCATCCCATTATATGTGAGAAAAGTGGGGTAGAGAAGCTAGCTCTTCTTCTTCTTCTTCTTCTTTGTAGCACAGCAAAACAAGTGTGCACAGGTGGTAGTCAAGATGATTTAAGGGTGTGCCCCCCATCCACACTCGTGGCGCTGGCTCCTCCGGTTTGCTGGGAAAAAAAACCCTGGTTCTGCAATTCCCAGTTTCACAGTGTTCTTCGTAGCCTTCAAAGCTGCTGCCCTAGCATCCAGTCTTGCAGGGGCATCTGCCTTCTGGCCCAGAGAGGCACATATGTAACTTGTTCTGTGGAACCACTGATACATGCCTTTCCCCACCCCCCACATACAAAGCGCCTCTTAGTTCTGTTTGCCAGATACTGGCTTGACGTGTTACTCAATTTGCTAGGGCTTCACCTTAGAAAAACTTGCTTGGGCCTGCTGTATGGCAAAATAGGTTCCTCCACCCTGATCCTTTTGAAATCTCCCATTTATACTGGTTCTTCAGCAATGGGATACCTTGGGGCTCCGGGTGGTGATGGATCATGATGGGGTCTCTGCCTTATTATGCATTTTCACTTCCACCCCCATGAATGGCTGCTAGAATGGGCACCTAAGTACATCTTTCAGGCTGTGTGGACAAGCAGGCTGCCTCTAAGGCCATTTGCTGGGATTTGGGAGCAAGAGAAGGTTTGCCCTTGTCCCTGCTTGAGATCCCCATGGGCAATTGTTATGCGACAGGATGCTGGACTTGATGGGCTGTGGCCTGATCCAGCAGGGCTCCTCTTAGGTTCATAGGGTCACTCTAGGTGGTCTCTTTGTCCTTCTCATCTGTGGAAAAGCAGGCTGCCTCTAAGGCCATTTGCTGGGATTTGAGAGCAGGAGAAGGTTTGCCCTTGTCTCTGCTTGGGATGCCCATGGGCAATTTTGTGGCCCACTGTGTGACACGGGATGCTGCTGGACTAGATGGGCTGTGGCCTGATCCAGCAGGGCTCCTCTTAGGTTCACATGGACTAAATGGGTCTCCTCTTAGGCTCTTATGTTCTTATGCAAATGGCCTGTTTTGTCGCCTGCTGTTTGTGGGAACAATGCACAGGCATGACCCGTCACAGCATTAGCGCAAGGCTCCCCAGTATGTGACCGAGTGCAATAATGACTGGGGCAAAGAGAAGAGGTTTCACTTGAACTGGAGGGAGATGGTAGAAAAGTCCGGGTGGAATTCTGGAGATGCACCTTCGTTCACTTTGCCTAATTAGCTCTTGCGCACCTGCTTATTATCTGGAGCTCAGGCCACTGGCTTTATCTGCCATCAGTCACTCATCTCTCCTAAGATTATCTCCTGTTATCCTGCCAGGCTTCAGTTACGTCCAAATATAGTATTTGGAGGATCCAAGAGCCGTTTGATCTTGTCTACAACCATAGTTGTTTGCAGTCTTTGACTTTCAGGAACGGGGAAAGGGACATCATCTGAAGCTGAGCAGAGTGAATTCCTGGGGCCTTTTGGTATTACAGCCTCTAGTGAACAATTAGGGAACATCTGCATTTGGAGGAGGCTGCTACAGCCTGCAGGCATGCCCTGCCTCGCGAGAAGTTCATTAAGAAAGTTTTTCTTAATAGCTAATCTGTATTGACTACCTTGAAGTTTCATACCATTGCTTCTAGTCCTCCCATCTTGTGCAAGTGAGAATAGGGACGATCCCTCTGCATTGTGACAGCCCTTCAGAGACTTGAAGACTGCGATCATGTCTCCTCTCAGTCTTCTCTTCTGTTGCCTAAACATTCCTAGATCCTTCAACCATTCCTTGTAGGACTTTTTTTAGGGATGATCTGCAAAGGGCTGGTAGTGAATTCACATCAGGGCTTTGGCCAAGCAGGGTCAGGTAAGCTCTGCGTCCCCTCGGCCTCAGAGCTTCAGCCCCCAGTCCAGTCCTGGCTAGAGCCAGTTTGGGGTTGTGTTTAGGGAGCTGGACTCTCATCTGGGAATACCAGGTTTGATTCCACATTCCCCCGTGAAGCCAGCTGGGTGACCTTGGGCTAGTCACAGCTCTCCTCTGAGCTCCCACAGCCCCTCCTATGTCACAGGGTGTTCTGTTGTGGGGAGAAGAACAGAAGGTTTGTCAGCCGCCTTGGGTCTCCTTCAATGGGTGAGAAAATCAGGCTGGAAAAACTAACCCTTCTTCCCAGTCCATGAAGCCAGCCGGGTGACCTTGGGTGAGTCACAGCGTCTCTCCCTTTGTCTTTTGGTCTCCCCTGGCTCTCATGGCACTGCACACAACTTGCATAAGGTCTGCGTTCTTTTGGGGGCAGCTTGCAATGCTCAGCAGTCGTATAGCTGGTAGACTTCTGTCAGTCATCTTCTCCCCAGGCCCAGGGCTGCTGTTTGCGCCCCAACACTTCAGGCTTGTGTGGCCAGTTGCAAGGGGCAAACTCCAGAGGTTGTTGTGAAGAGGCAATTCCACCCTCGTTTGCTTTCCCTCATCAGCTGATGGGGAACATGAGCCATGTTCTTTCTTTCTTCCTCCTTCTGTGTGATGGTGAGCCACCACACACACAGAGAGACCCTGAACAAGTTACTGTTAGGGCGGCTTATCCCTTCAGATGATGTTGTTAATCATCTGATATCTGCACAAGAAGTGATAGCATGTTATATCCGTGGAGAAATTATTATTAAGAGAACTCAGATGTCTTATGTGGAACAAGAGAACTTTGTTAAAATTTGGAATCACTTCAGTGACTTTATTATGGTAATTGTGGAAACATATTTTCTTTGAAAAAAGAAACAAGCCCTCAAGATTATATGGTATTCCAGCTAGCGGACAGCTAGAAATGTTTTTGAGGTTTTTAATATTAGCATTATTAATAGTAGCAGGGAAGTGTCTGGAATGAATACTGTGGTGGTGATCATATGCTCCTTCTGAAATTGACCTGTTGTTTTTATTGTTCCATTTTATTAAATTTGGTTTGGAAAGAAAAGTTGCTTCTTTGAGCCACTTTTGTTCATTATGGTGAACCAGTTTGGTCTAGAGATTAGGGAGCTGGACTCTATCTGAGAATACTGGGTTTGATTCCGGGCTCCTCCACGAAGCCAGCTGGGTGACCTTGGGCTAGTCACAGCTCTCTTCTCAGCTCTCACAGCCCCACCCACCTCACAGGGTGTCCGTTGTGGGGAGAAGAACAGAAGGTTTGTCAGCCACTTTGAGTCCCCTTAAATGGGCATGAAAAGCAGGACAAAAAAGCCAATTCTTCTTCCTAGATGAAGCCAGCTGAGTGCCCTTGGGCTAGTCACAGCTCTCTTCTCAGCTCTCACAGCCCCACCCACCTCACAAGGTGTCTGTTGTGGGGAGAAGAACAGAAGGTTTGTCAGACACTTTGAGTTTCCTCAAATGGCTGAGGAAAGCAGGATAGAAAAGCCAACTCTTCTTCTTCTTTAATGTGCCTGCTGCTTCCCTCCCAGCTTTGGATCAAGCGTGCGTTTGATTTGTAATCCACCTGGTAGTATGCCATAGTCACGCGATGCTTATACTTCTGTAGTACCCAAAATACTCATGGCTTGTTTGTGCAAGATGTAATATTACTACATCTTGTCTGATGTAATTATATTGCCTCTTGGGCAGTATCTGCGAAAAACCTGGCTGTGGTTTGACTACCTGTCTTACTTAAAGATGCCACGTAGGGGTATGTTGAGTTTGTTGGTTTTGGAAGCAGTTCTGCACAAACGTGAGTGAGTGAGTGAGTGAGTGAGTGAGTGAGTGAGTGAGTGAGTGAGTGAGTGAGTGAGTGAGTGAGTGAGTGAGTGAGTGTCAGATGATGCAGACTCAAACCGTACCTCCTGCCAGTTCTAGGCTCCAGTTTGAATTCAAACCACATTGATGAAGGCTGAAATAGAACCTCATGGTCCACCCCGGTTTGTGCCAAACTGGTTCAAAACTGAACCGGTTTTGTGGGATATATGCCCCTTTTGTAGGGCTATTTAAAACATTTTTGAAGCAACAAACCTGTTTGACAAACTGCAAGGTTTGCAATTTGTGATCAGCTAGCTTATTGCTCTTGCAGTTTGGTTCAATTATTATTATTCCTTCCAAATGCTTTATTTATTTGTTTGTTTGTTTGCATTTTTATGCTGCTCTATAATATCCTTCCCTATGATATAGGTCTGTACCCTCAGCATGACAGTCATGACATAAAAGAAGAGGGAAATAGAGAGGGAAAAGGAAAAAGAATGCCATGTGGCAGACAGATGACATTGGCCTTTAAACCCCATCCACTGCTGGTAACGTGATGGTAGAGCACCCTAGCCTGCTGGGAACATGATGCTAGAGCTCCCCTGCCTGCTGGGAATACGATGCTAGAGCTCCCCAGCCTGCTGGGAACATGATGCTAGAGCTCCCCTGCCTGCTGTTCCTTTTCTCTGGCAAGATGGTCTGTGGCTTTACTGATAGCCATCACTTTCACCAAAGTTGTGACCACTGCCGCCGTCTCTAAATGGTCTTAATCTGTGCGACATTTGCTGATGCTTTGTCCACCTCTCTCTTTTGCATGCAAAGGTTGGAGTCTGCGAGGGACCACGTCCTGCCCATTGATTATTACTTCCCACCGCAGAAGACATGTCTCATCTGTGGGGATGAAGCCTCCGGGTGCCACTACGGAGCTCTCACCTGTGGTAGCTGCAAAGTCTTTTTCAAAAGAGCAGCTGAAGGTAAGGCACTTTTAAAATCCTTTTGCTTTCCTTACCGTTTTGAGAACATGTCGAAAAGTGAGAACATTTGAGGTGCTGCCTTAGTTTGCTGGGTGGGTTGGCAAAATGTGACCTTGCAGATACTGCTAAATTACACTTGTGCATACTGATTATGACTGGTGGAAGCTGCTGTCCCTTGTTCGCTGCAAATATCTTTTGGTGCCTTTGGAAAGGAAGGGGCGACAGAGGAAAGATGGTCCTATCTGTTGTTCTTTGGTTTGCTTCTGGAAGTTTAGAGGAGGCAAGAAATTCTTGAAAGAGAAGTGAGCTAAGCTGGACAAAGAACTGGATGTGTGCTCCCCCCTTATATTCTGCCATCCCCTTTCTCAACCACCAGGAAGATCTTTAGCTAGTAAATCATAAATCAACGGTTGCCTCTTGCAAGATCTGGGCACAGAGGCACAAGGTTCCTCTTCCCAGGTCCCAAAGACGGGCAGGTACTGTTGGTTGTATGAGGTGAGCCTTGTTTCAGAAATTTCATGTAGAGGTTACAATAAAACTAGAAATGTCACTAGACTGAGGAAGTAAGAAAAATATGAAGGGCCTTAAATTTGCATGGAAGGAGCAGTGCAAAGCCCATATATTTAGCAATAGAAGTGTCGGTGTAAATCAAAGATGTCCAGCGGTGTTTTCAGAGGACAGCCACTGAATACACTGGCTTCTTCCAATAATAACTCAGCCATCGTATTTTATGCTCTCATTTAGCAAAAAAGGAACTTCTTGGTCCACCAGCCAATAATTTTGCACTTGGGCATCGGCAGCAGCAGATTTTTGTGTGCTTGTTTTTCATGTTGCTCATATGACATGCGCTGGCTGTTTAGTTGCATCACCAGCCTAGAAGCGTCCGAGTTTATTCCACCAAAGCTGTTCTGTTTGTTTTATGCAAACTTGGCTTCCAGAGCAACCCACAGTTCATTTTCCACACCTGAAAAACTTGTGGAGCTTCTTTTACTTTTATCTTCTTGTAGTCCCTGCAAGGAGCAGGAAGACACAAGAGGGCCTTCTCTGTGGTGACCCCCAGGCTCTGGAATAGCTTCCCTCTGGAGTTCGCCAGGTGCTTACATTATCTGGGCTTTGGTGCCTGGTTCTTCACCCGGGCTTTTGGTGGGAGGAAGGGAGGGAGGGAGAGTTTGTCCTGTTGTGACCTGCCTTAAGACGTTCAGATGAAGAGTGTGATATATGTTCTTATATAAATAAAATAAATAAGTGAACAAAAATTCCTAAATCCTTCGGCCAGGTCTTGACTTTCCTACTGTTCCATCTCCTTTCTCCCCCTGTTTTTTCATCTGAGCTGTTGAGCCACGTTTGATGCAATGCATGCATGATTTTCTCAATTGTGAGGCACCAGCCCAGCTCTGGGCCATTTTATGAAGTTCTGCCTGGAGTCCTCGTGGCTTTGCTGTTTTTCCAAAAGAGAAGGAAACTGGAATTTGGGCAAGCTGTGTTGGCAGAGTCCATACAGACATGAGAGCGGGGCTGCTTGCATGGCGACAGCGATGCACTGTATCTACCATATCTCATGAGCCTCAATGTCTCCTCCAATGGGAGTATAATTTAGAGTTGTAAGTACGTGCCTAGTGACCGAGATCTGTTCTCCAGGGAGATTTCCCCTTTAGGCTTGCTGCCATGGCGAAAGACCTGCTCTTTTCACAGGCATAACGTTCCCATAAATTTCCTTGCTTTTGTCTCTGCTGCGGGGGAGACAGAAAGATGTGAATCGTAGAAAGACTGGTTCGCGCATCACTTGGTGGAGACATTAGGTCTCCTGAATACACAGCTGTGTAATTATCAGTGCTTGATAACGAAGGTTTGTGAACCAAACAAAAATCAATAGTTCAAGGGGCACAGGCACATGAAAATCCCCGAAAGAGCCCTTCAGGCAGTGTGCAAAGCCTGGTTCGATGCTTCAGGGACAGCCGCAGGCAATTCTGTTTCCTCACAACTGTTACTAACTTCTTCTTCTTTTTCCCTCCTAGATGCTTTTGCTTTCCCTCTTTCATGCTTGTTCCTTGCAAGGATAAAACTTGCATTCCCCTTTGTAGCTTACACTGATCACTCCAACTTTCCACTCCAACATTCTTTTACACCTTGGAATATCAGGCCGAATTCGCTCTCTCTGCAGCTTGCGTCCAAGTGACCAGGGCTTTGAAGCAACCATGGCCCACAGAGACTGCCAGTGAGGGTGGTGGGCAAGGAGGGGCTGAGACTTTCTCCTGCTCTGGAATCTCAGCAAATGGCCTTAGAGGCATCCTGGTTGTCCCCCGTCCCCAGCCTGAAAGATGTACTTAGGCGACCATTCTAGTAGCCATTGATACATCTGTCATCCATAAACTTGTCTCACCCTGCCTTAAAGCCATCTAGGCTGGTAGCTGTTACCACTTCTTCTGGCAGCAAATTCCATAGACCGATGACCCTCTGGGTGTAGAAATCCTGCCCCTTCTTTGATCTGACTTTCCTGTTCATCAGCTTCATAGATGCCTCCTGGTTCTCGTGTTGCGTGATGGGGAAACAAAGTTATCCATCCACCTTTTCTATACCATGCATGATTTTACATACTTCAGTCAGGCCCCCTCTTAAACCCCATCCTTCCAGGCTGAAGAGGGCTAGAAGTTGCAGTCTGATCTTGTAAGGGAGGTGTTCCAGCATGGTTGCCCATTGCTGCACCTTTTGTGCTCTCAGGTCCTGTCCCCAAGCAATTTAAAGTCTGCTAAAAATCTTCTTTTGTCTCTGAGCGCCCCCATGCCAGGGTTTTCAAAGAGCTTCCAGTGCTACAAAAGCAGGAAAACCTGCGACAAAAAACGTGCCCTTTAAAGAAGAGTTTCAGTGCTCTTTTTGGAAGTCACAGATTTTCCTCACAGCATTTACCTTGGGGATGCTCCGTGGCAAAAGGGGCGGGGATTGCCACCTGCACACACAGCAGTAACACATTCACACATCTCCCAGAACTGCAGCAGCTTCCCTTCCCTTCCCTTTCTAAAGCTCAGAACTTTCAAAGAGCCAGAATCGCGCAGAATTGCAACATTGTTGCAATTGCTATCAGGTGTGAAGTGAGTGGATTATTGCTACAGTGTAATGGCTGCTGTACCGAGTGGATTTTGACAGTGATCAGAGGGAAAGTGGAAGTCTTGAGAGAGATTGTGTGGCCGATGGCTGCAGCTGCTGCCTTTGTCGGGGTGGGAAGCCATTTCGGGGGGGTGGAGATCTGGGAGACGAATAGAGAACTGATGGCTATTTTTCCTTGTCAGGTGTTTCTTTCTGGTTGTGGCTGTGCAGAGCCTCCCCATTCCTGCCGGCACCCTATCAACAAGAGAGGGGATGGGGAGAAAAAGTGCACGGCACTTTTAAAGTCCTCTTGAATAGAGTGACGGCAGAGGGAACCCAGAAGAGGCAAATAAGTCTTTTGGGGATGCTGCCACAGTGCCCCAAAGATGGGCAGCAGCAGTGGCGGAGAGGCAGGGGTAACTGAGTGCAAGTTCTGGTCCTCTGTCTAGCACTCTGGACAGCTCCAAACAATGTCAAATGTTGCTTCAGCAGCAAAAGGAACCCCTATGGGCATTTTGAACAAGACTGTGGCTGATTGGCCAGCACTCAGACATCCGGCATCAAAACTTTATCCGTTAAAAATACCACTTTTTAGTCCTTTTGGTGCTTCCGGACTGCGGTGCTTATTATCTGTCACAACTCCCGAAGGCTGCTTTTGCTGGGAGGGAACTGTTTGACCAATTCTCCTTGCCATTTCTGGGAAACCCCCCCAAAAACCTTCTGATGATGGTTTCAAATTTGTTTGCTTCTTTGGGAAATGTGGCATGTCAAAATATCTGGATTGGTCCACGGCTGGCCTGCAAGATACACTGTTAACTGCTGCCGCGCCATCGATGCCCGTGTGCCGCACTGTTATGAGTCTTAATCACCGCTCCCAAGGAACACATGAACATTTTATAGTGCTTGTAAAGAGGATGTTAAGTACAACCCAATTATAAAATCAGTCAAGGATATTTCACCCATCACTGGAGTTGGCAAAATGCTCTGATTCTGCTCTGCAGGTGCTCACGGTTGCATGGGCACTGCGCTGCAGAGGCTCTGATCTGATACTCTGATTGTCTTCCTGCTGACTTTTGAGAGACATAAGGATCTGAGTCTGGCACAGAGATGCGCTGAATTTGGGTGATGTGTAATTCACATGGAATCCTCTTCAAAATGACTGAGGCTAGGAAGAGCAAACTGTGAGCCAGTTTGGTCTAGTGGTTAGGGAGCTGGGCTCTTATCTGGAAATACCAGGTTCGATTTCACCATCCCCCATGAAGCCAGCTGGGTGACCTTGGGCTAGTCACAGCTCTCTTCTGAGTTCTCACAGCACCACCTGTATCACAGGTTGTTCTGTTGTGGGGAGAAGAATAGAAGGCTTTGTCAGCCACTTTGAGTCCCCTTAAATGGATGAGAAAATTGGGGTAGAAAAGCCAACTCTTCTTCTTCTTCTTCTTCCTAAAGCTTGCATTCATGCCAAGACCCCACACACAAACTGAATGAGTGCCTTCATGGGTGTCAGACAGTAGAATCCATGGTCCACATTTCACCATCTTGCTCTTCTCCCTAGGATCTAAGACACAAACTCCCCAGACATACTCCTGGCTGCCAGGCCAGACCAACCATATTTCAGCTTTCTTCTTCCAAGATGATTCCTCTGGCGTGTCCAGATATTTTGCTTGCTGTTTACAGAAGAGCTTTAGACTTTGTTATTAGCAAATTAGTGGTTCTGCTTTGTGAAACATGGATTGCTAACATGGTTGGAATGGATGTCCAACCTGTATTTCTGGCTGGGAAATTGAAGTTACACTGGATTAACGCTAGACTCCTTTAATGATGTCTTCAATCCAAAGCCTCATGATGGGTGTTACACCATCCATCAGGTGCTAGTTGGCCTGTGTGGACACATGGGACTCTCACCAAGATGCAGAACTTAAAGGACTGGATTCCATGAGGACCAGATACCAAAGATCCAGATCTTCTAAATCTATATTAAGGGAGATATGTGCAGAAAGGTCCATGGCGAGGATCCCCTACGTCTGCATGGAAGACCCCATTAAAGGTGTTAATCCAGATTTAAGGGCCCAAAAACCCCATTAAATCTGGATTTCACCAATGCTTGTGCATATAGCACGTTCAGAATGGGCTCCTAATGGGCTCCTTAAGGGGTCCTGTATGTGGACGGTATGTAAAAGATCCATACCATTTGAGTACCAATCGGGTTCTTAATGGAGCCCTAATGTGGTCTTTGTTGCTAGTGCGAAAACAGCCCAGAACTCCCCTTTCCTTTTGCCTGCCTGTATTTACTCCTCAGAGCTAGAAGTGAAATAGCAGCGGCAACAAATACTCAAAACCAGGATTCAGTTCACCCCGGCTGGGACATCTCCCAGGACCCCCAGAAGTGAAATAAAAGCAGCCAAGAAGGATCAGAGCAATGAACAGGCAGGAGGGAAGTGGCGAATGCCACAGCCAACACACTGTTCTTACACTTTGCGATGCTTGGCTGATCATTTTTCATATCTCGTGTCTGCTAATTGGGTGCAAATCTGCAGGCGTTGCTGGTGTCGCTTGAAACCTGCCCCTTCCTTTATTTTCAATTATTGCTCCATGCCAGTTCTGTGAAACTCCTCGTGACTCTCCTGTTGATGGGTCCACCTATGGGCTGGTGACGATTGGGCATGCATGGACGGCCCTTAGCAAGCCGTCTCCGTGCCTTGCTTGGAGGAGTGAAAATGAGAATGGCTGGAGCATGGAACGCAGTTGGAAGACCTTTTGGAAGTTCTATTTTCAGCAGCCCAGAGCTGCCACTCTATATTTAGTGGCTGGCAATAGAAGTTTAATCTCTCTGGATGTCTCCTCTGTTTTACTCCGCAAGCCTTCAGCCGTTATTCCTGGAGACTTTCCCTTTGCTTATTCAGTGTGTGCCCATTGAGAAAGAGAGGTCTGTGCAGATTGCCCTGAGGTGGCAGGTCAAAGGTCTGCTGGAAGGTCAAGATGAATCAGGAGAAACAAACAAACAAACAAAAAGGAGTGAGAGATTTCCAAAGTTTGGGAAAGCCACCATTTTCAGAGGTCTTATGACCCCAAGCCATGGTGGCTGTTGGCTAATGCTGTGTCCAGACCTGCGGAAGAAATCCAAAATTAAAGCTAAAATTGCAGCAGTGTCAACAGGCCGCCCCAACTAAAAAACAGCTCTGTAGCTTCCTCCTTGGAAGCTGCAAGAGCTGAGTTGGCACTCAGGCTCACGTGGGATGAGGCAGCCAATCAGAGTTCGGCTACCCTCCTGCTTTTATCCATCTCTTCTCGCCCTCCTGCCCGGACTGGCGGGAAGATTTGAATTTTCTTAATAGTGTGCAGCAGGTGTCCTTAATCCAGGATTAAGGTAAATGTGCAGTAGCGATGAGATACAATCATCGTGTGTGATGCCCCCATCAGGGCTACGCAGTATTAATGTGCCTAAACTCAGCTTAAATGTCCCCACGAAGGACATTTCCAGGCTAGGCTGCTGCCTGATAAATTGCAGTGGCCATACTGGCAGAAATTACGAGTGAATGAATGGGGCTCATTAGAAGCACACAGTTCTCAGCAGGTAGCAAGGAGAGAAGCAAACATGATTTTGTTTGTTGCTGCTACTGAAATGCCCTGGATCCTTTTCTGTCCTACAGTTCCTCACTCGCTCTCCAGACAAAGAAAGAAGCTTCCCGGTGTTTCCCCATACTTAAAAACGTGATGTGATGTTTTCATTTCCTCTGAAAGCTTGTTACAGGAGCTGGGGCGGGGGCGAGGGGCACTGTTGTTTCCCATAGCTGGCCCTGTTTGTGTTCACCCCCTGCCTCTTTCACTCCGTTTGACGGTCATGGCCAAAGGAGGTGGAGGGAAAAAATCATGTCCGGTTTAGCCAGTGGTTAGCCTTCCCTATTATCTAAAAAGTGTTCAAGATTTTGAAGAGACCGAGAAATGTGTCCACTTGCTGACAGAGAAGAAAGAGAGTGTATGAAACCTTAATCTGGTTTTCAAGGCGCTCAAAATGCTGAGGCCTCCGTGAGAAAGTTGCGTGAGAATTTCCACAACAGGAAATGCAAAGGGTAGGGGATCCAGGTATGTTCTGAGCAGGTTCTTTTTCAAACTGGTTTGCCATGAATTTGGGGTGTGTGTGTGTCAAATAGTTGGAATTTGGATTAAGCCAGTTCCAGGGCCTGGTTCAAATTCGAACCAGACCAAACCAATGTTGGTTTGAATAGAACCTCAAGAACCAGTTTGAAATGGAACCAGTGGAGCAGTATTTCTGCCTGTTTTTACACGGCCTTTAAGGTGCTTTTTTAAAGACATGGACTGGTTCAGGGTTTGAATTGAACTAGTTTATTGCTA
Source organism: Aspidoscelis tigris stejnegeri (assembly GCA_023333525.1). Classification (NCBI taxonomy): domain Eukaryota; kingdom Metazoa; phylum Chordata; class Lepidosauria; order Squamata; family Teiidae; genus Aspidoscelis; species Aspidoscelis tigris. The sequence continues at coordinate 15,785,531 of JALMGA010000012.1, read as the reverse complement.
TTGCAGTTTGGTTCTGATCCGGCCTGAAGCACAAAAATTAGGTTTGTGTGCAACCCTTCCAAAATCTTCCTGATGGCTCCCACGGTTCTCTCTAACCATCCTTGATTGCCCAAACCAACCCTCACCCTCACCCTAGCAATGGTGGGAGCTGCACTTTAGCAGGCTTAGGAAATGTTATCATAGACAGTGCAAGTCTTGGAGAGATAAATAGACCAGAGGCCTTTTTGCACTTAGGCTGGTAGCACATAGTTAGGCAACTTCTGGGGAAGGACATCCGCTTGTGGAGGAGGCTGCTACAGCCTCCAAGCACCCCCTGCCTGCCGGGAAGTTCCCTAATTATTGATTAGGTATGGATTTACTAACCTTACCCAGGGACTTACTTGAAGCGTCCAGCAACAAGCATCTGCACCTTTTCCAGTGCTCCAGTGACTGATCCCAGGGCCGGTTGCACCTCAGACAGCCATAGATGCGACTGCGCATGTGCAGAGCATCAGCGTTGTCATGATGACAGTGCTGATGCACGCGCAGTTGTGGAGAGTGCCACAAGCAAAATGGCGGCATCCTGAAAAGGACCGGCCCTGGGATCGGTCACAGGTGAGTTAGGGTGTGGAGCACTATTTCATGCTTTACACCTAATAAATCAACTACAGTGGTACCTCGACATACAAGTGCCCTGACATACAAGTGTTTTGAGATACAAGCCACCGAGCGAGTGATATTTTGCTTTGAGATGAGAGCAAGATTTGAGATACGAGTATGTAAATACAGTACAGTACATAACAAAAACAACTGAGGTGGTGTTTTGGGAGCTGGAATGGATTAATGGGAAAATTGCTTTGAGATACGAGCGATTTGACATAAGAGCAAGGTTATGGAACGAATTAAACTCATATGTCAAGGTACCACTGTAGTGAACTTCTGCTGAGGCGAATAGGCCCCTTGTTTGATCATGGTTCGAAGGTGTTCAGACTGAACCAAGAAAACGGCTCGAAATTGAACCAAGCCAGCCACTGCTCAGGTTGATTAGAATCTTAACAAACACATGCACACGCAAAAAAAAAAAAAAAATCTTGTGTACATCTCCAGCCAACATCATTCTGGCTGTGGAGAACAAAGGGATCCATTTCAGCACCTGCATTTACACAGTGCATTGGCACAGATGTGATCTCTTCTGGCCAATTTAGCTTCTGCACTGTATTTGTGTGTAAGATGTGCACACACAAAGACACACACACAAGCACACAAACCCTTTTTCTAGAATATCTTCCACGTCTTTAAGTGAAGAACTTCATACTGAGCAAGTAAAACATGGCAACATTTTGTGCTGGAGCTGTGAAGTTCAGAAGGCAAGCTGTGAGTGATTTTAAGAAATAAGGTTTTGGCATACTTATTGTAAAATCTGATAACTCTGTATATTCAATATAGAAAACCTTTTAATGTATAGTTTGTGCTGCATAGATTTTCAACTGCCAATCTTACTTGTCTTATCATATACACATCACAGATCATTTGGGAACTGGGTTGTTTAAGTATGTTTTCTATTTCTGGTCTGTGAGCACAATAAATCCATCCATTCATTCACCTGTATTGAGGAAGCGTGTTCTGCTTCTATACAGTCAGTCAGTTTACAGCAGGATATAGAAAGGCTTAATGTTTTGATTGTACCCTAAAATACCGATAATGTCCCATGTTGCCTTAGGAGAGCTACGTGTGCCCGATAAAAATGGTAGATATCAAATTGAGAAAAAGGGCAAGGGAGCTATAACCCCACTGGTTTGCGTTCCCTGCTCGCATTTTAGGAGGATGCTTGGGCATTTTCAGTTGGACTGGGAACCAATGAGCTTCATGTGAGTATCGGGCTGAATCTGCCCCACAGGTCTGGAGCCACACAGGTGCACAAAGCCAAGCAGTGAAGCAGGTCTGATAGGTCCAGATAGAGGCTCGTTGGTCTAAGGCCAGGAGGAACTGGCAGCGTTTTTGGCACAGCAAGCCAAAATCAGGCCATGATTCCTCGGCAATGTTCAGCCTGAATGACCACAGATTGCTTTGTGGTCCTGGAGGAGGACATGGATCATTGAAATAGCAACGGAAAACCCTATATCGGAAGTAGTGATAAATTATTATTAATATTAATATTAATATTACTACTGCTGCTGCTACTGCTACTGCTACTATAAAGGAATTTAAATGATTTTTTAAAAGTAGAAATGAATTAAATAAAAAGTAAAAAAAAACTAAATTAAAAATGTAAAATATTTTAAATAGTAACCAAAACTGAAATAATCATTTGAAAAAGTAAAAGAATTTAAGTAGGAAGAAAAAGTAAAATAATCATTTGAATCATTTGAAAAAGTAAAATGTTTTAAATAGGAAAAAAAGTGAAACAATCGTTTTAGTCATTTGAAAGAGTAAAAGAATTTAAATAGGAAGAACTAAAATAATTGCCATAATTGCAATAATTTGTAAAATGAAATGATTTAAATAATAACGAAGGACTAAATTAATAATTTTAATTGTTCTGAAAGGTAACATGATTTTTTGGGGGCGGTGGGGGGTTCCTGCAAGGTTCTTGGTCCACCTAGGAGCATCGGTACCTGGAGCAGAAGAGGCAGCTTGATCTACTGGCCAGGTCTTCAGTCAGGTCATGCAGGATAATTCTGCAGAATTACTTTCACCTTGGGATTTTGACTGGGAAGGAAGGAAGGAAGGAAGGAAGGAAGGAAGGAAGGAAGGAAGGAAGGAAGGAAGGAACTGGGCCTTTGACCAGAACAAATGTGATCTGTCAGCCCGTCCCGCGTGCCTGCCTTTTGGAGACATCTTTCCAACATTTCCCCTGCTCCAGGGCTGTAATTGAAACAACGTTTGAGGCCGGACAAGTGACAGGAGAGCATGGGTCATGGGAGTCGCCAGCAGTCCTGTGTCCCTCAGCCTGGAAGAAGAAGGGCGGCAAAACCGGGAACCACAAACGGGAACAAAACTTGGAAGGAAGGAGAACTCTGTGTGCTTGAAAAACAAACAAACAAATTGGCTGTTCTAGTGGTTTCTTGCTTTTACTACAATTTGCTGCTTAAAATATGCTGGCAAGGAAACAGGCCAGCCAGGTAGCCAGTCTGGTCCAGAAAAGATCCCTTGGAGTCCTTCTTCCCCTCTCCGTTTTCCCCACATCAGTGTCAAGCCAGAGGTCCAGACATGCTTTTCCCTTCCCCAGAAAACATCGGTGTCTCACAGCACCGGAAATGGGATTAAAAGCGAGTTGATGGTTTTGGACCTCCGCTGCTAGTGGACAACAGCAGCATTGGCCGAAGCCTTGACCGTTTTGTCCACTGGGTAGCAAGGGCTCTCTCTCTCTCTCTGTTTCTCCCTCCCTCCCTCTCTTGTCTAGATTCTGATATACTTCCAGAAAAGGGAGCTAATTCTACCCAGAGTGGCTCATTCTGTTTTGGATTCTTCAAAATGCATAAATCTCTCCATCCCATACTAGCCAGGCAGGTCTTGCTGAATTTATAGACATTCCAGGATACATGTTAGGCCAGATTAAATATGGTCTTCCTCCAAAGCTTGTGCAGGCAGATTCTCTAGGCCTGCTGCAGAATTCCATAGCAAAAGGAGGTAGCTCTCTCTCTCTCTCTTTAAAAAAAAAAAAAAAGTGATTTATTTCCAGCAATGCACTTTCTTCTGCTGCCCAGCTCCCCCTTGCAGCAGGGTATTCAAGGCTGGCTGTTTTTGAAGCCCCTCCGCCCTTCCCCTCCTGCTTTCCCACCCCTAGTGGAAGGTGCTGCTGAAATATTCCCAGAAGGCGCCTTGTGAGCATCCAGCGAGGCTCTTTCTCACCGTTAATAATAGCCAAGAAAGTGTCTGGTCCAGGTTTTGTGAGCAGAATAAATTGTGCAAATTAAGTCACTTGACATTTTGTGCATAATTTGATCCTCTGCCGGAATGCAACTTTTTCTTGAAATGGCTAAAACAGAAGGAAGGGCCTTCCTGGATTCTGGAAGGCTCTTGGTTCGATCCCACACTCCTCCATGAAGCCAGCTAGGCTAGTCACAGCTCTCTTTCTGAGCTCTCACAGCCCCACCTATCTCTCAGGTTGTGGGGAGAAGAACAGAAGGTTTGTCAGCTGCTTTGAGTCCCTTTAAGGTGAAAAAAGTGGGCTATGAAAGCCAACTCTTCTTCTTCCTCCTCCACGAAGCCAGCTGGGTGACCTTGGGCTAGTCACAGCTCTCTTTCTGAGCTCTCAGCCCCACTGCCTTCACAGGGTAATTGTTGTGGGGAGAAGAACAGGAGGTTTGTCAGCTGCTTTGAGCCCCCTTCAAGGTTGAGAAAAGCGAGGTATAGAAGCTGACTCCTCTTGTTCTCCTTCTGCTGAATACTCCTGCTCTCTTGCCAAAAGGAGTGTCCCACTTGGAGGTTCTGTACTGTTTGACACTAAGCCAACAAAATGTATGGAAACTCAGCCTTAGCCTGGGTTCATGGGATGTTTTGAAAACACAGGAGGAAGAATTAGCTGGGGAAATCATTCAGTCAAAGTTCTGTGTATGTATTTATTTGATTTGTGCCCCATGCTTTTCTGCATAACCCTCAGGGCAGCTTGCAGCAAAAGACAAGTTCCAAAAACAACATATATTACTGCAATAAAAGCTTTCCTAAAAAAGCATGAAAGAACACGGTAGTGAAAGCTTAAAAAGGCAATTAAACAGCTCCAATTAAAAGTAACCGCATTCAGAAGCTTCGAGTTGCATGGATCAATGAAGATTACTTCTTTGCAAAATTCAGTGCTTAAGGTATCTTTTCGAAAAACAAAAACTCAGTTTTTTCACACACTCATGGCTTGAGGGGAATTTTACAAGCCCGAAATCCCTTTGGTGACCTCCCCGCTTTTTTATTTAGCATGAAGCATGTTTTAAAAATTGAATTGCTTGTACAACTGTAGTCATACCAGGCATTATAATGCCTTGATTGGATTAGAGATTATACTTTTAACCTGCTTTGAGAAAAAAGAGCATGTGGGGTTTTGTCTCAGAAATGTGTTCTTGCTCCGTGAGTGGGACCCCTGACCTGGATTTCCTGCAAGAGAGGAAGCCAACTTGAGCTTTTCTTGCTTCCAGATTATATCCTGAAATAGGGCAACACACAATTTGAAGATGTTATTTAGAGTAAAATAGAGAGAGATAGAGGTATAGCAGGTAAAATATATAAAATATTTATTAAGTATGTTTATATATATATTCTTTATTAAAAGGATTTTTCTTTTAACAACCTAAAACATATACATTGACATCAAGTAGTATCTCTCCATCTTCATGTTGTTCTTTTGGTGACTTCCTCCGTTTTTCCAACATCTTCATTCTATTGTTCGTCTGCTCCCTATATGATTCTTATTGTTCATCAGCTGACCCCCTATTTACCACAGAACCAACCTTAATTATCGCCAATCTTTAAATATTTATTAACTATGTTAAAGAGAGAATGGAACATAGTTTGGTAAATATTTGGCATGAAGATGTACTGTGTGATAGAGAAAATATTTTTTCTCAATCCACCTTTTCTATACCGTTTCTGCTGTGTATCCACATGCTAGCATAGATTATGGCAGGCCTACCCCTGCCACACTTTGACCACACGGAACAGAGTGGTGGGCTGGGATACAGCACCAAAAGAAGAAGAAATGTTGGCTTTTCTGCCCCGCTTTTCTCACCCATTTAAGGGGACTCAGTGCAGCTGACAAACCTTCCGTTCTTCTCCCCACAACATTCACCCTGTGAGGCAGGTGGGGCTGTGAGAGCTCAGAGGAGAGCTGTGACTAGCCCAAGGTCACCCAGCTGGCTTCGTAGAGGAGTGTGGAAGCAAACCTGGTGTTCCCAGATAAGAGTCCAGCACCCTAACCACAAGACCAAACTGACTCAGGAAAGGGCGCTCTGTAAAGACATCCACAAGTGGGCCAGAGCCCCTATTCCAGCCTGCAGATCCTGAAGGCATCATATCCCCTTAGGACAGGAAATGGCTGCGGGACCTTTTTTGGCATTGCTCCAGGAAGAGCCACCAGAAATGCTACCAGAAACAGCTGCAGCAGGATGGACTCTTCAAAGGTGGACAGTCCTGACCCAGCTACAGCAACTTGTTCCATAAGAGGACACCCTGGTCTTTCATGGAGCAAAGAGGGAATGCAGGAAGGACCTTAAATTCTTGACCTTGAAAAGCCTTGAAGCCCAAATCAAGGCAAAACCTGGAGATGCATGGGCACATGGATGGCTGTGATCAATTCAACTTTTGTGGTGCAGCCTAGACTATGACGAATTTTAGTCAGCACTGCTGTCTCTGTGCTCTGCGCGTACAAGATGGGTCACCCCCTGGGACTCTTTTCTTACGAGACACGGGTCCAGTTTCACCCTCTTTAATTACATGGCAGGTTCCTTGTCAGCTGCTGAACCCTTTAAAATACTTTCTGAGCAAACAGGGCATGACAATATGGAGCCATTCAGCACAAGGAGGAGAAAAGGCCAATTCTTTTTCCATGGACTTAGATTCGATTCTTTTTAAGCCACTAAAGTTAAGTAGGGCCAGAGTCACTTCAGTTTCACCACTGTCCATGAAGAATTTTTGGTGTTCTGTTAATTTTGAGGGTCTTTCCACCTGATCCTCAGCAGCCTCACAGGATGTCTTTTGTGAGGAGAAGAATAGAAGGTTTGTCACCTTAAATGTGTGAGAAAAGTGGGGTAGAAAAGACAATTCTTCTTCTTCCTCTTCCTCTTCCTCCTCCTCCTCCTGAGCTCTCACAGCCCCACCTGCCTCACAGGTTGTCTGTGATTGGGAGAAGAACAGAAGGCTTGTCAGCCACCTTGAGTCTCCTTAAGAGTGAGAACAGAAGGTTTGTCAGCAGCTTCGAGACCCCTTAAAATGGGTGAGAAAAATAGGGTAGAAAAGCCAACTCTTCTTTCCCCTCCTCCTCCAAGGGATTCGTATAGGACTGAATGTTCATGTTAAAATTCAAATCCCACTACATTCGAAGGGGCTCTATTCAAACAAATACGAATTTTCTTGCATTCAACTCAGTACAAATCAAATAAAAAAACCATTCATGTACTTCCCTAATCACAAATCTTTCCTGCTGTAAAGCCTAGGGCATTATCCGTGCTTGATATTACCTGATATTTTTACAGCTTCTAAGGAGGAAGCAATTTGCCTTATGGAGGAATTCACTGGGTTGGATTCATGGATTAGCTGGATCATTTATATTGGTGTGTTGCTCCCCATCATATAAGTAAATAAAGGCACACCAGCAAGGAATTGGGACCTGCCTGGTGCTCAGAGCAGCTGGGTCGAATTAGGAAGTGGGAAAGAGGTTATTCTGGGAGCCTGGCAAAATGTTCTGTTTTTCCCGGATCTCTAATTGTAGATGATATTGGAGGGGAAAGGGGGGGGGGGAATTATAAAGACTCACCTTGGAAAACTGGTTTAGTGAGTACACTGCAAGGAGATCAGATCAGTCAACAATAAAGGGCATCAACCCCGAAGGCTCTTTAGAAGGGGAAGTACTGAAGCTGAAGCTCATTTGTCCAGATGGTGAGAAGACAGGACTCAGCCCCAAAGGCCCTGATCCTGGAAGAGACTGAGGACAGAAGGGCCGCGTCCCCATGCACTCTGTTTAGTGCAAATTGGACTATTTTTAGTCTGGATGCGGGGCCGAGTTCAAATTGAGCCGTCCCCATGCGTTTGCTGATAACACGGGCTCAGTTCAAATACAGGTGTCCCCATGCAAACTGCGCTAAACCCCTGAATGGGGAAGCAGCATCTTTTTCTCTCCGCCCCCTCTCTCCTGATAGGAAGCTGGGTTAACGTCACCAACCGCTGTGCTGCCCGCTGTAGTGACGGCAGGGAAATGCCACCCAACACCTCCTTCCCCGATTGCGACACATAGGGCTGAAAGGCAATAATAATATGAAAATAATAAAAATAATATGAAAAAGCCGGATCACTTTGCAAAGCTACTACACAGTTTGGTTGCAGTTTGGCGGAGGTGCCGCCCGCTGCAGCGATGACAAGGAAACGCCACCCAATGCCACTGCCCCCTTTCACGGCACATAGGGCCAAAAGGCAATAAAAATATAATAGTTCAAAAAAATGAAAAAGCCAGATCATTCTGCAAAGCCGCTAAAGGGTTTGGTGGCAGTTTACCAGAGGTGTACACCTCCGCTCCACCTGATACAGCAGTTTAGCACTCATGCGCAATTTAAATTAAATTATCACGCTTGGTTTGGTGATTGGGCAGGGGAGGCGGAGTAAAGGTCACAGAAAGAGACTCGTGGGACAGCGATTGCATCTTTCACTATAAAACTGGGCGTTCAGTAATTGTAGGCACGTTTCAGAAGCTGCTATTCTTCTTGCACCTTCACCTGGCTTGGCAGTTGGGGAAGTGGGGTGGAATAATGGTCACAAAAAGAGACTCGTTTCTGTTCAATCACCATTTATTGCCAAAAATGCCCAAACGGCAAGTACAGGACATGAAACCCTGCCGGGATCATCCCCATGCGTGGACTCAGCCTCCAAAATGATGTGGACTCGGCTCCCAAATCGTGCCGAGAACAGTTTTCTAGAGGACTAAATTTAGCATGGATTTGGGGGATTTGGTGCACACATAGTCCGGTTAGGGGGCTTTGCATGGGGATGTTCCTTACTGATTTTGGATTCAATTCAGGCTATATAGTGCATGGGGACACAGCCAAGGAGAAGGGGATAGCTGGAGATGTGATGGATGGATTCCAGGAGGCAGTAGAGAAGGGCTTGTCTGAAACATAGACTCATAGAGTTGGAAATCCATCCCCCTGCTCAATGATGGATTTCCTAAACCATCCCAGACAGATGTAGACCCAACCTCTGCTTGAAGACCTCCAGCAAAGGAGAACCTACTACCTCCCATGGCAGCCTATTCCATTGACTGATCGCCCTCACTGTCAGGAAGATTTCCTAATATCTAATCTTTGTTACTCCCTTGAACTTTCATCCCATTGTTTCTAGTCCTCCCATCTTGTGTAAGTGAGAATATGGACGATCCTTCTGCACTGTGACAGCCCTTCAGATACTTGAAGACTGCTACCGTGTCTTCTCTTCTGTAGGCTAAACATGCCTAGATCCTTCAACAGTTCCTTGTACGACATGGTTTCACTAAAATGCTTTGGAGGGATCTAGCCCTCTGGATTTTTGAGGTGACATTTAAAATGCTAAGAGAATATGGCACTTTCTGTATTCAGTTATGTCCAGCTCTTTGTGACCCCGTAGACCACAGCATGCCAAGTCCTCCTGTCTTCCAAGGGCTTGGAAGTTTGCCGAGGCTCATGGTCATTGCTTCCATGACACCATCTATGCGTCTCATCTTCTACCTTCCCCTTTCCCTTCTGGCCTCCATCATTCCCAGCATCAGGGCCTTATCCAAGGAGTCCTGTCTTCTCGTTGTGCTTCATCTACAGTAGGCCAGATTCATCAACTCAAATAAAGATTGCCTAGAGATCAAACTGGGGTTTCTCTTATTTGCCAAGCCAATGAAGGAGGGAAAGTTGAGCCATCAGGCCCAGCTTTCTCTCTGTAGTGCTTTGATGCTGAAGAAATCCACACATGACCTTTTTTTTTTGAATGGAGCAAGCCAGCTTTGGCAGTCAGGGTAGATTCTGTGTGATAGTGAGGTTCCCTCCAGGTCTCAAAATATTGTTTCATATTGTCCCTGTTAACGATATTAAATAATTACGAGTGGTATTGAGCTATCATGATGTAATAGGAATGCGCGTAAGACTTGGCTCTCCTGTAATTCCATTAACTTTTAGCCTTGTTTTTAAAACGGTGCCTTGTTTAATACCGCAGAACTAAGTGGATTAGGACAACTGGATTAAATCTGATTAGTTTTTGGAGAAGAGACTCCAATTACAGAGTCAGGATTTTTGTTTATTTTTTCAGCGCCTTAAAAAATGGGCAATCCTGGGCATAATGTGGACCACAGAAATGGGATTCGCATTGGGGCGGTGTAGGGTTGAATCTTCACAGTCCTGGGGGCCTCACACAGAATGCTGATCTTCAGGCACATGTTGCCTGTCCCTGGTGGAGTAAGGCGGACAGGATGTGTCCTTTCCTGGTGCTCTCTGGCCTTCTGCTCTTCTCCTTGCTGTGAACTGAGGCATCTGGTTTCAGATTCTGATTTGCCAACACATTTGTGTCATTTCCAAACAGCATCTCTGGATGTGATGAAAACGACAACTACTCTGTGTTAGAAGCAGGGGATTCCGGAGGCTTCTGGAAGGCTCAGAATAATCAAAATAGCAAAACATCTTTATTTTCCAAGCAACTTAATTTTACCGAGCAGGATTTTTTGACTGGGAAGTCCTGGCTGCGTGCGTTCACGTTGTATTCTATGGTTGTTAGGCTGTGATCACACAAAAAAGCATCTCAAAGATGGCTTGGGGGTGGCATTGTTGACACATCCTGTCTGCCCCTCACCCCTCTATCATAGAGATTCTGTGCTAGAAAAGGTGGATCAGAGAAGACCTAGCGACATGAAGGCCACAGATGTTCTCGCTGAGGTGCTTTTGTCACATCCAAACAGAGCCTCGTTCCGAGGGAACTGGAGATAAGAGTCCGCCCTTGTTTCACATGAAGTTCTGTCTCGTGCTTTTGCAGAGATGGGCAACAGTTGCCTGTTCTGCTGCTCCGGTTCGCTTCTCCATTTTCTCCTCCCTTCTGCTTTGTTTATTCTGTGAGCCACAAGAATGAGGTACATTTCCACTTTGCGGGCCCAGGCTTCGTAGTATTATACGCTACACGGTTTACTTAGCAAAGGGTAATGTAACATCACAAGCTGTGTCAGAGAGTAGACACAGTTTACATTAGGGATAATGTTACAAAGAGCATTAAGTGTTTTAAAGCATTCAAGCCATGCAGAAATCCACGCTTGCGCGCTGCAGGCTTGAATCCACCAACGGCGGCACCAGCTCAAGCTGCAACATGTAGTGCTATCAGAAGCTGCCACCCCCATTTGCACCACAGCCCATTATGCTCACATTTCTTTGATATCGCTAGGCTTGGGTGTTTGTCCATGTGGCGAGCAATCCTGAAAGCGGAGATGATGGAAGAAACCAAAAGTGAAGGGGGAGGGAGGAAAAAAGAGACTTGGAAGAAGAAGAAGAAGAAGAAGAGTTGGCTTTTCTACCCCGCTTTTCTCACCATTCAAGGGGACTCAAAGCGGCCGACAAAGCTTTTCTATTCTTCTCCCCACAACAGAACACCCTGTGACGTAGGTGAGGCTGTGAGAGCTCAGAAGAGAGCTGTGACTAGCCCAAGGTCACCCAGCTGGCTTCATGGGGGAGGACAGAATCGAACCTGGTATTCCCAGATAAAAGTCCGGCTCCCTAACCACTAGACCAGGAAGGGAGGGAGGGAAGGAGGGAGAAAGGAAGGAGAGAGGAGCCTTGAGAGAAGGAAGGGAGGAAAGGAAGGAGGGAAAAGAAATAATACTATTTCTTTGATCCAATTAAAGAAGAAAATGAGAAGATTCAAAAGAGGTTGTCAACCAGTGGTGGGATGGATGGTTGTACAGTCACGATTTTGTTTGTATTTTTATTGTTATTTTTGTATTATGTGTTTCTAATAAAAACATTTTTTAAAAAAATAAATTTAAAAAAAGGAGGAAAGGCCGAGAGGAAGGAAGGAAGGAAGGAGGGCTAGGGCATTGTCAAAGTGTGTGGATGGCTTCCTCTTCTGATAATGGCCGCTGAAACCAAAGATGCCTTTTTGGAGTTTCCTGATGAAGCAGCAGAGCTAAATCGAGCTGTATCCTTGTTGAGACTCTCCTGCCATAAGGGAGAGGATGGTGAAAAAGGGTTGCTTGCCAAATGAGGAAGAGCTGGCTCCTTCAGAAACACTGCGTCCTCCTCCCTGAGCCATTGAGAGATTTTCCAAACAAGCATGCAAGGGAACCCTCGAGATGATAGATAACTATTTCCCCTTCTGTGTATTTTAAAAGATGGTTAATTGAGTACCCATGAATTTATTCTGAAGTGCCCAGAATGAGTCATCCTGAAAGTCGTAGGTCCTCTTAGCGTAAGAAGCACAACACTGGCGAGAGAGAGAGAGTGGTGATATGCAGGCGTGTGCCTTTTCCCCCCCCCCCATGGTTTTGTTTTTGTTTTGCATGCACGTGTAAACCATCTCCTGGCCCGATTACCTCTCCCGTCATGCCTTAGCCTGGGCCACAGCTTCCCTTGCACTGTGTGTGAGGTCACGGCAACGCCTGCGCATGAAAGCCCTGCTAAATTGGCAGCCTCTGTGTGGCAAAGAGGCGCATGTGCAGGACTTGCACCACGGATCAGGCACATTTCACAGCATGACGCAGAGTTCAGGAATGCTCCTTTCCCAAATTAAACTCCCCCTTGTCCTGTTCCAGTTCTTTTTTTAACGTTTGTTTGCCTTTTAGCACACAATATCCCTGCACACGCGTTGATACGACGTTGCAAGTTGCCCAGATGGAGTTTTGCCTGCCAGGGCTTTGCTTGTATGCAAACACGCGTGTGCAACATCTGGAAAGCACTGCTGGGGAAAAAAGATATTTCTTATTTTGGAGGGAGGACTGCTAAAGCAAACAAATTCAAGAGTTTATAGACAAAAAGAAAAAAACTGCACAAGATTTGGAAGTCATTTTAGGAAATTTTCTAGCTTGGCTGGGACCTGGAAAATGGTTTACATTTGCATACAAAAGAAGATTTCCTCACCATCATTTTTGCAGCCTGCCACTTAACTGTTCTGCGCTGGTTTCCTATTTACTACCAAGCCCAATCCAAAGTGTTGACACTAACATATAAAACCCTGAATGGCTTGGGCCCTGGGTATCTGAAGGAGCACCTCCCGTACAGACCTGCCCAGACACTGAGATCTCAAGGAGAGGGCCTTCTTGGAGTTCCTTTGCTTTCAGAGGTACGAGGCATAGGGAGGGACTTGCAGGAGGGCCTTTTCAGTGGTGGCCCCTAGACTCTGGAACAGCCTCCCTCTTGAGGTTCACCAGGCACCTACACTGTGTAGTTCTCAGCACCTGGTGAAAACGTATCTTTTCACCCAGGCTTCTGCTGTTTAAGTAATTTCCTTGGGGTGCTGTTCTGTTAGGGAGTGAGTGAGTTATATTTTAAATTATGTTTTAACTATCTGATATGTTTTATTCTCATGGTAACTTGCCCTGCGAACATTCGGTGAAGGGTGGGCTACAAACAAACAAGCAAATAAATAAATTTACAACCAGAGAATTAAGCTTAGGGCCTTTCTACACTCAAAGGCTGTTCCCTGAGTGCAGAAGCAGGGTGCTTCTAAGGCCATTTGCTGGGATTCAAGAGCAGGAGAAGGTTTGCCCTTGTCTCTGCTTGAGATGCCCATGGGCAATTGGTGGGCAACTGTATGAGCCAGGATGCTGGACTAGAGGGTCTGCCCCAAGGGCAGCCCCATGTAGAGCACATTGCAGTAGTCCAATATAGAGGTTACCAAAGCATGGATAACTGCGGCCAAGTCATCTCTGACCAAAGAAGGCTTCAACTGGTGCACCAGCCATAGTTGAGAATAGGCGCTCCTGGCCTCAGCCTCCACCTGAGCTTCAAGCATCAGCACAGAGTCCAAGAGCACCCCCAAATTTCATACCAGTCCATTCCAAGACATTACAGCCTCATCAAGGATAGGGTGTCTCCCAATTACACGGACCCGAGACCCTGTGACACACAGCACCTCTGTCTTGTCTGGATTCAGCTTCAATTTATTGGCCCCCATCCAGCCCATTACAGCCTCCAGGCACCTGTCAAGCACTTCAACCACCTCTCCTAATTTGGAATACTTGCAAGGGCACAAAGAAATGTTTCCTGTTTTAGGTTCCTCAGAAAATATGGTTTCGATCAGGCACCATGGGAGCTATTGCTGGAACGTGGCAGAGGAGAAGGAGGTGGAAGGGAGGAAGGGGGAAAACAAACAGAGCATAGGATGTTGCAATAGAAACGGCTGGCAGACTTTCCTCACCGTGATTTGGCCCTTGGAGTGAATGAGGCAGACCTGGAAATAGCTGAGGCTGGAGGAGACACCTTCCATAGCTGAGCATCCAGGTGAAGAATCAGTGAACGGCGAAGAGCATCTGCGCGTGGAGGAGGCTGGTACAGCGTCAAGGCATGCCCTGCCTCACCAGAAGTTCACTAATTGTTGATTAAGTGTGGAACACGAAATTGTGCTCCACACCTTAACCAACGTTTACCAAAACCTTACCTCTTCCAGTGCTCCGGGGCCCTCTGAGGTGCTTTGCAAGCATGCTGGCACCTCAGACGACTATAGATGTGACTGCGCATGCACAGAGTGTCAGCGTTGTCAAGGTGACAGTGCTGACACGCATGCAGCGCGGAGGGTGCTGAAGCCAAAATGGCAGTGCCCAGAAGGGGACCAGCCCCAGGGTTGAATAAGGTAAGTATTTGATCGTGGGAGGAGGGGACAGCCAAAGTTGGCTAGCACTCCAAGTGCAAGCACTAGTCAACATTGGTTCATTGTGCTCCTTTCCCATCCAGCCAACAGGAAGGGAAGTGTGAAAACACCCCAGGTATCTCCCAGGAAGAAAGCAATGGCAGACATGTCCCTTACCAAGAAAGTTCACAGCTGGTCCCAAAGGGTCACCAAGATCTCGACCTGACTTGAGGGAATTGTTTCTCCTTATTTCATTTCCCTTAAATGTCTGTTTTTAAAGAACAAAACTCAGACATTTTGAACGGATGTGGCAAGAATATATAGAAGCTGTGCAGAGCAGAAGGTCTGGTAGCTATTGACAAAATTAGTCCTGATGTTGCTTTCCAAGATGCGCTTCCATCCAGACCTTGGCTCTGCTTTAGAAACAACATCTAGCAGGTGTCTAGCAAGATCTGTGATGACTTCATCTGTTCTAAACATGAAAACAAAAAGGGAGAACAAGGAGCAGGAGGCTGGAAAGAGGAGGACTCAATGGCCTGGCGCATTCCCGGAGTCCTTGGCCTGGGAGCTGTGATGTTCCCTGGGTTTCTCTTTGCTACCAGCCTTACAGCCACTGGAGGTGTTGGAGCTTGAAAAGGGGTTGTGTGGAATTGCACATTCAAAGGATCATAAAATCATAGAGTTGGAAGGGAACTCTAGGATCTTCAGACCAACCCCCTGCTCAATGTAGGATTTCCTAAGCCATCCCAGACAGATGTAGCTCCAGCCTCTGCTTGAAGGCCTCCAGCAAAGGAGAACCCACTACCTCTCATGGCAACCTGTTCCACTGACTAATTGCCCTCACTGTCAGGAAGTTTTTCCTCATATCTAATCTGCATTGACTCCCTTGAAGTTTCATACCATTGTTTCTAGTCCTCCCATCTTGTGCAAGTGAGAATAGGGACAATCCCTCTGCACTGTGTCAGATACTTCAGATACTTGACGACTGCTGTCATGGCTCCTCTCAGTCTTCTCTTCTGCAGGCTAAACATTCCTAGATCCTTCAACCTTTCTTTGAAGGACGTGGTTTTCATACCACTAACCATTTTGATAGTCCTCTTTTGGACTTGGTCTAGTTTGTCAATGTCTTTTTTGAATTGAGATGCCCAAAACTGGACACACTACTCTAGATGAGGTCTGACCAAGGTAGAGTAAAGAGGGCCACTTACCCAGAAAAGGCCTCCTGGTTGCTTTAGATTTTGCCAAGGTCTCACCTGTGGTGTAGCCCTTTTGGGGAATTTTTGCGCAATGACCCAACCTTGCCTAGCGGTCACACTTGGAGCACTAGTCAACTTTCGCCATTCCCTCCCCCTGTGACCAGATACTTACCTTATTCAATCCAGGGCCCAGTCCTCTTCTGGGAGCCGCCATTTTGACTGTGGCACCCTCCGTGACTGCGTGTGCATCAGTGCTGTCACCTTGACGATGCTGGCTCTCTGCACAGGTGCATTTGCGTCTGTGGTCATCCGTGGTGCCATTGTGCTTGCATAACACCTCAGATGACCCCAGAGCATCGGAAAGAGGTGCAGATGGTCACGCCGCTGGACACCAAAGGTAGGCTCTGGTAAATGTGGGTTAAAGTGTGAAGCATGACTTTGTGCTCCACGCCTAATCAACGAGTAGTGAACTTCTGGTGAGGGCGGGCACGCTTGGAGGCTGTAGCAGCCTACTCCATATGCGGATGCTCTTCACCGGAAGTTCACTCATTCTTCACTAGAGGGCATAATGTGAATAGGCCTTTGGTGAGGGCTCCTGCACTCCCCAGATCAGTCAAGTGTAAACAGAGAAAGCAGCTATTGACTGGCGTCACACCTACGGCTTTGTCTCCCCTATGATACAAAATGGCCCAGAAAGTTCCTTTTAGGTCCGCTAATTCCTCGTCCATCGCTGAGGTTCTGAGCAGGCCTCGTCTCCTGGTTCAGCACCCTCCCTCCCTCCCTCCCTTTCCTCTCCCCTCCTCTGCTCTCTCTGAATCAAACAAGTGCCCTTAAAGCTGATAATGGGAATGAGCGAATGAAAATGTTTGGGAGGGGGAGAGCTGCTGAGAGCCAGTTGTGTGAAAAGAACTTGGTGAAATATCCCATTAATGCACTTCAGCCCCATTATGTTCCTTTTCTTGGCAGCCAAGGGTCTTGGGTGTTATAACCAGGTTCTAATAAGGGCAATTACATGCTTGGGACTTCTTTGTGTGTTTGTTTTGTTTTGTTTTACAAACCCCCCTCCCTCAACCACAGCCATCTATGGTTGTTTCTCGGTCCTGCACCCTAAAGTCACACCGTGCGCCCTGAGCGACAGAGAACATTATTATAAGAGAAAAGCCTTGTAATGACTTTTTATACAAGGTCTTGATTACAGGTTGGCAGGCCGATTGTGCGGACGGATGTCAAACAAAGAGCACTGTTGTGTAATGCCGGGAGGCTCAGAGGAGGGCGGAAACAGAGGAGTGATGGGTGGCTGCGTGGCAGGGCGGGCAGGCGGTCTTCTTGTGGTCTCAGCAGTTGCCTGGGATACAGCCACTTAGGGCCTGCCTGCCTGCCTGCCAGCCAGAAGCTCTTCCTGAAAGCATCAGTGTGATGGCTAGAGAGAGAGATGTCCCCATAGGCTGGATCAAGAACCTAAGGGGAGCCCTGCTGGATCAGGCCACAGCCCATCTAGTCCATAGGAACCTAAGGGGAGCCCTGCTGGATCAGGCCACAGCCCATCTAGTCCATAGGAATATAAGGGGAGCCCTGCTGGATCAGGCCACAGCCCATGTAGTCCATAAGAACCTAAGAGGAGCCCTGCTGGATCCAGCCACAGCCATCTAGTCTAGTAAACTGTCCCACACAGTGGCCCACCAAGTGCTTATGGACAAGCTTTGGCACTGAAGTAATGCCCCTCCATCCCCAACAGGAGTGAACAGAGGGACATTTAGAGCGGTGATGGCCAACCTATGACACGCGTGTCACAGGTGACACGCCAAGCCCTTTTGGGTGACACACCTGGTCACCCTGGCACCTGGGTGTGTAGTGCTTGCTTGTTCTTGAAGTGTACAAAATGCCAACTTTCAATTGAATATTAGCAAACGAAATTCAGCAACAAAAGTCACTAATGTAAAGAATTATTTGCTTTTGCTTTTAATAAAATATTACTAGAGCTACAAAATTCACAAAATTATGGATATTTCTAGAAGTGACACAGCACCTGAGTTAAGCTAGGTTTTCTTGCGAATTTTGACACACCGAGCTCAAAAGGTTCGCCATCACTGATTTAGAGGCTTTGGGTCTTGTCTATCTCCATGGCTTTCTGATGGGTTGCTGAGGACTGGAGGACAGAGGGGGGGGAGGGGGGGAGGAAGGAAGGAAGGAAGGAAGGAAGGAAGGAAGGAAGGAAGGAAGGAAGGAAGGATTCACGTGTAAATCTCCGTTTAGCCACAAGAAGAAGAGTTGGCTTTTTCACCCTGCTTTTCTCACTCACTTAAGGGGACTCAAAGTGGCTGACAAGCCTTCTGTTCTTCACCCCTGTGAGGCGGGTGGGGCTGTGAGAGCTCAGAAGAGAGCTGTGGCTGGCCCAAGGTCACCCAGATGGCTTCATGGGGGAGAGCGGAATTGAACCCAGTATTCCCAGATAAGAGTCTGGCTCCCTAAACACTAGACCAAACTGGCTCACTGACCTTAAGTGTGTTCAAATCAGCAAGTGGGACTAGTCTCTGCTGTAGCTGAAACTGCAGTTTCCCTAAACCCTTGAATTGCAGCTTCCTTGGCCATGTGTATTATGATTTGAAGATTCAGTAAACAATTAAAGGTGGTGTGAAATGTTGGAACTGGTCCCTGGTTTTCTCCAGATGGAACTCCAGTTGTTATTCTGAAATGTGCTGCTCATTGCAACCGAAGCCCCGCTCTGCCTCCATTTCCAATCCATATTCTTGTGAGTTCTGCAGTTCTTTGGCTTTTCTAACTTTTACTGAGCAAAAGGACCCTGGCAGAGGCTAGAAGGAGCTGTGAGTGGCAGAATAGAAAACATAAGAGACAGAGCAAGAAACACATTTGCTTTGAGGAAATGTTTCTACATTGCCTTGTCAATATAGATCAGTTATAGAAGCCGGTTTCCTGCCTGCCCTAAAACCATCTCATAGAAACAAAAAGAGCAGAAAAGAAAAGCTGTGAGACTCAGGCTGCGTCCCCCTGGGCTCCGTTTATTTTGGTGTTGAATCGGGTCATCCCCAGTATGCATTGTAGTTCAAATTAACACATCCCCGTGCAATTGAGGAGAGCGTGGGTTCATGCTGAATCCACCTGTCCCCATGCAAATCACAGTAAACCCCTGTATCGGGAAACTGCATCCTTTTTTCTCCACTCCCTCTCCCCTGATAGGAAGCCCAGTTGACGTTACCATGCCTTGTCCCACCGGCTGCAGCGATGACAGGGGAAGCCCCTCCAGGTTGCACCTCCAAAAACACAACACATAGCATAGATAAGATAAAAAACGATAAAAGGGGGCATAATAGGATGAGAAAGCGGCTCATTCCTCGGAGCCACGGCTCATTGCCTGAATCTGAGTTTAGTGGAGTGGGCACCTCCGCATGACAGTGAGCACTCCTCCGCCTAACAGCAAGCTTTGTCCTCTCGTCCTTCTCATCCTGCTGCAGGGGAAGCCACGGGCTAAATCAAGCCCTTTGACCACATGTGCCTCGCTGATCGGGCGATCAGGGAAGGGGGGTGTCATACTTGTAGCCGGAGAGACTCTTGCAGGGCAAATGAGAGCCATTTGACATCCTTATCACTTCTCTTTCAGCATAATTTTTTTGAAGAAATCCCCAAGCAGTTGCAATCGCAGCACGCACGGCAGAAACAGCGAACACAGGCGCAACCCCGCCCGCTAATGCTGCGACCACCAATCTCCTGCACTAATAACCCAGGAGCATCCCCATGGCTCTATGATAATACGTGCTTGCCTCCTAATTCGCAGTGAAAACAGTTGGAAAGGGGAGGTTGCCGCGGATTTGTGCAATTTGTCCCACATGTAGCCCGGATGAGAGGCTTTGCATGGGGACGCTCCGAGGCGAACTCAGGTTTGCTTCAGAGTATATTCAGCATGGGGACAAGCCCTCAGCTTTTTCTTTTACTTCATTTTACAGATAACTTGCTTATTATAGAATGAAGCAACATGAAAAATCACCATGAGCTTTGGGTTGAAATAAGCATCCTCTTGCAGCCAAATCTCACATAATCCTTAATGCGCGGGGGGTTTAGAGTTACTTTATTGTGTAGCAAGTGCTGGTTAATGCAATGATTTTAATTCATTAACTCGGTAACCCTAAGAAACATTTTACAAAATCATTTCAGTGCATTGCTGCATAATAGCTGTTTTTCATTTCAATGCAGTTGAGAATTAAACAGTAATCCAAAGCATTTTGCCAGGATCTTTAGTGCAAAGGCATTTGTTCTACATTTCTGAATAAGCAATCAAAACTTGAAGAACTAAAAATTCTTCCCTCGAACATTTTAACACAGACCCAGCATATAAAGAATCCCCCACTCATTCTTAGAAAGAATCTTCAAAATTCCCTTTTTTTTATTAAAAATGTAAAGACCTCAATGCTATAAAGTGTGTGGAACTCCTGAACACCTTTAAAATGTATACACATGCGCAGGCTTAATATTTGTCCATGAAAGACGCTGCCAAGAGACACAAAGCCTGACCTTTTGCAGGCCTTTGAAGTTGCATGTAATTCTGTGTGTTGCAAGGATGTACACAATTTTTTTTTTGCATTCGAATTTGAGTAGAATTGAAAATCCAAACATTCAATTCACTTTGAATGTTTAGAATCCGAATGCGACAAAATCCGATTTGAATAGAATACATGCAAATCTCTTCCTTCGAATGTTAGATTCGAATCTGAAGATACGAATGTTGACAACATTTGTATGTGTCATACGCATCTGTACGCATTTCATACGCATCTCGTTTTATCTCACACACATCCCATTTTCGTCCCATACTATCAGCGCAAATGTGTACAGGTGCGTATGAGACTTATAGAGATATGTATGCAGTACATACATATCTGCACATTCGAACGTTTCAAATCATTTGAGCGAATGTTTCGGAATATTCTAAATTCGTTTGAATGTTTAAATTCGGATGGGTAGACATCCTGTTCGAATTTGAGTGTCCACATTCTATCGAATTTGATCAAATTTTGAATGTTTGGAACATCTGTGCGCATCCCTGGTCTGCAATAGTTAGAGTCTGTAAAGCCTGAGACCTGGAATCTCCTCACCTGCCTTTTCTGATGAAGCGTCTGGGTATTCCTAGGCCAGTGATGGCGAACCTTTTGAGCTCGGTGTGTCAGAATTCGCAAGAAAACCTAGCTTAACTCGGGTGCTGTGTCACGTCTAGAAATGTCCATAATTTTGTCATATTTGTAGCTCTAGTAAAAAAGTTATATTTTTGGTATATGTATTTTATTCAAAGCAAAACCAATTCTTTACATTAGTGACTTTTGTTGCTGAATTTCATTTGCTAAATCTTCACTTGAAAGTTGGTGTTTCGTACACTTCAAGAACAAGCAAGCACTACACACCTACATGCTAGGGTGACCATGTGTGTCACCCAAAAGGGCTTGGCATGTCACCTGTGACACGTGTGTCATAGGTTAGCCATCACTGTCCTAGGCTCTAAAATTTAATTGACGGTGCACTCTTTCACTTAATTGGATGTGTATGTTGTTTTAGTGCAGGGTGAATCTTTGGCTTTCTTCTAATGGTTGAGAAACCAGGGCTTTTCTTCTCATCTGTGTGATTTAGATGCATCTGTGACTTTCTGTGTACTTCTCACAGTTGAACTTGCTTAGAAACTTGTACTTGATTTGGGAGGCTTGCCACTTCTTTTACAACAGATTTGGCTGGTGTGTACCGTAGTTTTACAAATACTGCCAGACATGACCTCTGATCATATCTTGCTGTTGGCCAGACTGGGTGAGTCTTAAGGGACTTCCATTCAGCCAAATGCGGAGAATGGAGATTGGCAGCCTGTCTTAAGGCTTCCGTTCTGCTAACACAAAGGGTGCCTAGTGTCTGTGACACAACTGGAGCCAGTTGTGGTCTTGTGGTTAGGGAGCCAGACTCTTATCTGGGAATACAGGGCTTGATTCCACCATCCCCCATGAAGCCAGCTGGGTGACCTTGAGCTAGTCATAGCTTTCTTTCTGAGCTCTCACAGCCCCACCCACTTCACAGGGTGTCTGTTGTCTGGAGAAGAACAGAACATTTGTCGGCTGCTTTGGGTCCCTTAAGTGAATGAGAAAAGTGGGGTACAAAAGCCAACTTCTCCTCCTCCTACATGAAGCCAGCTGGGTGACCTTGGGCTAGTTACAGTTCTCTTCTGAACTCTCACAGCCCCACCCACCTCTCAGGGTGTCTGTTGTCAGAAGAACAGAAGGTTTGTCAGCCACTTTGAGTCCCTTAAGTGAATGAGAAAAGTGGGGTACAAAAGCCAACTTCTCCTACTCCTACTCCTTCTTTTTCTTCTTCCTTCCTTCCTTCCTTCCTTCCTTCCTTCCTTCCTTCCTTCCTTGCATGTCTACCTGCCTGTTTGATTATCATTTCACTTGGGGCTACCTTGGGGCTACCAGCTGAGTGTGCAAAAACAAAAGGAAGCAGGTGGTTGCCTAGCTGGCTTCTGGGTCATTACAAGTGGAATTATTACAGCTTGATGTACATCCGATGGGAGTGGCAGGAGGCAAGCAAAGAGCCTTCTTTCTGCTTTCTGCCTGGAGTGCCCTCTGTTGGCAAAGCCAGGGGACGCATTCAGATACATTGTGGAGACACAGGGATTTCTCAGTTGACTGAGTCCGGTGTTCTTGGATTCGTGAGCATCTTGAGGGAAATTGAATTAAATATTATTTGAGCTTGAGATGGCCTGCCCTAACTAAATGTAATGTATGTGGGAAGAACGAGAACCACAGAGAGTCTGTAGAGTACCTGGATGTAATCATAAACTATTTCAATATATTGAATTTCTGCCTCACAGTGTATCAAACCATTATTAATAGTGGACCCCCCTAGGGTATACAGAGATGTCCTTTGGTTACAAATTGGATGCATCCTCAGAATCAATTTGTGGTAGAGCAAAGAGAGCAGAGAGACTTCTCTCTGTACTTCGCCAGCTATCTAGAAGCAGTAAAACCTGATCCAGCCTCTCCATAAATAGCCTCTTGTGCTGGATACTTTGGTGTTTATTGCATTTACTTCCTTTCCCTGCTTCAAATGGTCTCAGGGAGATTACTTACATAATTAAAAATCAATACAAAAATACAGTTAAAAATGTAAAATTATTGGAAGGTTCAAATTGAAACAGGGTTAGATGACAATCATTTACAGGGAAGCAAACCGTTAAATAAGCAACTTGCGTACTTTACTGTGGCAAAAGTGAATGGCGTAGAAACCCAGATCCACCCCATGCCAGGGATGCCCAAATGGAAGATGAGGAAGAAGAAGAGTTGGCTTTTCTACCCCTCTTTTCTCACCCATTTAAGGGGACTCAAAACGGCTGACAAACTTTCTCTTCTTCTCCCCACACCAGAAAATCCTGTGAGGTAGGTGGGGCTATGAGAGCTCAGAGGAGAGCTGTGACTAGTCCAAGGTCACCCAGCTGGCCTCATGGGGGAGGGTGGAATTGAACCTGGTATTCCCAGATAAGAGTCTGGCTCCCTAACCTCTGGACCAAACCATCTCAAGACCAAGGCCTTTGTGCCATGGCCCCAGTAATAAGATTAAAGTGAGAAAATGCCAGGTGCACAAATGAAGGGGCTGGAACACCTCCCTTATGAAATCAGACTGCAACATCTAGGCCTCATAAGCTTGAAAAGACAGTGTTTAAGAGAAGACCTGAGTGAAGTACATAAAATCATGCAGGGTGTAGGAAACCTGGATGGAGAAAACTTCTTTCCTTTATCACACAGCAGTAAAACCAGGGGGCATCTATGAAGCTGATGAGCAGGAGGGTCAGATTAGACAAGGGGAAGGATTTCTCCACCCAGAGGGTCTTCAGTCTATGGAATTTGCTTCCAGAAGAGGTGGTGACAGCAATCAGCCTAGATGGCTTTAAGGAAGGGTTGGACAAGTTTATGGAAGACAGATGTATCAATGGCTACTAGAATGGATGCCTAAGTCCATCTTTCTGCCTGGGGTAACAAGCCATTTGCTGGGATTTGAGAGCAGGAGAAGATTTGCCCATGTCTCTGCTTGAGATGCCCATGGGCAATTGGTGGACCACTGTATGAGACAGGATGCTGGGCTAAATGGGCTGTGGCCTGATCCAGCAGGCTCCTCTTATGTTCTTACGTTTAGACTTTCTTAAACTGAGATCTGATCATTTCCAGCCACCTTTCAACCTATGTATCAGCTTTTGGGGGCATGGCTGAAAAGCATTTCAGTTCTAAAACTGATGTGGTCCCTAGTGCCTCATTGACAACAGGTCATGCCCATATTGGATCCGTAGGGGATTCGTGTTGGGGATTTGTATCAAATTTGTATCAAATGTTCATATCAAATTCAAATCCTACCACATTTGAAAGGGAAATTTCAAATTTGAATTTTCTTGCATTCGATTCGATACGAATCGAGCCCTGCAAAAAATATTCATGCATATTCCTAGCCTTAAGTCACAAGGCCTGTTTGTACATGGGCCATGTCTTATCTCGAATTCAAAATATTTTCAATCCTCGGAGTCTGCACGGCAGATTGGCTTAACACGATTTCCCCATGTTAAACCACCCCAGAGTGTGATGAATCTCAATCCTGATTTCAACAGGTCTCACTCCGGTTCGTGCACTTGAAACGTTTTACATTTTTTACTGTGGGAACCCTTCCGTGTTAAGGGATGAGAGTTTCCCTCCCCCTATAGCTTGCTTCCAAAGCAAGCTGTAAAAGCAGCAGCAGCCCGAATAGCAATCAAGCAATCCACTGTAGCAAACAAACAATTCACACCTGATAACTATCTTGCCATTGAAAGTGCTGACCTTCTAAAAAGGGAAAAGAAACAAAAGCAGCTGCCGTTTGGAGAGATGTGTGAATGTTTAGCTGTGATGGTGACGGACGAAAGGGGCTTGACTTGCCGCCGCTGCTGCGTGCCCTGAGCAATGGGGAGAGGAGGGTAAAGAATCGCTGGCTGCCTGCTGCCGTTTTTCTTCCATCCAGGCAAGCAGCAGCCACCCAGCTAGGCTCCGTGAAGTGGTCTGTTATGGGTGGCGCGTTCACGCCAGGAGGAAGAGGACAGGGCAGCCCCGAAAAGCGGCTTTTAAAAAGTAGCCACTGGAGTCCCCCCTTGAGTCACGTACGTCCTCAGAATCCGGATTGAAGGCGATTAAGCTGAAAGTAATGGGAACAGGCAAATTCGCGTTTGCATCTGGTTCTATTATTTAAGTTTAGGGAAAGTGAAATAAGCTTGCTGTGGGGATTTGCCCTTGGTCATATTCTGGAATATATCTCAGGATACAGTCTGTTGTCTGCATGCTATTGCAGACTCTGTCAGTAGCCTGCCCAGGCATGTGGACAGCAGGCCCTTATTCTGGGATCTGTTCCAGAATAAAGCCAAGTGTGAACAGGCCTATATTCTTGCGTCTTCAGGGCAGGAGATGATGCTGTCCCACACATCACCTGGCCCTGAAGACCAGTTCCATAGGAGGCAGAACTTCCTGTTTCTTTCCACGCTCACCATTTCCCGTTGACTCTCCTTTTTCTTGGTAGTCATTCTTCAGTTTCTTTGATCCTCCAATTCCTCCCCTCCCTTGATGCTTTGATGCTTCTTATCTTGATAGCTCAGGCTTGCTATTTGCGGTTATGCACCCACTCACAAATTCTTCTCATGGTCCCGACGTGGCTCCCACTCACTTGCTTCTTTCTGTTCACATTTGGCTTTTCCTTGGGTGATCTCTTAGCTCTAACTAAGGTGGAGGGCATTAGGACATTCCATATTTCAGGTGTCAGTTTTATTCTCAAACTACTGCAAAGGACAGTGTAAACTCCTTCTTAAATAAATACCCCCAGAGGCATTCTTAATATGTCCAGAGGCAGAAACACGTGCAGAAACTGTGCAGGGTCACTTCTGTATAGCTGCTCCCAGCAGAGCCGGAGTGAGATTGTTTTGAACTCCGGAAAAATGAGAATTTTGCAAACCCTCGGAAAAGTTATCTTGGGTGCTGTGTGATCCTGACAGCTTCCTTTGCAGGTAGTTATTTGTGCTGGAAAATGGGGTGATTGAGGCTCTCCAGATCAGAGGCCTATTCGCACTTCGGCCGGTAGTCAACAGTTAATGAATTTCTGGTGGAGAGCATCTGTCCTTCAAGGAGGCCATTAGAGCCTCCAAGCCTGCCCTGCCGCACCAGAAGTTCCCAGCATTCCATGGCCTGCATTCTGCTCCAGCTCCAGAGTCCTTTACCTGTCCAGAGTTGGATGATGGATGATGGATCCACCAGGAAAGAAGCTGCTCCAGGACCTCAGCAAGAGGACCTTAGCTTGGAGTCTTGATTCTTATTTGCTTTCCATGGACAGGTGTTAAGAGTTATTCTGATACTGGATGTTATTATACCTTGGTCATGTGTGTTCATGCTCCTTGTAACCCAAATAGTTACTCACTGCTTGTGAACATCTTTGCCACTTGCTAAGTTGTTAATTTATCATTTAATAATGCTGCATTTCCTGCATATTTTGTCCCTGCATCCTCTCAACGTGGCCTTGCAGAAACACTAGCTTCTACAAGACTTGGCCTTGTAGGAAAGCCGCTCAGATATTTTGTCCAGGCCAAATATTTCTCAGCCCTGCCACTCATGTCATCTCCCACTCATGTTTTGTCTCTGCTTTTTCCAGGTAAACAGAAGTACCTCTGCGCCAGTCGGAATGACTGCACCATCGATAAGTTCCGCAGAAAAAATTGTCCTTCCTGCCGCCTGCGAAAGTGCTATGAAGCCGGGATGACACTTGGAGGTACTGTAGCCTCAGTTTAACAATGGTGGATCGATGGGTTACTTTTGTGTAGGTTGTGGAGTTAAGGAAGGGAATCTAAGGTAGGGATGGGCACAGATATTCATAGCATTTGGATGAATTTGGACAGTCATACACAAATCGAATGTTACGACATTCGTAGATTAACATTCGTATGAACACAGGGTATCTGTCGGAGGGAGAAGAACAGAAGGTTTGTCAGCTGCTTTGAGTCCCCTTAAATGGGTGAGAACAGAAGGTTTGTCAGCAGTTTAAGGCCCTTTAAATGGGTGAGAAAAGTAGGGTAGAAAAGCCAACTCTTCTTTTTCTTCTTGGGCTAGTCACAGCTCTTTTTCTGAGCTCTTATAGCCCCATCTACCTTACAGGGTGTCTGTTGTGGGGAGAAGAACAGAAGGTGTGTCAGTTGCTTTGAGTCCCCTTAAATGGAAGAGAAAATCAGGATAGAAAAGCCAACTCTTCTTCTTCTTCTTCTTCTTCTTCTTCTTCTTCTTCTTCTTCTTCTTCTTCTTCTTCTTCTTCTTCTTCTTCTTCTTCTTCTTCTTCTTCTTCTTCTTCTTCTTCTTCTTCTTCTTCTTCTTCTTCTTCTTCTTCTTCTTCTTCTTCTTCTTCTTCTTCTTCTTCTTCTTCTTCTTCTTCTTCTTCTTCTTCTTCTTCTTCTTCTTCTTCTTCTTCTTCTTCTTCTTCTTCTTCTTCTTCTTCTTCTTCTTCTTCTTCTTCTTCTTCTTCTTCCTGATCCAATTGTAGTGCAGTGTGGACAGAGTCCTAGCTGGTGACCTCGTGAGGACTTTGAGAATGCTGGACTCCAGGGAGGTTATTTTGGAAAATGAACAAAAGAGCACTCTCCCCAAAACTCCTCTTTGATTTTTTTTTCAGCTGTATTTTCTGATTAGAAAAGCCCAGGAGACCTTTTTTGCCATGGCACACATTCTCCTAGGCCCAGAGGGGGCTGTTCTGGGGACCCACAACTCTCCTCCCAGCTTTCTAGCCAGTTGCAAGAAAGGATGGGAGGTGCCCTTAAGAGCATTCCAGGGCCGCCCAGATGTGGCTGTCCAGATGTACTGGTTGATCACAGGATGAACATGAGTCAGCAATGTGATGTGGCTGCAGAAAAAAGAAACACCATCCGAGGATGCATCAAGAGGAATATAGAGTTTAGGTCACGAGAAGAAATTATTCCTCTTTAATCTACCTTGATCAGACCTCATCTAGAGTCCTGTGTCCAGTTCTGGGCACCCCAATTTAAAAAAGACATTAACAAACTAGAGTAAGCCCAAAGAAGGGCTAACAGAATGGTTAGTAGTCTGGAAAGCATGTCCTACGAGGAACAGTTGAAGGATCTAGGAATGTTTAGCCTACAGAAGAGAAGACTGAGAGGAGACAATGATACCTGCCTTCAAGTACCCGAAGGGCTTTCACAATAGGGATTGTCCCTATTCTTACTTTCACAAGATGGGAGGACTAGAAACAACAGGATGAAACTGCAAACAAGTCAGTACAGACTGGATATTATGAAAAGCTTCCTGACAGTGAGGGCGATTAGTCAGTGGAATAGGTTGCCACGGGAGGTAGTGGGTTCTCCTTTGCTGGAGGTCTTAAAGCAAAGGCTGGACCTACATCTTTCTGGGATAGTTTAGGAAATCCTGCATTGAGCAGGAGGTTGGACTGGATGACCCTAAGGTGCCTTCCAACTCTATGATTCTGTGTTCCTGAGCTATAGGACCCCTTTATTCCACTCCAGCCGTAGCAGTGGGCTGTGATGGCCACCAAACAATATGAGCTGAAATTCAAGAGACTCTCATACACAGTGGCATGGGGATTCTGTTGTGTCCAGTCTGAGTCCACTTTGGCTAAACTGTAGATCTCTAGGAAGTGCTCTTCTCTGCTCACATGGGGCCTATGGGGACCACTGGCCAGAAATCATGAGAGAACTGTAATTCATCAGCAGTGCCCAGGATGGACAGTTCTGGTAGAAGAAAACATCAGGTTGTTCCTCTGGCAAACTAATTATTAAAAATGTAATTTGGAAGCAGAGGCTTGGAGCCATTTCTGCCTAGGCAAGTGATCAAACTGGCAGTGGAGTATTTAATTAAAAGTCGGCACAGGAGATAGTTTTGTGCTACAGTTTTGCCTCTGTCGGGAGGTTCCTCCTTTTCTCTCTGGGACAAAATCCGTGAAGACACATTCTGAAGGCAAGGACAAATGACTGCTTGAGCAAATAGTCCCAG
This sequence comes from Aspidoscelis tigris stejnegeri, assembly GCA_023333525.1. Classification (NCBI taxonomy): domain Eukaryota; kingdom Metazoa; phylum Chordata; class Lepidosauria; order Squamata; family Teiidae; genus Aspidoscelis; species Aspidoscelis tigris. Next base: position 15,756,829 of record JALMGA010000012.1, on the reverse strand, counting down.
TACCGTCTTCAAGGGTTGCTTTCATAAGAACATAAGAGGAGCCCTGTTGGATCAGGCCCACAGCCTGTCATGTCCAGCATCCTGTCCCACACAGTGGCCCACCATTTGCTTTTGGGCAGTTCAAACAGAAGATAAAGGCGAAAGCTTCCCCTGCTCTTGAGTCCCAGCAGATGGCCTTTGGAAGCCTAACCTGGAGGATGTAGCTGAGATCCCCTTGGAATCTAAGAATTCTAAAGCTTCAGCAGAGGAGAATGTGTGATTGATATTTATTTGCATTTTTATCCTGCACAGGGCGAGGGTGGTCTTGGCTTGACCACCAACATGTCTCTCAGCTTGCTGTGGGTTTCCACCTACAGCCTATCCCAGAGCCACCAAGGAAGAAGGGTTGGTTTTTCTACCCCACTTTTCTCACCCATTTAAGGGGACTCAAAGTGGCTGACAAGGCATTCTATTCTTCTCCCCACAACATCCCTGTGAGGTAGGTGGGGCTATGAGAGCTCAGCAGAGAGCTGTGACTAGCCCAGGGTCATCCAGCTGGCTTCGTGGAGGAGGGCAAAATCAAACCTGGTATTCCCAGATAAGAGTCCAGCTCCCTAACCACTAGACCAAACTGGTGACTCACTGTGACTCGCCCAAGGTCACCCAGCTGGCCTCATAGAGAAGGGCAGAATCAAACCCAGTGTTCCCAGATGAGAATCCGGTTCCCTAACCACTAGACCAATCCTGGAAGAAGCAGGATTGCAGCAGGGCAGTCCGCAAGGAGACCTTTGGGTAAAGGATGGGATGAGCGTGCAAAATAAGCAAGTCAATAAAGGCTGCAGGGGAGAGTTTCATCTGCTGGGTCCTTTCCACAGAGGGAAATGGAGCCTGTCTCTCTTTCTCTGCAGTCTGTGAAGCCCTGGAGGGGCTTTTAAAGGAGGTTAATCATTTAACTGGTTAGTCATAATAAGGCCTGGTGCAGCCCTTTGGAATGCAGGCAAAGGTCTGGGTGGGAGGCGGATCATTCCCCTGCCCCTTTCAAGTGCTAAAGTCTCTTGAGGGATAAAGAGGGGAAGGTTCTCTTGCTGCCCATCTCTATGGACGTGCCTGCGTTCCAGCTGCAGATCACTGGCCATTAAAATAATGATGGCATTATTAATTAAACAACCTCCTTTTAAACAAATTAATGCTGCCCCAGCCTGGCAGCTGTGGATCAGGACTCCACCTGGTGAAAAAAGGGCACCTTCCCAAGTGCTTTCTGCCTCGAGCAGGCAGACAGGAGCTTTGAGAAGGCTCCAAGAGGGCCTTTTGATTTTAATGTTGCTAGTCCCACACCCTCTGGGGGAACAGTTTGGTCCCCAGTCAAAATGCAGTTCTCTGATGGATGGCCACCCAGATTCGCTCCTGGGCTTTGATGCGCCAATTCACCTGGGGGGCGGCTGGGGGAAGCGGTGAAATTGATTTATTTGTATTTTTATTATCTGTATATTCCACCCTATATACACCCAAAAGTCTCAGGGCGGGTAATAACATTTAAAATTAGACATATATTAAAACAACAACTGTATATATTTAAACAATAACAGTGTCCGTAAAGTGGGAAGAAAATGTATATTCCCATTTAGCCAAAAAGGCCAGGGCAAAGAGGAGTGTCTTCACTGCCCTCCTAAACATATACAGTGAAGGAGCCTGGCACACATCAAGGGTGAGACCATTCCGTAGCCTAGGGGCCATCACTGAGAAGGCCCTCTTCTGGGTGCCCATCCCTTTTACTGCTGAGGGTAGTGAGACAACCAGGAGGGCCTCCCCTCCAGGTCTTAAGGCATGGGCAGGTCAATATGGAAGAAGGTGTTCCTTGTGATATTTAGGGCCCAAGTCATTTAGGGTCTTATAGGTCAGAGTTAACACCTTGAATTGCCCTTGGTAGCAAATCAGCAGCCAATGCAGCTCTTTTAAGACCGGTGTGATGTGCATCTGGCCAGCTGTCCTGGTCAGCAGCCTAGCAGCTGTATTCTGCACCAGCTGCAGCTTCTGTACCATCTTCAAGGGCAGCCCTATGTAGAGTGCCTTACTGTAGCCCAATCTGCAGGTTACCAGAGCATGGATAACTGTGGCCAAGTCATCTCTGTCAAAATAGGGTTTCAGCCATAATTGCTGGCCGCAGTTTCATTCTGCCGGCCGTGAAAGGGTACCCTTGAGCTGCCGCAACCTGAGTGGGCCTCTGAGATACACCCAAAACAGTCGCTCTGCAGGCCACCCAGAGCTGCACCAGCCATGGTGGAAACACCAGTGGTCTCAGTTCCACCACAGAAGAACCGGACTTGAAATTCCTTTTGCTTCCTGCAGGTGAGACCACGAGGGAGCCAGGGAATGCAGCTTCAGAGAAAACAGGAGGGAGGGAGAAATCATTTTCCCAGCCCCTTTTTTCATGAAGAATTTTCAAATTGCTTCCCAGATGCCCTTCCAAGCTGGAGGCCAGGTACCTCTTCCGCTTGATGCGAGTTGCATGAACATGATGCCTTCTGCCCAAGGCATCCATGCTTCATTATAGGCAGTCTGGTTAAAGCAGCTATGTTCAGACCTCAGAATTCCTGTGGATTCAATTGGCTCAGAAGGCCCTTTGAAAACTTTCCTCTGCGTGGTTCTCCAGATCGTAAAGCTTCTGGCTTTGTTGCGAAGTGTTCAGAAGAAGCTTTTGTGCAGCAGTCTGTGCAAAAAACAAATTGACCCTAAGCTCCAGGGATGGAAAACTCGTTTGCAGGAACCCCAAGCCTGGTACTTCTTCTCCTTCCCTGGTGAGTCAGGAAATGGAGGCTTCCCTCTTTAATTCTTTCTCTTACCTCTTTGATTAGAAGGTGTGCAGAGTTTGGAAAACCCAGCCAAACAGTTTGCGTTTGCAGGCACATTTGCATCAGACTGAACAGGCAGTGGTTTACATATACAGATATTCAGTCAAACCAAACTGATCTCCTGCTCCCAAGCGTGAAATATTCACTCAGACAGTTCTAGCCCACTGTATTTTTTTTGTGGGGGGCGGGAGATACGTTTTATTTTATTTTATTTTTTGCTTTTGAACAAGTTCAGAATTGAACACAAACAGTCATTTGTTCAGTTTAGTGATTCGTACCTGTTTATTGGTTGTGCGTCGGCTCAAAATATTAGGAGTGACTTGCTGAAACACGAGTCTCCCTCTGAGTCAAGAAGCTTTGACTCACACCTGTGGGAGGCCAAGGAATCCCATGGGTGTCAGTGGGTGCCACTTTCTATTTGCAACATGACGTAGGCCCAACCCTGGTGGATTCCCTTTCCTGGAATACAGGCGGTGTTGGATTCATGGCAGCCACAGTCCATTGCTGATCGTGCTGCTTACCTGTGTCTTTATTTCTGTGCCATATAGATTAATCATTAGGAATGGTCAGCACCTCAGGCAGCAGGTGGCTTGATTCTTATGAGGTGCAGGGCAAAGCTGGGCATTGGCTAAGTGGGTCTCCCTGGGCATTCCTGCCAGACCAAGCTCAGGACAGCCCTTGCACTTTTCTCAAGTGTAGTGCACTCTCACATGAGAAGTAATTCAGTAGCTGCTTTAAAAAAAAATATTTTATAAATTATTATTTTTCTTTTTTGCTGGTACAATTAGTCCCCACTCCTCCCTCCCTCCCAAGTTCTTTCAAAGTTCTCCAGTCCGGTACAGTTCATTAATCTCCTTCACCTTGTCTGACCACGGCGTTGGGGTCAAACTGTTCTCCATTGCTCTCAGCATCTTCTGCCAACAACCGGTGACTGTGTGGGACACTAATACACCAGTATACATCAGGCCCTTTTCCCTAGTCAGGTCAAATTTGTAAAGACCAACCACGGCGTCATGCCAGGGGCATTTCCATTAGACAGGAAAGGAGCATGATGACCCAAAGTTCTCTACTGCTCACACTTACGAGCGCTAGTCACTAACAGACTGCCCCCACGCAATCGGTCACTCACCTACAATCCTAGGGTGATTTCGCACTTCCCTGCCCACCTGCTGAATAGGAAAGGAGGGTGATGACCCAAAGTTATATATTGCTCACATTTGCCAGCGCTAGTCACTAACAGACTAAGCCCTGCATGATCGGTCACTCACCTGCGACCGATCCGGGAGCCGGTCCCCTTCTGGGCCATTTTTGCTGCGATTCCCCTTGCAACTGTGCATGGGTCAGCACCATCGCCATGACGACATGAAGCTCTGCGCAGTGGCAGTTGTGTCTGAGGTTGTCCGAGGTGCCAGTGCTCTTGCGCAGCATTTCAGACAACCCTGGAGCACTAGAAGAGGTAAGCTTTTGGTTAACATTGGTAATTTATTTATTTATTTATTTGCATTTGAATTCAAATCAAATCAAATATCCAAACATTCAATTCGATTTTAATGTTTAGAATCCAAATGCAACAAAATCCAATTCGAATCGAATACATTTGAAGATACGAATGTTGACTGCATTTGTATGTGTTATGCGTATCTGTACTCATTTTGTACACATCCCATTTCATCCCATAAGCATCCAGTTTTTGTCCCATACTATCAGAGCAAACGCATACAGATACGTATGAGATTCGTACAGATACATTTCAGAACATTTGAAATTCATTCAAATGTTTACATTCAAATGTGTAGACATTCTATTGGAATTCGAATGTCCACATTCAATTGCATTCAATCGAATTTCTAATGTTTAATATTTTTACCCCCACCTTCCAAATTATACATCAGGATTGCCTTGAAAAAAGGCTGAGGTGGGATCATCCGTGCCAATCTAAATTCTGAGAAGACAAGACAATGGTCTTTCCTTTGCCTCCATGCCCAGACACCCACCAGACTGGTTGCTGGATTTTATTGCAAGACATCTGTCAGAATAACATCCTCAACTGTACCTGGGACAACAGAATGCTGTATTGGGCCCGGGAGAGGGCATGGAATCATGTTCACCTCTGTCTTTTCATGAACAGGAAGGCCCTGAAACTTCACACACAGCTGCCAGGGCTGCTGCCAACTTCCCCATTAGCTAAATTAAGCAATGTCCTTCCTTTGTCACACAATAGGAGCTAGGCTGGACCAAGGTTGCTACCTGCTCGGGATAAATGACTGGGGCCCTGTGAGGTCCCGGAATAGAGAAAAGGATGAGGCAAGGGGTGTTTTGATTGAAACCAACATTGATGTTTTAGGGTCTTTGGGATTTGTATGCAACATCATTCACCTAATTGGCTTATTTTGTCCCAAAGCATTCAGGAAACACTTTGGTCTGTTTTGCACGTTCTTAATCATAAAATCATAGAATCATAGATTTGGAAGGGACCTCCAAAGTAATCCAGTCCAACCCCCTGCTCAATGCAGGATTTCCTAAACCATCCCAGACAGACGTAGGTTCCAGCCTGTGTTTGAAGACCTCCAGCAAAGGGGAACTTAGTACCTCCCATGCCAACCCATTCCATGGACTGGTTCCCCTCACTGTCAGGAAGTTTTTCCTAATATCTGAAGGGATCTTCTATATGATTAAGGATTCATGTAGAACACTTCTAGGCCACATCGGTCCACACATTAACATGGGTCTGCGAGCCCACAACTCCTGCTGGTCAGCTCTGTCTCCATGAGACAGACTAATGAGGCCCTTAATCCAGATTTGCAGTAGATCCCTTCAGTTGGGGGTACAGCTGGACCCAAGGGTCTTATTCTGAATCACAGGAGGTGTGGAGCTCCACCAAATGCGGGTGACTCATATTGCTTGTTGAATGCTCAGAAGCAATTGGTGGGCTCCTGAGCAGCCCAATCCAGCAGGACTCCTCTTATGTTCTTACAGACAAATTCATGGAGGACAGGTGCATCAGTGGCTAGGAGAATGGACGCATCCTACCCCCTCAAGGCTGGGGAACTAGGCAAGAGGCTTCTCAAGGCCATTTGCAGGGATTTGATGGAGGTTTTGCCCTTGTCTTCTGTTTGAGATGCCCATGAGCAATTGGTGGGGCACTGCATGGGGCAGGATGCTTGACTAGATGGGATGTGGCCTGATCCAGAAAGGCTCCTTTTAATTCATGGATGACAGATGTATCAATGGTTACTAGAGCGGATGCCTAGATACCACCTCCAGGCTGGAGAGACGGGCAGGAGGCCTTTCGAGGCCGTTTTCAATTTGAGATGTCCAGAAACAGTTGTTGGGCTACTGGGTGCGACTTGACACCGGGCTAGATGAGCTGCTGTGGCCTGATCCAGCAGGGCTTCTTTTATGATCTTACGGCTCCAGGAATCATGACATCATTTCTGAAGTTCCACGTGAATTACTGGTGGAAAATCACCTCCCAAGGGTTTCTTTTGTCCCTGAATGTGCATTGTGTCCCAGCCATATTTGCTGTGCCCTCCCCTCCCGGTGGTGCTGTGCCTATTTTTTGGTTGGTTTTCTGTCCTGAGGTGGCTCTAATCATGGCTGCAAATCATCAAAGCGTTTGAAAATAAGGCTGGGTTTTACTGATTCCTTTCCATCGACTCTTCCTACCTTTTGAGAGGGAATACGCGCCATTCCTTCTTTTGCTGCTGCAGCCCCAAGCCTCCTTTGAAAGTGTTTTCTCCCTGCCAGTCCTGGAGTGCTCTAGATGGGTCAGTGCGGGGGCACCAGGTTGCCCATCTTGCTTGAGATGTGACCCGGCGACGGTACAATATTCCATCTGGTTGCCTAGAATTAAGCGAGAAATGCACCCAAATGGCTGCTGTCTCGGGAATAATGCGGACACCATTTAGAAAACCACATGTGCCAGGAGGCGTCAGTGAGAGAAGATACAGCTGCTGCCCTGGCCCTGCGTTTGCCGGCGCGCCACCCCTGGCAGCGAGGGGTTTTGGCTGCCATTGCAGAGCTTGGCTGGTGCTGTTCCCAGGTCACTCTGCTCCTCCCATGATTCACAGGCAGCTGTTGTTTGCGGAGGGAAACGCACAGGAGCTGCTCAAGGCCAGGCAAACTGCCTTTCATCCCTTGCACAAGTTGTGGTTCAGATCCCCGGAAAGCAACGACCCAACGGCATGAACACTGGGGGAGAGAAGGGCCCAGGGTCGTGTGGATGTATGGTGGGAAGTTTGAATAGAGCCAGGAACGATTCTGCTCCATTGCCATTGGAATGGCCCCCATCCCAACCCATAACTGTTGGTTCCAGGCAAGCCACGGAGGAGAATGCCAGGCGAAACCCTACAGTCTTTTCCAAGTGCCGCTTGAGTCCTGGGCTGCCCTATTCAGGCGAGCGAGCAAGGAAATCCCGGATCGCTCCTTAGCAGTAGATGGACTTATATGTTCTGCTTGTTCCTTGTAAATGATGAAGAAGGGGGTGGGGAGGCAGGATTTAGCCACAGGACTTGAGAATTAAAGCAGAACCCATCTAGACACGGCCCTTTGATCTCATTTTGCAGTCTCACTCTAAAGCGCTTCCATTGCCAGCGTGACTGATTAGAAGAGGGAAAGGAGGTTAAAGTCCTCTGGTTTACAGGTTGAACTATTCCGGCAGCTTTGGAGCGCCTAGCTCAGCCAAGGAAGAGGGGAGGGAGGCCGAAGAGGTGTTGAAAGAGAACACTTGCAGGGTGCACTTTGTCCACAGTTAGCTCCTGCAGCTGACTGGTGGACTGTGCCCGCCTGCTTCTCAATTTAACTAGGGCCTTCGCTGTGATGTATGGACATCCATTGTGCAGATGCTCACGGATCCTCTTCCAAATGACTCCAAAGGCTCTCCTAACCTGCTCGTTCCTCCTTCCATTGAACTGCAGAGTGTGGGCTTTTCTCTTGCACATCATCCATGCTCTCAGGTGGTCCCATGGCTGAAGGCGAGGCTTGGCAAACCCAGCTGAATCAAGACTTTGCTGGCTTAACTGCCCGTCTATTGGGAATACGACATTTATTCATCGTCTGTAGCATGGCAGAAGGGCTGAGCGGTGATTCAATGCTTGTCTTTCAGAATCTGTGGCAAACCAGTCTTTGATCTGAAGCTGCAATGTTTACTGACAGGTTTTATTCTAGGGTGGGAAATAAGCTGTGAGCAAAATTCTTCTGTTAAGAACACCATGTTTGAAGTTTCACCAAGCAAAAGTAGAAGGCAGATGAAGGAAAACTGAACTCAGACTTCTGTTTGGCATTTCTCTTGGGCACTACTGCATATAGGACACGTAGGCAGCGTTTGGGCATGGGTCTAGCTCAGTGGAAGAGCCAAGTGCCTGGAACGATCCTCAGCCACTCCTTGGAAGTAGGCAATGGCAAACCACTTCTGTATCCCTGCCAAGAAAACTGCTTAGAAGTACCCACAGAGTCTGGGAGGGGCTCTAGCTCGGTGGAAGAGCAAAGTGCCTGGAAACAGAGGGTTGCCGGTTCGAAGCTCAGCAACTCCTTGGAAGTGGGCAATGGCAAACCACTTTGAACGTCCTGCCAAGAAGACAGCATAGAGCTGCCCAAGGAGGTCCTCATGCAGCCAACCAGGACTCAGCCATGATTCAGAATCCCCTCCTCTAAGATGTCCATGCCAGCCAGGTTGGAGGGTCCCCCAGAGGGCAGCAGGGTCTAGGCTGCCACCCCCAGGAGTGATGGCATAAGCAGCTGTCCTTTATGGTGTCTGTTGTAGCTGAGACTAGGTGGAGCTCAGAGCAGCTTACAAGAGGGGCCCAGTCCTGCAAGGAAGCAGCTCCAGATGATCAGGGCCCACCTAGGCTGGAGAGTCATCCAGTGGACAGAGTGGTCTAGGCTGCCACCACTAGACCTCCACCACCAGAGGGATGCCAAGGTTCTCAGAACTGCCAGCTAAATATACACAAAAAAGAAAATCTGGAAGTTAGCATGGACACCTTTCCCTCTCCTATCTTCACACGGGGGCCCTGCTGAAATCTGCCTTATCTTCAGGGTGTCACTAAACATCTTATGTTTAATATCCATGGGCCTTCAGAGTAAGCGCAGCTGGTCAAACACAAGAGATTGCTTAATTTTACAAACCATGTAGAATCCGGCGCATGTTTGTGTGCGTGGGTTTTTTTTTTTTAAGGCTTTATTTTTACAAAGTTTGTGCTTGATTTTTTATGAAACGTTCTTTCCTTTCATTTTAAGCCCTTGTTAATCCAGGCACACTTAATAAAAAATCCTTGCTGTTTTCACCAGATGGAAATAGCATCTTTTCTTCAAAATATTTTTCAGCATTTTTTTTTTTTTTTACGTCCTGCAATTTGCTAGCCAAGCAATGCAGTTTTCTTTTTTCGTTCAAAAAGAGAGAAGTTGTTTCTTTGGCTTTCCTTTACCTTCAGTTTTCTTTCCACGTTAAGAACGGGGCTTAAGATATCGCAGACTTCTTGACCTTATTTCTGCCTGAGAAATCCCAGCTGCAACTTTGGGTTTCCATTTGGGTGCTGCAGCTGTGGTTTCACCCATAACAAAATGCAAAGTTGCTCATCTGGTTTATAAAATGCAAAGGCGTCAAACAAATAGCAATGCCAAAAATGCTGTGCTCCTGTAACGAAGGGCCAATAAAAGTGGCTGGCAAGGGTGAAACTCAGCTGAAGTGGAGCCTTGTTGCTTAATTTTGGGAGTGAGAGCAGCATGGCAGGTTTTCTGAAATAGTCTCAAGGCAACTTCTGGCTCATAGAATCATAGAATGGTAGAGTTGGAGGGGACCTCCTGGGTCATCGAGTCCAACCCCCTGCTCAAGGCAGGATCTCCTAAACCATCTCAGACAGATGGCTGTCCAGTCTCTGCTTGAAGACTTCCATCGAAGGGGAACCAACCACCTCCCGTGGCAGCCTGTTCCACTGGTTGATCACTCTTACTGTTAGAAATTTTTTCCTAACATCTAAACTAAATCTTTTCCCCTGCAGTTTCACCCCATTGTTTCTAGTCCTTCCTTGAGAGAGTGAGAACAGGGCTGATCCCTCTGCCTTGTGACAACCCTTGAGGTATTTGTAGACAGCTATCATGTCTCCTCTCAGTCTTCTTTTTGTTAGACTAAACATTCCTAGTTCCTTAAGCCGTTCCTCATAGGACATGGTTTGCAGACCGTTCACCATCTTGGTAGCTCTCCTTTGAACCTGCTCCAGCTTGTCAGCTCGATTGTGGCCCTATTTTGTTGACTCCTGGGTAGGGATATGCACAAATATTCATAACTTTCATTATCCGTACAAATGTGGACATTTCGTACACAATTTGAATATTAGGCTATTTGTATGCTAACATTCGTATGAATGAATACGAATGTTTCCAGACATTCGTTAGATGGGTGTATAGAAAAATGGAGTGCCAGTCACATCCACAATGGATCCAGATTGCATTTGACATGGATCGACAATGGATTAAAAGTGGATCCAGTTCAGATTTGGCATTTTCAGAGTGCATGGATATGCTACAGATACATATTGGATACATATCAGATACGTATTCATTCGTATCCAGTACATATTGAATGTTTGTACACGTACATATGAATAGATTCTTATCGAATAGAATTTTACCATGTTCAAATGTGATCTATTTGTACGAATACGGATTTTCAAACTCCTGAGCTAAGAGCAGGGTTGTGTTTGCGATTTGTCCCCACCAGCTCCTGACATGTTCTCCCACGTTCTCCGGTGAATTTCTTCTGTGGCCACTGGGAATATTTTTGCAGAGAAGAAGAAGAAAAGTTGGCTTTTCTACCCTGCTTTTCTCACCCATGTAAGGGGACTCAAAGCGGCTGACAAAGCTTTTCTGTCCTCCCCACAACAGAACACCCTGTGAGGTGGGTGGGGCTGAGAGAGCTCAGATGAGAGCGGTGACTAGCCCAAGGTCACCCAGCTGGCTTCATGGGGGAGGGCGAAATTGAACCCGGTATTCCCAGATAAAAGTCCGGCTCCCCGCTAGATCAAACTGGCTCACAGAGAGTCACAAGCCAGTATTTCTCGTGAACTTGCAGAGGGTTTGAGCAATGAGTGGAAAGGGAATTGAAGCGAGGAAAGTGCTGTGTTTTTCCACACCACTCCTGGATTAGCTTTCAAGGTCTGCCCTGCTATTCGGTTACACTACCTGCCAGGTGGAAGCCAACCTGGAAATTTGACTTTCAGACCACCAGCACCCCAGCAGGGTTTTGTTTTATTTTGTTTATTTAGCAGCCTCACATGTCACAAATGTTAAGGTGGAAAACATATTTCATTGGAAGTCCAAATTAATGGGCTGTTACGGACAATCAGCTGTTTTGAATTTGCAAGCAAATGGCCTAGAAGGTGAGCCTAAAGTGGCGTTTTGGGACTAAGTTGTTCTTGTCTTTGTTAAGTACTTCATCAAACTGGCCCCACTGACAAGGCGTAAGAATGTCAGTCTTGTCTGCATTTTAGGGGTCAAGGAGGTTGCGGTGAAAGATTAAAGGAGGTTGCCGGGTATTTGGAAAGAGTTGGTGTACCAGAGAAGGAACAGACACCGGCTCCGTCCAGGCTTATTTATACTGTGCAGTGGAATGCGCAGCCATGATTGGGGCATCCCACACGACGATTGATGCATCGTCGTGGCGCCGCATTATCCGATCGGGACTGCGCACTTACCTTAATGCTGGCCTAAGGACACTCACTGCACAGTAGAAACAAAATCAAATTTTCCCACCAGTCCAGGCAGAACGGCGAGAGCAGCACGACAAAAGCAGAAGGGCAGCTCAGATCTGATTGGCTGCCTCAACCTGTGTGACCACGTGTGCCGACTCAGCTCTCGCAGCTTCCAGTGGGGAGCTATGGAGCTGTGTTTCAGGTTAGGACGGCCGGTTGTCACTGCGCAGTATGGAAGCTGTGTTTTTACTTTTGCTCTTCCCCAGAAGTTCCCTAATCGTGCACTATGGGCTGTAGTACAAATAGGCTCCTAGTGTGTGGCAGCTTTCACCTCTAAGCCACTTTTGAGCAACTTTAAAAAAAACTGCTGGCAGATGCTGTCCTAGCTCCTGGCCTGATGTTCTGCCCATTCTGGCAGTGACCAGGCTGAAGTTCTAGAATGGAAGAGATCATCTCCAGGACTGGTGCTGGGTGCAGTGGGGGAGGAGGTGTGCGTAGCAGTAATGCACCGCAAGATTATATTTTTCTGAGAAGCTGTATGTGAATATTTTAAACAGATAGACGATAACAAGAATGATAATGATAGTGATACCTGCATTGGGAGCAGCAAGGATTCTTTTTATTAGTAGTATGATTTCATCAGACCTCCACCCTGGCAGCTAATTATGATTAATGTTGCTTTGCAAACGGAAAATTTCAGTGCAGAAAGAGGAGAGAGGAGATGGTTTGTAAAGCAGTTACTGCTGCCGCTGCCACTGTTTCCAGTGAGGTCTGGAGCAGAGATGTACACAAATGGGTTTTTTTTTTCACATTCTATCCGAATTGAATACCTGAAAATCAGATTTTATTTGGATACGTTAAATACAAATTTAATAAGATTTGATTCGTATTTTTGAATTTTTTATTCGAATCTGCGTATACGAATGTCGACAACATTCGTATGTGCACGTATGCATCTTCCCCATGTCTGTACGCATCCATACATGTCCATATGCATCCCGCAGTTATTCCGTATGCAACCTGTTTTCATCCCTTACAGATCCGTACAAATGTGTACGGATGCGGGAAAGATTCAGATCTTCAAGTACCGTGTATGAACCCGTACATATACGAATGTCCAGTTAATTCGAATGAATAGATCCGAAGTTTGAAATTCAGTTTGAATGTTTACATTCAAATTCTGGGACATTCTATTCGAGTTCAAATGTCAAATTGGCACATTCGATCAGGTTTCGAATGCCTACGAATATTTGTGCACATTTAGTCTGGAGTCAGTGAGAAACACAAGCCAGACAGTGGAGGCAGGCAGGCAGGCAGGCAGGCAGGCAGGCAGGCAGGCAGGCAGGCAGGCAGGCAGGCACCTAGTTTGATCCCTTGATCGTCAGCTGAGCCCAGTGCAGGTGTGTTTCTCAGTCCAGAGAGCCACAGCCGTTGGCAGGGACAAGGCTCCCACTGCTGGATTGCAGAAAGGGCTTCCCTTGAACTCTGGGAAAGAGCCCCCAGGCATCCCTCTTCACCAGCTGCCCCGGAGCCAGGTTCTGCCCTGGTTCCGGTGCTGTGGAACCAAGTTCTGCCTGGACACCGCGCCTGCTTCTGCCCACTTGGGAAGGTTCCCAGAAAAAATGGGTCAAAGAAAGCTGAAGAAGCAAACTGGAGAGAAATTATTTCCCCACTTTCTTGGCCCAGCAGACCCGGCAAGGGCTCTGGGGGTCAGGGTCAGGGTCACAAGGTCCGGCAGTGGCAGTTGTGTGCAGAGGAGGCCTGTTGGTCCTCATTAGCCATCGGAAGAGGTCTTGCAGTTTAGAAGTGGCATGGAGTGAGCGCTGCCATTGAATCTGATAGGTCAGCTTTCTTGGGCTTAGACCAGAGGCCTCTTCACACTTACCTGATTAGGCTGCCTGTGCTAAGGCTGTCAAACTTCAGGTACAGGTGGACCATTCGCATTTCCAGGAGGGAAGCTTCCCCAAAGCATCCATAACCGGCCATAAATGTGAATAGTCTTCCTGTTTACCAGCCCCCGAAGCCAGAAGTTCCACCTCCTCGCTGCTGCGATTGGCTGCTTGGACGCCATTGCAAGAGTGGTGTGATCGATCATTCACCCATGCCAAGATCAAACGCCCCTCTTGCAATTCTGTGATCAATTGCCACTCCTGGGAATCGGAGGTCTGATCACGGCATGGGTGAGCGATCAATCGTGGACGCTGCGTTCCCCACCCACCAGACGCAACAAACTGGACGCAGAGTGAATAGTTATGCCGCGGAACACTTCAGATAAGCTTTTGGTAATCAACGAGTAGTGAACATCTGGTGAAGGTGAGCATGCTTGTAGGCTGTAGCAGCCCTGTCGACGTGTGTATGCTCTTCACCAGATGTTCACTACTTTCTTCACTACCAGCCTAAGTGTGAATAGGCCTAGGATCTGGGATCCCTCTCCTGCTTACCTGCAAAGAGCATGCTGGGGCTTACTCTTGAGTAGACCAGTGTAAGAGTGGCTGTTTGGTTCTGCTTAGCCAGGCAAAGCTGAGGCCGTGGTCTCAGCAAGTTGGCCTTCCATCAGCACATCATGGGAACCAGTTCACCTGTGTGTGTGGGGGGGGGAAGGTGCTCCCCTCCCAAACAAAAAGAAACTGCTCTTGCTAATTCCAGAACATTCAAAGGTGTGACAGTTCTGTGCCAAACACAACACAGAAATGGGAACTTTTTGTTCTGCTGAGGTCTCTCTGCTTTCCAGGACCTGAATGAACTTCCTGGCTGAGTCCTGAAACAGTGATGAGAGACCATCGCCCACTTGGGGAGGCAAATGTCTTCAGGTCTTCAGAGAGTGGGCAGGTTGAGAGGCAGGCAGGCATGCTGAGAGCAAGTAGTGAATTCAAACAGAGGTCATCTATGCTGTTTTCCAAGCTGAGCAGCCCAGCAGCTGTTGCTGTAGCCTACTAGGCCCCCAGTTACCAATCTTGAGCTGTATCAAGTCCTTGGCCAGGTTCCCATTAGGCAATTTAATACATTTTTAAATTAGGGTTTTTTAAATCAGCAGCAAGGTCTGGTTTCTTGCATTCCCATTTATGCAGGCTCACTCTCCATTCTTCAGTGCTGGGCAGGGAAGGAACCCCCTCCCCTCTCTCCTCTCCTCAACAGAAACCCCTCCATGCGGTCAGCATTTGGACACCGTCATACCCTGACTTCATCGGGCAGGCAATTCAAGCCCCACCCTCTATATAAGCCTGCTCCCGGATCATGGCGCTTTTGTTCACCATTTTGACACCCACCATAGCACAGTCTCTTCCACAGGTTAACAAGGCAGTAAAAGATTAAAGATCACTTTCCCTTTGTTTTGCGCAAGACTGCTAGTTCAGAACAGCACAAAATGGCAGGGAGTGAGGCAAAAGGGGGTAACTGAAGAGACGATGCTGGAAGGGAGAGATCAGGCAGTCTTTTACACAAGAGCCAACAACTTTGTGTCTTTCAACAATCGATCGCTGATCTCCTTGTAATATCAGACACTGATCCCCTGATACATATATCTCTTGTTTCGTCTCATGCCTGGATACACGTATCTCTTACTATCTGCTGCAAGCTCTTCGTTCTCCACCTCCTCCACCCCACCTCTCTTTCAGCCAGGGTGATCACCTTAGTACATAATGGCAGACAGCCCAGGGAAAAGGTGATGAGGGCAGAGGAAGTCATGTCTTCTCATTGAGTTAGGGGAAACTGAGGAGAACACCCCTAAAGCATGATTCCCTCCTCCCCAAAACTGCTTGCATTCCCATTGCTAAATAGTGAGGATTATTTCTAAATCCAGCAGTGAGACCCCTTTTAATCTGAATGGGGATTCTCCGCATTTTGGGGCCTTTAATCCACAGAAATGGGAGGTCTCGTGCAAACTGTCAGGATGGGGAGAACTCGCGCTGACTTCAAGCCTGACTAAATCCTGTGCCAGAACGGGTCCCTTCTGTTGACGCATTTCTCTGCTGCTTCCAGCACCCTGGCAGAGTTGGCGTCAAAGCCATTCTGGACCCACTGGTACCTGCTGAGGTGTTGAAGGTAGACCATTGGGGCCGTTTGCCCATTGACAGATGGAGAGCAAGAGCGGCAGCAGGGTGATGGACGTGGGGTTGGGAAGAAAGAGTGAGAAAGGCCTCTTAGGAGAGCCAATGGCCCACGGAAGAGGGCCGGATCAAGTCAAAACGTTTTCTGCAGTAAAGGAAACCAAATCCGTCCATTTGACTGTCATGCCTAAAATGCCTTTGGCCAAGGTCATGTTCTTCCGTGGAGCAAGGAGATGGAATGCACGCACTTTGCACAACTCCTCTCTGTGCTGGTGTGCCCACAAGCATGTGTATGAAAGAGAAAACAGATCCACACCCACACTCCTTCCCAGGTCACCCTGACCTGTTCTGGCTGGCCTCTTTTATCTTTTGTCTTCATGTTCCTTTAAATGTAATTGGGGAGGGGGGGGGAACCCCATGTTGTGAATTAGCACAAAATATTCTCCCACTTTTAACCCATCTTGGTCCCCTCTGTCCTTAGACAGCACGAGATAAGAGAGCAGATTGTTTTGATGCCCAGGCATTTGCTTTCATCTGCAAATTTAAGTTTCTCCTCTGAAAAGCCCAGGGCTGCAGATGAGCAAAACTGGATCATTCAGCTTACACACAGTTTGCGGAAAGAGATTGTTTTCTTGAGAATGCCATGCTTTGGCACAAAATGTTGCCTTTTTTCCCCCTTCTTTCTCTCCCTCCCCCCCCTTTTTTAAAAAATAAATAAAGCACCATTATTGATTTAGTTCACTGTGACTCGAGGACTGAAATCCATTAAGCAATAGAGGGGGCAAAGGAAGGGGAAGGCAGAAGCAAAAATGAGCGGCTGGGTTGATTGAGCAGCAGACATTTGTGCAAAGGCTGCAGCTCCGGTGTGGGTGGCGAAGGGGGAAACCAGCCCAACGCTGCAGCTCCAGTGTGGGTGGTGAAGGGGGAAACCAGCCCAATGCCCCTTGAAGCCTCTGATGAGCTGGGCTGGGCAGAAGTCTCAGACCTGCCTTGCTTACTTTGTGTCCTTCTTATAGTCCCTGCCCTGGAAGTTGGGGTGTTTTCGTGCTTGGGAGCACGATGACCCAACGTTAACTAGTGCTCACATTTGCGAGTGCTAGTCACTAACAGAGTAAGCCCCCTGCAATCAGCCACTCACCTGTGACCAATCCAGAGGCTGGTTCTCTTCTGGGTGCCACCACTTTGGTTGCAGCGCCCTCCACGACTGTGTGCATCAGCGCACGGGCAGTCGCAGTCGCATCCGTGGTCGTCCAAGGTGCCAGCGTGCTTGCGCGCACCTGATACGACCCTGGAACTGCGGAAGAGGTGTGAATGGCTGGTGCCTGGACTCACCAGGTAAGCTTTTGGAAAGCCAGCTCAGAAGAGAGCTTTGACTAGCTCAAGGTCAACCAGCTGGCTTCATGGAGGAGGAGGAAGAACTGGCTTTTCTACCCCACTTTTCCCACCAATTTAAGGGGACTCAAAGCTGCTGACAAACCTTCTGTTCTCCCCACCACAGATACCCTTTGAGGCAGCTGGGGCTGTGAGAGCTAAGAAAGAGAGCTGTGACTCTCCCAAGACCACCCAGCTGGCTTCATGGAGGAGTGTGGAATCAAACCCAGTATTGACCACTATTTTTTATCCCCCGCAGGGGAAAGTGCGAATGTAGTCCCCCACTGCCACAAATCATGTGGTCGAATTTTCCACATTCGGGGAAATCTCAGGGGTCGGCACACCCAGAGTGCAATGGATAAACCTCACCCTGGGAGAACCACCTTCATGGTCATGGTGCCACCCCATCCCTACCCCCAAGCCATTTGCTGCCAGATGTGGGCACGCTTTCCTCTGTGCCCCTGCCTGTGGCGTGAGCTCTTTGCCCACTGTGGGAAACGCGAACATCTGGACCAGCCTTGATTAAAAACTGAGGGGGAGCAGGAGTTGCCTACCCATCCCCTGCTCCAGGCACATTTTGTTTTCTGTTTTAAAAAAGGCATTCAAAATGAGTAATGGCTGTCTCTGTCTTCCCGCTGGCAGAAGTTACAGTCCTAAACAGAACATTCTGGTTTTATAGCTGTTGTGCCCGTCTGCTTAATAGTCCTCATCTCGCAGAGCGGCCATTTGATTGGGCTTTGGATACTACTGGAAGAGACCTTTCCAGGGCCGCTTAATTCTCAATTTTCTCCCCCCCCCCCTTCCTTGGATCCTGATTTTCTCCCACCTCATGTGGCCCGTGGGCCTTGGAACAGGAGCTGTTGAGGTCTGTCACATTGCTGAATTACGTTATTATGAGGGATTATTTTGCACCCCTGTTAACAGATGGAAAGCCAGTAGGTAGTTTTTTTTGGGGGGGAGGTCCTGTCCTCCATCCTACCTCCCACGTCATGGATTCCTGGATGGCAGAAGGACTCAATCCTTCAAGGACTATCTGTGAGTGTTACAGATGGTTTACAACGTACAGCGATCACAGCGCCGTCAGGATGCATTTGTTTATTAAAAAAAGCAAACTGCATCCAAATACAAAGTTTAGAAACTGAACGCAGTCCTAGGCTGTGATTACAGTTATGGTTTAATTCAGCTTCAGTCCACTTTCAGAGTGAGAGAACACATCAGCTGTATTCTTTCAGTCTTAAATAACTCAGAAAATCCACCTTTGGGATAGAAAATGTGAAAAGAAAATTACTGGTCACTTAGCTGATGTGTTCTCTCACTCTGAAAGTGGACTGAAGCTGGATTAAACCTTACATGTGACCACAGCTCCAAGGTTTAACCCCGCTTCAGTCCACTTTCAGAGCCAGAAAACACCTCAGCAAAGTGACAAGCTGTTTTCTTTCAGGGTGTGTCCCCATGCAGGTTTTTTAGTCCTAGTTTAATCCTGTTTGGACTATTTTGGGGGGACTGTTTTTAATCTGAATAGAGTTCCTTTCAATTAATCTGAATATAGCCATCCCCATGCAGGTTTTTTAGTCCTGGTTTAGTCTTGCTTGGACCATTTTGGGGACTATTTCTAAACATAAAAAACAGGACTTTTAAAACCCCCCGCCCCCGCCCCGCGTGCAAACCCTGCCTGCAATAAAACCGGCAAATGTGTGCTCAGGCAGATCAGTGAAGGATCGAACCCAGCGTGATAAAATGTATCCTTGCAAAGCATTTCAAAATATTTAAAGAATTTAAAAACATTGCAAAGCTTCTCACATGTATCTTTTCAAAAAGATTCAAAATGTTTCCAGCAAAAATGTTTTAAAACCCCTTTTAAAAGGCAAACAGCACTCCCCACTTTCTGCCTTTTTCGAATAAGGTTCTAGCATTGCAAACCTGGCAAGGGAGGAGAAGAGCTTTGCATCTTTGAAACCCCCCCCCACAGCTGGCTGCCATTGGCCAGAAGACTAGACCCCCATCACAAATAGCCTGGTATTGTCCCCATGTGGGGGAAAATAAGCTGACTCGGCTCCAAAAAGGAGACTCAGTCCTGTTTTCATCAGGACTTCTTAAAATCTGGATTTAGGCAGGATAGTCCTCATAAAATCTGGGAATAAGGAATTGCATAGGGATGCCTGGATGCTGAATTCAGATTAATTACATAAGTCATGGGGACAGTCCTTCCCAAATTCGAATTGAATTTGGATTAAAGTGCCCATGAAGACGCACCCTCAGTATTAAATAACTCAGAAAATTCACCTTTAGGATAGATAATGTGGAAAGACATTTACTGGGAACTTTGCTGATGTGTTCTCTCACTCTGAAAGGGGACTGAAGCTGGATTAAACCTTAGGTGTGACCACAGCCCCAAGGTTTAATCCAGCTTCAGTCCACTTCCAGAGTGAGAGAACACATCAGCAAAGGGACAAGCTGTTTTCTTTCAGTGTTAAATAATACAGAAAATTCACCTTTGGGGTAGATAATGTGGAAATAAATTTTTTGCCTTAAACCTTAAGTGTGACCACAGCCCTAAGTAGAAATAATTCAAGCAAGGTAGAAGTTGACAGACTTGTATGGCTGTTTGGTGTGTGTTTTTTCCCTTTCCTCCCAGCTCAAGTGTGCCAGGAGCAATCCAATTTCCTGGAGGAAGTCAGAAAACCCTTTCAAAGCACCTTTTAGATAATCCCATTTCCCCAGCAAGAGTTTAAGGTAACCAATGTGAGCCAACCGAGTTGCTGTAATTCCAGTGTAGTTAGCTATGTGGTGGGTGGAACCGGAATGCCAGCTATCTCTGGCTTGTCCCTGGGTGTTTCCTCTATCCAGAATCTTCTCTTCCTTTTCAAGAGACGATGGTGCCATCTTGTACTTAGAATCACCACACTTTGAACGAGTGTGGATGCTACCTTTGTTAGCTGAGATCCATTAGAAAGATGGAGAAGAGGGATTAAACTGGTGTGAAATTACTTCTTCTATGCTGCAGAAATGTCACGTCCCCCTTTGTATGTTTTGTCTTAAGAATTTCTTAGGGAGTTTGACTTTGAATTACTCCCTGACTGAGCCTTAACGGATTTTTTGTGTGTGTGTGGAAATCGAGGTAGACATTTTGAAGCTGATTGGAATGTGATGTGTGGACCGAATAGCCATCTTCCTCCAAATTTGCCCTCCCTGCTCTTCTTGGTCTAGTGGTTAGGGAGCCGGTCTCTTATACTGAGTTTGATTCCGCCCTCCTCTACAAAGCCAGCTGGGTGACCTTGGGCTAGTCACAGCTCCCTTCTCTGCTCTCGCAGCCCACCTGCCTCACAAAGCATTCTGTTGCAAGAAGAAAAGAGGGTTTGTCAGCAGCTTTGAGTCCCCTTAAAAAATAAGAAAAGCAAGGTATAAAAACCAAATCATCTTCTTCATCATCTTCTTCACAGATATAGCACACCCCTGAGTCTTGAACGCCCCACCTCCCAAGAGATCACAGGGTTTTCTTTCATAATGTCAGCGAGAAACTGTACCTGTGCAGCTGAATATGATGTAATCTCTTATTTATTACCCGCCTCATGATTGCTAAGGTTTCATGAATTTCCAGCAGTACGCAAAATGAAAATGGCTTTCCGAACATTTATATCTGTTCCAGAATAGCTCTGGAAGTCAGCTATGTTGTAAGCCTGTCTGCTTGTCTGCACTGACGTGATGCTTTGATCTCCTGAGATTTTGTTGATTGTGTGGTTTCCCTGGGAAATGGGTCCGCTGACTTGTGGGAGGGTGCTGTTCACACCCATGTGACTAGATCGCTTTAAGAAAGGGTTAGACAAATTCATAGATGATGGTTTGTATCAGTGGCCACTAGAATGGATGCCTAGGAACTTCCTCCAGGCTGGGGAGGCCATTTAGGAAGTCAAGAACAGGTGATTTTGCCTTCACCTTCTGCTTGAGATGCCCATGGGGACAAGCAGGATGCCTCTAAGGCCATTTGCTGGGATTCGAGAGCAGGAGAAGGTTTTCCCTTGTGTCTCTGCTTGAGATGCCCATGGGCAATTGGTGCGCCACTGTGTGGGACAGGATGCTGGACTAGATGGGCTGTGGCCTGATCCAGCAGGGCTCCCCTTAGATGCCCAGAAGCAACTGGTGGGCCACTAGGTGAGATGAGATCCTGAACTAGATGGGCTGTGGCATGATCCAGCAGGGCTCCTCTTAATTCATGTAGGACAAGATGTATCAATGGCTACCAGAATGGATGCCTAGGTACAGCTTTTCCAGGCAAGAGCGACAGCCAGGATGCCCCTAAAAGGCCACTTGCAGGCATTCAAGAGCAGGTAAAGTTTTGTCTTTGTCTTCAGCTTGAGATGCCCAGAAGGATTTGTTGGGCCACTGTGTGGGACGGGATGCTGGACTAGATAGGCTGTGGCCCCATCCAATAGGGCTCCTCTGAGGCTCCTGAACCTTTTGCTTGGGTTCCACTGGCCACAGGAATGGCAACATGTCTTGTTTTGCATGCCCTGTTTTGCTACTCGGTGGATTTTGCTCCGTTTAGTCAAAACAGAGCAACTCCTTCCTGCTGTGGGTCACTCTGGGCTAGCAAAAGAGCTCAAGGTTAAGGAAAGCAACCAGGTGCTGTCACTGTTGTCTGCAGGAAAGAAGAGATCTCCCCATCGGTCTCCCTTCCCTGTTCCTGCTGTCCCCTCTTTGGGGTCTGACCTGTGCAAATAATTGCCACGTTATGTCATCCTGCACTTTGCTCTTGTTTTTCCACGCTTACTCATTCTCTCTCTCTCTCTTTTTTTAATTGCCCTGTTCCCATTTTTTTACAGAGCAGGCTGCCTTAATTGCTCATACGATGGATCATCCAAAACATATTATTTAAAGATCAGTTTTTGCATTGATTTATGGAGCTGCTCTTTGATTTGACATTTTTACGTTTGGAGGCTTATTTTTCTAATTATGTCTAAAGGAAGTCTCAGATAAGTATTGTTTAATGTAGGGAGGCAAATCTCCCGCTCCCCCCACCCTCTCTGACTTGAAACCAATCCATCAGGTTCCTTCTCCACCTCTCCGAAGTTTACCTAATTAATTGTTATTTTCTCCCAAGACAGAATAGTGGCTATTGGTGGCTCTGGAGCTGAGAGGGAGAAATGAAATCTTTCTCTGTCTCGGTGTCTCTCTTGTCTATCATATTATAAACAAGCGACGTTGGTTTTGGGAGCATGCCAGTTATTAATGCAGACACCAAGAAATGGAAACAAATAAACACGGCAAACAATCCGTTTCGGGGAATTGGCAGAGCCCTGATTGCAGGATTCTGAGTATTTTGCTTCTGCTCTGCGTAACGCGATGCAAGCTCTGCCCATGAAGATTGCTGCCACTGAAAACAGGACCAAACAGAATCTCTCCTGAAAGGAAAGGGAGCTGGTTTTCTGGAGTTTGGCCCAACAGGACTGCTCAGCTTTTGACCCTCCAGAACAACATTCCATCCTCTGCTGTGGTTTGCATGGAGTTCTGGAGCCAGGAAGCTGGCAGACTTGGTTCAGGAACATCTAGAGAGCCGTGGCTGAATTTGGCCTTCAAGGCTGTAGGTCCACATCTAGTGGGCCCCAAGTGTCGTGGGTTCAAAGGGAGAATCTACCAAGGGTGATTGGCTATGGCCTTCCAGTTTGGTCTGGAGAGCCAGTTTGGTCTACTGGTTAGGGAGCTGGACTCTTCTCTGGGAATACCGGGTTTGATTCAGCACTTCTGCATGAAGCCAACTGGGTGATCTTGGGCTAGTCACAGCTCCCTTTGTGAGCTCTCACAGCCCCACCTACCTCCCAAGCTATCTGTGATGGGGAGAACAGAATGTTTGTCAGCTGCTTTGAATCCCCTTAAATAGATGAGACAAGTAGGGTAGAAAAGCCAACTCTTCTTCTTCCTCCACGAAGCCAGCTGGGTGGTCTTGGGCTAGTCACAGCTCTCTTCTGAGCTCTCACAGCCCCACTCACCTCACAGGGTGTCTGTTGTGGGGAGAAGAAGAGAAGGTTTGTCAGCTGTCATCTTAAATGGGTGTGAAAAGCAGGGTAGAAAAGCAACTCTTCTTCTTCTTCTTCTTCTTCTTCTTCTTCTTCTTCTTCTTCTTCTTCTTCTTCTTCTTCCAAATGCACCTAAATTACAACTCTTGTCATTCAAAGTAGCCACCATTTGGTGCATACTGTACCTACTCTGAAATTCCATTTGCAGCATCTTAATGCTGGTGCCACCAGATAATAGTCTGTCCTGGCCAACACAGTGAGACCGTGTGGCAGGTTTTATTGGGGGAAAAGCCCACAGAAACAAACAGCAGGTTGCCTGTTTCTGAGTACAGCCGGACCCCCGTATCCACTGGGGATACTTTTCAGCTCCTACCGTGGTTACCTGAAACCATGGATAATTGCAAACAGGCCTTCCGGTTCTGAGGCTGTGCAACCCCAGAGCCAGCAGTGCTTTTCTGGCCTCCGGAAGGCCTATTTCAGTCCCCAGAGCGCATTGGAATAGGCGTGTGCCGCCACTGGAAGCCTCCCGACCACCTCCCATTTCGGGATGGGGTGTGGTGGCATCACGCGCCTATTCCAAGCCTCTACAAAGGCCAGAATAGGCCTTCCGGTTCTGGGTGCTTTTGCCTTATGACGCCAGCAGGGTGGGTGGGCTGATCCGGTAACCATGGTTAACTGAAACCACAGTTACCAAATCAGTGGATACGGGGGTCTGACTGTATATTCAACCTAGTTTCTTGAGCAAAGACAGAAGCCAGTGAATGTAGTTGTCTCTGCAGCAGCACGGGTGTGGCTGTCATGTCCATGTTCCTAACTGAAAGAGCTGTTGCAGGGCACCAAAGCTGAAATTTGGTGTTGAGAGCAGCAGATTCTAGTGCGCCCATGGCTGTGCCATGCGACCTGATGTCCATGGCTCTTTGGAAGCAAGTCCCCTAGGGGCCTCTAAATGGTCCATATGAGCCTTCAGCTGATCCAGAATGGTCAGTCTCCTAACAAATTCTGTTTATCTTCCACAGCCCGCAAGTTGAAGAAGCTTGGCAACCTGAAGATGCAGGAAGAAGGGGAGGCTGCTGGCCCCTCCAGCCCCACCGAGGAGCAGGCATCCAAGTTGACCATATCACACGTGGACAGCCTAGAATGCCAGCCCATCTTCCTCAACGTCCTGGAAGCCATCGAGCCTGGCGTGGTTTGTGCGGGATACGACAACAACCAGCCGGATTCCTTCGCCACGCTCCTGACCAGCTTGAACGAGCTTGGCGAGAGACAGTTGGTCCATGTCGTCAAATGGGCGAAAGCTTTGCCAGGTAAGACGCAGCCCACGTCCTCCGGCATGTGCACACACCTGTAGCTCATCCTTCTACAGGTGTATTTTTACTGTCAAATGATTGCTTTGGAAACTGAGTGGATCTTAATCGTGCATTTGTGCTCATCTTTCCTCTGCTTCCAGATCTATTCTAACTTTGTCTCTTTTGGCCAGAGAAGTTCAGGGTGACCTGGCTTCTTTGCTGCAAAACTGAGGTCCTAATTCATGCTTGTAAATGGGGTGCTTTTGGGGCTGAGTCTGCATCCTCTTCCTCTACCCAAACCACATCACATTCAGACTTTGGCCATGTTCCCGCTTGGCTGTTTTAATCTGGATTCAGAACCGAGTGCGCATTCTGGCTGTTCCCATTTGCTTGACGGTAACACAGGCTCGATTCGAATACCGCAGGTCCTATTCAAACTGCACAAATCCCCAGCATGGAGAAAGAAGATCTTTTCATCTCCGCCCCTTGTCCAAACCCTGTAACCAGCTAAGCAAAAGAACAGATAGGACAATCAGTCTCCCTTTCAAATCAGACTCCTCCTCCATTCACTATGTTACCGGGAAGGCAGCAGCTTTGCACAGATTCAGCTAAGCGAAAGAATAGACACAGCAAAACCATCTCTCCCTTTCAAATCAGCGAGGGGTGAGAGGAGAATGACTGTGGTTCCTTCACAGGTTCAAAGAGACAAGAGGGGATTCCCTTCCTTCTTCTCTTCTTTGAATGAGCTGCTCAGGACAGAGCAGGGCTAAAAAAAGGTTTCCTCTGCCAATTGCTGCAACAATTTAATGTGTCTCTTATAGTCATCATGGTATTCACAAAAAGGGGAAATCTACGTTCACTTTTTTTGATCTCTGGTACTCTAGCATTGCAAAGGTGGGAAGAACAGGGGGAAGACCTCCCCAGATTTGAAATCCCACCCATCGGCAGCAGGCATTGTCCAGAAGGATATGGGGGGACAGCCTGAAAGGCAAATCTCCTCCCCAAATAGTCCAGTAGCGTTCCTATCGGGGGGGGGGGGGGGAAAGTGGGCTAGCCACCAAAATGGGACCCAAAACAGTTTTTCCAAGGACTTTTTTTCTGCGGATTTTAGCAGTATAGCCCTCATAAAGTCTGGGAATAAAAATTTAAATGGGATCGCACAATCTCGAAAACGGATTGGATTTGCATTTAATCTGAGGCTTTTCTGCAATTACCTTATGAGGCTACCATGCACAAGGGTACAGGAGGACCATTCACACATGCCAGGAGGGACACTTCCCCAAAGGGTCCCTTGCCGGCCAGAAATGAGAACCGCCTCGAACGCCACAAGTTCTGCCTTCTCGCTGCCAGGATTGGCCACTGCCAGCCGCGTCACATATTCCATGCCGCACCTGCAGGCCAATACAGAGGGGCAGGATTGATCCCGGTGACATGAGGCGGCACGCCCCAAAGCTACGTGGATCGGTCCCCGGCCAGCCTGTCGCTGTGGCGCCACCCTGCGGAGACCTGCCCAATTGCAGCAGCAGCAGGCAATCAACCAGGACAGGAAACAGGGCCATGCCTGCGCAGACTACGCACTTCCCACTGCACGCAGTGAGGCAGAAGACATGTGAATGGTCGTGCTGCCGGATGCTGCCAGTAAGCCTTGGGTCAAGACTGATAGCAGCCTAGTGGATGTGCATACGCTCTTCACCAGAGCTGCACTAATTGCTGACCAGAGGCCTAAGTGCGAACTGGCCTCTGCAATAAGGCCTAGTGCAGAAACACAGATCGATTAGGCCAAAGGGTGATGCATATTTGCATGGTATAAAGTCAGCCTCTTTCCAGAACTAATGTCTCCTCTTTGCCACTGAGCTGATGTCTCCATCCATTATCTAAAGTTATATGAGCTTTGAAACGCTAGCTGATGCTGCTAGCTGCCCATAAGAAACACACCAGCATACAAATGAATGGCAGAAAGTACTCCTGATATCTGTGTCGCATTGTTAGGAGTGCAGAAATGGCGCATTTCAAAATAACTGAAGAACATTTGCCATTTGATTTTCTCGACTGCGGTGCGGGAGTGATTTCCCACTGATTTCTTTCCTTCAGTGGTGAACATAAAGATGGCTGGAAATGTTCTGCATTATGGGTCTCTTTTTTTCCCCTTCCCAAAACCTCCAGGTGACGCACGTCACATCTTCTTCATCCAAGTAATTTCATTAGTGTGGCTTGTAGCTCAGAATTGCCTGGCATGAATGGCAAATTGCGCATGCGGATAAAGGCGACATCAAGTCAGAATTTCCTTCATGGAATGCCAATTAGGAGGACACCAGTTGCATTATGAGTATTGCTTTTCAGGAGGGTTTCGATCAAGAACATAAAATTTGGGCTGTGGGAGTAAGATACGCAGTGTACGTCAGGTTTTGTGAGCAGTTTGGACCCCCTGCCTGAAAAAGGAGTTTTGGAAGCTGATAGTGCATTTCACACAGCTAAGATCTTGCGGCCTTCTTCACATTCACTCGCCGCTTGCATAGCTTACCAGAAACGCAAGAGGGTCGAAAGCCAGCATGATGCATTGCTGAAGAATGTGGGACCCAGCCTTTCATCCATTGGTTCTTTAGTTTGTGCAACAAATGCTGGGATTTAGAGAAATCAGGGAAACGACACAGAAGAAGGTGGCTTAAAAGATGCCTTCCTGTGAGCTTTTCAGGAGAAGATTAGAATGTAGATGTTAATATTATTAATAATAATATCATTCGCTCGTATCATTCGCTGATACATCACTCAGTCCTAGGCACTTGGGAAGGGCCTGACTAGTGATAACAGTTACCCAAACCAGCATAAATATCTTGTTTGCTGTGTGTTACTGTTGTTTTATGTCAATAATAATAATAATAGAATACAAGCCAGATTAAACGTTGATAATCCCCAATTGCACAAAACTGATTTGAGGTACCGTTAGACCCCTGTATCTACTGACCTGGTCACCACAGTTTCAGCTTCCCGTGGTGACCAGATCCACCCCATCTCCATAACCTGCAGATGCCATTAGGCCAACCTTAAGCTCTTCCGATGTCTGAGACAGGCAGGAAATGGCCTGGAATGGAGTGCATTTCCCAATGTTTGTTATTATCTGCAGTTTTACATCATCTGCGGTAAGGCTTGGAGCGTATTCCCTGCAGATGCCTGCACTATCAGTATTATATAATGTGCACTCGCCTTTGCTGCGGAAACCCTCTGATCTTAACCTGTCGGCGAAGCATCAGTTCCATTATTACTAGTAGAAAGGTTCTATCTCTGAGACTTTTCCTGCACTAAGGTATAGAATGGTACAGTGCAAAGCCTAGCCCACTTCTGGCTTTCCTTCTTCCATGCACAAGAGAGCCTAGGCCTCCTGTTGGCATGCTGTGACCACAATGAATGCAGGCTAGCTTGGTCTGTGTGGCCACCATGGTTGCTCAGACCAGAATACTGGTAGGCTGATTTAGCAGGGGGCCTGTTTTAGCAGCACACCAAGATGTCACCAAAATGGGTTCCTCTCAACCTCCAAGGCCAGGAACCTCACTGCTTGGCTCTCGGAGCCCCCATAGAAGGCTCTGAAACTCGCCTGAACTTTGGGGAAGCAAGGGGTCTGTCCCGGACCAGGTTGTCCCCATGCAGATTGCTTTGATCCTGGCCAGCTGGACTGCTCCAGCAGGGAACCACCCAAATGGAATGGTTCCACCTTAACCTCTCCAATCCCACTAGTGTAGAAGACCGGATCATTTGTTAGTGATCTTCACCTATAGACCTGTGTGTTACTTATATAAATGATGGGCTCTCCAATTTGAATCTTTTCTACTCCCAATAACAAGCATGGACACTGCAAATGGGATTCCTGCTAGAAATGCTTGTGGAAATAACTTTTCTCTTGGCTTGTTCAACTCTTTTGGTGCTGTTTGGAATGCAGACACTTTTCTCCAGGGCTTCAATTTTGTGCTTGTGAACAGTGGGGGAACAGTGGCATTGTTCTCTATCAGCAGGATTGATTCCAGGACCTCCTTTCTTCGCTCCAAGTTGGACAAGCAGGGGGTGCTTGTTTACTTTGTGGTTAGCTGTGAGCTTCTCTTTGTTGTGATCCATGTGAAGGATGGTGGATTCACCAGGGCAGTGAGTGCAAATTGAGCAAGTGTTTGTTTCCTGCCTAGCAGCCATTGAGTGCTGGGAAACAGGTCAGGAGGAAGCTGTTTGATAAGTTTAAGGCCAGGTTGATGTTGGTTTTGTGCCACCAAGAGGAGCAGAAAACACAGATCTGTGTGATAAGGAAATTTGTGGATTTCGTATATGTGATTCCTTCTTCTCCAGCTGGTGATATGTAGTTTTGGCTTTCTTTGGAAGAAAAGAGATATACTGTTTTTATCATACCTGGGTTATAAGGTGTAGAGGTAAATATTCTTCCTTGTGAGTCCAACCCAGGTCATTAACAATTAGGATTTTTCTTTGTGGATTCTAAAGCCTCCTTTTTGTCACCTCCAAGAAAGGTCACCCAGGTGTCTCTCCTAAGAGGCTTGCAAATTGGAGAGAGAACCAGCTACATAAGGAGCCCCATTATTATTTATTTATTTATTTATTTATTTATTTATTTATTTATTTATTTATTTCTTTATTTCTTTATTTCTTTATTTCTTTATTTCTTTATTTCTTTATTTCTTTATTTATTTACATTTTTATCCTGCCCTATACCCGAAGGTCTACGGGTATATAACAACATATAAAATCAAGCATTATTAAAACAATAACAGTATCTATTAAAACAATAGCAGTACAGTATTGTATTATCCACAACTTGCTTTGTTCACTGTCCCCCAGTATTGCCCTGTGATGAACAACCGTATTGAAAGCCTTTTGAAAATCTAAGGAGATGATGTCTGCTAGAACACCTTTATACCCACGTGTTTGTTATGACCCTCAAGAAACCCTAGAAAATTATTTAGACAGAGTTTTCCCTTACAGAATCGTGCACCTCTGATTCATGCTCCACAAGCATGCTAACCTTTAGCAGGGACTTACCTGAAGTGTCCAGTGGGGACCATTCATACCTCTGCTGGCTGGAGAGGTCATCAGATGTGGTAACCTGGCCAACTCAGAGAGTCTGTGATTGCCTATAGCTTCAAGCTGGCATGTAGCTTTTGCCAAAATGGTCTGTATGCCACTGCGGTGAGCATAAAATCATCTTTGTGGTCCACATCGAAGAGTGTTGTCCAGCTTTCTTTTCATTTTGAGGCCCATCTCACTTTTCTTCAAAGGACGTCCTGGTCAGGGTCTGAAAAGTAGCCAATGGATGGGATGGCATTGGGGGGTCCTGGCAAGGGAGCACATGAACACATCCTCCCAGTAGCAAAATGAGGACAGTAGAAGCATCTGTTGAAACCTTAAACCTTCAAAGCAGATGATCTTGCTTAGAGTTTTGCATGGATACAGATACATTAAACATAATTTTATAGCACAAAAATTATGTGTTTTGCATGCCCAAATTTTTAAACTGTGCCATTAAGTTGCATAAAGGATCATGATTCTAGCTATCATGTGGAATGCACACTTATGCAGGAAATACGTTGTTTTCAAAATGAGAACTTTGATTTAAACCGAAGATTTAAATTGGCCCTTCTTTGTTAATTTAAATCATGGTTTAAACTGGTGATTTCAATAAGCTGAATTGCAATAAGCCTGTTTACTGGGGAAGATCCTTAGCCAGGTGTAAATACAGCCGTAAGATACCGTGGAGGGAATGGGCCTAATTCTTTGTCCTCTCCTCCATTTCTATACCTGGGAGAAATGAAAGCACTAGGGATATGCACAAATGTTTTGTTGTATTTGATTTGTATTCAATTGACTGCAAGAAAATTCGTATTTGTGCATATAGATCCCCTTCAAATGTAGTGGGATTTGAACTCAATACGAATGTTCAGTCCCATACAAATCTCACACAAAGCTTTATATAAATGTATCAAAATGTTCTATTTGAATGAGCCAACATTCAGTTAGAATACGAATGTCCAAATTCAGCCGAATTCGTACAAATTACAAATGTTACGAATATTCATGCACATTCCTAAAAAAGCACCAAAGTCAGAGGACTGTGCTTTGTTCTCCTCTGGTTGAATGAATTAAATGAAGATGGACATGATTTTATACCCTATTAAAAAACAAAACAAAACATTGAGCATAGTTAAAGTCATCCGCTCTGTGATTATTTAGGCCAGTGGTTCTCAACCTGGGGGTCGGGACCCCTTTGGGGGTCGAATTACCCTTTCAGAGGGGTCGTGACCAGTTTCCCGTTGCCCTTCCCTCCCACCTCCCAGCTGCTCTGCCCCTGTGGTTGGGGGTCTCCACAACATGAGGAACTCCATTAAGGGGTTGCGGCATTAGGAAGGTTGAGAATCACTGATTTAGACAGTCTAAGTCCAATTTAAAGGCAAAGGAGAAGCTGCAAGTGTCTGGAAATAATCCATTTTTAATTATGAAAGTCTGGATGCAGAACAACAGGGCTCCCTCTTTCATACTTTGCCGCTAGGCATTTAAGCGAGTCCATTTATTTCTGAGTCTGCAGGCATGCACGTTTCTTGTCTGCAGATCACCTGCTAGTTCTGGGAATGGAGGCCATGCTTGTTACCAGTGTATAAAGAGTCATTAGGGACTTGTGGGTTTTCTGAACTACCACTCCCAGCCTTCCACACATTCTGCCTCAGTGCACCATCCACCCACCCAGATGGCGTGGGATGCTGGGAGCTGTAATTCAGTGGTTTGCTCTTGTGCAAACCCAAGCCCCACAGAACCAGGTTTTCAGATAACCGAAGAGCATGTTGGTCTCTGAAACAGCATCTTGTCCAGAAGACAAGACAGCCACGACTCACCTCGACCCTTCACAGGTCTGCCTCCGGATTTCTTATCCAGGTGATGGGGAAACATCTTGGAGCTCCGGAGCTCCTGTCGTGTTCAGGCTGTGAGATCACGGAGGCTGTTTTAACAAAACCCTCAGCCTCCTTTTGTACTAGATGGGACAGGACACATTTTAGCTTTCCAGGGTGGAGGTTGAGCTTCCCACAGGTACTCTGGCCCTCTGCTGGGTGCCCTTCCATCCCTACCTCAGAAGAGCCACCTGGTCAGCTGCTGACGCCTCCTTCCTCCTTCCTGGATGGCAGCAAAGCTGACGGAACCACAGCTCACATTTCTGCCACTCACTTGCCAACCAGACTTGTCTTTCTTTTGTCTTGTCTTTCTGAGTTACAGGTTGGCCCAGACAACCCCTTAGCAACTAAACCTACACATTTCTAGGAAATCACCGCCTGTTGTATCCCATCATGATTGCACAGAAAGCCATCTGCTTGCTCCATCCAGACCATCTCTCCCCCACAGCTTGATCCTTACAGCCACAACTTGAAGGCAACGGCTCCCTTCCACTGTCGTTTACCAGGGACCAATGGACGGAGACACGTCAACTCTAGATTTGAGTCTTATTTGGCCACCATGACTAATCGACTAGTTGCCACGGAAGTGCCCCCTCCCCCCTCTTATTCCTCCTCTTCCTCCTCCATGCTTCTGCTTTGCAAAGACAACCAAGCTAGGTGTAACCACCTCCTGGAATTCATTACCCATTGCAAGAAGTCCTCATGTTGTGTCTGAGGGCTACCTGTTAAGGGATCCCACTCCCAGTGGAACAAGTGGTATGGAAGTTACATTTTCGACGAGATTTTTTTTTGCAGAGCTCAAAGTGGTGTGTCTGGTCCTTTTCTCCTCCATCGTGTTCTCAGAACAGTCCTGTGAGGTGGATAGGTCAACTGTGGTGGGATGAGAATTTGAACTCCC
This sequence comes from Aspidoscelis tigris stejnegeri, assembly GCA_023333525.1. NCBI lineage: Eukaryota > Metazoa > Chordata > Lepidosauria > Squamata > Teiidae > Aspidoscelis > Aspidoscelis tigris. Next base: position 15,724,773 of record JALMGA010000012.1, on the reverse strand, counting down.
AGCTCCCCAACTCCATCACCACTGTCATATATTCTTTTGCATCTTGGAGGTGGTAAAATCCCACCCCCTGCATGGTTGGATAGGTGGGTTTGTGGAAAGATGGGTTCTCTGATGAATAAAATAAGGGATCCTGCTGGCGATACGTTGACCACATGGCTGTTCCCTGATTGGGACAGATGACCTATCTGGAAGCCTTTCCAGTTTTCCATTGCATGGAGTATGGGGTGAGGTTTAGTGGGGATTCTGGAAGGAGGGGCGCAGGCCACGTCTGTGCAGCTGCCCACTGCTGTTTCAGTTGCAGACTTACTTGAATCCTGCTTTTTGATTGTTAAGTCAAGGATATTCATCTCTATGTATTTTCCCCACACTGAGTGAAAGAAAGATTCCCATCTTTTTATATAAAATGGCAAAGGTTGTATTGGTATACATAACCTTTGTTTTCCGTTGATCCATTTTAATGGATGAACACAACGGTCCAGATCTGCAACAATAAAATCCTTTGAGCTTGTTTTGATTTTGTTTCAGTTTTGTTGCTTAAGCATGTGCCGTTGAATGGCTTTTGCTGGTGATTTAACAGGAATAAGTTCTTCATATCAATTCCTAAATAAAAATCACTCACAGGTACTTTAATTCTGCTAAATTCTAGGGATGTGCACAAATGAGTCTTTTTTAATTTGGTTTGTATCAAATGTACAAAAATTTGTATTCATTCAAATAGATCTCCTGCCAATTGTGATAGGATTCTATTCGCTACGAATTTATTCATATGAATATTTGATATGAACACATACATATCCGATACATTTCTGATACATATCCAATACATTTCCCATAATATATCCACTCTGAAAGCATCAAATCCACCCTGAATCCGCTTTGAATCTGCTCTCAGTCCATGTCTATTGCACTCTGGATCCATTGCAGATGTGACTGGCGCAGCCGCTTTCCCGCCTCCCCAGGTCACAAATGTTCCAAAACATTCATACGAATACAGATGTCAATGCATGAATGTCGTAACATTTGATTTGTATCCGAATCTGTACAAATATCGAATGTTATGAATATTTGTGCACATCCTTGCTAAATTTGCTTTTCTCTCTTCCTGGATTCGTTGCCAACTTTTATGACTGTGAATCCTGCCGTTTGTCTGAAAGGATTTTTAAAATTATCTTGCACCCAGCATACACCCAGATTCCAGCATGCACCCGGGTCCAGTCAAGTGGCTGTTGGGTTTTCCAGTGAGTCTCTCTTTGTAAGCTTGGCCCTCAGTCTCTCTGCTGTAACTAATAAAGCTGTGGCCTTTATCCCTCTCTCTTGCCTCACGTTGACTGTCTGAGAGAGTGAATGAGTTATTCTCCTGAATAGAAGGAGAATATTTGGATAAACGTTCTGCTGACGTATGCTGGCCTTGAGAGCAAACAGAAGGAATATATTTCCACCTGTGGTGGAAATGCAACCACATGCATCAATTACGAGTATTGATCATAGCTCATGTAAGCAGGATGACTAAGAAATAATAGAATCTACACCTGAATTTTGTTCTCTCTGCCTTTGGGAAGATAATCAATGGCTAGTTCGCCATTCAATGCAGCGTTGCCACGGAAAAGTACAGTAAACGCCGAGATTTGAGAATGCCTCCAAACACTGTCTTTTCGAGGAAGAACACGACACACACACACCCATTTATCACTAGAAAGAGAGCCATTCAAGAATCGCAAACCAGGTCACGGAAAGGATTGCAACACTATTACTCAAAGAATACTTTTAGAATACTTTTGCCCATTCTGTGTTACAACACTTTTAACAATTGTCCAGTATTGTACTTTATTGTGTTCCGTTGCAACTGTATTATATTGTTACAAAAGTTATTGCTGTGAGCTCTAATTTTGATCATTGAAGAAAGCAAAAAGGAATGAGCAAAGCTGCATGCAATACTGCAAGTGCAACTTCAGTGTGAGGTCATTTAAAGACCTGGGAAGGAGAGAAACGAATGGAGTTTATAAATCATAGGCTTACACAGTAAGATTGATTTTTTTAAAAAATTGTTCTATTCCTAATGATTCTAGACTAGACATCATGTCAGATACTGTGTTGGGGATCTTTCTCATTGATGCCTCCTGGATTTTAATAGCAAGATCTCTCATGCTGTACAATCACCATCAATTATTGTGTGACTGCAAGGGGTATAACTGCTCCATCACCGTAAACTGGGCAGCTGAAGCAGTCCTACTTTCTGAAATCCACAACTGGTGAAATAAGTCACCTTGATTTCACTGGGGTTCCCTCATCAGTGAGTGGACATAGGATTACAGCCCTCATCTGTGGAAATGATAACATGAGCAAACATGATAACAGAGACTGCCAACTTTTAAAGCCTGTGAGGCTGCGTTCACACCTAAGTGTTAATCCAGGTTCAGTTCACTAGAACCAGGGGGCCCTTTATGAAGCTGATGGGTAGGAGAGTCAGACCAGACAAAAGGAAGGATTGCTTCACCCAGAGGGTTATTGGTCCATGGAATTTGCTGCCAGAAGACGTGGTCACAGCAACCAGCCTAGATGGCTTTAAGGAAGGGTTAGAGTAATATGTGGATGACAGATGTACCAATGGCTATTAGAATGGATGCTTAAGGACTTCTTTCAGGCTGGGGGGACAAGCAGGTTGCCTCTCAGGCCATTTGCTGGAATTTGAGAGCAGGAGAAGGTTTGCCCTTGTCTCTGCTTGAGATTAAATTTGAACTGTTACAATCTTAAAACTTTGGATTTTTTATATAAAGTCTTACTCACATTTCTATTACATCATTCAGTCCTTCTGAGTCTTCTAATATCTCCTTTTTTGTGTGCTCCTCATCAATCAAATCCAACAGTTACTATTCCAACTTCTTGAAGATAGTCTATGAAGGGTCTCCAGTCTTTTATGTACTTATCTACTGTTCTGTTTTTAAAAATGTTTGTTAATTTTCCATCTCTGCTAATTCTGTCAGTTTAATTAGCCAGTTCTCCATGGAAGGAATTAGAACTCTTTCCATTTTTGTGCATATAAAATTCTTGCTTCTGTTGCCATATAAAGAATCAAAGGATTCACATTATCTAGCTTTTGATCTCTTACTCCTAATAAAAACATTTCTGGTCTAAACGGTACATTAATTTTTAAAGATATTTCTCAATACAGTATGTTTCTGTACCCAAAATTCTTCTGCGTTTTTACAAGTCCACCACATATAATAAAATGTTCCTTCGCTTTGTTTAATATTTTCAAACAACACGAAAAGCAAATCAAACATAACCTTCCGTATGTCAAACAAACAAACAATAGATATATCAGGATTAGGGATGTTCATGAACAGGTTTGGGGGCATTTAAGTTGTAACAAACCGAATGTTAGAAAATTTGCATTCATTTGAATAAATCCCCTTCAAATGTGGTAGGATTCTGTTCAATAGAAATGTGTTCTTACGAATTTGAATGGATATCCGATACAAATGCATACAGATCCTGCATACATATACGAACACATACATATCAGATACGTATCCTATACCAACACATAAGTATCCAATACAAATCCCCAGTTTAACAAATGTACAAAGTATTCATACAAATGTTCCAAAAAAATACAAATGTTAATGTAGAAATGTCGTAACATTCAATTCGGGTACAAATGTACAAATTCACAGGAATTCATACGAATAACGAGTGCTGTGAATATTCACGTACATCCCTGATCAGGATATTATCAAGCCTTATTTCACTAGTATTAATTGAAGTAGAAATAGATTGCTGAAACCACTTTAGGATCAGGCTGTTGTGATAATCTTAAATTTGGTAGAGCCGTCAGTACTGAAGAGGTCAGTTTTTGAAGAAAACAGACATTTCAGGGTTATTCAAGTGTTGTGTTTGACTACTTGAGGAGTTAAGAAACCATCCTCTCCAGTAGAAATGATACCAGATGGACAGACTGTTGCTGCCCAAGCAAAGGATGAGGTGTGGTTGCTTCAAGCTTCCTTAACAAGAAACTTGGAACATCATGTTACATCAACTTTTGTGTTTCTCTAGGGATTTAACAACCATAGGTGATATGATATGATATGACAGCATCTTTACAACTCCTGAATGAACTGGGAGTAACTGTGATGGCATCACTTTGCTCATTATTTTGCCGGTACTCAATGAGAACAAACACAGCAAAGAGGTCAGGAGTTCAGAAATAGGAATGTGGCCTAAAGATGCAAACTCAGGTAGACCAGAAAGGGCATCTATGCATCACCTTTGGTGGCACTTACGTCTGAATAGGTGTCCACAGTTTCGTAATTTTTAAAGCTTCTCACCAGTTTCTCCTCCAGCCAGGTCCAGATTCTGAATTCCATTCATAGTCCTTTCAGGCGGAGCTCACACTTACATTTTAATCCAGCTTCAGTCCACTTTCAGAGTGAGATAACACATCAGCAAAGTGACAAGCCATTTGTTTTTAGTTTTTAGTATTATCTAACTTCGAAAGCCCTCCTTCAGGTTGGATAACACAGAAGTAAAATGACAAGTCACTTTGCTGCTATATTCTTCCACTCTGAAAGCGGACTGAAGCCAAATTAAAATGTAAGTGTGAACACAGCCTCAGAGAATGACCTGCATGGCATTTTGGAATGAGAGAGCCTCTGTATGGACTTACTGATGGCAGGCAGTGACTCTTCAGGCAAATTTGCTTCTACATGAAGAAGGCAGAGAATTAGAATATTTCATGGCATTCAGAAAAGCAAGCTGAGGCAGTTTAATGTTCCTGAAAACCACTTTGAATTTTGTTTAATGGAAAGCAGTATAGAAATGTCTTAAATAAATAATATTATTTACAGTTATGTGTTTATTCTTTCCTTTTTAAACTCCTTTCAGATTTAGGTACTTTTCTTATAAATCCTTTTTTCGGGGAGCACAGAATGTTATTTTATTGATGGGGGGATTCTGAATTCAAAAGCTAAGATTGTCCTAATGTTCAATTAGGAATGATTGAAGAAGAGTTTATTGTCATACCTGTAGCCATTAGAAATGATACATCAAATTAAATTCTGGTTGTAGTAAGTTATAATAAATAAAGAGAGGAAGTAAAAAAAAAAGAATAAGAATTATGAGTTCAGTTAATCATTCTTTTGGATAAAAAATTAAGAGGTTAAAACTGGTTTGGAATAAAATAAACATCCAAAGCTGAGTTTATATTACTAACTCTAATAAATCCTTCTTTTGCTTGTTTTATTGGGGGCAGGGGGAGTCGATTCTGAATTCACACTCTTTGTTTCGAGAAGTTGAAGGATTTTAGAATGAAAATGGATTTTATTTATTTATCTTAAGAATTTATATCCTGCCCTTCACCAAAAGGTCTTAGGGTGGCAAGCTAAAATGCATAAACTGCATTGAAATCCTAATTCAGAAGTTGTTGAAGGTGTGGACCTTTGGAGAGAGTTTGCAGTTTCATTTAGTTCTGAGCATCCATTGTCCTTCATCCTTGAAGAAATTAACAAAGCTCCCATAGAGGGAATTCTTCAGCCCATCAGCTTCATGGCGTGAATCACAAAGGACCTTTGTACATGCATTTCCTTAATCCAAATGCTGTTTTGGTCCTTTTCCAGTTTCAACATTGCACATAGTGGCCAACCTAAATGCGTGACACACCCGTCTTGCTTACACCATGGAGATGATCACCCTGCTACCCCATGAGTTGTCCTCCTAAATGCCAAGTTGGAGAAATGAAAAATAGTCCAGAGGCCTCTTTGCATAATTAGTGAACTCCTGGGGAAGAGCATATGCATGTTACAACCTAACCCTAACCCTGTGTCCCCAGAAGTTCACTAGTTGTTGAGTAGGTGTGGAACATGAAATTGTGCTTCATCTGTTAACCAGCATTAACCAGGGACTTACCTGAAGTGTCCAGTGGTGCGACCATTCACTCTTGCTGGCTCTCCGGGGTCTTTTGAGGTGAAGCTCACATGTGCTGGCACTTTGGACAACCATAGCTGTGACTGTGCAGGCACAGAGTGTGAGTGTCATCAAGGCGACGGCACTGACACGCAGGCAGTTGCAGAGGTGGTGCTGCCAAAAAGGCAGCACTCAGAGGAGGACTGGGCCTCGGGATCGAATAAGGTGAGAATTCGATCCCGGAGGGCAGAATGGCCAAAGTTGATTGGGCTCAAGTTTGGGCACCAGTCAGGATTGGTTAATCGCGCTCCTTTCCCGTCCAACAGATAGGAAGGGAAGTGCAAAGTCACCCCAGCTCAGACACAGGCCAACCTGGAGCCCAGAACAGTAGACCCCAAGATTTTGTTGCCATACACAATCTGCAAGAAGCATACAAAGCTCTCGTGCTCCATCTTCCCTAAAAGGAAGTGTCCTGCAATTGCAGGGCAATTGTCAGGGGCTGTTAAGTCAGTCTGGGCTTCATTATCACACAGTGCCATGCTATGACATGTTTTCGGAACCTACAGAAAAATCTTTGCATTTGAGTTCATTCTTCCTGCACCATGCTCTTCGCTGGGGAAGCTGATCTTTTGGTTGGTAATTAGCGCGTACCCTATAAACCTTCCCCTAAGCTATGCACAGCTCACAGCTCCATAGAAGCCCTAAAGAATTGCCCCTGCGGCAACCACACTGCCACTAACATCTTAACGCAGCCATATTGATTGGGGGAAGGAGGAAGAACAAGGCAAAGTCATATACTGTCATGTTCCCCATCCTTGACTTCCTTCATGCTGTCCCCCCCAAAAAAGGGGGAAAAAGCAGTGGACACTGGAACTTCCCTTGCAGTAAAAGGGAATTCCCTGCATGTACTCAGTCTAGTAGCTATTGATACACCTGTCCTCCATGTATTAAGAGGAGCCCTGCTGGATCAGGTCACAGCATCCCATCTCATACAGTGGCCCATCAATTGCTTCTGGGCTTCTCAAGCAGAAGATGAAAGCAAAACCTTCACCTGTTCTCAACTCCCTCCTTCCTGTCTCTCCAGTCTGTACGATATACCTGGGCATCCATTCTAATAACCATTGATATACCTGTCCTCCATGGATTTGTCTAAAAGAATATAAAAGAACCCTGCTGGATCAGGCCACAGCCCATCTAGTCCAACATCCTGTCTCTCACAGTGGCCAGCAGTTGCTTTTGGACATCTCGAGCAGAAGACAAAGCCAAAACTTCCATTTCTTGACTCCCTTACAAACGAACTTTAGAGGCAACCTGTCTGTCTCTCCAACCTGGAGATAGTACTTAGGCATCCATTCTAGAAGCCATTGATACACTTGTCCTCCATGAATATGTCTATAAGAACCTAAGAGAAGCCCTGCTGGATCAGACCACAGCCCATCTAGACCAGCATCCTGTCTCACATGGTGGCCCACCAATTGCTTCTGGGCATCTGAAGCAGAAGACAAGGGCAAACCTTCACCTGCTCTCAGCTCCCTGCAAATGGCCGTTAGATCTTTCAACAGTGCAATTTCACCTTTTTTCTGGCATCTTGGCACATTCTTTGTACATTATTTAGATACACTGAGTCAAGCAAGGGTCCTAAAACACCCTGCCTGTTCATGCATTTATTTTTTAAATTTCTCGCTTGCTCTTCACCAGGAATGCACACAAGATAATGCACTCTAAAGCTATAAAAACTGCCTGTTCAAATCCATGCCACTGAAAATTATTTTAAAGGTTGTTACTCGCCCTGAGAACTTTGGGTGTAGGGCAGGATAGAAATATAAATACTAAATAAGCATCATGGGGAGCATTTTTAAAAGCCAACCTGGGGCATTTCTGCACTTCCCTTCCTGCCTCCTGGACAGGAAAGGAGGGTGATGAACCAACATTGACTCGTCCTCACACTTGGAGTGCTAGTCAACTTTGCCTGTTCCCTCTCCCTGGGATCAAATACTTACCTTATTCAGTCCAGGGCCCTGTCCTCCTCTTCGCCCGTGCATTCTCATCTGGTCGTCTGAGGTGCCAGCACACTTGCGCGGAACCTCAAACGACCCCGGAGCAGTGGAAGAAGAGCGAACGGTCGCTGACTTGGACGCTTGAGGTAAACTTCTAGTGAACGTTGGTTAAGGTGTGGAGCGGGATTTTGTGCTCCACACCTGACCAACAATTGGTGAACTTCTGGCGAGGCAGGGCATGCTTGGAGACTGTAAGAGCCTACTCTGCATGCGGATGCTCTTCACCAGAGGTTCACCAATCATGCACTAGAGCAGTGATGGCCAACCTATGACACGCGTGTCACGGGTGACACGCCAAGCCCTTTTGGGTAACACACATGGTCGCCCTGGCACCTGGGCGTGTAGTGCTTGCTTGTTCTTGAAGTGTACAAAATACCAACTTTCAATTGAAGATTTAGCAAACGAAATTCAGCAACAAAAGTCACTAATGTAAAGAATTGTTTTTGCTTTTAATAAAATACATATATCAAAAATATAACTTTTTTACTAGAGCTACAAATATCACAAAATTATGGATATTTCTAGATGTGACACAGTACCCGAGTTAAGCTAGGTTTTCTTGCAAATTTGGAACAGCTTTGGCACATGTTCAACCTCAGGACCTCTGCGAGGGGAGCCTTCTCCCATATCACCATTCCTTCCCAAACAGCTGAAGCAGAAGAAGCCACAAGGGAGCTTCCCCTGCTGAGCTGGCCTGCCAGGCAGTTATAAGCAAAAGAAATAACTCTTGCACCTATTTGGGGCCCAGGCTTTTAGGACTTTGTTCACAACCTTGTAGGTGTGCATGAATCCAATTTTTGATGTTCCATTTGGATCGAATCAAATATTCAAATATACGAATTTATACGAATAAAGAAAAAGGAATTTCTGGACATTTGAACCGATATGAATACATTTGTATTTATTTGTTTGAATATTCAATATGTATCCAGTGACACAAATCTCGTATGCATCCATACGCATCTGTATGCATCCCATACACACCCTGTTTTCATCCCGTATGTATGCGCATGGATATGCATAAAATGAATGTGATGCGTACATATCCATACACATATAAATGTCTGAATTGCTCATACAAATAACTCTAAATATCCGTATTCATACAGATACTAAAAATGTACGTATGGACATTGGATTCGTATGCGAATTCCTGAATTTGTACAAATTTGTACGAACAACAAATAATACGAATATTTGTGCACATCCCTACAACCATGAACTTGAAGTGGGCTCATTATTATATCTGCAATTGGTGCAGATCATTCAAGACCACAGTAATGTAGACCCAGCCAGAAGCACCCACCAGCAGTCCAGCTGATGCCTTCTGCCCAACTTCCAACTAGGGATGTGCACGAATTGGGGTTTTTTGCAATCAATCTGTATCAAATCGATCGTAAGAAAATTTGTATTTGTTCAAATAGATCCCCTTCGAATGTGGAGCGATTCTGTTCAATATGAATGTATTCATACGAATATCTGATATGAACATATACCTATCCCATACGTATCCATATGTATCTTATATGTATCCGATAACATATCTGCTCTGAAAGTATCAAATCTGCCCTGAATCCACTTTCAGTGCGTTCTCAGTCCATGTCGAATGCACTCTGGACCCGTTGCAGATGTGACCGGTGCATCCGCTTTCCCACCTACTCGAGTTCATGAATGTTCCCAAACATCCGTATGAATACAAATGTCAGTGTACAAATGTCGTAACATTTTATTTGTATACGAATGTCTGAATTTGTCTGAATTTTGAATGTTCTGACTATTCCTGGACATCCCTATTTCCAACTTCCAAATCACTTTCCTAATTGGTGCCCCACACACAGCGTAAAGTCTGGAGAAACAGGGAGGGTCAAAATCACAGCTGTGTGATTTCTTCTTGCTGGGTTCTGCGGGTGGAGGGACACAGTTAAAAGGTAACATGTGGTAAATAACTGACATAACATTTTAATGCTTAACCGTTGTTCCTCTTTCTCTCTGCTTCTAGTTTAAAAATGTCAGAACAATTCTCTGTGGGTCTGCGCGGCAGGGACCTAAGGTGGAGAGACCTCTGATGGGGAGCCCTTTTTTGATCTCCCAGAGACCCTTTTGTGGTCAGCAGTGGATCAAAAACAGTTCTGGAAGATCACTGAGGGCTTCCAGTTGCACCTTTGGCCTCTCTCCATCACCCCTGAAGTCCCCACCCGTGAGTGCCCACTGTTGTTTAGGTGACCGGTCTCGCTTGCAAGTTGTCCTTTGCCAGAGGTGGCACTGGCCTTGGGCACCAAAACCAACGCATGGCTTTTAGATAAGACAAAGGACAATTGTTTGCCTGGAGATGAGTTCACCTTCTCTTTGTTCCCTTCTCTTCTCATTCCAGGGTTCCGCAACTTGCATGTGGATGACCAGATGGCCATAATTCAGTACTCCTGGATGGGCCTGATGATCTTTGCAATGGGGTGGCGATCGTTCACCAATGTGAATTCACGGATGCTCTACTTTGCTCCAGACCTGATCTTCAACGAGTAAGTAGCTGGGTCAGGGGGAGGGGGGGTGGAGGGGGGTCACCCCTAAACTGTGTTTGCCCACCTCAATTATTTTTAAATTTTTCATCCATCTAATATGGCAGCCCCCATCCTAATTGTGACACCCCCAACATATATGGAGGTGGCTACAGGCCTGCTTTTAGGTAGTGTTATTCACGCTAATGTAATTCCAGAGCAGGGTGGTCTGCCCCGCCCCAAAATTAGCAACCTCACGTTAGTGCAGACTATGGAAGGCCCTGGATGGAGGCTGCCATAGTCTGCACTAGGGGTGTATTCAAATTAGAATCCAATTTGAATACATCTGTATCTGTTCATACGAATATTCAATTTATATTTGAAGATACGAATGTTGACAACTTTCATATGCACCTGTACACAACGCATTCGTAGGCATCCCATTTTTATCCCGTACAAATGCGTGTGGATACAAATAAGATTTGTACAGATATGTATGTAATGCATACGGATATGTACACATAACGAATATCTGAATAATTTGTACGAATGATTTGAAATATTCAAATTCGTTTGAATGTTAAAAGACAAATGTATAGAGACATTCAATGCGACTCCAAATGTCCAAATTCAATTGAATTATGAATGTTTCTAATATTCTTGCACATCCCTGGTCTCCACACCTCAAAAAGGATATTGTGGAACTAGAGAAGGTGCAGAGAAAGACAACCAGAATGATTAAGGGTTTGGAACACCTCCCTTACAAAACCAGGCTGCAACGTCTAGGCCTCTTCAGTCTGGAGAGACGGCGTTTAAGAGGGGACCTGCCTGAAGTATATAAAATTATGCACGGTATAGAAAAGGTGGATAGAGAAAATTTCTTTTCTCTGTCGCACAACACTAGAACCAGGGGGCACTCTATGAAGCTGATGGGTAGGAGAGTAAGGTCTGACAGGGGGAAGTATTTCTTCACCCAGAGGGTCATCGGCTTATGGAATGTGCTGCCGGAAGAGGTGGTAACAGCTACTAGTCTAGATGGCTTTAAGGTAGGGTTAGACAAATTTATGGATGACGGATGTATCAATGGCTACTAGAACGAATGCCTAGATGCATCTTTCAGGCTGTGGGGGAGGAGGAACTGGGGCGCTTCTAAGGCCATCTGCTGGGACTCGAGAGCAGGAAACGGTTTGTCCTTGTCTCTGCTTGAGATGCCCATGAGCATTTGGTGGGCCACTGTGTGCAACAGGATGCTGGACTAGATGGGCTGTGGCCTGATCCAGCAAGGCTTCTCTTATGTTCTTATGTTCTTATGTACCAGCATGTGGGTGGCAGGTGCCTATTCCATGCTATAATCCAGAATAAGGCCCAGTGCAGAAGGGAGCCTCGTTTCCAAGAGAAATTGCATAAGGTTACAGCACAGACAAATCTGCAGACCATGCGCAGAACTGGGGACAGATTTGTGCAAAGATATGCTCATTTTATTCCAGCTTTCGTGCTAGTGAGACTTTGTGTGACCTCCTCCTCCTCCTCTTCCTCCTCCTCCTAGGTACCGGATGCACAAATCCAGAATGTACAGCCAGTGTGTCAGGATGCGACATCTGTCTCAGGAGTTTGGATGGCTTCAGATCACTCCCCAGGAATTTCTCTGCATGAAAGCTCTGCTCCTCTTCAGTATTAGTAAGGGACCTTTTTGCCTCCTCCCCCCAACCTGAGTTAAATTTTAGGTGGGAATTAGAGAGTTGTGATGTTCCTTAGTGAACCAGTTTGGTCTAGTGGTTAGGGAGATGGACTCTTATCTGGGAATACCGGGTTCAATTCCGCCCTCCCCCATGAAGCTGGCTGGGTGACCTTGGGCTAGTCACAGCTCTCTTCTGAGCTCTCACAGCCCCCAACTACATCGCAGGGTGTTCTGTTGTGGGGAGAAGAACAGAAGGTTTGTCAGCCGCTTTGAGTCCCCTTAAATGGGTGAGAAAAGCAGGGTAGAAAAGCCAGCTCTTCTTCTTCCTTCAGCAAGAAGGAAAAAGGAGGAAGGGCAGATGCACACGCAGGAGTAATTGCCCTTTGGTCTATCTCCCTCCCCTCTTTCTTTCATCTTTTCACCAGTTCCCGTGGATGGCCTCAAGAATCAGAAGTTCTTTGATGAACTTCGGATGAACTACATCAAGGAACTCGATCGTATCATTGCTTGCAAGAGGAAGAACCCCACATCCTGCTCGCGTCGTTTCTACCAACTCACTAAGCTTCTGGACTCTGTGCAGCCCGTAAGTAACAGATGGGAAGGCAGGCGACCGACCGGCCGACCGGCCGACCACCCACAAGGAAAGACGGCCGTTAACCTTGGTCACGGCTTTAGAGGATTTCATTAGGCCAACTGATTAGAAGCCTGTTGAGTTTGCGGCCCTGGTATAGGGGAACCGGCATGCCGCCAAACTTGCAAAAAGCCTGGTATCAGGTTGGAGAGAAGGCATGTGAAGCGTGATGTGTTATTGTCAAAAGAATGAAGACTTGTCGAGATCAGAGTCACATTCTCAACCTCTGGCAACCAAGAAATGGTTTCCTGCTCTTCAGGCTCTTGTAGGGAGAAGAGGAACATGCAGGAGAAAGCAAAGATCAGGGACTACACTTGGTCTTATTCTGGAACCTATCTCAGAACAGGGGCCTGCTGTCCACACGGTAGCACACACGATGACAGACCCCAGATGAGGCCTGTCAAAGTCTGCATTAGCATGTGGACAATAGACCCCTATCCCAAGATATATTCTGGAATGAGGCCGAGTGTGGAAAGGGCCCGGGACACCTGTAGGGCATCAGACACACATAGTAGCACAGAGAACCAGAGGTGCATGATTAGGGAACTTCCGGGGAAGAGCATCTGCACCTTGAGGAGGCTGTTACAGCCTCCATGCGCCCCCAGCCTTCCCAGAAGTTCCCTAATCATGCACTAGGTGTGGAGTACAAAATTGTGCTCCACACCTGTACTGACCTTACCCAGTCACTTACCAGAAGCGTCCAGCGGTGAGCATCTGCACCTTTTCCGGTGCTCTGGGGTCATCTGAAGTAGCACGTCAGATGACCATAGACGTGACTGTGTGTGCCCAGAGCATCAGCGTTTGTCATGGCAACATTGCTGACACATGCACTGTTGCAGAGGGTGCCGCAGCCAAAATGGCGGCGCCTAGAAGAGGACTGGCCCCGGGATCATTCACTGGTGAGTGACTGATCTGACAGGGCTTAGGCTGTAAGTAACTAGAGCTTGCAAATCTGAGCACTGGTCAACATTGGGTGACTACACTCCTTTACTGTCCAGTGGACAAGAAGGGAAGTGTGAAATTGCCCCAGGTTTTGCCTCACAGGTTGCCAACACCTGTGGAAAACTGGGCATCTGAGGAACCATGGAGGCCTAGAATGCCAGTCTAACCCAGGGTCACTGACTACCAAATGTAGATGAAATGGCATCATGGAGAGAAGGCCTCACCAAGTCAATGAACAAACCACATTCTGTGATTGGGTTAAATAAGAACATAACAGCAAAAGCATGCTGCCAGAATCATTGTTCTATGAATGCAGGCAGACTGTACTAACCATGCAAAAACCAAAATGTGCTGTGTGCATGACAAGTGCATTATGAATGATATGTAACTCTACCTTGCTTACCTGCATCACGTATATCCATTTGGAGAAAAGGTGTGGAAATCTGGTTCATCTGGATCCTTCCAGAGCCGCTCGGATGTCAAACAGGCAGCAAATTCTTCCACCCTTCTGCCAGAGTAACAATTTATTCCCAGGGTGTTTCAGTGCCACCTAGTGGCTTTTCTGATGGTTGCCACAGACCACAGGACCCCTCAAGCCATCATTGCTCAAATTTGAAATTCACAAGGTTAATTCTATTAAAGTATTTGCACGACTGTCTGACCAATTGGCTTTTAGGCAAGAAAAAAGAAAATGTATAAAGTAAACCAAAGGGAGCACACTCGTTTTGAGTTTGGCCCTGGTCACCTGGGAGCACAAAGAGGGGATGCTAGCTTCGGTAAGACGCACGGCCCTTTCATGTACCAAACTGGTGGTTAGAAAGCTTTCTGCCTTGAACAGCACCAGAAGTGGGCATCCCAGTTTAAAAAAGAAATTGACAAACCAGAGCAAGTTCAAAGAAGGACTACCAAAATGGTGAGTGGTCTGGAAACCATATCCTACAAGGAAAGGTTGAAGGATGTAGGAATGTTCAGCCTGCAGATGAGAAGACAGAGACTTGATCATGTTCTTCAGGTATCTGAAACGCTGTCACAGTGCAGAGGGATTGTCCCTGTTCTCACTTGCACAAGATGGGAGGACTAGAAACAGCAGGATGAAATTTCAAGGGAGTCAAAACAGATTAGATATTAAGAAAAACTTCCTGACAGTGAGGACGTTCAGTCAGCGGAATAGGTTGCCACAGAAGGTAGTGGGTTCTCCTTCGCTGGAGGTATTCAAAGCAGAGGCTGGACCTACATGTTTCTGGGAAGGTTTAGGGAATCCTACATTGAGCAGGGGGTTGGACTCAATGACCCTAGAGGACCCTTCCACCTCTAAGAGGACCCTTCCACCTCTTTGTGCAGCTTCTTTCTGGGTGTAACACAGAATCGTAGAAAGAAGCTGCACAAAGTTCAATGCCCGCAGCATGTGCGGGTGTGAGAGGACTTTGCATATTCATTTATTTTGCTAAAATTTCAAGCAGTTTGCAGAGAACTCAGTGGCTGCTGCAAACGCCTTCTCTCCAACTTGGACAAGGGAGCAAGGGTGGTTGGGCACTTACCTCTCTACAGTCTCATACAAATCTTTGAGTAACATGATAAATGTTGTGCTGAAGCCTTCGTTCCCTTTCTGCAGTTTTCTTGCCATCCAGCTTCATTATTGATCAGCCGGTGCCTACAGATGTCAAGAGGAAGTTGTGATACCTTCTTTGAATCCCTCGGTCACAACTTGCTGTCACTGTCTTGGGTATTCCTGAGTTCTTACCCCATCTCCTAGCACTTTGTGTTATAGTTACTGTTAAAAAAATACCCGGATGTTAGCAAGAAACCACCCACTTCCCTTTGTATTTTTCCCCCTACCCTCAAAGGTATCTGGGTGTTTTTTAACAGCAACTATAACCTGAAGAGCCAGCAGACGAAATAAGAGTGTGTGATTGGAATCAATGCTAAGAGGAACCATATTATATTGTTTCTTGTTAACTGTGGTCGTTGATATTCTTTCAGGATGTAAAATTTCAAAAATATATTATGAGAAATCCGGTGTCGTTCTTAGATTTTATTATTATTATTATTTTATTATTTTTAAAAATTGTTTCATTTTTATTTCCTTTTTCGTTTCCATTTTATTTGTATAACGCCTTTCCAAAAGAAAATTTGCCCAAGGCGGTTTACAACAAACGGAAAATACACTATGCAAAATAATAATCAAAGCATTATAGTAAAAATACATTACAAAAATTTCACATCATACAAAACATTGCAGCCAGGCTGGAGAGACAGCCAGAGGGCAGAGAGGTCTAAGCTGCCACCAATAGACCACCCTCAGGAGAGATGGCAAGCTTCTCCTCCTCAGGCAGGGCTTCCAGCCCAGGGTGGCTAACAAATAAAAAAAAAAAGTAAAATATTAAAACAAATAAAATTATTAAAAATTATTAAAATATTAACATTATAATAGTAATCTATTCTTTTGGGTTTTAGAATAACTAACCCAGGATTATATTGGGAAAGGCGCGGTTATGTGTGGCATCACTAGCACGGTCCCAGGAGAATCCTGGGTTTTTACCCTGTTTCTGTTTTGCTCAGAACTTGGACCTAGCAAAATAAGGTCCTGCCAGGAGGCCGGAGCCCCTCTCACCTTCCCTCGCTCTTTCTCTTTCCCAGATTGCACGAGAGCTGCATCAATTTACATTTGACCTTCTGGTGAAGGCCCACATGGTCAGCGTGGACTATCCGGAAATGATGGCTGAGATCATCTCGGTACAGGTGCCAAAGATTCTGTCTGGGAAGGTGAAGCCCATCTACTTCCACGCCCAGTGAGGGAGAGACTGAGCAAGACCTTGTGGCCGAGATCAGGTGTTGCTGTCGCCACCCCGTCCAGACGTCGCCTGCCTCTTTGCTCTCCCCTACTGCGCTTCAGTGCCTTGCAATACTGTATGTTGTGGAGACATGCAGTAGAAACGAAGCGCCAGCTGGGGCTCCTTTACATTGTGACTCTGATTCCAGCTCCCCTTCCAGGAAAGGCTTTAGCTTTTGCCCTTTTCAGATGGCTTCTTTCCTATTCCCTTTCCTCTCTGGTTCCTTCTGGGTGTTGTGTCATGGTACCAAACTGCTTCTGTTTACATTCTTGGGCTTCTGCATTCTCTGTAGCCTCACCAGGGGAAGCTTTAAATATGGAGTGGGGATGGGGGGAAACAGGTTTGCGCATATACCATTTTGGTCACCACCGCAGATCGTTTCTCCCTCTCTTCCTCCTCCTTGCTCTTTTTAACAAAATCAAACCAGATTCAAAAATCCTGGGGTGAGGGAAACTTCATACTGGGAGTGGGTGATTTTTTTTAAGGAAAAAAAAAACACTCTTTTCAGCAATTATCTCCTTACCTAATTCAATTGGATCACTCATCTCTTCAAGTTAACCCTCCCCCCCGGACTAGACTAAAAGGATGACGTGCAATTATAAGTTTGTGAAAAGAAAAGAAAGGCGTTTAAAGGATGTGTTTTCACAGCTCCGACCATTGCAGACTCTCAAGTCCACCAGGAGCCAGTCTGCATGGAAATGCGGCCTGGTTTCCGCTGCTCGGACCGTCACCTGAACCACCGCCGCTACCAATGTAGTCACGCACATGGTGTTGAGAAGCCCCCGGAGGGGCTGGACTCCGGAACCACTCGCTGCAGCATCTCTTTTGGACCGAGTCCTGCTGAGTCATCTGGTGGCTCTCTGAGTCCCAAAAACGATTTGGCACGTTGAAGCCGGGGGAGCGGTCTGCTCTTGCCTTCCTGGTACCCAGAAGAGGACAGGAAGCACTTTTTTGCAACACTTTTTAAAATTATGGTGTTTGTTGTTTTGTGGACCATGAGCCAAAAACTAAAAACGTGCCCCATGAATGTGAACACATTCCAGTTTTGAGCATTTTCCTTTCTTCGTGCCATGAAAGATGCTCTCCTCTTGAGAATGCAACACTTAGGTGCCTCTGCTCAGCTGCCCCTCTGGCCACTGCCATTTTGCGATGCCTTTGGGGTGCCACTCTCGCCCTGGCCTCTTGGAATTCCACGCAGGTGACTCCGTCCCTCCCTAACGTGGCAGACAGAAAGACAAACTCTGGGCCTTTCAGTCTCTCAAACTGTGTAGAACATGGATCCTCAGCCACTTCGTTGGGAAAGAAATGTGTTTTTAATGTTTATCCTGGTGCACTATAGTGGATTGTAATGGACGCGTGTGTGGGGCTCATTTTCCTTCTGTCCTGTGATTTTTATGGTACAAGGCTGCCGTTTTCCAAAAAGGTCATGAAATCCCAGATAAACTGCACAAGAACCCAAGTAGTCAATGATGCAAAAGAAAGCACAGCTATTGGGGTCATTCCCTTGAGTGACTCTGGAGGAAGTGCCAAGGGTTCTCTTAACAATGCTTTTTCTGTGTACTTTCCCCCACCACCACCACTGGTATGTCTTTCCCAAGTCCACACTGACACCTTTGGGACTTGACAAAGCACAGAATGCCAAGCGGGTATCTGGCCCATTGGCTTCTGGGAAGCCGGCTGGAGAATTCTGCCATTCAGAGGTTCTACATCAGGGTCTCTTAACTGTGGCCTCTTCCTGGACCACAACTCACAGCATCCCATTCCCAATATCCCCATCCACTTGGTTAGAGTTAGGATTAGGGAGTGGAATGCTGGGAAATGCAGTCCAGGAAGATCTACCAGGCTTCAGTTTGAGACCTTCTCTAGATGATGGTACATATTAACTTTCAAGATCGTCTAAAACCCAAGTTTAAATATTGACTGTTCTCAGCAGATCTGTCTGGACTGTCTGTGTTTTCTTTTGCCTGCTGCATAGTTTAAATCTGGTATTTTAAGTTCTGTTTTGCAGAGTTGCAAAGTTTCAGTAGCTACTGACCATCCACCACCTAAAAGGCAGGGTTGGAGGGACAGGTTTAATGAATGGCAGGGCTTTTGTTGCAGAATAACATTTGTTGCCTCGATAAAGCATATTTGGTCGTTGTTTGGGTTTTTTAAAAACAAATCCAAGCTGTTTGGGTGCTCAGAGGTTTGTTTCCTTGTACTTGGGGGACAGGGGAGTGAGTGTGCTACCGGTTGTAAAGTATTCCGCCAATGCTGCTGGAACACTTGCAGATGAAAATAGAGCAATTATTATTATTAATTATTATTATTATTATTATTTTCCATGAAGGGGTGGGATTTGGGATCCTTGCTTCAGAACAGACTGCTTCTCATACATAGCAGAACTGGTTGAAAAATCGCCTTGCTTTGCAGCCTCCACATCTTCCGCTTTAGAGCCAGAGTTTCCACGTAGATGCTCTTTCGGTGGCCTTGCGAACCAGAGATACAAAGATCTGTGGCCCAGTTTACTGGCCAGTGTTCTCCTCCTTAAAGGTCCCATGAAATTAATCTCGTTTGGTTTTGGTTCCCTAAATTCAAAGAGGTGCCCTCACGGTCTGTTTTTCTCCCTCAGAATCCCAGATATCAAATCAAATCAAATTTTCCTTGAGGTCCCAGACGCCAAAGCATAAAGGAGGCATAAGCAGCTGAACCAAATCTCATATTATTCGGGAAGGGGAGGGTGTTTTCCCTTGGGAGGTCCTAGCTGAGAGCTCCTTCCTGGGCTGCTGGAAGCCTCTTTGATGCCTTAAAGACACCACACACACACACACCCAAAAAAGCACAGACTGGCATCTCGGTGGTCTCTGGTTTGCATATCCAGACAGCCAAGCAACCAGCCTTTTTTTTCCATCCACAGAGTCTCCCAAAGGAGTTTGATCGGCCTCCTTCTGGGCCCTTTCTGCACTTGGCCTTATTCTGGAATATATCTCTGGATAGCGGTCTGCTGGCCACGAGCTAATGGAGACTATGGCAGGCCTCACTTGGGGCCTCCCGTAGTCTGCACTAGCGAGCAAATAGCAGGTCCCTATTCTGGAATATATCCCAGAATAAAGCCAAGGGCAGAGAGGGGCCTTTGCTCCTTGCTCCTAGAGCAGCAACAGCCCCAATGCTGGTGGTGTTCCTCCATGTGGCCCGTGGCCCTGAAGGGTGTAGTGCAGCTTCGTGGGAGCCGTGACTCGAGATTGTGTTTGAAGGCTTGTGGGAACCGTGCTCAGGGCACGAACGAAAACCATGTAAATATTTCGGGTTTGGGGGGAAGAGATTTCTTTTGCTTTCTTTGGTTTATTTACACGGGACTTACTGCTGCAGCAGTTGAAAAAGAAAAAAAAAAGCTTGAGGAATATCTACAGCATTGTAGCCGTTTGACCTTTTAGTTCTCTTATGCATTTTATGCATTATTCATACTGTTTATGCATTTTAAAGCAGTTTACTTGCTCTTGGGTATTTGTGCCATATAGAAGTTGCCCTCCTTAGCCGAGACACTTTTCTCCCATAGTGCTCTGCGTTCTTTTCTCTGATAAACGTGGGAAGGTAGGGTGTTTGGCGTCTTCTGTGGGCAGCTACATACCACATTTTCTAGAAAGTCATGAGGGACAGGCCGTAACTCGGTATCCGAGCAAACAGCCTGGAAAGCAAAGGGTGGCTGGTTCAATCTCCAGCCTCCCCGAAGCAAACCACTTCTGTATCCTTGCCAGGAAGACTGCAAAGAAGTTCCCCTAGAGGTGCCCATAGAGTCACCTGGGAGTTAGCCATGGAATTAATTCAGCTGTGGAAAGCCCAGCTGCTCAGTTCCTCCTCTCCAGCGTAACCCCGTATACCTCTTCAGTGGGCACCTTTTGTTCATTTGTGCCAGTGGCAGCCAGAAAGGTAATAGTATGTTCAGTGTTTCAGCCGCCACTGCTTTTGAGATTCCTGACCACAACATCAGCTTTTGTGAAAGGAGAATGAAATCTTCACTTGGAGGAACTTTTACATCACCCTCCAAGTCTTGGGAGAATCTTACAGAATTTCACTCATCAATTGGGAACAGAAACCTTCAATATGTGGCTCTTGGTGAATGTGCCATCTTGGCAAGTCCGTTTCTGTTCTCAGGTTCATATTGAGGGACACATTGCCTCCGGTTTAAGGACTCTTGGGTTCTGGGCCCATGAAAGAGAGCTCGTATCTTTATGCCATTCTCCTCTTCCTTTAAGACCTCCCATGCCTAGATCTACGTGGGTTTACAGGAATATGAAGCACCTTATCCTTTTTCAGCTGTTTCTGGGCTTCTCTTTCCAGAGCATTTATTTTTAACCTAGAAAATGTGCACGTAGTGTGATTGCCAAAGACTGTCAATTTAGAAGCGGAGCGTATCCAAGGCTTCGTTTGGTTGATCGGTGATCTAAGGGTGGAGAGTGAAGATAGATGTGGCCTCCTCCACTAGATGAAAATATTTATTTGCACTGCTAATGATTCTTGTGAATGGGGAGGGGAGGGGAGGGGGTAGGAATAGAATTCCTGTTCATGCCTTTTAGAATGGGTGGCATTGCTCCCCTTCAGGTACTGAGGTCTGATTGGGCAGAGGTTCACCTTGGCTTAGGTGCCTTTTATTGTTATTATTATTATTGTTATTATTATTATTATTATTATTTTACGGCTCTTAAGATTTGCACTCAAGTTTTGCAGGGAGGAATGGACCCGGTCCTCTGGAAAGGTCCTTTACACAAAGTGCAACAGGGTAGAGGCAGAGAGTCGTGCCTTTCACAGCTCCCTCCTGGGTTTGGGACAAGGATCAAGGTGGGTGCTACTTGAATGGCTACCCCACCTGTCCTACTTTCATCCTGCGGTGCGACCATGTTGCATCATCTTGAGAACGAAGGGGGAAAAGACACCACGGGCCTATTCACACTACAGCCAGTAGTGTATGATTAGGGAACTTCTGGAGAAGAGCATCTGTACCTTAAGGAGGATGTTGCAGCCTCCAAGCCCCCCCCCCCCGCATGCCTGCCCCACACCTTTGCCATGCTCCACATCTCTACCAATGCTCCACACCTTTGCCTATGTTAACTAGAAGCTTACCTGGTGC
Organism: Aspidoscelis tigris stejnegeri; assembly: GCA_023333525.1. Lineage (NCBI taxonomy): Eukaryota > Metazoa > Chordata > Lepidosauria > Squamata > Teiidae > Aspidoscelis > Aspidoscelis tigris. The sequence continues at coordinate 15,703,140 of JALMGA010000012.1, read as the reverse complement.
ATCCAAGCAGCGGCATTCACACTTCTGGTGCTCTGGGGTCATCTGAGGTGCTGCGCAAGCGTGCTGGCACCTCAGGAAACCATAGACGTGACTGCCTCTGCCCTGTTGCACACGCCCTCACAGAGGGCACCGCAACCAAAATGGCGGTGCCCTGAAGAGAACTGGCCCCGCAATCAAAATGGCGGTGCCCTGAAGAGAACCGGCCCCGCAATCAAATTAAGGTAAGTATTTGCAGGGGAGGGATGGCTAAAGTTTACTAGTGCTCTCAAGTGCAAGCGCTAGTCGACGTTGGTTCACTGTGCTGGGAAGGGAAGTGCGAAAACGCCCCCATGAATATGGCAAGTGGAGGTTGGTGCATCACTAGGAAGTCTTACGGCCTCAAGAACATCTGGTCTTGCCACAGGGTGAAGGTGTGCAGGAAGGCCAATTGGATGATGCAAGGCTTTCTAGACCTGAGGGCTTCCTCTCCCTTTCGCCTTGCACCTCCGGCGTAGGAATGGTGAGGAGGGGCCACCTTCACCTCTAGGCCCACTAGGTCTTTCTCTGGTCGCTTTGGTGCCTTCTCAAAGCCAAAAATCTCTGCTGATAGCCATGAGTAGTTTAGGAGGGTTTCTCTAAAGATCGTGGCACTTTTTAAAAGAAATAAAAAAAAAAAACCCGTTTTATGTGTTAAGAACCTGTCGATGTACTTTCTAAAAGGTCTTCATATATGTAGGGTTATGTTTGTTTTCTCATTTGTTAGATGTGGAAATCAAGATGTCTGAGCCTTTAGGCCTTGTCGATTACGGGGAGTTTTGTGTAATAAGGTGAATGGAACTGTGAGTTTTTCATTTGTCTTTTTGCAGCCAAATAAGCTTAGCAAGCTGATCAAATATCTAATTCAGCCAAACTGCTGGAATGCGGAACCGTCCAGGAAGTCTACCCCTGGGGACGGGGTGGAGGGTGGGCGGGCGGGCGGGTGGGTGGTGGGAGAACTGACCACAGCATTCAGGGACTCCAAATGGGTAATTTAAAGACAGTAGGAGAATAAAACCCACTTGCTTTTTTCTCTGGCTGATTTTGACCAGGCGCAAGGGTTTGCCGCCTTTTCTGTGTGCCCTTCAGCACAGCTGGTCCTGACTTTTAAGTGCTCGTGTAGTGCAAATTAGCTGTTACCTTCACCTAAAAGTGCCAAACTTGCATCTGTCAAGGATTTTCTTGCTGGTATGGGGTTTATGACGCCCAGCATCAGATGCCTGGTAGTCAAAATGCATAATTGCGCACATCATCAGTGAAGACGCTGAGTACACAGTACCACAGACTGTGACGGTGCAAGTCTCACTGAAATGGGTAAATGAAACTTGGGTGGGAAAGGAAAAACGTCACCCGGTAAAGAGCAACTTTTAAAAACAAGACACTGTCCACAGGGAACGTGTTTCAAAGACCACCCAAGCTCTGTTTTTGTTGTAGCGCACCAGAGTGTATGTAGGGAGAGGCTCATTAAAGAGAGTAAAATACAAAAATGGTTCTGAGTTCCTTGCTCCTTGGGTGGGTTTTTCTGGGGGGAGGGAAGGGATAACCATCCATTACTGGACACCAGAGAAAATTTCATGCTGTAATTCAAGATCTTTTTTGTAATCCTGGATTCTACTGTTTCTCCAAATACGATGACAATAATAAATGATAATTTAAAAAAATAAGCAAAAGTTTGGTTCTTGGAACATTCTTGCGTCTGTTGAGTTTGGTGTCACTTCCCCTAGCTAGCGTAGGCCCAGATCTGCAGAAGAAGAGTTGGCTTTTCTATCCTGCTTTTCTCAACAATTCAAGGGGACGCAAAGCTGCTGACAAACCTTCTGTTCTTCTCCCCACAACAGGCGCCTTGTGAGGTAGGTAGGGCTGTGTGAGATCAGAAAGAGAGTTGTGACCAGCCCAAGGTCACCCAGTTAACTTCATGGGGGAGTGTCAAATCAAACCTTTTATTCCCAGGTTAAGTGTCTGGTTCCCTAACCACTAGCTCAAACTGGCTCATAAGACAACCGCATGGCAAAATGGAAGGAACTGAAGCTGCACACATAAGTGGTCTGTTATCCAGAGCTGGGATGGGAGATTCCAAGTTATGCATCGTAAATGCCAGAGGTGGTCGTGAAGGATCGATCCAGCTCTTTTAGCATTTACTCAGGTGGATTTTATGTTTTGTTAGTGTGTGTTCTGGAGGCAAAGCATAAACTAAAAGCTGCTTCTGGCTTCAAGATGCCTCATTAGTATGTTCACATTTCCCTTTAAATGCTGTGTACAAATCTTTTGCTTCTGGCTTTGTCGGAAAACCAAACTTTGATTGCATAGCCATGAAGAAAGCTGTCTTTATAGGACAAGCAGTGCATCGACACACGCAGGAGATATATGTATCCACCGGGCACTGATCGCTACCAAATGCTGCTGCTTCTGGTCGCTCTAAATCCACGTTAAGGGGCACAAAATGCACTTCGGGAGTCGTGGCACATACAGCAGGCCTTTCATGTGAACGAGAGGAGGGTGGGAGGAGACAATTTTGGGTGTCAGCATTTTGAAGAGGAAACTAACGTGTCCCCAGTGGGTAAGTGCCCTTGTTTGATGGAGGCAGAAGGTCTATTTGCACTGAGGCTGGTAGTCAGCAATTAGTGAACTTCTGGTGGAGAGCATCTACACATGGAGGAGGCTGCTACAGCCTCCAAGCATGCCCTATCTCACCAGAAGTTCACTAATTGTTGATTAGATGTGGAGCACTAAATCTTGCACAATACATTCCTGTGCTTGAACACACCCCTCTGCAATGGCATCTGAGCATGCCACGGAATGGACAATTGCGGCAGCGAGGAGGCACAGGCTGGTAAAAGGGGGGGACCATTTCCACTTCTGGCTGGTAATGGATGCTTTGAGGAAGCTTTCCTCGTGACAAGTGCAAATGGTCCACCTTCACCAGATGTTTACCGGCCCTAGTACATGGCAGCCTAAACATCTAAGTGCAGAAAGATCCCTGCTTTTTGCTTAGAACCCAGAAAAGACCTTGCCTTGCATTGCATGCGCCTGGACTGAAACCATGTGAAGCTATTTGTTAGCTATGGAGAGGGAAAGCAGGGATGGCTAAGATCCTCACTTTGGCTTCCAGCAATTCCCACACGGTTATTTTCACTGAACCAAGAAAACACATGACTGGACTGAAGCTACATAATAGGGGTTTTAGAAAACGCAGTTCAAAAGGCCATTTTGCATGGAGCAATCACTGAAAATAGAACACGCAGCAGGAAACATGCCAGCATCTTCAGAGTTCCATTCTAAAGAGACTCTTGGTTGGACCATACATACTCTGGTCATGGGAACTGCCTGCAGAACCATGAAAATACTAAGGAAATTGGGTCAGGTAGCAAGTGTCACACTGTTGCACCATCTTGGCCTCCGGTTTTAGCTGAGCCTGAAAGAGAAAGCCGCTGGGAACTCGTGTGTCGTTCCAAAATGTTTCTTTTTACACTTTCTTTGTTTCTGGTGCATTTTGTTTTTAAAATCATCCTTAAGTGGCTTATTATGTAAAGATGTTCTGCTTAATCCCTTGTGGAAGACAGATAAAGCTCTATGATATTTGTGTGCCTGAGGGCAAGCAAGCATTGCAGAAGAGTCATAGGTTTGTAGTATTATGGTTTATTATTGTTGTCATCACATTGCAAGCAAAAGACCAGGGAATTACTCTGTTGAAAACTACTGCAGTAAAACATCATGAGTAGAGGTGTGCATGAAAAAAGTAATTCCATGTGTTCATTTCACTGTCATAGCGAAAATCCATTTGTTCATTTTCTTCTCGAAAGGTATAATTGAAAAAAACAAGTTTTTTGCATTTGTTTTCACACTTTTTTCTCATTGCAAAAAAATCTTTCATGGGCAAAAATGCAGCAAAACATAAGTAGGAGGCTGCTTCAGTTTTGACTGAAGTCTTGGAAATGCAAACCCAGGTATTTTCATTTTGAAGACGTGGAATAGTTCATCAAATTCACAAACACAAATTCTGTGCACCTCTAATCACAAGAAATCTTTTCTTCCACACCCTCCCTGCCTCTCCCCCTCCCCCCAATAACCTGTACTTGAATGCAAAGAAATCTGACCCGACTTTTTTGCAGCACATGATTTTCGGCAGACTCCCCTATCTGGGGTCAGGAATCCCAGCATTTCGGGTGGCCCAAAGTCTGGCTGGCCTCTAGCTATGATGCCTTGCCTTAATTATGTGTCCCGCCCCACCCAGCAAGCCTTCATCTTCCCCATCAGGGCCACAACTGTGCTTTTACCAGAATGTACTTGCGAAGCAGATGAATTAATCAAAAGTACACATTTTTCAAGTACAGCGTAATCTTTCCATAGAGATTTATTTTGTTTTGTTTTTCCACAGAGATTTCGGAGTGGCAACCTCAAATAGATCAGCCTTATCGTTGCCAGGATCCAGGCACTTGCCACTTCCACGCTGCATTTAATGAAGGCTAAAGTATATAGACTCTGAATTTAAAGGCATATTAAAAAGGAGCTGAAGGAAAATCAAGACTAGAGGAAGGCATGGGCGTCTGCCAGGCGAGCAGAGTTGTAGCTGCCGCGTGCCATCAGAATAATCTGCATTCTTCCTCCCCATCACTGATCCAAGTGACAGTTGTGAGATGTTTTTCCCTCCAAGCAATTTTAGGATTAAGCTCAATTAGGCAAGGCTTCCCTTAGCATAACAAAACTTCTTGCTTTCCACCACTGACAGTCTTTCTGAATTCTTCATGCGCCTTCCAAGAGTTCTCAGTGAACCTGGCTCTTAAAAATTTGTCCTGTTTACACAGTGCTATGGAAACATCACTACTAGTCAACCCTTTAGAGTTCTTCAAAAGGTCTTATTTGGAAACTTTTATTGGCTGTACGGGACTTCCAAGGGTTTCTCTGCAGAATTGTCTTAAGTTTCCTCAGCATCTTTTTTTCCCCCTCAGTTTGGATTTGGGGAGGAGAATCCAGTCAGAATTGTAGAAAGGAAATGGGCATTTTCCTAGAGGAGGTGAATCTAGAATGAGTAATATTGGATATTTTTCATTTCAGTGAATGAACTCGGCCAAGGGCCAGGGAATTCCACAGGTTGCAATAAAGGAGACCTGTGTTCACACATAAGAACATCAGAGGAGCCCTCCTGGATCAGGCCACAGCCCATCTAGTCCAGTATCCCGCCGCACACGGTGGCCCACCAAATGCTCATGGGCATCTCAAGCAGAGACAAGGACAAATATTTTCCTGCTCTCAAACCCAGCAAAGTTTCAGACTTTAATTCAGTTTCAGGCTACTTTCACGAGTGAGACAACAACCCATCAGCAAAGGGAAGAGTTGCTTCCCTTTCGCATTATCTATCTCACAAAATTCACCTTTGGATTAGATAGTGAGGAAAGAAAATTATTAGCCACTTTGTTGACTTACTCTCTCATTCCAAAGGTGGACTAAACTTGAGGCCTCTTCTAATTAGTGAAGAACTGGTGAAGAGCATCTGGACTTTGAAGAGGCTGCTACAGCCTCTAAGTGTGCCCTGTCTCACAAGAAGTTCACTAAATCATGCTCCACGCCTTAACCAACCTTTACCAGGAACTTACCTGGAGCGTCCAGCGATGCGACCATCCACACCTCTTCTGGTGCTCTGGGGTTGTCTGAGGTGCTACGCAAGCGTGCTGTGTAGCACCCCAGACAACCATAGACCTCACTGTGCATGCACACAGCGTCAGTGTCATCACGGCAACGGCAGTGGTGTACACATGGGTGAGGAGGGTGCCGCAGTGAAAATGGCAGCTCCCAAGGAGGACCAGTCCCGTGATTGAATCAGGTAAGTATTTGATCGCTGGGGGGAAGGGGCTGGCCAAAGTTGACTAGCGCTCCAAATGTGAGCACTAGTCAACATTGGTTAATCGCGCTCCTTTCCTGTCCAGCAGATGGGAAGTGGGAAAACGCCTTTGGATTAAACTATAGGTGTGACTGCAGCTTTAGTAATGAATCTGGAGTCTTGTTTGTAATTAAGCTTTTGTGTGCAGGAAGTCTATCTAGCAAGACTGAAAGGTATAAGCCTGCAGCTTCCTGTCACTTAGGATTTTTGCCTGCTAGGATTAGGTTTCTTTGCACAGCGCCCCATTGGCTGCATCCACATGGGATGCCTTAATTCGGTTTAAGGAATACAAAATAAGTGAACCGGGTTAATCCTGTTTACACGACTTGCAAGTTAACCCGGTTCAGTGGCATTCCGATTTCAGCCTTAAATTGGAATCAATCCTGGGAGTCCAGACGGCAGCCCTGTCCTCCCACCCATTGCCCACCCCCTCTCTCATTGGTGTTCCGTCCCAGGATCCCACCCTCCCTTCCCTTTGCGTCATCCATGTTCCACCAGGGATTCCCGTTCTCTCCCCTCCCCCTTCCCACCACCACCACCAGCAGCAGCAGCATCCATCCATCCATCCATCCATCCATCCATCCATCCATCCACCCACCCATCCTGGCGCTGCGGCGCAGGCAGCTTCGTCCTGGGGCTCCTCGGTGCCCGCCTCCGCTTTGTCTGACTCCACCGCTGCCGCCGCCGCGTTCTCGGCACCTTTCGCCCCGCTGGCCGGAGCGCGCTCGCAGCCCGGGCCGCCCCTGCCTCCCCCGCCGGCTGCTCCGGTGCCCGCCGCACCATCCATCCATCCATCCATCCATCCATCCATCCATCCATCCATCCATCCATCCTGGCCCTGCGGCGCAGGCAGCTTCACCCTGGGGCTCCTTGGTGCCCGCCTCCACCGCTGGAAAAGGAGGAGAGCCGAGAGGTGGGCGAGCTCAGCATGCCCACCGCGGGGGAGGGCGAAGGGGGCTCCTCGCTCGCTCTTCCCCCAGGGGCCGGGAGGGAACTCGGAGAGCAGGGAGAGTGGGCTGGGAAAGTTCCACGGGGACTCCCCTTTCCTTTCCTTTTTAAAGTTCAGAACTGCGCAAAACTGCAACATTGTTATAAGCTACATCGCTACAGTGTAGCTTTGGAGGTAGTGGCTGTTTCAAGATTGGATTCTTTCAATGGAATCACTCTTTGGAAGCGAGCTATTGGGGGAGGGAATCCTAAACATGACGTGCCTCGAATACGGACAAGCCATTGGTTACAGTGCGATTGGGGGCGGGACAGCCTGGACATGGAATCTCATCCCGGAAAACGATACTGTCCACACAGTAAAAAATGAAACATGTATCAAGGGCACGTTCCGGAGTGAGAGCTGTTGAAATCAGGATTTATTTCAAATTGGTATAATGTGGTTTAACATGGAAGAAGCGTGTTAAGCCGAACTGCCGTCTGAACTGTGAGGACTCAAATAGTTTTGAATTTGAGATAACGATGCCGTGAAGATGGGGCTATTTTGAAGTTATTTGTTTTAAAGAAACCGTAAACAATCCAATTTTGCACGCCTGTGAGCTTTCTCTTCCGCCATCTCCGTAATGAAGGCAGACTTTTTCTCTGTCTGCTTTATGAGTTCTCTCTGTTTGCTAATGCGCTTTATGCAAATACAGCTAAAATAAAAATGGGAAGGCGTGGGGAGGAAAGAAACTCTTTCATTTCACAGGAGAGAGAGAAAGAGGCTGAGAAAATGAAATGAGTGAACCTTGATGTATGTCTTGCATATGAGTCAGCCATAGCTGGGGGGATGAAGAGAGAAATAAAAAGCAAGACCATTATGTATTTCTCAGCAATACAACGTGCTCTTCCTCCATGGGGCTGAGGACAGGGAGGAAACACAGAATACCTATTTGAAAAAATCAAGGTGAAGCTACCAAGTCTTTTAAAATGACCTAAAGACCTCTGGAACTTCAGCTGGTCCTGCCAGACAGCAGAACTCTGGCCCTTTCAACATTTAACTTTTGATCTGAATTAAAGACCCTCTCGCCTGGATCCAATGCAGGTTAAGTGCAGAAAAGACTTATGACCGGAGTCCTTGCATCACAGGCATTGTTTACCTGCAGCCAACCCAAAGTCCAGGCCAGCAAGGTCCAGTATGCTCTCTCCTTTTTTTTGGGGGGGGGGCTTTGCAATTCCAAGTGTCCTGAGCCATTTTGGACTAGTGATTGGAGTGCTGGACTCTCATCAGGTTGTCTACTGGTTCAATTCTGCACTCCTTCATGAAGCCAGTTACGTGGCCTTGGGCTAGTCACAGCTCTTTCTGAGCTCTCACAACCCCACCTGCCTCACAGGGTGGTGGTTGTGGGGGGGAGAAGACTCCTTAATGGTGAGAGCAGAAGGTTTGTCAGCAGCTGTGAGTCCCTTCAAATGGGTGAGAAAAGCGAAGTAGAAAAGCCAACTCTTTTTTCTCTTCTTCTAAAGGGCAACCTTAGGTATTATAGCCAACTTTGACAGTTAGGGAAACCAGGGGTCTGTTATCATTTGGCCTTAATTTGGAATATTTCTCAGGATAGGGATCTGTGGTCTGCACGCTAAGGCAGACTCTGGAAGGCCTTGCCCGGAGCCCAAGTTTTAATCCAGCTTCGGAGCAAGAGAGCACATCAGCAAAGTGAACAGTCATTTTCACTCCATATTATCTGCCCCAAAAGTGAATTTTCTGAATTGGATAATCTGTTTTCCTCTGGCATTCTCACTCTGCTGATGTGTTCTCTCACTCGGAAAGAGGACTGAAGCTGGATTAAACCATAGGTGTGAATGCAACCCTGCTGTAGCCTGCACTACCATGTGGACAGCACGCCCCCATCCTGGAATACATTCCAGAATAAAGCCAAGTGCAAACAGGTGCCTAGTCTAATTTTCTTTCTTTCTCTCTCTCGCTTCTGAGTTCTCACAGCTCACTTTCTTCCTCCTCATCCAAGAGTCCAGCTTGGTGACCTTGGGCTAGTCACAGCTCTCTTCTGAGCAATCACACCCCCACCTACCTCGCAGGGTGTCTGTTGTGGGAGAAGGTTTGTCAGCTGCTTTGAGTCCCCTTAAATGGTGAGGTGGAAAAGCCAACTCTTCTTCTTCTCTCTCTTTCTCTTACCACTCATGAACTACATACCTTGTATTATCTTCCATATAATCTTGGAGAGAAATCAGTGAAAACAAGTTCTGTTTTTTACAGCCAGGTTCAGTGATTCTTGCACTTAGAAGAAAGTGTTTTTACAGCACATTAGATTTTGCCCAGAAGTCTTGAACCACTGAAACAAATGGGATTAAAACCATTCAACGGACCAAAGACAACAATATGATGCATTTTATTTTTAATCCATGGAGACTTTACAATCATTAATACAACTACACTAGGCAATTTACCAAACAAAACACACCACCTGGAACATCCATCGCAACTCACAAAATGGAGGACACGGAATGGCTGGATGTCTTTAGCTTATGCTGGAAGGAGGCCTTGGAATAGCTGCAGCAAAAGTCACATTGGTAGTCTTTCTAAATTCAAGGCAAAGTTTACGTCCCCCTTGGAATCTTGGGAAAATAATGGCCGCCAACGATCCTGGCCTACATATAAGTTCAGGTTACAATGCATTGGGAAACATCTGAAATGTTTCCCTGACGCCCGACTCACTGACGGATCGTCGTCACATTGTGTGTAAGAGGCTGGATGAAGTCATGATCTCGTACCCTAAAATTAGCTGGCTGGCTTGACTTCCTTCTCTATTTGGTCACAGCAACCTGATGCTCACACACAACCAAATTCTATACATTTTGATCTAGGGCAGCCTGTCCAATATTTGGACTATCACTCCCACACCCCCAGCCAGCACGAACAACTCTCATAGGGTGGGAATTCGCGGTCAAATGGCTGAAGACCAGCCGGTGAAGGGATTGCACTCTTTTAAGACTTCAGCTCAGATTGGGAAAGCACAGCCGGAGGTTCTTTTAACAACAGACTCGGGCCAGATCAGATTTCTAACTCTCCTACCCCAAAACCTTCCTTCTCCTCCTGCCTTTCTACATCTATGTTAAATAACCGGGGTCGTCAGTCAAAACGAAAAATGGGAACTCAAACATTCTTCTTGGAAGAGAAACCTCTGAGAATCCACACGGACCGACAAAATGGAGTGCTTTGATGTTTTCCTTCATCTGCTTTTGCTACCCCTATGTACAACAGAGTCCTGAAGACCCACTGGAATGAAGGCTTCCCCCACCCCATAATTTCCTGCATAGCGTCCTGGGAGAACAAGCATCACGCTGAGGAAAGAAGCAAGACCTTGGGTCCTCGTAAGTGCACCCTGTAACGTGAAATGAAGCCTTCCAGACCACGGAACTGTGTACGTTCCAGGGTTTTTTTTCTTGGGATACTCCTGGAGAAAGTGTTGCACATGACAACAGAATCAGGACACCAAGCAAATATTCTGCTGATAGGTAGAGTATTCAAACAGTCTCTCTTACATGGGTTGGAACTGGGATAGTACTGGGATAAAAGCCACTCAAAATGGCAGTCGGACTCAATGACCCTTCTTGGGTGTACAAACAGTTCTTCTTCCCGTGAACCAAGTCTTGGGGCTTATACCTTTCCCAGGGATTTCTGGCAGCTGGTTTCTCCATCTCCCCACTGCGCGATCTACGCTGTTAAGCAGGCAAGCCAGGGACTGGGAAAGCAACTGCCAGAAGACTCCGAGAAAGGTATGAGCCCAAGGGCCAGCCGATGGCTTTGAGCAGAACCAGGCTTGTTTCTCCTGCTTTCCCTTAGAGGGACATTGGCCTGAATTCATGACATCACAAACCGGGAATAGGTGTCTAAGCAGAAATAGGCCTGGATAAAGGACACAAAAGCCATGAGAGATGACAGATGCTCAAAATTCAGCCAGAAGGAGGTGCGTGAGACCTTCAATGCTTAAGCCATTCCCAGGGCAAAGAGAATCGGCTTGAAAAAGTGTTGAAAATTCAAATCACAAGTCTTACTTCCTACTTAACTTTTACATTTGCTGTGCAAGGCGGAGCAGTCGAAGGGAAATATCAGGCCGTGGACAGCAGGAGCATCATTCAACACAAATGGATCACAACCACAAAGAGCGGCAGGAGGTCTCCCAAAGGTGGATGAAAAGAGATCGACCACAATCCTAGTACAGTACCTAAATCCGGTAACATCACAGGATGGCATTGCTCGGTCAATCGAGGACTTAAAAACTGTCTGTTTCCCCTGTGATGCACCAGTCCCAACTGCCCATCAAGGTGTAGTTCATGCCTGGGAATGCCAGCCTCTACCAAGTGAATCCACACAAAATATTGCCATGTCCTTTGAATGCCGACAACAGCAGAAATGTGGAGGTAGGAAGGAGTGAAAAGATGGAATGAATAGGAGAATCTCCTCTTTGGGAATTTATTCTCTTCTGCCCAAAGATCCCCTTGGCTTGAAGCAATGCAAGCTGTTCACACCAGCGTGACAGGATCCCATTGGACCCTTGATCTACAGAATGCACACCATCTGGGGAGCAGGAGAATTCCTGCAGGGACCAGTGGGAAATCTCCCTGATCCAGCCAGGGTAAGCCATACAAACGTCTAGAAAAGAGAGCAAAAAGGCATATCAGTGAAAGGGTTAATGGCATAGGCCTGAAAGCTCATAGGCCAAAGAAATTCTAGTCCAGTCCTGACTTTCACAGCCTTTCTGTTCCAAGCTATCTGTATTCTTTAAAAAAACAAAAACAAAATACCAGAATCCCACATTGGCTGCGTCCAGACTTATTAATACTGCGTACATCATCATTGCGATGCATTATCCCATCACTACTGCGCATTTACCTTAACCCTAGATTAAGGACACTCGCTGTGCAGTATTTAAAAAATTCGAATCTTCCTGCCAGTCCAGGCAGGAGGGCAAGAAAAGACAAACGAGGGCAGCTAAACTCTGATTGCCTGCCTCATCCCATGTGACCGCGTGCACCGACTCAGCTCTTGCAGCTTCCAAGAAGGAAGTTATGGAGCTGCTTCTTAGTCAGGATAGCTGGACATTGCTTCGCAGGAGGTAAGCTGCGCTTTTAGCTTTAACTTCGGATTTCTTCTGCAGGTCTTGACACAGCCATTGTGATCAAGGTGGGATCCAAGAAGCATTAAATGGAATGGAACTATTATCTCTTGCTTGTTATTGATTGATTTAATTTATTTTAAAAAATTATATCCCGCCCTTCACCAAATGGTCCCAGGGCAGGTTACAATGAGAGGAAAACATATCACATAGTAAAATATAATTTAAAATATAACCCCCACCCTCCCTCCGTAACAGGACAGCACCCTGAGGAAGCTATTTAAACAAGAGAAGCCTGGGTAAAAAGATATGTTTTCACCAAGTGCCGAAAACTATACAGCATAGGTGCCCATTGAACCTCGAGAGGGAGGCTGTTCCAGAGTCTAGGGGCCACCACAGAAAAGGCTCTCCTGCATGTCTCTGTGCCTCATACCTCTGCAAGAAAAGGAACTACAAGAAGGTCCTCTCCCTGAGACTTCAGTGCATCGGCAGGTCTATATGGGAGAAGGCGCTCCTTTTTGAAGCTTTGGAGTGCAATAAATCCAATTGATTTATTATTTCTTGCTATTTGGAAGCCACAATTCTGCCAATGCTTTCTAGAGATGCATTTGCTTTTTCTTGGTGCTGTTTAATATTCCATTTCATCAAACCAACCTTAACCCCTGTGGATTGGATTTTTGGATAACTCTTTTACGTTATCACCAAATGGGAAAGAACTCCACCCCAGTTCCTGACCCTTTAAACTTTGTTTAAACAGCCCAGACGCTTACCTTTAGCTTCTCAGGTCTCATCATTTGTGACTCCACTTTGGGGTGAAGAAGAGCTAGAAAGGAAAATAAAAGGAATTTAAGCCAGCATAAGATAAAGTGTACACTTACATAAGAATCTAAAAACCTAAGAGGAGCCCTGCTGGATCAGGCCACAGCCTATCCACTCCAGCATCCTGTCTCACACAGTGGCCCACCAATTGCCCATGGGCATCTCAAGCAGAGACAAGGGCAAATCTTCTCCTGCTCTCGAATCCCAGCAAATGGCCTTAGAGGCAGCCTGCTTGTCCCCGCAGCCTGAAAGATGGACTTAGGCATTCATTCTAGGTTTAAGAACCTAAGAGGAGTCCTGCCGGATCAGGCCACAGTCCAGCATCCTGCTTCACACAGTGGCCCACCAATTCCTTCTGGGTATCTCAAGAAGAGACAAGCAGAGATTTGAGCTGTCCTAGAGGACAGAAGGGAGGCAGGCAGGCATGTCCTACATCAGGATGTAGGAATCTTGTTGAGTTCTTCATAACACAGACCTTATTATCCTCACGTTTCCCTGGCCTGACAGGGAGAGAAGCCTGTAGCCATTGGACACTGCAAGAACTGACACGTTAAAATAGAAATTTGCTTTAAAATCCCACCAGAGTAAAAGAAGGAGAACTTATGCAGTTGGGGAACTGGTGGGAAGAGGCAGATTTTGCAAAGGAGGAAGGGAAAAGGGATCTCTGTGGTTCTTTCCACAATTACGGATAAAGCTTAGCATCTCACAAGACAGGATACCCCTAAAGAAAAATACTTAGGAATACTTTAAAGACAAATGTCTGAACTATTTTGAAGCTACATCAACAGGTGCTTCAAAGAGCTTCAGAATGCAAAAAAAAAAAAAAGTAGGCAGGTGTTATTTGGGTGTTGCTATTAGGGATGTATGTGAACTTTTTTTTTTTGGCATTCGAATCATAACTAATTGAAAGTTAGAAAAATTGTATTCATTCAAATAGATCCCCTTCAAATGTGGTAGGATTCTATTCAATATGAATGTATTTCCACAAATTCATACAAATATCTAATACGAACGAATACGTATCTGATATGTAACCGACACGAATACATATGTATCTGATACGTATCCCCTAACATATCCTCTACGAAAATGTCAAATCCATTTTTAATCTGCTCCCAATCCATGTCGAATGCACTCCGGATCTGCTGCAGATGTGACTGGCGGGCGCAGCCGCTTTCCCACCTCCCCAGGTTTACAAATTTAAACTCTTCACATAAATGTCCAGAAACATTGGTATTCGTACGAATGTTAATATGCAAAGGTCATAACATTCAATTCATGTACAAATGTCCACTGTTGGCCGAAGTTGTAGGAATGACAAATGTGATGAATATTTGTGCGCATCCCTAGTCGTTCTCCTTGATAACCAGCCAGGTTAATCATTTCCCCACCACCTGAGCACTCTGGGAGGAAGGAATCCATGTGCCGCCCCTCCTCACCTGCTTCTCCTGAAGGAAGCTGTTTCAAAGAACTTTGCTCTTGAGGCGACTCTGAAAAAGACAAAACATGGCAGCTTCATTTTTCATGCGCTGAAAGGAGGGAAAGAAGAACCACGCCAGGCAGCAACTTTCCTCCTTGTATAAGTGAACTTGGAGAGCCTATCAACTTGGAAGCAATATGAAGTCCTCCAGGATGGAGTTATGGGCACTGGCACACTATATGTCTCCTTGGCCATAAAGAGGGAAGGAGCAAGGTTTAATGCAACTTCCGCATGCCTCTTTCTTGATTTTGCAGTTTTCTCCCTGCCTTGCCCACACTGCCTGAGTACTGAAGCCTGTATGGGTGGGTGTTTTGGCGTTATTGTTTTGTTTTTAACTGTCATTGTTTTAACTATTTTACTATTGTTGACTTGTTGTAAGCCGCTCCGAGTCTTCGGAGAGGAGCGGCATAGAAATTGAACAAATAAATAAAATAAATAAATGAATACTGATGCTGAAGCCAGAGATGTTGGTGGCCAGGAGAAGATGAGATGTTCTTCGGCCACTGAACCCTCCAGGCTGTGTGGACAGCATCCTTAGCCACAGGGATTAGTGCACCTAAAAGGACTTCATTTTACATCATATAAAGACCCCTGTTAGCCTTTCACAGAAAATCAATCTTGATGACCCTTGAGTCAAGAACCCAGGATAATTCATACGGCATTTGCAGTTTCATTTCCTAAGAACCTAAGAACCTCAGAGCAGCTCTGCTGGATCAGGCCACAGCCCATCTAGTCCATAAGAATGTACGAGGAGCCCTGCTGGATCAGGCCACAGCCCATCTAGTCCAGCATCCCATCTCACACAGTGGCCCACCAATTGTCCACGGGCGTCTCAAGCAGAAACAAGGTCAAACCTTCTCCTGCTCTCAAATCCCAGCAAATGGCCTTAGAAGCATCCTGCTTTTCCACAGATGAGAAGGACAAAGAGGCTGCCAGGTAGAACCAGAAAACACTATTGGGAGAATATTCTTCTCCATCTTCCACAGAAAGATTGACTCTCAGACTAACCTCTTCCAATCTTCTGCAGGCTGCTCAGAGCTGAACACCCAAGCAGCCAGTATTTACTTATTTAGTTTATTTAAGTGTAGGTGCCTTGTGATTAATGGAGGGAAGGGCAGTAAGGGGCTACCACTGAGAAGGCCTGACGCTGAGCTACCAAAACATGGTGTTTTGTATTACGTGGAAGCCACAGTAAAGCTCCTCCAGAGGATTCCAGGGCTTTTCCAGGGACATTTCCGCCCTTGCTACTTACACGGAAGCAGGCAATTCTCCCACTCCTGCTGCTCTGCCTTCGGGCTTTGGCTCTGGCCTCTGCGGTGTAGGTGCTTTACAGGGGGGATCTGGGGGTCTCACCGGAGGACGCGTGATGGCCGGCTTCTCGTTAGGGGAGCGCACTTTAGTCATGCTTTCATATTCGCCTGGAAAAGTTGCCAACACTGCCAAGTATGACATGAAATGATAATGAACAAGGACAATCAGAAGTTCACAGACAGGATCAGAAGCAGAGCCCAACACCGCACTCCCCCTTCACTGTCTGAACAGAAGGGCTGCCCCGGAGGCCTATGGGAACAACTGTTCCTCCTGCAGATTGGAACTGTTAAAGGGGCCACATTACTGGCTTTGCAAATAGAAGGGGAACAGCCCTGAGGGAGGCTGGGCTTAGGCTGAACTGTAGCCGTCACAGACACTCTCCACAACAGGAAGCAAGAATCAAGACCAGGAAACTGGGGAAGGAGAGAAATGTTTTCTTCATTCTAAGCAACAAATAGCATTTCTGTGAAAAGGGACCTGACAGCACCTTGT
The DNA here is from genome assembly GCA_023333525.1 of Aspidoscelis tigris stejnegeri. Classification (NCBI taxonomy): domain Eukaryota; kingdom Metazoa; phylum Chordata; class Lepidosauria; order Squamata; family Teiidae; genus Aspidoscelis; species Aspidoscelis tigris. The sequence continues at coordinate 15,687,095 of JALMGA010000012.1, read as the reverse complement.
GGAACTAGTCAGGATATCTTAACACCCTATATTAACACAAGAACCTAAGGGGAGCCTGCTGGATCAGGCCACAGCCCATCTAGTCCCTAAGAACCTAAGAGGAGCCCTGCTAGATCAGGCCACAGCCCATCTAGTCCATAGGATCCTAAGGGAGCCTGCTGGATCAGGCCAGAGCCCATCAAATCCATAAGAACCTCAGGGGACCCCTGCTGGGTCAGGGCAGAGCCCCTCTAGTCCAGCATCCTGTCCTACACAGTGGCCCACCAATTGCCCATGGGCATCTCAAGCAGAAGACTATTTGGTTGATCAATCCGGCTGGTGGAGCAGAAGGGGCCGGAGGGGTGGGGTGCTGCAGCAGATTATTGCCATTCATCTTCATAAAAAGGTTTTTTTTTTCCCTTCTCCCTCCCAATTCCCTTTTATTCCCATGTTCTGCCAGCTTGAACTGCAAGCTTCCACTTTCATAAGCCACTTCTGTAAGCTGAAAGGGGGGATTTAAAGTGCAATAAATAATAATAAAGAAGCAAAGAGGCTGCATGATTAACGACGCAATGAAATGCAAGTTTATAGCATTTCATCTCCAAAGACTCCTAAGCTTTGTACGCGAGGAAGGAGTCAAGGCTTTGGCCAGTCAAAGTCAACAAGCAGTAAGAACCTAAGAGGAGCCCTGCTGGATCAGGCCACAAACCATCTAGTCCAGCCTCCTGACTCATACAGTGGCCACCAGCTGCTTCTGGGCATATCAAGCAGAAGATAAGGGCAAACCTTCCCCTGCTCTTGAACCCTGCAAATGGCCTTAGAGGCCTCCTGCTTGTCTCTCCAACCTAGAGGTGGTAGGTTAGGCATTCATTCTAGATAAGAACCTAAGATGAGCCCTACTGGACCAGGCCACCGCCCATCTAGTCCAGCATCCCATCTCACACAGTGGCCCACCAACTGCTTATGGGCTGATGTTCCATCCCGGAACTAAAATACTTTGAAGTACAGCCTGCCTTACCATCCCTGGAACCGATCCCAGGTCTTGGAGCAGGCCTCTTTGCATGCAGGGTGGAGGACTTGAGTGAACTAGCAAGGGGCATGACACCATTTGCAGCTTTGCTGGAGAGCTTCGGTCCACCATCCTGGAGCCTGGACACCAGTCTCCCCACATCAACTTCCGCGCATGACTCCGGCTTGCTTTCTGGACTGGGCTTCCTCCGTTCGGCCTCTCCGGGTCTCTGCAAAGGCAACCGGCTGCGCTGGAGCGGCCTGGGGGCTTCTGGGTAATTAGCAACGACAGTGCCATTAAGAGCATGGCTGTGGAGACCCTCCACTAGAGAAGCAGAAACAGAATAAAGAGAACGGTGAGGCAATCAGTGCCTGACCTGAGATTATTATCTGCAAACACAGCTGACGCAATGCATCCACCAGAACACAGGAAGTTCAGCTCATGGAAAAGGTGGGAGTGAACATCAGATCTTAGCTACTGGAGATGACCCACCAACCCTATTGATGGGCTTCCATAAGCCTCATCCCTTATACTCCATATCTGGTCTTTGCCAACTTTTGAAGACCTGCAAGAGGGACTGATTCCAGAACTTGGGCAAGTGTCCATACACAGTGAAGAGGGACATGAACGGTTCTTTTCCTTCTGACTTCCACAAAAAGCACTCACCTTCTCTGTCTTCAACAGAACCGCCAAAGAAGACTGGCCGCTCCCGCAGTGGGCGCTTTGAAATGGTGATGGGCTTGTGCCTTCGGGTTGCCACCCGCGGAGGAGGCACTGGAGGGGCTGCGTTGTCCTCTGGGGGTCCTGAATATATCTGGTAAGGGGGGAAATGGAAAAGCACTTGACTTCCCTGAAGATTATCTCTGCTGATCACAGGATGAACATGAGTCAACCATGTGATGCAGCTGCAGAAAAGGCAAAGACCACCCTAGGATGCATCAAGAGGAATATTGAGTCTAGATCACGAGAAGTACCGATTCCTCTCGACTCTACCTTGGTCAGACCGCATCTAGAGTCCTGTGTCCAGTTCTGGGCACACCAATTCCAAAAAGACACTGACAAACTAGAGGAAGTCCAAAGAAGGGCTACCAAAATGGTGAGTGATCTGGAAACAATGTCCTACAAGGAAAGGTTGAAGGATCTAAGAATGTTTAGCTTACAGACGAGAAGACAGGAGACATGATAGCGGTCCTCAAGTCTCTGAAGGGCTGTCACTGTGTAGAGGAATTCTTTCTAATTCCTCTCAAAGGAGAGAAGAAAGTACTTCAGGACAGCAGCAGCTTATGAAGGAGAGAGGCGAGGTAGAAGCCAGGAGCTCTCACAGCCCCGCAATTGCCAGCTATCTAGTGAGAAGCAAGCGGAAGGAGGGAACGAGCAAAGTCAGCCGGCGAGTAACAGCAGCATACACTCCCGACTGATCTATTGCAGCCAGAGCCCCTGGGGGTGCAGGCAGATATGAGGGCAATCCACCCGGCCTTGTTCCTGAGTTCACCAGTGAGCAGCAGCCGTCGCCCCTGCCTGAGCAGGAGGTGGAGAAGGAGGGTGCTGCTCATAGCTGCTGCGCTCCCCATTCATCCAGCGTGTGGCTACAGGAGGAGTCCTTGGAAGTAACTGCAGCCAAAGGTAGAATCAAGCTCTTACTTTGTCCATTTTTGCGCTCCTGGGCAGTTGCAGCCAGGGCTGACAAAAAGAAAACAAAAACAAAAAATGTATAAAAGCATCAGGGCTCCCAAGCAGCAAAAGCAAAAGCAAAGGAGTCACTCTGCCTGATTTTTAAGCAACCTCTTATACCTGCCCCAGGTGTGGGGACCTGACCACCGCAGGAGAATCATAGGGTTGAAAGGGACCTCCAGGGTCGTCCAGTCCACCCCCTGCTCAATGCATGATTCCCTAAACCATCCCAGACGTAGGTCCGACCCCTGCTTGAAGGCCTCCAGAGAAGGTGAACCCACCACCTCCCATGGCAACCTATTCCGAGGTCTTTTCTAACATCTAAGCTGTATCGCCAATTAAACGTATCTGATGTAGTTCTGCAGCTAAAAAAAAAAAAATTATCTTGAGCCTCTCTGCCCTCCTTTCTTGGGGGAAGTTGATCCAGGCTCCCACTGTTGCAATCCAGCCTTGAAGAAGAAGAAATGGAGCAGGGAAGCAGAGCAGGAGAGAAAACAGAAACACAACACGGTTCCTGTTACTGTCAGACCCCTGGCCAGGGTTCCAGCAAAGTTGGCTGTAACTAAGTCCTCATGCCTGCTAGTGGACAGGGACTCTCCGTGGAATAGGCCGGCCCAGCCACGGGTAGAAGGGCCAAGAGTCACTGACCGCCTGTCTGCCAGTCCTAAGAGAAGATTAATGGAGGCACTGGGTGAAAATGACTGGGAAGGGCAGGAGAGGGCAGGGAAGAGGAAGGGGAGGAGAGGCAATAGGAGAGGGCAGGGGAGGAGAGAGGGGAGGGGAAAAGGCAGCAGGAGGAGGGGGAGGAGAGGGCAGGGGAGGGGAACAGGGCAGAAGAGGGGAGGGGAGGGCAGGGGAGGGGAAGGAGGCTTTCTTGGTGAAAAAGTCCACCTGCCCACTCTTCAGAGATCTTTCAGATACATGCAAATGGGCCATTTTTACCAGTGAAACAACTCGCCCCCACCTTAGTTGCTTTATCTGTTTTCCAAGTGGCTTCCAAAGGAGGGGGGGAACATCCAGACCATGGAGCAGCACCAGAGCGTCCCACCTCCACAGCTCACAATGTCCTGCCAGGATATTTGGAGGTAATGACAAACTTCAAACGCGGCCGCCTTCACTCACTCGAGAGGCATTGCTCCAGCAGCGCCATATGGACCGTGAAGGACCCCGAGGAATCTCGCGCTGTTGGTTAAACGAATGCTACAGCCATCCCTCCCCTTTCCCTTTACTGCTTCCCAAGCCACAGTGGATACTCGCAAGCTGTCAGCACGGAGCTCACGGCTTCGTCCTTCCCAGCAGGACGGCATAAATTGTTTCATGCTTGGCAGCTCTACATGCCCAGGGCTTTGCTTTCAGCACGGTTGTGCAGGGGCATTTCAGACACGAAGCCCAGGTTCAGCAGGGCCTTGGATTGCCTTCCCTCAAATCCCAGCGCATAAAGCAGCTGTTTAGCAGATTCGGAAACCAGCAGCCCTGGGCTATGGTTCATTGACAACACCTATTTTCTGCCCTGCACCTATAGGAGGCCAAAGCACATTTTGGCCACAGCTGCAGCAGCAACTAAAGGGACAGAAATGCTGCTTCAGTTCAAGATCAGTAGTGAATAAAAGCTGCAGGACGAAGGGCCTTTCAGGTTCCCAGGCATAAGAACCTAAGAGCCTAAATGGAGTCCTTCTGGATCAGACCACAGCCCACCTAGTCCATAGAGGAGGCTTGCTGGATCAGGCCACAGCCCATCTAGACCATAAGAACCTAGGAGGAGCCCTGCTGGAACAGGCCACAGCCCATCTAGACCATAAGAACCTAAGAGGAGCCCTGCTGGATCAGGCCACAACCCATCTAGACCATAAGAACCTAGGAGGAGCCCTGCTGGATCAGGCCACAGCCCATCTAGACCATAAGAACCTAGGAGGACCCCTGCTGGATCAGGCCACAGCCCATCTAGACCATAAGAACCTAAGAGGAGTCCTGCTGGATCAGACCACAGCCCATCTAGTCCAGCATCTTGTCCCACACAGTGGCCTACCAGTTGTTCCTGGGCATCTCAGGCAGAAGACAAAAGCAAAACCTTCCCCTGCTCTGAGATCTCTGAAAATGGCCTTTAGAGGCATCCTGCCTGTCTCCCCAGCCTGGAGGGTGTATCTAAGTACCCATTCTAGTTGCCATTGACACACCTCCATGAATTAAGGGAAGTCCTGCTGGATCAGGCCACGGCCCACCTAGTCCAGCATCCCATCTCACACAGTGACCCATCAATTGCTTCTGGGCATCTCAAGCAGAAGATGAAGGCAAACCTTTCACCTGCAATTGGTCTTTAGCGGCAGCCTACTTGACTCTCCCACCTGGGGTGGTACCTGAGCATCCTTCCTAGTAGCCACTGATACACCTGGCCTCCATGAATTTATCAACTGGGTTTCCTTCACAGGAAGCTGATGCTCTGAAATGCAGTCAAAGGCTTGTATAACTTTAACTCAGGGTTTCCGCATATCTTGTGCAATATCAGTAATGTAACAACGTAATGTATCAATTTTTATTTTAATTGTATTTACTTCAGTGCATAAACGGAGTTAATGTAAATATTAGTCCTAAAGACCAGTACAAATGGTACATGGTAGAACTGGCAGAAATCATGGAGGGGCTTGTCCCACAACCCTCTAACTTGGGACAGCTTGAATCCAAAATATTTTATTCTTCCACTGTATCCCCAGTAAAGGATTGAAATTAGAGATTTTTTATTTATTTATATTTATATCCCGCCCTATACCCGAAGGTCTAAATGTGCACAAATGTTGGGGTTTTTTTTGCATTTGATTCATATTGAATCAAATGTAAGAAAATTTGTATTTGTTCGAATAGATCCCCTTCAAATGTGATAGGATTCTATTCAACCCAAACGTATTTATACTAATATCTGATACGAATACATACATATCGGATACGCATCCTTATGTATCCATAATGTATCTGACATGTATCCAATAATATTCAATACATATCCCATAACATATCCACTCTGAAAGCATCAAATCCGCCCTGAATCCACTTTGAATCTGTTCTCAATCCATGTCTAATGCACCCTTGATCCATTGCAGATGTGACTGGTGCAGCTGCTTTTCCACCTCCCTGTTCCACAAATGTGATAAAGCAATTTGTACAAATATGAATGCCAATGAACAAATGCCGTAAACATTCGTACAAACTCATACGAATATCGAATGTTGCAAATATTTTGTGCACATCCCAAATTGAAATTGCTTATCTTATCTGCCATTATAGATACTGCTGTATTAATAATCCCTGTAAATTCTTCTTAACTAGGCAGACAGATGTAATGAAACAGCTGAAAAGTCGAGGCATTTGGACTTGCACTAGTTTCTAATTCTAGCCCTTTACACCCACCTTCATTCATCTGAGCTGCAAAATTTGTTTCAACACAGAATTCTGGCCCAGGAGGAAGCCTCTCCAACCTGTTATGTCTATAGTAAAGATACCATAAAGTCTCAGGTACAAGTGAGATCTAAGAGATACGAAGATCATAATCCAAGTGGGAAGAAAAATCAACCCACCCTCCTTTGTATGGAGACATTTTGAAGGCCAGACTGATGAGAAGAGGCTTTCCAAAATTCTCCTGGAAGCCGGTGTGGCCTCCAGTAAGGGTCACATAAGGGACGTAAGGGTCACATAAGCTGCCTCCGGACTAGCGGAATAAATCTGAGTTAAATCTAAATGTGTAGTATACTCACTGCGTAGCAACGACTGGGCATCCCGACTGGAAAAGCAGCTCTGTAGCTTCCCCTGTAGGAGCTGCAAGACTCGAGTCGGGGCGTGCCGTCATGCGGGTTGAGGCAGCCAATCAAATTTTGAGCTGCCCTTCCTGCCTAGCTGGCATCTCACTAAATTTTCTCGCTGTCCTGCCTGCATTGGCCTGAAGCTTCGGATTTTCTGTATACTGTGCAAGTGAGTGTCGTGGATCATTAAGGTAAGTGCGCAGGGCCGATTGTATAATGCGGAGCCCCGATGATCGATCAATCGCCGTGCGTAGCGGCTCGGCCGGGACTACTCATTCCAATGCACAGTATAAACATGTCTGGACGCAGCTATATTAACCCTTACATTAAATTTGGTGATTTCAACCTAATCTCGCCTTTGGGATTGGAGACTGTCTAATGCTGAGAATCGTTTCCAGATGGATCAAGTTTTTAATTTCAGTGCGGCACTGGAGTTCAGAGCCATTAAAGCAATAATGATCCTTTCCTGTCCTCTGAGCAGTCATAATGCTCTGCGTAAATAATAGATCATGTCTGCTTGAAACTCATTTGGTTTGTTTGCTTATGGGGGAGAGATGAAATATTTCCCCCTCTGAGACCCGCCCTCCCCCCAGCTTGCAAGCGCTCAGCCTAATAAAACATTACTAGCTTAACCTTATCACTGGAGAAATTAAAGGGCAGGAGGAGGCAGTCTTAGCATTTAATTAAAGACTTAATTCAGGCTTGTCACGTGGGTTACCGCAACCTCCTCTGTTGCCCAGGCTTTCTGGAGAGAAAGCAAAGAGCTCGTGAATGCCTACGGATTCCTTGTGCCCTGAGGCCACAGAAATGTCCAAAATCGAACAGAAAAGCATGGAAGAATGTCTATGGGAAGGCTGGCCACCCAGCTGTGGTTGACCCAAAGGGTGCCTCCATGCAGTTTTATTGGCAATGATACAGAAGGGGTTTGCCACTGAAGAGGCTGGGGATCAAAGCAGCAACCTTCTGCTCTCCAGGCAGTTTGCTCTACCACTGAGCTTCATCCGTACCCAGACTCCACTGGTCCCTCTGTGCAGTTTTCTTGGCAGAGATACAGGGTGCGTCCCCAACCAATTTAAAGTGTGCTAAAAATCTTCTTTTGCCTCTGAGTGCCCCCACAACGAGCTTCCAGCGCTACAAAAGCAGGAAAGCCCGCGACAAAATACGTGCCCTTTAAAGAAGAGTTTCATCGCTCTTTTTGGAAGTCACAGGTTTTCCTCGCAGCATTTACCTTGGGGATGCTCTGTGGCAAAAGGGGCGGGGATTGCTGCCTGCACACACAGCCATAAAGCATTCACACATCTCCCAGAAATGCTGCAGCCTCCCTTTCCTTCCCTTTCTAAAGCACAGAACTTTCAAAGAGCCAGAATTGCAGAGAATTGCATCATTGTTATCAGGTGTGAAGTGGATGGATTGCAACATTGTTATCAGGTGTGAAGTGGGTGTATTTAAAGTCACCGCTGCTCTACTGGGTGGATTTTGACAGTGTTCTGTGAAAGTGCTAAGAGTGAATGAGCAAACGATCGCCTGGCCGATGGCTGCAGCCGGCACGGGAAGCCATTTCGGGGGACAGAGATCTGGGAGATGAACAGAGAACCAATGGCTATTTTTCCTTTGAACAAGAGAGGGGGAGAGGAGAAAAAGATGCAGGGAAAGAAAATACACTTCCGTGGGGGCGGAAGGTGCGTTTTAAATGCGCGTTTTGCTGAGCCTCATGCGGACGCTTATTCCGGAAGAGCATGGCACTTTTAAAGTCTGCTTGAATAGAGTGACAGTAGAGGGAGACTAGAGAGGCAAATAAGCAGCCACAGAAGTGATTTGCCATTACCTACTTCCAAGGAGAGGCTGGGGACCAAACCAGCAAGCCTCAGCTCTCCAGGCAGTTTGCTCTACCACTGACTTACCCCCACCACTGAACGTTACATGCAATCTCCAAAAGTGTCTGTACTTGGTTATCTATTCATTTATCTAAGGTTCTCCATTTACGGATACTCTCTATTGGACCCACAAACAACAACAACAACACTTGAAATTGGGGAAGGGCAGCTGTTTCCTCGGCCCAAAGTCAGGGCACATATGTGCATCTTCATTAATCTTCTAAACATATATAGTGACAATGCCTGTTGCAACACAGGAGAGACACTATCCCATGATCTGTGGGCCACCACCAAGAAGGCCCTATCCTGGCTCCCAACACCCTTTAACTCCTGAAAGTGGTACGGCCAGGAGAGCTTCACAGGCAGGTCGATATGGGAAAAGGTGATCTTTTATAAATTTGGGGACTGAGGCATTTCAGACCTTAAGTGCCAAAGCTGTAAGTTACTTCATCCAAGGGCAGAGCGCCTGGGCACATTTGCTGAGATGACATTTGCTGGTTGTGTAATACATTGCTTAATAGAGAAACGACAGCATTGATATTCTGCAAAATAAAATAAAATAAAAAGTGGCACTGGATTTTGTGCAGGAATATGTACTGAAATGGAAAAATCAGGGCAGATCCAACAGCGCAACATCCAACAACTTTGTTCAAATCCGACCCAAAGCAGACGCTTTACCCTCGATACCCAGCTTTCTTGGGCACCATCTCTACCTTGACGTGCTTTTGCTGGCCCACAGAAGAGGCAGAGAAGGCGTCCTGGGCACGGACATACCTTATCAAAGTGCTCGATCAGGATTTCCACCACTATGTTCTGGAACTTGATGTTCATCATGGCAGCAACTGTGTCCTCCTGAGCTCGCATGAGGGTGGGGCCAAATATCACACCCATGTTGGAGGGAGACATCAAGTTCTCCTTGCTGTGTTCACACACGCTGTCAAGAGGAGGGGAAGGAAAATCAGGAGAGAGCAGGTGTGGATGGTCTCTGGGAGAAGCAAGTCAAGAGGGTCTCCATGGGTGTTTATCCACCGCACTCCTTTAATCCGGATCTAAGAAGATCTGGATCTAAGGAATGGGTACTTCCCTTAATCCGGATTTACTAGACCCGGATTAAGGGAAGTACCCAATGTGTTTCTATGGGTGGTCTAGCACCCAATAGCAATGGGTGCTAGCCTGCCTGCTGTGGAAACACCAGAGCACCCATTTGCAAATCCGGATCTACCCACAAGGGGTCTGCCTGTCACCCCAGTTGCCTTCGGAGATTAGCAAAGGCTCCGAAATCCCTCTGAAGTCCCTCTGAAGTCATTTTGAAGTTTCCTTTGGAGATCAGCACAGGCTCTGCAGAAAAACCCCTTCAGAGCCTTTGCTAATCTCCAAAGACAACTTCGGAATGACTTCAGAAGGACTTCAGAGGGACTTCGGAGTTTTGATTTTGGGGCAACCCCCATGGGTGCCTCCTCCCCCAAGCCCCCTCTAGACCCCATTGCCCATTTGCAGTGGAAACAGGCTCCCTATAATCCTGATTTTATGGCGGAAGACCCCATTTAATGGAATCTACAGGAAATCTGGATTATAAGTCCTGAAGGACCCATATGATCCAGATTTCCTGAGCTGTGGTGGAAACAGATGTGTCCCTAATGGGGTCCGTGGTGGAAATCAGGTCATCCGGCTCTCAGCCAAATTTGTCCTTAATGGGTGCTAAAATGGGTACTTTCTGCCAGGGAAAAACACCTCATGACTCCAAGAATCTCATGGTGTTAATCAGGGGCGTGCTCCCTTCCTAACTCCAAGAAGGTCTGAATGCTTCTCCGGCGGTCTTAGTGGAACATGCAGACTTCAAAACCCTCTTTAGATAAGACTCCTACAAAATCTATTTAGAGCTGCACCCCATTCATGACCCAGCCTTTGTTTGGTCCATTTGATGGCGTTACTCTGCAACCAACCACAGAGCTCCAGAAGAGGAGACATGGGGAATTTCTTGCCTCAGGAATTACCCACAGTGCTGTCTGCACGCTCTAAGGTTCAGAATCTTCCCCTCTTTTACGGCAGTGTTGGATGGATGCTTCATATCCCCTATTATTTTGGTCCTTGTGCTAGTAATTTCTATTGACCAGTTAAGAAGAAGAAGAAGAGTTGGCTTTTCTACTCCACTTTTCTCACCCATTTAAGGGGACTCAAAGCGGCTGGCAAAACTTCTGTTCTCACCCTTAAGGGGACTCAGAGTGGCTGACAAAGCTTTCTATTCTTCTCGATACCACAGAACATCCTGTGAGGTAGGTGGGGCTGTAAGAGCTCAAAAGAGAACCGTGACTAGCCCAAGGCCACCCAGCTCCGCTTCTTAGAAGAGGAGGAGAAAGTATAAGAAGAAGAGTTGACTTCTATACCTTGCTTCTCTTATCCTTTAAGGGGGTTCAAAGTGGCTGACAAATCTTCTGTTCTCACCCTCAACGGACTCAAAGTAGCTGACAAAACTTCTGTTCTTCTCTCCACCACCATGTGAGGTGGGTGAGGCTATGGGAGCTCAGAAGAAAGCTGTGACCAGCCCAAGGTCACCCAGATGGCTTTAAAGGGGAACAGAGGAATCAAACCCAGCATTCCCAGACAAGAGTTTGGCTCCCTAACCACTAGACCAAACTGGCTCACACCTGCACTGTGGAATTAGCCTCACGTAGTGTCCTCACAGCACTTACTGGACTAGATGTCTGATCAACATTTCCAGCATTTCCCGGTTCTTGTCTGGAAGTCTGTAGACCAAGGCGTGGATGGCTCCCAACCTGTAATCCAGATTCTCAGATTCTAGGAGAGGGAAAGAAAAACCCAAGGAGAGAGGAACATTAGTCTGCCAGGGCTTGTGATCTGGTCTGAACAGCAAAGAAGAAAGGGTTAAACCAGGGAGAGAAAATCGCCTTCAACACTCACAGGAGGCAAAAGCAACAGAGGCCCAGGAGGGAGGCGGTACATGGATGTGCCTGTATGCATGGAAAAATCTGGAATGGTGCATTCTCACGTGCGTTCAGAGGTGCACAGCTAGCCTAATGCACACGAAGGTGTTTGGGCCAAGGATACGAGCCATGCCTGTGGAAAGCTTTAGCTTTTTGCTCCTATGATTTGTGAATCTCAGGGTGTTTTTCCACTGTCACTAGAAGTACCCAATAAGTACCCATTAATGGGTGCTTAATGGGTACTTCTAGTGACAGTGGAAAAACACCCTCAGACTCCATGCCGCACCTTCAAGGCTTCAGTTTACATAACAAAACCCGTAAACATTAATTATATCCAGGCCACTGACACCACCTCAATGATTTGCCTTGGCTATGATAGAAATTGATGGCGTAATAAAATTCTGTTCAAATCTTGGGCAACATGGCCATGTGGGTGAGGAAAGCTGAAGCAGAAACAGGTGAAATTCAGGGAGACAGTTTCTGAGACCTATTCACACTATACCCCATAGTGCATGATGAGGGAACTTCTGGGGAAGAGCATTCACACCTTGAGGAGGTTGTTACAGCCTCCAGGCACCCTCTGCCTTCCCAGAAGCCCCCTAATCATGCATTATGTGTGGAGCACAAAGTTGTGTGCATACTTTTACCAACACTGACCTGGAGCATCCGGGCAGCGGCCATTCGCACCTCTTTCAGTGCTCATCTGAGGTGCCGCGCAAGAGCGCTGGCATCTCGTACCACCATAGACGCGACTATGCATGCGCAGATCATCAGCGTTGTCATGGCAACAGCGCAGATGCAGTAGCACAGGGTGCTGCAGCCAAAATGGTGGCACCTTGAAGAGGACCAGCCCCGCAATTGAATCAAGCATTTCATTGCAGGCAGATGGGAGGGACAGATAACATTGACTAGTGTTCCAAGTGTGAGCGCTAGTGAACGTTGGTCCATTGCACTCCTGTCCTGTCCAGCAGATGGGAAGGGAAGTGCAAAATCGCCCCTGGTCTTAAGACGACTCATAGCCAAAGTAAAAAATACTTGGAAGAGTGGGATGTTGGAAATGTGCTCCTTTATCCTGGAAGTATCCTTCATTCTCTCTCACACACAGTTTCACACACAGTTTCTAAAGGACTGAGTACAAAACAACTCAGCTTCCTTCCCATATTCTCTCTCTCTCTGAAAGTGGACTGAAGCTGGATTAAACCTTAGGTATGATCACAGCTTCAGAAAAATCACCTTTGGGATAGAGAACGTGGAAAGAAAATTACTGGTCACTTTGCTGATGGGTTCTCTCACTTTGAAAGTGGATTGAAGCTGGATTAAACCTTAAGTGTGACCACAGCCTTTGCCTCCAATGATGATCCTGCCCCCCACTATACAGCAAACTTAACAAATTCACATTCCCTGAGTACTATGCAAACCTCAAAAGCATACTGTCACTCAAAATCAGCTGTTCTTTGAATTTAGCTTTGCGCTTCTTCAATCCACCTTATTTCTAAAATGCACTGAGTGCATGGTTGATGAAAAGGAAGAAAAAAACCCAGATGATATTCTGCAAAGCATTTTTATAATACAGTGCCTGACAAAAGTTCTGTCGCTTATCCATGTTGTTGAAACCAAAGCCTATAACCAGACTTAAAATTCATCCATTGGTTTTAGAAATGACTCATATGAAAGCTGAAACACTCCCAAATGAGGTTTTTAAAAAGAAAATAAATTTGCTTCACTGCTGAAATATTGATCATTTAATGAACACATAAAGGTCAGATTTTGGCTAGACAAAAGTTTTGTCGCCTTGTCATATAATGCACCTAATCCTAGTTTACAGCCTCACCTGTGCTCGCTAATTGATCAGATAATTAGTGGGTGTGTATAAAAAGATCTCCAGCATCCCAGACCTTCACTTGACCTGCAACTTGACCTCTGACAACATGCCAAAAATCCACCCTGCGACCAAAGCCTTGATTATCAGGAGGCTGAAGACCAGATCCACTGCAGAGGTGGCTGGCACCTTTAATGTGTCTCAGCATCAAGTACAAAGAATTAAAAAAGATTTGAAGAGACTGGAGATGTTTTTGACAAGCCCAGGTCTGGCAAACCCCGCAAGACGACTGCTCAGGAGGAACATTTGTTGGTTCAAAAATCAAAAGCCAGTCCTTCTTCCACTGCAACAGAGCTCCAACAGGCCTGGTCACCTCAAGTCCCTGTGTCAACTAGAACAGTTTGTAGGATTCTGTCTCAAAATGGCCTCCATGGTCGAATCAGTGCCCAGAAGCCAGCACTAAACAAAAGGCAATTAAAAAACCATGTGGTATTTGCCAAGGCCCACAGCCTACTAAACGGATGGACGCTGGAAAAGTGGCAGAAGGTGGATTTCTCAGATGAATCTTCAGTTGAATTATACCACAGCTGCCGCAAATACTGAAGGAGACCTACTGGAGCCCATATGGATCCAAGATACACCCAGAAAACAGTTAAGTTTGGTGGTGGAAAGATCATGGTCTGGGGTTACATTCAGTATAGGGGTGTGCGAAACATTTGCAAGGTGGAAGGCAATATCAATAGCCTAAAATATCAAGACGTATTAGCTACCTCTTACATTCCCAATCATAAAAGGGGTCAAATTTTGCAGCAGGATGGCGCTCCATCTCATACATCCATCTCTACATCAAAGTTTCTCAAGGCAAAGAAGATCAAGGTGCTCCAGGACTGGCCAGCCCAGTCACCAGATATGAACATCATTGAGCATGTTTGGGGTAGGATGAAAGAGGAAGCTTGGAACACAAAACCAAAGAATCTTGATGAACTCTGGGAGGCATGTAAAACTGCATTCTTTACTATTCCTGATGACTTCATCAATAAATTGTATGAATCATTGCCGAAACGCATGGATGCAGTCCTTCAGGCTCATGGAAGTCACACAAAATATTAAATATGGCTCTAATAGCACCACAACTTCATTCACCAATGTTATGAAACATATCTTTGTATATGAAGTGAATTATTTGTTTGATTTTCACATTACTTTTTGTAGGCGACAAAACTTTTGTCTAGCCAAAATCAGACCTTTCTGTGTTCATTAAATGATCAATATTTCAGCAGTGAAGCAAATTTATTTTCTTTTTAAAAACCTCATTTGGGAGGGTTTCAGCTTTCATATGAGTCATTTCTAAAACCAATGGATGAATTTTAAGTCTGGTTATAGGCTTTGGTTTCAACAACATGGATAAGCGACAGAACTTTTGTCAGGCACTGTATATAAGGGGAAAATGTGTCCAAAAGTGTATAAGCATGTTATGTTGTTGTTCAAAAACAAAAAAGATCCAAATTTTTAGCAGTATTGGCCAGTGGTATATTTTACAAGAATAGGTATTTGAATCTCTCCCAAGTGATCTGGTCAGCACTAGCTTAGGGCGCGTTCCCATGGTACTAATTTGTATCTCTATTGCCCCTCCACTGAAGTGGATTAAAGAAAAGCGGGTTCAATCCGGATTTAAGCGTTCCCAAGGGGGTAAGCAAAGCACGCATTTAAAATGAACGGACTGTCCCCAAGGAAGCGTGTTTTTCTCCCCGCCCCTCGCTGTTTCATTGGGAGATCGGGCGGAAGGAATTTCCAGCTGCCGAAATGCCTCTCCCCCAGCCAGCGATCCTGCGAATCTTTCCTTCAAAAAGACCAAAAGAAAAATTTAAAACTTCTCTGTTCGTCTCCCCTGCTTGCAAAGACTGCAGCCGGCACTCTTTACAAGATCTCCACCCAGCCAGCTCTTTTACATTTTCACTTTCGCGGAAGCAATTCATCACATCTGTGCTGTTTCTCTTTGGGATTGGAAAGAGAAACAGCAAAGAGAAAATGCCTGCCTAGATCGCTGTTTGCATAGATCGCTGGCTGGATGACAGGCAAAAGAGAGACAGAGAGAGAGAGATGATCTCTCCGGCCGGCAATTCCCACCTGGGAGAGAATCCCCACCCCTTTTGCCACGGAGCGATCCCATGGAAAATGTTGCGCTGAAAACCCGCGTCTTCCAGAAAGTACTGCTTTAAACAGGTATTTTTTAAAAGCGGGTTTTCCCCATTAGTGGCGCTGGAAACCCAGATTAAAGCCGTGCATGAGACCGCTCCGTGGCAAAAGAAGATTTTCAGCAGACCTATTATTGCATGGGAACGCAGCCTTAAAGTACCATTATTTTTCACTCCATAAGATACACTTTTTTCTGATAAAAATACCCCCCCCCAAAAAAAAATGGGGTTAGTCTTATGTGCCGGTAATCACCAGAAGGGCAATGAAAACCCAGCAGCCAAGGAAAGAAGGTAAAATGGCTGATTTCCCTGTTCTCCCCTTGGCTGCAGGGTTTTCGCATGCCTCCCTGCTGTCCACCACCGTGGGGGTGCAGGTGGGGGTTTTCTAGCAAGCAGCGAAAACCCTGCAGCCAAGGAGAGAAGATTTAAATCACCATTTTTATCTTCTTCCTTGGGCTGCAGGGTTTTCCCACGGCTCCTGCCCACTGTTCGCCACTGCAGGCTTTAGGTTCAGGGTGATTTTTCTGACAAGTATCCAGAAATTATTTTTATTAAACATCATACAAAAAAAGGGAGGAGCTTCTTAAATGCCGGTGCGTCTTGCGGAGCGAAAAATACGGTATTTGTGTATTCTGGTCCATATCACAGGAGCACAACCATTTCTCCTTTTCCTTGGAGTTATCTTTACATACTTGCTCATCTATGATGACAAACTCAGTACGAGTAAAAAACAAAATACAGAGATCAACTTCTGAGATTAAGCTCCTTGCTGGATAACTAAGGGTGTTTCCAGATTGGGACGGAAGCAGAGAAGCAAGTTTGGTGCTTTCATCCTACACTGTAGGAGCATGGGCATTCCCTCCCACCTCATAAAGTAAAAGAAATGTTGGATAACCAGCATCTTTTTCCTGCATGCTTACATGCCTTTCTAGCGCTCCGACTGCAGACAGAAAGCGGCTACGTATGCTGGAAATTCAAAGCTTCCGGTCCTCCACTTTGGAGGACCGCAAGGAGCTCAACTTTCAGTGTAAAGCTTTTGGAGGACCAGAAGGAGCTTCACGTTTAAGATGGAGCAAGAGGCATTTTTGGAGGCACCCTAAGTGTGCAATTAATAGGGAATCTGTGTACACAGAGAAAAGAGAAAATAATAACATCTAAGGACCATCAATTTCATGGGCTGTTTTTTTTTCCAATTCCGCAAGGTCTATGGATACTGATGTCATGTGCAGATCCAAGCCATAACTTAGAGTCTAGAAGCCCTGTCCAAGGAAGAAGAGAACCTTGCCATCCCTCCAGGGGTAGTGGCCTAAGGTGGCAGCCTAGACCACCATGCCCTCTGGATGCCTCTCCAGTCTGGATGGGCCCTGATAATTTGGAGCTGCTTCCTTGCAGGACTGGGTCCCTCTTGTCAGCTGCTCTGGACTCCACCTGGTCTCAGCTACACCAGAGACCATAAAGGGAAGCTGCTTATGGCTTTAAACTGCTGGAAGCCCTGCCCAAGGAGGGGAACTTTGCCATCTCTCGAGGGGTGGTCCAGTGGTGGCAGCCTAGACCACTCTGCCCTCTAGGTGACTCTCCAGCCTGGCTGGGCACGGACATCTTGGAGGAGGTGATCCTCTGTGGGATTGGGTTCTTTGGTCATCTGCTCTGGGCTCCACTTGGCCACAGCTGCCTCAATTTCTCCTCGTCTGTTTGTGTTTTGGCTTATTTTGCAATGTTGTTTATGATGTGTAATTTTTATAAAATGTTTTTATTCTAATGTTTGATTATTACTTTGCATTGTATATTTTCTGTTTGTTGTAAACCGCCTTGGGCAAATTTTCTTTTGGAAAGGTGGTACACAAATAAGATGGGGACGGGAATTCCCAAGAAGGTGGCCTCCAGACGTCTGTGGCAAACAAACCCTGTCCCCTCTAGAATCACTTCTGAATGATGTCTGTCCTGACTAGGCAAGACTGGAGGCCTAATCCAACAACATCCGCCCACATTTACTGTGTTCATCAAGAGACAAACACAGCCATTGGAAAGACTACTCCAGCCTCCATGGCTGCCCCCAATTTTCCCTGGTACTCACTGGCTGCGGAGACCAATTCTTTGTGAAGTTTGTACGTCATGACAGGTTCAGAGAGGTTCCTGAAAAGTGGAAGGAGACAGCACAAAAGTTTAGTAAGATCTCTGGGTCTGAGGTTCTGATCCGTCTACACTGGGACAAAATGCTCCTCCTTTTATACATGTGTTCATTTCCTTCCCACAAGGCTTCCTCCACTTAAGAGAGGGCTGCACACACGGCTTCTGCAGCCACGCTTTATACTGGCATACCCAAATATGAGGAATGTTTTTTATCTATCTATCTATCTATCTATCTATCTATCTATCTATCTATCTATCTATCTATCTGTCTGTCTGTCTGTCTGTCTGTCTGTCTGTCTGTCTGTCTGTCTGTCTGTCTGTCCCTATACCCGAAAGTCTCAGAGCGGGTATCAACATTTAAAATCAACATATTAAATCAATAATAGTATATATTAAAACAACAGTGTCTGCAAGTGGGAAGGGAAAGTGTATCCCAATTAAACCAAAGGCCAGGGCAAAGAGGTGTGTCCTCACTGCCATCCTAAATGATGGCCAAGGGGCCATCACTGAGAAGGCCCTCTCCCAGGTGCCTACCCCCTTTGCTGCTGAGGGTGGTGCAACAACCAGGAAGGCCTCCCCTCCAGAGCTTAAGGCACGGGCAGGTCGATATGGGACCAGATGTTCCTTCAGATATTTGGGGCCCAAGTCAGTAGTATATCACTGGGCTCAGTAGTATATCACTGAGAACTTCAGAGAAAAAACCTACATATTCTTGACTGTATCAGTGTGGGAAATATTCAGGCATGGGCCCTCATGCAATTTCAGAAGACTTGTGGAGGTGTGTTCCTTCTCATGAACAGCAGAACCTCTGGATCTCAGCGGAAAAACGGTGTGGGCTAGACCCTGTTTTGACTAAATCAGGGCACGGCATGAAGCAAGGTTACCTAGAATCTGCATGGTACCTGCAAGACTGCTGGCTTCCAAAATGCAGCATCAGGGGAACAGAATTTTCCCTTATGCAAGCCATCATTTTGATTCCCTGATAAGGATCCTAACTAGGCCAAATGAAGTTGCCCAATTCTGAATGGGACCAGTCATCGATCCTGCTCTACGCTTGACACATTAGCTGGAACTGAATACAGGAATATGCTCTATGGAATTTGCTGACAGAAGGGTTGGTAATGACAACCAGCCTAGATGGCTTTAAGGATGGGTTAGACAGATTCATGAAGGACAGGTGTATCAATGGGTACTAGAATGGATGCCAGGTTGGAGGGACAGGCAGGAAGTCTCTAAGGCCACTTGCTGGGATTGGAGAGCAGGTTAAGTTTTTGCCCCTGTCTTCTTCTTGAGATGCCCAGGGGCAATTGGTGGGCTACAGCGTGGGGCAGGATGCTGGACTAGATGGGCTGTGTCTGATCCAGAAGGGCTCCCCTTAATTCATGGACAGAGAGGTGTATCAATGGCTACTAGAATGGATGCCTAGGTACAAAGTTGGAGTGACAGACAGGAGGCGCCTAAGGCCATTTGCTAGAATTGGAGAGAAACTGAAGGTTTTGTCCTTGTCTTCTGCTTGAGATACCCCTGGTCAAATGGTGGGCTGCTATATAGGGCAAAAAATGGAGGAAAGCTGCTCTGAATTGAAGAAGAAGAAGAAGAAGAAGAAGAAGAAGAAGAAGAAGAAGAAGAAGAAGAAGAAGAAGAAGAAGAAGAAGAAGAAGAAGAAGAAGAAGAAGAAGAAGAAGAAGAAGAAGAAGAAGAAGAAGAGTTGGCTTTTCTATCCTGCTTTTCACACCCATTTAAGGGGACTCAAAGCAGCTGAGAAACCCTCTATTCTTCTCCCCAAAACATCCTGTGGGGTAGTTGGGGCTATGGGAGCTCAGAAGAGAGCTGTGACTAGCCCAAGGTCACCCAGATGGCCTCATGGAGGAGGGCAGAATCAAACCTGGTATTCCCAGATAAGAGTCCGGCTCCCTAACCACTAAACTAACCACTAGTCCAAACTAGAGGAAATAGAGGGAATACATCATATCCCACTTGGTTAACCACCTTGTGTTAAAAACTAAACCTGTTTCAGGAAGTAGGAATGGGAGCAAATATTGCTGTAAAAGTTACCTGAGGTAGAACTTCAAGGAGCTTGTGATGGTCTTGATGTCCCAGTCACTGTTTTGGAAATCCACATCTCCAGGGCATTTGGGGTCTTGAGAAGTGGAGGAGAAGAGAAAGAAAACCAAGTTTCCCAAATAACCAGTTCTATATTTAACTTAGAAATGTACATTCCTACATCAATGAGATACATTAGCACAGCACAATTCTAACTTTGATCAGTACATACTTATCCCCCTGCCCCTCCAAAAAAACACTCAATGCAATATCTTTGGTTAGGGATGCTGGTCCTGAATGCCAGAAGTATAATGAAGATCTTAGTGTTAGCAGGACTAGAGGTTACTCAGATCTAATGACTTCCACACAGTTTGTATTTACCCAGGCAGGACAAGACAAAGAGTTCTGGTGCAAAGGAAGGATAGAAGATTTATAGATAGACCAATTTATGGATGAGAAATATATCAATGGCTACTAGAATGGATTTATTTCATTTTTATTTTTTATTTATATTTATTTATATTTACATCCTATACCCTAAAGGTCTCAGGGTGGTAACAGCATTTAAAAACAAACATTAAAATAAAGCCATATATATAAAACAGTATAAAGTGATAAAAATGGATGCATAAGTACATCTTTCAGGCTGGGGCACAAGCAGGATGCCTCTAAGGCCATTCGGATTTGAGAACAGGAGGAGGCTTGCCGTTGTCTCTGCTCAAGATGCCCATGGGCAATTGGTGGGCCACTGTATGAGATGGGATGCTGGACTAGACAGGCTGCCTAACACAGCAGGGCTCCTGTTAGGTTCTTAAGATCAAGAAAGAAAGAAAGAAAGAAAGAAAGAAAGAAAGAAAGAAAGAAAGAGAAAGAAAGAAAGAAAGAAAGAAAGAAAGAAAGAAAGAAAGAAAGAAAGAAAGAAAGAAAGAAAGAAAGAAAGAAAGAAAGAAAGAAAGAAAGAAAGAGGATGCAGAAGGGAAAACAGCTCAACATTCTGAGAGAGCCTCAATTTTTTTCAGGCAGTGAAAACGATTTTCATTTCTTTTTACAAACGGTTTGTGGTCTTGCACGATTTTAAGAAATAACAAAATTACTCTTAATGTGTTTATTACTTTGGTTTCCTATTAAAATAACTCATTCCTGTTTTGAAATGCAGGCTGTCAACACCTTTGCCTCTCACGGGATTCCTACTGCGTTTGAATTCAATGTGCAAAATTTTCCGTCTTCCATTTATTTTTGGACAGTTCCCGATTCCTTAACAAAACTTCTAACAGTTTAATCCATTTGTTTAGTACTCTTCCCTTTTTTCTTTGTTAAGTTACATCCTCCTTAATTCTACACTCTGGCTGTGGTCACACTTAAGGTGTGACCACAGAGTGAAAGAATGCATCAGCTGAGTGACTAGCGGTTTTCTTTCAGCGTTAACTAATGTGGAAAGATAACACGGAAAGAAAATTACTGGTCACTTTGCTGATGTGCTCTCTCGCTCTGAAGGTGGACTGAAGCTGGATTAAACCTGAGGTGTGACCACTGCCTCAGTTTCCACTTTTGCCCCCATTTCTTCAGTTTCACTTTCTTCCAAGCAGTTTAGAATCTCGAATCGTTCTTCTAATTCAGTTTCCTTCTCTGCTCCATAACAAACAGAGTACAAAGTCCACCTCCCAGGGCGAAGCGGAGCAGAAATTCAATTACAAACCACGCCGTTCGTCTACTGTTTTTCCAGACGACTTGGTTTGAATTTGCTGCCTTTGCAGGTCTTTGGAACTAGAGTCTCTTTGCATTTTCATACAGCATTGTCGACACTGCTTGTTAAATTACGATTCAGTTTAACATGAATTCTCCTACCCTGTTCTCTCCAGACTTGACCTTGCATTTACCTCTCGGTTTTCAACTTTCCTCCACTTTTGGCTCCAATCCATCCAGCCTCGGGCATGTTTTATGCAACTGAATTTTACAAGGGGGTTTCTTGCTTTAATTTTTCTTTCTCCCGGTCTTGTGTCTCTCCCCATAATGTATGCACAAATAAATTGCACTCAGGGAGCCTAGCGCAATCACCGCTCCAACACATTCTTCCATTTATTATAATAAGGCTGCCAATGCAAGTGTAGCGGGAATCCAGGTTTTGGAAGAGCATTAGAGAGACTGTCAGCAAGGGACCTGGAACTACGGGTTGGGGAGAATTTATTTATTTATATCTATATATCCCACTCTCCATCCGAAGATCCCAGGAGGTCAGAGACATGAAACACAGTAAAACCTACTTAAATATAACCTACCCACCTTTATTTCTTGGCAGAACAACTCTCAGAGAAAGCCAAATGCTAAGAGCCTGGGTGAAGAAGTTTTAATCAGGCACAGAAAGTCATGTGATATTGGTGCCTGGCTTAAGTCAATTGGGGGCCACCACATAAAAGGCCCTGTTGTGTGTCTCACACAACTGAGAGTGATTGTACTAGAAGAAGGCCCTTGATCTTAATGCATGGGCAGCTCTATAGAGGAGAAGGCGTTCCTTCAGATATCTGAGACCCAAGCCATTTAAGATGTTACATGTTCACACCTGAGACCTATGTGGAGAAGGGAGAATCAGTTCCAATGATTTGCTGTCTGCAAGTTTTGTTTTCTCCCTTAGATGTTTCAGCAGTTTTACACCTGGCAAAAGGACAATTTGTGTTTTTCTTGAAGACAGTGAGAAAGCTGCTCTCCCGCATATTTCCTGCGCTCAATCAGTGTAAATCCCACGCAATCTTGGGTTCCCATTGGGATCAATGGATTCAGCATTTTGATAATTTATTTCATGCAATGGAAATAGAAAGTGGGCCACAAAATCCACCTCTTTTTCTGCATTATTTGGGGGAACAAGGTTCTGACATTTTTGTCACTTTATCCTGACGGTGGGTGGGTGAAGATAAAGATTAGGAGACAGCGAAACAGGCACTGACAAGATCTTTCTCTCCAAAGTGAGTGAGGCTTTAAAATGTTTATGTTACATCTGAGGATTCAAGGGGAAGGGGGATGGATGGATGGATGGATGGATGGATGGATGGATGGATGGATGGATGGATGGATGGATGGGTGGATGGGTGGATGGGTGGATGGGTGGATGGATGGATGGATGGATGGATGGATGGATGGATGGGTGGATGGGTGGATGGATGGATGGATGGATGGATGGGTGGGTGGGTGGGTGGGTGGGTGGGTGGGTGGGTGGGTTCCAGGCATGGCCATGACCTGAATGTTCAAAGATGCTGATAAGGAAACAAAAGCTCACATATTACAAGGCTGTTTCTGGCCTCATTTTTGGAGACAAAGTTTGGGAGACCCAGAACTACCTTTGCTGAAAATTTGGACTTTGCAGAACTAAGGAAACAGCCAAGCTTTGTGCTTATGTAACTGGATCTCAAAAAGTCTCTGGTGCTGAGGAAACTGTAATGGCTAGAAGAGCAAAAGGAAGCAGCAACAGGGTTTCTCAAGGTTTTGGTATTCAAATAAAGCAGGAATATGTTGTGCCATCAGTGTGTGAGGCCTGCATTCTCAAGACCACTTTCATCCTGCAACCTCTCTCTCTATATTTTGAGTCAAACTGCACAGTGATTTTTTTCCTTAGCTTGTGTGTATGTCAAAGAAAAGGAAAGAATATTGTGTACTAGGGATGTGCACAGATGGGGGTTTTTTTGCATCTGATTCATACTGAAATGAATGTACGAAAATATGCATTTGTTCAAATAGATTCCCTTCGAATGCGGTTGGATTCTATTTGATACGAATGTATTCGTACAAATATCCGATAGAAACACATACATATCTGAGGCGTACGCTGTTAACATATCTGCTCTGAGAGAGTCAAATCTGCCCTGAATCCACTGTGAACCTGCTCTCAATCCACATCAGTTGTACTCTGGATCCTGCCTCAGACCAACTGGGCAAAATAATTGTAAGATTGATTCACAAGTTGTGCTGCTGTTAGAGGTATTTCCCCTTGCTCTGAGAACTTGACAGCAATGGAATATTCACCCCAACAAATGACTTTTGCTTACCAAAGAAGGCATTCAACAGCTTCTGGACCTGGATGTTGCTGCCCACCGTTCGATACACGCCTTCTGTTGTGATCCCTGAACGGGGAAGAACCAAGCAGCCCGTCAGCAGCCTTTCTCGGGCCCCAAGAAAGCCCAACACTGCCACCGTATGGCATCTGCATTTACCACAGCAAAATAAGCAAGGAAGAACCTTTCCAAACCATAAAAGAGGCTGCACTCAAGCGTGACTTAAGATGTAACAGAGTTCAGTGGCTGTGGCATTTGTCAAAACTAAATCTTTAAATTAGTTTCTCACAGGCTCTGCATTGCATTCAGCCAACATGTAGAAGAGAAAATGCAAGCAAAGAGTGGTCCAAGTTCCTTTTAGGACAATACCAGCCATGACCTTCACTTCAGTGGCCCCTGGCTAGTTTGGCTAAGAATATTGGGAGCTTCCACCCTCCTGACAAGGACAGAAAGTGCCATTCAAGGGCTTAAGGGTCAAAGCTAAGCAGTGTGTTGTGGAGAAACCACCCTGACACCTTTCTTCTATGTACTCATGTCTTTCTTTGCACTAAGCAGGCACACCATTCCTTCCATGAGATTCCTGTGAATCCTCCCACATGGAAAGTACCACCTCTGGGTTGGAGAGACAGGCAGGATGCGCCTAAAGGCCACCTGCAGGTATTCAAGAGCAGGCGAAGGTTCTGCCTGAGATGCCCAGAAGCAACTGGTGGGTCACTGTGTGAAACTGGATGCTCAACTAGGTGGGCTGTATTGGCTTGATCCAACAGGGCACCTTACCTAGAATAAATGCCTAACTACCACCCCCCAGGTTGGAGAGACAAGCAGGCTGTATTTCAGGACCATTTTATGGGATTTGAGAGCAGGAGGAGGTTTGCCTGTCTCTGCCTGAGATGCTCATGGGCAATCGGTGGGCCACTGTGCGAGGTGGGATGCTGGACTAGATGGGCTGTGGCCTGATCCAGCCGGACTCCTCTTAGGTTCTTATAGGCAAGTTCATGGAAGACAAGTAGAGCCATGGCTACTAGGATGGATGTCTGGGTACCACCTCCGGGTTGGAGAGACAGGCAGGAGGCCCCTGAAGGCCATTTGTAGGGACTAGAGAGCAGGTGATGCTTTCATCTTCTGTTTGAGATGCCTAGAAGCAACTGGTGGGCCACTCTGTGAGACTGGATGCTGAACTAGTTGGGCTGTGGCCTGATCCAGAAGGGCTCTCCTTAGATCTCCTATGTTCAAAGCACCCAGCAGCATGCCACATGAAAGCTGGCCCACACAATGCTTTCTTTTGGTCTCAGTAGGCTATAAAAGCTACGCAGTATTTCTGAAGCTCCTCTTACATTAAACTTGCTATGCCATTGTCTGGCATTTGCTTAAAGATTATGATGGCAAGACTGTGCCGTCTGCAATTTTAAGAGTTGCCCAGAGGACAGAACTAAGCAGGACTCATTTATTTTAGTGGCACTTTTATGGCAAAGCTCTCTGCAAACCAGAGATGCAAGACCATTCCGGTTCTGTTTTTTATTGCATTATTTCAGGTTATTAAGCTATACTAGATTTCTGCAAAAGCAATTTCTTCTCAAAAAAGTGTCAGATTCCCTCCCAAAAAGATTCTAAAATTGCACAAAATGTCTTTTTTTTTCTAGCAATCTTCCTACTTATTGCTAAAACACGTATCAGTAAAACAAGTGAAGAAGCATTTTAAAAGATCAGTCCCTGGTGCTCTACCGTCGAGAATATTTGCCATGGTTATTTGCCGCTATCTTCTCTAAAAGCTCTGGCTATTAATGGGCAATCTTTCCTCTTTCCACTCAGAAACCAGCCCCAAGCTATTTCAGTGGGGCTTAATCACCAGCAAATGGAATTCCCACGGTTTTTACAGTTGCAATTTCCCAGGAAGGTCCAAGCACAGAGATAAGGTGGTCTGCAAAAATGGGAGAATGGAAACACTTTCTGGTTACTTACAGTAACACTTACCATTCGTCTCTACTGCGTTGATGCATTTCCGGACAAACCTAAAGCCAACTTCATTCAGCTCCACTATTTAAAAACAAAACAAAGACTTATTGTGAAGAAGATATGTGGCTAAGGATTGTGTTATTCCATTATAGACGCTTCTGCAGATGTTTCATTAGAAGGCTAGGTAGCATCATCTTCCATGGAAGGTTTCACAGAATCATAGTTGGAAGGGACATCTAGGGACATTGTGTCCAACCCCCTGCTCAATGCAGGATTTCCTAAACCATCCCAGACAGATGTAGGTCCAGCCTCTGCTTAAAGACCTCCAGCGAAGGAGAACCCACTACCTCCCGTGACTGACTCCATTGACTGATGGGCCTCACTTGTCAGGAAGTTTTTCCTAACAGTTTCATACTGTTGTTTCTAGTCCTCCCATCTTGTGCAAGTGAGAATAGGGATGATCCCTCTGCACTGTGACAGCCTTTCAGAGACTTGAAGACCACCATCATGTCTCCTCTCAGTCTTCTGCAGGTTAACATTCCTAGATCCCTCAACCTTTCCTTGTAGGACGTAGTTTCCAGACTGCTCACCATTTTGGTAGCCCTTCTTTGGACTTGCTCTAGTTTGTCAATGTCTTTTTTGAATTGGGGTGCCCAGAACTGGACACAATACTCTAGATGAGGTCTGACCAAGGTAGAGTAAATAGGAATAATTACTCCTCATGATCTAGACTCAGTATGCTTCCTGATGCATCTTGGCTGGTTTCTTCTTGATCGGTGGTGATATGAAAAGCGTCCAGACACATTTATAATGAGCAACAGAATGCACAGTCCATATCGAGGCATCACACATAACGATCAATGGATCATTGTGGTGATGCATTATCCAATCAGGACTGCGCATTTATCTTAATGCTGGTAAGAGGACACTCGCTGTGCAGAATGAACGAATGAATTTATTTGTATGGTCGCAGGCCAGAATTAAAATGTATAAAAAGCACATAAAAATATTTCAAATCACAATGTGTGAACAAAACCAAATATAAAGGGAAAAACCAATTAAACAAAGGAACAATGATTGCAAATATCATTACAAAACGAAGGAGAAGGCACCTGTAGTAGGGAAAACTCTGGGAAGTTATTGCCAAGGTCAGTGATATTGCAGTTCATGATCTTTCAGGGGTAGATGTTAGAATTCTTGCCGAATGCCTAAAAAGGGACTAAAAATGTTCAAGGATTCTAGACACTGGATGGTAGAAGAGCTGTTGGCAATGAGGGTCAGTTGTCCGAGGTAGGGATGTACACGGATATTTGCTATTCATACAAATTTGTATGAATTTGGACATAGTACATGAATCTAACGCTACGACGTTTATACATTAACATTCGCACGAATATGAATGTTTAAGAGCACTTGTAGGAACAGCTTATACATTCATTGCACTGGGGATACGCATCTGATACGTAACCAATACGTATGCATTGGTACAGGATATGTATCTGATATGTATCCATTGTTATAGGATCCATATGCAAGATCCATATCCAGGATCTGTATCCATTCGTATCAGATATTTGTACGAATTTGTATTGAGTAGAATCTTACCACATTCGAAGGGGATCTATCTGAACGAATACAAATTCACTAACATTCAATTCACTATGAATTGAATTCCAAAACCCCCAATGGTGCACAACCCTAGTCCAAGGCAGTAAAACCAGGAAAGCCTTAGGCATTAAAATGGACCTATTGAGTTATGGTGTTTAGATGAGTTGATCTGAGTGACGGGTCTGGATACATCTGAGAAAGGAAAAGGGTAGGGCCAAGTCCCGTGAGTGGTGTCTGAACTTCTTTTGGCTCTTGTGCTAAGGCTTTGGCTGAGTTGTTTCCCTCTCTGTGCAGTATAAACAAAATCCAAAGTTTCCCTCCAGTGAAGGCAGAACAGCGAGACAGCAAAGATGAGAGCAGGAAGGGCAGCTCAAATTTGATTGGCTGCCTCAACCCATGTGACGGTGTGTGCCAACTCAGCTCTTGCAGTTCCAACGGGGAAGCTACGGAGCTGCCTTTCAAGTCAGGATGGCCAGTCATCACAGTGCAGTAAGTATTCTGTGCTTTAACGTTTAACTGCGGATTTATTCCGCTAGTCCGGAGGCAGCCTAGAGAAGGCAAGAACTCTAGCAGTCTGGATACCAGCAACAAGTGAAGAAGAACCCTTCCACTGTTGGTGTGACTAAGCCTGGTAATGAAATGTCTGCAGAGAAAACAATCAAGCTTGGAGAATCATCCACAGTGAAATAAAACAAAGATAATGGCTTTGTAGCTCCATGAATGGACAACTGGGACAGTTTAGTCTCTCTCTCTCTTGCATGACTAACAGTTTGCCATGCGAGTCCAACAGTTCTCTGCACACACTTGCAAAAGGACGCGGGTGGAGACAGAAATATAAATATTGAATTCTAACAGCTGTCAAGTTGCAAGTAGGACACGGTGCCAATGAAAGCTGTCTGCAGCCAGATGGTGGACACAAGCCTTCTTGGCGTTGTTCAGAATAAGCAAGCAAAGCGTGAATCTACTCTGATCATTCTGAAATTCTGAGTAGTACCTTAGGCCTTTGAGTAGGACCTAAATGCATCAAGAAAGAAAACCCAGTCTTTGAACTGTGGATGTTATATTGCATAAGATAGCTATCCTCATCACAGGGCCTTTCTGCGGTTGGCCCATGGGAACAGCCTGGGATGCCCCAGTTCAGAGTGTCCACACACCACGGAGCCATTTCCACCTCGGAGTGCTCCGAGCCTACCTGTATTAAACATTTCTGATAGAAAGAATTCCTGGATATGTGGCAATTTTACAAACAAGTAAAAGACCCATTTCAATCTGGCTTCAGGCCCAGTTATGGCACAGAAACCGCCTTGGTCGCCCTTGTTGATGACCTCCTCCAGGAGAAAGACAGGGGGAATGCTACCCTGTTGGTTCTTCTGGACCACTCAGTGGCTTTTGGTACCATTGGCCATGGTATCCTTTGGGAGAGGTTATGGAGTTTAGGAGGTGGAGGCAGTGCTTGGCATTGGTTCCACTCTTATCTCCAGAGCTGATCTCAGATAGTGGCTGTGGGAGACACTGATTCCTGGGAACTCCCATGCTATTCAACTCCCATGCTATTCAACATCTATGTGAAGCTGCTGGGAGAGGTCATCAGGAGATTCGGAGTGAGGTGTCATCAATGCACACATGATATCCAGTTCTGTCTCTCTGTGCCATCTGAATCAGGAGAGGCGGTTGAAGTGCTTGATAGGTGTCTGGAGGCGGTAATGGGCTGGATGGGGTCCAATAAATTGAAGCTGAATCCAGACAAGACAGAGGTGCTATGTGTCACAGGGTCTTGGGTCTGTGTAGTTGGGAAATATCCTGCCCTCGATGGGGTTGTTATGCCCTGGAAGGGACAGGTGCGAAACTTGGGGGTACTCCTGCACCCTGCGCTAACGCTTGAAGCCCAAGTGGAGGCCGTGGCCAGGAGCGCCTACTCTCATCTACGGCTTGTACATCAACTGAAGCCTTTTTTGGACAGAAACGACTTGGCCACAGTTAACCATGCTCTAGTAACCTCTAGACTGGACTACTGTAATGTGCTCTACATGGGGCTGCCCTTGAAGACAGTTCAGAAGTTGCAGCCAGTGGAAAATGCAGCCACCAGAGTGGTGACCAGAACAGCTAGCCAGATGCACAGCACTTGCTGCTGTGGGGAGAATTTTGCCTATTTCAGCTGAAGTAAGAAGCAAGTTACTAGGCTGAAGTTACTAAGCCAAAGGATAAATTTCAGGTCACAGTAACTCTTGTCATATCTCTCTCAAAGAAGGTCTCAAGAAATCATAACATGTACAGTACATGTAAACAATAGGGCACCCAAGGATAGCTGTTCACATGCATAACTTGACCCAGGGAGAGGCTCCTGGATGGTTCCTTGGTTCACTAATCTAAGACACCATATATGGCACTTCCTACGTAGCAGCATCCTTACATTTGCGCTGTTCTATCTGGTTCAGTCCAGTCCCCCCCCCCTGCTGCCATATATGGGCTTCCCGAGTGTACTTTTCCATTGTTCAGAGAAACTGTCTATAAAAGCCTGGCCATGTGTCAATAAAGGAGGCTAGCTTGCTTGCTTTCACTTCGCAACCATCCAGCGTCCATGCAGTTCATTTTACATCCCAACAGGCTGCCAATTCACTACTGAGCCCAATTCAAGGTGTTAACTCTGACTTACAAGGCCCTAAATGACTTGGGCCCCAAATATCTAAAGGAAAGCATTCTCCCATACCGACCTGCGTGTGCCTTGAGATCTGGAGGGGAGGCCCTCCGGGTTGTCCCACCACCCTCAGTAGTGAGGCAGGTGGGCACACAGGAAAGGGCCTTTCAGTAATGGCTCCCAGGTTATGGAACAATCTCCCCCTCGAGGTGCGTCATGCCCCTTCTCTGTATACATTTAGGAAGGGGGTGAAGATGCCCCTTGTCACGATGCCCAGCATTCCAGTTAGTGCCTGCCCTCTCTGGGAGTAGCTTGGCCCTGTTAGGATGCTGAGTTCGTGCAACGGCCAAGTGAATACTACAGTGTGGACACAAAACACTGGTAGCAAGCGTTTCAACAGTAAACTAAAACAAGTTTATTATTACACACAAGCAATACTAGAAGATAATAAGGTTCAGGTAGTTGTTGGTTTAAATTTGCAAGTCTCTTAAGGCTAGGAGCTACCCCTTTCTCTAAAGGAAAATAGTTCCCCTTTTAAAAGACAAACCTCTCCACATTCCTCTCCCTCTGGCTTGCTTCTGCCCCAGCTCAAGCCCAGCCAGTGTACCAGAACATGGCCCTAGATGATCACAAGGCCAAGTCCGTCCTTGCTTGTCCGATCATCCAGCCTGGTCAGTTGCTAGCGAAGTCTCCCTCGGAGCCCCAATCTTCCTCGATTGTCCCCTTCAGAAATTGCTCAGCCAACAGCCCAACAGTCAGCTACTGGTTCCAGCTCCCTCAGGATTCAGCTCTTCTTCTCCTTTCAGCTCTTGTCCCAGCATGAAGACCTAGTCTGCTGTCTTCTGTGTTCATTTATACCCATATCCCTGACCCTGATTGGCTGTAACCTCCTGGGGAAAACTGCTGCCATAAAATGCTGCTGGAAACTCCTGATTGGTGGGAACTCCCACTCTAGCCCCTCCAGCACTCAGATCCCGGACAGCTTTTCCCTCCAAAACCTTACTCCAGCCAATCACTGCAACAGGGCCCGCACAGGATTTCCCGCCCTTTTTGCAGCCAAAACCCTGGGTTTGCAAAAGGCTGTTTGCACCAAGGCTGGCTATTGCAGCTTGCAAGAAGCCTGCAAAGCCAGAAAGCAAAACAGTTTGCAGCCTGTACCCAGAAACCGTCACACCCCTCTTTTCCCTGGCCATCCATCCATCCATCCATCCATCCATCCATCCATCCATCCATCCATCCATCCATCCATCCATCCCCCACCCTATACCCAAGAGTTTCAGGGTGGGTTACAACATATAAAATGAACATGATAAAATCAGTAACATATTAAACATATTAAAGCCATGGCTGTCTCTGTGGCCAAAAGGCTGTTCCTTTACTTAGCCAAAGGCCAGGGCAAAGAAGTGTGTCTTCACAGCTCATCTAAATGTGCAGAATGGAAGTGCCTGATGCACCTCAGGAAGGAGACTATTCCACAGTCTGGGAGCTGTCACTGAAAAGGCCCTATCCCGGATGCCCACCCTCTTTTGTTGCTGAGGGTGGTGGTACAACCAGGAGGGCCTGCCCTGCAGATCTTAGGGCACAGGTAGGTTGATACGGAAGAAGGTGTTTCTTAAGATATTTGGGGCCCAAGCCATTTAGGGCCTTATAGGTTAAAGTTAGCACCTTGAATTCGGCTCAGTAGTGAATTGGCAGCCAGTGCAACTCTTTTAAAGCTGACGCAATTTGCATCCAGCCAGCGGTTCCTGTTAGCAGCCTAGCAGCTGCGTTCAGCACCAGCTGCAGCTTCTGAGCCATCTCCAGGGGCAGCCCCACAGTAGTCCAATCTGGAGGTTACCAGAACATGGATAACTGTGGCCAAATCATCTCTGCCTTATCTGCCAAACCAGCCGTAGTTGGGAATTGGCACTCTTGGCCATGGCCTCCACCTGAACTTCAAGTGTTAACGCAGAGTCCAAGAGCACCCACACATGGCCACAAATGTCCCCTCCCCAGATTCTCTGACCCAGGAAATCCTGGCGGAGGGGGAGAATGTCACAGAGATGCCTGCCCCCCTCACCTGCACATCTGCTGCCTTCCTTACCACAAACTGGAAACCCATTCCATGGCGCTGTAACCAGAGCCCTCAGTGCAGACAGGTCCCCGTTCCCATGCAATATTCCTGACCCCTTATGAACACCTTAAATTCCATCTTAGCCACTTCCCAAACTTGGAAGTAGCTGATAGCAAGAAAGGTGGCTAGAAAAATTGTCAGGCAGAAGCGGGACACTTATGGAAACCCTTGTTTGGCATGTCCTGCATCCAGGGCTGCATTTACACACTCAAAGGAGCTCCAGAGAAGGCAGCATGTAGTTCCCATGCCCTCATCCCAGCACTAACCCAGATTTTCTAGCCTAGATTGTTGACTTGGGGGGGGGGGCAGAGTGATGTGGGGATGATCCCACCTGCAAACTGTCTCTGAGCTGTCTCTAAGGCCCTGGTCACACTAGTGTAAGAGAGGATGTCCTATTCATAATTCAAACTGAGGTAGTAACAGTCCTGATCACACCTACATCATGATAGGTCATCCACAAACTGTCCACGCTCTGGGCTGCATTGCTCACACCTTTCTCCATGATTGACTCCGGCCTCCTCCACAGAACTCTTGACTCTCCGCCCCTTTTGCTGCGTCAAATCTACCTCTTTTTGGATGCTGTTATGTAACTCAAGGTAGGTTAGGCTGTGTGTTTGTAGTTCTTTTTTATGCCTGCTCCCCCATCTCCACACCCCCTTCCTTTTTTATGTTTTTCTTCTCCGTGCGATTAAATTTTTAAATAATAGTAACACGTTTGTGTGAAAACGCTAGATAGAAAAAAGAATCATACACATAAACTGAGGAGAGAAGGGGAGGTGCCTCACGAACTCTATGTGTGCCACCGTCCCCTGGACATTGGCCAAAATTAAAGACTGGACACACAAACCCAGCATGGTTCAGCCTTCTTTAGCGCCCCCCCCCCCTGAGGAAGTGAAGATGGCCTGGGATGCCAGGATGGACTGAGTCCTAAGGGAAACAGGACCCTGGTTAGAACTACCTGATGGGGATAAGCTGGCTTGGAAAATGAACTGAATTAAAATAATGCAAATAATGCGATCTGAGGATGACCTGAAGTCGTCCTAAACTACTAGTGTGACCAGGGCCTAATGCAGAACTCGGTGGCTTCCAAGGACCGCCGGTTCCCTCTTTATGATTTATCAAGTGAGTGGACAGCTGTAATGCACACTACGTCCAGCAGAGGGCAGCAAAAGGCACAGCTTTGAAACGGCGCCCATCCATCAGCTGGCAGCCTCCCTACACGCAACTAGAACAAAATTCCCAGCTCCATTTTTTGCCAGGGAAGAGAACCAGATGGGAAAGCAGATGGCCCTGGAGTGACGGGAGAGGAGAGGGTTGAAATTTTCAGAAACTTCACTCTTTAACTCTTGCAAGGCATGCAGGTTTCCTCCCTTTGCTGTTTAAACATTTAAAAATCCCTGTGTGCGTTTACAGAGCATCACACCCACTGTGGCCACCAGTCTGGCCCACTTCGGAGGTATCGTGGCAGCATTCAACTCTCCAAGACTGGGAGATGGGTGGTTTTTATTGCTTTAATATATACTGTTTCTTGATATGTTGGATTTTAAAGGCTGTTACCTGCCCTGAGACCTTCGGGTATAGGGCGGGATAGAAACATGCATGCATGCATGCATACATACATATATACATACATACATACATCATACATACATACATACATACATACATACATACATACATACATACATACATACTGTATTTTCTGGCGTATAAGACTACTTTTTAACCTAGGAAAATCTCAAAAGTCAGGGGTTGTCTTATACGCCGGGTGTTGTCTTCTTATATGGCGAGTATATCCCAAAATCTATATTTTAACTGGAAAGTTGGGGGTCGTCTTATACGCCCAGTCGTCTTATACGCCGGAAAATACGGTACATACATACAGTGAATTGGACTCTCAAATTGAATGTTGGCACATTTGAAGGCTGACATTCAAATTCAAATGGAATGATTTGGACGAAGCTTCGTTACACTCATGAATCTGGGGAGGTGAGAAAGTGGCTGTGCCAGTCACATCTTCAGCCGATCCAGAGTGCATTCAGCGTGGATTGAGAGCAGATTCAAAGTGGATTCAGGGCAGATTTGATGCGTTCAGAGCGAATATGTTGGGGATACATATCAGATATGTATTGGATACATATCGGATATGTGTACAAATTAGTATGCATACATTCGTTTCAAACGGAATCCTATCAGTTTGGTCTAGTGGCTATGGAGCCAGACTCTTATCTGAGAATACCAGGTTTGATTCCGCCCTCCTCCATGAAGCCAGCTGGGTGACCTTGGGCTGGTCACAGCTCTCTTCTGAGCTCTCACAGCCCCACCTACCTCACAGGGTGTTCTGTTGTGGGGAGAAGAAGAGAAGGTTTGTCAGCTGCTTTGAGTCCTCTTGAATGGGTGAGAAAAGTGAGGTAGAAAAGCCAATTCTCCTTCTTCCCCCATGAAGCCAGCTGGGCGACCTTGGGCTAGTAACAGCTCTCTTGTGAGCTCTTGCAACCCCACCTACCTCACAGGGTGTCTGCTTTGAGTCCCCTTAAATGTGTGAGAAAAGTGGGGTAGAAAAGCCAAGTCTTCTTCAAAGGGATTTATTTGAGCAAATACAAGTTTTCTTGCATTCGATTCTATATGATTCAAATGCAAAAAAATACATTTGTGCACATCCCTAGAACGTGGGCAGCTTAGCAAGGTGAAGCCAACTTAGTATCAGGTGCTGCTAGGTTGGGAGGAGGAGGAAAATAGCTAAGTGAGAAAAAAGATAAAACTTTCATTAACGTTGCCCCACCCTTTGAACCAATGCAATCACTCTCCAAAAGCAGCAAGAAAAGGCCACTGTTCTTCTTGGAGGTAGACAGACTCACAGAATATTTTAAATAATAAATATTTGGGGTGGATTTTTTATTGTTCTTTGTCAAAAGAGAAGTAAGCGCTTACTCACTTTCTTCCTGCTTTGTGATGGGACTGTGGTAGATCTAAAGAAAAGAAGGAGAAATAAAAGCAAAAACACACTCTGTTATTCTTCTTGCCGTTGCTGCAGTTATTTGGGCTGTGTTTACACTTACATTTGAATCCAGCTTTAATCCACTTTCAGAATGAGACAACGCATCGGGAAAGTGACCGATCATTTACTTTCCACTTTGGCCTAACCCAGTGATGGCCAACCTATGACACGCGTGCTTGGAGTCGCTTGAGATGCCATGCAAGCACGCTGGCACCTCAGACGACCACAGATATGACTACGTGTGCGCTGAGCATCCACGCTGTCAAGGTGACGGAGCTAACACACATGTAGTTGTGGAAGATGCCACAGCCAAAATGGCGGTGCCCAGAGAAGGTCTGGGGCCTGGATTGAATAAGGTAAGTATTCGATCCCAGGGGAATGGAATGGCCAAAGTTGACTTGCGCTCCAAGTGTGAGCGTTAGTCAACAGTTAATCACCCTCGTTTCCTATCCAGAGGATGGGAAGGGAAGTGCAAAAATGTCCAAATTCTGAGTTGCTTCCAAAGAAGGACACCCACCAGCCTCCCTTCCCGGAGCCAACCCAATAATCACTTCACAGGCAGAGTGTAATGAAAGCCTCGAATGACAGATGGCAAGGAGGTCTGGTAGAACCTTAGAGACTAAGAAAGAGGAAGAGGAAGTGGTTGGTAGCATGAACTTTTGCAGACTCATCCAACTCCATCAGCCTATGACACATGGAGAAAACTTTAGAGTTCCATTAACAACGAGCGCCAGCCCAGGAGATGGGCTTGGATTGCAGTCAGATAGCATCTCACCTCCGGGAGGTGGGGGGGGGGCTTCCCTCCCACTTACCTTGCCAGGGGAGAAGAAGACAGCATGGGT
Source organism: Aspidoscelis tigris stejnegeri (assembly GCA_023333525.1). Classification (NCBI taxonomy): domain Eukaryota; kingdom Metazoa; phylum Chordata; class Lepidosauria; order Squamata; family Teiidae; genus Aspidoscelis; species Aspidoscelis tigris. The sequence continues at coordinate 15,651,456 of JALMGA010000012.1, read as the reverse complement.
TTTTCTTTAAGAGGGAGGGGAGGGGGTTAAAGAGAAGGGAACTTTGGTAGAGGACAAACGTAGAAAGCCTAGGCCAGCTGGGGGAAGCTCTACAAGTCCCTGTATGGTTTGCAAGACCAATTGGTTTTCACCCCCTCCCCAACTTAGCTCAGAGCCTCAAGCCACAACCAGAATGATTAAGGGGCTAGAAGGCCTCCCTTACAAAATCAGGCTGCAATGTTTAGGCCTCTTCAGCCTGGAAAGATGGCGTTTAAGAGGGGACCTGATCGAAGTATATAAAATCATGCACAGTATAAAAAAGGTGGATAGAGAAAATTTCTTTTCTCTGTCATACAACACTAGAACCAGGGGGCATCTATGAAGCTGATGGGTAGGAGAGTCAGATCAGAAAAGGGGAAGGATTTCTTCAACCAGAGGGTCATCGATTTATGGAACTGACTGCCAGAAGAGGTGGCAACAATTACCAACCTAGATGGCTCTAAGGAAGCGTTGGACAAATTTATGTATGACAGATGAATCAATGGCTACTAGAATGGATCCCTAACTACATCTTTCAGGCTGGGGGGACAAGCGGCATGCCTCTAAGGTCAATTGCGGGGATTCAAGAGCAGGAGAAGGTCTCTCCTTGAGATGCCCATGAGCATTTGGTGGGCCACTGTGTGTGACAGGATGCTGGACTAGATGGGCTGTGGCCTGATCCAGCAGGGCTCCTCCTATGTTCTTAGGTTCTTCCTCCATGCTTGCTTCAATTCAGATTTGGTCAAAGCCTAATTCAGGACAGCAGAGGCTGCATAAAAAACATAGTCATGATTCTGCCTATAAACCCACATACAACGGTCCATGAGCAGAGAAGGGGAAGAGAAGGTCAGCAGTCAGCTGTGTTCTGACTTGCAGGTCCTGCCCACCAATGCATCGGCAGATGTGCACGTGAGATCTGCCCCACCACCTGCCTTCAAGGGCTTAAGCACTACGCAGACCCTTTCTCTGCCTGCCCTAGTCTCAAACCAGTTCAGGTACAGCCTGTTTATTCCTCAGCTCTGACATCTTAGCTTGTGCTCACAGCCAGATCTTGCACCGTTCATGTCCTCTGTTCCTATAGCATTAAAAACTCTGGGCACTGAAGCAAAGATTGTAATTTATGGATGTTTTAATTGCATTCAGAGAGGATTCATAATCCTTCGCCAAGCAATAGTGCTATGAGTGACTGGAAATTTCTGAGAAAGAGGCAGCGCTAAGGGCTAAGAATGGATTTTAAGGAAGGAAGTATATTCATCACAGAGAAGGCCTGGAAAATGTGTAGTCAAAATTACATATAAACAGGAACCCAAAGGTTGCCTAAAGTACCTTAGGCAGGAGAATAAGAGAATAAAATGGGTAAGAAGGAGGAAATTTCAAGAAGCAAATGTTGGCTAGGGTGGCTGGCAGAACAACTTTCAAGATCCTAGAAGGCCCAGTTTGCAGTCACAGAATCATAGAGTTGGAAGGGTCCTCTAGTCCAACCTCCTGCTCAATGGATTTCCTAAACCATCATAGTCAGATGTACTGTAGGTCCAGCCTCTGCTTGAAGACCTTACATGAAGGAGAACCCACTACCTCCCATGGCTACCTATTCCACTGACTGATCGCCCTCACTGTCAGGAAGTTTTTCCTAATATCTAATCTGTATTGACTCCCTTGAAGTTTCATCCCGTTGTTTCTAGTCCTCCCATCTTGTGCAAGTGAGAATAGGGATGATCCCTCCGCACTGTTACAGCCCTTCAGAGACTTGAAGACCATGATCATGCCTCCTCTCTGTCTAGATTCCTAGATCCTTCAACCTTTCCTCATAGGACATGGTTTCCAGACCACTAACCATTTTGGTAGCCCTCCTTTGGATCTGCTCTAGTTTGTCAATGTCTTTTTTGAATTGGGGTGCCCAGAACTGGACACAGGACTCTAGATGAGGTCTGACCAAGGTAGAGTAAAGAGGAACCATTGCTTCTTGTGATCTAGATGCATCCTAGGATGATGTTTGTCTTTTTTTTTGTTTTGCCTTTTTTTGAACACACAGGTAACACCATTTGCACTCAGGTTCTGCTGATGCAAACTGCAAAGCACTTGTACACTGTGCATGTGCAGACTCTGCCAGAAAGCTTCCTTCTGTTTTGGATACAGCCATCTTTACCAATCAGCGGGAGCAGGGCCTGAATCCTGGGACTAGGAGGTGGCCCCAGCAGAGGCCAACCTTCTTTCCATGGTCCTCAGGAAGGTCTGAATGTTCTACCAAGCAGCTTCTTGGCATCCCATGAGCAGATGTAGGATTGTATGGGAAAAGCTTCACTAAATAAGTCCTTGGCCAACCCAACAGGAAACTCCCAGACTCCTTAGATGCCTTCAGATTCCAAACCCCAGAAATCTGTATGCTTCAATAGCCATGAAGTCTGAATCCAAGAAAATCTCACTGCCTATGACAGCCACTACCTGACTCCAAATTTCGACATGTGAATTCGAATAGAATGTCCATAAATTTGAACTTAAACATTCAAATTGTTTTTGAATTTTTGAATCTATTCGTTTGATTTATTTGGACATTCGTACGTGTACGGGTTTGTACACAATGCATACTTCCACACTCGCATCTTTCCCACACTGGTACACATTTGTATGGATCCGAAAACGTGTTGCATACAGGATAACTACAAGATGCATACAGATCCGTATGGGATCCGTAATGATGAGTACAGACATATATGAATGTTGTCAACATTCATAAGTGCAAATTCGAATCAAAAATTCAAACGAATAGATTCGAATTTGCTTGATTCAAACTGAATTTGGGTAAATCTGAATTTTAAAACTTGAATCAAATGTTCAGATATTTGATTCACATTGAACCCCAAAAATTGAATTCGTGCATACCCCTATTCTGTACATCTACATACAAACACAGACACACATGATCTTTGGAAAACGTACCGGCTCTTTCCCATCCATGGCCTCCATCCAGAGTCTCCGATTCGCCTCCGAAGGGGCCTGCAAGGTGATCGGTCCAGGTCTGGATGAGAGTCAAGAGCAAAAAGAAAATAAACATGTTCCAGAAGAGAAAATGAATCCACCATTTTAGCTTTAACAACAATGTAAGAATATTTTGAAATAAACAGTTTCATATATTATGAACTGTATATTATGAATTGTGTAGGTCCATTTTGAGGAATTTAGACAAAAAAGTCCAAGGGGGTATCCTCACAGAAAACGGGTGGATGAAATTGTTTTAAAAACTGGTGGTAAATTATGGAGAACACCCAGGCAGGGAGTCCTTTATCCAGCAGTGGATCAAAAAAGATCAATGTCAGTGAAGGTGGAAAGATCAGATTAAAGGATACTAACTATGGATGTTCATGGATAATCGTGACATTCTTTATTCATATGAATTTGGACATTCGTAAATGAATTGAAAGTTACAATATTCATACACTGACATTTGTACGAATAGTTTAGACATTCATTAAACTGGGGAGGTGGGAAAGCAGCTACGCCAGTCACATCTGCAACGGATCCAGGTTGCTTTCAACATGGATTGAGAGTGGATTAAAAGTGGATTCAGGACAAATTTGACACTTTTAGAGATTTGTTATGGGGTATGTATCGGATACGTATTTGTTCATATTGGATATTCGTGTTAATATATTCGTAACGAATAGAATCCTATGACATTCGAAGGGGATCTATTTGTACAAAAATTGATTTTCTAAAATTCAGTTTGTTACAAATGGAATATCACTAAACCCATTTGTGCAAATCCCTAATACGGACCAAACAAACCACAAAGCAGGTTTCCTTTTCATGCTGCTGGATCCAGGATAAGCAAATTGTAACTTCCAGATCTACCACTTAAAGAGTCTTGCAAGGTTCAGTTCATGTTTGAAAATTCAATCAAATAGTTCACGTTCAAAACTGTTTCCATTAAGCCAAAGATAAAGTTGTTCAAATATCAGGAAATTTAATTGAACCATACTGGTACCCTATTTGTGAACCTGAACTATTCAATCAAATATGTCAAGTTTGCTATGTTTTTGTCACTGAAAAGGGTTTTTTAATGGGAAAAAAAATTGTTGTTATTTTCAAACAAGTTCAGAATTGTGGCTGTCAACTGTCTGAACTCACCTCTCCACAGTCTCGATGTCAAAGCAAAACCTTTTGTCTATAGAGTCTGTCTTCCGCCTTACGCAGGACTTCAGCATCAGCTGTAGGGTACCCTGGGGAGAGAATTCAGAAACAAAATGTTAAACAGGGGTGGCTGATCTGCCACTTTAGAAGCTCCGGAAAGAGAGCAATAAGAAACCAGGCAAGCTTTGCAAGCAAGAAAATGGGAACACTGTCTCTCCATGTCAGGTTTGCTCAGTCTGATGACAAGGTGGAAGGCAGCTGGTCTTGGTTCATGTTCACAAGACAACGGCTGAAACAGAGCCTGAACACTCAGCCAAATTCATATGCAGAGTTGGTTGAATGGGAACATAAGAACCTAGGAGGAGCCCTGCTGGATCAGGCCACAGCCCATCTAGTCTATAAGAACCTAAGACGAGCCCTGCTGGATCAGGCCATAGTCCAGCTAGTCCATAAGAACCTAAGAGGAGCCCTGCTGGATCAGGCCACAGCCCATCTAGTCTAGCATCCAGTCTCACACAGTGGCCCACCAGTTGCCCATGGGCATCTCAAGCAGAGACAAGGGCAAACCTTCTCCACTCTCAAACCCAGCAAATGGCCTTAGAGGCCCCCTGCTTGTCCCCCGAACTTGAAAGATGTACTTAGGCATCCATTCTAGGAGCCATTGATAGATTTGTCATCCATAAATGTGCCCAACCCTTCCTTAAAGCCACATAGACTGGCTGTTGTTACTACTACTTCTGACAGGCAATTCTATAGACCAATGGAATACTTCTTCTTGTCTGAAGTATGCATGGGAAATCACCTAGTCAATATGGCTGCCTCTCTCCTCTGCAGCTTTTCTACCCTGCTTTTTCCCACCCATTCAAGGGGACTCAAAGTGGCTGACAAACCTTCTGTTCTTCCCCCACAAGAGACACCCTGTGAGGTAGGTGGGGCTGCGAGAGCTCAGAAGAGAGCTGTGACTAGCCCAAGGCCATCCAGCTGGCTTCATGGAGGAGTGTGGAATCCAACCCAGTGTTCCCAGATAAGAGTCCACCTCCTTAACCACTAGACCAAACTGCCCCTCCCACACAACTCAGACTAACCACTATAGTTCCAGAAGAACCACTGTGCTTCTACGCAATCTTCTCCAACTCAACATCTCCAGATGGCCCAGGTCATCACTCTCACCAGCCTCAGCCAGACTGGCCTGTACTAGCTAGGCCCGATGGGAAATGCAGTGCAAAACATTATCCCTGCTCAGCAGGACCCTCCTCTTATCAGTCCCTCCAGAGAAAAGATGCCACTCACTTGCTTTGAGCCTGGTTTCTGCTCCATGGGGGTCATCCTTAACATTTTGGTTTCCTTCTCGTACTGGCAGTAATACTTGACCCACGAGATGCCCAGGGCCCCTGCAGAAAACCAAAGAGGCAGGTTGTTTATCCCCTGACCCAAGACATGGGGACTAAGTTCCCTAGAACAAAAGCTCCTGAATGCCCATAGACCAAAACACTTGACTTGGTCTTTTTTCCAGAACTTTCTCAGACAGGGCCCAACTTAAAAATCTCCAAAAGTTAGCTGTCTCCTTTTCCTTTAAGGGGGTGCAAAAAAAGCAACTGGCCCTTCAAGCAATATTGTAACTCCAACAGCCTTATTCCTGGCAACAATTTTATTTATTAAGAGTTTATATCCCGCCCTTCACCCAAAGGTCCCACAGCAGGCCACGACGATCAAAAGCAACATTTAAAAAATGCTGTATCATTGAAATAAAAGGAGGGGGGAGAATAATTTTAAAATTTCAACAAAAAACCAAGGCCTACACCATAGGTGCAAAATTTCATGAGCCCCCATTTGACGCTTCAGTGTGAGGGCATGTCCCCATGAACATTTTGGTCTGAACCAAAATTGGGTTTGGGAAGGGGTGTCCCCATGCATTTTAGATTTGGTCTGATTTCCGCAGACCAAATCGCCGAAAACAAGACCAAATTTGGTACTGGAAAAAACTAGTCTCGTCACAATTTGGTGTCCTGGCATGCATTGCTTTGTGAGCCAAATTTGCACATGGGGACGGTTCCTGGCTATTTGGGGAGGAGATTGGCGCTTGTGTCATTGGGAGGTGGGGGTTCATGTCCTGTGCTCGCCACTCCTGCCCCATGCATTGGAGATTGCAACCGCTGAGATTTTTTGGGAGTAAATGGTGTTAAAGCCGAAACAGTGAAGGGACTGAATGGCCTTCACTGCCCCATGAGACTCTTTTATGCAAGTATTCAACCCCCGTTTCCTGATCGCCAAGGCAGGCATGGACAAGGGCTGAATAAGTGTAATTAAAAAGGCCTGCATTTCCCCAGCTCGTGCAAGCAGGGGTGAAAATTATGCCTCAGACCCAGTCTTCAAAACATGTCTTCCAAAATTTAATATAGGGGCCTAGATGTAGGGATATAACTGTAGAGCCATAGATAATTTTGCAGTCATGCTAGTAAAGGAGCCATATAGCAATATTCTGTTTGTAAGGGAACCTAAGAGGAGCCCTGCTGGATCAGGCCACAGTCCATAAGAACCTAAGAGGAGTCCTGCTGGATCAGGCCACAGCCCATCTAGTCCATAAGAACTTAAGAGCAGCTCTGCTGGATCAGGCCACAGCCCATCTAGTCCAGCATCGTATCCCACACAGCAGCCCATCAATTGCTTCTGGGCATTTGAAGCAGAAGATAAAGGCCAAAACCTTGACCTGCTCTCTAATCCCTGCAAACGGCCTTTAAAAGCACCCTGACTGCCTCTCCAGCCTGGAGGTGGTACCTAGGCATCCATTCTAGCAACCAAGGGCTGGTGGGAGAAGTCCAGAGACCCTCCCCTTAGATAGAACCCAGCACAGGTAAATGTTGGCACTATTCTAATCAGAATCAGAGAGAAGGCAATGTACATTTTTCTTGTGAATAAAGGTATCCCTCTATGGTCGGCTTCCCAGGTAGCTTGCAGGTCAGAGGAGCTTCTTTCATCCGCTTCTTGAGGTCTTCAAGTCCTTCCCGTGTGCTGGTGAAGTGGTTCCTTGTCTGTAGAGCAGAAGGCAAAAGGGGGCTGTCAGCACTTTCACAGAGAGCTCTTGAACCAAGGTTCCCTCTGAAAAGTCTGCATGTTCCTTCCTCTTTATTTCCCTCTTGAAGGATGTGAGGTCACCGAAGCCACACCCGGAAGGGACTTAAAAATAAACAAATAAAAACCAAGAGTACTGGAGAAAATACAAGATCAGCAGGGCAGAATTTCAGAGCTAAACAAACATTGCCTCCTCTTTGCCATCAACCCATCCAAAGCAAACTGAGAATGTCACAAATTACTAGGTGTGGCATCTAACTGCAGCTAGGCCTTCTTTGAGTGGCCCCTCTCTATTGGAAGACTCTCTCCTTGGGTATCTGTAAGACACCTACAATAATATCTTTTGAGTGCCTGCTAATCACACATCTTTTCACTCCGATCTTCCCAGGGCAAATACTTCCCCCTCAGCTTTTAAGTAAATTCCTTTTGTAAATTGATTGGCTATGCAAACTGCTTTGAGATCTTTATGGTATATTGAAAACATAAATATTTAAAATACTTTGTTGCAGGGCTCTGGTTAGTTAACATCTTTCACCTTAGGATGCGGTCTGGACATCCTATAAATAAGTCACATTACATTTATTGATTACAGTCCAAAAAGACTGGAGAGGGAGAGAGAGAGAACCAAAGACTCCTGGTATCTTAGTAAATCTTCCAATGACTTTGACCAACAGCAAAATATTTAGCTGAAATCTTCTTAAAGTTCATGGTTGATGACCTTCTCCGGGAGAGAGACAGGGGGAACGCTACCCTGTTGGTTCTCCTGGACCTCTCAGCGGCCTTTGATACCATTGACCATGGTATCCTTTTGGAGAGACTATGGAGTTTAGGAGTGAGAGGCAATGCTTGGCACTGGTTCTGCTCCTATCTCCAATATAGATCCCAGATAGTGGTCGTGGGAGATGCTGTTTCGACTCCCTGGGAACTCACCTGTGGGGTCCCTCAGGGATCGATATTATCTCCCATGCTATTTAACATCTATATGAAGCCGTTGGGAGAGGTCATCAGGAGATTTGGAGTGAGGTGTCATCAGTATGCAGATGATACCCAGCTCTATCTCTCTGTACCATCTGAATCAGGAGAGGCGGTTGAAGTCCTTGACAGGTGTCTGGAGGCGATAATGGGCTGGATGAGGGTGAATAAATTGAAACTGAATCCAGACAAGACAGAGGTGCTGTGTGTCACAGGGTCTCGGGTCCGTGTAGTTGGGGGATACCCTGTCCTTGATGGGGTTGCAATGCCCTGGAAGGGACAGGTGCGTAACTTGGGGGTTCTCCTGGATTCCACGCTAACACTTGAAGCGCAGGTGGAGGCTGTGGCCAGAAGTGCCTACTCCCAACTACGGCTAGTCCGTCAACTGAAGCCTCTTCTGGATAGAGATGTCTTGGCCACAGTTACCCACGCTCTGATAACCTCTAGATTGGACTACTGTAATGCACTCTACATGGGGCTGCCCTTGAAGACGGTTCGGAAGTTGCAGCTAGTGCAAAATGCAGCCGCTAGAGTGCTGACCGGAACATCTAGCTGGATGCACATCACACCGGTGTTAAAAGAATTGCACTGGCTGCCAATTCGCTACCGAGCCCAATTCAAGGTTTTGATTCTAACATACAAGGCCCTAAATGACTTGGGCCCCAAATATCTAGAGGAACGCCTTCTCCCATATCGACCTGCCCGTGCCTTAAGATCGAGCGGTGAGGCCCTCCTGGTTGTCCCACCACCTTCAACAGTGAGGTTGGTGGGCACCTGGGAGAGAGCCTTTTCTGTGATGGCCCCCAGACTATGGAATAGCCTCCCCCTCGAGGTGCGTCATGCCCCCTCCTTATATACATTTAGGAGGGCAGTGAAGACGCACCTCTTTACCCTGGCCTTTGGCTAAGCTGTTTATGTTCCCTCTCAGTACAGACACTATTATTTTAAACATATTGTATACTGTTTTATATTTGTTGAACTTTTAATGTCTTTTAATGTATATTCTATTTTAATCTGTTGTAACCCGCCCAGAGACCTTCGGGTATGGGGCGGGATATAAATGTAAATAATAAATAAATAAATAAATTTGCATCCAAACATGGGTTATATATTCCGATATATTTGGATATTCCAAAATAAAGCATGGATATTCTGGGGTGTTTTTCTACTGTCACTAGAAGCACCCATTAAGTACGCATTAATGGGTACAAAAATGCCATTACGTACCCATTAATGGGTAATTAATGGGTACTTTTAGTGACAGTGGAGAAACACCCCTGGTTTGCCCAAGCTTTATTCTAGAACACCCAAACACAGGCTGTTTCTGCAAAGGCCCTCAGTACCTCATTAGGAACCCGATAGGGACCCGTGCAGAATGGATCCTCCACCTACCTTCCACCCAGATGACCCCATGGGGACCTCATGAAGGACACCATATCCACACAAGTGCCTCCTGATTCCAGTCCTAATGGGGTCTTTGGACACACAAACAGATACATATCCAGTTCAAACAGATACATATCCAATTCAAACAGATATGTATCCAATTTGAATAGATATGTATCCAATTCGAATGGATACATGTCCAATACAAATGGATACATATCCAGTTCAAACAGATACTTATCCAATTCGAACAGATACGTATCCCACACAAATGGATACATATCCAATTCAAACAGATACGTATCCAATTCGAACTGATACGTATCCAATTCGGACACATATGCAATACAAATGGATACGTATCCGATACGAATGGGTACATATCCGCTTGTATCAGATTTTCGTACAAATCCGTATGAATACATTTGTATCAAATAGAATCCTACCACATTTGAAGGGGATTTATTCAAACGAATACAAATTTTCTAGCGTTCGATTCCTTCCAAATGGAATGCCAAAAACACAATTTGTGTCCATCCCTACAGGCCAGTGCTGTTTTGGAAGAAGAGATGCTGATCGCCCCAGGAGACGGTAGCTTCTCTTCCCTTGGACGCGTCCAAGCGGTGGCTGGAGATGCTCAAATTTGGGCCCCTGCAGACCTCATGACCCCTTTCTGGCTTCGGAATACTTGGAGGCTGAGGGCCACACGTTGGCAGCAGTGCTCTGAAAATGGCCCTCAAAAGGGCAGCAGGAAGAAGGACAAGGCAGGGGGAGAAAACTAGAAGTCAACTCACATTTTGCAGGCTCAGCTGTAGCTGTTGCTTATAGGGGAGGAAATCTTGCGTGAGCTCCACTGTCAGGTTGTTGTAGGTAAAGAGGCCATGCAGAAAAGCCAGCACCTGCAGAAGAAGCACAGCGCAGGCAACGGTGGCTGCATTAACGGAGGTGTGGACAAGGAACTTGCCCAAAATTCAGTTCAAAATTCAGTTCAGTGCAAAACCAAATACCGTTTGTTCGACTCAACAGCAAAACATTTAACTGAACTAAAGGGTTGTTTGTGAACAAGTCTTAAGCATGCAGTTATAAATCATTCTTTATTTCCACTTGCAAAGAGAGAAACTAAGAAAATCCAGCCGTGCCAAACGCGTTTTGGGTGGAACAGAGGAGTAAAATCTGTACCCGGATTCGACACACTATGTTCTTCAGATCCCTGAAAACTAGATACAAAACTTCATTTTATGCCCTTTCCACGTCACAGTATTTTCTTTATTCATTTTTGTAGCATGCCTATATTTGTTGGATGATAATTGTGCCATCATTCTGTAGAACTCTGCATACGGGGCCCCCCTAAGTGCACTGGAGAGAGGTGAATGGAAGTCATGCAGGGGTGTTTTCCCACTGTCACTAGAAGTACCCATTAAGTACCCATTAATGGGTATATAATGGCATTTTTGTACCCATTAATGGGTACTTCTAGTGACAGTGGAAAAACACCCCAGGTCTCCATCAGTGGTCCTTATAGTGTGGTCCTCCAGATGTTTCTGGGCAGATACTCCCATGCTAGCACAGAATGCTGGGAGCTGCTATTCAGTAACATCTGGAGAACCTCACTATGAGAACCGCAGGTCTACATGGGCGTTTTCACACCTCCATAGGACAGTGTCCCACAGAAGTTGACCATAAGGAAGATGGCCAGCATTCGCATTGAGAACACCGGCCCTTTTCCCAAACCTACCTGGAACTTACCCTGGAGGTGGTATCCATCTCACCGCAGGAACAGCCATGGGCACCAGGCCACTGCTAGAATGATAGGGTGACACCATGTGCACCGGTGTAGCCGTAGCCACCCACGCAGCCTTCACCCAGAAGTAGGTGTGAGGGTTGTGTCTGGGGCTGTACTAGGAGCGCTTAACTTCTGTGGGACACTGGTATACCTGGGGGGTAGTTCTTACTGCTCCATAGCTATCAAACATTTGGGCAGCCATGCATGCTGGGAGCCACTCTGAGATAAAAACAGCTCCACTCAATGCCGGAGTGTCCCAGTCCACCCGCAAGAGCTAAATGCAAAAAGGCCCTGAGATTACTTCAACAGAATAAGTGGAGCTCATGAACATGCCAACACAGGACGTCCTGCGCCAACATGAGCCTACATCCACCCTTCCAGATCAGCCATTCAGCCTGCCCACATGTGCCAAGAAATGCAACACTCTTCCCTATTCACCCTGCTCGCTAGTGAGTTCCAATTTATGGGATGGCTCGTGAAATCCAAATGCTTACAGGCTCCACGATGCTGAATTTCTTGCTCTCCTGCACTTCTTGGATCTGATATACATATTCTAAGGAAGATTCCAAGAAAATGTGCCGCTCTTTGTCCACCTGCGAGTCAGCCTGGGGGGGTGAGAGAGAGAGAGAGAGAGGCATCCCATGAAACACTTATAATTAGGGATGTGCACGAATAGACATAACATTCGAAATTCGTACGAATAGGGCTGAATTTGGACATCCGTATTCCAATCAAATGTTGGCACATTTGATGAATGACATTTGAATTTGAATCAAATGTTTTGATACATTTGTGCATTGTATGGGCTTTGTATGGGATATGTATCCGATTAATATGCATTTGTATGGGATTCGCATGGGATTGAACATTTGTATCCAATTCGAATCCCACTGCATTCAAAGGGGATCAATCTATTCAAACAAATACGAATTTCCTTGCATTCAATTCAATACGAGTCAAATTCACAAAAAACATTTGTGCACATCCCTACTTGCAACATTTTTAGGTCAATCACAAAACAATGAGGCGTTTGCTTGTTTCCTTTTTAAAAAAAAATGGTTTTAAAAAGATGATTGTTCGATTTACATTCTTCCTTTTCAAAGACAGCTGCATTGGCTACATGGAAGTAAGGCTTAAATAGTTAATTTCCAAATATTTACTATGAAATCAAATCTTTCAAAAGCTGTAACCTTCTCTTAAAAGCACACATAAACTCATTGTATTATATTATATTGAAAAGCTTCCGTAACTTTTATTTTATTTTGTCTGAATATTTTTTCATCCCATTTTTCCCACAAAGGTCCCAGGGTGAGTAACGACAATTAAAAAGCCCCATAAAACACACATCCAGATATAACCCTGGAGATGCTATCTTACGCCCTACCAGACAATTGGAACAAGAAGAGGACCATTCCTTCCTCCTCTAGTGGCCTGCACATGATACCAACCAACAGCCAGGAAGTGGGCAAATTGCATGATGTTCCCCAACATCATCACCTGACAGGACACAAGGGCAGGTAGGCCACCTGAAAAGGCCAGCAGGGGCAACCGGAAACCCAGGTAAGTGTTCATGTTGCTCCATTTCAAAAACCATCAAGATGCCATTTTGCACAATCCAATCAACTGTTCATGGGTTGATGAACCCCTTGCGTTGGAGGTGTCTACAGCAAGTCCACACACACACACACACACACGGTCCTCATACAAGCTACCACTCAGTCCTTCCTCCTGATGATCCCTGCTTTACCTCTTGCAACTGGGATTCTTTCTTCTTTGAAGACAAATTCAAGTGGCGATCCAACATGGAGTAGAACTTCTCACCATCCTTCTCAAACTTCTTCTTCCGCTCCTAGAGATGAGAAGGGTGAAAGACAATCCCACTGGGGCCCAACCAAGAGCCATTTTTATTTACAGGCAGGACAACTCTGAATGTTCAGAAGTGAAACTATCTACACGGTGCTTGGAATCCATCTGGCTAAGGAAGTCAATCCAGAAAGCTGGTCTCCAGCCAAAACAACACTTTAGGTGTGGAGGATGCCGCCAGAGCACAAACAGTGCACGAAAAATAATGCATGTAGGAAATGCCATTCCTACAGGCATCCAGGATAAATACAAAGCAGGAAGGAAGGAAGGAAGGAAGTAAGTAAGTAAGTAAGTAAGTAAGTAAGTAAGGAAGGAAGGAAGGAAGGAAGGAAGGAAGGAAGGAAGGAAGGAAGGAAGGAAGGAAGGAAGGAAGGAAGGAAGGAAGGAAGGAAGGAAGGAAAATAATTTTGTGGGTTTCTACCAGAAAAGGTGGCAACAGCAACCAGCCCTAGTAGGTTTAAGAAAGGATTAGAAAAATTCAAGGAGGGCAAGTAGATCTATGGCTTCTAGAATGGACGCCTCAGTGCCATCTTAGGGTTGGAGAGACAATCAGGATGCCTCAGGCAGCCCGTTTGGGAAGCAAAACTTTCCTTCAAAAAACACCCAAGATTTTCTTATTTCCAGAATTAATTCTGCCCCCATGGATCACCCCTCCCTATTCTTTCGCCTCGTGTTTCACAACGAAGGGACAATGACTATAGATTAACCACCTTTGCTAGGCCTTCTTCCCATGCTTGGAGTGATTTCCATTCCTTGATAGCAAGACAGTCTGACTTTGGCCTGAAGCTGCCAGCCAGCCAGCCACCCAACCACCTTTGAGATGCCCCTGATGGAGAGGCCGGAGCCTCTGCTGATTGATAGACAGTGCAGACCTGGGGCCTTTTCTTATTTACCTGATTAAGCTGACATGCACTATGGCTGGTAAAGTCTGGTAAAGGTGGACCATTTGCACTTGTCATGAGGAAAGCTTCCCCAAAGTGTCCATTACCCGTCAGAAGTGTGAATGGTCCTCCCGTGACATGCTCAGATGCCACTGCAGAGTCAGATCACTTCAGCGCCCGTGATTGAACATGCAGCGCCCACTACTCAGATGCTTATCAAACTCCCCTCTCACGATTCAATGACCAGACGCCACTCCCGGGGATCGGTGGTCCAGTCACGTCAGAGGTCAGCAATCGATCGCAGCTGTGGACGCCTCCTCCCCTAACCACCGACCGCAGATAACTGGAAGAAGAGTGAATGGTTCTACCACTGGGTGCTCAAGGTAAGCTTCGGGTCAATGTTGGTAAAGGTGTGGAACAAGATTTCATGTTCCACACCTAACCAGCAATTAGTGAACTTCTGGGGAGGCAGGGGGCACTTGGAGGCTGTAACAGCCTCCTCCACATGCGGATGCTGTTCACCAAAAGTTCACTAATTATTGGCTACCGGCTGAAGTGCAAATAGGCCTCTGGGCAGGCTTCAGTTGCTGGGGAAGTGGTCAGGCAGGGAATCAAATGGAGAAGAGAAACCAAGGGCTCTCCCAAGGCAAGTCTTGCAGCACCACAAGCCTTCTGTGTCCTCTGCAAACTGCCTGCAAGCCCATACAGCAGTAGGACTCAGAGGAGCTGCAGACCTGGGAATAAGGCCACGTGAGTCCACAAAGACTGAATCCCCATGTGTCTGTCCACAATGCAAGGGAACTTCGCCTATCGGTCTACGGCTCCCTCAGCTGTACCGTGAGAAGATGCACTCCGGGGACAGCTTTACTCCCCTGCAAATGAGTTCCTGTATGAGCCACTCAACAGGGTCAACTGCTTTGGAGGAAAAGGCTTTCAGCAAACATGGCTCAAAACAAAGAGGGTGAAATAAGGAAAGGCTAATTTCTCTGGCTATTAGCTTCAGGGAGGTTTTTTTTTTTTTTTCCTAGCAGCAAACCTCTTTCCAAGAAAATAAATAAATAAATAAACCTCCATTCTTGCTGCCGAACAGCTGCAACAGCAATTGATTCACAACTAGAAAAATGCCAAAGGGGTTTATTTTGCTAAAGCAATGCAAATATTCCGAGTTAAGCCCAATAAGACCTGCTGCAAGTCAGCAGCAATGCCAGCTGCCTTCAGTACTCTGGGTTTAAGTGGCTGGACAAGAGAGTGAAGAGCTTATTATCTGCACCCATCTAAGAGCTGTTTTTCTTCCCCAGCAAAGCCGTTCCATGGATGTGTAAGCTCAGCCTGGGGAGGGATGTGAGCTAGAGTTTCCCTGGCAATCACCTATGGCTTTGTTCCTTGCATGATCCGATGAGAACATGAAGCTCAGCAATCCCAGAGTGCAGAGAAAGATCAAGCAAGCTGACTCACCACGGAGGAAGAACAGCCTCAACCAACTCAACCTAGATATTAACCAGGAGAGGAAGCCAAAAAGAAAAGTCCAGCTTCCCATGGAACTTAGCTGAAGTTCCAAGGCCAGATCTCATCTCTAGCGGTTAGTGTAATAGATGCAAAATGTAGATCCCATTATCCTTTCTCGGAGCCACTGGAAGATTATCTGGATCTCCGATGAGTCATGGCAGAGTCATCAGGCATTGTGATTCTGCGCCTAAGAGCAGAGTGCCAACATGCAACGGGTGACTGGCTCTCCTAGAGATCTGCCAATTCCTTGAGATCGTTCTCAGGACCCGCCTCCAAAGTTCTTCCCACATGAGCCCTCAAGGTCAGTTGTAGTTCATCTTCAAGGAGAGGCACCCACATGGCTCTTCCTGGACACCGTTCAAAAACACTCCTCCTGAGCTGAAAATTGCTTTGAAGAACCTAAGAACCTAAGAGGAGCCCTGCTGGATTAGGCCACAGACCATCTAGTCCAGCATCCTGTCTCACACAGTGGCCCATGAATTGCCCATGAGCAACTCAAGCAGAAACAAGGGTGAACCTCCTGCTCTCAAATCCCAGCAAATGACCTTAGAAACATCCTGTTTGCCTCCCCCCCCACGCCCCTCAGCCTGGAAGATGTACTTCCATCTAGTAGCATCCATTCTAGTAGCCAGTGATACATCTGTTTACCATCAATTTGTCTAACCCCTCCTTAAAGCCATCTAGGCTGGTTGCTGTTACCACCTTCTGGCAGAAAATTCTATAGACTGATGACCTTCTGGGTGAAGAAATCCTTCCCCTTGTCTGATCCGACTCTCCTACCCATCAGCTTCATAGAGTGACTCCTGGTTCTAAGTGTTGTGTGGCAGAAAAAAGAACGGAGAAATCACTTTTAAGGAGGAGAAGGAAAAAGAGCCCAGAACATGTGCTTGGACTCCGCATGATGCTTTGGAACATGATGCTTTGCCTTGGTTGTTCTGTCTAGTAAGCGCCAAACAGCAACCCTCAAATTTAACCTGCAAGCAGACTGAAATCTTTCCCATCTGGGGCTCCCCAAAGCCGTTCATTATGTCCTTGCTAAGCAGAGCTTCCTGTGGCAATCTTGAGGGTGTGATCAGGCATGTCAAAGGGATGCTAGACATTCTACTCCTGCATATGCCTTATTGAGTCTCACAGCCTCTGAAAAGCTGTCCCTTCCTCAGAAGGGAAATTGGGAGACTGAGGGTGGCTCTTATTTCAGTTTATTGTCAGGGATACAGAGGAGGAAAACATAGCCAGTTGCAGCAAGGGAACAAACGTCTCTAGCCAGCAGCCAATCGGCACTCCAGAAAGCCAAGGAGATGGCTGGTCAGGCATCTGTTGTTAGGAAAGCATTGCCAGACTTCAAGGTAAAGAAAGAGGAACATGTGAAAATATGAAGAGGGATTATTTGTTTTACTGTTTGAATGCAGGGGGCTTTGTTTGTTTATTTTGAACAACTCCAGAAGAGGCACATTTACTAAAAGGGGCAACTGAAAAGAGCGCTATCTCATCTCACCCTAAGAAATCCCAGAAGAGCCTACATGCAGTTAACACAAACAAGACAGTAAGAAGGCTTTTTTTCAACAGCTCTCTGGGAACCATCTAAAGCTGTTCTTAAGCTTGTTTAAATTAAAACAAAGCAACACCTTCAAGGTATCAGCAGTAGTGCCAGTCGCACATGTGACCCCACCCACCCACTTGGAATAAAACAATCCCTTTCTCACTACCTTGTCATTCACCTGCATCTGATAAATTCTGGCTCTGGTAATTGTGCATCCCAAGAACATGGCTCACATCCAAGATTTTGTCTGGAGGGCTGAAGAACTGGAGAAAGGCTCACTGCGTAATTCTAAAGCTCTGGAAATTCTCCACATTGTGTTTCCAATTTGTAAATGGGAATGCAGAGCACATGGCCTGCCTGGTGCAAAAGGGGGGTGGATCCTAAACAAACACATACATACTGGATATGTATCCTATACCGATGCATACGTATCGGATATGTATCGAAAAGTATCCTATACCAACACATACGTATCAAAACGTATCCAATACATATCCCCAGTTTAACTAATGTATTATTTTTACAAATGTTCTGAAACATTCATATTCATACAAATGTTAATGTGTGAATGTTGTGACATTTGACTCATGTACAAATAGTTACAAATATTCGCGCACATCCCTAACCCAGACTTTTTTGAGACCTTTTAGTACAAATTTCTCTCTCATGTAAACAGTCCTGTCTGTCTAAGCAGCCTAAATTTTGATGGAATGTCCAGAGCAGAGAAACGCTGGTTAGCCACTCAAGAACCGGACCCCTTTGGATTTCAGCATGCAGAATGAGAGAGTTGCCTTGTTCATTAGATCCACCAGCAACACAGACACATTCGTAAGGACACCTTAAAGAACGGGGAGAAAACTCACTTTGGTGAATCCAATCTGCTCTTTACGGAAGTTTTCCAGGGGTTTGATCAACAAGTCACTGGCATTTTGCACCTGCAGGCAAAATTAACAACAGTAAGCATTTCAGGTCCCAAACATTAATTTGTGGAGAAATTCTGCATGCATGTTTTAAGCAAGGAAGGGCAGAAAGGTGAGGTGCTTGTCAGATCGTAAAAGTATATCAGGAGGAAGGAAAACTCAAGTCTGCAGAAGGGAAAGATTCAGCAGAAAAAGGGTAGAGAAGAAGAAGGTCTCAGATGCAAAAATATTATATTTTTATACCACCCAACATAAGAATCTCAGGGTAGTTAACAGGAGAAGAAGAAGAAGATTTGGCGTTCTTGCCCCACTTTTCTCATCCATTTCAGGGGACTCAAAGCAGCTGACAAAGCTTTCTGTTCTTCTCCACCCAACAGGCACCCTGTGAGGAAGGTGGGGCTGTGAGAGCTCAGAAGAGAGCTGTGACTAGCCCAAGGTCACCCAGCTGGCTTCATGGAGGAGAGTGGAATCAAACCCGGTATTCCCAGATAAGAGTCCGGCTCCTTAACCACTAGACCAAGCTGACCAAGCTGACCAAGCTGACCAAGAAGAAGAAGAAGAAGAAGAAAAAGAAGAAGAAGAAGAAGAAATTGCAACATTAAAATAAATAAATAAAAACATGCACACACCAAAAAGGCAGAAATTTGCGACCAAAAGCCTAGATAGAGAAGAATTTTTACCACGTGGTGAAAACTCATCAATAAGGAGGCCTGGCGTAACTCTGGGGAAAGAGTATTATCCATAGTCTGGGAGCTACCACCAAGAAGTTCCTGTGGCTGCATCCAGGCAGGGTCTAAAACATGGGGTTATCCTTGGGCTATGTTGGGACAGACACAGATCTCTGTGGCTCTAGCAACATAGTTCTGGGGTAAAGGAATGGAATTGTGCGGAATTGTTACTGCAGGAAAATCAACTCTCCACCCAGGCTTTCCCAGAACAATGATAACGTAGTATGTCTGGAAGCTTGTGTTCGCTGTAGGCCTTCATAAAAATGCCCCCCACATGCATGCAGCCACTTTGGAAAGAGATGGCATGGCCAAGAAGGCCTCCTCTGAAGATCTTAAATGGCAGGAAGGACTCTACCAGTGGCAGCATTCCTTCAGAGATCTGGGTCCCAAGTCCTGGAAGGCATTAAAAGTGAAAACCAGGAAGAAGAAGAAGAGTTGGCTTTTCTACATCGCTTTTCTCACCCATTTAAGGGGACTCAAAGCGGCTGACAAAGCTTCTGTTCTTCTCCCCACAACAGAACACCCTGTGATGTAGGTGGGGCTGTGAGAGCTCAGAAAAGAGCTGTGACTAGCCCAAGGTCACCCAGCTGGTTTCATGGGGAGGGGTGTGTGTGGAATCGAACCTGGTATTCCTAGATAAGAGTCTGGCTCCCTAACCACTAGACCAAACTGGCTCACAAATACTCACGGCATTTGTTATTCGTACGAATTTGTCCAAATGCAGACATTCATACATGAATTGAATGTTAAGACAATCATACAAATAGTTTGGAAATTTGTAAAACTGGGGAGGTGGGAAAGCAGCTGCGCCGGTCACATCTGCAATGGATCCAGACTGCATTCAACAGGGATCGAGAGCACATTAAAAGTGGATTCAGGTCAGATTTAATGCTTTCAGAGTGGACACGCTATGGGATATGTATCAGATACCTATTGGATATGTATGCTTTCGTACTGGATATCTGTACGACTCCATCTGATTACATTAGTACCAAATAGAATCCTACCACATTTGAAGGGGATCTATTTGAACGGATATGGATTTTCTTATGGATTCAGGAATTAAAATGGAACCCACTGACTTTGGCTTCTTCAGCCTTGAACACACCTGTGCAAACGGCCAGAGGACAGGAAGCGCTTGCTTACCATCACGGATCTCTCAATTTCCACCTCTTGGAGAAGCTCTGCAAATTCCTTAAAGGATTCCGCTAGGAAGAATAAGAGAAAATAGAAAAGTATGGTTTTTTTTTCTCAAATACCTGTCTGTACCTCACATACACAATTCATCCTTCAAGATCCACACTGAACAGGACAAAGTTTATTACAGTTTCTGATGGCTGTCTATGAAAATATATAAGATTAATAAATCCACGTCAGAATTGATATGGCTTATTAGACAGTGAAAAAAGTGCTACAGAGGCAGCTTAGAGATGGTTCAAACACAGGTATACCCTCCTTTCCTCCAGGCTAGAAAATATGGATTAGCATTGGGATGAGAACACGAAGGGCCAAACGATCCCATCTCTAAGGTGTTTCTGAGCCACTTCCTTTCTCTATAGGGTTAATGGTTTTAATTCACAGCTGTGCCTAGCAGGTATTGCAGACAGCCTGCAAAACACACACACAGGTGTCAGTTAAAACAGGAAAGAGAAAAATACTCTGTTAACAGTAAAGGGGAGGAAAACTACTCTTTGGCTGAAATGTTAACTGTGTTTCCACCACTCAACATAATGTTATGATAGGAACTGGCAAAATGTATCTTCTTGAAGGAAGAAAGGGGGAAAGTGTGACATTCCAATCCTGTTAAAGTTGCAAAGACATTGCAATGTTTACTTGTTGACTAAACAGGTTGACTGAAGTTTTGCTTTTACCTATCATTTCCAACACTATAAGAGAAAGGTACATGTAGCCCCATGTAGAGCACATTACAGTGATCTCGTCCGGAGGTTACCAGAGCATGGATAAGTGTGGCCAAGTCATCTCTGTCCAAAAAGGGCTTCAACTGATGCAAGAGTCATAGTTGGGAACAGGCACTCTTGGCCAGGACCTCCACCTGAGCTTCAAGCGTCAGTGCAGAGTCCAAGAGCACCCCCAGATTTTGCACCTGTCCCTTTCAGGCCATTTACAACCCCATCGAGGACAGGCTGCCTCCCAACTTTATGGACATGAGACCCAGTGACACACAACGCCTCTGTCTTGTCTGGATTCAGCTTCAATTTACTGGCCCCCATCCAGCCCATTGCCGCCTCCAGGCACCTGTGAAGTGCTTCAACTGCCTCTCGTGATTCAGGTGGCACAGAGTGAGACAGCTGGGCATCATCTGTACATTGGTGGCACCTCAATCCAAATCTCCTGGTACATGCAACAGAAAATCATGCTAACTGAAAATGTTCAGATCCAGGCTTGAGGGTATTTTTGCAAACCAACATCAGCTGGCAAGGGGGGGGGGAAGTGGAACCACCCATCCGCCCACCCAGTGTTGCAGGCTGAGGCACTTGAATGGCAGCAAACAGGGCTTCAGACCCACCCGCCCCCAGGAACAAGCAAAGTATCTGCCCTTGTTCACAGCAGCCAGCGAGGCAGAATTTGTTTGATGTCTGCTTTCCTTGACATTGTCCTGACATATAATTTTCCTTGATGTGATCCTCAGCTGTTTCTTGAGATGAGCTGGAGTCCTCCTAAAAGGCATCTGTAACCCTCAGCTGGACAGCAAAAACGATGAAAACTGTGGCTGCATTCACACCTAAGTTTTAATTCCACTTGAGTCCACTTTCAGAGTGAGATAACGCACTGGCAAAATGATACGCTGTTTGCTTTTGGCATCAGGAAATCCACCGTTGAGTTAGGTAAACTGGAAAGAAAGTGACAGGCCAATTTGTTGATGTGTTGCCCCACTCTGAAAGTGGACTGGAGCTGGATTTAAATCTAGGTGTGAACGCAGCCTGAATGATGCTTTGGCTCAGGGCATCCAACCAGCAACTCTCGCCTTCATTGAGAGGCCCGGGGCTGCCTGAGCCAAGAGGTTCATCTTTTCCCCTAGTGGTCTAGTGATTAGAGAGTCAGACTCTTATCTGGGAATACTGGGTTTGATTCTGCACTCCTACGTGAAACCAGTTGCGTGACCTTGGGACAGTCACAGCCCCACCCACCTCACAGGGTATCTGTTGTGGGGGAGAAGAACAGAAGGTTTGTCAGCCACTTTGAGTCCCCTTAAACAGGTGAGAACAGAAGGTTTGTCAGCCGCTCTGAGTCCCCTGTGATGGATGAGAAAAGCAGGGGAGAAAAGCCAACTCTTCTTCTTCTTCCCATATTAAACAGGCTTCATAAGGTTCAAATAAATAAACAAACCAGTTTCTTCAGGCTTGTGCCTGTGACTTTACCCACTGCCTGCCTGACTCACATCAGGAAACTGTGACTTTCTGGTTCTTTCCTATCGGTTCCTGAGTTTTCCAGGAGCACTAAATATTTCCAGCACCCTTAATTGGAACCTTATGCCTCTGCCAGACCCACAACAGCCGTTTCCACCCTCCCCAAAACCACTGGCTGTTAAATCCCCCAAATGCCTTTTTAAGGAGACATTGGAGGAATCCCCCATCAGCAGCTTCTTTGCAGATTCAGGCTCCTGCAGGGACCATCCCCTGGAAGGTCAGCTGGATAGTGATTTCTTTTATATTTATTTAGGAATGTATATCCCATGCTTTGCCAAAAGGTCCCAGGGCAGGTCACTATGGTAAAAAAATAAAATATATCAAACATTAAAATATATTTAAGAATACAAGGAAGAGGTAGATACTATAGTGCTAGAAATGCCTTCCAGCAAGAGGAGAGCTTTGAAAGGGCTGGAGAAACTAGACTGTTTGCACACAGTAGTAGTAGTAGTAGTAGTAGTAGTTGGTTTTTCTACCCGCATTTCTCACCCTTAAGGGGACTTAAAGCAGCTGACAACTTTCTGTTCTTCTCCCCACAACAGACACCCTGTGAGGCAGATGAGGCGGTGAGAGCTCAGAAAGAGAGCTAGGACTAGCCCAAGATCACTTAGTTGGCTTCATGGAGGAGGGTGGAACTGAACAGGAAAACCAGC
The DNA here is from genome assembly GCA_023333525.1 of Aspidoscelis tigris stejnegeri. Lineage (NCBI taxonomy): Eukaryota > Metazoa > Chordata > Lepidosauria > Squamata > Teiidae > Aspidoscelis > Aspidoscelis tigris. The sequence goes on along the minus strand of JALMGA010000012.1, from coordinate 15,628,581 downwards.
AGATAAGGGTCTGACACTCTAACCACAGGACCAAGAAGAAAGGAATAGTTGGCTTTTCTACCCTGCTTTTTTCACCCTTATGGGGACTCAAAGCAGCTGACAAAACTTCTGTTCTTCAACCCTCAAACTACAAGACCAAGCTGGCTCACAGTAGACAGTAAACTCCCACGATCTGAGCCAGTTTCATCAAACTGTAAATGCGGAAACTCATAAACCCAGGACGTTGTGTTTTCCAACACTCATTTGCTTGCAAAAGCATGGGAAACTACCCAAACTCACAAATCTTGGCCCTATTCACACTACAGCCCATAGTGCATGATTAAGGAAGTTCTGGGGAAGAGCCTCCAGCCGCCCCTTGCCTTCCCAGAAGTTCCCTAATCATGCACTAGGTGTGGAGCATGAAATTGTGCTCCACACCTTTACTGATCTTACCCAATTACTCACCTGGCTCATCCAGCAGCGAGCATCCATGCGTTTTCCAGTGCCCCAGTGTCATCTGAGGTGCTGCACCTCGGATAACCACAGACACAACTGCGCATGCACAGAGCATAGCGACAGTGGTGATGCACGCACAGTTGTGGAGGGCACCGCAAACAAAATGGTGGCACCCTGAAGAGGACTGGCCCCAGAATAGGTCACAAGTGAGTGACCAATCATGTAGGGCATGGGCTGTAGCTCCCTAGCACTCACAAGTCAACGCTAGTCAACGCCGGGTGATTACGCTCCTTTCCCGGACAGCAGACAGAAAGGGAAATTCAAAATCACCTCTGTTCTTGCAGATACACTCAGCACATGTCAACCCAAACTATAAATGAGTAAAAAATTTTAAAAGGAGTTCTTACGAAGGACAGCAAGACTACCTAGCTGAGGAAGAACTTACCAATGTTTATCTCATCATCGGTCAAGGTATCCCCAATAAAGTCGAACTGGAAGGACTGCAGCGTCTGAGCAAATTTCTGAACAGCCAAGGAATAATCTAGGGGAGACAGAAAGGTGTGAGAAGTTAGCAGGGCTGACAGGTGAGCAAAACCTGCAGAAAGTTCATCCATGAAAGAGAGTGTGATGCCTCGGGAAAAGAAAAAAAAGACTCAGGTTAGTGTCCAGGTACTAGCTGGGAAAATCCTGATGGAATCTCTTGCTTCAGTTCTGATCCCAGAGATGCTGGGCAGGTTTTTTTTCTGTAAAATAAATTAATAAATAAGTCCTTCTGCCAACCCCCTGCCCCAGCTGAATCTATAAAGTTGCCTTGCAGAAAACAACAATCAATTAAAGCTGATGGATGGATGGATGAGTTGGAGAGTTAGCTTTTCTACCCTACTTTCTCACCCATTTAAGGGGACTCAAAGCAGCTGACAAAGCTTTTCTATTCTTCTCCCCACAACAGAACACCCTGTGAGGCAGGTAGGGCTGTGAGAGCTCAGAAGAGAGCTGTGACTAGCCTGAGGTCACCCAGGTGGCTTCATGGGGGAGGGTGGAATCGAACCCGGTATTCCCTGATAAGAGTCCGGCTCCTTAACCACTAGACCAAACTGCCTCACGACTGATGGATTGATTGATTGATTGAACATTTTTATCCCGCCCTATACCCGGAGGTCTCCAGGTGGGGTAACATTTAAAATCAAACATTATTAAAAGAATAAGAGTATGTATTAAAACAATAGCATCTGCAAGTGGGAAGGGAAAGTGTATCCCCATTTAACCGAAGGCCAGGGCAAAGAGGTGAGTCTTCAGTGCCTTCCGAAATGAGAAAATTAAGATGATAGATATACCTCAAGTGGGAGACTATTCCATTTAAGGGGACTCAAGTTTGCAAATTAGCCAGTCTGCAAATCTTTATCTGGTTTGAAAATTGAAAAGGATGGTTTATGAGTCCAATAAATATACTTAGCATGATTTGGTTTATTGGAAAGAAAGAGAAGGGAAAGAAGGAAGGAAGGAAGGAAGATTTGGCTTTTCTACCCCACTTTTCTCTCCCATTTAAGGGGACTCAACGTGGCTGACAAACCTTCTGTTCTCACCACAACAGGCAACCTGTGAGGTGGATGGTGCTGTGAGAAGAGAGCTGTGACTAGCCCAAGATCACCCTGATGACTTCATGGAGGATAGCAGAATCAAACCGGTACTCCCAGATAAGAGTCCAGGTCCCTAACCACTAGACCAAACTGGCTCATTTATTTCCTTTTCCGGAAGGAAGGAAGCCCAGATGGAGAAAATTAAGATGATAGATGCACCTCAAGTGGGAGACTATTCCATAGCCTGGGGGCCATCACTGAGAAGGCCTTCTTTTGGGTGCCCACCCAGGTTGCTGTTGAGGGTGGTGAGAAACAGCCTGGAAAACCAACCTTGCAGGCTTGAAACGTTTGCCAACCAGAAAGCTCTTCTACACAATTTACCAAAGCTATTTCTCCATTATAACCGACTTGCTTTTGTATTCCAGTGCCAGAATGAACCATTTTTATCATCTTGCGGGGGGGTTTTGTACAATTCAACCTAAGAAACATTATGAGGAACAGGGATTGAAACCAGGCAGCTGCAGACCCTATGGAATCAGCCCCTAACACGTGCATTCATGCTGGAATGTCCTTCATTTACTTCCTCTTCGACAAGTGACCCATTTCATAAGCTAGAAAGACAAGCAAGAAAGGCAACCTCTCCCAGCATATATCAATCATACATAAACACATAATGTTTGATGTATTGGCTTCACTGTAACTCACACAAATAAATACTTGCATCCATCTAACCCTGCGTCCGGTTACCGTAATAAAAAGCCCCAACTGAAACTTTCAGATATAAATCCACTAACAGAGAGCTTCAGATGGGAATAAAAAAAGGAACATAAGAGAAAGATACAAATGTGTTTTGCCCTCCAGAGAGGTGGATAAACATGTGGAAGCCTCTATAACTACAAACAGAAGCCATCCACAGCAAGAGGGCATTAGGTCTGGAAGCCTTATAAAACTCACGCCAAAAAATAAACAGCAACAAATGCTTCTGGTTACAAAAGTCAGGGCTAGAGAGGTGTGTGAATAAACTGTGTGTGTTTGGTTTGCCATCAAACGGAGCACCCTTTTGTTCAGTTTGATAGTGAAGCATTTAATGGAATAAATAGCCATGTGTATTTTTCCACTGAAATGCCATATCCTTTGACTGCTCCTCCTCCTCCTGGGTTTGGTTGAAACTTGAGAGGGACCTTTGGCCACTAGATGACTTTCCTCCACTCCAGGTCTGCACTTTCAGGTCCAAATGATTGTTTTTATGCCTTAATTGGCTACCTTAAATTTGCTTTGTAATTGCTTTAAGTCTGCAAATTAGCCAGTCTGCAAATCTTTATCTGGTTTGAAAATTGAAAAGGATGGTTTATGAGTCCAATAAATATACTTAGCATGATTTGGTTTATTGGAAAGAAAGAGAAGGGAAGGAAGGAAGGAAGGAAGGAAGATTTGGCTTTTCTACCCCACTTTTCTCTCCCATTTAAGGGGACTCAAAGTGGCTGACAAACCTTCTGTTCTCACCACAACAGGCAACCTGTGAGGTGGATGGTGCTGTGAGAAGAGAGCTGTGACTAGCCCAAGATCACCCTGATGACTTCATGGAGGATAGCAGAATCAAACCGGTACTCCCAGATAAGAGTCCAGGTCCCTAACCACTAGACCAAACTGGCTCATTTATTTACTTTTCCGGAAGGAAGGAAGGAAAGCCAGATGGAGAAAATATGAGCCAAGTATGGCATTTCGGGGGGGGGGGGGGACTGGCTTTTACACTCAATCTTTAATCCAATATGACATCATTGGTTTGGAAAAGCTTTTCACACACTGGGGGTGCGTCTTCATGGCATGTGTTATTTCAGTTTAAAGAATTCGAAATAAAAGAAACGGAACAAAGCTGTCCAGACGACTTGCAAGTTGATCCGGTTCCGATGGCAGCCTTAACGCGGGATCAATACTCGGAGTCCACACGGCAGCATTGTCCTCCTGCCCATTGCCCACACTCTCTCCTGTGATTGGTTTTCCCTGCCAGGATCCCACCCTCCCTTCTCTTTGCGTCATGCTCGCCGGGGATTCCACCCTCCCCCTTCCCAGCAGCAGCAGCAGCAGCATCCATCCATCCATCCACCCATCCATCCATCCATCCTGGCGCTGCGGCGCGGGCGGCTTCGCCCTGGGGCTCCTCGTTGCCCAGTGGCAGAGCCGCTCCGCCGCTGCTGCCGCGTTCTCGGCGCCTTTTGCCCGGCCTGCCAGAGCGCGCTCGAAGCCCGGGCCACCCCTGCCTCCCCCCCCCGGCGGCTCCGGCGCCCACCGCGCCATCCATCCATCCATCCATCCATCCATCCATCCATCCATCCATCCATCCATTCATCCAGGCGCTGCGGCGCTGCGGCGCTGCGGCGCTAGCGGCTTCTCCCTGGGGCTCCCCCGCCGATTTCCCCCCGCTTTGCCGCCACTTTGCCCCGCAGAGGAGGAGAGCCAAGGGGTGGACAAGAGGGCGAAGGGGGCTCCTCGCTTGCTCTTTCCCCCGTGGCCGGGAGGGAACTCCGAGAGTGGGGAAAGTTCCCCGGGGACTCCCCTTTCCTTTCATTTTGAAAGTTCAGAACTCCGCAAAAGTGAAACTTCGACTTGCTACAGTATCTTTGGAGGTAGTGGGTGGATTCTTTCAATAAAATCATTTGAAAGCAAGCTATTGGGGAAGGGAATCCTAAAAATGATGTGCCTACAATACGGAGAGCCCATTGGTTACAGATCTCTGCTGAGCTCTCACAGCCCCACCCACCTCACAGGGTGTCTGTTGTGGGGAGAAGAACAGAAGGTTTGTCAGCTGCTTTGAGTCCCCTTCAATAAGTGAGAAAAGCAGGGTAGAAAAGCCAACTCTTCTTCCCCCATGAAACCAGATGAGTAACCTTGGGCTAGTCACAGTTCCCTTCTGAGCTCTCACTGGGTGTTCTGTTGTGGGGAGAAGAACAGAAGGTTTGTCAGCTGCTTTGAGTCCCCTTCAATAAGTGAGAAAAGCAGGGTGGAAAAGCCAACTCTTCTTCCCCCATGAAACAAGATGGGTAACCTTGGGCTAGTCACAGTTCCCTTCTGAGCTCTCACTGGGTGTTCTGTTGTGGGGAGAAGAACAGAAGGTTTGTCAGCTGCTTTGAGTCCCCTTCAATAAGTGAGAAAAGCAGGGTGGAAAAGCCAACTCTTCTTCCCCCATGAAACAAGATGGGTAACCTTGGGCTAGTCACAGTTCCCTTCTGAGCTCTCACTGGGTGTTCTGTTGTGGGGAGAAGAACAGAAGGTTTGTCAGCTGCTTTGAGTCCCCTTCAATAAGTGAGAAAAGCAGGGTGGAAAAGCCAACTCTTCTTCCCCCATGAAACAAGATGGGTAACCTTGGGCTAGTCACAGTTCCCTTCTGAGCTCTCACTGGGTGTTCTGTTGTGGGGAGAAGAACAGAAGGTTTGTCAGCTGCTTTGAGTCCCCTTCAATAAGTGAGAAAAGCAGGGTGGAAAAGCCAACTCTTCTTCCCCCATGAAACAAGATGGGTAACCTTGGGCTAGTCACAGTTCCCTTCTGAGCTCTCACTGGGTGTTCTGTTGTGGGGAGAAGAACAGAAGGTTTGTCAGCTGCTTTGAGTCCCCTTCAATAAGTGAGAAAAGCAGGGTAGAAAAGCCAACTCTTCTTCCCCCATGAAACCAGATGAGTAACCTTGGGCTAGTCACAGTTCCCTTCTGAGCTCTCACTGGGTGTTCTGTTGTGGGGAGAAGAACAGAAGGTTTGTCAGCTGCTTTGAGTCCCCTTCAATAAGTGAGAAAAGCAGGGTGGAAAAGCCAACTCTTCTTCCCCCATGAAACAAGATGGGTAACCTTGGGCTAGTCACAGTTCCCTTCTGAGCTCTCACTGGGTGTTCTGTTGTGGGGAGAAGAACAGAAGGTTTGTCAGCTGCTTTGAGTCCCCTTCAATAAGTGAGAAAAGCAGGGTAGAAAAGCCAACTCTTCTTCCCCCATGAAACCAGATGAGTAACCTTGGGCTAGTCACAGTTCCCTTCTGAGCTCTCACTGGGTGTTCTGTTGTGGGGAGAAGAACAGAAGGTTTGTCAGCTGCTTTGAGTCCCCTTCAATAAGTGAGAAAAGCAGGGTGGAAAAGCCAACTCTTCTTCCCCCATGAAACAAGATGGGTAACCTTGGGCTAGTCACAGTTCCCTTCTGAGCTCTCACTGGGTGTTCTGTTGTGGGGAGAAGAACAGAAGGTTTGTCAGCTGCTTTGAGTCCCCTTCAATAAGTGAGAAAAGCAGGGTGGAAAAGCCAACTCTTCTTCCCCCATGAAACAAGATGGGTAACCTTGGGCTAGTCACAGTTCCCTTCTGAGCTCTCACTGGGTGTTCTGTTGTGGGGAGAAGAACAGAAGGTTTGTCAGCTGCTTTGAGTCCCCTTCAATAAGTGAGAAAAGCAGGGTGGAAAAGCCAACTCTTCTTCCCCCATGAAACAAGATGGGTAACCTTGGGCTAGTCACAGTTCCCTTCTGAGCTCTCACTGGGTGTTCTGTTGTGGGGAGAAGAACAGAAGGTTTGTCAGCTGCTTTGAGTCCCCTTCAATAAGTGAGAAAAGCAGGGTGGAAAAGCCAACTCTTCTTCCCCCATGAAACAAGATGGGTAACCTTGGGCTAGTCACAGTTCCCTTCTGAGCTCTCACTGGGTGTTCTGTTGTGGGGAGAAGAACAGAAGGTTTGTCAGCTGCTTTGAGTCCCCTTCAATAAGTGAGAAAAGCAGGGTAGAAAAGCCAACTCTTCTTCCTCCATGAAACCAGATGGGTAACCTTGGGCTAGTCACAGCTCCCTTCTGAACTCTCACAGCCGCCCCCCACCTCACAGGGACCGAAGCTGGATTAAAACCTTGGCTTGTGGTCACACCTAAGGTTTAATCTAGCTTCACTCCACCTTCAGAGTGAGAGAACACATCAGCAAAGTGACCAGTAGTTTTCTTTCCACATTATCTAGTCTAAAGGTGGATTTTCTGAGTTATTAACCCTGAAAGAAAACCAGCTTGTCAGTTTGCTGGTGTATTCTCTCACTCTGAAAGTGAACTGAAACTGGATTAAACCTTAGGTGTGACCACAGGCAAAGTAGCCTAGATGGGGCTCAAAGCGGTTGACATTCTGTTTTCACCCTTCAAGGGACTAAGTGGCTGACAAGCCTTCTCACCATTAAGGGGGCTGAAAGTGACTGTTCCGAACCTTCCAAAGGTCTGAAATAGCGCAAAATTGCAACATTGTTTTAAAGGTGTGAAGTGCTTAGATACAGTGTTTCAGCTTTAAGGACTGGAGGTTTATAGTGGGTGTTTGAGGGTGGATTTTTTCAATGAAGGAAACCCTAAACATGACGTGCTTCTAATACGTTCAGCCATTGGTTACAGTGCAATTGGGGGGGCGGGACAGCCTTAACACTGAATCTCATCCCGGAACGATACTGTCCACACAGTTAAAAAGGAAACACGTATCGACGCCCGATCCGGAGTGAGACCTGTTGAGATCAGGATTTATTTCAAATCGGGATAACGTCCTTTAACACGGAAATACCGTGTTAATCCGAAGTGCCGTCTGAACTGCGCGAGCTCAAAACGTTTTGAATTCGAGATAACGATGCCGTGAAGAAAGGGCCTAGGATTGACAAGGCAGGAACAGCATTCTCCCCCAGTTCTCCTGCTTTGTTTCTGCCCTGCTGGCCTCCTCCAATCACAGACAAGCAGACACAGCGGCACAGAGAAGGTCCTGCCTGCCTTCCATCTGCATCCAGATAATTGGGGGGGGGGGGGACATGGAAGGGGGGAGATTGGCAATACCTCAGGGAGAGGGAGGGCAAAGAAGAGCTTTCCCGGGAACCCATCTGTCTGCTCTTTAAGGGTGACCAGAAGGCTCTTAATCTGATTAAGTAAAAGGCTCTGGGGAGACAGCCAGACTCAAGCAGAGACCTCCATCCATTCCTGCCCAGAACATTCCCAGGGGGCAGCCTCATGGCAGCAGGCCTGGGGCACCTTAGAGTTATCCCAGAGAGTGCTGGCATCCACACTGCTTGTAGACAGATGCAAGTGGGCAAATTAGGGGCCTTCCTTCACTGGAACATCCTTTGTGCATCTATCCTGCAGTGACATCCAGCCAAAAATTACTAGACAGTACCAGGTGATGCTGCTCCAAACTGGCCCGTCTTAGAGAATCCTCCTTCTGTTCTCTCCTGTTCTTGGAAATCCAATAAATGCTCCTTGGTGGACACGTCCTTCTCTTTCTCTGCTTCAGAAGTAAGAACCTAAGAGGAGCCCTGCTGGATCGGGCCACAGCCCATCTAGTCCATAAGAACCTCAGAGAAGCCCTGCTGGATTGGGCCACAGCCCATCTAGTCCATAAGAACCTCAGAGGAGCCCTGCTGGATTGGGCCACAGCCCATCTAGTCCATAAGAACCTCAGAGGAGCCCTGCTGGATTGGGCCACAGCCCATCTAGTCCATAAGAACCTAAGAGGAACCCTGCTGGAAGCAGCACACAGCCCATCTAGTCCATAAGAACCTTAGAGGAGCCCTGCTGGATTGGGCCACAGTCCATCTAGGCCACAAGAACCTCAGAGGAGCCCTGCTGGATTGGGCCACAGCCCATCTAGTCCATAAGAACCTAAGAGGAACCCTGCTGGAAGCAGCACACAGCCCATCTAGTCCATAAGAACCTCAGAGGAGCCCTGCTGGATTGGGCCACAGTCCATCTAGTCCATAAGAACCTAAGAGGAATCCGCTGAATTGGGCTACAGCCCATTTAGTCCATAAGGAGCTAAGAAGGGCCCTGCTGGATCGGGCCACAGCCCATCTAGTCCATAAGAACCTAAGAGGAACCCCGCTGAATTGGGCCACAGCCCATCTAGTCCATAAGAACCTAAGAGGGGCCCTGCTGGATCGGGCCACAGCCCATCTAGTCCAGCATCCTGTCCCACACAGTGGCCCACCAATTGCCCATGGGCATCTCAAGCAGAAGATGCTTCAGTCACCAAGTTCTCCACTTCAGTCCCCAAGCTAACATTTGCAGGTTCTGTGTATTGCAGCTGCGGAACTGTATGAGATCTGAATTTTCTGGACTCCCATATGCATGCATGAGTAACAGAGACCGGCAGTTTTTTCTCAGATCTCCCCCTTACCCCTCAGGAAGGCAGTTTGTTCTCCCACTGAGTAACAGCCCCTCCAGACTCCATGGACAGTTTTCTTGGCAAGGATACAGAAGTGGTTTGCCATTCTGCGCAGTTTTCTTGGCAAGGATATAGAAGTGGTTTGCCATTCCCTACTTCTGGGGAAAGTCTTGGGATCAAACTGGCAACCATGTAGTTTTCCAGGCAGTTTGGTCTCCTGCTGAGCAACAGCCATTCCCTTTACTCCCCTATAATTCTCCTGACTTATTTTATTTTTTGCAAACTGTGTTTTTTTCATCTGGAGGCCGCGCCTGGGAGAATCTTTCCCCGTTACTCAGAGGATCAGTGTGAGAAACGTCCCACACTTTCCAGCTGCCTTTCCTACCCCACAAAATGCACTCTTATTCCTTCACAAAAGCACTTCATCACGCCTGTTTACAAAGAGGATTGTGTATCTCATCAGTCACTGTAGCACAAAGAGATCAAAAGCGAAAAACAAAAACACAATTAGGGAAACCTGGCGCATGCAAGGGAAATTCTGTTACGGCCCTGTACTCTCTCCAGGGGCCCCCATGGAAAAAATGAAGTAACTGTAAAAGATATATAATTCTTATTATCAAACGCTAAGATGGGTCTCTGTTCCAAAAGGCCATTAGGTTTCAAGCGTTTTCCTCCAGCCCTGAAAATACCCCTAACTAGTTTTCCATATAAAACACAGCTGCCAAGATTTAACAGGGTCCATCCACTGTTGAAACCTTTCTCCAGGATGCTAATGCATTTCCAAGAGGGGAGACAGGCGGTTAAAGCTGTGTATGTCTGGACGTAAAGCTCCCTGCCTGCTCCTTTGGCTGGGGAGAGGGAGCAAAGCTTTGCTGAGGCCAGTTTGATCTTGTGGTCAGAGCACTGGACTCATATCTTACAGTCACTGGGTTTAATTCCACACTCCTCCACAAAGCTAGCTGCGTGACCTTGGGCTAGCCACAGCTCTCATTCTGGGCTCTCACAGCCGCACAGATTTCTCCTCTTCTTGCTGCCTGTTAACTGCTTTCCAGTTTATTTATTATTATTTATGTATTTATTATTTGCATCTTTATCCCACCCTATACCCAAAGGTCTCAGGGCGGGTTGCAACATTTAAAACCAAATATACACACATTTAAACAGTAAAAGTATCTGGAAGTGGGGAGAAAAAACTCTATCCCCGTTCAGCCAAAGGCCAGGGCAAAGAGGTACATCTTCACTGCTCTCCTAACACATAAAGTGAAGGTGCCTGTCGTACCTCAAGGGGAGACTATTCCATAGTATGGGGGCCATCACTGAAAAGGCCCTCAGACTATGGAACAGTCTCCCCCTCGAGAGGCATCAGGCACCTTCGCTTCTCAATTCTTTCTTTCTTTAGCTCAGATAGCACTGAAGTCAGTCCAAGTCCAGTTTGATAGTCAACGTTTCCCTTGAACTGGTATAGCAGTCACATAGAAAAACAGCTAATAAGGGAATGAATCCAAATGCAAGGGGGGGGGCAGGGAGGGAGGGAGGTGTGATCCTGACTCTGCCAATGATTCTTGAATATAGAAACAGCTTAATGGAAACCAAACTCCTTGCAACAAAACAGAGAGAGATCTAGCCAGTTGACTGAAAGACACCAGAGGCCTATTCGCACGAGGGGGTTTGGAATGCATGGAGGACATGCAGGGACAGAGCACTCGTTTCCTGTGGGCCGGTAGTTCCTTTCGGAACCGCCTCAGCCCATCCCAGAGCGCCCTCTATGCGTTCCGGTTTCAGAGCACAAAGAAGTGCTCTGAAACCAACCCGGTCTGTCCCAACACGTTCCCAACCATACCGGAGGGAAAGCGTTCACACGCTCT